>OX411789.1:7531446-9931446 GCA_948252455.1 Acleris cristana | reverse complement strand
GGGCTGCAGACAGGATGCATAACGCCAACGTAAACGATTATCGAAAACTGACAAAAAGTATGCAGTCCCGTCTGGCAGCCAATCCTATAGATTTTCAATAGCGATAACATTCTCGCAATGCATCTTGTCTAGGAACACTGAAAAGGTATCGTAGATATTCAGAAAATAGCTTCGGGTATTAAAATTTACAACTTTTGGAAAAGTTATTTATGAAAAAAGGAAAGAATTGCATCTTGTCAATTTTTTTACCTTTTGGAATTCTTTAAATATGCTTTGAAAAAATGTGCTGTTTACAAAGTGTTTTACGATGTAAAATATCGTCAACTTGCATTGAACTTATTGAACGTAAAGTAAGTTAGTAAACAATAAAAATATTGTTTCAGTTAAAACTAATAGTAGAAACAAGAGGATGGGACCACTTAAAGGAGCTGATGGAACAAATAAAGAAGAATTACAAAAACTACTTCTTCCCGGACCTGAGCGAAGACGGGTCCAAGACGACCTCGCGCCGCGGGCCCTGTTTGGCGCCAAACCCCATCTGCATGCAGAAGTAGCTGGCAAACCCCAAAAAACGTTGTCCGTATCCACAGCTCAAATCAGAACGTAACTCAACACCATTGTAACCCCCAAGCTCTAAATATAAATTTCACACTTCCAACCATCTTAATGTGAACGAGCAGCACCTGCAGCCGTCCAAAAGAAAAAGGCAGTATAAGAGTATGAAGTACATATGCTAATACTGTTTTTTTTGTTTTGATCGCCAGAGCAGCCATCACATGTTACGAGATACTGATGTAGGGTCCTTAAGCATAAGTAAAATTGTTCTTCAAAGTCCATATAATGTAGCGCCAAAAGTACAAAGGTTTTGAAAAAATAGTTTGTGTAGAAATAAATTGATCAGCTAGAAACAGTGGCGATCAGATCAAATTATATTACCTAACGCTACCGTGTACTAACTACGTCAATATATAACATTTAAAATTAAACAGCTTTTTTGTAATTACCCGCAGAACTTAAGAGGATTGTGAAGCTAAAAATTCCCACACAAAATGCTTTAACCCTTAAATAAGGCCCCGTTAAAGTAAAAATACTAGACCAAAATTAAATAGGTACTCACGGAATCGCAAGTATGTAAAGAGTAATAAAATTTAATAATAGATGATTTATTATATTTCAGGAAAATACAATTAAAATAGTATCATAAAATGTAGGTATGTAGTAAAGTTGAATTTCAGCTTATTGTAATGTGTCAATATAGAGCCTCTGTCTTATTAAAGGGTTAACGTTTCTCACCCCTTAAATTGAGTCCGATTTTTACAATTTTGAATAAGTTCTAATCTTTATGTAAAACTAGGTTTGTACGTTTTCCTCTACAAGAAAAAAATCAATTTGTTTTGTTTAAAAAATTGGAAAGAGACAAATGAAATGAAAAACCGGCCAAGTGCGAGGTGAACTCGCGCACGAAGGGTTCCGTCCCATTATCTATAGAACATTAGCAAAAAACGGCAAATAAATCACGTTGGTGGTATAGGAGGCTCCCTTAAATATTTATTTTATTCTGTTTTTAGTATTTGTTGTTATAGCGGCAACAGAAATACATCTTCTGTGAAAATTTCAACTGTCTAGCTATTACGGTTCATGAGATACAGCCTGGTGACAGACAGACAGTCTTAGTAATAGGGTCCCGTTTTTATCCTTTGGGTACGGAACCCTAAAAAACGAACGTACAGTCACCAGCAATAATTATCCAACATTGGGCGCAAAAATAGCTGACACGTCCGTATTACTAGAGTTATAAGAGCGTGTCAGATATTTTTGTGCCCAATGTCGGATAATTTGCTGGTGAGTATACAAACCTCATAATTACTACAACATGTTCAAAAACGTGGAAAGGGAATTTGATTTAGGGGTGAGAAACGTTATCGCACGGAGCTAAATTTTAGAATTTTTTGACAGCTACGCGATTGAAGCGTCGGTTCACAATCTTCTTAACAAATTGCTATGCTGTTGCGTAGATTATCCTAAAACTCCTCGGGCTGCTTCAACGATGAAACCTATAATGAGGCGGAGATGAGCGGAGAGGAGCGGAGCTGTGCCAATATTAACCAATAGAATCTAAACTGACGTAAACAAGGCGCGCTCGACGTGACCGCATGCGTATTCTATTGGTTAATATTGATACAGCTCCGCTCCGCTCGTCTCCGCTTCAGTGGAGCCGCAGCCTAAATTGATAAGCCGTTACTGAGAGTTGACATACGCTTCAGTCATTAGACTTATCTGTCCGCGCCCGCGGTTTGAATATACATGGAATATACATAGGGTTCGGCCATTGAAGAAAGCAATGACGTAACGTAAGACGATGAAAAAGTACTCTTGACTATGGATAGGGAATCTGTTAATAATTCTTCGAAGAGCTGACGAGAGCGAAGATTCTTCTCGGTAATGCCTAATTGCTTTTGACGTTATCGTATGAAGTCTTAAGGGCGGATTCGACCAAACTGGAATAAGGACCTAGATTAAACTCCGAATTTGTATGGACTAATCTGGGAGTAAGTCTTATAGCAGTTTGGTCGAATCGGCCCTTAGTGGAGTGCCGTAAGATCTCGGAATCCAGGAACAGTCAATGAATCTTTATAAAAACTTTTGAAATGTGTTTTTAATAATTATATAGAAGTTAAAAAAATGTTATGCGATCTTATTTATTTAAATTTTTGTATAAGTACCTATTTAAAACTCTAAATTCTAATAAATAGACTTGAAATTTTGCACATAGATGCCTTAACTATACAGTGAGATCCACTGACGAAGGATTTTTGGAAATTCCGCCCCTAAGGGGGTAAAAAGGGGATGAAAATTTATATGAAAGTCCGTCAGTTCTAAAGTTAGAATCTTTAAATTTTGTTTTTAGGTCGCCGATTGAAAATTTATTTATACGTATACAGCGTTTTGATAATTAATTCCCGAAGGAATGGATAGGGGTAAAACTGACTGACTGATCGATCAACGCACAAGCTAAACCGCTGGACCTAGAGATTTGAAATTTGAAGGGAATATTCCTTGGGTGCACTAAGAAGGGATTTTTGGAAACTCATCCGCTAAGGCGATAATGGAGGGTAGAAGTTTGTATGGGAAATTATTTATTTTTTAAGTAAGCAACTTGAAAATTGGTATTTTTTATTTATTTATAAACAGTAGTTTAATTACCAATTACGACATTTCCAACTACTAAAATGACCATAGTGCCATACAAACTTCTACCCCCTTTTTTAACCCTATGTACGGAACGTTACCTTATGCGCTTATTACACCTTCCTAAATTAGTCACTAACAAGAGGGACGCAGCAATACATTGGAACGAGATGGAAATATCTCCATTCGTATCTAACGTATTGCGGCATCCCTCTTGTTAGTGACTAATTTAGGAAGGTGTAATAAGCCCTTTATATATACTTGTCAGGGGGCCTAATATATGGCTGCGTTTCTAATTCTTATTTTAATTAAAGGCTTTTACTCCTGTTAAGGAGCATTTCGCCAATGTCAAGTTAAAGACACTCCCATGGACTTATTAGAGCAATAAGTCCATGGATATCATACGCGAAATGACGCGAAGACAATTGTTCGGTAAACGAGTATTTTCTCTAATGGAGCACATGGGGGTTAGCTCCACCCGCTTCTGTCAAGTCCATGGCTGCGCTGATTGCGTGACGAACTGTGGATAAAACATCCGTCACTTTTTGACACGTATAATAATATGAGTACGAGAGTGACGGATGCTTTATCCACATTTTGTCACGCGATAAACGCAACCATACTAGGCCCGCCGGTATGGCAGCCGAGTTTAAAACAATACAATAACATGTCAAAACAAATAGGTTTTACTGAGTAGAATAGAGCCCCTGATCGCATCTCATTGCTCTTTGGTCACTGGATTGCCAACGGCCTGCCATTGGATCAAAATAAAACAAAGGGTAACCCATCATTTTATCGAATTTCACTATATCGATTGTAAAGTATCATTTTATCGAATTTCATTTCATCGAACGCTATTTTCTTCTGCTAATTACGTAGGTTATAAAATCACTAAATACTGTAGGTACTTACCAATAAAACTAACGTTCTCAGAATTTTCTCACTGCGGCTTTTACAGCCGATCTCACAACAATGCACAATTTTATAAATAAAATACAAACATAAAACAAGCGTACTAGAAAAACAAACAAATCGTCGAATAAAAAGCGCGTCTATGACAAAGACAAATATCTCCTCTTTCTCTCTTATAGAGAACTCCATTAAACTATCTCCCTCAATCTTAGTAATGTCATTTGCGTGTCAGGTCTAGGGTAGGTATATTTAGTCTATGGTGTGTAGTTCTTATTATATCCATGACCCTTCCATGACCGATTCTACAAGTAAACGTGCAAACTTCTTGCTGTAGTAGACAATTGGTATTTTTCGAGAACCTTGTAAGGCTCCAATAAATGTCATTGTGTCCATGTACCAAGTATGTAGACTTGATAATCAAGAAAAAAAAGAAAAAAGAAATAGATGATACAGATGAAGTGACTGCTCAATATCCCTATGCCTACATACTAACCCATTTTAAGCAATAGCAATATGATATTTGGACATCCTTGAAGATGCCGTCAAGGGAGACGCCTGAAGTCTCGCAGCCGGTTCATAGTCAGGCTCTGACTGCTCTGTCGAGGCGAGATCTGGGCAAAACTAAATGCCGGCACACAACTAAGGTGCGTCTAGATAAAGTAACCAATAAAATCTTATAAAACTTTGTTAAATAAAACGTCAGTTTCATATTAATTATTTACACTGTAAAAAAGTCGGAGTCTAGTCGGAAAGTTAGCACGGATGGATGGACGGACATTCATAGGATCCCGTTGGGCTCCCTGTGGATACGAAACCCTAAAAAAGGGGTGCGCCAAAGATCACATATTTATTAGGTTTACCATCATTTACTAAAAAAAGGTTCACAAACTGATTCATTTCACCAACATATCATTATGCAAAACGCTTTTTTTCGACACTGTAAATAATACAGGATTTTTTTCAGGAACCAAAAGAGCGTAATTTTTGAGTTGAGAGTCGCGTATTTTCGGCCGTTTAATTTCTGCTTCATACAAAAATCCAATTCATTTTGCGTCGCCCTGTGAACCAAACCGGAATTTTATGGGCCGTTTTCACAAAAAAATTACAAAGATAAGAACAGTTAAAGCCTCAATTAAAATCCTTAACTTTTTTCCATTTCGTAACGAAAGTTAACCATAATCGAAGCTAAAATGCCGATCGGCGTAAAGGACAACTAAATTGTACTGTAAAATTGTCCTATACGACAATGGCCATTTTAACCATCGAATGATTTAAGTATAGTAATTTTTGTTAATCTAACAATTGTCACACACACATAACCTCGTGGTGAATCCCACCCTGTGCAGTCTACGTGTGCCCACAACCCGCAAAAATTGCACCTATACCATCGTTGTTGCGACCAAATTCACCACATAATAGGCAATACTTATAATAAAATAATTTGCTGTTAAATTAAATACATAACAAACGTTTTCTAAATCGATAATTTAAGCTTACAGTCACTCAATAAACTACTTTAAATACTCAGGATTCTTGTAATAATGTACTCTCACCGTTTATTTAGTGCACTCGTAAAATTGGAGGGCGAGCTGTCACTTGACGATTCTTATAAGCCGATATTCGTTCGTTTTGGTACCTTCGTTTGGATGTTAGAACGCTGACCACCATTGCCCTCTGAGGCTCTGACTCGTATTACCCCTTTCTCTCAATAATTACCTACTTGAAACGCGAAGAAAAACAACCGGTATTTATTTCGAAGACTAAACAAGAAAGAAAACTCGAAAGATGAGAATAGTCGGCCCATCTCCAATATCTATGTCATCTGAACCATTCATTATGAAAATGGAAATAAAGTTAGTTCGAAACTCGAGCGCGGTGTGTGCGTCGAGAAAATTACAAAAATATAAAAGTTACAGAAAGTGAGTTTTTAGAACCTTCATCCAAACTCGTTTATTTAGTGTATCGTAGATATATGATAAAACTGGATGATGCATTCTAAAGCTTCATTAAATAGCTATCAGATAGTGCGGTCCTTTCATCCTAACCTTTAGAAGAAGTGCGTTTACGAAGATTACTTTAAAAAAAAGTTAGGTACTTTGTTGTACCTTGGACACCGAACATACGTTGTACCTTGGACTACAGGCTACGGTAGAAGAGATCCAAAGTTTTCTAATTCTTAATATTTTGCATTTTATATGACAAGTTAAATATGTGTTACTTTTTTTAATATTGATTACATTTTGGATTATGTTTTTAATTGATTTCAGGGAGGTTTTCCGTTTGTTTTAAGAGAGAAGGAAATCACGGCCTTTTCTAGTAAATTTTACTAGGTATAAAAGTCTTCGTCCGAAGACTAGGGATAGCCTTTTATTTCCTTAATAAATAATTGTGGATTATTATGTGTTTTCTTGGCAAAAATGTTATGTGTCCAAGGTACAACACCGAGTGTCCAAGGTAAATCAGGAGTGTTGTACGATGGACACTTTTCCCTTTTTTTTCTATCAGCCTGTCCCGTCTAAACTAACAAAAGGATTGTTTAATGTCATATCCCAGAATGTACCTAGTTTAATAATACAACTTTACATATTTGCACATTTGGCAATACTGAAGCATCTCGTTTTTTTTCTAAAAATCAAAGATCAATAGACTGTCCGGGGTACAACAGCTTCCCCTACTTATTAAGAATGTCTAAATGTAATGAAATGAATTTGATTTGTATTACTTACTTGAAATATTAAACTTTTCAGAGGCAAGAGAGGGAACTTGACCCTTGGTGTGACCCAGACCATCCAAAAACTATATCCTACAATGAAATATTAAAAGCTTCGACCGTCGTGAAAGGAATTTTGCCAGAGACCCCAATTGTGGTTATTATCACTGATCTTTTAACATTACTCAGTTACTTCTGTATTTTTCTATGTGCCATATATCTTCTGTCGGAAATGTGCAAAAGTCACTAAAATAAAGGAAAATTTACTACTATTTTAATTTTGTTAATGTCTTTTTTTGCCTGAGTTTGTGTTCAATTCAATCCCAAGAAAAGGATAATGTAGCGATCGGTTTTTATGTGTTAAGGTTTTAACACGTTCGCGGTCCGTACGGCTGTTGATCTTTTTCAAATTATTTTAAACTACTCTTTACATAAATTTCGCCGGTAGCGTATTATTAAGATACGAGTTTTTAACAGGTCAGAGGCTCTACTTTGAAAATCGAAGTTACGTTAGCTCCGTCCCTGTCACTCGTCATTCCAGACTAAATCGAAGGAAAGGGATAGAGCTAACGTAACTTCGAACTTCGATTTTCAAAGTAGGGCTTCAGGCCGCGTTGCCTCGACTGACGCGGCTTTGTTGCTTTGACGGGCCGAGCAATTCCCGCGACGTGGGTCGGAAGGTGCGGCCCACTGGCCGAAATATGAGAGGACCGACACGTCCGTAGGGAGACAGAGAGAACTGATACGCGCCGCGCCGGACCTTTGAACTAACCTATCCACTTTCAACTAACTGGACAGGCAACGACAGGGCTCATCAAATGCATAGTCCCTACGGCTTGCCGACCTGATTGAACGCGGCCTGACCTGTTAAAAAACCGGCTGTGGGACCGCAGCTGTAGGTAAAGTCAATATTATGTATAGGTACGCTCCCAATGTGTTAAAAGTATCTATTTCCACCTTTATGATTTATGACACTGATAATAAGGTCTATGTATATTTAGGGCGATGGCCGTATAGATATTAATGCTTTGAATAAATTACATGCGCCTGGACTTGGAACGTGTTAAATCATTTGTTCGGTGCATTAATTAAATATGGTTTTATTATTATAGCGGTCTAGATGGTGCAAGCAATTAAATATGGAACTTTACTTTAAAAATGAAATTGTTCATCGGACGGGAAGGTACTGCGGTATGTTTTTAAATTATAATATGCATGAGATCAGTTGCAACAGGAGTGGTTTTTCAGTTTCAGTGAGCGAGCCGCCGTGTATTCGCTGACGATGGCCGCGCAGCAGGAGTCGCAGCCGGGCCTCATCACCGCGTCCACGGGGAATTGGGCTCGGGTACACATAATTATTACTTGGCGTGGGCGCTAGGGATATGACGACAGTTTTGCGTGGATGCGTGTCACGTTATACGCAAATTACGCAATCGAAGGCAGAGGCGGCGCGGCTCCAACTAAACCGGCTCGGACAGTTCCGTTGGGTTTGATCGTGGTGACAGCGGCGCGTATGGTCGAGGCTCGCGGTTGACCCTTGTTTCTCCGACACTCATTTCATAGAACGTATCACTTCGCAGAATTTTCGTATCATAGAAAGCTATTTTCTGCTGAACCCGTGTTGATTTTAGGTTGTCTTGTGATGGTTACAAGTCTAACCTAACCTAACCTATGTAAGTAAAATCATATTTGAGATAACCTGAAATCGACACGGCTTCAGCATAAAATAGCTTTCTATGAAACGAAAATTCTGCGAAGTGATAAAATCCATGAAATGAGTGTCGGTAAAACCAGGGGACACCCGAGGCGCGGAGACATGCTAGCTGCACAACATAACTTCGTTTGAAGATGATCTACTGTATACTGTGCTTGTTCCCCAGGCATTAGCGTACCACGGGCAGTTGCTGCACGTGCCTGTGACCGTGGTGATGCCCACGCAGACGCCGCTGGCCGTGGCGGAGTTCTGCTGCGAGTGCGGCGCGGGCGTCGTGCTATACGGAGAGGATATGGGGGAGGCTAAAAAGCACGCGTTTACGCTGGCACGAGAACGGGGAGTCTCTTATCTGAACGGGTATGTGACTTTGATTTGCTTACAATTTAATTCGGTTTATCTTTATTAAGATCTAAATTTAAACTATCCGCGGGGGCAATCTGGGAATTTGCCCCTCAATTGCTTAAGGCTGCGCTTCCACCAAAACTGTGCGGTTAAGTTGTGCGACTTGCACGCGAATAAACAATCCACCTATAGGAATTTAATATAAGAATATAGTACATTATTGCCGAGGCTGAAAATTATGGACTCTTCCATGATTGTCATTTCCGTCGAGGCGGACATAGTGCTTTTCAGTACCACTTTGTGGAAATAAAAGAAAAACAATGTAATAGGTAAAGAAATAAACAGCAGTTTGGTTGGTGTTTTGCTAGTATGATGTTATGCGTATATATGTATATGATGTTATGCGTATATGATGTTTTGCTAGTAGGTATGATGTTTTGTGAATGTGAAATAATAATAATGAGTAGTAACGGAAAATATCCCCAAAGAGAATATAATCACTACGTTAAATTCTATATTGCGATATTCCTACATTGCGATATAGTGCAAAATATCAAAACATTGTATATAAGTATGGATTTTTGATCCTTAGACAGTTTTGATGTGTGTACTGAGGATAAACACCTCAAATGATTAGGTACCTACATAGATTAGAGAACAGTTGTTTCCGAAATAAAGAAGGCTTTGTTTCAGAAACTACTGACGATAAAAATCTCAACGCTCGCTCAACTTTGATGGCGCTTTATTGTTGTTTCACTAGTGGTGTAGTAGTTATCGTCACATTTCATATTTCAGATCATCCGTAAATTTATTTCTAAATATATCAGTACAGTTTTGAGGCCCGCATTAGGTATACGTACGTTTAAAGCATAAACAGACGATAGACTACTTACCATCGATTTTACCAAACTGGAATAAGAATTACTCCGAGATTAGTCTATACAAATTCGGCGTTTAATCTCGGTATAAGACCTTATTCTCGTTTGATCGAATCCGCCCTTACTTTATATTGTTACTTAAAGGAAATGTCAATTATCGCACTTGTACAGTCATCTGCAGAAAACAGGAACCCTTTATGCTAGCTAGGTAACAATTACACGGGAGGTTACTTTTTTTACAAAAACATAAACGAGGGGAGGTCCAAAAGTTCGCGGAATGAAGCAGAAGATGGAATACTTCTGTAAAACCACTTTAAAAATATTTATTCTGCTTTATTGAATAGATAAACATTTTATTCCGCGAATCTTTGGACCTCCCCTCGTTTATGTTTTTGTAAAAAAAGTAACCTCCCGTGTAATTGTTACCTAGCTAGCATAAAGGGTTCCTGTTTTCTGCAGATGACTGTACAAGTGCGATAATTGACATTTCCTTTAAGTAACAATATAAAGTAAGGGCGGATTCGATCAAACGAGAATAAGGTCTTATACCGAGATTAAACGCCGAATTTGTATAGACTAATCTCGGAGTAATTCTTATTCCAGTTTGGTAAAATCGATGGTAAGTAGTCTATCGTCTGTTTATGCTTCTCGTAGCGTCGTAGATCATTCTCGAGAATTCTCAATCAATCTGATGTAAGGCGTTTCTTTACTGTATATTTCGGGTGTTAAACGTACAGATTTCCCTTAGCTACGACCACCCCCACGTGATCGCCGCGGCGGGCGGAATCGCTAAGGAGATCCTGAAACAGCTGCCGGAGACGGACGCCATCCTGGTGCCGGTCGGCGGCGGCGGCCTGCTGGCTGGCATGTGCGTCGCTGCCAAGAAGATCAAGCCGGACGTCGCTATTTATGTATATAGTTCGTTCGTTTAAATAGTGTGCATTGCAACCTTTTGAAGTCGCCGACACCGTTTTGTGTGTGCCGCGGCGGCTTCTGTCTACCAATTGTGGCGGCAAATCATAGCATGCAAACTATTTGAACGAACAAACTATAATGTACCGCAATGTGTGATCCTACCGACTGCGCCAAGTATAAGTATAAAGCGTGTACAAAAAAACACCACTGATCGAAATATTTCAAAGGGTCCATTTACTGAATTGATGTTGGCCAGACACGTCAGAAATGAAAGTGTTCTATGACTTGACGTGTCTAGCGACCGACATCTCAGTCGAGATCAGTTTATTACATTAATACCTCCTTAGTTATTCTTTCTCATGTCTGATATACTTAAAAGCAATAACATTGAAGTATTACGTAAGCCATTTTAACCCTTCCATTACAAAGTTACTCTTGTTACTAAAAGTACTTAAGCACCCCCTCTCCTCATTTAAGCTAATGTAAGCTTTAAACTTTAAGCTAAAATTATAATAAATAAATAAATGGTATTTTTGTAAAATAATCTATTCTTATATTACAAATATTACTTACAATGTGATAAATAAAGAATAAGTGAAAAGTGTTAAAATTAACTACAATCCAACGGAATTAAAGCCATGGCTGAAAGTTTGTTTTAATATGAGTTTTTTTCGGTGAAGTTTGGAATCATACAATACTTCAGCACTACTAATTGACCGTTTCTAATGTTACCACCATTGCAACTTAAGCTTAATGGAATTCCTTCAAAATGCTTCTTTACATTTGTTAGTGTCTTAAGTTGTGTTACTGCCAACTGATCACTGCCCAAAAGGGAATGTTTTTTTTTAAATATCATCAGGGCGTAGAACCGGACAAATGCTGCTGCTTCTACAAGGCTATGGAGAACGAACTGCCGTATAAGACAGCGGTCGAGCCTTGCGTGGCGCAGTCGCTCGGCGTGGCCGCCGCTGGCGTCAACGCCTTTCACACTGCCCGGTCGCTCATCGACAAGATGGTGAGAGCAGGCAAATGTGTGACGATACCCAATACAGCCATTTTTCAGTTACATTGTGAAAGCTAAACAATAGAGAATATTCATTACTTTTTTTCACAGCATGAATAAAAGCCGATTCATGTAACAATCAATCGAGACAAATCATTTTTCATCATGGCCGACCTGTTACATGACGTCACAGTGCATATCGCATCTGTCTGTCTAATCGCTGGCTAATTAGTAGTTTAAAATGATTGTATAATCCGTATTTCTTGGCCGATTTTAATTTGAATTTCACTTTTGGTGATCTCTTTTACGGTATTTTCATATTTTTTAACTGCACAGTTCCTGATAGGCGAAGCTTCTATCGCCAAGGCCGTACTGCATCTGCTGGAGGAGGAGCGGCTGGTGGTGGAGGGCGCCGGCGCCTGCCCGCTCGCTGCGCTGATGAGCGATGCGCAAATGCAATCCACGCTGCGGGGAAAGACGTAATATTTTAGGGTTTCATACAACGAATGTTTCGAAAATGACCATATTTATGTCTGAAAGACCACTTCCCATAATGACCATTCCTATAAAGACTCCTACAGATTACCGACGTGAAGTTGCAGTACCTCTGCTGCGTTTCGTCTAGTCAAGTGAGAGTGCCGGTGGCCCAATTTCCCCTCTCCCCCTTTCCCCCTTCCCCTTCCCTAACTTTTCTCAAAGATCGGCAGCGCACCTGCGATTCCTATGGTGTTGCGGGTGTTGCGTTATGATGATCACCTACCATCAGGTGATTCGCTTGCCCGTCTTCCTCCTCTTTAAAATAAAAAAAAATACTGAAAAATTGAACCGTTATAATTATGTCTTTCCGTCTTCTATCAAGGTCCTTTTTTTCTAAAGTGGCTGAAGCTATCGAGCGGAAATTTGGAATATACCTACCGCAGTATTTAATGAACTGCACAAGGTCTCATCACTACACATTAGGAATTATTTAATTAAGCAAAAAAAAGAGTAACCGAAAAAAACACGTTTTAATTTATCATGAGTAGACTATTTAAATGTATCATCGCAGAGAACAAGAATTACGTGTTACCGCTTTATTTTTAAATCAAGGTCAATGAAGGAAGGGCTCTGCCTGTGACAGCTTATATAAACACTTTTCCTAAATAGGTACTACATTGATTGATACAAACCATCTCTCTTTATATGCTACGCTTGCAACTATAGTCAGTGTTAAAAAGTTTGAACGAACGTGATGACTCCTTCGCAGAAGAATGTTACCGCCCTCCACCCCCTTCGGCTACCGAGCATGGTGTTGAGTAGGCTCGGCAGCTAGAGGTCGGCCCACGGTGTTACTGAGGCCGCCATGCGGAGCACTACTCCACGGTGTGGCGCACATCGTTGACCAGTGCGCCACACCATAGAGATCATTATGCATCAACCCAGGTTCATTTAAATCTACCTATGAGGTTCATCACATAAAAGTGAACTTCTGTTTTTATTCTTTTTGGTACAGTCAAGTGTTAAAAATATAGGAGAACGCAACATCTCAAAAATATGTCCCTATGCACCTTATTCCTGTGTAATAAGAACTTCGTAAGATATTATTAATTATTATCGGATTCTTTCTACGTACCTATACATATTTTAGCACTTGAATGCAGGTACTATTTTTAGATGCTTTGGTTTAGGTTTGAATTTATGACTATTTTATTTGTGTCAAATAAAGGGTAATAAATTGCCTTCGCAGAGTGGTTTGTCTACTGACCGGTGGCAGTGTCGACGTGGGCGTATACCCGAGATGCCTGCAGTGGGCCATGGCGATTCAGGGGCGGTTGGTTAAGCTGACGGTGAGAGCTGTGATGTAATTTCTATTTTCCACTCGTTTCCGTCATCCACCTGACCGCCGATCATAACTTAACCTGTACCCCCATAACATTATGCGGCGGCATGCTTTTAAATTTGAAAGATATTTTGGGAAAAGTGTCAAAATCCAGGCGAAGATACATAACACGAGTGTGTGTAGTGACCCTGCCTACGAAGCTAGCGGTCCCGGGTTCGATTCCCGGGCAAATATTTGTGTGATGAGCACAGTATTTAAGTATTTATTTCTCTATATAAGTATTTATACCGATGTCTAGTACCCATAGTACAAGCCTAGAGCTTAGTTTGGGACTAGGTCAATTTGTGTGAGATCGTCCCTTGATATTTATTTATTTTTTCCGTCTGTGCTAGAGTTATTTCATGCAAATTCAATCAAACTATGCGTGTCGCAGCATCTCACTTCTTACGGGGCCGCATTCAGGTCAAGCGTGGAACGATAGATAGTTAGAATTAGGTAATTCATTAATTACTTATTTTGGTTGATTCGTTACTTTTAGATCAATACGCCGATGGCCGAATTGAGTCAACTGAGTGAGGTGTTGGACGTGATTGCAAAGATGGGCTGCAATATTCTCGTTGCCTACCATAAAGATGGCTGGATAGTCGAGAACGACCTTTGCACCAGAAACGTAAGGAGTTTCATCGGTATTATTTATTACTGTTCCTCATATCGGTATTGGTTCTTTTTTAATTTGATAAGATAAGATAAAGGATGTTTATTCAGTGGAAAGGCCACACGGGCACTTTTATACGTCAAAAATCTACCAGCGCTTCGCAAGAGACCACTGCTGAGAAGAGATCAATAAGTCTACTGTATGATTACCGTAAAACGGGGTAAATAGGGACACTACCTAAAATGAAGCATATATTACTAATTATAACACTGAAATAACGTAAATAGAACGTAACGTTATTTTCATTTAATACCGTAAAATGTGCCTACTTTGCTCCCTCACGGGTAATTATGCTCCATGGTTTTATTGAGGTAATCTGTATTGTAAATCATTCTATTGCTTTCATTCACTGCGTGGCTGGATGTATACCTACTTCGATTCTTTTTAGAAAATTGTCATCAACCTTAACTTATAAGTAGCAAACGAAATAGTTACTATGGAGCATAGTTACCCATGGGGGAGCAAAGTAGGCACATTTTACGGTACTTGTTCTTATTTGTAACAAGTTATGCTTCATTTTAGGGTCTGTCTGTCTGTCTGTCTGTATGTCACAGCAGGTTTTATCAACAACTCTATATGCTAACAACTTGAAATTTGGCATAGTTGTATATTTACCTTGCTTTCTCGTATCTGTTTTTAGTAAACAAAATATGAAAATAATTTTATAAATAATTGAAAATAAATAAATAAAAGGGGTCTAGAATATGGGGTTAAAAAAGGAAAAGTGCTCAAAGGGCTCAATTTGCACATTACAAAACAATTTTTTTTTTCTGGTATGTACTTTTTGATTTATAGTCAAAAATGTACAAAAAATGACCAATGTAAATCAGCCATTATACAGTATGTAAACTTACTAAAACCATTTGTTTGAATCCGGGCATGTATAGGCGATAAATAAGGTCTTCGTATATAAATTATTGAAATTCTAACGTTTTTTAGAATTTATAATTGTAATACAAAAAATATCATTTTAGTTATTCATGATTCAATAACATCCTGTATTATTTGTTTACAATTGTAACATTTGTCATCTGGTTGTCAGGTCAAGGCCAAGTTCAACATTTTCAATGTCAGTTAAAGTAAGGCTATGTGCACACTTCCGATTAAATACGACGTAGATTAGACCAAATGTGGCCGTTATTTGAACCAAGCGACGATGGTTGTTTCAAGTGAACGCTACGCATCAAAGCTGGATTTTGCCGGGCACGTCGCTTGATTATGTTCGAAGCTTGTACAATCCGCAGCCTCATTTCTTCCTCCGTTCTCGACACTTTTTTTAAATACTAACTGTTTCACCCATCCCCAGAAGAAATAGTCTAGAGGTGTGGTTCAGCAAACGTACCATATCATACAACTTCCCGCTTTTCTAGTGCTGAAGCCAAGATTTTCTGTAAAATGGTTGTAGATCCTTTTTTCCGTTCTGACGTCAATACGAGGACGAGGCCCACCACTACTACTACTACTATCCGGTACTAACCGGAACCGCTCCTTCATTGTCACGCAGTCTGGTAATCGCCCTTATAATTAGGGTTGCCACCTTTTTTTTAACAGAATAAAGTATAACCTACCCGAAGAGGAAGAAAAATAAAGTACACAGCATAAATATAAAGTATATTTTTAATTATTTTTAAATACATATCTGACCTTGCTTTCTCTAAAAGTGTTTTTTCCATTTTTAAAACATCAACTGCGTCCAAACATAGCATACTCAGGTTAAGGTGTATAAATAGCTCATTCTTGATGAGGTTGTGTGCGATTTCTGTCGTCCCGCCACTTGGCCTTCACGCCTTCGTAGCGGGAACACACAGCAATATTGAAACAATTTTAAATAATTTTTTAAAATTATTTGTTTCCTTGGAAAATGCTATATTGTCAATGTCATATATATTCAGTTAAGCGTTAATTCGACGGTTTCTGACGTTTGCGTTCAGAAAAAATATCCATTAATAACTGAATGTCATAAATAGAGTACTTTGGCGTACTTTATTGGTTGTGTAAAATATAACGTACGGGAAGCTTAAATAGAGTACAATACTTTATAATAAAGTACGGGTGGCAACCCTACTTATAATTGACAATAAAGAGACACCAGTGAAATTTGAATGACATAAATCTGTCACGACGTAAACATTACACATAGGGTGATACTTTTAGGGTTAACCGACTTTGAAAAAGGTAAGTGTTTATAATTTTTAAACAATGATAAAATTAAAAATATTCGACCCGTACTAGCAAAACATGTGTTAAAACACTTAACTCGACTTGGCTATCAACTGGTTTAAAGAGATGGTTTTAGTTAGTTTACATACTGTATATAAGGCAGAGGGAATAGATTTCCCACCATAATAAATGTAAAATGAATCTTAAGAATTGACAGTTTGGTTCTATTTGCGAATACTATGACAGAGGGCCCTGCCAAGATGCATTGCGCTAACTAGCGTTTCTATTCGTTTCGTTTTTAAACCAATTGCGTCACTGGTAGATCACGTGACTTTGCGTATAACGTCATCTACCAGTGACGCGATTGGTTTAATAACGAAACGAATAGAAACGCTAGTTAGCGCAATGCATCTTGGCAGGGCCCTCAGTTGTCAATGACCGGTTAAGGGTTAAAACTTTAACCCGAAGTAAGCCTTATCTGTCCGGTTCAGGTTCGGCCGTTAAACATCAGCATGAAAGAGGTTGGATACTGAAGGATGCGTGACATCATTAATTAGCCCCTTATCAATTAATTTATGACCAATAATTAACAATAAAAAAGAAATATCTAACTGGCCCTTATTTTGTTTTGTTTTTTTTTTGGTAGACAAAATGCGGGTCGGTGCTGATAGATGTGACTCCACCCTAACCCACCTACCGTATTATGGTTGCTTCCCCACAGATGACAGTTGTCCTGGAGACGCAGAACATGGAGCACGCGTGCCGCCTCAAACGTGTCCTGGACCACCGCTTCCCCGATATGTGCCACCTCCGAGAGCAGCCGTTCACCACCTTACCCGCGTGCCTGTGTGACCCCAACTAACAATGTAATCTGCTTCTCCATCAATAAATGAAACGACCAAGAAACGAAGCATTTTCATTTCGTTCAACTCTATTTGCAAAGAGGATTCCTTTATTTCAGAGCCCATGTGTTATCCATAGGCATAGGATTTTCTATCGACTATTTTCTCGCTCAAGAAACGAATAAAAGATCCCGGGTCAATAAAATAAAAGCAAACGTATATCAATAGTTGATCGCTGGCGATACTCGCTTCCCGCTCATCGCCGCGGCGCGGGACAAGTGCCCTATTCTCGAGCTGACGATACAAATATCGCACGATGCCGCCAGATATGTCAAGTAAAGTTTAGCAACGTTGCACAACTTCGTCTGACGTCGCTGCCGATACGTGTCACGGGACGTTTGTCCCACCATAGCCCAAGTAACATTTTACTCCATTTAAGAGTACACATTTAGTTCCCAGGTGTACTTGAAGCATTATTACAGTTCACTCGTGATGTATAAGCTGCATTATTGCGATTAATAACGCCTATACCTGTATAAGGGACTTATATGAGTGTAGAGTTATACTTTTATACGATTGTTGGTGTTATAATACTCTAACAACTATCCTTTAGTCAGCCGTCTAACTAAGAGCATTATAGGAGGGTAGAGATACGGCAACCGCTGTTTAACGGCCTACTTGTACGATGTTATAGAGCTAGCATTTAATAGAACACACGTGGTCATTTATAAAGCCAAAGGCTGTATGTTTACTTGTTTTAGACTGTTATACAGCTAGTAGCTGTAGTAGGACTTGTTTGTGATCATTAAAATAACCTTTTTTTACTACTGTACAAAAGTGTTTAAATGGTTCACATGTGCACTGTAGGCTGTTAAAAGGACTATATGTGTTGTCCATTAACATCAATAGCAGTTTATTTGTCCACAAGTTCTACTCTTATTTGCTGTAAGCTGAACATGAATGTGCATGTGATATTCTATTACACTTAGCATTCTAACAGAACACATGTGAACCTATATACGCTTCACGGCATTAAATTGGAGTTATAACAGTTCACATAGCCGTATTTCTTTTCCACCATTTTGTTCTCGTAACCTAAAATATTTACCAAATAATCTCCAAAATTATCATGCAGATTTATCACAAAATAAGCAGAGAGACCGTTTGAGTTTTGGTTTCATGTTATAATTAATTACCGTGGTATAATTATAATGCCAATATAATATCAAAAACTGAAAATTTTAGATTTCCTCTCAACCAGTTTTAAATATTTTAAAATGAATATCGCGTTTTTACAGAGGCGCGTGAATATTTTAGCTGTAAATATGTATACATTTCACGATAAAGTTGCATTCCCATGGCATTAACATGATTAAGTATTTAAAACAGGTAACTTCCCGCGTGTTATATCATAAATTTATATCCAAATGATATCCGCCGGAGTTGTAAATTGTCTTTCTTGATAACCTTATAGCACTCTATAATATAATAACCATGACAATAATAAAATAAGGAAATAATTTAGGGCACACGTGAACTTTAGGTTGCACTAGAGTACTTTTGTCGGATTTTATAACTGTGAAGGCTGTGTATTTAGCCACTTGTTACTCTTTATTACACTCATGGATGTTGCATGGTTCACACTGCGTCCCATATAGTGCCGTAAGTCAGCCTTAAGTCCGATGTTACTACTTAAACTGCTATTATAATGCTATTATACTGCTAATGTACAGCCATAGTGAACTTAAGGCTGTCTAATTTGTGCCCAAACTGGTTCTATAAGAGCATTATAGCAAGCTATACAGCTCTTATACAGCTGACTTGCAGCTTGCCTACAGCTTGTGGAGTACATGTGAACGACTAGACATCTTATATAGAACCCGGAATGTTACTTGGGAGCCTATGGTCCCACGTGTTAAGACTACGCCGAGCGTACGCCGGATGTACATTGGCGCCCTCATCACTATTATTGTGTTTTATAATAAAATAAAGTATTTTCTTGAAATCGGACGGTGCATTTTTGTACTACAAATGAAAACGCAACTTATAGGACATATCACATAGTTTAATAACAATTGACCTTTGAGTTATCAACTTAACGGAAAAAAGTGGCCACCTTTTCCCGTTAAGCTGACTACTCATAGGGTAGTTGTTATCAAAGTTTGTTACGTATCCCATAAATTGTGTTTTTACTTGCGCTACAAAAAAGCATCGTCCGATTGCAAGGAAATTCTTTAGTTAGTTAGAAAACAAAATAATAGTGATGAGGGCGCCACTGGACGGTCGACGTTTGCTCGGCGTAGTCTTAATAGAGCTGAGGCATAGCCTTCTCTATTGTCTTACAATAAGACAATAGAGAAGGCTATGGCTGAGGCCCTAGCCAAGAAGCAAACGCTACTGACGTTTTTCTTTTCTATCAGTCAGCGTATGGGATGACATTAGGTTTTTTAGACGTATTTTCTGATAGGTTCATTTTCTTGTAATAAAAATCGCCTTTCCCTATAAATAAAAAGTCTACAGTGAAAAAACAACAAATACTAAAAAAAAAGACAAATTTGAGTTGGGCTTGCGCTGATCCGATGTGAAATCAAAAACCCATGAATTTTATGATTTCCAACAAATATGACCCGCATAAATTGACATTCCGATTTATACTTACTCTTCAATATTATGACTTTTAACATTGTGACTTTTAACATTATGACTAATAATAAGTATAATGTAAAACGGTTTGGACAACAATCGAAACTAACTTTATGGCAGTCAATAGAGACCCCTCATTATATTATTATATTATGTACCTAAACTCGAAAATCTAATTCAAGACCATAATCTTAACCTCAACGGGCGCACATTCGCGGTGATTACTGCATTTTGGTTTAAGTGTAGGTATTTTTATCAATAAAACTTACCCTAATATTACCTACACGTCACACGAGTTCTCATTAATGTTTTTATGAAATAAAGATAAATAACTAAATAATCAAGATCGAACTGTCAGATTTTGGTCTTAAATTAGATTTTCAAGTATACAGTTCAACAATAAAATATTTTGATTTGTTTTTGATTTTTGATTTGATATAAACAATTGTACAATTGTAGTAATTTGAATGCGCGACACGGCACGCCCCGCCAGTCAAATGTACGTTGCAGCAGGGTTGCGTCAATTTATGTTAAATGAATTGCTGGGGCGGCGGCGGGACGTCTCGTGGATTAAAATAACTATTAGATACTTAGATAAAAACCCCGATATAATAGTGAGCTGATATCTCTTAAACTACCCAACCGATTTTCATGAATCCTAGCTAAGAACCACGGCTAGAAAGCCTGCTTTCAAACAGAAAATACCGTATCTAAATCGATTCACCCAGAGCTATGGGCCACAGATAGGTAGGTAGACACACAGCACCAGACACACACACACGCACACGCAAACGCATAAGCACCCGCACGCACACGAGCACGCGCGCACTCACGCACGCACGCACGCACGCACGCACGCTTCGCACGCACACACACACACACACATACACACGCGGTCCAACTTAATATAACTCCCCTCTTTTTGCACATCAACAAGTTTTAACTTAATGACTATATCGACTACTTGGGTGCCTTGTTTTATTTTATTTTTTTCTGCCAGGATCACTCTACATGTAGAGCGCATAACCACAGAGCGTCATACAGCAACAGTGACATAACTTACGTTTCATCCGAAGAAGAAAACTTGGTCAAACGTCATAATGACGCCTTTAAACCAAAAAAATATTAAAAACATGCAATAAATTCAGGACGGAACAAAATTTAATAGAAATAATTTGTGGATACCGCGCTCTCCAACAAAACAAACATGTCAAAGAGGCATGTAAGTACTAATCTGTTGTGTTTATTTTTTGTAGCGCATTAACCTGTTTTCATTGTTTAAGCGTTTTGGCACGTGCGGTATAATGGAAAAACGTTTACTGTTAGCAATGTTGCATAGCACCAAGAAGATTATTAACCCTTAACCAGGCAATGGATCCATGTTGACCTCATAAAATCTACTCAATAGTACCTTGTATGTTAGTACCTAAGGCTGAATCTCCACTGTGTGATCTGTCAGCCTGGTTAACGGTTAATTATTCTTCATAGAATATCTATTAGGTACCTCTGGCTACCCGAAGCTAAGCAGTGCAATGGTCATGGATATATGAACCCTTGTGCGACACTAACCCGTGATGGGCTCCTCTGTTACCAGTTCCTTGGCAGCTTACTAACTGTATACTTGAATGATTTTAGGAAGATTTTGACGAGAATAGCGACCCTGAAAACCCAGTCATCATTAAATATGAACAGATCCTTGAGGCGGCATACCGGATCAAGTCTGAAGTGTCATATACATTGTGTCATGTAAGCGTTATCATCGAAACAACCACCCTGTGTTGACCGATTTACACCAGATTAGTGTTACGATAGTGTTCGGTGGCAGTCCTAGTACCTACCGAGGCTGGTTAGTCTCGTGTGTCTGTGTTACGGTGGACGAGCAAACACATACGTGTCATTCTGAGCAAAATATTTCCAATTATTATGAAGCAAATTAAGAAGTTTAGTCTGATCAGCGAGTCGTGACGCAAGCATTTTCAGAAGGAACCTTTATGGTGCTGTCTGTCTGAATACCACAGTATTAGGCATAGTTGTATAACTTGCTTGCCCGCATCTGTTTTTAGTAAAATGAATAGGAAATTATTTTTCTAAATATTTGAAAAGGGGTCTAGAAAGGGACAGATCTATAGCAGTTATACTGATATGCCCTTTCTCTCAACCTAAATTACCTAGTCTGTGTTGCCCTTAGCGGGGCCGGGCGGTGTAGTGAAAATATTGTAATATAACTTTTTGACCGCAACGTCTATAGCATACTCAAGCCTAACTATTTGACGACCCACAAAACAAGAACACAGCTGTAGGCTTAACGCTTAAGGTGAAGTTTGGTGGCATCAACGCACCACGCAGTAAAAAGAGATTAATAATATAACCACCAAGTCTGCTTATGGTATTAGAGGTGGTAATATCGAAACTTTCAAGGTTGTTATTATTATGAATATTATGATATATTTTTACTTAGTAGCCGTAATCTTGCTTTGTGGACCACTAAACACCGTTGTTCAAATCCAAATAAATAGATTTCCTGAAGTAGGTGTGGATGCGGCCAAACCTTGAAAGCTACGTTGACTCGCCAATGTCCGACTGCTGTACACGACTTATTACTAAAATCGCTCATCGCTATATTTATTTATTTATTTATTTAAGCTTTATTGCACAAAAAAAGTACAAATAGCGGACTTACTACTTCTCTACCAGTCAACAAACAACACAACCCAACTGTAACTGTCACTGGTAGATCACGTGATACGAAAAGTCACGTGATCTACCAGTGACGCGATTGGTTTAAAAACGAAACGAATAGAAACGCTAGTTAGCGTAGTGCATCTTGGCAGGGCCCTCTGAGGCCCGTTTCACGAAGCTACAAGTTACAAATTACAAGCGGAAGTCTCTTTCTAACTCCTTTTGCTAGAAAGAGAGTTTCGCTTGTAATTTATAACTTGTAGCTTCGTGAAACGGGCCACTGGTGTCAATCGGCTATCGAAAAATGTTATAAAGAATGTTTATACTTTTAGCCGTCACACTTCTCAAAGATCCTCTGCATGAAACTATTCTATAAGATGGAAAGCCACCAAACAACTGGGAGGTAAGGATGTTGTTTACCAATTTCAGTTATTTCATTACTTAGTTTTAGTATACATATACCAAACTGTGCCAATTGGAATACTCCATTAGAGTCAACACTTATTCTAAAGAGTTTATGTAATAATAGATTCTAAAATAACTTAAATATTTTTAATACTAAGCTTAATATGTATGAACAAATAACGTCAACGTATCAGAGGCAAAATTTAAGCCATTTAAATGCAAAATGGACGATACGATTTTCATACAAGGGATATCTTTTGAATATTTTTCTCAACTTTTGTTTTTTTTATATGTTTAAAAAAAGGCTTTCTGCTTCGGGTAAAATGATTTTGTATGCGACTAGTTATTTAGTTTGTATTGTTGATCGAAGGGTAGATTAAAAGTATTTGCTTTAGGGGTGTGGTTCTCTCAAAACCGCGGTCGGACGAACGAACGAGTGAATGTCGCAGCGGCAAGTTTAAGTAGTCCCGTCAGAGCGAACAAAACACATTTTAGCGCGTGCATTTCAATTTGGCAGCATGGCTTCCGTCGATGAGATCGAACGTATAAGGCTGCCTAATTGAGAATGTACGCGCTAAATGTGTTTTGTTCGCTCTGACGGGACTACTTAAATTCGCCGCTGCGACATTCACTCGTTCGTTCGTCCGATCGCGTTTTTGAGAAAACAACACCCCAGTCCGTTTGGGGTCGGGTCCCGTTGGCCTTACTTGCATTTAGCCTTGGCGAGCAGAGCACCTTAGTTTTATTTTGTCCGGGTAGCAAAATGCCCTGGTCTGTAAAACGCCCTCATTGCTATAAGGCATAGTATAGACGGAATGACTTGGCTGTAAAATGACTTAATGTCATAATGTTCTAAAAGGCAAATGGTCTCGATAATCTTCACATATCAAGATAATACAATCAAGACCTAACACAATTGAGTCATTCTGCTTACTGGTGCATTTCACGACCTAGACGTTTTGCTAAGTAAGTCTTCTTGAAACTAAGACAATTTCGTAACTATGGAATTATATAACCAAGTCATTTTGCATACTTGGTCAGTGTACTACTGAGCCGTTTTGCTTGCTAAGGCTAAATGCAAGTAAGGCCAACGGGACCCGACCCTCCGTTTGCTAGGCAGACGTTCATGCCACTTGATGAATTGCGGAAATCGCATAGTATGCATTTGTGGTAGTTCTCACTTTTACTAAATTTCAACCTTTTTTTCGCAGTATTAAAGAGCGCGGCGCACTGAACGCGCTGCTTATGTTACCAGCAGACAAAAAAAAAACGGGTGTTGTGGTAGCGTCAGTCGGGAACCACGCCGAGGCCATGTGCTACCACGCGCAGCGGCTGAACATCCCGATATTGGTGCTGATGCCGCCGACCGTGCCTATCAGCAAGATACAGCGCTGCTCCGCATACGGCGCTAAAGTCGTCATCCACGGAAACGACATCTATGAAACGCGACAACACGCCAAGATTATAGCAAGGGATAAAGGGCTCGCGTTCATCGACGGGTTGGTTTTTTATATATTTTCAGTAAAATTATGTCGGAAGTGGAACACAGTGTGTTGCACAGTCAAATACAATATTTATTTTATTTCTATGGTCAAGGGCAAGATGCAGGAATGACCACAAACCGTAAAGTAATAAAATCCTAGCTACGCCCTTATTATCAAACCGCGATTACAATACACTTCGGAAGTACCGTTAGCACAAAAGTACATATAATTAATAAATACAATTAATTATAAATCAATCTATGATATTCTATGATATCTTCATAGTTTATTACCGAATCGCTGTACACAGGTACAATGATGAAACAGTTGAGGTCGACAATTGGGACTATAGACAGGTGATTGACGTTATGATTACATTGTGTTATGCAGACGAGATCACCCGAACGTGCTGGCGGGACACGGGTCCGTGGCGCTGGAGATCCTGGAGCAGGTGCCGGACGTGGAGGCTGTGATCGTGCCGTGCGGCACTGGTGGCGTGCTGGCTGCCGTCGCCGTCGTCATGAACCGCCTCAAGCCCGACTGCCTCATCTACGTTAGTTCTACGACATTATCATCGTCATTTTCATTCATTTCGTCAACATTATTAGGGGTCGAACTATTGGTGCCGCGACGACGTCAAATTTGCATATAGGACGATTAAAACGGACGATTAGACAATGGGCTTGCAACCTGTCACTAATAGGTACACTGGTAAACATCTTAGCCTAATTGTGCAAGATGTGGTTACAGAATTATCAACCAATTTTTAGAGTGGTTGGTAATTCTGTAGCTCTGCCTACCCCACTCTGGGGATGAAGGCGTATGTATGTGTATGTGTGATGATTAAAAATGAAAGACTAGTAATTGGTGATGGTCGCTTTTTTGTTTGCTTATTTGACTAACAAATATATGGTCCCATGAAAGTAGATTTATTTAAAATCATGAATATGGTTTAAGCACTCATTTTTATGAACTCGTTCAGAAAATAATTAACCGTTTCATTTTTCTGTCCAAAGGAAATAGACGACAAAGGGATATTCTCGATAATATTTAAATTAATTAAAAGTAAACAATGTGCTTAATTAATTATTTATTGTAGTTTTAATAAATTCAATAAATTACAACCTTTTCATAATCAGCCTGATTTATAAAAAAATGTACATTAAAGAAATTAAACTACACAAGTCCGCATGATCAGATTCTATGTGAAAAAATGTGAAAAAATGAAAAAACTACATCGGAAGTGAAAAAAATATATGAAAACTGACCATTTTCGTATTCTACTGTCCATAAATCCATAGGAATAAGGGACAACATAAAAAAACATTGAAAACATGCTGATGGTTCATAAAACGAACATATTGGATAATGCTACGGTAATATAGTAAGTAACGCAGTTAATCAAGCACAACTTATTTTTTTAAAGGTTACACAAATGTTAAAAAGCTAACAGAGTAATAAGAATGTTACGTAAACCAAGGACAGAGAAATACTGTCTTTTAATTTTAAACATCTAAAAACCTAAATGTATACTTACTTACATATCAGACTCTGATCTTGTTTGACTAAAATTGAGTCTAATAGGTTAGTTTTATACAGGGTGTAGAACCAGAAGTCGTTCCTGTGTTAACCAAGTCTCTTCTGAGCGGGAACCGGGAGACCGTCCCGGCGCAGAACACGATCGCCGACTCCATCGCTATGACCGGCGTTGGCGTAAATTCCTTTTACACCCTCAAACCGCTTGTAAACAAAGTGGTAAGTAACCTAACAAGTCCTAAGTGCCTTCCCTAGCTTGTGCGGGTGCACGGAGCGGGCGCCTGCTTCTGACGTTTAGGTACATACAAAAACCCGAAGCCACAAGTTACAAATTACAAGCGGAACTCTCTTTCTAGCAAAAGGAGTTAAAAAGAGACTTCCGCTTTTAATTTGTAACTTGTAGCTTCGTAAAACGGGCTACAGTTTGCACTGCTTGCACTAATTTTAATGAACGCCAAGCATGTGCAGGTGCTCCGTGCACCCGCGCAAGATAGCGAAGGCACTAAAAACAGTTAGGCTGTTAGGTATGTTTTATGGGACCGATTTAGAATATTCAGATTCGGAAAGGGGGGGGTTAGGTTAGGTTAGGTCGTAGCCAATGCGCTGTAGCGAGCAAAAATGTTGAGCACTTTAATGCGTCGTCGTCTTAATAAACTTCAAACTAAACATCAGTTAATAAAGCATGACAATGAGACTCACAGTGACACAGTTCTAAGTATGCTTAACATTTTTATTGAGGGATTGTACTCGTTCATATATTTATTACAATATCAGTGTTGTTTAGGTTATAAAGAACGCTTTGCAAGACTAACATAACAAGTAACCTTCGCCAATCAAATTAGTTGATTTTACGTCGAACAGGACTGATTTGATTGTAACTTTCGAACGAAATTGGTTAACATTAAATTTAGTGAACATTAAAAACATAATGGTTTGTTATTTTAATTTTATACAGACCAAAGGTATTAAAAAAAAAAATGCTTAATATTCGAGATAAATGATTTTATTCAAATGTAGTACAACATTATTTAAAACATTGACCTGTAATATCAATTAATTGATAATAAATATGTAATCTAATAATATGACAAATAAGTAAACTGTCCTTTATCAATATTTATAGTTCATAGTTGAGCGAGTATAGCTCACTCGCCCAGCGATGAACTATAAATTTATATCTCTCTCTTTTATTTACACGGGTGCGATTATCTTTTGTTCGTTTCTTGGACAAGAAAATAGCCGATAATTCATAGCTTACTCGCCGGTGGTGGGACCAGCGCCTAAAGAAACTGACCACACGAAGCCCGGAATCCCGCGGCATATCCATACTAGCATAATGATTGAGGTCATACACCCCGAGTCGCATCCAAAACCCCGATCACTGCTAATGAGGTTATCTACTTATTTTTAATCAAGAACCTTCAATACCTACGTCATATTGAAATTGAGCAGATATTTAAAAGTCAAAAAATAAATCACATGGTTGCATAATATAAACTACAAACGTCGATATAAAGACGGTCGATAAAATAAAAATTCAATCCCTACAAAAAAGCAACGTCAGTGCCCCGAGATAACGAGGTCTACATTTGACTGACAAGTAGTTTAATTCGGAGGATTTTAGATTGTTTCTAGTAGGCTCAGGGACCCAATTCTCGTGACTTCGAGATGATTTTTCATGCGAGATCAACTGTCAACTGCATACATTTTTTCGACATATCTCGCATGAAAAATCATCTCGAAGTCACGAGAATTGGGTACCAGGAGCATTCCTTCAAAAGTATCAAGATTGCGTTGAATTGAAGTCGACTTCTGGCATATCGGTAACGTTGTTGTTGGAGTAGCCGGTGCAGTAGCGATGGACGTACCGGCGGCAGCCACAGAGTCCTCATCTACAGTTAGCTATGGCTTCGTGTTTTGACCCCCTCCTGTTCTTGATCTCGCGGAGTTATTGGCATTGTCTATCCCACTTCCGACACCAAAAGTTACGTACGTGGGGGTAGATATCTGAGTGAAATGTACGAATACACCGATGAATTAAACTCGTAGAAATACAGTATTTCAACTGTAAAATCACGTAAATCAGCGAAATCGGCAAAATTTCGTATGAGTACGGCCTCTTAAGAGTAGACTTTATTAACGCACTCACTTTAGCCGTTACAAACAATTATCGCACACTTTAGAATACTTTATCTTTAGCTTCGAATACTTAGAAGATCACTCAGTTCGCTCTTGTTCGCACTGATTGTACGTCCCGGCACGATGTACTTATATAAGAATAAACTGACTGAAACCGCTGCACCTAAGGACTTGAAATTTGGAGGGAATTTTCCTTGGGTGAGCTAAGGGATTTCTGGAAGTTCATTCCCTACAGGGTTAAAATAGGGGGAGTAGCGTGAAACCAATTCTACAGATACGAAGTCACGGGCGTCCTCTAGTTTGAAAATAAATTATGCAGGTCATTAACTATTTTTGGTAATGAACTGTATTTTTTGTACGTTACTTTATTTATTACTAAGGATATCTAATTTTCCGTTTGAAATAGCCATTTTATTTTTCAGTTGTTAATAAAAGAAGACTGGATAGCCCGTGCTATATTGCACTTATGTGAAATAGAAAGGTTCGTGGTCGAAGGCGCCGGAGCCTGCCCCCTCGGGGCCATTCTGGGCAACATAGTACCCGAACTAAAAAATAAAACGTAAGTTGATCTACATTGACAGTATTTATAGAGAAATAGTACTTGCTTTCGTTCGGCGATTAACTAGAAGCCAATGAGTGAGAATCAGCCAATTGGAAACTTTTAGATCAATAGAGAACACCAAAACCTATCGATTAGATCCTCATGTACAGTGGTGGCCACATAATTAGGGAACGCTTGCGTTTTTCCCATACCTACCTGCAAATATGACTTTTCAATTTTCACCACCAATCAAAAAGTTCTTTACCTATTTTATTTTAAGTTACACTTATCGTTAACTAGTAAACTAAGGTTTAAATATATGTACAATTTATCGCTGTCAAAAACGAACATTTCATTTTGTAGGGATTTCAAAACTTAGTGCTGACGCGTCCATACAAAGTTTTACAACTTTATATGATTGCCAAAAATCATATTTTCAAATCCTTATAAAAATTGTTTTCATTATTTTTAACAACGAAAATTGTACATTCACTTAAACCTTAGTTTTGCTAGGCTAGTTAACGATAAGTGTGACTAAAAATAAAATTAAGTAGTTAAGCAGTTTTTGATTTGTTCTCAAAATTGAAAAGTCACATTTGTAAAAACGCAAGCTTTCCTAATGTGGCCACCACTGTATGTTCAGTGTTTTTCTATTAACCCTTTGAATGCTTTTGACTTACTCCAATGACAGCTGAAAACCACAACTAATGTCAACCTTAGATCACAAATACTCGGGTCTATTTTGCACTGTATCTGTGACCACTAAAATGGTCGATGGCGTGGTAGGCACGACAGTACAGGACCACTTTAGTGGTTCTTGGCGTTCAAAGGGTTAGACCCGATACACATTGGGCGCTTTCAAACGCGCGCTTTTGCCAACGCGCGTTCTGAGAACCAGGAGTTCTGTTGATGTGTACACACCACAAGCGCGCGCTTGCATGTGTACACATCAACAGGGTATTGATTCTCTCAAAAGCAAAGGTGAGCGAATGCAGGAGTGAAGTCCAAGCGGCGAGTTTAAGTAGTCCCGTCAGAGCGAGCAAAACACATATTAGCGCGTGCATTCTCAATTAGGCAGCCTTATACGTTCGAGAATCCATGCTGCCAAATTGAATACACGCGCTGAAATGTGTTTTGTTCGCTTTGACGGAACTACTTAAACTCGCCGCTTGGACATCACTCCTGCGTTCGCTCACCTTTGCTTTTGAAAGAATCACTACCCAGAACTCCTGGTTCTCAGAGGGGCTAGACAAGGTGCACTACGCTAACTATCGTTTCTAATCGCTTCGTTTTTAAACCAATCACGTCACTGGTAGATCACGTGACTTTTCATATCACGTCATCTACAAGTGATGCGATTGGTTTAAAAACGTAACGAATAGAAACGCTGGTTAGCGTAAGGCCCCGTTCTCACGAGCGCTTAAAAAGCGTCGCGTTAGAACACAAACACGGAGTTCCGTAAGCTCAATTCAATTTAACGTCCAACGCCCAACGTCGAAAATCGAACAGTGTTCGATAAAAAAGCGCCGCGCTTTAAAACCGCCTTCGTGTGAATAAACACATGGTTATCAATTTGTGTCATTTCAACGTTTTTTTAACGCGCGTTGAAAAAGCGCTCGTGAGAACGGGGCCTAATGCATCTTGTCTAGCCCCTCAGAACGCACGTTGGCAAAGCGCGCCTTTGAAAGCGCCTAATGTGTACCGGGTCTTAACGTATAAAGTTCCCTTGATTCGCCCCACGTGCTTCACTTTGTAGATAAGTCGATAGAATGACTTAATTTTTAGGTCGCTAATAATGCCTATTTCATAAAATTTAACTCCCATTTTTCTGACATCACATTTTTTTAAGCGTGGTGTGTATCTGCACTGGAGGCAATATTGACACTGTTTTACTGGGGCGTTGCTTGGATAGAGGACGAGCAGCGGAGGGTCGATTGGTGAAATTTAAAGTAAGTTTAACAAAACATAAACAATTGTTACTAAAAAGACACTTAGGGCCTGTTGTTTGATCAGTAATTAAGCTAACTAATCGTTAAAAATCATAAGTAACGGTTAAATCACAAGGAAATGTGTCAAGTTTTCGATTCCTTTTTCGAATATTAACAATTAGTTGAGTTATCAAACAACGGGCCCATAGTATGCTTTAATTTAAATAGGGGTGTTTTCCCCCATTGATTGGCGCCCAAAAAAACAGACATTGGCACCTATTTTATTTATTAAGATTGTCAACACTGATACGACGACAAAAGATACGTGTGTTACCGTAAACTTATATTTGTAACCGTCAAACTCTATTCTTGTTAGACTAGAATCTTGTTTGACGTTCATAGATTTACGTTTACAGATATTTTAGAGAACACTGATCGGAATTGACCCCAGTGTCTTGCATTTTCCACAAATAGCGTGGTTATTAGGATGACTCCTTTATGTTCTAGAGTCTGTTTGTCAGTATCTGCCATCGGCACGCAAACCTTAGTTTAAAAGAGATGATGAGCTCTTAAACCAACTTAAGTAGGCAGAGCATTTTCCGTCATCCAATCAACTTAGTTCATAGAGTGCCCTAGCGCTACGTTTTTACGTCAGGGATTTCTAAAAGTAAAAGTTAGCTTATTTAATCTTTACCTATGCAATTTGTTATGGTAACAGTTAGGAAAATTGCATTGGTGTCTTTTGAATTGGCCATATTAACTAACAGTCTTCAGGTGAAACTTTGGAATTTCCATGTACTTACTTTCACTGTCTCTTAATCTAGCCAGCCACTTGATGGTGGAATAAACTATATTTTCCTCTAATTCACTATCTGTTACATAATCCTCAAATACCTGTGCGGATTAGCACAAGTTGCCCGGGAGTCCCGCGACTAGGTTGTTGCTCGGAACTTCCTCTCTATATAGTCAACTAAACACTAACTGCCGCACTCAGATACATTAATTTAATTTAATGCTTGTTTAGTGACGTGTTGTCTTTTTCTATTGCTGTAGCAAAGAAAGTGACAGCAGCAACTTTAATCAAGCATTAAATTAAATTGACGTCTCTGAGTGCGGCAGTTAAACTAATACAACTTGTGCTACCCGTGACAACGATGCGAATTGTTGTGTCAATGTTCGTAAAATTACCATGTGGGTCATAACTTCATGGATTGACAACCCTAGTGCCTAAATCAATAATCTGAAATTAAAAAAAACACAAAGTACTTACGCTTTTTGGCAGGTCGGAATCAGAGATGGCCCGACGCACCTGGAAAAAATGCTGAGACTGCTGTCGGTTAACGGGTACTCCGTAGTGCGCCTGTTCCGCGACGTGGTGTGGGTGGAGGACGACATCCACCACATTGAAGTTCGTATCACGAGAATCAGAGGGGCTAGACAAGATGCATTACGCTTACCAGCGTTTCTATTCGTTACGTTTTTAAACCAATCGCATCACTTGTAGATGACGTGATACGAAAAGTCACGTGATCTACCAGTGACGTGATTGGTTTAAAAACGAAGCGATTAGAAACGATAGTTAGCGTAGTGCATCTTGTCTAGCCCCTCTGAGCACAACTACGAATCCTCATATTCATGCTTAAATTCACTGTCATTAGGTCAGATTAAAGTCATCGTGTAAACGCGGGTTAGCCTAGTTGGTATTGTTAGCGTAGTACCCCTGCTAGCTAACGGTCCATATTCGATTTCCGACAAGGGCATACTTGTGTGACGTGCGCGACTATTTGTTATGTTTAGAACCCGGACTTTTGTCACAATGACGTCACAATAGGGTAGTTTGGGGAGTAAACGGAACGGTGTTAATTAAAACGGCAACCTAGTCTATTGGTGTTCAACGGAATTATTTTTTATAATCAGGCATTCACGATATAAATTACCTATAAGTCAATTGTCAATTGATTAATTTATCGACGTTGTTCTTTTGTTAACTGACTCTCTGTAACAGATCAAAAGTTGTTCTAAATGGCTTGCTGTTAGGTTAGGTTAGGTTAGAAAAAAGAAGATATCAGAATCTATTTTGATTGTGGATAACATACAGAGCGAGCTATCAAAATTAATTCTGCACGAAAGTGAAATAGTTATTTGTGCAACAAGAGAGCAAAGTTGTTTTTTGCTGCGAGTGTTGTTTTTGAATCCCGAGTAAGCGAAGGATTCTATAAATAGAATCACGAGCGTAGCGAGTGATTCTAGGTTAGAATCCTGAGCGTAGCGAGGGATTCAAAGACACGAGATGTAAATAACTTTGGTCTCGTGTGACACATACAACTTTTCACCTCAGCAGCGAGAACATAATCAAATGGTTAGTGTGCACAGACATATATTTTTATACTTATGACGGATAAATACACGTTTGTAGCGAGAAAATTTTAGTACGGAGCTTCATAAAAAAACTTTTTAACCTTAGATGGCAATTCGTGCCCTACCGACACATTCTCTCCAAAAATGCTATAAGTATGGGATAGGTTTCAATGTGCACGTCAACTTTTGTCTTTATTGTGGTTTTCAACATTGCGTAAATACTCCACATTGTAGACGGTTATCCCGTTTGTGATTGTGATAATTTAATGAAGTAAGTACGCTAACAGTACAGTGTTTGCACCCTTTGCAAGTCTCCATTGCTTAAAAATATCATACTTACGCTTTTAGATATTTTTCGCGAGACTTTTCAGGCAGGAAACTTAATTCTGCATTTTTTACACGCTCTGCTTTAATGCTTCCGGTGTTAAATAGCAGACTTCGTCACTGGACTCACTCATATTTATTTATTATAAAGTACTTTTATAATATTCAATGTGTATCGAAAGTAGATAGCGTAACAGAACTATAAACAAAAGCAATAAAAATAATCCCGCTATTTTTTAAAGATTCGTTCTGATACTGCACCCGCGGTTTATGTAACAAAATTAAAGATTGTTAAAACGATAAATCATGGTGATGGGTATATGATTAACTGCGTATTTTATTATGAAATATTCTGTTTATTTCATTATAAAAAATATAATTCGATTATAAAAATATAATAATCACATTTAAAACTTTTAAGTTTTTAACAGATTTTTACAATTTTACGGTTATAAGTGTATCCGAACGTTTTATTGTTTGTTTCTTTTAGGGCCTACTAGGTATAGAATTTGAAAATCGAACTTATAATCAACTTGTTTCTACCTCTCGCTTTTTTCGTATCGAAGTGAAAGTGACAGAACAAAGTGAAGTTCAATTCTATCGAATGTTGTGAGTAGACCCAGCACTGCTCACGGCATTTAAAAATAATAATTAAAAAGCTACTTTGCCTCACGCTCGCAGCAAAATTGAATTTTGCTCACTGTTTTTAAGCAGCAAAACCTGCTTGTTTGAGCTGCTGAGGTGAAAAGAAGCTTTTCTTTTTTGAAGTGGATAATATTCTGCTAGAAGACGTAGCCTAACCGCAAGCCATTTAGAACAACTTTTGATCTGTTACAGAGAGTCAGTTAACAAAAGAACAAAGTCGATAAATTAATTAATTGACAATTGACTTATAGGTAATTATATACCGTGAACGGCTGAATATTAAAAAAAAAAATCCGTTGTACACCAATAAACTAGGTTGTCGTGTTAAATTTAAATACTCCCTAAACTACACTATTGTGACGTCATTGCGACAAAAGTCTGGGGTCTAGTTATGTTATTTTTTGGATATTTTCGATGTAAGTATATAAGTATTTAGTTCTCCATACAGGTATGCTTTTCGTTGCGTAGTAGGTACCCAAAGTACAAGCCTTGAGATTAGTTTGGGACTATGAGTCTGTCTAGGTTTTTATTTTGGTTTTTTATGCAGATAAGGTGTTGTGTCGAGACTAGAGGAATGGATCACGCGCTTGACCTTAAGAGGCTTATCGACAAGAATTACCCGGGCACAGCTGCATTCTTTTCGGAACCCTTCGACGAACGAAGAGCTTGTCCGTGCGCTCGGAAAAAATAAGGTATGCATCCAGTAACGCTCGGTAAACTGAATTTAGAATACTTAGAAAATGCTCACGATGTTCTTTGGTCCGGGAAATTGAATCTAATTGTATAAATAATTTCATCGCCTTCTTAATTGTTATATTACCTAGAAGACCTAGAGTTTTTGCCCCCGTAAACCCCTACATTCGTTTTTTCCATTTTCACCCGAGCAGAGTTTGGTAGCCCAGGTCGTATTAGGATATTATATATTACATGGCATTGCCGTGACAGAAGAGTGGGCCATAAACCGCGAATCGAGTAGGTTTCATTACAACCGAATTTAATTGGACTAAATTTTAAATTTTTGCATTCTTACAATACGCAAAATTTCATAATGACCTTGTTCCAAAACGTCTGATTCCCAAAATGCCTGAATACCTACGATACGACTGAGTCTTAAATCCAAATCACTTTTTTATTGGTTCCGTAGTCAACAAGGAACTTTTATAGTTTCGCCATATAGAAATAGAATAGAATAGAAATACATTTATTGCCCCACAAAAAATAGTACACAAAAAAAAAACATGCAGCTCTTAACTTAACTTAATCAACTTTAGAGTATATAAAGTATGAAATAAAGCTAACACAACAAAAAATAAAATATGTGGCAAAGGATCGGACTCAGCGTTTGCTGTAGGCGCGCTCCGCCTCCGGCAGGAACGCAGTCTCACAGCACTGGTTTTCAGTCCGTCCCTCATACCGTGTTAAACTTAAACTTACTATCTAGCGGGTGCTTAATATGCTAAAAATCCTAAATATCCGTATGTCCATCTGTCTGCGGTTTAACTTTTTGGTGGGTACTACAAATCTGTAGTTTGGCATAGTTATGTACAGTGTGTGGCCTAGAATAGGGGATAATATTGAAAACGGAGGCTCTAAAGGTCACTAGTAATTGAATCATTACGGTCCCAAGTAATTTAAATCGTAACTTTACTTTTTGTTTTTTCTATCAAACTTTATCGTAAATTCAATGTTAATGCAAGCAATGCAATAGTTCCGCTCAACTCAATGCATCGTAATTATTCGGAGCTACTCGGAACGTCGCATCGCTTTGACAATTCCCCTGTACCACGACATTGACAACGTTAGCTATAATTTCTTATTGTGTGTCTTGTATGGGTTTTGGTTAAGTATTGTGTGTCTTGTATGAGTTTTGGTTACCTGAGATCTTTTCAGAAAAAGACTACTCTAGAGTCTCTGTTTTCGCTAGAGGTGCGAGCCTAATTTAAGGAAATTTGGCATATAGGTTATAAGAATTTTAGTCATATTAGGAAATACGATATTTTGAGAAAAATAACGCATATTTTATTTCGGTACCTATTTAGGCATTTTGATTTTGCGACTGTCGCTTTTGAGACCTAGACAATAATAACAGATTATCATGAAATTAAGTCTTAATGAAACCTGCTCCTCGAAACAAGTTAATGGTGACTCTTCTGTTCTGATCTGCAGCTGACGTGTATCGTCGACCCGAGCGGCCCGACCTGCGACCGGCGCGCGCGCCGCCGCTCGCTCGACGAGTGTCCTGACGAGTCCTCCACTCGCATACCCTTGTGCCTGTATTACCCCGAGAACTAAATAAACAATCATAAGAAAACAGCCTGTGTAAATACCCTAAGGATAACCTACTTCAATAAACGTTTCACACATTTTTAGCATTTTACGTTAGAAGACAAGAACGTAAAACACTTCTAGGTATCTCCTCACTCAGTGCTATCTAGTTTTAGAAGCCATTTGCTGACCCTGAAATATATGTACTTATGACAGAGTTCAGGGGCTTTATTTTACTCGGCCTACTAGCCTAATTCCTTTTTTTCCTAAGGCACTACTGCATGGCACTGCCGTACCAATTTTTAAACTGTATTTAACAGTTTCGACGGAGCTCCGCTACGGCGGAGCTCCTACTTCTGAGTGTTTTTGGCCGTTCGGGCCTGCTGAAAATCTAACATAACCTATACCTACCTCGTATTTATGATATTAATATTGACCAGTTGTGCCATTTAGTTGTGCCACGGGGAATACACTGCCTAATTACTTTTGACATATTATAGTATTGGTCATACTTAATTGACAGTAGTGGCGGCCGAGTTAAAAACAAAATCGTGTCAAAAGCTCATAATTAGGATTATAGCCCGAGTAGAAATCCCGGCTTTTATCTAGAAAATCTGCTAGGTACCTGGGCCTTTATTCTCCTTTCGTTTAGCACACATTTAATTATAAATCGTACCGTATTGTCGGCGTCGTGGCGGTGGCATCTTCGTGATGGTTCAGATCCATATTAGCGGCCTGCACACGTAAAGTTCGGACCGCGAGAAACGCCACGCGCCATTCGAATATTGGAACGGCGCGTGGCGTTTCCCGCGGTCCGAACTTTACGTGTAAGGGCCGCTATTATGTGAATAAGAATTTGTGTGACAGTAAAAGCTATCTTGAGCGCGAAATAGACTGGCGATAAAAATTGCAAAGTTGATTGCTGTCTTACTTTAACTTCAGGTCTAAAACAAGAAGCACAATTTTGCTGTCTTTTTCTCAAATCCGGAGAGCTTTCGAGGTCGAAAACATGGATTTGCCATAACCACTTCATCACATAGAAAATATAAAAAAATCAGAACTACCCGATTCAATTCAAGGCAAAATGTACCAATTCCATGGGCTAGAAGGTTACCGAAAGAAAACGAAGAAAACCTACATAGCTTCAATCCACTTCAGTCTAAACTTCAAGCTAAGGATTTTATACCAACCGTCATCATGACATAACCGTGACAAAATAGCAACAAGATTAAAATTGTGTAAACAAAATAAAAGAGAAGAAAATTTAATAAATAAAAATAAACATGGTCAGTATGTAGTAACTAATAATTGAACTCGAAAATAAACATACCCACGCTAAGATAAAATCATAATTTATTACCTATTTATTTATTATAATTATTATATAGGTACTTAACTGACAAAATAAACCTTTTAAAATAAGGAGGACACCTCACGTATTTTAGTGATTATTTTATTTAGTTTATTTACAAACCAAGCATGCCTGATTATTGTGAGTAGGATTAGTTTGTGTTTCTAATTTGACATAGCGAATATTAGTACAAGAATAAGTAAGTACGGTACGGAGCATTGTATTTGGTACGATGTATAATCGATTTATTATGTTTACTGATTAACACTCACTCACTTGACATTGGCGAAATCACTGCGGAAATTCGCGGTGGAGAGCGATAAGTAGAAAAAGAAGAATAAATTTGGTGACACTGCATTTAAAAATGGGACGGGTGGTTTAAAAATGCTTGTAGGATTACCCTCAAAAGGTGTAAAAGCTCGCCAATAGTTTTGCGTCACGAGGTGACGAGTTAGGGCCTGGCAGTTTAAATGCCGTGATAATTTGATAATTTCCCAGCCAAATTAACAAATCTTATAAGAAATGCACAGCACTTCAGGCACTTTGTCTAAAGGAGCGTCCTCACTGAGAGCATTCGCGTGTAATGAGCATTCGGCGCGAACATCGAGTGGTGTGTACAGCTGGGTACCTACTGACCAATGTTACGAGGTGTAATGTAAAATGTTACACAGCGAGCATTCATGCAGTCAGTACGTAATTGCTCGCTGGTTTCCCCGTAACACTACGTACTGACTGCATGAATGCTCGCTGTGTAACATGTGACATTACACCTCATAACGTTGGTCAGTAGCCAGTACCCAGCTTAAGCATTGTGACGCTCGGCTCAACGTCCACATCACTCTAATATTCACGCGAAAGCTCTCAGTGGGGACGTTCCTTTACGCGAACTCATAAAGTTTCCTATCTAACTCAACAATATCCTTGCCTATTTTGAGCCCTGCGCTCTCGACAACTTTTAATTCATAGCTCTTTATATCAAATACGCTGGTTTTCCGATCATGTGGTGTGAGTGTGTCCAGTGTAAGCGGTGAACTAGCAGCGGACGCAAGCTATTGCGTTTGCTATTTACAATTTTAAACTCTACACGACTGACGGGCGGTTTATATGCACAATTAACCCATTTATTGCCCAGTGTCTGATTTGTACGTACTTAGATGCGAACGATGCCATCGCGACGCTTTCCTAAGCATGACGCCGATCGCCGTGGCATCCAGCCAGAGGTAAATAAGACGCCCATAAGCGTTTACGGCACTCGAGTGGTGGATTAGTTGTAACATTTATCAATTTGGTCAACCTAACTGCACGTGTTGTTTGAAAAGAGGTGTAAATAAGCATTTAGGTATAGGTAAGTAACGCGAAAAATCGTTTCTTTGCAAAATACTTCACTATGTTACCAAGGTATGTTGTAATGTACGAGAATCTTCTTATAGATATTAGGTACATTCATTTATGACTACTTAATTGACTAGGTACTTTGAAATTTTAACCTTTCCTACTTTCTGATCCTGACGCCGATCGGTGTCAGCGGCAATGAATGGGAACCATCTAGGTACACTACACATAAAAAAACCGTCCAAGTGAGAGTCGGACCCGCGCACCGAGGGTTCCGTATTTAAGATAATATGCTTGGTAACCGCAAAAGAAAATACTCATTTTGTTATAAACTTTATATTCTATGCAATAAGGTCCACTTTGACTAGCTTACATTTTAGAACAGATTTTTAAAGTTTTTTTGTTATTTCTTTAAATATATTATAATTAACACTTCATTTTTTTTCTCTTAAAATATACCTAAGTAATTATCTATACCTACGTCAGGATTTTTTCTGATTTTTTGATTTATAAACCTGGGACATAAGGGCCCCCCCTAACGGAAAACAGTTTTTTTTTGTACATTTTGGCTATAAATCAAAAAGTACATCACAGAAAAAAAAATTGAAATGTGCAGATTGAGCCCTTTCATATGACACCCCATTGGCTATAATCAAACCACTTTGATTTTTCAAACCCCCCATTCTAGACCCCATTTCAATTATTTATAAAATTAATTTCAGTTTTTTTTTACTAAAAACATATGTGAGCAAGCAAGTTGTATAACTATGCCAAATTTCAAGTTGATAGCATTTGTAGTTGCTGAGGAAACCTGCTGTGACATACAGACAGACAGACAGATGGACAACAAAGTCTCACTATAAGGGTTCCTTTTTTACCGTTTTGGTACGGAACCCTAAAAAGAGAAGACATAAAATCTGTGTCAATTACTAACCAATCAAGCTCGGGACACCAACCGTAAACCGATTCCTAAATTCCTCGCACAGAACTCTAGTTTTCAGTAAACTTGCTCTACAATTTCAACATATCTCTGTTTTTCGCTATCCGGTTTTATGACGTGGTGTTACTTCATCCGGGAAGGACCCCTTGCAAGTTGACCAGATAAAGATTGAAAGGAAACAGGAACTGGATAAGAAAGATGAGAGCTCGAATCCGGAAGACGTGGACCCGCTCAGCGATCCCAAAAACCCACGGAAGCTACAGTTTGAGGACGTTGTAGAAGCAGCAGATAAGATCAAAAGTGTTATACCTGCGACGCCATGTATAGTAAGCAATCAAGCGTTATGGTATTCAATATAATATAACAATCGATGGATGTGCACATACCTAATGAACTATGATTTTACAGCCTTCGAATCACCAGGAGGAATTTGTGGTGAAAGTGTACTATAAATTAGAAAATCTTCATCCGACCGGAAGGTAATGGGTTGTTAGCAGCTGATTTGCTTATTTACAAGTGTGCAAACATTATAATGAATTAATGGACAACAGAAACTTTTTTAAAAGATGTTCTGGAAAAATCATACTTAAGTATAGAGGTTTGTCTCAAAAGGATACTATTTTTTTTTTGTTCATTGTTTACCGAGAAAATAAATAAACAAATTTCTGCTAATGGTTAAACGCCACATGGTCTTTTTTACGTCACAGCTAGTGCCAGACCTTAAAAACAAAACGCGGTTCAAAACGGGCGTAGCGAACAGCGTCGCTATTGCCTAACGCACTCGCAATCGGCTTCAAAGTGTAACAACTGTTTACATTTTGTATGAAGACTCGCCTTCGGAGTCATCGGACTGTCAAAATGAAAACGATTGCTATTGCGAGTGCGTTAGGCAATAAGCCCGGTATTGTTCTTTTTTTCTTTCTCACTTAATAATAATTAAAAAGTTTAAAAAAACGAAAAAACCGCCTTCAAAAAGCAAAAAATAACTTCATTTAAAATGGTAGGTAATAGGTCAGTCCAACTGAAGTCTGCTTTTGGTTAAAATATTGTTGGACGCCGACTTCAGTTGGACTGACCTATTACCTACCATTTTAAATGAAGTTATTTTTTGCTTTTTGAAGGCGGTTTTTTTGTTTTTTTAAACTTTTATTTTATTTTATACTTTTTAGTGATCATAATTATGCTGTTATGTAGTCGGACTTTAATTAATAAGAATTAATAAGAAACTATAAAACATTGAAATTCAATCTCGCCGCAAGCAACGCCGTGGGAAAGTCATAGTCATATACTTAAACATACATATGCTTCGTCATAGTCGCTCAACTATCTTAATCGAAATATCTTGTCGCCACCCTTGAAATATATACCGTTTAGGAGTTCCGGTGGCCATCTGTGGTTTTCATCATCAGCTCCACTTTACCAAATAGTGTTTTCCAAGAGCAAATACACGAGTTACAATGAAAAATACCAAAATCGCTATAGGTGTGCCTATAAATTTTGAAGAGTTCCGTCGATTCCTCATAGACTCCATCATCAAATCTTCATTTTGATAAGAATGGGACCAAATGGGAAGCACCAGCTTTCAAACAAAAAAAGAATCTTCAAAATCGGTTCACCCAGTCGAAAGTTCTGAGGTAACAAACATTAAAAAAAAAAAAGAACATACAGTTGAATTGAGAACCTCCTCCTTTTTTAAAGTCGGTTAAAAAGTATGCTTTTGAGATAAACTTCTATACTTAAGCATGATTTTTATCAGAACACCTTTTCAAGATTATCCTGTAGTCAATTACACTTCGTTGCTATACATTAACTTCCTGGCCCAGCTTCACACCTATGCACATGAGTCATTCACTTATCAGGTTTGAGCATCAAGTGGATACACTGGTACAGTACAATATAGCAGCTCTTTAAACAACCTTCGGGTTTGTATTTCTCTTTCATTCACTCTCATATGCAAAACCACTAAGGCCGCATTTCACCAAACTGGAATAAGGTTTTATATTAAAATTAAACGCCGAATTTGTACAGACTAATCTCGGATAAGTCTTATTCCAAGTTTGGTGAAATGCCTAATATTATAACTAATTATCAAATAAGAAATTGACTTTATTTCATTCACAATTAGATTCACACTTATTCCATGGTCAAATTTCGTTTTATGGTAGGCCTAGGAGAAAGTTGTTTCAATCTTGGACGGTGCTTGTGACAGCTCATGCTAATACTAATTAGGTACACTTGTTTCTTCTACATTGGAACAAAACCTTGTGATGATGACGTTCGGAAATTAAAATAATTAATACCTACCTCTGTTTATGCCTTGCTTTCGAGTGTAGTAGTCACAGGTATCATCTTAGGTATCATCACCGAGCTATAGTTAGATTGTCCAATACTAGTACCATCGAAAATGTGAAGTTGTAAAGTTACTGTATATAATTAGATTACTGAATTATAAATTACAGTAACTAGTTATAGAAACTGAGTTGGTATATTTGGTATCCCAAGCCGGAAACTTATTTAAATTGCTATACGATCATTACGGACTAAATTTGTACATTTAAGCCCGCTTTACATTTGGCTAAATTCAGTGTGCTAAATTTAGACAGGCGGCGTGGAGGGGATAAGCGCGTCTTCATGACTAACATGCTAACTGCCTTTACACTTGCCTTTTTTAGTCTTTTTCATTCAGCACACTGAATTTAGCCAAATGTAAAGCGGGCTTTAGGGCCTGTAGTTTGATCAGTAGTTAAACTAACTAATCGTTAAAAACCATAACTAATGGTTAAATCTCAAGGAAATGTGTCAAATTTTCGATTCCTTTTTCGAATTTTAACAATTAGTTGAGTTACTGATCAAACTACAGGCCCTTAGAGTTGTAAGAAATGTATGTATGTATGTAAAGTCTTTATTGCACAAACAGAAAATAACAAACTAAAAAAAAGAAACAGAAACACGAAAGGTATGTACAAAGGCGAACTTATCCCTTTAAGGGATCTCTTCCAGTTAACCTTTGAGCTATTGAGAGATGAATAAAAACAACGGATGGCTAAACGTACAACAATTAAAGATACAGAAGATAAATATAATAATAGCAAATAAATACGCAGAAATCTCAAATTATCAGCAGTAGATACAGTCAAGGGCAATAATATATTATCCTACATTGGGCGCAAAAATATCTGACACGCTCTTATGCCTCTAGTAATAATGACGTGTCACATATTTTTGCGCCCAATGTTGGATAATATTATGTACATCGTTATTTTTGCGATATCATGTTGGCGACTACTTATTATATTTATTTTGCAGTTTCAAAGAACGCGGCGTGCTGTTCACTATTTTACAATTGATAGACAAACTAAACCCGAGACCAAAATCAAAACCAAACCCAACTCCGAAACCTAAAAAACCCCCTCCAATTGTATTACCGAAAGATGCGCCTCCACCGCCTCCTTTAAAAATGCCCAAAGGCCTGGTGGTTGCTTCCTACGGGAACCTAGCTCTGGCGTTGTGCCACCACGCGCTACAGTACAAGATTCGCGCGGTGGTGGTGATGCCGACTGACGTGCCCATCGTCCGGGTGCAGCGCTGCAAAGACATGAACGCCGAGGTTATAGTCTGGGGAGAGACTCTCGTTCGGGCAGAGCAGTACGCGCAAGCCTTCGCCCGTCAAAATAAACTCACGTACATCAACGGGTTGGTAATGTTGGTATGCTAACTTATGTATATACTCGTACCGTACGAGCTCTTTCCTATACCATAATGGTAATTCACTTCAAAAAGGCGGGCTTTGATTGAGTATAGCAGTGTATAGTGTGTCAAATTGTACGCACGAGAATGTAATACCATTTTGATAGAAATGAAGAAAGGTAGCGTTTGCATCTTGGCTAGGGCCTCTGAATCATTAACCGCCTCGCGGTAAGCATAAGGCTAAGGCCTGAGTGGACGCTCGAGTCGGGCGGGCAGCGGGGCGAGGCGTGCAGCGTGCTTGTTAAAATAAATGAAACCCATACTGGTGTCCTGAGTGGACGCTGAACAAGTGTGGTTGACGCTTGCCCGCGACGCTGCCCGCCCCGCCGAACTCCCCGCTTCGAGCCTCCACTCAAACCTTACACCAACCTTTCTATTTTCTATACTTAACATAATTTTGACTTTGACTGTCAGATTGTTTTTATGACCTTAGTAAAAATAAAAAACCCCAGTAATTTGCTTGCAGTAAGTACCTACAGACAGTATTTTCCCATACAAACTTTGCAACCCCCTTTCATCCCTCTAGGGGTTGAATGTTAGTAATCACTGAAATACGTGTCTCATTATTTGCATTGAAAAGTATTTCTACCAAGTTTCAAGTAACTTTGACCATAAATATATTTTTTCCCATACAAACTTTGCAACCCCCTTTCATCCCTCTAGGGGTTGAATTTTAGTAATCGCTGAAATATGTGTCTCATTACTTGTATTAAAAAGCATTGCTACCAAGTTTTAAGTAAATTTAACCATTAAAATATTTTTTCCCATACAAACTTTGCAACCCCCTTTTATCCCTCTAGGGGTTGAATTTTAGTAATCGCTGAAATACATGTCTCATTATTTGCATTGAAGAGCATTTCTACTAAGTTTCAAGTAAATTGGACCATAAAAACATTTATTGTCGTACAAACTTGGCAACCCCTTTTTTTCCCTTTAGGGGTTGATTTTCGAAATATCCCTTCTTAAAGGAAAGGAAAAGGAATTCCAAAGTTGTATCTTTAGCGGTTTGGGCTTGGCATTGATAGTCAGTCAGTCAGGACATCTTTTTTATATACAGGGTTATTGGTTATTGAATACATTCCTTTTAAGGGGATATAGTACTTACAACTCATTTGCAGCAAAAAAAGGTTATGTGGCACCCTGTCCGAAAGTTAGTAGTTTATTAGATATTAAGTTTTTTAAATTACTATGAAATTTACAATTTTGGTTGCTTGAACGTGATTATCTAAAAATTATTGTATGCCATGTATGTATATGTGTATTACTGAAATAACTAAGTACCTAGGTTTACTAGCTATCAAGCGATGTATAAAAAGATAACAAAATTCAAGTGCATTGCAAATTATGAAACATTAATTCAAACAGGGTAACTAGCAAATTGTCCTAGGAACTTAGATAAAAAATCTGAAATTTTCAGAAAACGCCAAATACATTTATTTCAGAAAAAGTCATTTTCGGACAGGGTACCGTATAACCTTTTTTGCTGCAAATTAATTGTAAGTACCATATCCCCTTAAAAGGAATGTATTCAATAACCAATAACCCTGTATATAGATTAAGGTAAAATATAACGTGTAAAATTTATTTTTCCTATAAATAATCTAAATCTAAATCTAAAATCGAAAACTTGGTAAATTTGTGTGAAATCGTCCCCTGAAAATTAACTTTTTAAATATTTGTCCTTTCTACTGTTTCCACGCCTTAATTAATACAATGATTGTGCTAGAATTAAAACGTAGTAAATGTTATGCGCCAGCCAAGATCACCCGAACTCCCTGAACGGGTATGGAACCGTAGCGCTGGAGATCCTGGATCAGGTGCCTTTAGTGGACGCGGTGCTGGTTCCGGCTGGCTCCGGCGGGCTGCTCGCGGCAGTTGCCACCGTCATCAAGCACCTGAAGCCTAACTGCCTCGTCTACGTTAGTTCCTTGCCTAAACTTTTCACTCGTCAACTGTTGAGCCTGGAGATCCTAGAGCAGGTGCAGACGGCGGACGCGGTGCTGGTGCTAGCCGGCTACGGTGGGCTGCCCGCGACCGTGGGCATCGTCATCATTGTCATCAAGCACGGTCAGGCTATAAAGAGGTCGTGTCCCGTAACAGGGTCCATATTGACTCTCATAATTATTTTTACCTACTCATACCTAAAGGGTTTTAAGTCATAATCATCGGAATTCATAAGGTACTTTTTTCAATAACTTACTTTTTCATGATTTTTATAAATCAAACCTCACTATCCTATCCTAGCCTTATCTTTTTTACGGTATTCGGTCCCAGCGATAATAAAAATTATGAATAACAATTATTTTATGAATACAAAATGATTATGAACAAAAAAGTTATGTTAAAAAATGTCCTCCCCGCGTAACAATACGGATTGGGCATTTTGAAATTTCAATTGGTCGCATAATACCTATGTCCGCCATTATTATGAAACCGCGATTAGTTTGGAATAATCACTCAATTCAATTCATGTACACTTTGACGTAATTATATGGTACAACTGTCACTTCTAATCCCTTTCTTATCGCGGTTAGATAATACCTTGTTTGTTCATCTTTGTTTTTAAACGTCACTCTTCAGTTGTTATTTGCACCTCGTTCGAATAGGCCGTGTTGTGCGAAATAAGTAGTTTGTTTTTACTGATAAGCGCGGTCCCGTCCAAACCGGTCGGGATCAGCTTCTAACGCAATGGAAAAAGAGCCTTATTATGCAAGCAACCTTGTTGAAAATAGCTTAACGCACACTGGAGTAAACAACTGTATGCAAGTAGTTACGGAAGATAACGATATGAGTTGCAGTGACAATAACACATTAAATCAAACAGATTTTGATGAATTAAACAGAAAGAGATTGCACGAAGACGACGAAGATGAAGAAGAGTGGACTGAAGTGTCGCGAAGGCGAAAAATCTCTCCGATTCCTAGACCTAGTTCAGATATTGATGATCCAGCAATCACCCAAATTAGTGTTACGTGCGCCAAGGCCTTACCTAAACAACTCGCGCTAGCTCGGCTACTGAAGGATAACAACATTAAAGGAGTATATGGCGTAAAATATATCCATAATTACAAAATGTTAGTTACATTCCAAGAGACAAGTTGTGCGGATCAGTTCGTGCAATGCAAAACATTTCGCGATCTTGAGTGGAAATGTCAAAAAACTTCGGAGGTAGGAATATCGTACGGGGTAATTAAAGACATCGATTTAGATATTACCGACGAGGATATTATAAAATATTTAGCGTGCGATCTCGAAATTGTATCAGCAAAAAGATTGAGTAAGAGGAATTACAATAATGATTCTTCCTCCGCTTGGGTGAAATGTGAATCTATTCGTTTGGCATTTGTAGGACCAAATTTGCCTACGCATGTTTCTATCGACGGGTTGAGAGCAAAAGTGGATCCCTATGTCTTTCCAGTGACCCAATGTTCCCGCTGCTGGAAATTTGGCCACACTCGTTTAGTGTGCCCAACGAATAAAGTAGTCTGCCCTAAGTGTTCCAGGAAGCATGAAAACTGCGAAACTACAGAATTTAGATGCGTTAATTGCGGAGGCAATCACATGGCTTTGCAAAAAAAATGTCCTGTTTTTAAAAAGGAACGGAGACTAAGGGAACTTATGTCTGAGTTCAATTGCACCTATAGAAAAGCTCTCCTTATGTACGTTCCGCCTTCTCCGATACCAGAACGAAAGACTCGTTTCCTAGGCCGTTCTATCACAACACAAAAATCGAATCCAACACAGCAATATGACACCCAAGAACCTAACTGCGATAGAACGGATGTGGAAGAGATCAGACCTTCAGGAAGAAAGCTGATGTCAGAGCTATTTACCTCTAATGTGGAAACGCCTTCCAGGGCAGTTACGAACCACCACAAGAAACACAAAATACAAAGAAAACTGCCGCGGCCACCGTCTCCGGCCTCGCTGGCGATGGGGATGGACTGGAACGAAGAAGTGTCACACTCGGATCAATCACAAGAGTACACAAGCGACAATGAAGGCACGCACCGGACACCTAAGGAAAGTAGAATAAAGGATATGGGGTTCATTTACTTATTATTGAAACTTAAAAATATTGTGATTAGCAAGGAGTCTTTAGAGGTCAAAATCCAACAGGTGGTAGCAACTTGTGCAGAGTGGGTAATATCTAAAATAGTCAGTAACATGTCTACAGGTTCTTGGTTAAAGCAGTTTTTTAATAATGCCTAATTCCGATATTAACGTACATGTGAACATTATACAGTGGAACTGCCAAAGTTTAAGGCCTAAATTAGTATCTCTAGAGTCCTTACTCAGTCAAGAAAAAATACATGTTGCTGTGCTAAGTGAAACCTGGCTTCAACCGGATAGTCAATTCAATATAAACGGCTACAATACTTTTCGGTTAGATAGACCAGATGCTTATGGTGGCGTAGCAATTTTGACGCACAAGTCCGTTAAAGCGGTTAGGTGTTTTGCGGCTAGCCCGAACCTTGGTATTGAACTTCTGCACGTTAAAATACTTAATTGTCGGAATATTGACAATGTTATTTCTATATATTGTCCTTCAACGATTAGGACAACTCAAAACGATTGGGATTACGTATTTTCTCTTGTTAGAACAAAGTCCATGATTATGGGCGATTTTAACGCACATCACAATAGTTGGTCCTACAAAACTGACCTTAGAGGTTCACAGATATTTGACTGCACCATAGATCACAATTTTGTTTATTTAAATAATGGTGAAGCGACTAGGGTCCGCTTTGTTAATGGGTCTTTGCAACGGTCTGCGCCGGATATCTCCTTTGTGTCGTCGGATCTAGCTACGATGTTTTCATGGAAAACTACAAATGAATCCCTCGGTAGTGACCACATTGTGATTAAAATGTCAACTGTGGTAAACACAAACTATGAATATAGGACAAAAAGAAATTACAAAAAAAGTGATTGGATCTCATACTCATCATATATACAAGATGCTTTGTCTACCTATAGTAGTGATCTGTCGTCTAGTCCGCAAGAAAGTTATGACAAGTTTGAGCAAATTTTACAATTAGCCGCAAACAAGTTCATTCCTGTTATTAAAACGCCGCTCCACGTAAGTAATAAATTCATGCCTAAACCATACTGGACAACGGAACTGTCACGGGTGGTTGCTGAGCGAAGACTGGCATTAGCAAAGTTAAGACAAACTCCATCTCCAGAAAACTTGGACGCCCTGCAAGAGAAAATACGAAATGCACAGAGAGTCATCCGATTAGCCAAGTGCAGAGCCTGGCAAGGTTTCTGTACATCGGTAGACGAGTCCACATCATCGTCCCAGATGTGGCGTAAAATGAGATGGGTAAAGAGCCATGGTACTAGGACGTCTGATCGATGCGTGGACAAAGACAAGGCTGAACGACTGTTAAACGACCTAACTCCAGATTACGCGTGTCCGCCGCAACCGCAATTTAAATCGAGTAATAGTCATTTAGATTCGGAAATTACATTACACGAACTTGAGAATTCAATTAAAAAAAGTGACACTGCTCCTGGCAGTGACGAAATATCATTTTCTATGATCAAGCATCTACCTATAAATGCAAAAAAGCTTTTAGTTAACCTATATAATATGTTTATTTGTTCTGGCTTTATACCGTTGCAGTGGCGTCAGGTCAAAGTAGTACCAATTCCTAAACCGGGCAGAGATACTAATTCACCATCAGCGCTTCGGCCAATTTCATTAATATCATGTATCTGTAAAATTTTGCATTCCATTTTAAACAAAAGGCTTGAATGGTATTTGGAAAAACATTTAATGTTCCCTGAAAGTATGGTGGGCTTTCGTAAAGCTCGGTCGTGTTTTGATAATCTCACTCGTCTAGTGTCACAAATTCAAGTTGGTTTTTCTAAAGGCATTCTAACAGTTGCATGTTTTATAGACATCGATAATGCCTATAATAATGTAGATGTCACTTGTTTGTTAAATGTGTTAGATCAGCTGGGAGTAGGTTCGAAAATTTGTCTTTATCTTTGGTCTTATTTAAAACAGAGAGAACTAACAATAGCGGTTGATGGAAGTGATGTAACGCGAACGACGGGACGTGGTCTGGCCCAGGGAGATCCTCTGTCCCCACTTCTTTTCAACGCGGCTACTATCAACATATGTAAAGACATAACAAACGTTGAAATCTCTCAATATGCCGATGATTTTGTTTTATATATATCGGACAAATGTGTAAGTTCTGCCGTGAATGAACTAGAAATAGCGTGTGTTAATCTCAACCAAATATTGTTTAGTTTAGGCTTAACAATTTCATCAAATAAGAGTAAAGTTTGTGTTTTTAAAAAAGGTTGTTTTAGAAGTACAATTGATTTAAGATTTGATGACTGCTCCTTGCAATTAGTTAGTCAAGTTAAATACCTTGGTCTTTGGCTGGATACTTCGTTAAGGTGGGGAAGACATATCAAGGAAACAGTACAAAGAGTATCAAAATTAATCAACTTGCTTAAAGTTCTTTCAGGGCCTGGGTGGGGTATTCATCAAAAACACCTAAGACGTCTGTATATATCTATCATTCGTAGCAGAGTAGACTATGCTAGTTTTCTATATGATAACAGCTGTCAAACTAACTTAATAAAACTAGACAGGGTCCAAAATCAGGCACTACGTGTAATAGGTGGTTACATTCGAAGCACCCCAATTCACGTGATGGAAAGTGAATTATCCCTTCCACCACTTCAGTTTAGAAGACAATTTTTGGCCGGAAAATTTTATACAAAATCAAAATCTTTTACCAATAATAGTACTATCCAGGTTTTGCAGAACTTATCTTTACTTAGCCGTTCTAGGTATTGGATAAATAAAAAACTTCCGTTACTTATTTCTGCACATATTTTTTTCGATTCGGTCCCGATTCACAGTAGTCCCCAACTTGAAATGTATACATTGGATTCATGGGTTAGTAACATTGATTTACTTCAGGTAATAAGCGATTCTATTCCACTTATCGATCGACCTAAGTCCACATATAGTTGTCAAGTCTTAAGATCCATTTGCGTCAATTTTATCGAACAAGATTACAAAGATTGGTATAGACTTTTTACTGACGGATCCAAGTCTGACAGAGGGGGTGGTGCAGCTATTTATGACCCTTTACTAGAGTGTAACATGAGGTTTAAGATCGATTCTGATATTTCTATTATGCATATTGAGTTGATTGCTATAGCAGAAGCCCTATCATATATCGACTCAATAAATTTTGATAAATTCGTCATATTGACGGACTCTAAAAGCTCATTGCAACACTTGGCTCGTTGCACCTCTCACGTGAGAGGATCACCGATTGCCTATCGTATATTAGAATCAATCTTAAAACTTCAGTCCTTGAATAAGAAGGTGGTGCTTCAATGGATACCCTCTCATATACAGCTAAAAGAAAATGATGCGGTTGATTTATTGGCAAATCAAGCAACCGAGGATGGTGTGTCATTGTTGGTTCTTCCACTGTTTTCTGATTACGTAAGACAAGTTAAAACACTATGCAGAACCTCGTGGCAGGAATATTTTGACGAAAGGTCGAGAGAAAAGGGTATTTGGTTCCGAACAATCCAGCCACAGATTCCACAATTCCCATGGATTGATCAAGTTCCGTTTGGTAGAAATAAATTAAAAACTGCTCTCAGGCTTCGTTCCGGACATATCCCATCAAACAAGTTTGCATTCTTGATGAAAAAGGTTTCGTCGCCTAATTGTGAGGATTGTGCAGTAGTCGAAGATGTTGAGCATGTTCTTTTGGAGTGTGTCAGGAACGAGGCATTTAGAGGATTATGTTTTAAGAGAAGTAGAACTGTACATGTTGGCTTCCTCAACGGTATCTTGGCGTTCCCCTTGTCTGAGGAGGCTGAGATGCTGTATAGGTTAGCTGATTTAGGTTTAGATAAGAGTTAACTTAAGATACTGGTTTGTACTAGAATAAGTTTTTAACGGGGCGATGTGGTCGCTCAGCGACAAAGCCCTTTTCAATAAATTAAAAAAAAAAAAAAAAAAAAAACGTCACTCTTATGTCGTATGCGATACGTTCTAGGTACCTACGTACCTAGTTGTCTCAGAATCTTTATTTTTTTTGAGTTGTTGAGTTTAATTTTCTGTTAAAGTTTGTTGTTATTGTTATTATCGTATTAATACATTATATATACTTCTGAAGAAAAAGGTTAACGACACATGCTTTTTTGTTTACCGAATTTCTAATGCTAAAAAAAGAAATGAACTTAGTACATGTTTTTTTTTTTGTAACCAATATATTAGCAATTCTTCTCTACAAGTTCCATCTTTTTCCGACGATGCATTCGGAAACAGAAACGTGTGTTAAATTAAAATTAAACGATCTAGGGAATTTACTTTTTAATCTGTGCTACCTTAGAAGGCAGATACCCGATCTCGACGGTTAAAATGAAACGTGATCAAATTACCTTACTGGATTAAAACAGGGCGTTGGACCTAAAGTGATGCCGGCGCTGATCAAGTCTCTCTCTTCTGGGAGGCCCCGCAGGGTGCTGAAGGAGGCCACCATGGCGGACGCCATTGCCAAGACAGTCGTCGGCGTCAACTCCTTCCACAACCTGAAGCCACTTGTAGACAAAATGGTAAATGGACTTCAATAGTTCCTACGTACGAGTATCAAATTATGAAACTACAGTCCGTGTGCGAATTGAATGCCGAGCTTAGGAATGTGCTTGTACGGGACGGCGCTATACAGTGTAGTGACACTGCAGGCGAGAGAGGAGAGGCGTGGCGCCCTTCACCTCAGACCCCGACTGCACTCAGATCACGCGCTTGGACTTATCAACTTTGACGACGCGGTTAGCCTTGCTTGTAAGTCGTGATCGTGACCCTATCTACGAAGCTAGCAGGTATGCTAGCAGTCCCGGGTTCGATTCCCCGTACCGTGAGATGGGGTGAATAGGGATTCGCGGGGTGAATAGAGATAAAATCTAAAATAAGTCTTAACTTACTACTAATAAGACCAAGTATTTAATTGACAAGTCCATTGGAAAAATACGTTAAGATATTAGTCTTATAATGAGTACAATATGATTTATTTTAGGCTGTACTTCTATTCGCCCCGCGTATCTCTATTCACTTCATTTTACCCTGCACTTAAGGGTAAAATAGGTACTTGTTCTTCGGTACTTATTGGATGTTGGCATTTATCAGAGTATTTATTTCACTATTCAAGCACAGTATTCTATTTATACTATAATTCAAGTATTTGTAGCGAGATCTAGTTCGAACATTACATGCCAGTAACTTACTTTGGGGCTAGCGGCCCTTGAAAAGATGCTTACCCTAATAAACAAAGTTGCAAAAACGGTCAAAAATTTACATAAGCTGTCGACGCGAGTTGACGCGCGACCGTGCGGCAGCTTATGTCAATCATAGGAATAGGTTAATTCGTGTGAGATTGGCCCCTGAGCCCCTGCCATTTATTTATACATTTTCTCATCTTGTCCAAGAGTGGGGTAGGCAGAGCTACAGAATTACCAACAAGTAATTTATTTTTTGTTAATTCTGTAACCACATTTTGCACAATCAGGCTAAGATTATTTGACTTTAACTGCAGATACCGGTGACAGAAGTGAGCATTGCGCGCGCGGTCTTGCACTTGTACGAGGCGGAGCGGCTCGTGGTCGAGGGCGCCGGCGCCTGCCCGCTCGCCACCATCTACGACTGCCTCGTGCCCGAGCTCATCACCAAAACGTAAGGCGCGCTGGAAGCCTCGCTTGATGACAGTTACGGACGCACTCAGTCAGTTAATGATGATTAAATTTAAGTCGATCCTTTTCGCCGCCATACTCAGAGACAGACAGGGTGTTGTATAAGATACTGTAAGTAAATAATAATAGATAATTATGAGAAACAATGTGGGGTGAATACTGAGATGACGGCTAACCCTAGTCCATGTTTAGAAGAAAAACACGTGATGCGGCGATCCCAAATACCGAACATGATGTGAAATAGTAGATTATACTATTAATAGTAGAGGGGATAAAGCACTGTTAGACATCGGTTACACGCTCAGTATTTCATCAGTCTGGCGTCAGTTCAATCATGATCGAGGGGGACGCAGCTATTATGTTAATATAGCTGCGTCCCTTTCGAGCACGGACTGAACTGACGCCAAACTGATCGTGTAACCCTTGTCTTTTATGTCACGGGCGTGTTGTTGAATCCTGAACGAATGAGGGACTCCAGATTTACTAGTTAATTCCTGAGTGCAGCGAGGGATTCAAGCTCGCCCAAGACGCGAACACAGCTTTATTACAAAGGAGAATACTCTACTTTTCTCACTTTTTGCGAGACAATAAAAAGCAAGGCTACTTATTGGAAACAACGTTTTATCCGCTGGTTAGCCAATGGCTATAATGACTTACTTAGCCATTGGCTAACCAGCGGTTTATAATGAGATTCAGAACCCTATTATGACCCGGCGGGTTATAATATGGTACTGAATCTCATTACATCCCGCTGGTTAATAATAAGATTTGAATTCGTATGAGAGGTTTGCATGATATATAATTGGGCAATTTCGAGCATGTGGTGTGTTTTTTTTTGTATTACCTTGGCCTATTCCTATTACCATACTGTAGAACCACATATTCATTGTCTAAGTGCACTATCAAATACTTATTGTTTCCATAGGCATGAATGCCTTGCTTCATGTACCTAGCGTATTTTCTCACGTTTTTGCAGTGTAGTGTGCATCGTCAGTGGGGGCAACATTGACACCTTGGTCCTGAGCCGCTGCCTGGATATTGGGCGGGCTGCTTCAGACCGCTTAGTCAAATTTAAAGTAAGTCATTCTCACGACCGACTTGCTAGTGAATCTATTATCATTTTTTCTCTACAAAAACGGAGTTACATAATCCATCCATTCATGTCCGGACTTAATGTCATAAATGCAAAAGTAACTCCACTAGTATATCTGTTAGGTACGTACGCTCTCAAGGCTAAACCGGTAATCCAACTGTACTGGAACACGAGTGTAGTGTCCTTTTTTTTTAAAATCCATTTTAAGACTCAGGTTAATCTTCGCCATCAGACAGCTAGAAATTAGTCATTAGATTTTCTAAACAAACTGAAAACAGCGCTCTCTCTGGAAAACATTGACAACTATTTAAACGATTAGACATTAAAATTTGACAGATCAATTCTCAGCGACTAGCGGAGAAATGGGTTCACTTTGAATTACCTAGATGGCGCTGTGGTGCAAGCAAAGGAAATGGTTGAAATTAAATAAAAACAGATCATTCTAATTAGAATTTAGGAAATAAATAGATTTATTTCGTTATGTTAGTAAAATATATTAAAGAGGGAAGGTTTACACAAATTATTTTGTAGTGAAGTAACATTATAGTTGTGTAACCTAATAAAGAAAGATCGAATTGGCTGGAAGTTGAATAAAAAAAGAAATGACGGCTATAATGCTAAGGAGAGTAGGAGACAAGTTCAAAGTATAATGAACTAGACGATTAGACATTTAAAATTGACAGGTTAATTCTCAGCGACTAGCGGAGAAATGGGTTCACTTTGAATTACCTAGATGGCGCTGTGGTGCAAGCAAAGGAAATGGTTGAAATTAAATAAAAACAGATCATTCTAATTAGAATTTAGAAATAAATAAATTTGTTTCGTTATGTTAGTAAAATAAATTAAAGAGGGAAAGTTTGCACAAATTAGTTTGTAATAAAGAATTGGCTGGAAGTTGAATTAAAAAAGAAATGACGGTTATAATGCTAAGGAGAGTAGGAGACAAGTTCAAAGTATAATGAACAAACCATTAGACTTTTAAAATTGACAGGTTAATTCTCAGCGACTAGCGGAGAAATGGGTTCACTTTGAATTACCTAGATGGCGCTGTGGTGCAAGCAAAGGAAATGGTTGAAATTAAATAAAAACAGATCATTCTAATTAGAATTTAGGAAATAAATAGATTTATTTCGTTATGTTAGTAAAATAAATTAAAGAGGGAAGGTTTACACAAATTATTTTGTATTGAGGTAACATTATAGTTGTAAAACCTAATAAATAAGGATCGAATAGGCTGGAAGTTGAAAAAAAAAAAAGAAGAATTATGACCGCTATGTTGCTAAAATGAGTAGGGGTCAAATTCAAAGGATAATGAACTTTGTTTGTTACATGTTATGTTAGAATAATCATTGTCATTAGAAGAGTAAATGCATTATTGCGGGAAAACTTCTGCGCATCCAAGCTTCTTAATACGCAGAGACGCTAGAGAGACGCTAATATGAGGAGAGATGAGTTCAAACGAAAGTGAGCTTTATTTGTTACTTGAAATGATGAAATAGACACTAAAGTTGAATAATTGAAATTTCTTTTGCGGGAAAAGTTGACGCACCCAAGCGATCTTATACGCATGTTTCATACAGCGGGGCCGAAAATTAGGGGTTTCTACGCATGCTCAGGGTTTTCTATATAAAGTCTGGCGAGGGTCTGAGCGGGGCTTTTTTATTCCGGTCGTCGAAGGGGTGAGTTGATATTTTGCTGAGAGGTGTCACGTATCGTCCATTTTTGCCTTGTTGGTTTTTATTTATTTGTGTTGTGCTCGTATATTATAGCTGTGATATTATTTTGGGTGTCGCTTCACGTTGCATTCGAGTAACGCTACAAGTTAACGATTATCGCTACACAGGAATGTTGTAGTTGACTTTATTTTGCTAGGATTGTGAAAATGTTTTAATAACTGGTGTTTGTGTGTTCCGGGATTGTTTTAACATGTTTATTAACCTTCTTTTGTTTTCCAGAACTCTGTAACGTCGCCACAAATGGTAGTCGGTTACGCAGAGCTCCAGGCAGTTGTAGTTTACGAAAATGAATACCTACACTCACATTTTGGTTGTGAGTTGAGACCTGAAGATTTCCACAATCAGGAAACGGACGGTTTTAACTCATTAACTGAGTGAGTTTGGAAGGTACGCGTACAAGGTTTCCTGATACCTTTATTCGGTATATCAGGCTCTGCTGAATGGTACTTTTCATGTCTCCTCTTCAGGGCCCGTAGAAGTGGATCCGAAATCAGTTTGCGATTGTTGTGTGGCCATCTAAAGTACCTTTAGCATTGATCCCCTTATTTATATATGTATATATAGACCACCGTAGGTATTTTCCCCACCTGGAAGCCAACTAAAGGCTAGAAATAGCCGGTCGAAGGGTCTTAGGACTACACACAGGAAGTTTTACTTCCGAAATCGAGGTTATGTTAGGTCTTAGTTGGTCTAGCAAAGGTTTTCTTACACCGGAATTCCTTTACACTACTCACACGTTTAACGTAACTGTAAAAGTCATTTTGGACTTTTAATTGCTCTAAAACAATAGATTAATAGGTGGTTAGGGGTTATAGGTAGTCAGTAGCTTTTCCTTTACACCGAGGGAAGCTTATAAACACGTAATGTGACTAGCTAGGTATATGTAGACAAAGTTTGTTCTACTACTGGCATAGTAAAACAAGCTCTGTCGACGTAAGAATTATAATTATTGAACCAAGAAAACTTAAATTAGCCTTCTAAAGCCAATAGGAAAATTAGGAACTAGTAATAATTAATTCATGTTACAAAAGTCCTCCTTTTAAATTAAATTCATATTAGGCAAATATTCAATCTAGGGTATCGAAACTTACTTATTGAATGTAATCTTGATAGTCTGTGGTTAGGTCTATCTATTCCTGTCAGAAACGTCAAATTCTAAGACTGTCCGTCTAATTAGAAAATAAATAAAGCTCTATAGGCTGCGGAGTATGTATGTTGTCCGATAAACCCGTGTTGGTATGATTAGGGAGTTCGTTTAACATGAAAGGTATTGTAGTGGTTATAATTAGCAGATAGGTAGAGATCTAAGTTTAAGAAGCATTCGCGCCTAACCTTAGTGATAAACCTAGGCGGCTAACTAGGGAGATGCCCGCAAACATGTTTTATCAGTTAGTGTGTATAAAGAGTTCACGTTAAAACTGTCCCAAACGAATAAAAGTAATTAGTTAGCTATGTGTATTCACACCAGGTTGTTGTCATAGAAGTCATCTAAGCACGTAACGAAACTTATTAGTCTACGGTATTTTTATTAACTTTCTAGGATAGTAAGGGTAAATTAAAGAGTTCACGTTAAAACTGTCCCAAACGAATAAAAGTATTTAGTTAGCTATGTGTATTTACATAAGGTTGTTGTCATAGAGGTCATCTAAGCACGTAACGAAACTTATTAGACTACGGTATTATTATTAACTTTCTAGGATAGTAAGGGTAAATTAAAGGGTTCACGTTAAAACTGTCTCAAACGAATAAAAGTAATTAGTTAGCTATGTGTAATCACACCAGGTTGTTGTCATAGAAGTCATCTAAGCACAACGAGAGTCTATGATATTATTATTAATTTTCTAGGATACCAAGGGTAAATAAGTACGGTTACATACCTGCTAAAAGAAAAGCTAGGCTTATCATATTTAGATATTATTCCGAAGAGGTTCTAGTTGTAAGAATTAAATCGTCATCATTATAAACTATACATTATCTTTAAAACATCAGGTAGAGTAAATAAATCTAGGTTAACGTAGTCCTTTTGTATAGGTAAAATTCAAAGTGATACTTACGAGTTGGTCTGTCCTTCCAATACACCTTTAACAGCTATAGATGTGCGGTACATACCTAGCTACGGCTTACTGTCTCTGTCCAAGGACAATCAGTGGTCACTGTACTTACACATATGCTTAGTTGTTGTCTGATGGAACCCTAGTGTTGAGTATACACTATGTGGTTCAAGAACACACCACCTTTGTGAGAATATTAAGGTTATTTAAAAGTTATTTAGTGATAAAACCAAAGGGCTACTAATTTAGTTAAATTAAGTGTTGAAACAGGATATCTGAAAGCGCACTAAATCAATTATAGGGCTATTTACTAGGGCTAATTAATTTTAGATATAATTTAGTGTTGGCAACTTCAGTGTAGTAGATGGTATATGTAAAATTTACACAATAGTGTCTCAGACTAAGTTATGAATGGTGAGGTAACACTAATTCATTATTTTATTAAATTTTAAACTAAACAGTTTATGTACTAGGGATATAGTACTGAAATTGAATTATAGTAATCTGAGTGATTCAATAATTCATACTACAATCCAGAGTATAAAGGTTGTAGAACCCGCCTAGTAGGGTTACATTTAATTACATGATAATTACAGTAGGTATACTACTAAATAGTTTGGTAGTTATGACTACAAATTATAGAGAAAGACACACAAAGTTTGTCATAGGCATATTGAGTTTAATTCTATAAGTAAGAAGTAACAGGCTAAGAATTAAGAATAAAGCCTAAAACTAAGCATTGATATTATATTGTTCTAATATATTATTTTGTGTTCAAAGGTAAAATGAATAATTGAATTAAATAGTTTAATCCTTTGAGTTTGTCTCGGTCTCTCTTCTCAAAGGATCCTTTTGGAGAGACTAGTAGAATCAAGTTTACCTAAGACTAGAATTAGTCTACTAAATTTAACATTAATAAAATAATGTGTTATACTAAATAATAAAAGATATATTAGTGGGCGGGCTCTGAGGTTATGGTTGAAGAGCAGCGGAACGGCGTGTGATGGGGCCGTTCCTGTAATCACTAATATATTATTGCAATTTTATAAAAGTATATCTAGTAAGATATTTGAATTAAACCTAGAGTTCGTTCATAGTTATGTAGTTTATATCTGAAGCTCCAAGTAATATTCTAAGTCGCCTAATAGATATTATGTTTCAACAGAAGAATGATTATATTTTATGTTAGGATTTCTATATTCAAGCTAGCTATAACTCTGTTCCTTGGTTAATAATACAAAGTTAGGTTAATTAATCCTTTCCAGTAGACTATTATAATAATTTGAACCTTATTTCAATTAGGAATTTTATTAATATAATTCTTTACTGAATAGTTAATACTTTTAGTTTTGATTTAACAACATATAGATGTTAGCTGGCAAGTTTAATGGTATTCTCTAAAAGTAATCAGTAGGAAGGAGTAATTAGGAACTTCATAATAGACTAGTAATAATAAACTCTCGCTCATTAAAGTTCTTTGGTTTACTATTCGGTTCACAATGTAGGGTTCCTAGACATTAGACGATCATGAGGCCAACTTAAATATAAGAAAAAATACTTGTATAGTTAAATATATAAATAGAATTATTTTAAAAGTGATTTTTGGGGGGGGATCAGTACAATTTGGGATGCCTAGACCAGGATGTGAAACCTAAATTATTATTTATTACGTGACCTTAGATATAGTATAAATAATTATGCTATGTTTTTCGTCACAATTTGATGTCCGTGTAAAAGGAGTGAGCTTGAGTTTATTATTGATAACTTAGTTGAGGTCGTTTCATTAGATAAATAACTTAACAACACAAATTATATCATTAATTTTTAATTCTCTGTATTACAATAGGTTAGGTTAGGTTAAGTCTAGTCGAAGTATTTAGCTTAATCTATAGGTGAATTCAATGCAGGCTATCCGATCCATTTTGTTCTGAAATGCATGTCTACAATTTCACTAAAATACGTCCATGACGATTGCCCGCGACAGAGCAATGGCACTGAGTTTCACGAAGGCACTGTGTTTTCGCTAAATCACATCTTGTAACGCACTTTTCACTTATAATCACTGATTGTTTTGGTCACTAGAATTTAACCGGGTTTTATTAGATGAACGTGACTCCGTGTTTAGTGGTACCTAATTAAAGTAATTATATTTTTTTTTACAAGTTGGATTAAAATATCAACGAGATAATGTGTGTTTGATCTTTACTACTTAAGAAGTTGAAAAGTGACGAGTTTATAGATAGATAGTACCTAATGTTACAGTTTACTCGGTGGTCGTTTAAAGCGTTTGATAAAACCGTGTTACGTTCTCCTATCGTCTAACTTCACTGAACGCTAGGATTGGTCGAAATCGTTAGCTTTATCATCTATTTGACCAATCTGTGGTCATCGCAGTGACAGTAGTCAGGGGCGTTTTTATAATGTGAAACGAAGCGAAGACAAAATGATTATTATACACGCTTCGTCTCATAAAAAGTTGTAAATACCTAGTTCCATTCGAGTATATTAATTTTTAGAATCAAAGCCCCTAAATTTTATATAATACGTTTTTAAGTAAAAGGCTAATTACTTGCCATATGACGGATTTAGGAGTAATTTAAAAGAAAAAGTCGCGTGTGGCTCATAGATAATGTAATAAATAAATATTGCGTTACGTTTTACGGGAGATTTATTCGATGATTGGAAATTCGATAGTCACTTGAAATAATTTAAAATCATTAAATTATTTAGACATACAAATACTATTAAATAATTGTATGACATGTAACATGTTAAATACCCAAGTTGGTTATTTAACTACTGATTCTAAGTTAACTGTTAGTAATTAGGATTCTATAACATTCATTCCATAAGTATAAAACTTTATGGATAGTGAGTATCGATTATACTTATTAAATTAATAAAATAAAAAAAATAAAACAAATCGCATAGCCAAACCCTAAACAAATGGATAAGACGTTCTATTATATAGGTAGGTAAGTAGATATTTCAATTGGTTAGATGAGATAAATTAGGAGATATTTAGAATTTAACTTGTATAAGTAAAAGCTGGTATTTTATTTGAATTTACAAGACCAAGCTGGTTTTTGGGTAAGATTAATAAAATGGACTATACTTACCCATCTTATAGATATGTTTGACAAATTTAAAACTGATTAAGAGATTTGCATATGGGGAGGTGATAATAGTTTGTTAGTAAAGAACTAAGATCATAACATAAACATCAGGCAATATTTTAGTCATATTGTATAAGAAGTTAGGCATAAACATTGTTTTGATGTATTTTTAGTAATTAAAAATAATGTAAAGCTTACATTATCATGAATCATTCATAACCTTTAAGTCAGGAAGAAATTTAAAGTAAAACTAGATTTTATTTATAAAAACAGAGGTAAACAAAATTGCATCAACTTATCCCAGCTGATACATAAAAGAAACAAATCATGCTTGGTTTAAGGTAAAATAAGTAAATCATAAGACAAAATTATGTAATCCATGAACAGTACATAACACAGGGTTAGTAGAAAGGAAAATAAGGTTTAGCACAACACAAATCACAATCGTTCACTTAGTAGGAAGCCGTCCCGGGTAGCTTGCAATGGTTTTACATGTAGAATAGTTACTGCTAGATTGGTTAAAACTTGCAGGCGATTAAACATTATGTTAGTAGGGTAATGAACTCTATCATAACTGCAGAGGGTGTCATCTCTCAATATTGCTGAAATAAAAGCAGAATATTCCGTTAGTTACTGAAAACAACATTAAGTAAACTTCATATCTAACAACTATATTCATTACTAGAAAGACTAAGGTACATAAAGGTACATAAAGGTAGTAATAATACTAAATTTAAGTTTAGAATTATGCTAAATAAAGGAGTTATGCGCATCGACATGAACTAAGGTTAATATAAATAAGTTATAGGTATAACTCACTATACATAGAAAAGGATTGTATACTTACGTAATATGAGCAGTTTTCTCCACTAGGTTGTAATATGGTCCAAGTTATTGACAGGCAGGAACACATTAGCCAATTTGGTTTGCTAATCACACCGGGTGATAAATTTAGCTATATAAAACTTCTTGTTCTTCTCTTTAATGGCAATCTCAGAGCCTGGTGCCAATGTCAGGAATGTTCAATTTTGGTTAAGTACGTAAAACACGGGACTTCTGTTTTATTTTGATAAACAAACAATATTAGTCATAGAGTTGGTAACGAACAATAAGCTCAAACAAAGCTGTTTAGCTGTCATATTTTGCAGTAGCATCCACAGATAATGTAAGGCGCGTCTCTGTCCGTTCAGAAACCTAAACACGTTCAAGTCGAAAAAAAAACAGGTCTGAAAATGTTGAGTGAAAACATAATAATAATAATCTCACATTTATTTAGCTATAGTTGCTATGTATCACTACGTACGGTAATTTTATTTTTATTGGTTATGATGGATGCGGAGATATTTAAGGCAAGGATGGTCAACGAATAATAAAACATGTGGCCGTACCTTTATACAGATTACGATAAAATCCCTTTTTGAAGTTGTTGCCTGCGAGTTGGACCGTGAATGTGACATGTCAATCGTAATAGGTGACAATGTCAAAATAGGGGGCTGTCAGAGTTTGTTGTTTTTATCTGTCATAATGTATTTAGTTATGAATATTTTATTCAAAGTTTAGTGAAAGAAACTTTTATATAGTGCAAAAATAATTACGCGAGCCGGGAATATAACTTGGTAATCATGGCGTATGTTTTTATAATAAGTTAGTGTCAAAAGTTATTAGCTTTGAAGGTTTGACTGTCAGTGGTTAGGTATAATAATAAAATGTAAGTTTATGGTTTTGTATTCGAATAAGTTAAATTAAATGGTATTTAGTACACATTAGGTTAAAGGATCAAAACTATCGAGTTATTATCAAAGTTTTCCATGCTAAATTCGCGGTGTAACTACATCTGATTTACGCGTAGTGTAAATGACTGAATTTTCTCTTGTTGAGAAATATATACCAGTCAATGTATATGTAAATATATATATAGTTCATACATAGTTAAGAACTTTTATCAAAGTTTTCTCTTGCTGGATCCGCAGAGAAATATACATCGGACGTTATGTATATACTTTGAGAATCTCATGCTAGATCCGCTGAGAGATATACAATCAGACTAGATGTATATATGAATAACTATAATAGTAATTTCACTTGTTAGATATGGTGAAAAATATACGCCAAGTATAGTGTTTTTATACTTTTAAAATATTTAGGGAAACACTGGAATTATGTACTGGACATAATATATGAAACTATTTGAGTATTAAATTCAAATTGGACATAGTGTGGTATTAGTAGATCTAGAGTTGAAGTAGTTGTATGAAGGTGGATTTTCTTATTTAATATAAGTAGGACAAATAAAATTTAAAATTAAAAACAGAAAATCTAAATAACGGATAAAAATAAATAAAATTAAGTTTTAGAATAAGGCGATTAAGCATACTAGAATAATAATAATAATAATAACAAAATAATTAGGTTGTTTGCTGGCGAGATTAACTTGAGGAATAGGGAGAGGTTGTAATTAAATAAAATTTATTTGAGAAAATGACTTGTATCATAATAAGGTGAAATTATTTAATGAATAATAAGGTTAAGGGAAGGGAGATTTCTTGCAAAGAAATCAGGTTAAGAATTTATAGGGACGACTACTCAAATTTGGTTATGGATATTATAGGAATACAATTCCTTTAGAGTGTGGTGATAAGGTGAAATGAGGGTGTGATATTATGATCTAAGATGAATTCAGAGGATGAAGTATGGTTTGAGGTTAACTATAATGGGACCATTTTGGAGTAGACGTTCTTGAATTATAACCAGGCTGGATCTGTCGATATCTGAACCTCTGGGAGGGGAATTATACACAACTAATTGTCAAGAATTTATGTGTTAGGTTAAAATCGTTTTACGATTCGACCCATTGGAAGGGGTAGTTCTTGATAATTAATACTATACAAGTGTAAGAAGGTTATAACAGAAAAATACACACCTACTTTCAGTGATGAAAGGTTCAAAGTTAAATGTTAAATAATAATAATAAAAAAAAGGTATCTGGGTGTATTGACATGCTTAATAGTCACAATATTGAGTGTGCTAATATAGCTGAAGTTGAACTATTTAGTTGTTGAAAGTAACACATGCACCAAAAAGGAGATAACAGATGACTAATTTTGTGGGGGTGAGGAATGGTTTTTGGTTTTGACTTTTGAAGATATTAGTACTTGTTTAACATTATATTAGTTTGCAAGTAGATTTTCTCGGAGGAATCTCTTATTCCGGGCAGTGTGGAAAAGAAATTTGAGTTCGGGCAATGTGAGCGTACAGATTTCGATTGATTCCCAGGAAAATTATTACTAGAATACACTTATCTCACAAATAAGTGCTACTTTTGCGAACTAATAAAATTAGAGGAACATATCATCATCAATTAATACTAGGAATCATAGATCCAAGCTTCTACCTAAGGTGTCGTATGTTTGTCTTGTGATTGGTTAAATACACAACACATTAAAGCATAGTGGTCGGAACAGATATCAACGGATTTGGTTTCCCATATAAGGTTAGGGTAAGGAAATTGGTATTTGATAATAATGAAAAAAAAGGTAAATGATAAGATTAAAGAACTTTGACTATAATTGACATTCTGAATCATGTACTTTAAGGTAAACACCATAGGGAAGGTATTATCGATTTGTATGAGAGGACTCAACTGTTTCTTTTACCAGAGCAATGTTGGATATGAACAATAGTCGGGCAATGTGACTAAGTTCTAATTGAAAAAGTGGAGTCTGAAGGTATTTTCTTTTACTCCTATAATCGGTGCAGTGATGGAGGTATAAGAACATATGAGGGAACAATGTGATTATATCTCTAACTACATTGGTGTAGTTTGAGTTATGCAAATTATTAACACACATCAGGACAGATTATATAAAATAGAAAGGACGTGATTCATTGTGTAAAATTAGTTATGATAAATACATACCTATTTCTAATTGGTGAATATATCAAAGAATTGAGAATTGAAAATTTTGATATAGGGTTCCAGTTAAAGGAGGTCATCCTTTTGTTTTCCAATGTCTCTTACAGATAACATCAAAGATGTTGTCTTTCTTAGTCATTGTGGGGGTGAGCTGTACTGGAACACGAGTGTAGTGTCCTTTTTTTTTAAAATCCATTTTAAGACTCAGGTTAATCTTCGCCATCAGACAGCTAGAAATTAGTCATTAGATTTTCTAAACAAACTGAAAACAGCGCTCTCTCTGGAAAACATTGACAACTATTTAAACGATTAGACATTAAAATTTGACAGATCAATTCTCAGCGACTAGCGGAGAAATGGGTTCACTTTGAATTACCTAGATGGCGCTGTGGTGCAAGCAAAGGAAATGGTTGAAATTAAATAAAAACAGATCATTCTAATTAGAATTTAGGAAATAAATAGATTTATTTCGTTATGTTAGTAAAATATATTAAAGAGGGAAGGTTTACACAAATTATTTTGTAGTGAAGTAACATTATAGTTGTGTAACCTAATAAAGAAAGATCGAATTGGCTGGAAGTTGAATAAAAAAAGAAATGACGGCTATAATGCTAAGGAGAGTAGGAGACAAGTTCAAAGTATAATGAACTAGACGATTAGACATTTAAAATTGACAGGTTAATTCTCAGCGACTAGCGGAGAAATGGGTTCACTTTGAATTACCTAGATGGCGCTGTGGTGCAAGCAAAGGAAATGGTTGAAATTAAATAAAAACAGATCATTCTAATTAGAATTTAGAAATAAATAAATTTGTTTCGTTATGTTAGTAAAATAAATTAAAGAGGGAAAGTTTGCACAAATTAGTTTGTAATAAAGAATTGGCTGGAAGTTGAATTAAAAAAGAAATGACGGTTATAATGCTAAGGAGAGTAGGAGACAAGTTCAAAGTATAATGAACAAACCATTAGACTTTTAAAATTGACAGGTTAATTCTCAGCGACTAGCGGAGAAATGGGTTCACTTTGAATTACCTAGATGGCGCTGTGGTGCAAGCAAAGGAAATGGTTGAAATTAAATAAAAACAGATCATTCTAATTAGAATTTAGGAAATAAATAGATTTATTTCGTTATGTTAGTAAAATAAATTAAAGAGGGAAGGTTTACACAAATTATTTTGTATTGAGGTAACATTATAGTTGTAAAACCTAATAAATAAGGATCGAATAGGCTGGAAGTTGAAAAAAAAAAAAGAAGAATTATGACCGCTATGTTGCTAAAATGAGTAGGGGTCAAATTCAAAGGATAATGAACTTTGTTTGTTACATGTTATGTTAGAATAATCATTGTCATTAGAAGAGTAAATGCATTATTGCGGGAAAACTTCTGCGCATCCAAGCTTCTTAATACGCAGAGACGCTAGAGAGACGCTAATATGAGGAGAGATGAGTTCAAACGAAAGTGAGCTTTATTTGTTACTTGAAATGATGAAATAGACACTAAAGTTGAATAATTGAAATTTCTTTTGCGGGAAAAGTTGACGCACCCAAGCGATCTTATACGCATGTTTCATACAGCGGGGCCGAAAATTAGGGGTTTCTACGCATGCTCAGGGTTTTCTATATAAAGTCTGGCGAGGGTCTGAGCGGGGCTTTTTTATTCCGGTCGTCGAAGGGGTGAGTTGATATTTTGCTGAGAGGTGTCACGTATCGTCCATTTTTGCCTTGTTGGTTTTTATTTATTTGTGTTGTGCTCGTATATTATAGCTGTGATATTATTTTGGGTGTCGCTTCACGTTGCATTCGAGTAACGCTACAAGTTAACGATTATCGCTACACAGGAATGTTGTAGTTGACTTTATTTTGCTAGGATTGTGAAAATGTTTTAATAACTGGTGTTTGTGTGTTCCGGGATTGTTTTAACATGTTTATTAACCTTCTTTTGTTTTCCAGAACTCTGTAACGTCGCCACAAATGGTAGTCGGTTACGCAGAGCTCCAGGCAGTTGTAGTTTACGAAAATGAATACCTACACTCACATTTTGGTTGTGAGTTGAGACCTGAAGATTTCCACAATCAGGAAACGGACGGTTTTAACTCATTAACTGAGTGAGTTTGGAAGGTACGCGTACAAGGTTTCCTGATACCTTTATTCGGTATATCAGGCTCTGCTGAATGGTACTTTTCATGTCTCCTCTTCAGGGCCCGTAGAAGTGGATCCGAAATCAGTTTGCGATTGTTGTGTGGCCATCTAAAGTACCTTTAGCATTGATCCCCTTATTTATATATGTATATATAGACCACCGTAGGTATTTTCCCCACCTGGAAGCCAACTAAAGGCTAGAAATAGCCGGTCGAAGGGTCTTAGGACTACACACAGGAAGTTTTACTTCCGAAATCGAGGTTATGTTAGGTCTTAGTTGGTCTAGCAAAGGTTTTCTTACACCGGAATTCCTTTACACTACTCACACGTTTAACGTAACTGTAAAAGTCATTTTGGACTTTTAATTGCTCTAAAACAATAGATTAATAGGTGGTTAGGGGTTATAGGTAGTCAGTAGCTTTTCCTTTACACCGAGGGAAGCTTATAAACACGTAATGTGACTAGCTAGGTATATGTAGACAAAGTTTGTTCTACTACTGGCATAGTAAAACAAGCTCTGTCGACGTAAGAATTATAATTATTGAACCAAGAAAACTTAAATTAGCCTTCTAAAGCCAATAGGAAAATTAGGAACTAGTAATAATTAATTCATGTTACAAAAGTCCTCCTTTTAAATTAAATTCATATTAGGCAAATATTCAATCTAGGGTATCGAAACTTACTTATTGAATGTAATCTTGATAGTCTGTGGTTAGGTCTATCTATTCCTGTCAGAAACGTCAAATTCTAAGACTGTCCGTCTAATTAGAAAATAAATAAAGCTCTATAGGCTGCGGAGTATGTATGTTGTCCGATAAACCCGTGTTGGTATGATTAGGGAGTTCGTTTAACATGAAAGGTATTGTAGTGGTTATAATTAGCAGATAGGTAGAGATCTAAGTTTAAGAAGCATTCGCGCCTAACCTTAGTGATAAACCTAGGCGGCTAACTAGGGAGATGCCCGCAAACATGTTTTATCAGTTAGTGTGTATAAAGAGTTCACGTTAAAACTGTCCCAAACGAATAAAAGTAATTAGTTAGCTATGTGTATTCACACCAGGTTGTTGTCATAGAAGTCATCTAAGCACGTAACGAAACTTATTAGTCTACGGTATTTTTATTAACTTTCTAGGATAGTAAGGGTAAATTAAAGAGTTCACGTTAAAACTGTCCCAAACGAATAAAAGTATTTAGTTAGCTATGTGTATTTACATAAGGTTGTTGTCATAGAGGTCATCTAAGCACGTAACGAAACTTATTAGACTACGGTATTATTATTAACTTTCTAGGATAGTAAGGGTAAATTAAAGGGTTCACGTTAAAACTGTCTCAAACGAATAAAAGTAATTAGTTAGCTATGTGTAATCACACCAGGTTGTTGTCATAGAAGTCATCTAAGCACAACGAGAGTCTATGATATTATTATTAATTTTCTAGGATACCAAGGGTAAATAAGTACGGTTACATACCTGCTAAAAGAAAAGCTAGGCTTATCATATTTAGATATTATTCCGAAGAGGTTCTAGTTGTAAGAATTAAATCGTCATCATTATAAACTATACATTATCTTTAAAACATCAGGTAGAGTAAATAAATCTAGGTTAACGTAGTCCTTTTGTATAGGTAAAATTCAAAGTGATACTTACGAGTTGGTCTGTCCTTCCAATACACCTTTAACAGCTATAGATGTGCGGTACATACCTAGCTACGGCTTACTGTCTCTGTCCAAGGACAATCAGTGGTCACTGTACTTACACATATGCTTAGTTGTTGTCTGATGGAACCCTAGTGTTGAGTATACACTATGTGGTTCAAGAACACACCACCTTTGTGAGAATATTAAGGTTATTTAAAAGTTATTTAGTGATAAAACCAAAGGGCTACTAATTTAGTTAAATTAAGTGTTGAAACAGGATATCTGAAAGCGCACTAAATCAATTATAGGGCTATTTACTAGGGCTAATTAATTTTAGATATAATTTAGTGTTGGCAACTTCAGTGTAGTAGATGGTATATGTAAAATTTACACAATAGTGTCTCAGACTAAGTTATGAATGGTGAGGTAACACTAATTCATTATTTTATTAAATTTTAAACTAAACAGTTTATGTACTAGGGATATAGTACTGAAATTGAATTATAGTAATCTGAGTGATTCAATAATTCATACTACAATCCAGAGTATAAAGGTTGTAGAACCCGCCTAGTAGGGTTACATTTAATTACATGATAATTACAGTAGGTATACTACTAAATAGTTTGGTAGTTATGACTACAAATTATAGAGAAAGACACACAAAGTTTGTCATAGGCATATTGAGTTTAATTCTATAAGTAAGAAGTAACAGGCTAAGAATTAAGAATAAAGCCTAAAACTAAGCATTGATATTATATTGTTCTAATATATTATTTTGTGTTCAAAGGTAAAATGAATAATTGAATTAAATAGTTTAATCCTTTGAGTTTGTCTCGGTCTCTCTTCTCAAAGGATCCTTTTGGAGAGACTAGTAGAATCAAGTTTACCTAAGACTAGAATTAGTCTACTAAATTTAACATTAATAAAATAATGTGTTATACTAAATAATAAAAGATATATTAGTGGGCGGGCTCTGAGGTTATGGTTGAAGAGCAGCGGAACGGCGTGTGATGGGGCCGTTCCTGTAATCACTAATATATTATTGCAATTTTATAAAAGTATATCTAGTAAGATATTTGAATTAAACCTAGAGTTCGTTCATAGTTATGTAGTTTATATCTGAAGCTCCAAGTAATATTCTAAGTCGCCTAATAGATATTATGTTTCAACAGAAGAATGATTATATTTTATGTTAGGATTTCTATATTCAAGCTAGCTATAACTCTGTTCCTTGGTTAATAATACAAAGTTAGGTTAATTAATCCTTTCCAGTAGACTATTATAATAATTTGAACCTTATTTCAATTAGGAATTTTATTAATATAATTCTTTACTGAATAGTTAATACTTTTAGTTTTGATTTAACAACATATAGATGTTAGCTGGCAAGTTTAATGGTATTCTCTAAAAGTAATCAGTAGGAAGGAGTAATTAGGAACTTCATAATAGACTAGTAATAATAAACTCTCGCTCATTAAAGTTCTTTGGTTTACTATTCGGTTCACAATGTAGGGTTCCTAGACATTAGACGATCATGAGGCCAACTTAAATATAAGAAAAAATACTTGTATAGTTAAATATATAAATAGAATTATTTTAAAAGTGATTTTTGGGGGGGGATCAGTACACAACTTCGATCAAATTTGATACACAGATAGCTTGAACCCCGAGGAAGGACATAGCGTATTTTATACTGCGAGTAGCAATAACCTAATTCTACGCGGACGGAACCGCGGGCAACAGCTCGTAGTATATGTATATGTATAAGCGGTTTTCGCTGTTTCGTCTACTTATAACTTAGTACCTACGGTGTGTTTTCCGTAACACCCGTACATAAACCATAATTTATTATACATAAAAACCTTCTGCGAAAAATTATCTAACTGATGCTGGGAACCGTATCAAAATCCGTTGACTGGTTTAGGAGGAGTTAGCAGATAAACAATACAGACAGCCAGATATGTTTTACTAGGTATGTAAAAAAGATAATGAAGAAGAAGAAGAAAAAATGATGAACACTCGTAATAACGATAGAATCAAAGGTGAAAAATAGGGTGTAGGATGTAAAGTCAAAAAAAAATAGGCGTCTGCGTGTATTGAGTGAATGTACAGTCACCAGCAATAATTATATTATCCAATATTGTTGCGCCCAATGTAGGATAATATTATTATTGCCGGTAACTGTACGTCCACGTTTAGACCCGATACACTTTGGGCGCTTTCAAATGCGCGCTTTGCCAACGCGCGTTCTGAGAACCAGAAGTTCTGTTGATGTGTAGGTACACGTGCAAGCGCGCGCTTGTGTTGTGTAGGTACACATCAACAGAACTCCTGGTTCTCAGAACGCGCGTTGGCAAAAGCGCGCGTTTGAAAGCGCCCAATGTGTATCGGTTCTTAGACCTTGGCCGTGATGTCTGACTTGCGATATCGCAGGTTAAAATCATAGACATCCCGATGGAGTTAATGCGTCTTCTGCACGTGTTAATCAAAGGCGGCTTCTTCCTGTACCAACACTTCCGCCACAAGCAGTGGGTCGAGGACGATCAGCAGCTCGTAGAGGTCAGTGTCCGGCTGCCACTCACTGTGGCCGCTCCAGGGTTGCACGCCTCCCAAAACTAAAATGAAGGCCAGTTTAGTAGTAGTAGTAGTTTTAATAGTAATATACGTAAAATTACATAAAACCTCAATCCTGAATTAAACTCAAAAGTGAGCGTGCAAACATTAAAAAACCCAAAGGCTTTTTGGGTCTTGATGCGGTTTCGGAACGTTCTGTCCGTTTCACAAAACATCCTTTCCCAAAACATGTGTTCCAAAATAACAGTTTCTTTAAATGACCGTAGGTAGGCCAAAAGATCTGTTTCTCACCGCATAGTTTGTCAAAACACCCGATTCTTATATCATTCGTATGCCAAAAGATCCGTCTCTCATGACACCGTATAACCAAAAGACCTTTTTCTCATCGAATCAGTATGTCAAAACACCCGGTTCTCATAGCATCCGTAATAATCCATGTGCCAAAAGATCCGTTTTACGACATCCGTAAGGAAATCCTGATTTATCTTTTTGCCTTTCAAAGACTTACACAATATTTATGACCAGTCACAGCAAAAGGAACCACGCTAAGGGTACGGAGTAATTGGTAGTATCTAAAATTGCATATTACTCGTATAAGCTATTCGACAATCCATTGACTGAAGAATCAAGTCACTCTAAATTTTTAAATGTTTAAATTACATTAATTTAATTACGTTACACGTTCGTGTTTGAGTCACGGAAATGGGAACGGGTGTTTTGAGAAACGGATTATTTAGGAAACGGTAGTGACGGGAATGGTCATTTCTGGATTAGGTAGGTCTTTTTGGGAAACGGATATCAAGCCAAACGTATCTTATCTAATTAGGAAAAGCACATTCTGGGAAACACTTAAGTATATCGGGAAACGGATTATTAAGAAAACGATAATGACGGGAACGGGTGCTTTGGGAAAGGATGTTTTGGGAAACGGACAGAACGGTCCGAAACCCTTGATGCATTGCAAGCGAAATTAAAGTTTGTCACCGCGTAGTTTTTTGTAGGCGTTTCCGATTTAGTCATTTTTTAGACAGTTAGATCGAGAGGCCACCGCTCAAAGTCCTACCTTATCGAGTTAACGGAAAGAAATAATTTGTAGAAAAAGTAGACCATTGGTCGTCTTAAAATAAGTTGGTCTGCCGTGCTGAGGCGCAACCTCGCACCTATTTTGCAAGGTTGCCAAAAGTTCCTTACAATAAAAATGTAGGTAAGGAACTTTTGCCCTACAAAATGCTGCTTGCGAGAATTAAAATATGATGTTATGTTGTTCGTATATTTTCTTGGTTTTATGCAGATGGGATTGGTTGTCGAAACCAAAGGATTGGAGCATACAGAAGACCTAAAGACATATATACATGCGGCATATCCAGGAAGAGCTGTCTTTGAAAATGAGTCACCGGAGAAGACTATAAATTGCCCGTGCTACGTCAAAAAAAATAAAAATTATTTTAGTTAAGTAAGGTGTGGTTCTGGCTGTTATCGATAAATGTTGTGGGAACGTTCATTAATCGGTTATGTATGATAATGATAAATATATACCTATTCTCAATTCTCAATTATTTTTTGTTCCCATAATTTTTTCATCACTGGTGTTAGGTAACTTATAACTGCTTGTAAGGTATGAGATCTTTATGGACCCTGGCAGGGCACAGCAACTTTACAAACTAGTGAGGGGCTTGTTTACTATTAATAATAGAACATTTTCATTTCAGTATTAATACATACATACATCAATATTGAAGTTATTTTATCTGCTAAAAATTCGTCGTACTAGTAACATTTAGCACTCAATACTTGTTTTAACTGTTTAGTAAATAAATTATCATGTCATTTGTTTGACTTGGGTAATTTATTGTATACTTTGATTGCCATGATAAAAGGATTTGTGGTGTGAATTCATACGTTGGAGGATGGTATTATAAGTTTATGTCGGTTCCTTAGTAGACCATCTCGGGTAAAGAAGAAACTTTTATGTTTCGGAACAAATTTACATATTTCTAATATATGTATATTTATACAGGGTGGAAAAAATTTACGGCACATGGTTGGCAACTACCTTAAATATTGGAAATAGCAAATTCTACGCAAAGCAGACTTACTTTTAATTCAAAAAACAATAGTATAATATGCTTTTATGGATTTTTGTGTTTTTGTCATATTCGACCAGTTTGATTCCCGGAAAAGGCAGACGAATTTTCAAAAATCCATAAATGTAGTTACTATTGTTTTCAAAAATAAAAGTCTCCTTTGCGTAGAATTTGCCATTTCCAATATTTAAGGTAGTCCATGTGGCGTTCGTTTTTTCCACCCTGTATATTATCATGATGGTAGAGTCAGTACTTTGTGTCATTTAACCTAGACTAGACCTCGTATGTCGCCGTATATCGGCGTAGCCCGCCGGCGCCGGTACCAATTGTTTTTAAAAATCGCAAGTAAAATAAATTTAAATGTCTAAAGCACCAATGTGCACAACGCTACGCATGAAATGACGTCACTGATGCACGCATGGCCTGCTCCGATCTGTCGCCTCGCCTCCGACTGCAGCGCATGGATAAGCCACGCAAGGAGACAAGTGCCTCTTGCCCACTGAGGCGCAGGTGTGCACAAGACTTGCGTGGGTCCATCGCGGATGTTCGCAGGTAATGCATAAGTTCACCCACACAGCCAGACAAACAGAAAACCGGCGCGGCGCACATGTCTAATTGGGCATTAATTACCTGCTTACGGTTTTGTTGAACTTTTTGGTTTGCCTTATACAATAAAGATAATAATTATCTCAAGAGCATAAATAATATATGCTATGCAATGCACTAGAGACATGTGCGCCGCGCCGGTTTCACGCCGTTCACGCCGTTCACGCCGATTTTACGCCGACGACGCGTGGTAGATACATCTACCAGTAAATTCCTAACTGATTCCATGGGTAACTATTATTTCAGTATCAGATGGATAAAGTAAATAACACCCCCTTTTTCGCACTGGAAATGACGTTAGTTTTTTTACTTTCGGCAAGTTCCGCCGAGGCAGACTATCAAATTCGGGCTTAGCATCACTTTTATGTTAAACCATTGTATTGTTTCTACCTCTTGTAAGGTTTCATTTATGCAATAAACATTTTCATTTTCATTGTGCATTTCACTCTTCGAGCGTCCACTCAAGCCTTACACTTAGCCTAACCCTTCTAAACGCGTTGCTGTGATAACACTGATTACTTATGCATCGTTTGATGAAACGTTACTGCGATGAAACATTGTTCTTGAAAATAATCAAATATGAAACGTTAACTCTGGGAATTAAGTAAAATGATTAGCACCAAATAAATAGATACAGTACAATTTTTAGCTCTTATTAAATGTCCTTGGGGTGCGTACTTTCACATTCGCTCCCATTTGCTGTTAAAGCAAGCAGGAAAGTCTAACTGGCTTTACCTGAACTCAAAAGACTAAAACCTCTTGCACTGTACCTTGTAAATAAATCAAGACACACGGCAGTGTGTCCGGACAAGTTTAATTATTTACCTATGTGCAGACTCAGTTTTAATGCTAACATTACCAACCTTAATTAAATTAATGATTGAATCATTTGAATTTCAAGTTAATTATAATTAGTCATTATTAATTACTTATTTCACAAAGGCCTTCATTCTGATTCTAAAATAACTGAAGATCATTAAAATACAGAATAACATAAGAAATATTTTATTGTCCTTTTTTCAACATAATTAATAATTTTATTAAAAACCTAAAAATTACAATGGTTGTTGATGAAATACATTTCATTTAGTGTTCTTATCACAGTAAAGTAACCGAAGTTTATGATGTAATGTAAACAAGTGATAATGTCAAGAAAAACATCTATTATCAACATCAAGTTATCGGCAAGGTGGTTGGTCCCGTATAGTTCAGAGCTCTATTGGCGGAGTGTGTTCATGAACGTGGCCATTTTGATGTCTCGCTTGCTTAATCCATTCACATCATGAGATGATAGTGTAACCTGAAAAGTAAAGTTTTATATATATTTGTATTACTTAACCCATTGTAAGGTTTAGCCTCTTCAGATTTTGTTTTTTATCAAAATATTTGTGAAATCTACACCTAAGCATACAAAGGATAAATTAATATTAAAAATAATTATTTGTCAAAATAAGTTGTCTTATAATTTATTATTCTACTTATTGGTTCTAGAAAGACTACATTCTCTGAAAAAATCTGATGCCTTTCCTTCATACAATAGCTTTAAACCTGTGAATCCATAAATAGTTATTCAGATGGTTACAATAAATTGATAAAAATAGTAAAACTCCACTTACTTGTACTTTGTTGTAAACATTGAACCATTCTGGGTGATGGTCCATCTTCTCCGCCAATAATGCGACTTGGCTCATGAAACCAAATGCCTCATTGAAGTTCTTGAACACAAATTCTTTTTCAATGGCATCCCTGTTGCTTTGCACTTTCCAACCAGACTGGAGAAGAGGTTGAAGCTCGCCATCACGTTCGTTTTGACTTAGTTTGTCTGCCTATAAATACAAGAAGTTTTTATTACGATACAAAAACATGGATACCTAAAAGTAATATTTAAACTAAGCATTGCACTGATAATTATGGAATAAAGTACCATTTTCCTCTTCTTTGCCACGGGCGGAGGTACACTAGAGAAACCGGCAGCGACAACTCGACTGGCATTGATCGCGGCTCGCGCGCGGGGAGCTGACCTTGCGGGGTGAAAGTGTATCACCGCCAAGCAACCGGCTTTAGCCCAAATTCTGTTTAATGCCATTCAATACAATAATTATGATAAGTAAGAACACTCATCGGCTAATATGTGCCAATTCGTGTACCGTAGGTTACGTGACAGATGATAAAGTTAACAACATAATGAAAAAAAACCACCTACAAATACAGGTTAAATATTTCAAAACTTGGCTGAGCTTCCGGGAATCCGAACAAACTATTAAAAAAACTGATTGTTTTGACACTTTTGACAGAAAACTACAGCAAAAATTGCGCGAAATTATCTAAATTAATAAAAGTTATCTAAGTACACCGATGAGTTCGTTACGAAATACAATAATAAAATAAACACTTTAAAAAAATGGACTCTATTAAAAATATCTTGCCACCAAGGATATTTGAAGTAGTGGACAGGGCTGGTATAAGCACTGCAAAACAAATAATGATTGTATCAAAATGGGACATAAAGAAATTAACAAACTTGAACCTGGATGATGTTTCTTTGCTGAAGTCCATCGTTGCGGATTACATATCCCCAGAAAAAGTTACAGGTAATATGTTATTACTGGAACGAAATCTGTACCCAAAAATATCTACCGGCTGTGAGGCAATAAATTTGATAACAAGAGGTGGATTTCAAAGAGGAACACTTACAGAAATATTTGGTGAAAGTGGATCTGGAAAAACTCAAATAGGAATTCAAGCAACTGCGCATAATTCAGTGAATGGCTGTGTCTACATATGCACGGAGGATTTGTTTCCTGTTAAAAGACTAGAACAAATAAAGTATAGCATTCCAAATTATCACAAGGATGACTGTGGTAAAAATATATTTATTGAACATGTGACAGAGCCCAATGAATTACTGTCCTGTGTTAAGGTCCGGTTGCCAAAACTTTTGAGTAAAAATAAAGTTTCCTTGATTGTACTGGACTCTATTGCTGCACCGTACCGATGTGATACTACAAACTATATTCAAAGAGCTGAAGAACTGAGAGAGCTGGCCATATCCTTGATTAGAACTGCTCAAATGTTTAAAGTAGGTGTTTTATGTATAAACCAAGTAACGGCAGCTTTTGATGGGACAGATAATGCACTGCCTTCCCTGGGCCTTGCTTGGTCGAATATGGTAACCACAAGGTTAAGATTAAGGAAAACTTCAGAAACAATATATGTAGGAAATGGATCCTCATCTAATCAAGTGGAATGTGCTCATGTTAGGGAACTGTCCGTAGTGTTTTCACCCGATTTAAGCAATAAAACTACTAGATTCATTGTAACAGCAACTGGTATCGTAGGTGTTTAACCTCTTAGTATGCTTAGAGATAGACCCATGCTCAAAAATTTTATATCTTATTGTATTTTCATAAGCTGTTTTTTGAACTATCTTGCAATCCGAAGACAATAAAAGTGGGTATTTTTTTAACATCTTGCACATGATTGATGTATTAAATGTAAAGTATAAGTTTGATAATTTTAATTCATTTTAAATAGTTTTCAAATTAAAAAAAAATAGTTTACCAATACTTTGCACACTAATATAAGATTGTAAGGTACTAGAGGACGCCCGCGACTTCGTACGCGTAGAATTAGTTTCCCGCTACTCCCCCCATTTTTTTTCCGTTGGGGGCGATTTTCGGAAAATCCTTTCTTAGCGCTCACTTACATCATGAAAGGAACCCCTGTACCAAATTTCAAGTTTCTAGGTACAGTAGTTTCGGCTGTGCGTTGATATGTCAGTCAGTCAGTTTAGCCTTTTATATATATAGATTAATATAAGTTTTGGTATTAATTTTACACTTCTTAAGGGTTTCTTTTCTATACCAAAATGATAAAATAAAACCCATTTAATTTAATTTTTAAGATCATGGAAACTTCAGTGTCTGTCTGTTATAATAAGTTTCATAACATCTAAATAAATATTGGCTTGAAGTTTTACACAAGTATAAAACATAAGTGAGTTTATTATGTATATAGATAATATTCATTGATTTACTTATATTATATACTAGAGGACGCCCGCGACTTCATACGCGTAGAATTAGTTTCCCGCTACTCCCCCCATTCCTTCCCGTTGAGGGTCGATTTTCGGAAAATCCTTTCTTAGAGCTCACTTACATAATGAAAGGAATCCCTGTACCAAATTTCAAGTTTCTAGGTGTAGTAGTTTCGGCTGTGCGTTGATATATAAGTCAGTCTGCCTTTTATATATATAGATATAGATAAGGGGCTCTACTTTAAAATCAGTAATCCCAACTTCGGATCGCCCCGTCACTTTCTTGCGAATTAGTGACGCGTCGAGAGCAAAAGGGATAGCAATAGACGAAGTTCGAATTAAGGATTTTAAAGTAGAGCCTCTAAAGATAATGCCATAGAATTCTTGTTCTTTCGCTTGGTCAAAACCCACCCTATTGCAATTAACTAGAACTTCGCCCACAGATTAATAACCTGTATACTGTATACATCCACTGAATGTGAATCTACCTTAATATTGCCATAGATTGCGTAAAAATGTTGCTCGTTTAAAAACTTAGCTAGAAGAGAATAACATCCCACCCATCTCAGGATAATCAATGGATAATTCGGCCACGCGATACATTTATTAAAACGAAAACTTCAGAAGCGCCCTCTCTATCTCTCTCTCTTTATTATTCTTTTAGTTTTATTACATACCCTAGGTATCGCGATCGGGAGTTTAACGTGGCTCCTGTTTTGAAAGTAGAGCCAAACTGTGAGCGCTTTAAGCTTGATTCGGAACGCCTCAAATATTATTCTCAACGATCCTGATCTGTCAATGTCATTTTTAGATTTGTTTGCAGTGCTCTCAGAAATTTAATAAATATTCAATCTTAATCTAATTGTTTAACTAGAGATGTCTTGCAATTCTTGTGCAAAGCCTTTTACCTTATTACGCAAAGAGGTACCTAAACGCTGAATTTGTGTTTGATCTAAGTGTGTTCAATAAATAACATTTTCTTTTTTTCTCTTTTCAGAAAGGTTGCCCTGGTTGTGGCTTCAGCTATTGTTCCAAATGTTTAGATAACAAAATATTTTTACAAAAAAACAATGCAGAAACGAAGGTAACTCTACGATTTTTTGTAAATACAATTTATTTATTGTGTAATGAATGGTCTTGTTAAGATTATGATGATGAGTTCCTTTTTTCTGTAGGTTTGTTTAAAGTGCAAACAGGACGCCCAAAGATCCAATGAAAAAAAACCGATTGAGCCACCGGATGCCTATTACAAGTATGTCTGACCAGATTTCCCTTAGCCATGTACACAATCTCATTGGCACATCACTTACAATGATTAAAACAGGTTGGGCATAACCCTTTTGGGTATGAATCATTCATATTAGACATTTGAGTAGGTACAATATCTTTAGATAAACAGGGTCAAAAGTACTGATCGATAAAAATGATTAATAATAATGATCATTAGAAGTGAATTCTCAAGTATTTTTTATCATCATTTTTGAGTATTTGTCTTAAGAAATCACTATTTTTTATTCAAACCAATTTATTTTTTCTTATGAGGGGTATTAAATTAAATGTATATACCTACCACATTTAGACTAGTTGGTAGTGTCGCCACCTAGGAAACTAGCTAGGGGTTATGGGATTGCTTTAAGTAATCCTTTGATTTGTTTAGGTATGAAACTAAAGATTAACAAACAAAACCATGTGATATGGGTAGTTTGCCAGGTAAAGAAGGAGAACACTAATACATCTGTTTTACATGGTTTGTTTTCTTTACATTTTTAGCATAATTAATTTTTATCATAGTATAATTTATAGACACAATTGGCAAAATCTATTGTTATATTTATGTGAATTTATTAGGCGTATTGGTGCAATGAGCAATACCTTGAGCCCTGAGGGTAGCAGTAGCATGGTAAACACTAAAGATAAAGAAATCCAAGAGAGATTACACAAGTTGAAAGAAAGTAAAAGAGAAGAAACTTCAGAAGAAGCAATATCAAAGCGCCTACAAAAAATCAAAGGGGATGTCCCTTCAACATCCGATGGAGAACTGCTTGATAGATTGGCAAAACTACGGGGTGTCCCTGTTACTACACTACAATCTAAAGTAATAAAATTAATGAAACTATATCTGTTTTTTAATTAATTGTTAAGGGCATTACATTACATACATTTTTTGTTATAGCCTGTGCTGGTCACAGCAGATACAAGATCAGAACAGGAACAAATAGAGGACTTACTCAAGCAATACCATGACCAAACAAACATGGACACTAAATACAATTCAGAGTTTAATGATTTGGTTACTAACATGGAGACAAGACTGCAGCATTTAAAAGGAAACGCAGGTCCATCTGTAACAACAAAGGCAAAACCAGAAGATGATATTTCTGAGGATGAAGAAGATACTGTAAAGAAAATAATAGAAAAGGTATTTAGCACAAGATGCATTTCAATTTTACTACCATGTCCAGTATTTTTAGAAATTACTAACAATTAATCTATTGTTATATATTTCAGTTAAAAACAGAGGCTCTTCTTGATGATGACATAAGTCCATCTGCCAATGATGAGTTACCATTTTGTGAGATATGCAATGAAGATGCAACAATGCGATGTGTTGGCTGCCAATACTTATTCTGCAAACGTTGCTTCTTGGAGCACAGGGATGATGACGATGGCTGTGACAAATATGAACCATACACTCCTCCCAATCGCACTTCAGTCTAAGCATTTATAAATCTACTTAAGAAGTCACTATAATATTGTTCAAAATCACTTAAATATTTTATGTAATTTATGCAAATCAGATAAATAATATACTTGCTTATTAAGTTTCATTTATTTTTTCATCTCAATTTTTTCTATAATACCAGGTATAAGTTTTGCCAAGTCTTCTGCTGACTGTGTGTAGTTGTTAACAATCCAAATATCCTTCAGTTTAGAAATTATAGGGCCATACATCTTGCCAGGTGGCACACCATTGTCTTTAAGGATTTTACCACTCATTGGGAATCGGGGAATTTCCCATTTATTAAAATCTTCTAGTAGTTTCTCTTCTCCTCTATATTTTAGCACTTCTCGAACATAGTCCACAGCATCTTTTTGTTTTATCTTGGTGTTTAAGACTAATTTCTCATAGGGCCTAAAAATTAAAATATTAATGGATTTTAATGAGCATACAAACCATTACCTACTTGATTCTCTTTGTCACACATTGATGTTCAAAAGGAAATGGACTTCAGATTATACACAATACATCTTAGAGAAAAAAAACTGATGAATTTATGGTCACTAAACATAACAAAGTTATTTCAATTGGTACTCACAGCATAGGTCTAAGACCTTCTTTGTTCTCCCTGTGTTCGACGATGTAATACAACATTTCTCTGTCATATCCTGAGAACTTAAGCCTTCTCTGTAGAACTGTTACTTCATCCATGTCCCTGAGTAGAGCTGCTAAATAACTCATTGGATGTAAGCCCAAGTGCCTGCCCCTAATCAAAACTCTATCCAGTTCCTCTATATTAGGTTCTAGTGACAATCCTGCAAAGATTTCAATTTTTTTAACATTAACCATCAACCAACCAGAGTCAAATAAATCCAATGAGAATTTATTTGATAAGAAATTAATTTACCAATATGTTTCCCAATTCCAACATCCAACATTGTCTTTAACAGAGCACCAGAAAATGACCCCTGAAGTATCTTCTTGAGTTCCATCCAAATCCTTTCCCCAGATATATTTTGTAGACCTTCAGCATTGTTTTTAATGACTCCCAGAGTTTCTCTCTCATGGTCATCAGGTTTTTCAGCAATCCTGCCATAAAAGCGAAAGTAGCGCATGATTCTAAGATAATCCTCCTTTATTCTCACATCAGCATCACCAACAAAAGCTACTCTTCTCCTTTTTAAATCTTCATAACCAAAGAAATAGTCATATACGCTTCCATCAAACCCTGTAATACAATTTATGAAAATAAATAACTTGTATCTGATGCTATACAGTCTTTGTCTAAATTGGGAGTTTATTATCTTATCTGTTATGATTTATTTCTTATTTGTGCAAGTCTGAAATTATATTTGTGATAAATAAATTTTAACTATTAATTTCTATAAGATAAGTATGACTATATTACACTAGTCTTGGCTTCATTTTTCGAAAAATCAAAAGGATTGAATAGGTAGTTAAATAATTTGCGCCAAACAGCGCCTACATAAGACTAGCATTTGAACTAATCAAAAAAATAACAAATAACATACCTAAAAACATAGAGTTTATAGTGAGATCTCTTCTATTAGCGTCAAGTTTCCAGTCAGTTGTAAACGCGACCTCAGCATGCCGTCCATCTGTGATCATATCCACTCTGAGTGTAGTTACCTCAAAATTCTCCTTGTCATTGATTCTTGGTGTGATAGTCCCATGCTTCTCACCACTCATGTTAATCATCCTAATGTTTTCTGCAGTGAACAAGTCTTTCATTTGCTGTGGTGTCGCTGTAGTCGCAAAGTCAAGGTCTTTTGCTTGCTGGCCCATAAGAAGATCTCTATAAATTACAATTGTGTTTTTATCTTATTTTTATCACAGTGTCTTAGTTAAGCATAAATTTACAAACCTCACGGCTCCACCGGCGATCCTTATCTCGTGTTGATATTTATCAAATAACTTTTTAAGATCCATAACCTCTTGAGTAAAGATGCTGTGGAAGTCCGGCGAATTTAACTTGATGACAACAGGGTTTTCCCGGCTTTTTAATTCCATCTCTACTCTTGAGCGAACCCGTCGCCTTTCAGGAATAGTATTGCTACAGAACCTCTAAAATTTTACATAAACTTGGTAGCCTCTAGATTCAACAACAACGAAAGAAGAATGAAAGAATTTTTGTATTATACTACCCTTACTTTTGAATAATGACACAAGTAGCCAATTTTACGGATAGTGATCATTACTAAATTTTTCAATTATAGTGAAACATATCACAGCAAAATAAGAAACAATAAGAAAATGTGTATTTTTTTAAAGGACTACTCCGATTTGACGTTTCACTTTGACGTATTTTCAATTTGACAGCTGACTATTCGGCTATAAAAATGCAAACAAATCCATTACAGATTTACAGATTTTGACAACATTATCACGTGCAATAAGGAGTAATCATAATATTTATATAAAAATGAGTAGAAGAAATGATAGTAAAGAAATATTTTTTTTACCCAAATGTCAGTATTTTATATTCACTTTATATTTATTTCAGTAGTCGCCAGGCTGTGCCTAAAGGTAGATTCACAATGAGCATGTACTGCTATACTTGAAAAAAGAAGCGCGCAGTTACGTTAGCTCCATCCCTTTCTCTCGATATTATCTCGAATGACGAGTGACAGAGGCTCTACTTTGAAAATCGAAGTTCGAAGGTACCTTAGCTCCATCTCTTTCCCTCGATTTAGTCTCGAATGACAAGTGACAGGGATGGAACTAATGTAACTTTGAACTTTTCAAAGCAGGGACTCAGGGATTAGGAACTCGGCACCCGACCCGAAGTATCGAATTTAGTGGTCATGTTTACCATTTTTATGTTGGCGGTTGGTAGGCTAGCACGTGATAAAATTGCTACTATAAATCGTGAGTGAAAGGACCCCTATATCTGCATAGTAAATGCACTTATGCACTATGACGATTGAATTGGGCTGCTAATACGTTCTCAAAGGCCGATTCGACCAAACTGGAATAAGACTCAATCCGAGATTAGTCCATGCAAATTCGGCGTTTAATCTAGGTATAAGACCTTATTCCAGTTTGGCGAATTCGCCCTAAGTCTCTGTCCTAGTCGCGTCGCGTAGCATTGCTCGAACAGTAAAAAACCGCGCCGTATTGCATTCGCTTACGTAGGGCATTGCATGGCGACAGGTGGAATTTACAAAACTTCACACTGGTCACCTCTATTCATCACTTTTTCTCTACTCTCTACTTCATCACTTTTTCTCGATTTATTAACGAATGATTAGTGAAAGGGATGGGGCATCCTAAGAGGGACGACGTCATAATATCCATAAGTTTCGATTAGTTACATGTTTTTAATCAATCAATAGTTGCTTTTACCCTCGAGCAACACACCAATGTTGTAAGAGAATTTGATACTGAGTAGGCGACTTGATTATCAAGGATATGCTTGAATTCTGCCAACTTGTTAGACAGGAATGGATAAAAAATAGACACCATATTCAGTACTTTATTGGTTATCATATTATGGTTTAATTACAGTTCGGTGGCATGACCTTAAAACTATTTGCCCCCCATTAAACTATTCATCCCACTGGAGCCTTGTTGCAATTGCCTCATCATGTTATGAAGTCCGGACATACCGCCCATCTGTTGTAGAATTCTGGGGTCCATCATCTTAGCCATTTGTTGGTTGAGTTTCGCCATCTGGGTTTGGTTGACGTTCTTTGCCATGTCACCGCCTTTGAATAAGCCTTTGATGCCGCCCATTTTCTTGACGACGGCTGCGAATTTGGTGTACTGGGCGATCAGGTCCTTGACGTCGCGCTCGGTGACGCCGGCGCCCTGCGCGACTCGCGTGACCCGCGTGGGCTGCTTGGAGAACAGCTTGGCGCCGTCGCGGTGGTCCAGCTCGCCCTCGTTCATCGAGTCCATGATCGTCATCAGCCGCTTCAGCTTGGCCATTGACTCTTGCTCGCTGCCTTTCGACATTAAGTCTTGAGAAAAACCTGGGATCATGCCCTGCAAAAAGAGTTACTAGCAATCATTTGCATCTTTTTAACAAAATATAATTATCGCATGAGTGAGGAAATCTCCATACAAAGAAAAAGCCACATTGTGTCCAAAGATCAGAAGTCACGCACACATCGTTGTGTCAGTGTACGGTCGAACTTAGTATATTAGGTTGTCGCAGCTATTGATATACTTACTAAATTTTACTACCCAGTAACGTATTCAAGTCAGAGTGGTTTGTATTTAGCGTATAAATAGCTGCAATAAGGTATATAAAAGTACAGCTACTTCTGAGTTCGCCCATACACACACAAGACGATGCGTACTGTACGTGACCTCTCATCTACAGAGGCCCTTGCCAAGATGCATTAGGTACGCAGCTTTTCTATTCGTTTCGTTTTTAAACCAATCGCGTCACTGGTAGATGTCGTGATACGAAAAGTCACGTGATCTACCAGTGACGCGATTGGTTTAAAAACGAAACGAATAGAAACGCTGGTTAGCGTTATGCATTTTGTCTAGCGCCTGAGGGCCCTGCCAAGATGCACTACGCTAACTAGCGTTTCTATTCGTTTCGTTTTCAAACCAATTTCGTCACTGGTAGATGACGTGATACGAAAAGTCACGTGACCTACCAGTGACGCGATGGTTTAAAAACGAAACGAATAGAAACGCTAGTTAGCGTAGTGCACCTTGGCAGGGCCCTCTGGTTCATGTACGATCCGCCGCCGCGGAAAAAAATCAATTCACGTGTTTTTAATTTTTGACGATTAATAAGATAATCAATATCGATCTAGTTTGTATTTATGACTTTTTGAAAAGGTTCTCATTCATGGGACTTATTTTCCAGGTTTTGGGAGATGCCGTTGTCGAAAATGGGATTGTTTTTAGATTTAAAGATGGCTGACATGTGTTAGGACGTTGCACAACCATTTTCTAGGTTTTCAGGGATGTCAATTTCTAAAATGGGTTTTGGTTTAAACGAAAGTTAATATTTAAATATGACTATTTGGTGATTATTTGAGTCATTTTTTTAACCGGAAATTAACTCCCATATTAAGTATATTTTCTTATACGTCCATCCTAATGTCTAAAATAGACGTCATTTAGAAAAGGTTTCATAATAAGCGCCACAACGGACGTATGTTTGCTTTTTTCCGAATATTTTTACGCGCAAATGGCGTCAACCCTATAAGGTTTTGTGTTGATGGTTATTTACTCATGTGTTATTATTTATTACTTATAAGTACTAAATGCATCTTCTGGGGCTGTATTTTAATTAGTTTTAGCCTCGCTTGCTTTTATATTGCCATAATCATATTTTTGGCTTTGTAGTAGTTCTAACTATCCAATGAATAAAAACTACGATATTCGATAAAAGCTGAACTAAACCAAACGCGGATCTCCTCTTAAATATATCTAAGACCCTATTCTCTATAGAATGTTTCAAAAAGTCATCAACTCATCATCAATCCAGCATAGCATAGACTGTTAAGAAATAAATAGGTAAATATATAACTACATCTCATTTATGTCAGTAATGGCTGTGAATCAATAGTGAACAATTGCCACTAAAAGAAACTTATTAATATTTGTTCAACATTTTATAAACTTGTGGTACTATACCCAAAATTTATAAATTTAAGCCTGATAAACCAGCATCGTCGGCTAGAACATTGCCGGATTGCCCACTTATATTTACTGTAGTAATTAACTTGGAAGTTCTGGAATGACCAACACCCTAAGCTGTACGGCTGGCAGGCTGACACTTATCTATAGTATTTCGTATGTCAAACACCTTGGAATCATACACACCATAATTTGTGAGAAGGGGCCCATCTTCATGATGTTCTGGAACTGTTCGTACATCGCCCTCAGGGTGAACTGGCCGTGCTTGAGCTTCTCCAGCAGCTCGTCATTGTCGTCCAGCTTCAGCTCGTTGACCTTGTCCAGGAGACCCTCGATGTCCCCCATGCCCAGCAGCTTGTTTATGAACGGCTTAGTTTTGAATGGCTCTAGATCGTCAATGTGCTCTCCTGTACCAATGAAGATGATGGGACTCTGTGTTGCTGCCACACTGTTGAAAACAATAAATTCAGAATTGCAAAGTTTAATGCATACTGGCAGAATGTAAAAAAAAACTTACGCGGAAAGAGCGCCACCACCTTTGGCGTGTCCATCTAACTTAGTGATGATGACTGAACCAATGTCTACTTTTTCTTTGAAAGCTCTGGCTTGTGCTTCGCAGGCTTGACCTATTGTGGCGTCCATCACGAAAATAATGTTGTCTGGTTTCTGTAAAATATCAAGACAGTTCAGTTTAAAAGATTAAGATAAAAGATAAAAGATATTTATGCAGTAAGTAGGCCGCACGGGAACTTTTACACGTCAAGAGTACCAGCGCTTCCCAAGAGAAGACCACTGCTGAGAACTTAACCATATTTCATACTACAATGATACTACTTAGTCTTCTAGTATTATATAAAGCTATAAATATTATTAGCAGGAAAACATGTCAAAAATATTAGCAGAGAGATAGAGGGAGAAAAAGGGGAGAAGAGGGGAAATAGAGGGAGTTTCATGCGCCATATCCCACAATATGGTTGTAAGGTCGTTTTCAGATCAAATGATGATGATAATGATATCATCTGCCCCTGTATAGTACAAAAAGATGGGACACAATTAAAAAATAGTTAGCGCACCGGCCACCTGATGGTAAGTGTGATCTGTGGCCTTTGCATTCTCAAGACTACAATCTAAAGACTGGAATCCTAAGATCGCAAATGCGTTGCCAACCCTGAGTAAGATGGAATGGATGGATGGATGGAATTATCCCCACACTGAAATACAGCAATACGAACACTGCTGCTTAGCGGTAGGTTAAAGGATAAGATGGTGGTAGCGATCCAGACAGACATCGCACAAGGTCCTACCACCACTATTATTTTTAAATAATTCATTACTTACAATAGCATTAGCAACTGCCAACATCTCCTCAAACAGAGACTCCTCTTGCTTGTGCCGCCCACTCGTGTCCACGATGATCATCTCGAAGCCTTCCTTCTTGAACATCTCCACACCAGTAGTGGCTATAACCACAGGATCTACTTCTGTGTAACTGAAAACCAAGCATCACACTATTATGGGATGAATTGAATAGAATATCAATTGTTATTATACATATAACAATACTAAATTTTGTTGGTTGAATTAAATTTTGGACACTAGATGGCTAGCACAACTTGCCCACGACATGTTTATTGCTCATCCTTCACAATACAATAGACACACAATGAGAGACAAGCGAAAAAAATGAACAGGAACTTTTTTTAAATGTTTTCTGAAAAAAAAACATGCATATGTAACACTATGTTCATTATTTACTGGGTAAATAAACAAATTTCTGATACTGATAATAGTTTTAAAACTGATAATATTCTTTTTTTTCTCTGTAAACAATAAATAATAAAATTGTATTCTTTTGAGACCAATCTCTAAAAGCATGATTTTTTTCCGAACACATTTAAAAAAAAACTCTGTTGTCAATACAGATGTGCTAGTTGTGCAGGTGATTTAAATCCTCAATTAGATTAAAAGAAAGCATACTTTTTATCTTGTTTTCTTACATAGTTTCACCCATAAGAGCAGTTTCAAACAAGTCCTATGCAAAAGACCTTCTTCAGTAAAAATCCGAACGGCAGGAAAGTTAAAAGTCAAACAATGACAATAAAAAATATTTCACATGTTCTCATATTGTTTTTAACTTGGCTGCCATTACTGTCAAGAAAATAGGAGCTATTGTGACATTGACTATTGTGAAAAGCAATATTATTTTCCATTTATATTTTGAGGTATTCTTATGAACTTTATTTTAAAAATAGGTATCAGACTTTACATAAGGTTTAAGAGTGAAATGAGATGCAAAAACTCATATTAAAAGCCAAAACAACAACCATGTTTGTTTATAAGTAGAAACAAAGGTCTTTCTAAAAATCAACCACCATTTATACCTTTCTGGCTGAGCCTATACAATCCTTGCAAAGTTTTGCAAGCAATTTTTTACTTTATGAAAATGAATATCCTAATTCATAATCAATTCACGCATCATCACAGGCTCGTCCAGAAAGGCTCATATAAATACTATTTAGTGGTTTATTGAGGACAACCTGTATATAAATATTTAGCTAAAAATAAAATTAAATGTAACAAGTTTCAAAATTTACCTTCCATAAAAGGGTATTCTGGCTTTGGTACAATTCTGTTTGACCTGATCATAGGCACCAGCCCTGAATGTGTCAGCACATACTAAACTCGACTTCCAATTTTTCCTTAAGTAGTGGTATGCCAACTTTGTACAAGTTGTGGTTTTTCCAGACCCCTGCAGCCCCACAAACATGATAATATTGGGCTTCCCCTTTACTGGCTGATAGGGCTTCACTCCTGGGTCTACAAGCTGAAAGTCAAAATGCATATACAATAGAACCAAATAATGATCTCCATGAAATATGTAACATTAGTATAAAATTTGATCCAAGCAAAATAGTATGTCATGTGTGAATGTGTCTGCAAACTTATACAGGGTATTTTTTTTATCAGTGCACAAATTTTAACATATGATTTTGTATTGTTAATGTAACATATTACAACAATAAAATCAGTCAAAAAATATATTTTTTGCAAATTATCTAATTTTTATGTTCTCGTGTGGGCACCAAGTCATACTAGAAAATCAATTTTTAAAAACCTCAACAGTAAAAACAATGTATTAGAGGGTCTATGAATATCGCTAAGTTAATGGAATCATTGAATCAACAATATCTTTAATATTCTTTAAGCTAGGGTAAAAATAAAACAACATTATTTACATTTTCATTAACAATACCAAAAAAAAATAGTTAAATTTGTGCACCTATTAAAAAATTACCCTGTATGAATTAAAATATTAACTTAGTACATTCAATTTAAATATTGAAGAATTCTCGTTACTAAGTAAGAGACTTAGGGCCGAGTTCACCAACCAATTTAATAGACGGTTAAGTCTTAATCAGCTGTTAGTCAATACATATGACAACCGTTAAACCGCTAACCGCCCGTTTATTTGTTGGTGAACACAGCACTTAGAGTAGTTTAGTTTGATGGATGTACAAACCTTGACAAGTTCTTTGAACACGGCAGACTGGATCATCCGCCGCTTGTTGAGCCCTCCCGCCATCTCGTCGAAGTCGATAACGGCGCGCACATTCTCACGGAGGTTCTTCACCAGGCGAATATTAACATCTGCTTCCAGGAGCGCAGCACATATCTCTTTCAGCATAGAATTTAAAACCTGTGTGACAAATTTTACAATTAAGCAACAACGAACGAGCGTTTAAGATAACATTCTTTCATAGTCATTCATGCTAATTTACCTCTTCATTGATGATGGTAGCCCGACTAAGGGACTGTAAGGCAGTCGTGATTTTCCGACCTAAATCTGCTAATACCATCTTGAAGTATTATTGTCTCCTTACTAAGTAAAAAATCCTTATAACACCCGATGCCTTGTCAAAAGATTATTTATGAAATTTGTGACATCTTAAGCTGTTTTGTTTAACAAAACTCTAAATATACACTGTAAACTTTCTATTTCAATAATTTTCCACAACATCAATGAAACTGACTGAAGTGACAAGACTCGAACACGATGAGACGACACGTCAAATAACAGAGCTACGTTTCGTTTCACAGGAATAGAATAACCGCAGTAAAAGTTGTTTGTGTTTCGTCAAGCAATTTGTGACACTGTTTGCTATTACCCTATTCTCAAGCTTCATTCGAGATGTGCTATGTTTTTTACATGTAATCATATCTCGACTGATAGTTGAGTCATTCTATGTTTTTTGACAAACAAATTAATAAAGTTTTAAAACTTGTTTGACATGACATTACATTGACAGTAGTGAACTTTAAACTCCACACCCTAATCTAATTTGTTTGACTTTCCCATACATTGAATACACAGAATTACTCAGCTATGATACGAGAATTGGAAGCCTTTATTATACTTAAAACCGATAATTCAACTTTGTCGTTTTCGATTACGTGAAGCACTAGCAAATACTAAAATTAAAAGTAAAAAAATCGCCTTGTAATCGCTTGACATAGCATAGTCTGTGATTGCCTGTCACACAGGTTATTATTTTGTGAATTTGTTAGTAAAATAAATTCATTATAAAGACTAAGAATGGTATGATTTTGTACTACATTACATTATATTTATTCAAAGATTTAAATCGGATAAAGAACGTTAACATATTTTGCTTTAATATTAGGGTCAGAATCAATCTGGCGGAGGTAGCGGTGGTGACAAGAAAGATGACAAGGATAAAAAGAAGAAGTACGAGCCTCCGATCCCCACAAGGGTTGGCAAGAAGAAGCGCAAGGCGAAGGGCCCCGACGCCGCGTTGAAGCTGCCTCAAGTCACGCCACACACCAGATGCAGATTGAAGTTGTTGAAATTAGAAAGGATAAAGGACTACTTGTTGATGGAGGAGGAATTCATCCGAAACCAAGAGAGGCTGAAGCCCCAGGAGGAGAAGATCGAAGAAGAAAGGTCTAAGGTACTAGAATTTTCACAAATTACATTAAAAATAAATTTAGCACTACTTTTTTTTTTAATATAACCTTCCCTAATAACTTTCCTAGAAAGTGTTTCTATGCAGGTATGTTTTAAATATCTCTGATAACTCCAAATTTTGTTTAACATTTGTAGTAATTGTCATTATAACAATGCAACATTGTTTCCTACCAATTCTATTGTTTGTTTTTATCTTACTAGGTTGATGACCTGAGAGGGACACCAATGTCTGTGGGCAACCTGGAGGAGATCATAGATGATAATCATGCTATAGTGTCTACTTCTGTGGGCAGTGAGCACTACGTGAGCATTCTGTCCTTTGTGGATAAGGACCAGCTCGAGCCTGGCTGCTCAGTGTTGCTAAACCATAAGGTAAGGTTCATTTTGTGTACCTCACACTTATCAAGTTTAGCTGAGCAATGCATTAACTATCCATAGTATCTCCAGGGTTCTTAGTTAGTGTAAAGATTTAATTTCATACTAATCCTAAATAATTTCATGTTATAAATTGTGCATGTAACTTTGTATTGTTTTACACATTTATCTTGCATTTCATTGCATATCATTTTTTTCTTGAATAAACATAGGACTAGTAGTTGGACATTAGCCATATTTGAGTTTGACTGAATATTTGCAAAAAAGACTTAAACATGGTGACAGATGGATCTTAAGTGGGAACTACCACCACCACTTTAATTGAATTTAATAGGTATTTAGGTATATAGGTATTTAATAGGCAGGTGATGCTGTTAGCATTCATGGATAGCCTAATCGGACTACTCCAATAAGATTTGTGTTTCTAGGTGCATGCAGTAGTAGGAGTCTTAGGTGACGACACGGACCCCATGGTGTCTGTCATGAAACTAGAAAAGGCTCCACAAGAGACCTATGCTGATATTGGTGGGCTGGACACACAAATTCAGGAAATCAAGGTTTTTTTTTTGTTCTAATATATGTCTCTTTCATTTTATTCATACAAGCAGGATGATTTCTCTGTCTATTGTGAGTGGTATCTGTCCAGGGCCTCTATTCAAGATGGTAAAAACAATATTGTTTTTGATACGTTATCATATTGTCACCATTTTGATAGCTCTTATTTACTTGACAGTAATGGCGTCTGACGTCATAACAATACCATAACAGGTCAACTACGATATCGTTTTTACCATCGGAAATAGAGGTGCAGATGTTTTCAAATTTATCTGTGTTTTTTGGGCACTAAACATTTTTCATTGCAAAACAAATTAAGCAAAAAACAATCTCATTCTTTGGACAGGAGTCAGTGGAGCTTCCCCTAACTCATCCAGAGTATTATGAAGAGATGGGCATCAAGCCTCCAAAGGGAGTCATCTTGTATGGCCCACCTGGCACTGGCAAGACTCTGCTAGCCAAAGCTGTGGCCAACCAAACCTCGGCCACTTTCCTTCGTGTAGTGGGCTCTGAACTAATACAAAAGTATTTGGTAAGTTTTTTATTTTAAAAAGTTGAGCAAGTTTATTTACTGTTTAAAATTAAAAATTAAATGTAAATTTTTGAAGAAAATGTTCTAGGTTTACTTTTAGCAAAATCAGAGTAAAATTGGATACAACTTCCTATCATGTGGCCTGTGTGCTCAGTGACCATCTCCATACAATTAAAAATATGTCTCGACAGTTTGTGCGGTGTCAGTATTTCAAAGCGCGTTTTATGCTCGTATTGACATACATGAGCCAGTAAACCTTGTGTGCTTGCTCACTTTTTAGAGGCTCACGCGTCTATGACCTTACAGGCGCATCTATGCTCCTACGCTCCGAAATACACATGTGGCAATATTGTGCGTTTGTGTGTATTGTGCGTACACGTACGCGCTTAAAATACACCAATCTGTAACCGCCCTTAGCTACTCAGATATAAATCTGATAAAACATGATTTAAAAAAAATTGTGTTGCATTGGAACTTTCTCAATGTAACTGATATACTTATTTTCTAAAATTGATTTTGCCTTCCAGGGAGATGGGCCCAAGTTAGTAAGAGAGCTGTTTCGGGTGGCGGAGGAACACGCGCCATCAATTGTCTTTATAGATGAAATTGATGCAGTCGGAACAAAAAGGTAGGATTCGGAGTGATTTCTAGTGCTATTTAATTGATTAATATTGGTGGTGGACAATTTGTCCAATGGTGTACGGAAAAGATTAACCCTCTTATTCATAGACGCGCAGCTAAAGTGTGCTTGAAATATGCTCCATCCTTATCTGTTATGTTATTATACATACATACATACATTAGAGGAGTTTCCTAGAGGGGTAGGTAGACCATTATGACATTTGAATTTGATAGAAAAGGACAAAGAACACTTTAACTAAAATAGGTTTATTGTGCGTTTATGAATATGGGTGTAAAATATGGGTATACATTATAAATTATTTCATGTTCTCATTGCATAGGCCTCAAAGTGTACCTACCATTATGCTCCATTGCATTTTTTTTTTGCTTAATAGGCTAAATTCTTAATCAATGCATTTCCTTCTGTTCAGATTATTGATTGATTAGACAATTTTCTTTAAATTGTTTTATAAAATTTCAGATATGATTCAAATTCGGGAGGTGAAAGAGAAATTCAAAGGACTATGTTGGAGCTCCTTAATCAACTAGATGGATTTGATTCCAGAGGTGATGTTAAAGTAAGTAAACCTCGTCATATACCTTCAATATCATCATTATTGTGCCTTTGCGAAATACTAAATGACTAGCGCAGCCCTCGTCAGATGGTGTGTTTTAAATAAGGCTCATGGAGAGAGAACATGTTAAGGTATAAATATAAATATTAGGAGACAATCGCACACAAATTTAATTTGTTTTTTACCCACAAAGGCGTGCCCCGTTATTCAAAATAATGTTAAACATTTGCATCAATGTACTAACGTGAAATTAAGGGCCGAGTTCACCAACAATTAAACGGACGGTTAGCAGTTTAACGGTTGTCAAATGTATTGACTAACAGCTGATTAAGAATTAACCGTCTGTTAAATTGGTTGGTGAACTCGGCTCTAAGTAGCGGAGCGTGACTTGTAAACACTTTAAGCCTGTTTTATTTATCATCTATTTATTTTTTAATTGACTATGTAATATATCTTTCCTTTCAAGTATTTTGATATTAAGTCTCTCCTAATTTCCTTTTCTTGGTGTCCTATAAAATCCCATTCCTGCAATTCCTTCTGACACCATGAATGTCATCAAACCATCTACTTGGTCTTCAGCTAAAATTACTACTAAGTGACTGCTTTGTTTTAAAACAGGTTATCATGGCTACCAATCGCATAGAAACCTTAGATCCAGCTCTGATTCGTCCCGGGCGTATCGACAGGAAGATAGAGTTCCCCCTGCCTGACGAGAAGACCAAGAGGAGGATCTTCACCATCCACACCTCCAGGATGACACTAGCTGATGATGTTAACTTATCCGAGCTTATTATGTCGAAAGATGATCTCTCTGGTGCAGATATTAAGGTATAATAAATAATAACCATATATATTTCACCCAACAATTTAATTATTTTGGCTATATATTTAAATTTTTAATTGTGCTCTTGAAATTACATGAAAAATAACCGATTCCTTCTTACATTTGAAACCTTTTAAAAGGTACGTACAGTGCGACAGCTCTTAGAAGGTGCTTCGGGCTTGTACTTGTCTCTCACTCGCTCTGATACGTTTTTATTAAGAGCAAGTGAAAGATAAGTACAACCCCGAAGCACTTTCTAAGTGCTCACAGCTGTACTGTCATTGATTTATTTCTTCTCTCCTCTACTTTGCGATGTAATTGTTGCTCGTTTTAAAATAAAGAGTTTGGAAATAAGAAATAGGAACTAAAATATTCTGCCTTGTCCCCAGGCTATATGTACCGAGGCTGGACTAATGGCGCTTAGAGAGCGACGCATGAAAGTCACCAATGAAGACTTCAAAAAGTCCAAAGAAAGTGTCCTATACCGCAAGAAAGAGGGTACTCCCGAGGGGCTTTACCTATAAGCTACATTTGAAGGAGTCCCTAGATTATATTAATTTGTCTTTAATAACATTCTGTATGTGTCTACTTAATTAATATTGTAACAATCAAAACCTTCGTATTGATTCCGAAATACAGTGCGCTGGCCACATTTAATCAGTTTTTATTAAAAAAAATACCTCTAATTAAACCAATTGATTGCCTTTAAATGCATTTTGAGCCCTAACTTGGCAGTTTTCTATCACTTCAGCTATATGTATGATATGATATAATATCATGTAAGCAGGTAGTACAGTCGGCCTTAAAAGTAACTGCACACTATGGTACCTTGTCGATTTAACGCCTTTGACAGATTAGTGCAGCAGTTCAAACGTAACGTTAAAGTGACAAAGCACTAAAATGTGCAGCTACATAATAAAGCCGACCCCATACCTATTTTTAAGAAAACTGACAAGTTTGAGCTCAATATTTAAGTCGCTTAACTTCAAACTCGGATAAGTCCATACAAAAGGATATCGGAACTTGCGTCTTCAAACAATTTAAGTTATAAACTATTATATAAAATTTCAAGGATATATCCGAGTTTGAAGTTAAGCGACTAATTTATTTAAAGGCAATCATGTACCTACATTTAAGTCCATTTTTGGTGAGATATGAGCACTTTTTGGAAGGTCCGGCTCGATGTGCTAGCATTGCGGAGGAACGTTATAATCATCATCACGAATATATATATCCCTAAGCCCCAGCGGCCGGCGTGGTCGTCTATAGACATTCCCTTAGGCTAGATATGCGCGCACGAGTAACTTTTGTCGCCGACGACAGAACATCCGTCTCTTTTGTACGCTCAAAGTGAGAAAAAGAGAGATGTACTGTCGCGGCTCGTTTCGTATATGTATGTGTTATTTGGAAAGCAAACGTATCCTCATCATTTTCTATCACATATTTTTTGTAAAGATGAACGTATGATAGAAATAAAAAATAACATAATTTCTAGTTTACTTTTCGTGAGGTTTATTTTTGGTTTAATTATTTAAATTAAGTTTTAATTGCTATAGTTTACAGAGAAATAAATAAATCCTTTTTTCTGAAGTACTATCTAGAACTATTATTAAATTAATACAATTAAAGGTTAAAACTAATTTAAATTAAAATAAACCTAAGCTACTCAAATATTAAATACAAATAAATAAATAAATATGAATAAATCCATATTTCTGAACTTTGCGAAATTTAATGTTAGGTTTCTGAACGCAGTCATAAAATGTCAATGTGACAGTATTGCAAGACGCATTTATATTATTTCCCGACTAATTTAAATAGGTAGGTTAAAAGATAAACGACCGTTTAAGTGACCATTTTGTGACACGTGAAAAAAGAGAGATGAACTTTCAATTTAGACACTATTTGATTCAGTCACATTACCATGTGTCATGTCAGATTTGTGACATTTACCACATAACTGAATAGTTTTTTTGGGAAGAAAGAATTATAGGTATTCAACTATACTTTTTACAAAACAACGTTTTACTTAGTTCGTTTAATGACGATATGCGGAAAAGCTGTAGCGTTAATGAATGAGTGACACAGGCAGTGAGTCAGAGGAGGCGACCGAACGCACGGCACTCATGGACGGCCACATCACAGAAGCTCGTGCCGATCGGGAAATCGCCGAGAGAATAGCGCGGAAGAAGAAAAGCAAACCAGAACCCCAACGCAATTATGGCGTGAGTAACGCGAATGCATGTTCTGTAAGTTTCCGACCAGTTTTATGTTAAACTGGCCGGCAGTGGGTGGCAAAACAGTTGGCGTTACTCCTACACAGCCGCTGCCTATCCAATCGCAATGCGTACACTTTGACATTTTTATCTCGACCACAAAAAATAAAATTAGCCTAATTTCATGCCTTGTGAATGCCACCTATTTACCTTGTTGTTTCTTTGTATAGTTTTATCCAATTTTAGCTTAACTAATGAATTCTTTTGAACTGACTCAGAGTGTGGAACAGAGTGATGGTGCTGGGCCCAGTCAGCCGAGGAGGCCAGAGCCAAGTAGATCAAATGCCCCACCTCCAGCAGAGGGTTCTGAAGTTGTTATGGATCAGCTGGAACTGAAGTATGGAGCATGCCATGTCATAAAACTCTTCGTTCCGGTCACTCTGTGCATGGTGGTGGTGGTTGCTACAATATCAACCATCAACTTTTACTCTGTTAAGGATGTATATTTGTAAGTATAGAAATATAGACTGAAAGTTTATTATTGATTATAATTTTTATAAATTGTTTTAAAATAATTGTCATTAATCTAAATGCTCAAAATGACTAAGGTGATGATGAAGAAGATATTAATTTTTTTATAAAAAATATTAAGAAATAGCTTTAAAGCCTGCAGAAATTCTGTCATTAAAGTATCATCTGAGCCTTTTATTGTATTTAATTTTATTGGCCATAGTATTGACCATATAATATAGTATGTATGTTTGCAGCCATGCATCATTGTTCCCTATTTAAACCTTACAGAGCTTACACACCATTCCACGAAGAGAGCCCACTTGCATCAACCAAGGTGTGGAATGCCCTGGCCAACTCCATGATCCTATTGTGTGTGATTGCCCTAATGACAGTGCTGCTTATTGTGCTCTACAAGAAGCGGTGCTATAAGGTCATCCACGGCTGGCTCATAATATCATCACTGATGCTGTTGTTTTTGTTTTCATTCTTGTACATAGAGTAAGTAGAAACTATTATTTATGATCATATGGAGATGAGCTAGCACCTTCCCCTCACTTTGCACCGGTTTAGCTGAATCAAATATAGCTTTAAGTAGTCATGGATAATATACCTTCCAATTTGAGTAAGAATTTTTGAAATCAGTTCAGTACATTTAGCCAAACCATCTAGCTTACCCCAAAAATATAAATAAGCAAATTAATCGTGTCTAATATAAATAAAATTGAAATTTTCAGAGAAGCATTAAGAGCCTTCAACATACCAATGGACTTCATAACATTAGGATTCTTTTTGTGGAATTTCGGAGTCATGGGCATGATTGTGATCCACTGGCGGGGCCCACTGAAGTTGCAACAGGCGTACCTCATATTCATTGCCGCCTTAATGGCCCTGGTCTTCATCAAGTACCTGCCCGAGTGGACCACGTGGGCTGTCCTCGCTGTTATATCTATTTGGGGTAAAATTAGTTGATAACCATATGCTTGTTACATTGCCATGTTAGTATTTGCATTATTGACCTGGTTCTTTTGCAGCAACACGCTGCTGTCCTACCAACGAAATAGTGTAAGCATTTTAAATTTAACGTGTTTACCAATAGGCTATTATGGTTAGCCGCCTTCTTTGGTAGGATGGCAGCACGATGTACAGTCAACCAATTTAATTCTTAGGCCACTGATATTTGTAGTAATTCTTGTTTCAATCTGTTTTAGACCTGATAGCGGTGCTGACACCAAAAGGTCCGCTGAGAATATTGGTGGAGACGGCACAAGAGAGGAATGAACCTATTTTCCCTGCCCTCATTTACTCATGTATGTATCTAACCCCCATTCTACATTACCCAGCAACTCATGGCATGTTGATTCGAATTTTTTTTTTGGACAGTGTATAACTGTATATGTAATGTAAAATTTGTTGTTATTGATCATGATGCCAAAGCATGTCTCCATGATAGTTGGTTCTGTGATACGGATTAGTTAGTATTTAATCATTCTTTCCGTTACACCAAAAAGCTGTAACAGGAAATAATTTTTGGCAATGGAAAATTTTGGAAATTCATCTTTTAGCCAAAAATATTTTGCCCAAGAGAGACCAGCGGGCTTATTGTCTAACACACTCGCAATCGCAACCGGCTTCAAAGTGGAGCAACTGTTTGCAGACAAGCCTTCGCTTTTCAAAATGAAAACGATCGTGATTGCGAGTGCGTTAGACAATAAGCTCTCTGTATTGATGATATGATTCTGCATCCATATGAATCCTAATGTATATTTGTGTTGTTTTCCCGCAGCGACCGTGATGTACTGCTTGGCGTCGGTGGGCACCGCGGGCGAAGGTGAGCCGCGCGAGCTGCGCCCGCTCAACGCGCACGGTCCGTCAGCACCTCACTACTCTCCACGCGTGTCTGTTGCTTGTGGACTGTGGGCTGTGGGCTTGTTGCTAGCGTTTTGTACCCGGGCGAATATTCGAGCGTTTCAACCGCCGATTTTGTTGTCTTCAATATATTGATGAAAATTAGTGATAATGATAATCAAACAGAACCATAGTTTCCATGTCATTTTTTTTTTATTGGAATACTATGCAAAGATGATGATGGACGGTGGTTAAAACGACGAAGAATCACCCACCCACCGCTTGGACTACTTAATCTTTTGAACGATACACGGTCAACTGCGATTACATAGCCTGGCGAAAGAGTTAAAAACACTTTCGCCAGGACAGACCCTCTGTTCCAAGAGAAATTGCCAATATGATCCATTTTTTACGCAAAATAATGCGCAAATGATGCGCGTAATGGGATAGTTACCACTTGAGAATATTTTAGTTTAGTCACGTACCTCTCTGCTACCCCGCCGTACAGCTCTGATGTAATTCACTTTAATCGTGCGTTTAAAGTTTTCCGTTATTTCTTTTTTAATCCAGTGACGCTAGAGTCTAAGTCAATGTAATAACATCCACTAATTACTATCGTCCTTGTAACTTTGAACTTTTGTGTTTTTTCTATCTAAGGATTCGATCAGATCATCGGGATGAGAAAGTAAAGGGATGATAATAATGTTTATGTTTATTACGTCACGATCTCGCGTTATAGGGTTTCAGCTCTCAATGGATATATTGGATCGATGTAAATACTCCTTAGAATCGCTGGTTTAATTGTGTATTTCTGTTGTAGGAATAGTTAAATGGTGTTGGTGGATTAATAAAACCTTGAAAGAGGATCGTAGCTGGAGTTTTGTTGGTTTGGTTGTCGATGTGCTATGTGCTTTCGTGGTTTGTCCGTGTTTCCAGCTTGTTGTATTTTAACCCTTTATAAATCCCCAGTTATACAATTATGCTACGTAAAATTCAAATACAGTTTTATGTTTGATATTTCCTAGAAAAACATTTAAAAGTGTGTCATTTTTCGTGCAAAAAGAACATTCTGTAAGGCTGTAAGGTTGAAGTTCTAAATTAACATATGTGTTTGCTAAATCGCTGCTACTTCAGGAAAGGGTTATGGGTCAGTTTTATTGAGCGATAGCCCGCATACTTCTCGAGATATATTACGTCGCTGTAATAGCCCGTGGCTTATTTTTTTTTAAATAACTCGTCAATGGATTACTCCAAGCGTGCGGGCTATCGACCAATAAAACTGATCCTCGAGTTACAGTTTTAGAACCGTATGCTACTCTCGATTTACAATTCTAAGATTTAAATTTTTCTAAAACGCTTCTGTCAACCTTCTTTTTGAACAGTATTGTTTAGAAGTGGTAGTTTTTGTTATTCTCGTTTCAATTTATAATTTACCGTTCAGCGAACATATTTTTGGTGGAACTTTTTGCCGTCGCTATTCTGTCCCGGAAGCCAGGAAACAACATTGATAGAGTTTCTTAGAAAAAAAAAAACAATATATCGTCACCTGTAGGATCAATTAACGTAACCGCCAAATTGACGAAATTGAGTTATATATACAGTTCGACTGCAAATTTTTTTCTGCATCGGATAGGGTTGTTGAAAAAATTCTATCTTGAAAAAAATGTGAGTTACATTGATCGAAATCAGAGATAAACTTTGGATATTTGGATTAAATTTTAGAGTAAGTAACATTCATTTTATAATTTAGTTTTCGATAGTTAACGTAAGGGGCAGCCAAAAAAAAAAAAATACAGAAAATTGACTCTTACATTAAAAATTTACACTTTTCATGCGAACTACTGCGTGTTACGTTAACGGCAATCAATGGTCATATCATATTTTTGCAAAATTCATTACAAAATCTGGCGGTTACAGTATAAAATTCGTCGTTTTAACAGTTAGAAAAGTGCTTCATATATCGTTTTCAGGGGATTCTAAAGTAGTTAGAGTAAAATAATATACTCTGCAAATTAAAATAATTAATTACAAATATTTAAAATTTCACTGGCCGTCACCGGACGTTTTTTAATAAACTTAAACACTGCTACAACTGCAACACTGCTGCATGCTTTAACTTAAGAATTGTTTTAAAATCGAAGGCGATCGGTTTTTTGTACAAATAATTAAGTAAACAACTTGTAAACTATAATTATCACGATACTTCATATTTTTTATGTAATTTTGGCCATTTTCATTCGGTTGTATGTACAAACATATCGTCCGTCTTTAATTATAAGTAAATAATTAAGATTATTAAAACACAATAACAGTAATGAAGGCGCAACTGTACGTCCCGCTTACGTTGGGTGCAATCACATGTGTACAATGTTAATATCAAAAAGCGTGGTTCAATGGTTGCAGTTGATTCAACTTTTAGATTAAGAAAAATTATCTTGAAATTGGGACTTTCATTTGTGATAAGAACATAATTATAAATAGACATATAAGCGCGACCAACGATAAGGTTAAATAACTAAATTGGCTTCTTCCTTAAGAACCGGAAAAAATAATTTGATTCTAAATGTTTTAGTTCCAAAATGCCTGAATCCTGACTAAATCTTAGAATGACTTAAATCCAAAACATCTGAAAGGCAAAATGTCTGTCTCAAAATGTCAAGTCAATAAAATAGCGTCAGGATAGTAAAGCAGTCATGAAATATAGTAAAGCAGTCAATCTGTTTAAATTTCTCGCGTTCTAAGGTGTTTTAGGAAAAAGGTGCTACAAATTAAATTTGGAATTCGGTATAATATTAAGAAAAAACAGGAATTTAAAAAATTTGGCATTGTGGTACAGAGCCGTTTTGAGATCTAGACGTATTGGAAACAGACGACTAGACGTATATGAAACCTACCCAAAAAAAAACCAAGTTCTAAACGAATCAAACATAAAAGTATAGGTAAACGTGTATTTTGGACAAAACTGAAGTCACCTTTCACAATATGTTAATATTTTTAAGCTAACCAGCTTTTACCTGTTTTACCTATTCTTGTTTATTCTCTTTCTGCATAACTTAAAGATAATTTAAATGCTTACTAGTCCGTTAAATTTTAAATTATTTTCTGCGGGTAATCAACAAAACATTTATAAAAAATATCATTTGAGCGTTCGCTACGTAAGGTAGGACGTATAAAATTAAACTGTGTAAGATTTGAAGGTATTTGGCAATTCTTCACTTGATAAATAAAAGAAGACGGTAAATAGATAGAAACAAAAGGCATTTTTTAACGTCATATCCATTCAATTTTTCTTGTTATGTACCGTGATATTTTATAAGTAAGATTTATTTATACCTATTAGTTCAACGGTTCAACCTATTAGTTTAGTCAATTAACTACTGCTAACAATTAACTATTTATTTTATTTCTCGTGTTCATGTCATGACAAAATTGCGCACAATCTATATTTTTCAAGGTAGTAAGTAGTAAAATGTATAAATAAACTTTATTCAGACACAAACATAAAACAGAAACAATATAAAATTATAACTAAAACTAAATACTAAAATAAATTTACGTAATCTAACTAACTATATTATGAACAAATGTAATTAATTGTGTATTTTAGTTGGCAGATATATTGGGCTTTGATCCAATGTGGATACTATTGTTTGACAAGCTATTGAACCCAAATAATATTTCTTCCATTTTGGTACTTATGATTACGGCATAAGGCTCAATTTCATCAGTAGACTAACTTTAATGTAACTCTCAAAATGTATAAAACGTTGTGACATACGTTAAGTTTTTTTTTCTTTTTGTGTGTAACGTTGGTATGCGTTTTTGCTTTTTGAGGACTTACTAACGTAAGACACATTTTCATCAAAAAAAGTAATGTAACCACCATGCTATCTTCGAAACTACAAGTGCTGGGCTTATGCACTCTGTTTGAATGAAAAATACACGAGATTTTAAGACATTGTGTCTTAGACATCATTTTAATTGGATAAATTAATAAAAAGTTACAATTTTTTTTCGAAAAACGAAATCGTTTTTTGGCTCTCCTGAAAAATCGTGTTTTGGCGGTTACATTAATTGATCCTACAAGTGACGATATGCTTCTAGCACGCTCAGGAGAAAATCCATAAATGGGTTCGTAATTGCCAATTGAACTGATTTTTAGGGGACTTATATCCTTTAAAATCATAGTTTTAAAGAGTGACCCAGGAGTCGTCACCGTGGCAACGCGCTACGATAAAAAAAACATTTTTTTTACTACTAGGCGTTAAAGGTAGTTTTGAATGCAGGTGCCTCGCGAAACGCCGGGGCGGAGGCCGGGGCTCTCGGCGCGGCCGACGCCTCGCGGGCGGCGGGCGACGGCGCCGACGGCGGGTTCGACGCGGCGTGGCGCGCGCGCCAGGACGCGCCCGCGCCGCGCCGCCTGCGCGTCGACAGCTCGGCCGCCGCGCCCGCGCAGTACTCCACGCGCCTCGACGCCCAGCCGCCGGCCGACGCGGACGAAGAGAGTGAGCATCCTTATCTTTCCCGTTTTTATTTTCTTAAGCGGTATGATGTCGCGATTGATTCATTTTTCCTATAGAATTGTCTTAAAAGGCCCCGCCCGCGCGAGAGTCAAAAGGGATGGCTTTATGCGCTTCCGCGTGAAGAACATGAAGATAGTTTGCGCCCGTCTTGATTGCAGCGTAAAGTTCAAATAATTGCTATGTTAACTATATAACCGCAACAATTATAAAAATAGTGGTTGACGAGGATTAAGAAGTTATTAGTATGTCCTGAACTATTCAATCAAAAATCATCATTAAGAATCCATAAGGTTTCGAAAATTCAACTAAAAACATGCGAAAAAAACCGTCAAGGTTATTTTTTCTAATCGTGTTTTCACGTTTAACAATTTCAAGGGAAAAAATCTAGTTTAATATATCCAAAACAAAAACACATAAACGTTATGATTAAACATTAAAATCCACACCGCAAACCACTACCAACTTAAACATATATGATTTGTAGCCTGTAATGTAATATATTCTAGAAGTAACTCGACGAAACTGCGTCGAGGCCCTTGCGAAGATGCATTACGCTTACTAGCGTTTCTATTCGTTTCTTTTTTAAACCAATCGCATCACTGGTAGATGACGTGATACGAAAAGTCACGTGATCTACGAGTGACGCGATTGGTTTAAAAACGAAACTAATAGAAAAGCTCGTTAGCGTAATGCAAGATGCATTAGTTTCGTCTAGTGCCTCAGAAATCGTAAGTATCGATACTTAATTGGCACTCAGATAAATTTCTCACGAAAAAGGATAATTGCTTTATGAGCGCAGTAAAATCTAGTACAGGGCGGCTCTGAATTGAAATACATTTAGAATGGAAGACGAGATAATTTCATTTGAACCACCAACCTACACTTACACCTAGTGTAAGACCTACATTGTTAAACTAGTCTCCTAGCTGTTAATAAATTTTCTGGATCCTCCTCTAAAGTCTCCCACTCTCCACTATTCCTCGAGCCCCATTTACTTAGATAATGTCGAAAGTCCTAACGAAAAAGTATGAAGCCCATGCCCATTAACGACTACGATGAAACTAAATCAGTTCTCTAATTTGCCACTGGCAACTCTAGTGTATGTGCGTGCCAAAGGTTCACTAAGGTTTTACCAAATCATCATTTTACAAACTTTAATTTCGCAAAGAGATACTTCCGGCCGCATTTTTTTTGTCAATGTCTAACCTAGCCTTACTTATTTAACAAGCCCGTGTAATCTATGTAATATGTAATGATTTGAGCACAAACACGTTTTTGCCAAATGAAAGTTTGTAAAAAGATATAGTTTGTTAAAAGATGATTTGGTAAAAAGTCAGGATACCGCGTAGGCCAATTTCATATTCCTTTGTTTATTTCAGAGGGTGTAAAGCTGGGTCTGGGCGACTTCATATTCTACAGCGTGCTCGTCGGCAAGGCGAGTTCGTACGGCGACTGGAACACGACGCTAGCCTGTTTTGTAGCGATACTTATTGTAAGTATCAGTGACCCCGTCTCTCAGGGGAGACTGCCGTTTGGCCGAAATATGTTTGCCAAAATGTGTCGTTTCCCATCCGTTTCATTTGCCAACCCAATTTTTTCATGTAACTGTAAATATTTCACGATTTATTTCAGTACCATCGTGTAAAACCCTATAGGTTAGGTAAGTTTTTATAAAATCCTGAAATATTTACGGTCACAGAAAACAAAGCGGGTTGGCAAATGAAACGGTTGGGCAACGGTACAATGTGGCAAACATATTTCGCCGAAACAATGGTAATCTGTCTTCCAGAGCTGACATCTACGGCCCAACCAAGTTTCATGACACCTACCTAAGAACCATCCAGAATAAGCTAACTTTGTTTAACAAATGCGTATAAATCAGACCATCCTCTTGGGAGCGACAATGACACAAACTGATACGACAGATACACGTTAAACTTAGAACCCTTTTTTTACGGCATAGGGAAGGCAAACGAGCACACAGGCCTAATGATGGTAAGTGGAAACTGTGACTCATAGACATTCGCATTCACAAGACTGCAATCCTAAGGGCCGTATTAATAAACTCGTCTCAATCCGTGAACTGAGAGCTTCTCAGATGAGACCGTCTCGATACGTAATCCTGTAGCTAGGATCGTCGCTTATTAATAAACTCATCTTGAGAAGCTCTCGGATGAGATGATCTTACATTAATAAAAACACATCCCAACCCCAACAATGACGTTTTTGAACGAAACGACGAAACGTTTTGACTATGCATGTTTTTTAAAATAGATGATTTTGCGTTTAGACTTGACAGGTAAGATACGTAAACCATCATAAATCCATTTTTTCAAGGTAAAGTGAAAAAGCAAGTCATTATTTTAAAATCTTTTTTAAACTCGTTTTCTGCTTATATCATATAAGGTGATAAGGGGTGTATAATATTACATAATGTTTCAAAGTCTCCGAGTGATATTGAAAAAACGAAACGCACATAGCGCGAACTTCACATAATTACTGTACCTTACCTACCTACCCATCTACCTAGTTAGAGGTGGTTAGAGTTTGTTTCACTTGTTTAGGTTACAGGTTACGTTTTTCTCACCAAATTTGTATTTAAACCGAACTTAAGTCTCTTTGTATTAAATAAAGGTGAAAAAGTACAGCTTCTCGAATCCAACTTGGCACCAACCTGGCTGTGGATCTATTGAAAAAATAAACGTGTCCAGAAGGCCGACCCCTACAGCAAGCATCTGGGACTGGAGCCTGGAAGAGTTCCTTCTGCACAAGATGAAATATGAAAGGCAAATCAGGCGAAGCCAAATGCTTAATTTGCACCGTTCCCAAAAGGTATCTATTTACCTACAATAATTAACCTTCAGTTATTTATTAGATACCTTAGGATATCACTACCAACATGGGAATCTATTACAAATCAGAGTCCTCAGTGTGCCTCAGTGTATCGGCATAAAGGTACTATGATCAGTGATCACCAAGATGTTATGGACAAATTCTTATTTGAATGTTGTTGTTGTTTAATTGATTGAGTATTGAGTATAAGTAAATATGAAAGATAGTTTTGACATTGGCAGACAATTTATAGGCAATATTATAGTTATTTACATGTATGCCAAGCTTTTAGTGAATGTAAATTAAAATATCAAACTAAGATAATTATGGAACTGTTAAACTGTGTGAAACAGGTAGGTATAGCTACATTATACTTATTGTTTTGGTTCTTTTCAGATGATTTAGTCTGTAAACTGCCAACCCCTGCCCCTGGAAAACTGGTGTTTAATTTGTTTTTGATTCCTTTATTATTGTGGGAAAAAGTGTGTACCTACCAAATGGGTACCACGTGATAAAATTCGGCATCGCGGCAGATCAAGGCGACGTTGGCGAGATGAGCTTGATGCCCTCAATCAAGACTGGTGCTAAGTGGAAGTAGCAGGACATTATAGGCCGATAAATAATAAATAATTCCTCTATTACTGAATGATTATTTTTCGATTAAAATTCAGATGCAGTTTACCTTTATGTTTTATTTATTCATGTTTTATTATAACAGTGGTGAGCACAAGTTGTTTTTTCAGTTGCCACTCAGTTTGGTTTGTTTAGACTAGGTAGAGGGGTTACCAAGCATCAAACAAGTCGCAGGCAACTTGTGCTAACTGTTCAGCAAATTAAACAATATTTCTGTTATTTACACATACATAGGGTGACATAAAACTTAACTGACACCCAATTGCACAAACATTTGTTACCACCATTCACAATAGTAATTCGTCTATGTTAGCACTCGAAGGAATCTCCGCAATATTTTTGTCTATACATACATATATTTTATCCCATTAGGACACTTGTCACTTTGTAATTACAAGCGACTTGGGGTGACATTTAATTAATGAATGTTTGTGCCACTGGACTTCCTCCTCTTTTCTTAAAAGTTAGTGGAAGTTATTGCATCACAGTTGGGCCTATTCAGATTTTCATATCAGAGTTATCTAATTTTAAACATCTGTAAACCTTAATTTATAATATCCAACTGGATTTTAGTCTAACAAGGATTGATATTGATGTTTATAAATATAAGTTAAAAGATATTTTAAATCAGAATCAAGTTTGATGTTATAAATTAAGGTCTACAGATATTTAATACTAGAGGACGCCCGCGACTTCGTACGCGTAGAATTAGTTTCCCGCTACTCCCCCCCATTTCTTCCCGTTGGGGGTCGATTTTCGGAAAATCCTTTCTTAGTGCTCACTTACATCATGAAAGGAACCCCTGTACCAAATTTAATGTTTCTAGGTACAGTAGTTTCGGCTGTGCGTTGATATGTCAGTCAGTCAGTTTAGCCTTTTATATATATAGATAAGAGAACACAGATCAAAGTTAGCCACAATTTTCATTAAAAATTAACATTCATAAATACAATATAAACACCAAAATACACCAATGTCCAATACCATTAGCACAGGTCCTTGTTGACTTGGTGTTTATAAAAGTAATTTTTAAATATGAAAACTAAATAACATTGTTTCATTGCACTAACACATTCAGCGCTGGCTTTCTGAATTCCATAGCTACTAGGATCATGCTAGAAGAGTTACAGAGTTCAGAGAGCTTGTTGTTATGTTATGCCTCTGGATCTTAGGATCCTAATATACTTTCATTTTGCTAAGTTAAATATTGTAGGAGTATCTACATGTAATATGTATTAACATTCAAGCATAAAGACACCCTGAATGTTATTTCGCCAATAAATAAAACTACTATTAGCATGTAGGTAGTAAGTTTATTTTATAAAAAAGTTACTAAATTAGATATATTTACAGGTTTCAATATCAACTCAATAGGTATCTAATATTATTTGTAAGAAGGTACCTATCTGATTCACTGTTATAAAATAGAAATACTCTTTATTAAACACCAAAAAAAACAGAACAGTACATTTAAATTATAAATATACAACAGGCGGTCTTACCGCTCAATAGTGATCCAACTATTAACATACTGTTTCATAGCAGCAAACGGTAAAAATAAATTTGTTTTTTTTTTAATTAATACTTATAATATGGTACTAAATTGAAAGGAATAAATAGGTAGGTACATTTACAATTAAAATATTGCAGATAGCCTCTTTACACACCAGACTCGGCTGACTTGTTATTGGATTGAAGCAAATTTATTTCATTATTAATTATCTTGATATTATTAATGGAATAAAATAGCTTTATGTATAAACCTGATCTTGATCTGATTCATTCTAATTAATATAGCCTTTATTTATTCAATGACTAGCAAATATGTACAAATTACTTAAATTTCTTATTTATATTATTACTCAGTATATGTGTTCATATATATTCTAAGCAATTATTTTTAATAAAATAAAACCATTTACCAAATGTACAATTTAGTTATTATTTACGCCTGCATCAGCTCTGTTATGGACAGGTTAACATGAACTAAATAAATACATATATCAATTTTCTACAAACATGTTATCTTAATATTCTCAAGTAGGTAAGTATTAAGATGTGTTTATCCTCTTTTCTACCCTTATCATGTAGCACTATTCTCCAATAAAAGTAGACCAAGATGAAAGAATAAAATATTGAACTTCTGAATTACAAAACTTATTGCACCTGAAGCGCTTTGAGAAAACTAGGTAATAAAAATGACATGTCTAATATTTTTCATGTTAATGATTTGTACCATGGAACTTATCAACACACTTAACTTTACTTATAGTAGGTTAGGTATCCTGAGCAGTCTCATCATAGGTAATGCAAACAATCTAACCTTTAATAAGTTTGGGTATACATAGTATGAATAGTAGTATGAAAATTGTAATAAAACAACTTCTCAACAACAACAATCATCACAACATCAACACAATCATCTTCATCTTTACAATGAAGTAGCCTAAAATAAAATTAGGTAACTATCTAGGTATCCTTTTGCCCGACTTATATCTAAAGTCACTTTATTCAAAGACAATGATTGTTTGTAAGAAAGCATAATTTTGAATACATTAGAAACTGATTTTTTAATTAAGTAAATGATTAACTTTGTAAATAATATTATTATACCTCATGGACATAAATATGTTTGGCAATTGGAAAACGAATTGCAATAGTCGTCAACTGCGTGGGGCCGGCTGTCGAAATTCGTGAACACTGACTTCTCAAAATATCCATATTTTCCTTTTTAGGCGTCTTGATTTTTCTCGGCGAACACTGCCATGTTATACAAGTTTCTCATTATTGGACTGACGACAACCTACAAAACAACAAATTTCTAATCACTTCAAATTCTTCAAAATAATTAAAACAGATTCTTTGGATGGTTCACGGTTAGTTTTCACAAGTAGGTATACTTTTTGCACCACATTCATGTCAGGACCCGAAATTTTATACATCTCACTGTTATTACTAGTTCATGGTGTGTAAAAGTTGTTAAACAAATCACTCAGTTTTCATTTAAGTAAGTATCAAACATTAATAAAAGTAAACTAAGCCGGCCTCGGCCTTGTCTTGTCTGTCAGTCATGTCATGTCATCAAAAACACTCCCCTCCTCTTATTTTGGCAACCCGTTTCACGGAGTGTTTCGTTACTTTAACTAATCAAATCAATAGTCAACAAAATATTTAATAAGCTTTAATTATTTTCTTAACAGCAGTAAAGTAAAATATTAGGTAGGTATATTGTGGTTGCGATGCAAATCGGATTAAAATTGTTGAATTGGGGTTGGATGGGTAGGTTAGGTTAGGGTAGCTTGTAGGTTTTGATTTTTAATATTTATTTATTACATAGCTAGAAATGCATTGGCTTTAGTATATATAGTATATATTTCGTACTTGACGGTTTTACGACATGATCATTTTAATTTACACACTATAAATATAAAATAACTAGGTAAATAATGTAAATTGTAGGTACTTACCTATGAGAAATGAGCCCGTGTGGAGGTAAATCTTTCGCGCCTCGGTATTGCCCATAAGTATTGTTATACACACATATCGGGCTTTTATTTTGTCGTCGGCTTGGTCGGTCTCTCTCTCGTAATCTCTATACCTAATATAAATTATCTAGCATCCACAATAATTTCACATAAACACAACACAAAGCACACAATTTTTGAAGGCAATTGTACCTATTTAGCGGCAAACTCAAACCTAATATTTAGGTATTATTATTATTGAAAACGTTTTAGGTATACATTTTTGCCTCTGAGATTTCAAAAATAACAATTTATCACATTTAACCGTTTTCTCTGATAAAAAAGCACCCATATGTTCGACTATGTTGCAGTGCGTCCGCCATTTTTTCATGTCTCGAGATGGTCTCAAGTCACCAATTGACCATAATCAGGATCAGGATTAGTTCCCCATACAAATGACCGTCTCATCTGATCCGAGGATTACGTTTCACGTGTTGAGATATGTTTATTAATTAGAGCTCAGTCTTGGGACGCATCTTGTGACGGGCGTCTCAGCTGAGACGAGTTTATTAATACGGGCCTAAGACTGCAAATGCGTTGCCAACCCTGAGGACTAGGATGGAATGCCTCTATGCTAGTCATTACACCCTTGTTTTTTTATTCAGGGGTTAAAATTAGCTGGTTCACGTTTTTCAGTAATTTCCGGTCATAGCCTGTTCTAGTGCCGTTACGGTTAACACTAACCTAGCGCAGGCGCAGCATAAAGGTGCCATTCCATTTATGGCGGCATTGCCGCTTGCGATATCGACCTACCGCAGCGACACTGGTTTGTATGGTTGACTGTGAACACTGACACACTGTACTGACACTGTCGCCGCGCTCAGAACGTGTTGAACAGAGACGATCAGAGGGCCCTGCCAAGATGCACTACGCGAACTAGCGTTTCAATTCGTTTCGTTTTTAACCAATCGCGTCACTGGTAGATCACGTGACTTTTCGTATCACGTCATCTACCAGTGACGCGATTGGTTTAACCCTTTGAACGCCGAGAACACCTAAAGGTGTCGCATACTCTCGTGCCTACCGCGCCATCGACGCTCGTAGTTGTCACCCGTCACAGATACCTACAGTGCAAAATAGACCCGACTATTTGTGACGTAAGGTTGAAATTAGCTGTTGTTTTCAGCTGTCATTGGCGGGCGAGGACGACTGTTGTATCGAGTCAAGGCGGCGAAAAGGTTAAACACGAAACGGATAGAAACGCTAGTTAGCGTATTGCATCTTGGCAGGGCCCTCAACGAATAGATTGTTTAAAATTAATTTCGTGTCTGTTTCTAATTTGTCGTTGCGTTATTGGAATGCACTGAAATAGATCCCCCTGTGGCTCCCATGGAAATGTGCAATTTAAGCAGTGTTTGGTGAACTCCCCCAGGGGCTGTGCCTGACGCTGCTGTTGCTGGCGATGATGAAGATGGCGCTGCCGGCGCTGCCCATCTCCATCACGTTCGGGCTCATTTTCTACTTCGCCACGCGCGGCGTCGTCAAGCCCTTCGCCGACGCTCTCGCCGCCGAGCAAGTGTTCATCTAGCTACCGCCACCGCCCGTCACAAACAAACCGAATTCAAAATCAATTATTAATGTTATCCATTTTACACTGAAGGATTAATTCAGACCAAATATTTTTTTTGTTCTACCCGTATTATGATTTCCTAATACCTATTTTACGCGGTAGGAACAACCACGCAACGCAATCAAGTTGTCTTCTCAACTTCAATTCATTCAATTTGGTTGTCTAACAGACGTTTACACGATGGTTTTTCGTTCCACTTGGCCAACTTGACACATGGGTGTCACAAGTATGACTACTAATAATTCTCCCTGTGTTTTTGAACTGGGATACTTAATAAATAATTTAAATTTGAATTTGACCTAGCTCGAGTTGCATCGTGGTTCGACTGTGTAGAATAGGTTTCGTTTAGTGGTCTAATGGCTTCTAACGAAGCGCTCTAAACTTTAGTTAGCAATTCTTGGAATTCTGTTAAAATGCAGTTTAAATAACATAATATAATATGTCGCCTGTATAGCTGTTAGTCTCCTACCAGCAAGCAGGTGTACATACAGTGTACAGTGCAAAAGGGATTTGCCATCACTCTGGTTTGTTGTTATCTCTTGCTCGCTTTCATGCGCTTTTATTCCATCCAGTCCCAAAAGTAATTCGGTCATTTAACTGTGTGGACACCCTGGGTTCTTTGACCATTCTGGCCCGAAACCCGTTCGACTAGCAAGTACTACGAATTGGAATAATTTTGTCCAAAAAGTTGACCTAACGTCTACTTTACGCGATCCAGAAAAGGTTTTTAAGACTTATTGCACTGTACTGTACCATTTTTATATCGGTTAATTCGCCTAATCAGAAGAGATACGGTGGCAAAACCAAATTAATAAAGTATTAAGTTGATGTAGTATTAGATTAGAAACAGAATTGAATTTGTAATGCAATAATGAATGGACCCTTGAATTGGTCACTCACATGACAATTGGCATTCATTACGGATTTGTTTTGTAGATCTCTGGTGCTTCACAAAATTAATAATAAGTAGGCATTTTATTTCGACGAAATATTTATTAAATAGATTTCTTGTTTGTTTTGTCTGGCTGCCTCCTATGTAATATTATTTTACTCAGGTTACCTGCCTACTATCGAAATAAAACTTTGCAAAGTAAATACACTCTAGATCCTACTTAGAACCTCAAAAGGTTTTGTATACTTACAGCTTTTATAAAACGTACGACAAATTAATAAGGGCTGGCTAGAGAAAAGAAACTTTTAGGGAGTTACTCTGAAGGAAACCTTTGCCTAACCTATCTTTGTTTTATATTTAGCTTTGTAGCTGTAATAAATAAGCTTCGAGAGGACGTGGCTGTTACTTGTGACACAGGCGGGCGCGTATAGAGGGGCTATTAGAGTTAGAGAATGGAAACTTCGTAACGTACTCTTAGCTGCTGTTACCGAACTCGGCCGCAAATAATGTGTTAGTTGTCTAATTATAATTAATTAGTTTCCTTTTTTATGTAAGTAACCATTCTGAACATTCCATCACAGTACTATACTATTTTTAAAGTTATAAATGTTGTAATATAAAGGAGTATGTCAGATATTTTTGGAAGAAAAATGTTTTAAAAATATTAAGAGGATTGTGAACCGACGCTTCGAGCAGCTGTCAAGAAAAATCCTTACGAATTTAGCTCCGAGCTATACCGTTTTTCACCCCTAAATCAAGTCCGATCTCCACGATTTTTTAAGTTTGTAAGTTTCTATTATTTTTTCACATTTCTTAACGTCAAAAATCTTATAAATCGGGCTATTTTTAAGCGGAGCGAAACGTTATCGTTATCGCATATTGTATGGAAATTTTCAGCTTGACAATTTTATTCTCTACTGTACATGCAGGTAATAAACCTAAAATAAACGGGCTCTTACATTTTGGAACTATTTTGGTAATAAGAGGAAACGTGCAGGATATCACTCGACTAATATAATATTTTACACATATTTTGAGTTTGAAAAGGATGTAGGGATCGTATTTCATTTTCATTTCACTTTTTTTGGCGCCAAAGTCAATGTCGGTTTTTTTCAACTTATGTTTTGGATGACCGTATAAAGAGACAAGAGCTTGGTTAATTTTTCACTCTCCGCACGTAAGGGGTTAAGCAAATCTTTTTGTATTGTCAACAGTGACTATCTGAGACAGCTCTGTTGTTAGTCAAACAAATGCATCCATAATTCCGTATACACTGTATTACCCTACCAGAGTAACTTCTAATTTCACCCTGTTGTAGAGTTACCAGGGTTGTAAATGATCTACTTATTACTGTATGTTCAGTTCGTTTGTTTCGAGCGAGCCACCGTTCTAGATGCCTGCGAGGTGCGGGCGACCACTGTAACAGTGCAAATCAAATTAGATAGATAAGGACTAATTGGTATCGAACCGGGCAACCCCTTGACATGCGCGGGGGCCCGTTCGACTAAATCGTATAACTATTGAAATTGTTAGCTAGGAAGTTTGTAAAGCGATTAGGTATTATTAATTACTTTTGATATAAACAGCAACAATGCCTTATTTTTTTGTTTGATTTGACCCTTTTTCCCCAGCCAATAAGACATTATTTTAATAAAAACATATTTATTATTATTACTTAAGTATACATATATGTATAATTGCTTTGTTACAATACAAAATCTTTGTGATACATTCAGACATTTTTGATCATAACCAATCAATCAATTCCGATTGTCTAGTTTGGGAGATACCATTCAAATTCCTTCATTATGTACACGCATACATTTTGCAAGGTTAGCTGTTAATTGGGCAACAAAGTTACAAATATGATTATATGAAATAAAATTGGTTATGGAAGTCGTGTTACAAACATTGGTACTAACATTAACATTGCACTGATTGTATATTGGTAACTGAACTAACATCGTTATTTTTAATCTAAGTATGTGTAAAACTCATTTTTTTAATCCGTTGCTAACTCGAGTAACGGGCACATTCAATCTTATTTCAAGGCCATAGAGGTGACAGTCTTACAAAAACTAGGTGTCAGTACCCTAATAAAATAACAAAGTAAAATGTGACACATTATGCTCAGATTTAACCTTGGTTACGATTTTGTAAAATTATAGCGGATTTCACCAAGCGAGAATAAGGTCTTATACCTAGATTAAAGGCTGAATCTGTATAGACTAATCTCGGAGTAAGTGTTATTCCAGTTTGGTGAAATGAGTCGAGTTAACTACGGATCAAGACACCCGCCCTTAAACAGAGGAATCAAAAGAGAAAAGTAGCAGTGAAACCTTTACAGTGGCAATAAGAGTTGGTTTTCGTTGGCAGCCAGTAGGACAAGATGTGCCAAAAGCGCCGCAAGTTTATAAAGTTCCCTGTCCACCGGATCACTCGATTAAAATGCAGGGTTGTGTCTGATTGGACACATTCATAGGACCATACATAACGTCATTGTGATTTTGTTCTAATTTTCTAATAGAATATACAAACAAATCCTAATTATAGACCGCACATTAGAAAAACTACACTATAGGGTAAAGACAAGGAAAAATAATAACCTTATCCACCATATTTCTATAACTAACACAAGTTAGTGGAAAGACAACATATATACCTCTAGAAGGATCACATAATGAGATTGCATATAGATAGATGAGAAATTATTCTCAACAATAAAAAAAATACTTCTTTTGTAACAATAAAAATAATAATTTCTACCTATGCCAAATTCAAAATATAAATATGTACCAACAATATTTTAATAAAATTAAGGAATGAAATAGATCGAGCTTCAGTCTAAAAATAATACGCTTATTAATCATAACATGGAATGACAATTTAGGTCCTAAATTAATGTTCATGTTTTCTAATCTCAACTAATCCTCATAATTTTGACCATTAATGTGTACTCAAATCTCTTGTTTGTTTGAACTCCTTACAAGGTTTTTTTTTAACTAAAAGTACCACAACCACGTTCAACTTTTACATGTGTGGGTGTGTAAACAACAGTTGTTTGTTGACTACGCCACGGCTTCAACACCCATTTACAAGTGAGGGTTAGGTATTTCGGTTGGACCGCCCTTTTTGATGACTTTCAATGTTTCCTTACTAGGTTTCGCTGTGTCAGATGGAATCTCTTCCTCAATTGGGATCTGTTCTGGTCTCGATTTCTCGTGAGGTATTTTCGGAGATCCACTCTTTTGTGCTTTAGACTCGGTTGGTTTCGTAGCTGTTTTATCTGATTTTGGCTTTGGTTCAACAGGTTTTGATGCTGGAGCTGGTTTGGCTTCTGGTTTTGGGGTAGTTGATTTCACTTCAACTGGTTTGGTCGTAGTTTTTGTTTCAGGTTGTTTGGTGGTAGGTTTAGCTTCAGCCTGTTTAGCAATAGGTTTGGCCTCAGGTTGTTTGGTTGTCGGTTTTGCTTCAGTTTGCTTCTGCGCTACCGGTTTATCGGCTTGCTTAGGAGGTTGTGTGGGTTTGGTTGCTTGTGGAGGCGGGGTGGTAGGTTTTTGTTCTTTAGGTTTAGGTGTGGTCGCTTTCGGAGAGTCTACTGGTTTCGGTGGTTGAGTAGGTTTAGCCTGTTCTGGTTTAGCTACTTTTGGGACTTCTTTTTCAACTTTTTTGGTTTTTGGGGCATCCTTAGCAACATTTTCTGATTTAGGAGCGGTCTTGGTTTGAGCAAAAGCTTTCTGGAGAAGAGGCGGGGCGGGCACGGCGCCGATAAAGTTCTGCATGCCGGGGGCGCCCATGTACAGCTTGTCGTTAAACACGATCGCGTCACTGATATGACCCAAGCTCCCGTCGGTGTTAAAGTAGGAAGCGACAATTTTACCGCTCCAATCTATCTGGACTAAACCAGCCATCGGGGGGAGCAAGCCGGATACGCTCTTAAAGTGGCCGATCTGAAAGAAAAAAGAAGAAGATAGTGGGATCACAATAACGAAACAATAATAATGATATTGAGTAAGTAAAATATACACATACATTATAAGCGACTTCTTCGAATAAGAAATGCGGGTAAAGGGTGTTCATGTATTGGAATGGTATTTCCACGAGGCGCTGCAGGCGGGCGAGGAACTTCCTGATGACCGGCGCCTGCGCCAGCGAGCGCATCAGCAGCGGGTGCTCGTCGTCGAACACCGTGTACAGCGCCACAAGCACGCCGGACCCGTCCGGCAACGCGCGCATATTGTCCGGAGACCCTGCGCGGGGAAGGCTCGCATTATACCTCTATTTGTATCTTCATTTTGACGTGTTTACTGTTACGTAAAGCTAAATTATCATTCGGCAATGAGCAAGGACAATAGTCGACCACTTGAGTAAACATTGAACACTCGGCGGTTAGTGTTACTGTTGCGGTCGTGTAATGTGGACATGGAGTTTTCCAGTATGTTTTATTTAATCGCATGTCTGGTAGTGATTTTGCCGACATGCACGGCACTAGTGGAAACCTATGAGACGGACATGAACTTCAGGGTGGAGCCTGGTGCGAGGTTATGTTTCTTTGAAAAAGGAAAAACTGGTCAGGTTATGGAGGCCTCGTATCAGGTGATCGACGGCCAGCACGGCGACCTTGACATCTCGTTCGAGGTGTCGAGCCCGAGCGGGCGCCCGCTCGCCAGCGACTACAAGAAGGGGTACAACTCGCTCATCATGACGCTGGAGGAGGACGGCGACTACGTGTTCTGCCTCGACAACAGTTTCAGCCTCATCAACTCGAAGCTGGTGTTCGTATATGTGATGATCGAGGACAAGCCGGCCGAGGCGAGCCCGGATGATGAAGCCAGCGTGGCTGAAGAAGACGGCGAGCACCAGGAGGAGGAGGTGCTGGAGTGGACCGGCACGGGCCCGGACGGCGAGCCCTACTTCCTGGAGGTGGGTCTGATCGCGGACTCGCTGGCGCGCACGCTCAAGCACGTGGTGCGCGCGCGCCACCTGCTGGACGTACACGGCGCCGCGCGCGCCCGCGACAGCTACGCCGCCTTCGAAGACACCTTCATAGTCGACGTGTGGTCCGCCTTCCAAATAACCTTCATGTGCCTCGTTGGAATGATTCAAGTGTACATGATAAAAAAGTTGTTTAACAAATCTTCCAAGGGCGTGAATAATTACTACTAGAATTTGATTTGGTACATTGATATGGAGAAAGAAATAAAATTTGCAACATGAAAGCTACTCAATCAAATATTTTTTTGTGCCCTTCACTAATATGTCAGCCATATAATTTGGTAGCATAGGTATAGTTAACCAAGAAACTCCTTTTCCTCTTTTTGATTTTATTACACTGCTAATAGACCCAAAAAGAGGTAAAGAAGTTTATTAAGTTTATTACATATGCTATCTAAGTTAACTCATTTAGAATGCAAGATGAATACGAACTTATCTGGCAAAATGCAACATTGACATGTTTATGCACTACATCTGTATAGGTAATGCTTATTAATCGAAAATGAACATTGCTATAAATAAAAATAAATATACACAAGTCAGTTATACAAATAATTGACTGTGAGGATTTTTATAATTACCTGGCAAACCATCTACAAACACTTCACTCTTCCCTTTCTTGGGTCCATCAATGTAGTACTTCAAAATCCTAAGTTTGCATGTCTCAGCCACCAACACAAACTGATTGTCAGGAGATATGGCGAGGCCATTGCTAAACCACAGGTTATTCAGAAGAACTTTGCTTTCATTTTTGGCAGCATTATAATAGAAAAGTCTGAAAGAAGTTACACATACATAAATCAATATATTTATTTTCTTTAAGAATGATATATTTAATCTACAGTACAAAAGAACCACCTACCTTCCAGAAGGGTCAGTGAGCATGCTCATTGCACCATCTTGTAAACCAAAGTCAGAAGAAGAGTCTGTCCAGTAGAAATCTCCATTCTTCGCTAAGGCAATTGAGTTAAACAGTCTGGGTACTTGGCCTTTAATTTCCACCCGAGGGGATACTAAAAGCTGCTTTTTGTCAGTCTTCAGATCAACTTTCCAAATGCCGAGATATGCATCAGCAACATACATCACATTTTTCTTTGCATCTATTTCAAATCCAAGCGGTCTTCCGCATATGTGCTCTTGGGTCAGGCCAGCTAAACAGGTGAATTATGTATTCATTACCAGAAATGCAAATTACAGTTATGCTGTTGCATCAACGTTTTTACATTGGTAACTAAAGATAATTAATTTAATTTGAATCATTGGTATAATCACTTATTACAGGATTATACATGGAAAATATCACATCCTATATAAGCTATATAACTAACAAAACTTATTAGAATCTAGTATGACTATAACTATCCAGGAAGAGTCTAACTTACTGCATGGCTGTCCAACTTTAGTGACAAAGGTGATGTGGCCGCCTGGAGACAACTTCACTATCTCCCCAGTAGACAAACTGGTGTACAAATCGCCATTTAACAACTGAAATGCTTCTGGTCCCAAAATCTTGTCAACATATAATTTTTCACCATTATTTAAAGCTGTGTTGGGTGCCAAGGGCCCCACTCTTTCCTTAGTCGGTGCTAACCTAAAAAGAAGTTGTAAAGACTAATAAATACACAAGTTGCTACTCTCATGCTAAGCATCTTTTAAAAGATACGGAGAATTAAACTTTAGATATACAATAACAAGTCTTTTTTGTATGATTTACCCCCAAAACCATATAGGTAGGTTGAGTGAATGAAAGAGTTTAACTAAAGTGGTTATTAGCAAGTAAAAGTATCCCAAGAGAAATGTGATGTACTGTTACTTCATACAGTATTAACTATGTATGTAGTAACTAAGGTTATAACTAAGGTTACTAAGGTAAGGTATGACTAAATATAAATTTAATTTTAAGAGCAACATAGGTATCAAGACTTACTCAATGCTTGTGAACTTTGTGTATGGCGGCAGATTGGGAATCAGGACAATGATTCCAATAAATATACCCAAATACAATATTAGCTTTATAATTTTTTTCACAGTACCAAATATAAACCCCATTTTTCTAGATCTTGCACACCTAAAACATAAAAATAAACATAACAAATACCAGATTCAATCTAAATTCATTAAACAACAGTCATGTTAGGTAACTGGAAGTGATCCCTTATGGGGATAAGTTCGCCATAGTGCATGTTAATCTTCAGTTTATGTATGTACTTACTTGTGATTGGTTTTTTGTGCAATATAGACACATTACATGGGTACATACAACGGATAATTTTATAGAAATGTAATTTTAAGATTGCTTATTTTACTTTAAACTTATCAGCCTCCAGCTCCGTGTTGAATCATCAACTTAATATGTATGCTAGCGTACCTACTTGATAAAACAGACGTTGTTTACATAAACATAAAGGACCTACACATATTTACACACGACGAATTTATACAAGTGCATCTGATAATTTCATACATCATGTTCTTTAGATGGGTACTTAGTGTTTAAAAAACCGTCGAGTGAAAGTTTATTACAAAACCGCTTGTATCTTTTCCTTTCACATTATTTTAAAATGGTTATCCCTGATAATAAGAGTAGGTTCTTTTAGATACTGTTACCATTTTAGTATTGATTTTAGAGACTTTGGCTAAGGTTAAATTAAATGTAAGAAGTACTAAAAATCTTTACAGGACTTTAGATTATATTATACTTCTTGCAATTTAATCTTTAGACGCCTTGTAATAATCGTGGTGAAATGAATAAAAAAAACAAGTGTAACTTTATTTACTATTTACGTGTGATCATAGTAGAAAATCACAACTTAAAAACACTTCTTGTAAAAAGATCTAAAAAAATACCTTTTACCCGGCGAATTGCACTTAGGAGAATTGAGCAAATTTCGTACACTGCAAATCCGTGGCGCGGTCAGCCGTCGGACATTCACCTTCACCTTGACAGGACAAGACCACAGATTATAAGAGTATGTGTAAAAAAAAGACGAAGATGAGTTGATATCACGTCACTCAGGCGTTTTTCCATTTTGTCTAACAAAATAAGTTTACCGGTTTATACAATTTTACTTACATCACTAGACTAGACAGACTAGAAAACATGGTTTCTGACTGATAGCCGGTCATATTGTTCATTTAATCGTTCAATCCATTCGCTCTTTCAGGTCAAAGGCGTACGCCATTGTAGACGTTTTCTCGTCGCTTTTCAGCAAAATAACGAAGTAATTTCACCATGGGTCACGCTAACATCTGGTATTCCCACCCTCGGAAATACGGACAGGGTTCCCGTTCCTGGTACGTGGAATTTAAACCTCAGAATATAAAAAATACTTGGTTAGGTTTACTGTGTAGCGGAACACGTGCTAAATATTTCCAACTATATTGAAAGTGTTTTGTTTTAGCCGGGCCTGCTCCAACCGTCACGGACTTATCCGTAAATACGGCTTGAACATCTGCAGACAGTGCTTCAGGGAGTATGCTCATGACATCGGTTTCAAGAAGGTTAGAACAAATTTGACGTATTATAAGGTTTCAATATGTAGGTTCAGATCTGACTGCATGTCGTGTCATCATCTTCATCATCATCATGTCACTCATGTCAGCTGAAAGACTTCTAGCGATAATGAAAAAGATCGGTGCCCCTTGTTTTATAGACACTCATTTCATAGAACTGATCACTTCACAGAATTTTCATTTCATAGAAAACCATTTTCTGCTGAACCTATGTTTATTTCAGGTTATCTTAAATATGATTGATGTAGGTTAGGTTAGGTTAGACTTGTAACCATCACAAAATAAACTGAAATCAACACGGGTTCAGTTCAGGTTTGTCTTATGTGGTAAACAAGTCTAACCTAAAAGTATAATATATGTTTTAATTTTAACCTTAACCATCTTTAAATGAGGCCCTGCAGCTGAGTTGCCTGACTCAAGGATCCTGCCTGGTTGTTTGTTTTAGGTATTTGTTTTGTCTCTATTTTAAACTTCAGGGTTAGAAGTCCAATTTCATGTTATTCTTGCAATTTGATACAAAGTAGCTTTGTGTTTTTTCAAGGTACAGTCAAGTTCATAAATATGTATACACTTTACTCTGTCACTTTAATTGTTGTGACAATTCATATTATGGCAGTTTAAACACGAAATTACCTAGACAAGGTATCAAACTGTATACATATTTATGAACTCTACTGTACAGTCCCTGCTCAAAAATAAATCAAACGAAATTTGGCTTGGTTTGGCTTAATAACAATTAATCTTTATTCAGATGCCTATTAAAATTCAAAATTAAAAATATTTATTCACTAAATAGGCCACATGAGCGCTCTTTTACACGTCGGTAACATTGAGTGAATCTACCAGCGCTTCGGACAAGACCATCTTTGCGGAGAAGAAGCGCCGCATCTTAAGACATGCCAAGCTATATGGTAGAAAACTGCAATTTCTGATGTATTTTGATAAGTGCATCCTGGCCAAGATCATTTGCTTGATACTGCTCGAAGTGAATTGGGATTAGGTTGTACAATCCCTAACACACTCGTAATCACAATTATTTTCATTTTGACAATCCTGCATACAAAATGAAAACAATTGTTCCACTTTGAAGCCGATTGCGAGTGTGTTAGGCAATAGCTATTCAGGTCAGACATTACATACAAACCAACCCTGGGATTACAACGAAGACAAAGAGTACTATTATAATTATACTCTGGTATGACTGTGCCTATAAACAATAGTGTGGTGTTCATAACTTCTCTCAACTGTTTTTTGTTGTGTATTATTTGTAATATTTTGCTTTCTTTGTTTCAGCTGGACTAAATGGGAGGTTTTAAGAATAATGTTAAGGTTTAATACATTCTAAAATCGCTGTACTTGTTTTTTTTAAGAGTTCCCAAGATGCCCCTACTATAAACATAAGAACACATTTTTTACTACTAAGCTGTATCCTGCCACCATAACTCCATATGGACGAGGACAAAAGTGGAATTATTACAACTGCTAGCTATAAACCCAAGTATTAAGGCACAACATTACTAACAATTAATTTACAGCCACGAGTAAAGCATGCATCAACTAGTGAGTGGAATAGAATCTATTCCAAATACTAGTTATGATGGTACATTTTGGTAAATTAACATCTATTCAATAGATGTTTGTTTACGAATTGATGTATGTTTGGTCACATGGTGTTACAAAAATAAAGGGTTATTGATGTTACTCTTTCATTCACCTGTAAATGAAGGTGCCTAAATTAAATTTTGACCACTGCTCATAACATAAAAGTGGCAGTGGAGTAGTCACCAACCCCACCCCACCACCAGTCCCACCCAGTCATATATTATCCAACATTGGGCGTGAAAATATCTGACACGTCTTTATTACTGGAGGTATAAGAGCGTGTCAGATATTTTTGCGCCCAATGTTACATAATATATTATTGCTGGCGACTGTACATTGCTTCCTTATTGCTCCTAGAACCGATGGTAAATGGGGTCGTACTGAAGTGCATTTATGTCAGGCTTCTCACAGGGTGGACTGACGATCTGATGAGAGTCGCGGGAAACAGCACAGGTAAGATCATGCGGGAGATCTTTGTAGGGAGCCTATGTCCAGTCGTGACCTGTATAAGCGCTGGGATAATGATGAAACCAAGTATACTTCATCATGGGGTAAACAGGCCCATTGTTAGCCTGCCTGCCTAGCAATTATTTCCACATGAACTTTTTATCAATTCAATTTTTGGGAAAATAATGGCTCAACTAGCTGACATTATCTTTCACCATCCTGACAATGACTGGTGCCAGATTACATTACAGTGTACATGGCGCAGCTGATATGAATCCCACTAATGTAAAAGCTTGTTTACTTTGCAATGTTTAACGAATTGTCACCTGTCATTGTCAAGATTGGTAAATAGGGAACGGGTGCTCTACTTTGAAATCCGTAATTCGAACTTCGTCTATTGCTATCCCTTTTGCTCTCGACTCGTAACTAATTCGCAAGAAACTGACAGGGCGATCCGAAGTTCGAATTACGGATTTCAAAGTAGAGCCCCTGGTATTTTGGATGTCAATTATTGAGTGTACAGTCACCAGCAATAATATATTATCCAACATTGGGCGCAAAAATATCTGACACGCTCTTATACCTTTAGTAATAAAGATGTATCAGATATTTTTGCGCCCAATGTTGGATAATATATTATTGCTGGACAGTACAGTCGAGTTCATAAATAGGTATGTGTACCTACCGACACTTTAGTACCTTATCTATTTAATGTCATGTTTAGACTCATATGAATTGCCACAGCGATTAAAGTGACAAGGTACTAAAGTGTACACATATTTATGAACTCGACTGTTAGCGCCGTTGGGTCAATGTAGATTCAATATCGATTTGAATGGCGGGCGCGCCTTCTTTAATTAAAATATATTTTCAGGGAAACACATCGACTTTATAACAAAGATTTAATCATATAAATATAAAAATACAAAAAGGCTTAATCTAAAATTTGATATGGTCTTTTACAATAAGTGGATGGGCACTTATACTTTATTGTTATCTCTATTGGCTTGTGCTTGTCTGAGATTAACGAGGCCGGTCCCGACCCTCTGCAACGAGAAAATGTTCATGTTAGTACATCTACCACTTGCTGTAATACAATCATAGTATAATAAAATGTAATAATCTAGTAAGATCAGGCGGGGCTATTCCAACATAGCGAATAATGCGTTACTTTTAAGATTTTAAAGAATTAAAACTTTCTAAAACTATTCTTACTCCCTTTCATAGAAACGTAGGTACTTATAAAATAACAAGCTTCTGCCCGCGACTTCGTCCGCGTAGATTTCGATTATCGTTTTTCCCTAGGGAACTTACGTTTTCTGGGATGAAAAGTAACCTATGTGTTAATCCAGGGACTAAGCTATCTCCATTCCAAATTTCCTCCAAATCCGTCCAGCCGTTGCAGTGTGAAGAAGCAACAAACAAACACGAACTTTCGCATTTATAATATTAGTAGGATTAATCTGGCAAAATGTCCGGTCCCCTATTTTACCTCTTCTCACTTAGTTTTAGTGTAGAGTACCTGTCCGACCCCAGCTAGGAGCGCCAGGAGGCTCCGCTGCGGCGGGCGGCAGTGCTTCTTGCCGCCCTCGGCGCAGCACAGGCTCGGGAAGCAGTCCACGCTGGAGCTGCACTGCTTCGGGAACAGGTCGTACTGCGGCGGCGCGGTACACTGCAGGTACTGCTCCAACATGCGCACGGCTGGGAAATTAACGTGCAACATGTTCATTTTATTCCAGAACCAGAATATTCGTAATCAACATTTTTCGATAGCGTAAATCGTCAATGGCTGGCCACTGAAGAAAGTGTCATTTAATTACTAGTCATCAATTTCGTTTGTAAAGATAATTTGACACTAGGTACTCCGGGTAATAATTCTGGATCTAGGTATCCTAGTTTAATTGCAGAAATATCAGCAATCTCTTGCTTTATAAGTACATAAGTAGATATTATTGCAAAGATGGCCAGATATGCAGGGTGGCGATTTACCCTACATACCTAGTATCTATGCATTTGTTTCGATAAACTTATTGTAGGTAACTTATACATATAACGAGCACTGACTCGATAACCTTCGTTTCGGTGGGAGAGAAAATTTAAAATTAATTGTTGTAAAACGTAATTCCAGGTTTTTGTAAAGCTTTCTAAAATAGCTTTCATAGCCGCGCTAGGTCTACTTAAGTAATACAGATACTGCGCAATTTACATACGGATCTTCCTGCTGTGCTGGGATTTTTTGACATAAGCAGAGTCAATCTAGGTGACCAAGTTTCCAACATTTTCGCAACCAAGTTGAGACGGAACAAACTCAACCCGACATCCGCGAGCACGGGCGGGTAGACCTTCGCTCACGACGCGACCCCGATTCTGCTAACAACCTAGTACCAACTTTAGTGTTAACTTTTACTTGGCCCTCGAGTTACGTTTTACGGATTTAATATTAATCTGCATTAATTCGATATTCCAGATAAAAAATACCTTGACCTAAAGTTTATTAAATACTAATATCGGAGTCGGTCCTTGACTCGAGACAATACTGTTACACCAATGTACTCGTAACCTCACCTTGTTCAAAAGAGGTTAAAAATTTCTAATTGATCGTTTTTTGTGTCGACTATCTATTAAATAAGATTTGTTGCTGTGTTGATTATTTCTATTTACCTACTCTAAGTGGCGTAACAACGCCCCCGCAATAAAACAGATATGTTAAGAAAAGGGCTTTTAACCTGACTGTGTTATGCCGAAGCTATTTTCAGACTAAATGCATAATTTAATTCTGATACGTATATGTTAGATTAAGTTTGATTTTTATATATAAAAGATAGCAAAAAATATACAAACAAAAACATTCTATCATAACATTGCATTTAGAATTACGAAAATTCTGGATTTTGATCAATACGGAAATATGACTCTTTGGATTTATGTAGTGTAGGTACCTATTCTTTTTCCACCATTTAGTTGCCTTAATGTGTAGGTTATCTCACGATTTTTTTATTAAATGTACCGTAAGAGCATATCGGCGAACTACATTATCAACTCGCTATAATAGATCTCGGCAATCTAATTTGTGTTTCATTACAATAAATAATCTTAATATGGCAAGAGGGAAGCAAAATAAAATGCGTTGCCAATCCTAAGAACTTGGATGGTTGCCTCAATGCTAGCACATATAGCCCTACATATATTATCTTATAGAAATGTATAACTTTAAGTGTATAAGATACTAACGGGCATCGATCTGGTTGCCGACGACGGGCACCAGGTCCAGCCTGGCCTTGGCCGTGCGGCAGTAGGACTGCTGCCCGTCGGGGCAGCACACGCGCGGCCAGCAGTCCGCGTCCGACTTGCAGGGCTGCACCTCGAACAGCAGCTCGCCCAGCGGCTGGGACGGACACTCGCGGGGAATCACACCGAGCAATGCTGGAAAACAAAATTACACTGAAATAAGTCGGCAGAGAATGTTCCTCGAGAATGACTGACTTGAAAATTTTTAAGCGGACAACTAACATACATACATACGAACAGCGCAAGTTAAACAATAGCTTGTATTAATAAAAATAAACTTGGTCGCTTTTAACAAGATTGTGATTGTTGTGCATTAGCGTGTTGAAACTCTTGATTCCATAAGGGCCTAACAAGATGTTAGATATACATCAACTAAAATGTTAGTTCAATCGCTAAAGAACTTGCTGTTGTTATCAGCTTTGGTTGATAAAACTAATGTCATTACTATTTTATTATTATTTTGTCAACTAAGAGAAAATCTCTCTCAGTTGGCTGAATTTTAATTTTTCAAGTGTGATAAATATAAGACAAAGAAATTTACGATGGTTCGCTAGACTAGAGAGTGAGACGCCATGGCTGCATCAAACCCATCTCTCGCAATAGTCTCAGCACACATCATGGGATCTATTCTACTCGGTAAAACCATATCGTCGTTGATAATGCAATACCGTGAAAGTAACAAATTAAATAAGGAGCAAAATGCACCCTGTAAGTCATTAAGGTGTGAGAATTTTGCAACTTATTTTATTTGTTACATACGCGGTATTGCATTATCAACGACGATATTTCTTTTGAAATATTATCGTATTGTCAACATTACCATAGTTTTTACTTAATTGACGGTAATACGGCCGAGTTAAAAACAGTACCATAACACGTCAAAAGTGGTTGGTATGGTTTTACCGAATATAAAGCTTTGCTTGTGAATAAGGCCCGGTTTTATAAAGGCCCGTTAGTAAATATGTCAGATCAAATTTTAGTAACTTCATACAAGTTTTGACATTCGTGAACGAAATTTGATCTAACGGATCTTTATAAAACCCAGCCTTAGACGACCGGCCTCGTATTGGTTTGATATGCCACCATAGAAAGAGTCGTGCATTGTTAAAGATCACTTTGCAATGTCGTCTACCATAATTTGTAGGTAGTACCCATGTAGGTATGTATGTAATGAGGATAAATGGAATGCGTGCGGTGCGTAACCAACAGTTACGTTTCGTTCCTCAGTATTTGCATAAGATTAAATAACTTGTGCCATGCCACAATTAATGCCTATGTAGGCAGATACTTTAGATGTTTAACAAGCTGTGGTGGTTAAAATCGTGTTAACAAGGCGTTAAAGTGAATCGTAGATTAAAGTCTAGCCAAAGGCGTTCGTCAGCGGTGGAGCGTAGCGTTAGAAAAAGGAATCGCCGCACTTGTTCAGTCGGTGACATTAATATTGCACATTTAGTTCCTTTCCGCTGTAACTCTAACGATTTCTTGTAACTCAACCATGACGTTAAAGCGACGAGATGCAAGAATCTATACATGTTTGTTTTATGACGTCCGACTGTATGAACCTGTAGTGTCGTGTTATACTTCAAATTCCTTAAAACATACCTATTGCACATACGCCACATCTTAACTTATGTCACGTGGGCACTTTCCGATACACTTCGACGCCTTAAGGATCTTTTATGCAATTACCCTCTTACACACTCCGCTGTTCGTATATGTGCAGTTTCCTCACGATGTTTTTCCTTTACCGTAAGAGCATCTGATGTACCTACTTGTTGGAAAAACTCATTGGTACATGGTGACCACGGTGGTTCGAACTCCGTACCTTACGAACCAGTCGACCAATAAGTCACTAGGCCACCGATGCTCCATACGCCACAATACTTCCTTAACTATGATAGGTACCTCATCCCATTAGACATAGGAAAATCAAACATTCCCTAGCAAATGGTGTGATCTGCGTGTCCTTTTTTGCCCGTTGTCAACTGCGTAGTCCTACTGACCAATAATTTATATTTAAATAATAAATTAACAGGGTCGACGGAGCTCTGCTAGCGCGGAGCTCCTGTTTCTGCGCGTTTTGGCCGTCCGGGCCAGAAGCAGTAAACTTTTTTGAAAAAATTATACCTTGCCAAGTTTCTTAAACCGGTTCTTCTCGGGGCAAAGGCTTTATTTTTCGAACCGGTGGTAATGCTTTGTGACATTCATAGGTCCATTATGTTATGCCTAAATTGAAGAATAAAGATCTTTGACTTTTGATTTTGATACTAATTTAGGTCAGTAGGACTACGGGCAAACCACCAATATGTGTTTGGTACCAAAGTTTCAATCTGGAATAGTTCTACGCGTAGTTTGATCTATGTGATCTAGAAACTTGCCTAACGACGTTTATGGACAGATTACGTAAAGTCAGGTTTAGGCTTGGTAGCTACCGTCCAAAGAAAAAACACAGTATAGGTATGAGCAAGTTGACTAGTTGGCTAAACTACAGACGTTCGGGTAAAGTATCGTATGAGAGTGGCTGAGAGAGAGGTACCTCCACATCTTGTAATACTTTATGGTAAGTACATGAACCAATGAATAGATAAATACTTAACAGGAGTAAGTTTTAGTACCTTGTCGCAGCTATTGGTAAACTAAAATCAAACCACTCCGGTATTAAAGCCGCACTGAGAGTGGAGGGGCGCGGCGGTGCGTTCTCATACTAAAGCTGCAAACGCACTGAGAGCGTTTGCGGCTTAAAACATCGCCGCGACAAGGTACTAAAACGTACAGCTACTCCTGAAGGGAGCCCAACGGGACCCTATTAATATGCCTACGCTGTCCGTCCGTCCGTCCTAACTTTAAAGAGCTGTATTTTTGAAACCGAGAATTGTTGTTTTTTTTCGGAATCTGCGTTTATTACGGCGGATTAACTAACAAATAAAATTAATAAAGAAAGTAAAATAATAAAGGGGGTCCCCATACGACAAACGTTTTTTTCCAACACATTTTTATTTTTGTTGTGTCATAAAAATGGTAAAACATAGAAGCGGCTTTGGTATGATTATACAACAAACCCTGAAGTAAAAACAACAAACTAAAAAATTGCCAAGTTTGAGTTAGGCTCGCTCTGATTCAATTCGAAATCGTATTCAAATTGGAATATAATAAGTACCTACTATGCAGCGATACAGAACCCTCGGTGCGCGAGTCTGACTCGCACTTGACCGGTTTTTATTACGATAGCTAGGTGTCAGTCCTTACGTTGATGCGGCACCTGGCGGACGACGGGCGCGGAGCGCGGCGCGGGCACGCCCCGGGTGCAGCGCGCCTCGCAGCACACGTGGTCGGGCCCGCTGCTGACGCGGCACTGCGCGCTGTTCTCGCACGGCACCGGGAACAGCACGAACGGGGCCTGCCCTGGCTTAGGGCACACGAGCTTCTGCGTCTGAGTTTTGGCTGCGGTGGCTGTGAGGAAGGTGCTTTGATTAATCGTGTATAGAACAGGGTGTGGAGCCTTAGATTACAAATACAAAACATTTATTGACACACACGTTCGTTGAAAGGTGTTTTAATAAAATAAGAGGTACCCTCTATATTACTTAGGTATACGTACTGTTGTTAAAGATGTAGGTAGCTAGTTCGGTGAAGAGAATACAATAAAATTTGGTTCAATTACTGAGTGACGGTGAATTTTCAATATAAAACAATTGGCCACTAACAAGCGGAGCTAATGATTCATTGTACATGTCTTTTGAGAGCTTTGCACAATTTATTATGATGTAATAGACAATTTACCGTACCTTACCAACCCGGGAATATAATGGAAGACTTCGTTATAGTGAACATTATGTCTCACTGTTTTAAACTAAGTACTGTCCGTTGCTCAACTTTTAGCTTTATTGCAATTCTTGTCAGCACAGTGATATACTCGTAACACTATACAATTGAGTATTCAACCGTCTTCACCGTCTTTTATTTTTCATTCGGTTTTATTCCGAAGGAAATTCATACATAATGAAGTCGGGTAATAAAGAGAACAAGGTAATACGGTTAACGGATACTTTTTATCGTGTCTAATTTATTAATTGCAACACAGCAGTATCCTCTGGTTTGACTTGCACCTACTATATCGAACTAAACTAGCCTTAACATTGAGTTAAATAGACTAGAGAAGCACAATGCCAACTGTTATAATTCTTCTTAGTAAATAATTTGCTTTACCGTGCCCGTTGATGTCTTTTGCTTTAGAAACAAGAAAGGTTGAGAGCATTAGCTTAGGATTTTCGAGTATCTAATGCAGTGCAGCAAGAGGTTTTAATGCCTATACTCACTAAATCAATACTTACTCTTAGGGCGGATTCGACCAAACTGGAATAAGGTCTTATAGCTAGATTAAACGCCGAATTTGTATGGACTAATCTCGGATTAAGTCTTATTAACGAACGAACTGTACTTAGCTCATCGATTCTGCCAGTTACCTTTCTTGGTGGATGTTTTAGGCTTGGGCGTGGTCGCTGGAGAGCTCAGGATGGGCAGCAACGTGAAGTACGGCCTCAGCGCCTCCGTCGTCGTCGGCTTCGGGGTGGTCGAGCTGGTGGTACTGGGAGGCGTTGTAGTGGTAGTGGTGGTACTGGTGGTGGTGGTACTGGGGGTGGTGGTAGTGCTACTGGTGCTGGTGCTTGTGCTCGACTGAACGTTAGTCACGGTTCTATAAATAAAACCACCGCGTGTGGATGACTTTGAAGGCGAATGGGTTAGGTTAGGGGGCTCATGGCATTGGAAATAACAAGAAACTAGCCAAATGTATAATATATTATATCTATAATATATTAAATACTTATTTGCAGGAATATGGTTGTTACAAAATTGATAATCAACATAAAAATGAGTAGGTACAGTATGCCACCTATTAAATTAGAGCAAACCTACGTACAACCCAGTATTTATTATTTTCCTAAATATGGGTTACAGGTCCCGTCACGTAAAAGGGCCGCTGGGCGATAATGGAGGGGACTTGTTTGCGCATGGGTACAGTCGCCAACTAATAGCGTGCGCGCATAAGCAAACCGGCAGAGTGTTCACCCAACCCGCCCGGCCCCCTTCATACCACCTATTTGGTGGTTGAATGCGCGACTGCGAAGGGACATTCAGGGACATTCGCGGTCGTCCACTAAAGAAAATTGGCTTATTCGTTGCAGCAAGCTAATCCTACAGCGTTCAGGTCGTTACGCGTCGAACGCTCTAATTAATATCACCCTAGAGGTATACAGCGGCCTTTTTACGTGACGGGAACTATACTACTAAAAGACTACTAGGAGAACCCGACCCTCCCACTAAACTAAACTTATCTAACCAAATATCGAAATTATTTTTATTTATCTGCTTGCCTGTTGCAGTTTTTTTACAGGAAATTTAGACCTAAACACATTACGTACATTAAATTATCGTATGAAAGTTTAAGTAAGTATATAACTAATATAATTATATGGGTGATTGATTAATGTTGTATTTCGATACTAGTAACAAGAATTTGCCATCAGCCTCCTTTCCTCTATGAATAATTTTACACATAAATAAATGTATTTGAAGCACATGAATTTGTATTCCGGCGCATTTTTATTTTATTGGTAGATAGCTAAAGCATACGAGTATATTGAAAGTTGTTACTCACACTATTGCTTCTGAGGCTACTGTAACGACATAATGTAGTTTCCAGTAAGCAGACTATCGAATGCTATCGAGCAATCGAGAATGCAATCGAATGCTATCGAGCAATCGAGAATGCAATCGAATGCTATCGAGCTATCGAGAATGCAATCGAATGCTATCGAGCTATCGAATGCTATCGAGCGATTCTTTACATAAATTATTCTGATCTAAATGTAACACACTTAAAATGGTTAGTTAGCCCCATGCAATCGTTAAACTATGTGCAAAAAATTAAAAGCTTCTTAATTAAGTACCCAATATGCCAAGTTATTTTATTACTACATGCTTCGAGCATCAATATATGTATTCGGGCCAGTCATTAATAGTAAAATTATCCTTAGTTGGTAATATCCGCTGTTCAAAAACTACTAGGCGAGGGATATTTAAAAGGTTTTAAAGTAGCTATACAGGGTGTAATGGTTAAGTGTGTCCAGGCGATTATTCCGTAACTATTACAGATATCAAAAAACTTTAAACTGATATCGAAAGTACGTAACCTAATGAGTAAAATGACATCAATAACTTTTTAAAAATCAAACGAGAAGTAGAGTCAGCCCACAATAACTTTGCACAAGATTTTAAACGGCAACCCATAAAATACCCTTATAATCTGTGTTCTTTCATGTCACTCAAACATGACATATTGGTATTACGTGAATATTTTGTCGAGGATTTTTTAACGATTCCTATTTTCAAAATGGATAAACGTATTAAAAGTGGAGTTCGAGAACTTATACTCAAGATGATAACTCATTTCCAAAATGTAAAAGAAGAAATGGAGTCCGTCCGTAAGCAAAAGGAGCAATGTTTACATAAAATTCTAAACTCTACGAGTAAATTCTTGATATTTTATTACTGGGTTCTGTGTTATTTTATATTAACCCCATGAATTAATATTCTATTATGAAAAAATAACATAGTAACGAAATGATTAGGCTAAGATGATGTTATTTTATTATAATACTAGCTTCTGCCCGCGACTTCGTCCGCCTAGATGTCGATTACAGTTATTCCCTCGGGATTTTTAAAATATTCTGGGATACAAAGTAACACACAAAAATTCTCGTTTATATTATTAGTAGGATTGTATTTTAACTTGTTCAATTTCTTTAAGGTGAAATTGTTTGAAGCTGTTCATACTACAACACGGACTTCAATCGCAAATTATGTACAGAGCATAAATAGAACTGGACAAATTGGACCTGCCGTATGTTATAAATGCGTAAAGTAATAATGACAGTGAGCAGTATGATGACAGTGAGGTTGAAACAGGAGAAGGGTTCGGAGAAGTTGAAGTTCAGGAAGAACAGTATGAAAAAGTAGAATTTTTAGACTCAGATATCTCATTTATTTATTGATTAAACATGTCAAAAAATCTTTTGCATTTTATTAAATAAAAACAAAGTATTTGATTCAGGAATCAGGGACCGCTTTGGACTATGTTGAAGTGACACTGTAAATAAAATCATATGAAGTCTCTAACGTTTTGATTACTTACGTCATGACTCAGTCCAAAGTGGCCTGCGAACCAAATTCTTTGACTGTACCTCATGCATGTAAGACCTCAACTTATAAAATTACCCGCTGACATACATGCATTTTTGCCTGCGACCTTGTCTGTGTAGAATTGGTTCATAGCGTTTCATTGGGAACTGCCAAATTATCCAGGATAAAAAGCAGCCTATGTCCTCTGGGACTCAAACTATCCCTATGCCAAAGTGCAGCAGTTTATGTAAGCGACAACCATACTTTCGCATTTATAAATAATATACTAGCTGTTGCCGCGACTCCGCCCGCGCAGGTAATCGTGAAATATTTTTTGATATCGGTCCAGTAGTTTTTGAGTTTATCGTTACAAACATACAAAAATATAAATCTTTCCTCTTTAGAATATTAGTGTAGAAGTAAGGATCCAGTATGCATATACATACTTCCATAGGAGTGTATATCATAGTTTCGACTACGTACTCTCGGAATATCATGCTATCGAATGTTCGTTGGCTCGACTGTTACCGTACATAATAATTAGAGCTATACTTGTAAGTATCAAAACGTGTTGTGTGACTAAAAATCAGTATTGCCATAAACAAACTTATGATTTCTACTATTGTCACCTCATTGCAGAGTTATTGTGGGATGATTCTATCCAAATTTTTTGCATTAAGCACTCCCATACATTTAGTATGAGATCAGTAGAAACTAACTTGAAATTCTTTTAATCAAAATCGAGAAATCCTCGTTGGATTTCTTATGCTCTTCTCCACAACACTATATGATACTATAAGAGTGTTCTGTCTCGACTATTCTAAAGCAGCTTATTGTTATATCGCTGCTGCATCTCGTCATTGTGAATCCATCTTAATATCACTGTTAAGCAAGAGATGCACCGATGATGTTGCAACATATTTGAACTATGTAAGTCCAAAGCTACGATGCAGAAATGATGCCCTATGCCTAATGTGTAATAAATAATGTACAGTCAAGGACTTTAAATGTTATGCCACTATGGAACCCTGTCGCATAACGGTTAATCATTAACAGTGATCGGATAATAGGTAGAGTAGGTACATTTACCTAAAGTTCGCAAAGGGACATAATAAATATGGAGTGGTTGCAACCGGGTGAAATATTAATTTATTTTATTGAATTCCGGATTTCCGGTATTTTTCTGGTACTAGTCATAATGCTAAATATACGTAATATTTACTCACGGTACGGGATATTTTATGTTAGTTTGTGATAAATAATTTCTTGTATCTAATTAATTTTACGTATATTTAGCATTACGACTAGTACCAGAACAATACTGGAAATCCGGAATTCAATAGAATAAATTAATTACGGTTGCAAACCACCCTATATTATGCCCTTTTACGAATTTTAGGTAAATATACTCTACCTATTCCGATCACTGATCATTAATTTTGGCGTAATTTCTTTCATGTGGTTTGACGCTGTCATTATGACAGGGTTCCATAGTGACAACAATTAAAGTCCTTGACTGTACCCACATAAATGTTAGTTAGACAATACATAATACTTAAGTAGAATTGGCGCAGCCACCGTGAAAGCGTTAGTGATATAATTATAGCGTGGTTAATGGCTGAATTATAGCTGGTGCTACTGGTATATCGATCACTTATAAGTTATACAATACATGCAGTGGTGTAATACTTAATTTTAGAGTGTATGGTAATAATTATTCATCGAGTTCATAATACAATACACAAGTAATAACATTAATACTCGTAGTAGGTACTTATCAGTTCAATTGTGGCTGGATATTAAAAAGTTTGCGACCGTTTTTGCGAGAGATGATGACGGTGAATATTAAAAGGTTAAAAGTATAAATATGTTTTATAAAACAAAAAACCGCCTAAAAACGCAAAAAATAACTAATAATTATTTAGTGATCATAATAAGCTGTTATGAAGTCCCACTTCTTAGTTGATATGAAACTTTAAGACATTCAAGCTCGCCGCAAGCAACGCCGCGGGAAAGTCATAGTCATACTTAAACAATTAAATGTTCTTCGTTATGTAGTCGCTCAACTATCTTAATTGAGATATCTCATTGCCACCCTTGAAATAGGTACGTAGAGGAGTTCGGGTGGCCATCAGTGGTTTTCTTCATCAGTTCCACTTCACCAAATGTATACTAAAACTTGTATACCAAAACCTTCTCGAGAATGTAACAAATACTTTGAAAACAGCATCAAAATCGGCCCAGCCAAACGCGAAATTATCGCAGACAAACATACATACATACATATATACATACATATGACATTGTCCCCTGATATTTATTATTATTATTATTTGTAGGTATGTCTTTACCGATCAAGGTACTATGAGAGCCGAAGCCAACACGCAGAGGCCCTTTAGATAAGTTTAATTTAGTAAAGTAATGGGACACCAACCGGCAAACATACGGGTCAAGCTAAGAACCTCCTTTTTTGAAGCGGGTTAAAAAATACTATATGATTATATTTAATCATTTTAGCATAAAAATAGGTCACACTCATAGTATAGTAAGCATCTATGCAAACTCTGTGACCCGTTGCAACCCCAGCGTTAAGTTGCCAATGTTGCCATGTAATATCATAATTACGGCTGATTACGCAATGAACAGGCTCCGCACGCCTGACAAGTTTGCCGCAGCCGTGAGTGCAGGCCCAGGTACCAACAATAAATGTCACTGCAACTTAGTGTGCAATAGTTTTAACACTTTAAATGTAGCATGTGTTGTCACGTTGCCAGTTGCCACATCAATTTGTACTTTTGTGCTTTTTGTAGAGCATGGCTATTTATTTTATGACTAGTGTGATCCTTTAAACCAGGGGTCGCCAAACTACGGCCCACGGACAAGTCCGGCCCGCGAGCTTTTCCAATCCGGCCCGCGGAAAGAAAGCGTGAGAGCTTACACACACGTTTTGTAATTACTTAATCACAAATAAAACCGCTCATGGGGATTTATTTAGGAGTTCGAAATAAAACAAACCAAACAGGGTGGGTTAATTATGTATGAGGCAATGGAAAAATTTGTATCACTGCGATGAATGTAATTGTGTTTGATGACCAGCCATGAAACCAAAGTCTTGGCCCGCACTAATTTATATTAAGTGCAGTGTGGCCATTGAGTCAAAAAATTTGAAGACCCCTGCTTTAAACCTTTGACAGACATCTACAAATATTATACAGATTCAAACATTCCCAAAGAAAGTCAAAATGCTTCAGAATGCCGGTTAGGTGCAGTCGGCAAAATGGAAACCTGACACTATAGAACCGTGTCACACTGACGTTATACATCAAATCGTAAGAATTGACTATCAACATTTCACTTTGACACAGTTATATAATTAATCAAAGTTCCATTTGTACCCGATTGTACCTACAGTATTAGAATAATTTGACTATACACTTACTACCACCGCTCCGCCCTGTCTTCGCTTTGGATTAAATAATCGAACGGAGCATAAAAAATTAAGTCCTGTTTAAAACCTAAAGTTTTTATTGAAATCCGTTGAGCCGTTACGAAGCCTATTCGAAACAAACTTTTTAACCCACAGACAAAAAACCTTATAACGGTAATTTAATTTGAAACTAGACGTACAAATAATAGCAATTCAATTTTATTTATTGATGATAGAAGAAATCAATTTTCAATATATCTGTCAAAAATATCTAGGTGTCCATCGTTGATGTTAACTTGTATCTTTAAGCGGCTTTACCCACTTGTTTGCTAGCGCCTGATAATGATCAAGGAACCGTCTATCAGCGGCATGGCGACACAGGCCATAGATTGACACCCGGCAGGCGGCAATTAACTTACAATTAAGTAATAGTTCTTAGTAAAGAGTTACTAGGAGTGACTCTGTAACTGGTTGACTTCATATCGGAATATGATGAAACGGGTGACTTCGCGACTAGTATCCTAATGGGCCTGTATCACCCTGTATTAACCAATACAGCATGATACAACGCACTCGGGTGTTATCCTCTCAAAAACAGCGATCGGTCGGACGACGGAGCGAAATCGCAGCGGCGAGTTTAAGTAGTCCCGTCAGAGCGAACAAAACACATTTTAGCGCGTGCATTCTCAATTAGGCAGCCTTATATGTTCGATCTTATCGACAGAAGCCAAGCTGCCCAATTGCCAAATGGAATTGTGCAGGGAGCACTGCAGCGGTAGCGGTGCGGGCGCAGCGCGGAGAGGTTTTTGCGCCACGTTTTTTTCCCGGCCGGTTTTATTTAACGCGACCTCTTTCATTCGCAATAAAATTCGGGGGCCAATTTCACACAAATTATCCTGGTCCAAAACTAAGGTCTAAATGATAAACTTACTTATACATATAGAAAAAAATAGGGACAAATACTCGCGCTCAACGATAGCTCAACACATAAATATTTGCCCATAGCATACGTACGGAATTGAGCCCGGAAATGCTAACTTAGTAGGAAAGGTTACTACCAACTAGGCTAACTTCGTCGTCGTGAGGGCTAGACGTTACGCCTTTTTGATTTTAATCGATTCTTCTTTAGAGAAAATATAAGAATACGCGGGTCTCCGTCTAACCTGACTGTGTCTCTCACCACAGGCAAACATAGTTGAGTTATTGTTATTAGTGGTTAATAATACCGCTGCTGGTAGAATAAATCGCCTATTGTAGCCAACGTTGATTTTGTAACTGGCAACGGCAATAATATGTTTACCGACGATGTTCTTAGCAATAAATAGATAATTTTGTTACTCAGATATTATGATGAAGAATTTACATAATCATTAAAGACTGTGGTTTGAGCTGAGATCGAAAAAGGTGTTTCACTCGGCAGATTGTTATCTGACATATTTTGATCTTATATCATATTATGTATTAACTTGAATATTGTTATGTCCCTAAATAAAATATATATATTTTGTAAACGTTGCAACAAATGCGATACATTTTTTGATCTTCAATATCAAAGAGTTGCCATTAGTTCTGGCTTCGATTTAGGTGGTACTTTAATCGCAGTGACAATTCATGTATATGTCAGTTTAAACATGACATTAATTAGATAAGGTAAGTACTAAAGTGTACACATATTTATGAACTCGACTGTACCTACGTTAGCAAACTGCATATTGTTGATTATTATTATTACTACGAAACAAAACAAAATAAATCTTTAAAAAATATATACCAAAACGCAAAAAAAAATTATTTTGTAAGTAATATGGTAATGGTAATAGGCAGCCTAGTTTAACTTAAGTCGGCTTTTGGTTAAAAATATTGTGAGTCGCCGACTTCGGTTGGACTGACTCTAAGTATTTACCTATCATTTAAAAAGAAGTTATTTTTTGCTTTTTTTTTTGCTTTTGTTGCGGTTACCAAGCATATTATCTTAAATACGGAACCCTCGGTGCGCGAGTCCGACTCGCACTTGAACGGTTTTTTTTTTAAATCGTTGTGGTCGACGTACGGCTGCTACTAGTACAAAACTTAAAGTAAGCGTGTCGTGAGCAAATACCAATATAACTGATAATGTCGAGTTTTCTTACACCTAATATGCACCTAATAAACAAAGGTTAGATAAGCCCACATGTAGTTCCTAAACCAATTAATGGCATGCAATTTTCCGTCGATTGTAAATTAAGCACAAATTTAAGATACTTCATGCACCACTGCACGATATATAACTGATTGTTTACAAATTTAATAGCTATTATATAATGATCATGCAAACCTAAGACATTTAAATAATCAAACTACCTACATATTAGAATGGAGTTAATTTGCGAAAATAAGCAAATCAAGGTCAATAAACATGCAACTGTCGCAAACTTTATTGCCGTATAACGCTTATAAACAGTCGAAATTGGTCACGACATTTGCGAGAAATTTAACGAAATGAGACACATTGTGACGCGTTTCCATCTTACGTTACGAAAGAAAGAGTGCAATTTTAAATTTGCACAACTAAGGCGTAGTGGGTTTTAGATGGTTTTAGTTAACACAAGCAAATAACGATTGTAATAAAGTCACGGCCAAAATAAAATGAACAATCGTTCGTAGTGGTATGGATTTATTGAATTAACCCGTAAAATTCGCGAAAAACGTGCCTATTGACATGGTCGGGGAGAAAATAGGAACGGTCACGGACTTTTAATGTCGAGCCACTATAGAACCCTGTCGCAGATTTGTGACATCAATTTTGAATTTAGTGTCTACCGATGAGCTCATGCTCAGCTTCTTGCACGGCTGCATTAATTACAAGTTAATGCATGTTCGGTTGTAGGGATGGCGACCGCACTCACCGAATTTCCGCTGGCTTGCTGACGCCCTTGGTGCAGAACCCCTTGCAGCAGACGTGGCTGGGGCCCATGACCGTGCGGCACTCGGAGGACTTGCGGCACGGCAGCGGGAACAGGTCCAGCCAGCCGCTCGTCGTGCGCACCGCCGGGCACACTACGGCCTGCCCATCAACCCCTGCAACAATATAATAAAGTGTTTGTGATAAAGTTCCGCGGTGGCCTAATGGCGGTCTCGTACCGGATGTCAAGTATTGTAGAATAAGGCAAAAAAAATCGACGAGACTGATTCCCGGGTGGGATGTACTCTGGGCGCGAGGACTGTTTCGATATAAAATGCACAATAAATATGAAATATGTTATGTTTCGCCGAAAGAGGACTCGGTGTTAATGCGGGCCTTATATATGTTATGTATATCCAATGTATATTGGTGGAACAAAAGATATACCTACTTACTAGGAGCATTTTAAAATCTTTCCTTCACGACTGTCCATTGACGTAGGTACTTGCTTATTGTTAGTACTTCTTCGCATGCAACCTTATTCGCTTTGCATAGCTTTAAGTTAATTTAAAAACAATACTTCCGATCACAACGAATCGATACGCGTCACATTACTGTCAGTGAATCACTACATATTTTTTCCTAGTCATATAAAAAAATATTTTTGTGATTAAATAGTTATTTAGAGTATTTAACATGGTGGTAACAAATCAAGTAGAACTTCCTGGGTTTGCTGAATTAGACGTGACCGAGGTGAATGTGTCGACCGCGGGCCTGATGTCCGCAGCGCCCCACCTGGGCAAGCTGTGCGAGAACGTGAACAACGAGTTCATGCTGTGCCGACAGGAGACCATGGACCCACGGGCCTGCCTCGAGCTCGGGAAGCGCGTCACCGCGTGCGCGCTCACCGTGTTCCGCGAGATCAAGAACGCCTGCGCCGACGAGTACAACCAATATCTTAACTGCGTCGATAAGAGTTCCGGAGACTATAGTTTTCAATACTGCCGGAAAACGCAGAAGGTGTTCGACGACTGCATGCGGGAAAAGGTATGTTCGCGGCGGCCTCCATTTGGGTATTTCTGTCGCGGGCGCATTCACGACAGCCCCAGTGGGGAGCCCGATGCGCCGCCCTGTCCCTGCAAGACCCTGGACGACCCCACGCCGAAGCTGCCCGACCGGCGCCCGCGCCAGCCCGCGCGCTTCGGAGGCCGCTTGTGGTGGATAACCGAGTAGCAAAAACCGAGAAAGACATGATTTACGGAAATTTAATTTATCTTTGTTTGATGCTTAGAGTGCCCTAGTACGTCTTGTTTTTATTCAATCTGTCAGTTTATTACAAAATAAAATAAGTCACCAGCTCGAATACGGCTGGTTTTCGAGTTTCCAACAGAACAGAGGGGCTAGACAAGGCGCATTACGCTAGCTAGCGTTTCTATTCATTACGTTTTTAAACCAATCGCGTCACTTGTAGATGGCGTGATACGAAAAGTCACGTGATCTATCGGTGACGCGATTGGTTTAAAAACGAAACGAATAGAAACGCTGGTTAGCGTAATGCATCTTGTCTGGGCCCTCAGAGCGGTAAAAAAATAACTGTTTAGGTATTTCATTTGATTACAATACATTAATTTAAACTTAACTACTAATCTTAAATATTAAAGATTTTATGAGTTAAGGAGTCTTAACTTATAACACTTATCTACTTTTATTGTTATTAAAATTACACATAAGTTAATATGCAAAAGGTACATGCTTATGATTTATAGTTACCTACCGACTTACCTGCCTGCCTACCCAATGGTTATGATGGGAAAAAATAGTTAACCTAACGTTTGCATATTCTATAGATAGGCTTCATACTTTCCATTAGTAGGTAATTGGTCTATTTAACAAGCAATAGGAATTTAAAAAAGTTTTCTTTTTTATTATTATGTACGGGACAAAAAAAATTCAGCCAACCTATTCGCCATAATTATATTACTTAGGTACCATATTAAATTTGATATATAATACTTTTTATCGAATAAACATCTAGGTGAAGGTCGTCTCCTATTCGGATCTCCTACTATAATAACCTTTTTGGAAATGTCCTCGTCCTCCATATATAATATTAAATTTTTTGTCACTTGAAACATGAATTATATCATTTAACACGGACGTTTCCCTATATTCGATTCACAGTTTAGGAAATTTACGATTTGAACTCGATCGTGTGCCCCTCATATCACCATTTTCCGTTGCGTTCAGTAAAGTCAGTTTGTTCAATGGTACCTCAGCCCAATACTTATCTAAGACTATACATAACGTACTGGCATTATTAATAAGTAATAAGAGACGTAAATAAACTATTACTACGCAAGTGTTCATTATTCCAGCAAGAGCCTACCTATTCGTATGGCTGTAGGTACATACGTTTTAATTAGGCACGCAGGCGTGCAATTACGCACCTAGTTAGTTTAATCACGTTCGGTGCCCAGAGTCGGCAATATAGGGTCTAAATTTATAGAAATCTAAGAGCCCGGTCCTTGATGAATTGAATACCGGCGGAGACAAACAATGATGATTGTGCGCATAGTTCAATGACGGGCGTTACTTAACGTAAGTAATCTTAAACGGTGGCGTGTAACTTACATGGTACTTACGTTTGTATTTCATTGTTTTAGCCGCAGATGTTTGTAAACTTGCGGGATGCGGCTTAATTAGGTACCTACTGCGAGAGATCGGACGCTCTATCCTTCAGATCCTTGAGAAGAATCTCCACAGTTTTTATGTAGTTTTGATACTTTTTATGATATTTTATAAAAGATGTGGTAAGGTAACTGTGAATTATTATTTTGAGAGTAACTACGCTGCACCGGCTTAATGGACAAGTAATCAATATTACTTTAATGACAAAGAAATCCAAAAAAATGCGATATTAAGTATATACTCAAAAAAGCTTTGTTTAAAACTTCATAGGTTAATTTTTGAAATGCGAGAAGCGACAACCAGGAGTTGCACTCGGCCGGTTTTACATATCCTTCGACGACGACGACCACAGACCTGAACATGATGAACAGATTTTAATGATTCCGAAGTTGGCAAGCTATAAACACATTACCTCTTCCTTCGGCAGTTGGGTAAAAATTGATGAAAATTTGTTGAGCAAATTATAATGAAGCCTGATGAGGGTGGGTCACATTTTTTTTCTTGGGACTTTGTTTAATTAAATGTGCTTAACTTAACGTGTTATCATATCATCAACGAAAGCAAAGTTCGTACTCACTACTCTTTGGTCGTACTGTCGATTGCGTGCGAGAGCGGGACGGACGCGACGCTGTAGGCGCTCGCAAGGTCGTCGAAAATGCAGCGCGAAGTAGGTTAACCGACCTAATCGAGCCGGTTTCATAATGCATTTAATGCAGATGCAGATGCCTGCGTTGTCTTCAGACGGATTTCATTATCTGCGTTATCAAATTTATGCAATACCATACGCCGCGCCGAGCTTTTAGGTGATCTAGTTTTTCACCCGACTACGGCAAATCGAGTATGTTATGTATGTAAGTATGTAAACATTCATATAAAAGATACATTTGATTTTCTCTAAGCTAGAATTTTTTAATACCGCGTTATCATTACATTGGTTGGCTTAGTTTAGACTTGTTAACCACAACAAACAGAAAACTTTTCGGAATATTGCCATCATCGCAGTGCATGGCATGGATGCTTCGATCAAAAAGTATTAACAAAAAACAGTCTGGAACTAACGGTGGAGCTACAATATTCTTAAGTAACAAAGTCACCTGTGTGCAGCAGCTGGGTAAAAAAATGATAACCTGCCTAATGTTGCCTATATGTAGGTACACTACTTTTTTCAAATCAGTATGCCAATATGTGTACGCTTGTAAGCTTTTCCGAATGGAGTTCATCCAAAATTAACTTTGCTGGTTTCATATTTATACACTTTGATGCAAAAAAAAACAATAATTTAGTGAGCTCGCTAATTTTTTACTACCTTATGAGGCCTAAATATGAAGCAACCAGCTGCCATTGCCATATAAAAGATTAGTCGCCAGCCATGGCGATTAGCGATTAGCAATCAGTAAAAGTTAAATTGCAGGCAAGTTGCACTGACAGTCAAATGCCGGTCTCGTTACCATAGGAACCATCGGTTTTAAAGATAAGACTAATCGAAACGATAGAACTAACCGCAGGGTTCCATGGAATTAGATGAGGTAGGTGATTTGGACTTACTATGAACAACTAAATGTCTTTGTACGGTTTTTGTAGAGCATGAGCTAAAGAGCAAGTCGTTGCGAAACAAAGGCGTTACGTTGACCAAAAGCGAGAGGTCTCGGTCAGTATTGACCCACAAATTATACGCACGGTTTTTATTTTTTACGTTAGTCTTAATTAAGGTAAGTAATTTATTTAAATAGGTATGTAGATCTAGTCGCAGTACTAGGTATCCAATTTAAACATGTACGAACTTTACATATTGTTTCTCGATGATATATAAATTATAATATAATACATACATAGTTCATTCACAAGAGTTGACACATAAGGATTGAATGAGTAGGTCAGGAGAAATAACGTGTTTGTCCGAAGTAAAAACAGTCAACATTCTTAATCGACCTTTCTACGTCAAGAAAGGTGTTCACACAACAACAAAAACTACTTACATACTATTTAAAAATAAACTTAACATTTTCCCTACCAATCACATCTCATGCTTTTATCAGTCAGACTAAATTGTATAAAAATATACCTAACTATCAATTAGGTTAACATTTTTGGAATTCGGCATTGGGATCTTTCATTTAATATCAAACATTTAAAATATGTAAAAAAAATACCGATTGGTTGTGATGAATTCCATAGCCTCTCCCGGAACACTCTAAGACGCACTCATATCAGGATAGGTATAGCTAGTAGCTACCTAATTCATCAAAACGTGATAAGTAATTTTGGAGCTACGAAGGAACAGATTAACCTACACTATACGGAGTGCTAAAACCTTAAGCCTCCTTTTTGCTTTCTTTTGCCTAGAAATAGTATAACACGAAAACGCAGGCCAGATGGTAAGACTCAAGATATTAATATGCAATCTCAAGACTACCATCCCAAGACTGCAAACGCATTGCCAACCCCAAGGCAAAATAAAATGCCTAATAATTTCACCGGTTGTCTGAATAAATTTACACTGAAACACAACGGATGAGTACTAATGCAGCAGGTTAAAGTGTAAGATGATGGTCGCGATCCGGGCGGACCCTTTACAAGTCGTACCAGTCAGTCCTACCACGACCATGCCGATGTTATGGTATGTGTTGTACTAGATATTAAAAGATCTGAGGGGCTAGACAAGGTGCATTACGCTAGCTAGCGTTTCTATTCGTTTCGTTTTTAAACCAATCGCGTCACTGCTAGATCACGTGACTTTCGTATCACGTCATCTACCAGTGACGCTATTGGTTTAAAAACGAAACGAATAGAAACGCTAGTTAGCGTAGTGCATCTTGGCAAGTGCCTCTGGCATTGGACTCTCACTAGTTATACCTACGTTACTATGATTTGTATTTTCTTTTATATTCTTTGATTCCATTTGTGCCAGCCTACAAGGATGTATACTTGATCCTACTGACAGCAACATTATTATGCACTTTTACACTGCCTTTGCTTTACCCACTTAAATGTTAATTTCGCCGTAATAACTCTTGCAACATCATTTTATATTGTCATGTTCTGGATACCCAGTAGACAAAATGAGAGCACGAGATGCCAATGCGTTCAGAGCGCATAACTATTCGTTTTATTTTTCTTACATAATAAATACCGGTCCGTTACATATACCTACCTACCTACTTACTTCAATCGGTTTATCTGAACTGAGATCCAATCTTGGCCAATGTTGATTGAGTGCAATTAACGCATGTCGATTCCCTGATACCCTTGCAACGTTAATATGGATTCTACTACAAGTTTTTGCCACTGAAGAACTTAAACTAGGTATTTTGGTACAGTCAACATCAAGGGCACGTAATCGTAAAGTAGGTAAGTAATAACTTTGTGCCTTGTCACTTTAACTTTAGGTTTGATTATGGTACAAGCGATCAAGTAAGTTATGACTTAACTAATTGTTGAGCCCCCTTAGAACATTGTCAAACGCTAATGATAAGTGGTGATAAGTTTCGTTTTTAATAATAATGATAAATTAATGAAGTCAATACTTAACACACTGTTTTAATTCCGAATATTTCGATTACAGTCATACCCGAAGGCTCCGTACCCGAAGGGACCCAACGGGGCCCACCGGGGACCCTATTATTATACCTATGCTGTCCGTCCGTCCCTCCGTATGTCCTTCCTTACTTAAAAGAGAAAAGATTATTTTTTTCAGAGTATTTGTTATTACGGCAGTTTTGCGGATAAATAAAAAGTATTAAAGAAAGTGAAATAATATAAACGGTAAAACATACAAGCGTCTAATTTGGTTTGATTATAGTACAAACAAACGCTAAAAAAACAACAAATACTGCAATAATACCTACTTTGCGGATCCGTCGGTGCGTGAGTCCGACTCGCACTTGGCCGGTTATCTATCTTTACAAGTTCAAGTTTTCGATCTTTTAGGGTTTTTTTGATTGTTACGGCCGATTTTTTGATCAGTAGTTAACTGAATTAATATAATGGTTAAATATCGTAACCCAATAGTTAAATCTGAACCAAATCATTTTAGAATCGATTTTCGAATTTTAACTATGAGTATGTTACGAGTTGAGTGACCACGGAGAAGAAACTCCTCTTGAGAAGTTAGCGTGCTTTTTAAGGAGAGTTAAACAAGTGTACAAAAGTTTTAAATTACTGCAGCAAAAAGTATGGATCTCGAGATCCGATGTAATCTTTCTTACAATTACCTAGTAAGCTAAGCTTGAGTACAATTAAATTAAGATTGTTTTATGTCCAATTAATTTGACTATAGGAATCTAAGGATACTTACTTATATAAAAATAAAAATGGATTTTTATGAAAGGCTAAATACGGTAAGGCCCTGAGTCTAAGCGAGACGATTAGTCAAATTGAGTCCGAAAATAAAGTTGGGTGGTTTAGGAACAACACATTTGCTTCGTGCAATATTAAATGCTCGGGCCAAAGGCCAATAATGAGACGCATTCTATGTAGGAAGTTTGTAGATAAATAATTAATAACACACTAGAACGTTAAACAGGCACACAATAAATATAAGTAAAATGGATTAACCTACCTGGATACGCAATCCCAACAGTAACAACAATAAAAAAAACTTCTTGAAAGTACATTGTGATCCACTTTCAAATTCAACTGTTAAAATTATCAATATCCACACATCGGCGCGCGCGTCTATCAAATTACCGCCTAAGTATGATAACGTTTTGAAGATAAGTTAGATGCAGTTAAGCGGAGAGTGGGTCTGCAACTGATGCTGGCGCCGGCGCACTGGCCGTTGCATAAGTACCGCCAGCGGTAAAGCAGATATCATTTGGGGGACACCAATACTTTCGCTACATTTTTCCTTGTAGACTACTAACGGCAGACTATTGAAGTTTGGAAATATTGCGAATTGAGATTGAGCTAATTATGTAATTAGGTATAAGAGGCGCGGCGCGGCAGGAACTAACCTACATTGAGCCAGAATTCATAGAGAGCACAAATTGTAAACGTAGGTACATTTTTGAAGATGTTGCGTGCAGGTTACAGCACGATGTTTTCTTTTATGCGGCAAAGAATATCATATTACCGTTATTTTAAGGTTCACTAAAGTTACAATATCATGTTTCAATTTGAAACTACAAAATGTGGAAGTTCTTAAATAAAATACTTTTTCCTTTGGTTTGCTAGAGCCAAGATAAAAAAAAGTAACAACTTACTTCGTAGAAGCCTGAAAAATCAGTTACTCAAATAGCCTTAAAACGAATCATCTGTATTGTGTCACTGTCATTGTCACTAATGTCACTATTCTGTCAAGTCAAACAAAAGTTTTTTTCTGTCACCGGTTGTTCACCCGCGTACCTACACACGCTTATACATACCAAAACAAATACTTAAAAATAAATAACCTGTAATTAGGTAACATGTCTAAGCGTGAGAAGAAACCTAAAGCTTTTCTGGAGGAATTCCGTATAAAGGTATTCTTCTCAGACTACGCTACACAACATATCCGGCTACTTGTAGTGCAATAAGCACATGATTATAACCTCTCCACTAGTTTAATTTAGCATCCAAAGTGTATTTAAATGTAACAAATTTTGCCCTTACGTTTTTATTAAAGTTAAGTTATATTAACGGCCCCATATTTTGTTAAAGATATTTCTTATCTTATTTTGAATGTTATGTGTCCAGATTATTCGAGATCTTGGAATTAATAATGTTCATTATAATTTTCCAGAATGCTCCTGATGATTACGGAATGGCTGACGAAAAGTGGAACTTCAAAAAGTTTGTTAAAGGCTTTAATATTGTTATTGTTAAGATGGACAACTCTGAAATGGAGTTTGATCTAATCGGCATACAGCCGGCGTTCGCGAACGCGTTTCGGAGGCTTATGCTGAGCGAAGTTCCGAGCATGGCTATTGAGAAGGTGATGATTAAGAACAATACATCAATAATCCAGGATGAAGTTCTGGCACATCGGCTGGGGCTGATACCATTAAAAGCGGACCCAAGATTATTTGCATATCGTCCTGAAGGTAATCGTTTTACCATCTGCAAGTGATGGAAGCTAAATAAAGTTACAATTCATAAAATATAAACTTATAATCAACCTGTCATCCCCAGCAATATAATGCATACTAATATTTATATATATTTTTTGGGAACTAAAATAAATGAAGTTATTTGCATGTGTTTTTAAGGAACAAAAGGTTAAATTTGCGTCTAATGCTACGATTAATTAATTATGTTTACAATTATAGTAACTTAATATTTTCAATTGATGGCCGTGTTCCATAAAAAAATGAGTTAAGATTTAATATTTGTTGTTATGACATAAAATCTTTCTTTGTTGTGCACCATTTTTTCCCTTAAGTTAATTTGCTCAGTTCTTGGGTTTGTTATTTGCAGATGCCACTGAGGGGACAGAGTTCGACACATTAGAGTTCACATTGAAAGTCAAATGTACTACAAACACCTCCCAGTCCAAGGAATCTTACAGAACTGAAGACATGTATATTAATCACAGTAGTAAGTTTGTTTTGTCTTTATTTATTTATTACTAGCGACCCGCCCTCGCTTCGCTTCGGTTTATTTGAGTTTTCTGTAACACCCATACAATAAACCAGCATTTATTATACATAAAAACCTTCCTCTTGATTCACTCTATCTATTAAACCGCATCAAAATCCGTTGCGTAGTTTTAAAGATCTAAGTACACATAGGGACAGACAGACAGACAGCGGGAAGCGACTTTGTTTTATACTATGTAGTGATCTACGCAATTGGATAAATTCGTGGCCTAAAAACTCTTTTGCCTTCTTCATACCATAAAAAAGATAATATTTCCACACAAATATTCAGTGGCTGTTAATAATACTAGTATGGAAAAATTTACAGTATAGTGCCTTGTGAAGCCCACCTTATGAGGCAAATATGCCTTGACAGAAATTTAAAATGATATATTTCTGTCAACAACAAAACATAGATAATAATAACAATCTCACATCACCTTGTATTTGCTATGTATGTTTTATTAAATGAAAAAAATCTTTCAAAGAAAATAGAGGATCCATTGGCTCGGCACACATTTGGCTGCTTATTTAATAATTCTCCACACTGCTTTTAGTTTACTCATCACAAATAAAATGGAATCCTATTGGAAATCAAGCCTCTGTGCACAAAGAGGCTGACGTTGGATCGGTCCATGACAAGATATTGATATCCAAGATGAGACCCGGCCATGAGCTGGATCTCAACTTGGTTGCTGTTAAAGGAATTGGAAAGGACCATGCCAAGTTTTCACCAGTGGGTAAGTAATATTTAAAAATACAGGTACGGTCACATCTATAAATAGATTATATACATTAACAAGATTTCAGAAATATATATACAACCTTATTCCGTTGCAGCAGAGTCATGTTTATTACTATATTATTATTAGACGTGAGTGTAGACACCAACATACAGTCATTGATTTTATCGGAAGTTACAAAATATCACTATCTCGTAATGTTTTAAAATGCATATATGGATCAAATTTAAATTGTGAATGCCAAGCAATGAAGTAATATGACGTGTCTCAGACGCCAATTGTGGCGTATGAAGTACGACCGCATTCGCCGACGTTTGGCGTCAGTGCCACAAATTTCCGGTTAGAGCGCATAACGTCCCACTCGCAGAATGTCCCTTTGTCCCTTTCGTGAAATGTCCCTTACGAAAAATGACCCTTCTGCAAAAGGTCCCGTTCGCAAAACGTCACTTCACATAAATAAAGTCCCGTCCGCAAAACGTCCCTTTCGCAAAATGACCCGTTCGCAATACGTTCCTTCCCATGAGAAGATTTCTAGTTACTTAAACAAGCTTTTTCCAGACGGGACATTTTGCGAATGGGTCATTTCTCAGGCGGGACGTTTTGCGATAGGGGCGTTATGTAATAGGGACGTTTTGCGAAAGGGGTGGGACCTTTTAAGAAAGGGACGTTTTGCGAATGGGGTATTTTACATAAGGGCCCATTTGCAGAGAAGACGTTTTGCGAATGGGACGTAATTTTGCTGACGATGTCCAGTAAGATCACCTGATCGGATCCCCCACGTACAAAATTAATAGGTAGGGGATCCTACCAGGTGATGTTACTGGACATCGCGATTTTGCTGGAGGGACGTTTTGCGGGTGGGACGTTATGCGCCCTAACCAAATTTCCGTTTTCGTGATTTGCCGGCTTCGGTGCTCAAACGTTTAGTAATGTTTCTTTTTTTCCATAGCGACTGCTTCCTACCGCCTCTTGCCCGAGATCAAGTTGACGCGTGAAGTTACTGGCGAACAAGCGAAGCTGCTCCAGAGCTGCTTCTCACCGGGAGTCATCGGCATTGACTCCGACGGGCAAGCCTTCGTGCGCGACGGGCGCTACGACACCTGCAGCAGGAACGTCTACAGATACGACGACATCAAGGACTCTGTGGAACTAACGAGGGTTCAGGATCACTTTATATGTATGTGTTCTCAAATTACATCAATGTAACAAAAACTCGAAAATGTTTACCTATAATCAGCACACTATTACGTGTAACGCCGCCCCGATTCGCATAGCAAATGTCTTAGTTTTAGAAAGGGACAAATCTACATGAAAATGTGATTCAGCTTCAATAATAGGGTTAAGACTTGAGACGCCCCAAGTGATGGGACCTAAAGGCCAAGCCACACCAGATGCGTGCGCGTAGACGCAAGCTGTGGACGCAAGCAGTGTGATATATGAGGATTCATACTATACTTATAAAACGCAGTGAAACGCGCACGTGTACGTCTACGCGGACGCATCCGGTGTGACTCGGCTTTATGATGTAATTACAACTTTGGCTGCTTAAAGATAGAAACACGTTTTGACTTGTGCAACAATCTACCATTAATTCCATAAGCAAAATCAATATGGAGTAAATAAAACACAATTTTGGCATCCAAATCCCTTACTATAAAGCAAAATTAAACACCCCTTCCTATTCCGTCTGTCTGTCTGTCTGTTTGTTTTTAATGATAACCTACCTTGAGGTTGTTTGGTATTGTAAGGCTATGCGCGCACGAGCAAGTTTGTCGCTGGCGACAATACATCAGTCTCTATTGCGTGTTAATGTTCGGTATGAAAGTAAAGCCGCGTCCAACCCCGCGGTCACCATGTACCAATGAGTTTTTCTAACTTAAGTGCATTACCCGACGCTCTTACGGTAAAGGAAAAACATCTTGAGGAAACCTGCACATTCGAACAGCTGAGTGTGTAAGAGGGTAATTGCACAAAAGATCCAAGGGTCGAAGTGTATCCGAAAGGGCCCATCTGTAAGATAAGATAAGATAAAGCCGCGTACGCTGCACCATGTTTTCGTGGATTTTAAACGTCAAAAATGTTTTGCCAATCAAAACAATACCCTATTTGTTTGCCGAAACTGACGGATAACATGTTAGACGTTTGAAAACATCAAAAACACGGCGCAGCGGACGCGGCTTTACATAGCTATATATAACTTCACCGCCCGGCCCGCTTTAGGTAGACCGGAAGAGCAAAAGCTACGGCAGAGGTAGCCAAGTTACAATTAACATTTTTCTTTCTTTTCAGTTAATGTGGAGTCTGTTGGGGCTATGTCTCCCAATGTTATATTCATTGAAGCTGTTAAAATATTGAAGGATAAGTGTAAGTCATTGCTAGATGAATTAAATAATTTTTAATGAATTAACTTGTATCATTTAATTTGTCGCATTTTTTTTGCGATATTCGCATACCCAATGTTTCGCCTGGCAGAGGTGTTCACTTTAGTTATAGTACATTACTTAACAAGGGCTGTAAAAGAAAGAAAGCCCGAAATCGCAGGTATTTGAGACCCGAGCCGTAGGCGAGGGTTGTAAATATGCGATAGAGGGCTTTCTTTTTTACTGCCCGTGATGAGTACACAATTTTACGTCTTCACCTGGCCACAATGCGAGTTTTACCGTGCGCGCAGCGTGCGATAAAACTCACATTATGGCCAGGTGTTACGTAAAAATATTAGCCGCCCCGTATACTCCAAAACGAAAAAAAGATAAAAGGGAATATTGGGTTCCTCCAGATTCATCAGATATAACTATCCGAATCGTCGCTCGTGTGAACGGCAATGGGGAACCACTAATTACTGGGATTTTTTTCCCAGTAGTTTTCACCAAATATTTTATTGGTAACAAATGGGAAAAATATTCTCAGTTGTTACCACCGAGTACATTAGCGGTAAAAAATCCCAACTGTTACCAATTGTAACAAATTGGTGGCGTTTTATAAAGCCACAAATTACAAGTTTCCATTTGACACAACCTCGACCAATGACGACCAGCAGAGGCCCGTTTCACGAAGCTACAAGTTACAAATTACAAGCGGAAGTCTCTTTCTAACTCCTTTTGCTAGAAAGAGAGTTCCGGATGTAATTTGTAACTTGTAGCTTCGTGAAACGGGCCACTGCCATTTGAGCAGTGTTGCCAGTTTAGACCTGTAAAATTGTTACTTGTAGCTTCATAAAACGTGCTCCTGTTGGGAATCACCTAACGGTTTAGGGAAAGCTCGTATACGTGTCCCTCACACCAATGCCAAAACTGAGAGAACGGAAAGAGCAGCTAAAAAGCTATCGATTTAACCCCTTTGTATGTCCAGCATTTGAATTTTTGTAATTAAAATCCGCCGAGTGAGTTCGTCGGCGCGGCGATACAACATGTTTGAATTTTGCTCGTAGCTCGTAGCCCGTCTTGGCTCGTACGTCTGTCATCACCACGAGTAGCGAGCCACGATCTTTCGGCAGACTGTGGGTGAGGTGTTTGACATTTGTGTTGTGTTGTTTGTTTATTTTGGTTCAGAAATTCTAGTTAAAACCGAAAATGAGTGATTTTTAAAATGCGATATGATATAATCCCTTAATAACTCAAACCTTCCTCTGTCGACGACATTTTGCGTTTGAAATGTGAGCAAGCTTCAACGTGTGTTACCAACGCAAGCCGAGCAAGTTCACGAACTTTAAGATCGCAATTTTATTGCTCGCGCGTCTGTCACAGGCCCGAGCCGAGTAAGTTCGCGAACTTTAAGATCACGATTTTAAAGCTCGACCGTCTATAATCCCTTTCAGATTAGTTGAGACAGCACCCGCGATTTATAGTTACTACATTATCGCGTGCAAATGTCCATGTGAATCCAGCTTTGGCTACATCTACGGACCTCGGCAAAGATAGTGTTGGCATCTCTTATATTAAAATATTGTAAGAAAGAGACTTCAATACGAATCCCGCAGTGTAAAGCGTACTCACATCTTTGATAACTAAATCATTGATCGTTGGCAGTATGGTTTGTCACTTTAGTCCATTAATTACACCTTGTATTATAAAAAAGTGTTAACAAAAACAAGAAAAAAAAATACTACGAAGAAAAGAAGTGATCAGTGTGAAGATTATATTTTATCCAAAATTTAATCACTTTCAGTTGTAAAAAAAGTGTTTGAAGTTGTTTGTGTGGTTAAATATTTACACTTCGTGATGGGGAGCTTGGATAGGGGAGTCTTGACGGGATTCATATGTCGACTATGTTCTGAAATGCATCGCGTAGTCCTTCATATTTATGGCGACGAAGGGATACGTTTGTGCATATCGGATAAAATCAATAGACACCTTTCAATCAACGTAAGTACACATTGTGCAAAACTGCATGATTGATCAAAAGTAAGCCTTTGTTCGTCAACCTATTATTTATGGGAATGTTGTTTGAATTGAAGATGGAAGTGATCTCAAATGAGGTCATTTAAGAGATAGGAGACTTTTTAAAAAGTTCAAGGTTGCACTCATCCAGTTGCAGAAGTAATTTTTACTTTTGTATTTAACCATTTTTTTAGTTATTGATTATTTTAGATTATTTAACCATGGTTGTAATTTTTACAGGTATCTCAATCAGATCCTTTGCCTAAAACTATCTGCAAAAGTTGCCTGGAAAAGCTTGAGAATCAACATAAATTGGTGATGCGCATTGAACAAGCTGCGAATATGGTGAAGCGCCAATGCCCTAGGGGGTTGGGTATGCGCCGGGGCTGTTTTGTCAGCCACTGTGACAATGACTCTAATGAGCCTCCACAGCCACCCGTACCTAAATAATGTGTCAACAATCTTAGTATACTCTCTAAGAACTTTAACATGCTAAGCACTGGTAACCTGGACTCCACAAATGTTGTTGCTGTAAAAAGGGAATCATTATTTTTTTGGATCTATTAGTTGTATCAATTTATATTGTTACTTGAAAACAATCCCCCTATTTACTTAGTTAAGCTGTCCTGAGCACATTGAAAAAATATTGTTTTTACAGTATCATAGGAAATTTTGAAACTTGATGTATATAACTCTACTTTTAGTTTAAGTTAGTTGTGTAGAATGTATGTAAAATTTTGAGATAATCATAATATTTAAATTTTTGGGTATCCTGACTTTTGACAAACTATACTCGAAAATGTAATTAAAGACCAACATTTAAGAGTTTCCATCTTGATTATTTCGTTATTTTAACATTATTTCATAAAAACATGAATGAGAATTCGTGTAACCAGTAATATTAGGGTAATTTTTATTGTTAATACCTACACTTAAACCAAAATGCAGTAATCACAGGAAATGTGCACCTGTTCAGGTTAGGATTTTGGTCTTAAATTAGATTTTCGAGTGTATATCATTTTACAAACTTTAATTTCGCAAAAAACTTGTTTTTGCTTAAACCATTACATATTACAAAGGTTACATGGACTTATTAAATAAGTTAGGTTAGGTTACACTTTTGTCCACACAAAAAATAATGTGGCAGGAAGTATGTCTTTGCGAAATGAAAGTTTGTAAAATGATATAATTTGCCAAATGATGATTTGGTAAAAAAATTGTGAATCAAATTTTTGATGTAGCCCAGAACTAAGTCCAGTAATTTGGGCAAGATTTTGGCAGTTTTTAGAAATGGGTATCTTTTTTATTAAATGCAATGGTCAATATTAGAGATCATAATATATCAAGATACTAAGAAGTTACTATCTTCATAGTATAGAGCCATGAAACTATAAATACAACAAAATTATTATAAAAGGAAAAGTGTTTTGTTTTTGTTTATTTATTTTCAAGTAATTTTATTTTTGGTATAATTCTTACTGATTGTAAATCTTCATAGCTATCTCCAAAACAGACCATGAAAATTAATTTGTCTTCACCTTTCTTCCATGCTGTATTCTTAGTTAACACATACAATATCAAGCACTCTGATTTCTATACAAAACAGGCCCAACTAGTGAGTTGTTGGTGCTGAATGTGTTAAGAAATAAATAAACCTGGGAGTCTTACCACTTAGCTCCTACAATACCCATTATTATTATGTTGTAAGCGGAGTTAAGGCACAGGCCTGAAAAGCCATACACATTATTTGTATCATTAAAACTACTGAACTAAATTCAATAAATAAATTCAAACATTGTCTAAGGGGTGCTTACCTGAAGCTTGTCCTGCACACATGACATATTGGGCCTAAATACCACATCAGGCACCACTGCGGGCCCACATGTAAGGATTTTATTTTATTTTATTTCATACATAAGATAATATATCTGCATCTTATTATTTATTAATGTTCATTATAATTGTGCAGATGTAAGTGTTATTTTTATTTAAAACTTATTGAGGCTAATTATAAGTAAGAAGTGGTCTGTACATGTACAATTAAATTATGGTTGGTCTCTATCTATTTAGATTATACGAATTTGGCAAAAACAATGGTTTTATTCAATAAAGCAAAACATTTTACATGTAAACATCTTTCTATTAATGAAAAACACTAGTTTCTACACTATTCTATTTATTTAATTACAAATACAAACAATAACATACAATATGTATATAAGATTATTGCACCATCCCACTTGCTAGTAACTTTTCAATTCTGGTTGAATTCTTGTGAATCACAATCTTGAGATCATCAATTTTATCTTGTTTTTCTTTCACATCTGCATCCAGCTGTTTGTTTTTCGTGTGAAGGGGCAACAGTGAATCGTCACTAGCCCTAAAAAAAAAAGATAAATAAACTTAGTGTTTTAAATATATTAAATGTATTTAGGTATAATGTATTAAATTAAAATAATATAACATTGTATTCTTTTGCTTACGCCTTTTGTTTCAAGAGCTCCTTAGAAGTTTCTTCATATGTTTTAGTCCACTGTTGCAACTCTTGTCGCATCACTTCGACATCTTCTTGAATATGGTCCAGAAGTCTACCCAATGGGTTTGCGACACGAGACAATGCTTGGATATTGAATCGTACTTGCTCTATCTCTTGGTTAGCTGCCTCCCTTGCTTTTTGAGCTCCGAACTGCCATTCCTGCAAAATTTTATATATAATAATATTTTATGACTTGGTTAGCAGTCTTCGGCTTGATTCCCAGTAAGGATAAATATTTCTGATGAGCTTAAATAATTATTTTCCTGCATGATTGGATATAGTTTTGTATGTATGTATTTATCTGTATGAGTATAATTATCATCGTCTAGTATCCTGGGCTACTATTAATTTGAACTTACTATCTCAGTCTTGCCATTAATTTGAGAAAATTCTTTCTGTGAGTCCAGAATCTGTTGCACCAAGTGGCCATGCTGATTTGATGACAGCTGTACAGGCTGGTCTAAAGAGGAGTTGCTGTCTGGTTGCTGCTCTACAATAATAATACTATTATCCTCTTCCTGTAATGAAAAAACTTTTAGAATAATTGCTCCTTATATTTTTATTACACATTTTCCAATTTAAGACTTGCCTCTTCATTTGCATTATTTTCAATAATTATATTAACTTTGCCCAAAAGAAGATTTTCAGTGCCTTGCTCGATCGTTCCATGCTTATCTCTTAACCGAGGTGCACCAGGTCTTGATGATGAATGCCTTACACTTGCTGGCCTAACTATATTTGGAGCTGTTTCAATATTTTTAGCTGATAGAACTCTATCCTGTTCTTTAATATCACTGTTCCTTGTTGGACTCGATTTTTGTATACTTGTATTACTTTGAAATATGCCTTTATCAGAGTCTGGCATATGTTCTTTGTTCTCAGTGTCTGCCACTTCTTTCTTGATCTTTTTTTCTTCAACTGCAGATACTAAGTCATTGATAGAATCAGAGATTATTTCTTGAGGTTGGGTCTCTATGTTATTTTTGCTTAATTCCATTAAGTCTTGAGATGATGAAGAGGAATTTAAGTCATTTTCAGTGATTGTGTATGAAGTATTTAGATTTCCTTGTTCTTCTTTTACTGGTAGGGTAGACTTTGAGGCAGGTGTGATTTTTTGATCAACATCTCTGTCTTTCTCATCATTGTTAACTTGATTGTTGATTGTTACTTTGGATGGTTCTTTACTTGTGTGTGAATTAGTATTGGGCTGCTGATTTATATTTTCTCCTTGGGTCCTTTTGTTGATAGTTTTTGATTTTAGGTTTGCTGGTTTTGTTGGAGATTCCTGCTTAAGTGTATCTACTTTAGATTTACTAACTCTCTCTTTGTTTCCATTTTTTATGTTGGGATCATTTTTTTGTTCTTTTTTATGACTAGGCAACTTTTCACTACTCCTTGATGTTAATTTTTTACTTTCTGTACTTTTTTTAGTATTTTCCTTTAGCTTTGAATCAGCTGTTTGTGATGGCTTAGTCCCCTCTTTGAATTTCTTAACTGCTTCATTTGAAGATAACTTCTTGTCTAAAGCATGTGCTAAACACTGCAGTAACTCATTTGTCTTGTCAGCTTCTTGCCCTGACACTATTTTAGAAGGCTTAGCAGACAATGTTTTCCCAGTAGTTAATCCTAAAAATTAAATATTGTTTTTTTCTTATAGGGATATTACTACTATTTCCACATAATATGTACTAAATTTATGCTCACTTACCGACAACATATATGACTTTATTGAGGAATAATATTTTAGTTTCCCTATCTTTAACATTTTCAGATACCAATTCTTCTTCTTCAAACAGTCCCTCAAAAAATCCAGTGGTCTTTAAAACCTGTGAAAAAATATTTTTTTGAACTCGCATGCCACATGAATCCTACGTTTATCTTACTATAGTAACCAAAAGTACAATCAATACTCACCGTTGTTATAATATCATGCAAGAATCGAAATGGTGGTTTCTTCAACAACTTTTCAGTCAACGGAGGGCGCTTTACATACTTTCCAAGAGATGTCTGTGTGGCTTTTATTAAACTTGGATCCAATTCTTTCTCCATAGTTCATAATTAAGAAGACTAATCACCTTACATAGATCCGCATTAACTCGCTTTTCCAACTACCTGACGAAAACAGTGTATGAATCTAAACGACTTTGACACCTCATTGTTTACCTTTGGTCGCTATAGCAACCATTTTTTACATTTTCCTAACTAGTAAAGCAACAGCTGAAAGCTATTCAGCCACGTTTAATTATAATTATTAGTGAGTTGCTTTATTTTATTTTATATAACTCATAGACATATTGGGGCATAATCGGCGAGAGACACGGTCAAACTTTATATAGATAAGGATCATGCCGAGGGCGGCCTTACTTAGATAATCAAAGTTCGTAGTTACGTTATCTCCATCCCTTTCTGCCATTTTAGTCTCGTATGACAAGTAAAAGTGAGGGGGAATATTGTTTCGAACTTCATAGTAATCATCCTGAGGCTCTACTTTGAAATCAGTAATTCGAACTTCGGATCGCCCCGTCACTTTCTTGCAAATTAGTGACGCGTCGAGAGCAAAAGGGATAGCAATAGACGAAGTTCGAATTACGGATTTCAAAGTAGAGCCTCTGCTAGAGGTGATGCTCTTTTTATAGTTTTTTTGTGTTATTTCTAATTTCTATAATTTATTATTTAAGTAGCTTAATTTCTTATGATTTTCATAACTTTAGTTTTAATAATAGGTAGTTTAGTGTTTTTATTCTAGTGTAATTAAAAGTTTATAACAAAAAGGTTGCGATATTTTTTCAATTTATTGTTGATTATTGGCCCATTATTTGGCCCCATTTATTTACGTTATAAAAATAATCTGTGACCTTATAGACCCAAAGGATAGACCGGATAGACCCCTCCGAAAGCCTTGTTAAGCTATCTGTGACAGACATTATGACCATACCTTATATTCTGTGATTATGACATGTGTCATGTGAATATCGTGACGTGGCTGACCATACCCTTATAATCTGTGGGCTGACCCGAGCCCTACCTACCATACCATACCAAGCCAACACCAAGCCCAGCGCCTGAGCGAAAGTAATATCAAAATTAGCTTGGGAGAGAAACTAAACTAGTGTTATTGTAAATATCATACCAAGGGGCAGATGATAAACAATTGAACATGCCACCCAAGCGCAAACGTTTGGGGCGGCCACCGGGCTCCAAGAAGAAAAACAATTCTAGTTCCACTAAACATGTATGCAGTTCCTGCTTAATTACGTTTAAGACCAAGTCTAGCTTGATTAAGCACATTCGTGTTTGCAGCAACAAGAAAGTGCTGAAGATTACTGATGTTTCGGCTAGAAAGGTAAATATTGTGGTGTGTGATCATGCATCCAACATAAAAAAAATGAATTCCTAATTTACGTTGATTTTTTTACAGGCCGCATTCAGTTGCGATGAATGCAATAAGAAGTTTCGGTTCGAAAATAGTTATAAAAAGCACCTGAAGCTGGATCATTCAAAACTCCCAGGAGCAGTTGCATGCAACCAGTGTTCTGTCCGCTGTCCAAGCAAGGCAATACTCAAGCAGCATGTTGCAGACGTCCATGAACGGGAGATATTCGAGTGTGAACATTGCAAGAAGAAGTTTGTGCGTAGAGCTCATGTGTTACGGCATATTGCCCAGAAGGGATGTGATGGAACCCTAGTTAGCATGTTCCCCTGTGAAGTAAGTACATAATCGTTATTAAGTTATCATGTATTTTATTCTTGTAAAAGAGAATTAAGAATTTCACCCTAATTTGAAAGTTCTTTTTAAATATTTTATGGACATTTCAGGAAATTTATTTCATTATGTTGTTTTATTATTACAGATTTGTAATGCCACTTTCACTCGCAAGGACAATTTGATAGTGCATTTGCGTTTGCAGCATATCAGCTCCAACCATTTTGTATGCAAACATTGTTCCTATCATACTGGAAATTTCTCCAAGCTGATTATACATACTCAAAAAAATCATTCAGGTAATTCAAAAAGATCCAGTTAGGGTGGTTTCCAAGATAAAAAGTTAAAAAAACTGTCTCTAAAAGTTTGAACACCATTGTGCTGTACATTTGAACATTTGAACTGCATAGTTCTAAATGTAGTTGTAGGAAAATAACTATGCAGTGGCTGTCAGTTCAGCTCTACTAGTTCCACTAGTTTAAACTGAATATCTGGAGCGGGTTTCATTCTCATAGTATGGGTGGTTTTTACAAAAAGAAAATCTATGTTCACCATTGATTTAATTGTAAAATCCGAAACTACTTTATGATCACTTGTTGGCTTAAGTCTGAGTGTATGTTAGTGTTTTGTAGATATTGTCATTGCTGACCAGTGATATGATCATCTTGTTTGTCTCTAGAAAATCCTAATCATTTTGAATGCCACCACTGCAGTAAAGTGACAAGTTCACGGGCGGCTATGGCCAAGCATTTGGAGATACATGGCGAAAAGAAATATGAGTGTGATGTTGTAAGTATAAAATAGTATTTTGTTTGCTATAAACAGACTGGCAAGCTTGAATGATCAAATTTTTTTTCCTTCCTACTGCTGCTATTGTTTTTGAAGGGTAAGTAAAATATTTTGGTGTTACTGCTAGCTACTCTATTAAATATCAGCCACTATACAACAAGCTCTATTTATTCACATGGTAATTTATTATATTGCTTGAACACTACTACTTTCAAATCACACTGTTAAATTTAAAAGTAGTCCATCCATGCTTTTGTTTTTAATTCTGTTTGAACACTAGTATAAATTACTACTATGATTGTTTTAAATAATTGGATACAGACATCTGTTAGTGCTCCTGCAGCCTTCTTTAGAGTTCTTTAGGTTTTTCTGTTGTGCTACATCTCTAGATACTCGCCTCCACTCCTGTTCAACTCAACATTTCTGTTGAATTTTTTTTATTGCTGTCGACTGGCAAACAGGCATAACCCACCTGATGGAAAGTGGTAACCACCGCCTATGGACATTTGCAACGCCGGAGGCGTCACCAATACGGTCTTGAAGAAATTTAATGATACCCTTTTTGAAAAGCCCCATATTGTAGCACATTTGGAAAGTCTCAGCAGGAAACTCATTCCAAATTCCTATAGTACGCACTAGAAACGCTTTTGCTGGATTTCTTTTATTGCAGTTGCAGGATTTTGAACAACAAATCTATAATTATTAAAAAACATGTAGTAACTTACTTAATGATTTTGCAATATTATGTTCCAACTTAATAAATTTAAATAAGTTTCTGACTAAAAATATTATGTTGTGATAACTTTTGTGCTGACTTTACTTTTGTTTGCACAGTCAACATCTGTTTATTAAAACCTAACTCATGAGTTCCATCTCAGTGGGCCTACATTATCGTTAGGTTTAGGTTACATATCTATTCCAAATTTTAGGTCATTGCATTTATGGGAATAGGTTCAAAATTGATTTGTGATGCTTGAATAAATGGTGGTTGCGATATTGGAATACCTAAATAGAATTTACACAAACCCATCCTTTTAATTCCTGCGCTTATAACGTAACTTATAAATCACTGCTGTTCATGTTAATTAATGTTACAATGTGTATACAATGCAACAGTGTGGCTACTGCACGTACACCATCGAGGTGATCCGCCGCCACGTGCTGACCCATGTGGAGGACAAGCCGTACAAGTGCACCATCTGCGGGCAGTCGTACATCCAGCGCGCGCAGCTGCAGCGGCACCTCGTCAAGCACACCGGCAACATGTGCCTCAAGTGCGGGGGCACCTTCAAGTCCAAGGCCAGGTACGTCCCGAAAGCCGCTCACTTGTGCCTCGTCCCGTCACTCGGACAAACGCCATGCCCCATATTACGGTCGTATTTATCGCGGTGGATAAAGCATCTAACCCTCGCACTTACGTTCTGGTCAGAAAGTGACAGATGTTTTATCCACATCAATAAACAGCAAATAAGATACAAAATTTACTAAATTATTGTTATTCTATGATAGAGTTGTATTGTGGCTGAATTTAAATTGGTTAATAGTCAGCATCGTTTATTTTTGGTTCCAGTCTGATCATACACCAGCGCGAGCACATGGGGCTGGTGAAGCTGTTCTGCCCGTATGAAGACTGTCCGCACGCCAAGAAGGAGTTTAGTAATGACGTCAGTCTCACTAACCACGTCAGGAGCCATTTAGAAGACAAACGTGAGTCAATCATACATAATACAACTTTTAACTGATATGGAAAATTAATGGAACTAAAAGTTAAAACTAAACTTATTTAAATTAAAATAAAACTAAGCTAGGTACTCAAATATTAAAGATGTATATAATAATCACCTCTATAAAAAGAACACCCCCTCTAGCAGGTCCGCTCACGGCATGGTCCCTATGACACTGGCTGCACCTCTGGATAGCTAGCCCAATCCTTTGGGAGAGGTAAGCACCAGCTCTAGGATCTCCGGAGGCGTCTATGAGCCGGGATGACAGGGCCTTAATAAAGCTTTTCATATCGGCTGACCAAGGACCCATGGTCTCCACTGCAAACGCCACAAATTCATAATTATTTAATAATGATGAATATTTGCGGCGCTTGATGGTTTGGGCCTGATCAGCTGCTGCACCGGCCCGATTACGGGTTGCCTGGACGTGGGAAAGGGCGAATGTGTCAACATTATGGTGATATGCACGGCTAGCACAAGTTGCCCGCGACTTGTTTGTCGCTCGGATCTCCCTTTCTACCAAGTCAGTAACGATAGAGACGCGCTGAGCGACAAGCGAGAAAATATAACTTGTGCTACCCGTGCTGGTGTACCAAATCTTGTAAAACATGGGACAATCTCATATGGGTACTAGGCAACTTAAATACATAAAAAAACACCCACAACTCAGAAACGAATATTCGCATTCATCAGAAATATTTACCCATACCGGGAATCACACACGTGACCCCTATCCTCATGGTCGGCAACCAGGCTAACCGTGTCGCCAAACAAGTCGTCTTAGTGCTACTTAATATTGTGTTTTATTTAAGCGTTCGCATGCGCGGTGTGCAAGAAGCGGTTCCACAGCGATGTGAACATGCGCCGGCACGTAAGCACGCACCAGCTGGACCGGCCGCGGCGCTGCATGTACTGCGTGGCGGCGCGCGCGTACGTGCGCGGCGAGCAGCTCGTCAAGCACGTGCGCAAGTGCCACGCCGACCTGTTCAGGGGGCACCTGGCGCACGTGCGCCGCGTGCTCGTGAGTACACTCAAACACACGCATACACTTACTTGCGCAACGACCCGGCACGTACGCAAGTGCAACGCGGACTTGTTCCTGTTAAATACCCAATAAATGGCACATATTGACTGTAGAATTAACTTGGAATAAAATTGACGGTGACAACAATCGGTAGGTTGCCAACAATAGGACTGTTAACCCTGCCATGTTCGATATTTATTCGTTGATTTTGCAGGGAGTCAACGTGAACATAGACCGTGTGAAGAAGTCCGAGATGGATTCGATCCTGAACGTGTTGGACGCGGAGTCGGAGCGCATCCTGCAGGGCTACGGCGAGGGCGTGCTGTACGGCGGCGTGCAGGACGCCGAGCCCGGCTCCGTCGAGCTCGAGCTGCCGCTCAAGGTACAGTCGGAGCGCGTCCTACAGGGCTGCTAAACCTACAACTTTCCTTTGATTTTTTTGCTTAATAAGAAGAAAAAAAACCATGTCCACTGCCAACCGCATTCTTCCGCATTGCTTGTAATAAATATTTCCTAACCAGTCTTCTCAGTGAACAAGGGTTATATTTTATCTCCCTATAACTCTATATTATATCCCAGAGCGAAAACAGCACTCTGATGTCCGAGGAGGAACTAGCCAAGAACCTGAAGAAGCTGCTGTCACAGCTGATCGACCTGGAGAAGCTGGAGTGCTTCGGCTGGCCCGACGAGACCGTCGACGTGGTACGATAACTAAACCATAAATAACAGTTAAAACCACGGAATAGAAAAAACAGTTTAATATAATATAACAGACATTCGGTCTAGCACAAATCCCGTGACATTTATGTGTTGATTGTGTTCTTAATCATAGACGGGTCTATATCGATTGGCATACAATTATTAGTCCTATCGTTGTGTCGCATAACGTCTTTTGTCCTAATAACGTATGGCATACACTTTGTTCCGCATATTTTTGATTGTCCGAAATTGTTGTTCCTATTATCGTTTGTCCTAAATATTATTTGTCCTATCGTTTGATGTGGCTAAGATTCAACTGTCGAATGATTGATGTGCATAATTGTAATATTCCTAATATTTAATGTGCTACAATTGTTTTGACTACATTGTCATGTCATATTATTGTCAAACTTGTTGGTTCTGGCGTTTCGCTCGCTCGTTAGGGTCACAGTTCTACCTAACACTCCTCCTCGCTCCGCTCGTCGTCGTACCTAACCTAACCGAAATCTGACCTGCCTGAAGGTAGAATACGTAGTTTAGGTGCTGTAATTGTAGCCAGTTTAATAATAGGCAAAATAATTATTAGGACAATTCATGTTAGGAATATTATGCTTTAGGTTTAGGTAATTAGACTTTAGGGTTATCAATATTAGGACAAACTTGCTTTAGGACGTTAAATGAGTATGCGCAAAAAATATTAGGACAAATGAGTAGTATGCCATTCAACAGTATGCCAAACATTCTCGGCCAAAGATTTTTAGAACAAAAAACGTTATGCGATACGACAGGCGCCCATCATGGACATATTGGCTGAAGAATACATTCAAGGTGTATTCTTCATGCGTAATTGAAAAATTTACATCCTCACAAGTTTGTATTCACATCTGCAATAAGTAATAGTTGTTTCGTATTAGGGAATAGTAGGATTAGCAGGGTATGCTATTGATGACGTCATTATCGATTCGGCAGGTGCTAGAGAAAGTGATCGAGCAGTGCGGCGCGCGCGCGGCGGACCGCGAGCGCTGGTCGCGCGTGCAGCGCCTGCGCGAGAACACCAAGCAGCTGTTCCTGTACGTCATCGAGGACGAGCACATCGCGCGCATGCTCGACACGCACACCATCGACCAGATCGTGCAGCACATACTGGCTCAGGTTGCCGACAACGCGCAGCCGTAGACGCGCACACTACACTAGAACCTACTGGCCCGTAACAAATAACGCTTGGGATCTACATCGAGGTTAATGCACGCGACCACAGACCCGCAATCCATGCAGGTCTTTGGCATTGGGCGGATTAATTTTAGAGCGGTGAAGATCAGTGGGCGCACTTGTGTGACTATGTGACCCTTGACCAACATATTTTGGGAATTTGTGTCTCTGGACACAATTTAACTTTTATCTGTGTTAGAACGATCCCTACGACGCCCGTATTTTGTTAGTTAGTTTAGTTTGTTATTTAGAATAGTGGACACTATTCGCGAAGCAAGGCATATGAAAATAAAAACAGACATTATTTGAATATAGAACTTCTTCCTTTTTTGTACTCTGTTAAAACCTATTTAAATTAGTCAACGACGTCACAAGGTTTAAATGTAGTTTTTATGGAAAGTCAAAGCAACAAGTGTAAAGTTTCTTCGCTATTCCATAACTGCTTTTGCATAAAACTTTCCTTTCTACCTGGCACATCCATGGACTGACCATAACTAATGGTATATCTTAACTTACTTTTTTTCTGTTATAGTACTTTGTATGCGTAAATATTATTTCCTACACCGTGTGTGAGTTCACGTGGAGTGAAGGGAGGGCGGACGACGAGCGAAACGGAGCTCTTTAGTAAGGTATAAAGTTATCATAACGTTGATATTTGGTAATGCATTCCAAAATTATGTGCTATGATTATCATATCATTTATAACGCAGTTTTAGATTAGCTACAAGATATTTGTGATTGCATTAATATAGGTTGCATGCTTAATGAAATTAGATTATACCAATAGTGCTGAAACCTTGAAACTTCATCGCGGAGATTTGGGTTTCAACAGCAGCTTTTATTATTTACCAAATAAATAATTACATCAAATGAAAATATTATTTAAGAAGTGATAGAAAAAAAATAAAAGACTTCGTAGTTTATTAGATATTGATCAGAACAAGATAACTTACAATTTGAAATATGTGTAATGATTGTAATGAATTACAAACGTATATTATTTTACCAATATTGTAGAGGGTTAAGTTTAAATATAAGAATATTATTGTTATCAACTTATCACGCAATATACATAGATATCATTTATTGTAAGTTTTGATAATCAAACTTATTTTTCTTTTAGAGAATGTTGACGATTTTAGTAATACAAAATTGGTTTGAGGTATTTTATTGTACTAGGTTTATTTTATATTGCAGTTAAGTTTTGAATAAATAACACTCATGAGTAAAATGTTAAACTTACTAATTGTTAATTCATAGATTCTGTTAAATCACCGAAAGTGTGCCTTTTTCTGGTTTTTTACTATTTAAAATAAATTTCTAAGTAATAAAAACGTTAATATTATTACTGCAACAACAACCACCGCCACCACCACGACCGCTCGGTCGAGGTCGAGGGAAGGTCAAGGACAAAAACATGGGACCAAACAAAACATGATTACATACGTCTAGCGACAGGCTCTACTTTGAAATTCGTGATTCGAACGTCGTCTATTGCTATCCCTTTTGCTCTTGACGCGTCACTAATTCGCAAGAAAGTGACGGGGCGATCCGAAGTTCGAATTGCTGATTTCAAAGTAGAGCCTCAGGTAGTTGTTATTTCGACTTTGTTTTCCTTACAAAAGGAACGTGGTTATGCATTATACAGACATACCTCGTACATATTCAAGTTTTAGGTTTTTTTTTAAAGAAGGTGAAATATTAAATGGGTTCCCCGGATACAAAACTTTTCTTCAACATATTTTTTATTTTTGTTGTATCGTAACGGTAAAACATACAAGCGCGTCAAATTTGCAATGATTATATGTGTATACCAAACCCCTAAGCCAAACCCTGAAGGAAAACAATTATTTTTTCACCTGATATTTGCTTCACTAAAGCCCCAGATAGACGGGCGAGTAAGTACGCCTACTTAGCTCGACGTCCTTTCTCGCCAGTGTTTACCTTTAGAAGTTCTCGCGTACCTTAGGGTGACACACGGGCGAGTAAGGTCTCCGAGCCACAAGTATGGCGTACTTACTCGCACGTCTATCACGCCTTTAACTCATTACATTAAAACATTAAAAGGACAACATTGCGTTTTTAAAAGTGGCTGCACTGCAACACTTTGCTTTGCCCACTAATGTTGCCATGCCAGTCGGGTTGACGTTGACGTTTCTTATCAGCTGTGACGTGACATTTTGTTTATTATAATATTATAATTTTTATTTTATGTACTCGCATTTGTACTTGCATCTCATGATTACAAATCTCAGTTAGCCGTATCCCTTTCACTCAACCGATTACTATAATCGAAAGAAAAACACAGGACTTACAAGTTTTGTATCTCATACTTTGCGTTTATACCAGCGTGTTATAGAATAGAGGTCAGTGTTTAAGTACCGTAGTTTGTTACTGTTACCAGTCGGTTAAGTACCGTTTCTTTACCCAACTCGTTTGTGTTGTAGGTACAGAGAAAATATAGCTTTCTAAAGTTCTGCACGAACATAAAATTTCAGATAAAATAAGGTAATAATGTCGGTCAGTGCTCCCCTTATTGTAAGATTGTTGGCTTCGTCGGTGTCCGTGGCGGGCCGAGCTGGCAAAATAGTTCGAGATGTCATGAGCAAGGGCGAGCTGGGGATCGTGGAGAAGGTAAACCTGATTAGCAAACCTGATACTAGTACTTTTTGAAAATATGTTTTCAATATTTCTAAGGTATCTCAAAGAATACTGTTACTGTTGATTACATCATCAAATATTTATGTTTATCTTTGCTATCGCGATTTTATCTTGATAAGTTTTGTTCTATTGTTTTATTTAAGATATGAGAACTATGCATTATTTTTAAATAAGTACTTACTTTAATAACATAAAAACATTTATGCTTTAGTGTTGTCAAAATAAATGGTTTGGTAGTAATTAGTCACTCTACAAAGGTGATTAATTACTATTATTGTAAGGAAAAACATAATAGTATCCTCATAAGGCCCAATACTGATTTTAATTATTGCAACATAGTCAAATGTAACTGAAAAAGTAAGCAGGACTTACAAGGACATATTTATAAATTTTTCAGGGAAAAGATGACTATCAGACAGAAGCAGACAGATCTGCAGAGAGATGTATTATAGCATCACTTTCTCGCCAGTACCCTAAAGCAAGTATCATTGGAGAGGAAGGTGGTGTACAAAATGAGGTATGATATATATTTTTAGGTACCGTAAACTCGGGTTACTTTAGCCCTAGGGGGTAACATTGCCCACCCCAAAAACCACATAAAAAATTACATTACCTTATTAATTACTGTTATATGTTACATCAGGACCAAGCTACTTATATAGCTCTAAAATTATAATATCAATTTAAGATGTTTAACACTAAAATAGTTATAGTTTTAAGGGTGGGCAATGTTACCCCCTAGGGCTAAAGTAACCCGAGTTTACGGTATATGTGAATTATTTTTTCATAATAATGATAAGTACTTCAAAATATGACTTATGGTAAGTACAGTCAACCAATTTGATTTCTAGGCCAATTTGGACTATGTTAAAATGACATTATCAACCAAAACATAAGAAACTTCCTATGATTTGGTTTACAAAGTCACGTTGACAAAGTCCATAATCAAAATCAAATTGGTTGACTGTACCTATTAACTAATTTGAAATGTGATTTTATTCAGGACGAGATTATCCCTGACTGGATAGTCCTTGATGCTGACAAAGAGGTGTTGGGTTTAGAGTGTCCAGCAAGTTTGAAGGGGGTGAAGGAAGAAGACATTGTGGTGTGGGTGGACCCCCTTGATGGGACTTCAGAGTACACTCAAGGTATATATGACTTTGTGTCCTCATAAGCAGAGCCAGCAATTTGCATGTCCTACTTGGAGGTTCAAGGTGCCAATCTAATCTAAATCTAATAATACTCAGCAAAACGCAGTTGTCTTCCTCAGTTACCAAAGAAATATCTAAAATCAGTGTGGCTTTCTGTGACACTTTTATAAAATTCTAGGTGCCCTAATGTTGAAGAGGGATCCTTGGGAAAGATGGAAAATGTATTTAAGCCACCCTTTCATAAGCATGAAGTGGTACCTTAGCCTACTTCAATCAAATTTCGGTAAATTAAAAGTTTTGGTTAGATTGATTTGTTCTTTGTAAAGTTTGGATTACTAACTTCAAGTGTGTGATTTAGTTTAGTGTAACCATATTTTTTGTTATAGTAACCACCCTTCTCAAGGATGTAGATGTGTATACATGTGTGTTTAATTGCATGCTGCATGCTGCATGTCGGGTCGGTCATCCATATTCCAAATAAGGTGAATCTTCAGCTAAATAGATAATTGTTTCAGGTTTCCTTGAACATGTAACAGTACTAATTGGAATCTCTGTCAATGAGAAACCAGTAGCTGGTGTAATCCATCAGCCATATTTCAAACATCAGACTGGAGGCGAGGTCAAACTGGGCAGAACCATATGGGGGTTATCGGAAGCAGGTATCGGCGGTTTTACACCGGCTCCCCCTCCACAATCTATAATTATAACGACCACAAGAAGTCATTCAAACCCAATTGTAGAAAAGGCTTTGAAAGTTATGAATGCGGCTCAGATCCTCAGGGTTGGAGGTGCAGGGTACAAGGTATGTAATTTATATTACTAGTTCGTCCTAGCCGTTTAAGGGTTTAAGGGTTAAACTAGGGTAATCTAGTAGGTTAAACTAGTTTATAGTAAATCTTATTTCCTAAAGGAACTTGGCCCGTTATTGCTTGCTTCTAAGCTCTGTCTAGCTGCTCCTAAATTGAATTTGTAAGTTCATATCTATATTTATTTTAATCCAATTTAGGCTCTAATGATGAGTAGATGAGATGAGGCATCTAAATTTTAGAATTTAGTGCTTTGCAGTGACCAAAACGGTGCACTTGCGTATCGGATTCTGCGCGTGAATTACTTTACTTTATTATTATTTTTACTATATTTTTATATATCATTAAATTCAAAAGTACTAAAATTGATCTAATGTGCAGAACAATTGGGACTTTATGATAAAACTGCAACAATCAAATGTTTCTGCCGTGTAACAGATAATAATAACTTTCCAGGTGTTGCAACTGCTGGAAGGGCAAGCATCAGTGTACGTGTTCGCGAGCCCGGGCTGCAAGAAGTGGGACACGTGCGCGCCCGAGGCGGTGCTGGCGGCGGCGGGCGGCAAGCTCACCGACATCCTCGGGAACCACTACCAGTACGGCGCCCGCGAGCCCGCGCCCAACCGGACGGGCGTGCTCGCCGCCGCCAGCCAGGACCTGCACAGCTACGCCCTCAGCAGGATACCGCAGGAACTAAAGGACGCCCTAGCCAGTAAATAATAACGAAAGAGAACCTTGCCGTGTTCTGGTCGCGTTTATACCGGTGGATAAATGTGGTTTGAGCATCAGTCAGTCTCGAGCACTTACTCGCCAGAAAGTGACTGTTTTTTGAATAAGCTAGTTGATACGTAATAATGGTGATATTGTAAAATAAAAATAAACTTTGAAAACAGTATACTTTATTCCCTTATTAAATAGAACAATAAGTTAAAAAACAATGTCAAGTCGTTAAAATTACTACTTTCGTCATCTCTTTGGTAATATTTTAAAGCTTACTTTTCTTATGTGTTTTCAACAACAATTTCAATTCGCGTCTTAAAATTTTACCGGACGCATTTTTCGGGATATCGTCGAGGAATATGACTCCGCCCCTCAATTGCTTAGCTGGTGATACCTGAAAAGAATTACATAGTTGTACACAAATATTTAACCATTATTTGTGAATTACTTCAATTCAATTCATTTATTTCATAAACAATTAATTAATTGTGTTTGAACATAATCTTAAAAACTAATACATAGGTATATAAAAAATTAAGTCTGAGCATTAAATTAGTAACGATGTCGATTAAATAATTAAATAAGAATAAAAAAACAATAATAATTCTCACGTCACATACTAATAAAAACTAAGATATAAAATAAGCCCTTTTACTCAGCTTTATAATTATGCATTAAATTCCTCAATAGAATAAAAACACTCCTTGAGCAAGAATGCCTTTAATTTGGTTTTAAATGTGCAGCTATTTGTGAGCGATTTCATTTCAACCGGCAATCTGTTAAAAAGAACTATAGCCTGGAAACCCGCGAAATGTCTTGCTATTTGTAACCTAGGCGTGATTGACGTCGGCAAGTCCTTTCTTCTTGTTGCTAAACGCTTTTCCCTTTCATCGGGTGTTTCTATTCTGTTAATGTGCTTGACCAAATCCGCCAGCACCACCAAGATATAAAGGCATGGAATAGTTAGGATTTCAAATTTAATAAAATAATCCCGACAAGATATCCATTGCGGTATTCTAGCCATGATTCTTATAGCTCTTTTTTGGGCAACAAATGCAGATTGCACGTTATACTTGTAGCTATTTCCCCAAAATTTTATGCTATATCGCAGTTTAGATTCCACTAAAGCGTAGTATACCATTTTCAGTTGGCCCAGTTTTATCTCATCCCGCAGACTTCTAAGCGCATAACATGCTGAACTAATGGCACCGACAACCGCACTTAATTCATTTTTCCAATTTAGGCTAGAGTCAATGTGGATGCCAAGAAATTTTACACATTCCGCTTGTTGTATTTTGGCGCCGTCAAGAGATATTTGTAGGGCATCTTTGTTCCTGGTGGTAGTTGTAAAGAGCAGTGCGGTAGTTTTGCCACTATTAAGTGACAACCCGTTTACCGTAAACCACTCGTGAGACGCTGTAAGAGCATCGTTGACGGATGCATTTAGCTGAGACATGTTTTCTGCGGAAATAATTGCATTTGTGTCATCAGCAAAAACAACCAATTGAGTGTTAGGTACAATATTAGATATATAATTAATCAGGTCATTTGTAAATAATATAAAGAATATTGGACCCAATATAGATCCCTGGGGGACTCCCCACTTTACGCTAGCCATTTTAGAATTGTATGATTTTATGTTGCCGTCTTGCAACCATTTTATTTCGACTGATTGCTTCCTATTGCTAAGATATGAACGAAAGAAGCTCAATACTTTGCCCCTAACTCCGTAGTGTTCCATCTTTGCAAGCAAAATGTCGTGATTAACAGTGTCAAAAGCTGAGCTCAAATCAAGGAATATACCCGCTACCTTTTCTTTTTCATTTAAGTGGTGAACTATGTCCCCCACAAGTGTGGTAATAGCTTCGATCGTTCCCTTACTCTTTTGGTACCCGTATTGTCTCTCGTTCAATATCCTATTCTGATAAAGATGCTTTATCAGCCTATCCTTCATCAATCTCTCTAGTAATTTGGAAAGTGTAGGTAAAAGAGAGATAGGCCTGTAGTTTTTGTGGTCATACTTGGAACCCTTTTTATAAATTGGCAAGACCTTCGCAATTTTGAACTGATCTGGATATGTTCCATTTTCAAAACAATCATTGAAGAGACTGGCTAATGGTTCTGCAATTAAGTCTATATTGTCTTTGATAATAGTGATTGGAATCTCGTCATAACCATACGACGTCTTAGGCTTTAGCTTTTTAACTAAAAATTGAACTTCAAAAGAGGTAACCTGTTCATACTGCATTGGGTTTCCTATCCTGGGTACATGTGACTGTAGTAGTACAAGAGCTTTAAGGATATCTGGTTTGGAGTCTTTTACATGATTAAAATGTTCCAGAAAGATATTGCAAATTTCCTCTGGATTATCCACTATTTTGTTGTAACCGTTACCTCCATCGGTTTTTAGTTGTATGTTCCTTATAGTGTGGTCAGTCAGCTTGTTACGATGATCTTGCACAATTTTCCAAATTTCTTTAGACGAGTCTTTTGCCTTTTCAATTTGTGCTTGGACTGCCAATTTCCTAGCATTTTTTATCACACGTCTAAAAATGGTAATATATCTTCTCCTGTAGGCCGCTATTGCATTACAAGAGGATGCGTTGTGTGTTGTAAGTACACGCTTCATTTTGCTAGACACTTGAACCCCTTTAGTTATCCAATTTATTTTTAACCCTGGTTTACACACTTTTAATTTTCGCTTTTTGAAACTGCTCTTAAATATTTTGTTAAATTTATCAATGAAGTTATTTATACCTATCATTTTCCAGTTGTCCCCCATGATTTTTTGTCTAAAGTCAATATTACATTTAGCGTTTAAATTCCTTACTTCCTTCCACATTATTCTGGTTTCATCCTTAGTGCAACTTTCGATAACATTGAAAGTACTCAGTAGTCCTGCGTGTCCATCTGCTAACCCGTTGTAGTCCACAAAGCATTGAGCTACATGTTCCGGCAAATTAGTCAGGACATTGTCCAAGCAAGATTGGGTTTCATTTCGTATGAATGTTGCTTGAGTAACGAGATATCTAAAATTATAACATCTAAGCAATGTTAGAAAGTCAGTTCTTTTATTGTTATCTTTCAACAGATTAATATTGAAATCGCCGCATATTACGCATTTTTTGCTAAAGAAGTGCTCAAGAAGTTTTTCAAGCCGCTCGATAAATAAATCATAGTTCACATTAACTGGATTACGATAACAGCAAATTATATTAACATTTGTTTTGCAATCTTTAATACCACACACTTCGAAATATTCAACTCTATACAACGTTTTACAAATAGCAAGTTCTACACATTTACTATCACTTAGAAGCAACGATAGCAGAAATTTCAAATTTGTGTATAGTTTGTAAATCTGTGAGGCGACTCGTTACTGTTAGTACATTGGCTGCGGTGTGGTATATGAGAGGGAACGTTTAAATGTTGAAATGTAAATTAATTTCTTGAAGGTGCAGTCTGGGTATACTGCCTTAATATTAAAGTAGGCGGCTATCTGCATGGTAAAAGTATAAGCATTTTAAATGTTATGTTATTACGAATAGACTGCTTCTTCGACTGCTACATTGCAGAGGCTGCCTTCTTCGATATTACAGCAATGTAGCCAACGCGGTAATGTTGCGCTGGCGCCAAAGTTAGCGCGCACGTACAACTATGAGGCGACGGCGCAGAGGTGCCGTAGTTTCATATTTATTCTCCGGGTCACAACACGGTCGACTGAACCCAGCGACTCAGTCGCCCGGGGGAGCGCCGCTGGGCGTATACTGCCATTCCAACCTAAGGAAGTAACTAGTCGCCGGCGCGTATTGGGTCTTCGAGCAGACTTCTATGCGCTGCACACACGGTCGACCCGTGGCCTCGCGGCCGGCTGTACCTTGCTGGCGACGTACTCGACGAGCTCGCGCGCGGAGGGCGCGGCGCCGGGCTGCGGCACGACGAAGGCGGTGGGCAGCTCGCCGGCCAGCTCGTCGGGCGCGCCCACCACGCCGCACTCCGCCACGCCGCCGTGCTGCAGCAGCAGCGCCTCGAGCTCCGCCGGGGCCACCTGCCGGACATGTACCTACAATACTATGCTCTAACATATTCACTAAAACTAATTAAACCAGTAACCATACTCTAATTAAGATCCATCCCGGTTAGGGTTGCCATACGTAAAAATGAAAAGTGCTGCAAAAAGTCTTACATCAATCGAAAAGTCCTCACATTGCTCGCAATATCAGTGATTCATTCTCATTTTGTGCTTTTTAATAATTTAATTTTTTCAACAATTGTAGGAAAAACAATATTTTTTTCAATATGCATGTTTATACATTTCATTTCTAGGGTTCCGTAACCAAAGGGTAAAAACGGGACCCTATTACTAAGACTCAACTGTCCGTCTGTCTGTCTGTCACCAATCTCATGAACCGTGAAAGTTTATACCGACAGGTAGGGTCAAGGACTTTAATTGATTTGATAACTCACTATAGAACCTTGTCGCATAAAACCAAAGATTAATTCCTATGTAATTTCAATCTCGTCACTTGACGCTGTCATTATGACAGGGTTCTATGGTGGATCAACATTTAATGTCCGTGATGGTAGTCCGTGAGCACTTGGAAGAGGCTTCGGTTTTGTACTTCTATCTCACTCGCTCTTAATAAGATCGTATGAGAGCAAGTGAAAGACAAGTACAAACCCGAAGCCCCTAAGAGCTATCGCACTATACTAAAGCTGAATGAGAAAGCAAAGAGAAATACGAACTTTGCAGATATAAAAAAATCGTGTTAGTTTAAAACAATGTATTACGTGGTCTCCTGACGAATGTTTGTTTTCAGGGAGGGAGGGGTACTGATAAAAGCACAATAAACCTTAAATAGCGTGATGTATTGACGTCGAAGCGCTTTATGTACCTAGTTGTAAATTTAACAATCGCACTAAAGTCCAAATTACAATAATTGTATTATCAACACCTGAATACGAATTATCTCACGTAATCGTATGATTTTAACAGTCTATACTTATCCGTCTTATCATAATCTCAGGTCGGATGATCGGGTGTGATTTTAAGTTATATTCTATGCATTAATCTATCTTCTATATATATAAAAGGCTAAACTGACTGACTGACATATCAACGCACAGCCGAAACTACTGTACCTAGAAATTTGGTACAGGGGTTCCTTTCATTATGTAAGTGAGCACTAAGAAAGGATTTTCCGAAAATCGACCCCCAACGGGAAAAAATGGGGGGAGTAGCGGGAAACTAATTCTACGCGTACGAAGTCGCGGGCGTCCTCTAGTTATATATAACATTCATTCCTATTTTAAAATAGATTATTTTAGGTAGTTATCGGTGGAATATTTGTGTATAGATAGATGGGTGTTCCTATGCTTTAATTTAAACGTATGACGTCGTGACACTGTTACACAACAATGTTTTAACCTTATTGAGTTCATACAATTTTATTGCTTATATTGACTTTTTGAATTCAGCCAGTGTGAAATAAGTAATTTACCAACTAAGGACGATTGAATTTAGCAAATTGAAATAAGTTCTCAAGTAAGGCTAGAGAGTTCTTTCGTGGCAGGCGGTACTTCGCGAAAAACTAATTTTACTTTATTACGAAGTTTGTCTATTTTATTTATTGACATTAGATGCGTTACCGATGCTGACGGTTAATCTAGACTTGTTTAGCCGCTGTCTTACTTCCACTTCAAAACACAACAATGCGAAACCTGCGGGTCCGTTCATTTGACCGAAATAACGTTAAAAAAATATTTAGGTTACATAGGCTCATTACTTCATTACATTACATAGGTTAGGCTAGCGGGAAGTAGGTACCTTTTTGCAAAATGATGATTTACCAACGTTTTCAACGTTCCTAAATTTGTAAAAAAAAGTCCAGCTGCCAATCTACTACTCTATTATATTTTGATTTATGACCCCCCAAGTGATCCTCGGCGGTCCCCTGGAGGTCGCGAACCACAGGTCCGAAAACACTAGGTACATGACTAACCGAACACTAGCTATTCGAGGGAATTCGACGAAACTTAACGGCCCTCTAAAAATAAACTAGAACACGAAACAAGTTTGAAGAAATACCTGGAACCCCTTGTACTTGATGAGCTCCTTGAGCCGGTCGACGATGTAGAAGGCGCCGTCGGCGTCGTACCGGCCGATGTCGCCGGTGCGCACGAAGCCGCGCGCGTCCAGCAGCGCCGCGCCGGCCGCCGCGTCGCGCATGTAGCCCTTCATGCGCAGCGGCGAGCGCACCCACAGCTCGCCCTCCGCGCCCGCGCCCAGCACCGCGCCCGAATCGATGTCCACCACCTGGGAGGGGCACAGCGAGCTTGATACCCTACACTGATCAAAGAAAATTACCAAAACCACTTGACATTCCCCAGATACCGTTTAAACTAATCCGATTGGTAAATAAACAACAGTGTTTTATAGACGTTGACCGTAAGGTTAAAAATTAAATAGTTTGTAATTTCACTTCTGCCCTACATTGCTAACTTGAAAGTCGAGTGAATAAATAGGCATATTTGTGGAACAGTGAATATAGAAGCTGTATAATTATAGCAGGTTAAACCTTAATCTTCATGCCGGGCCCGGGCGTGCCGCAGGAGCCGAGCTTGCCCTCGCTGGACAGGTCCACGCACACCGCCATCGTCACCTCCGTCAGCCCGTAGCCTTGCCGGATGAAGTTTATGCCCAACCTGAAACAGCACAACACAGATGAGCCAGGCAGTGAGCACCTTTAGACTACACATTTGTATGCGCTCTTGGCATCAGGTCAGGTAGGTAAGAAGTGTAAGTATGACTTCTGCATGGCATAAAAAGAAACCGACGTATATTCGTCACTTATATTTATATTATATCAAAACTAGCTCTTGATTGATTCAATCAATTTCACAGGAACTTAATAAAAATACAAGCTTTTAAATATAGCAAAAACTTTTTTTTTTATAGCAATTTTGAGCATTATAACGTTTGAAGGTAGAGCGTATTTTACATACCTCTGTGACACGGCATTTTGTATTTCGCGCGAAAGAGGCGCCGCTCCGCACCAAACTTCGTTGACTGAAGACAAGTCGTATTTCAGCACCAGCGGATGCTTCGCGAGGAACACCGCGAGCGGCGGCACCAGCGTCATCATATTAATCTATGAAGTAACAGTTAATATTAATGTATGTTTCTAAAAATAATATTAAATGCTTCACATCACATTTGTATACCTTATAATTTTGAATTGTCTCTAAGAACAATTGCTCTTCAAAACGTACTAGGAACACGATTTCGAGATGGTTGGCCAGCACAGCAAATGTTGTGATGAAACCGTATGCGTGGAACCATGGTATTAAAGCTAAAAAGTTCTTAATTTCATGGTGGTTTGCCTCCATTGATGTGTCCAGGTAATATCTGTTAAGAGGAAAATAGTGTAAAACATACAATTTAGTTGAGTAGCACTCAGTTTTTTACTAACAGCATATTAGAAACACATCTAACTTCTTCTTCTAATTACGTGCAAAGTTAACCTCATAAAAAGCACATTGTCCCCACCTTAGTAACTACTTACTTCATATGACGTGCTAATGTAAGGAAATTAATGTGTGTAAGCATTACTCCTTTGGGCAGCCCCGTAGTTCCAGATGAGCACATGACAGCAAGGGTGTCCATGCCGCTCGCATCTACCAACTCAAAGTCCTCCACAATAGCATTCTCCTTGCTGATCAGGTCATTGTACATGAGGCCAGGAACTACCTCATAGTCTCCAAATATCACAATCTTCTCAATAGTGGACTGTTCACTGCAGTCATGTATATTTTGGGCAGTGATAGGGGAGGTAAATACTATCTTCGGGTTTGTTATTTTTAAGATGTGAGATATCTCACCTGAAAGTAAGAAGCATTTGTATATTTATTAATGAATTATAAAAAGTATGGACATGAGATTAGTTTTATATAACATTCAGTGCTAATTATAATAATTGAATTGCAAAAAATATTGTACATAGTTAAGGGCTCAATATTATAGAATCCTTAACAATCTTTAACTTTTTCCTTTGTGTAACGATGATTAATAAAATATGGATAATTTTCGTTACACAAAGGAAAAACAATGGAAGAATGTTATATCAATGAACTCCTTAACTATGTACAATATTTTTGCAATTCACCCTATAGCAGGCTAGGTTTCTGCCTCTCGAAGACCTAAATATGCTGACTTGTATATTTTTTATTTCGCATAAAACCTTTTAGGTCAATTTTATGGCCCTAGAGATGTATACTCTATCTATACATATATTCTCTATCTTGTAAAGCAGCAAGTTCTTTCATACCAGGTGAATAAGTCACGTTGAGTGTACACAGCTCAGCACCACAGTATATAATGGCTAGGGCGGTCACAGGGAACTCAAACCGGTTTTCACTACAGAGGGCGACCACATCACCCTTCTTCACTCCAAGTTTCTGCAGGGCTACAGCCAGGTTCACGCTGTGCTGAAGGATATCCCTGTATGTCACTGAGTTTCCTGTCTCTGCACATATCTGAAATATTTTTAAATGAATATTGATATTCTATATCATTTTAGAATAACTATTTAGTTTACTTGACAATAACATTTAGCCATGCTTGAAAACCATGCTCATGTAAACTTACATTTAAAACCTAGATTTTAATTATTTTTTACAGTGTTTTATAAGAATAGCCTGATATTTAATTAAATAATTGCTTATCTAATAAGCTCTCAGCTAGTAAAACTCAACTTACAGATACATAATTGGATGAATTAAACAAGTACTAATGTTTAGTTTTTTAAAGTAATTTTAACTCTTACCAAAAGAGAAGAGAGAGTTTATAAAGTTAAAACAGACAAGGTCCGCATTGCGGTGCTTACCAGGGCTACTTTATCGCCGCCTTTTTTTAATTGATCGAACAAAAACTGTCCATATGATAAATGTGCCGGAATATCGAGCTCCTCTGGACCGGATACTATATTATTATGTATTGAGACAGCCATTATAATATACGAGAAGTTGCAATAGAATTATACGCCGCCGACTTGCTTTAATTAAAGTGTGAACTAACCTAAACAGGAAACGTAACTAATTTAATATTCTCTGACTGCGACGTTCTTGGAGAATTTTGATAAAATAAATTCCATATCGCGGATAATCCTCGTGTTAGGAAAATAGCAACTGATAACAGATAACATATCTGATAGTAAGATATTTAAATTAAATGAAATTATCACATTACGTAGGGCGGGGCAGGACAAGCATTCAAACTTGACGTTTGGTTTCAGGGGCTACCATATCCAAAAATGTCTAGTGACAGGGTGCAAATCTTCCATTTAAAAAAAATTATATCGCGAACAAGTTTGCGCAGAAAAATCAAGCTTCACGTCGCGTCGCGTCGCATCGCACGCATGCGCGGTTGGTCACGCAGGAGACTTCTGAGACTCACAGCTGTTCGCTATTCAGTGTCGCTTCGCGTTCAAGTTACGTAGGACACACATCCGTGAGATAGTTTCACAAGCAATATCTGTGGCCCGTTTCACGAAGCTACAAGTTACAAATTACAAGCTGTGGCCAGTTTCACGAAGCTACAAGTTACAAATTACAAGCGAAACCCTTTTTTTCTAGCAAAAGGAGTTAGAAAGAGACTTCCGCTTGTAATATGTAACTTGTAGCTTCGTGAAGTGTTGTCTGTAAGATTTGAAACAAAGCTATTTTATATGCAAGAGAGATGCAGATATTTGCCACTCACTCTTACCCATAGTTGCGTCTCAAAACTTACAGCAATAACTTACGGGTGTAATACCGGCCTTATGTTATGGAAGGGAAAACCCAACATTAGCATTTTTGCAGCCATATGATTGTGCGGGATTTGAAAATATTCCTGGGACCCAATTCTCGTGACTTCGAGATGATTTTTCATGCGAGATTAACTGTCAACTGCATACATTTTTTCAACATATCTCGCATAAAAAATCATCTCTAAGTCACGAGAATTGAGTCCCTGTTAAAGTCTCTTTCTTTCTGTCTTTTACTACCTACCTAAGAGATGTTAACACAAATCTCCGCTAAAACCCATACATGTGGCTACACAATTAGTTTTGGACGCGATAAAATAGCTAAATAAACTTCGTCTCAATATAAATAACTGCCTCCAATCAGAGGCCCTACTTTGAAAATCGAAGCTCGAAGTTACATTAGCTAAATCCCTGTCACTCGTCATTTGAGATTAAATCGAGAGAAAGGGATGGAGCTAACGTAACTTCGAAGGCAGCGATAAGATGTACTTCGCGTTGTGTATTAGCTTAGGAATGTATTAGCTATTTTATCATGTGTAGATAATCCAGAGTCAAATTACCAACAACTCTAAAAACTTGCGATTTTATCGCGTGAAAATCTAAATTATAAATTTAACGCATTTTTTTTTAAATTATTTAGAATTCTCATTACAAGCATGATTTGATTAGAATACTTGATAAGATTACAAGTGAATAATTGGTTTGCGCTTAACTCACAGTTTGATCCCGGTTAGAGGTAGCTAAACAAGTACGTAAGGAGGTAAACTTGTTATCATTCATCGTAGGTTTGATGAAGTCAAAGACCTTGTATCTACATAACTACTTGTGTTTTGTTAAGCGGTAAATTAACTTTATCGCTGGTGTATAACTTCGGTGTTACGGTAAAAAAATCAGTCGGAATAAAAGGTCGGTTGTGTTTTTTAATGATTATGGTTATACCGTAATAAAATAAGTAAAGTCCAATAACCCGTATCACCGGTTGTTTGTTTACGTGTTAATTTTACGTGGGGACTGTCATGAGACAAAGTGTTTTACATTACTTTTGTAGTTTGATACGTACCTAAATTTTGTCTAGTTTGTTATTATTATCTTTCGATTATGGAGTAATTAAAACTTATTGTTGTATTTGTAGTTACTAGAAAAAAAGTAGTTTTAAATACCTACATTTATAAAAAAATAAGATCATTAGTAATTGTCTTCATGTCAAATAACATGGTTATCTACGTATTAAGTAAACCTTTTATTATTCAAGATTATTTATACGAGATAAAAATATTAGCATAGTCAATGTCATATCTAAATAGACATTCGCTACGCTATTGTCCCGCTTGACATGTTAGTCTCAAATGACGAGTGAAAGGGATAGGACGTTTTGAAATTAGTGTAGGTAAGTAGTTTAGAAATTTTAAGCAACTTGTGATTCCCGCCTAATGTCTTCCACAAATGACCGTGATTTATACAGCAAGTTTAAATTACTCCACACATGTTATGAGTATAAGTACCTACATACTTAAGCACGTATTATGAGGTTCGGTTAACACAAATGTGATTACTGATTAGTATTAGTTGTTGGGCTGTCAGTTCATCTTATTAGAAGTTAGACTACTTATTAGTTTCCTTGCTTTCATACTTTTCTTCGGTCTCGGACTGCATTCTGCAGGAAACTGTTAGCCTGTAGGAGCCTTAAAGAAAACAATGTACTTACTTACTTAAGTACATAGGTATATTTTATTCAAACTTGTTCATTATATTGGTAAGTAAAGCAACAAGAACCACTCAGTAAAAAGGGATTAACTACAAGCATTTTAGCATTTTGAAAGATAAATAGACTATAGACCCCCTACCTACCTACACCTACCTACATAAACACACACATAGGTTTAGGTTATGTTAGTTCTTCAGAGGGCCCGAAGGGCCAAAACAACCTAGAAGTAGGAGCTCCGCGTGAGCGAAGCTCCGTCGACTTCGTTAAGGTCTGCTAAAATGCCCAGGTGGACAACCTAGGCTGTACCACGAACAACAAGGGGATAGAGAGTGTTTGACTATCTAGCTCACCAATGTGAGTTCGTCGATGAACACTACGACGTGGTACAGTCAAGGTGCAAAAATATGTATCGAAAGAATCCTGAAATCCTCTCATAAATATGTTACGAAGTTCTTATTACACTGGAATAAGGTGCATTGGGACTTATTGTTAAGATGTTGCGTTCTCCCATATTTTTACACTTGACTGTACTCCGTCCGTACCTTATAAGATGTAGGGAAATTCTGAGCTTATTGATACAGTTTTGACAAACAGGTATATTTTAGGTTTATTTTAAAATTGATAGTGTAGTGACACTATCAAAGTGTCCTTTTTAGTGTTACGTAGTGACAAAACTAAACTCGCGCTAGGTGGGTTACACACTTATTTAAAAAATGATAAAATAGGACTAATTGCCTATGTAATTAGCTCCATATTCACTTGACAAAAGGTTTAAGTTTTCCATTAATTTCTTGTTTTTTTCGTACCTATACCTACTATAAATAATATTTTTTAAATAAATTTGAATTTCATCTTGATCGCTAATAAGAAAGATATGTAAGAGGTGTGTGTGAATTTGGGGAATATGTGTGATGGCTGACAGGCACGTGTGGAAAAAGAAATACTTTACTTACTTAACGCTGCACCCAACTCAGGGTCCCTAGATCAGTGGGATGAGGGTTGCAAGGAAATGTTAAAATAGCGATATTAATTCTTATTAAATACTTTTTATAAACTTCTTTGCACAATGCATAGGTACTTTCAGGAATATAATATGTAGAAATGGCGGATTAAGTCCACCCACTGGCATTCTCTACCAGTCAACCACATGATTAACAGAGTTTTTAGTGTTTGTGCAGAGGGTCCATTAAAAAAGATTTTATACTACATACTTACAAGTCTGATAAAAAAGGTGATATTTGGCTCTAAATTAGTCTTAGTTTTACTATAAAATGTCGACCAAGCAGTTAACGTGTTAATACTGTTAGGTACCCTCTTATTCATAACGCGCAATAACTAAAGTGTGCTTGAAATATGCTCTGTCCTTATCTGTCATTATGACATTTGAGTTTGTCAGAAAGTGACAAAGGATATTTTAATTAAAATAGGTTCAAAGTTAGTTATGAATAATGTTGTTAATATTTGCAGAACTAGAATAAGCCGCGGACGATGATAGTCAACAAAGTGGTGAACGGCGGGCCGGCGACGCCCGTGCCGGGACACCTGTCGTACGGGCAGTTCCTCCTCGACGAGCTGCGCGCGCAATGCGCGGCCGGCGCCGGAAACGACCCTGCTCTTGTAAATTTCAAACGTTCACTTTTCCAAATTCTATTTTGGTCCTTAGTGGACCACTAAGTTATCCCTCATTGATCCCCCTATGTTCTAACAACCCTTTCTTCCTTTCTATCCTTTCTTCTTGAATTCGTATTTTTAACCGACTTCAAAAAAGGAGGAGGTTCTATGTTCCACTGTATGTATTTTTTTTAATGTGTTCACCAATTTCTCCGTCAATTGGGGACCGATTTTAAAAAATCTTTTTTGGTTTAATTGACTTTACTTCCGAGGTGGTCCCATTGTAACCAAATCTGAATCTGATGAGGGGATCCGTGAGGAATTAAGGGAACTCCTCAGATGTTATAGGCATAACATAGCGATTTTAGTCTTTTTGCTGTCTGTACCTTTCCCGAAAATGTTTTATTTCAGATTAATGGTGAAACAGGCGAGGAAACGACCTTCCAACAAATACTACAGGATGTTGTTAATATCGCCACTGGTCTGAAGAGACTAGGGCTGAAGCGGGGCGAGGTGGTCGCGCTGTGCAGCGAGAGCCGGCTCGAGTACATCACAACCGCGATAGCAGTCATCTGCTGCGGGGCCACTGTCACGGCTGTCAACCTGCTGTACACGAAAGGTATCTTATCTTGTCTGTATGCATCATCATCAGCAGCCTACTCTAGTCCACTCCTGGACATATGCCTCTTCCATTGTACGCCACGCAGGAAGACTCGCCGTAATTTAGATTAGTGAATAACAAGAAAGTATGTTTTTTTTTCAGAGGAAATGTCGCACGTGCTCAACATTTCCAAACCATCTCTGATATTTGGCTCCGCTTCAGCTCTGAAGCAAAATGAAGATACGTTCAAGAAATTGCCTTATATTAAGAAGATTATACTGTTCGAGGAGAGTTCTGTAGAGTTTGGGGTTTCTTTGAGTAGTGTAGTGGTGAAGAATGTAAGCATTGAAGAGTTTGTGCCGGAAGATGTGCAGGGCTGGTCGGATGTGGTGTACATCCTGTACTCTTCAGGCACGACCGGCCTGCCCAAGGGGGTGATGCTCTCGCACCTCAATGCTTTGTATTGTGCTACACAATTTCAGTAAGTCCACTTATTTTGGTACCTTTAATCTAGAGCTAAATTGTTATGTGTACTTGACACTGAGTAATTTTAGTCCAGCCACAAGCAGAAGATCGATCACGATATTATTGGAGCAAAACTTATGTTGTAAATCTTATTTTTCCAGGGATTTAAATGGATTAGACCTCTCACGGTACTTGACGGTGGTGCCGTGGTACCACGGTTATGGGCTCATGGGAACTATCAACTACATGGCCGCCAAGCGCACCTTAATTTACTTCACGGGGTTCCACCTTGAAAAGTATTTAGGAGCGATTCAGAAGTACAAGGTAATTAAAATTGTTATAGTGTAGTAAATCCACAATGTCGCGCCCTATTACTTAATTATACGTACCTAGTTTCACGCAACCGTGTAACGTCAATTTGAGTGCCGTGGCGCGCCTTCGTGAAAAAGTATACCAATGTGTAACAAAATAGTTTAGTCCACAGTTTTGTATGTGTTATGATATTGTGTACCATTTGTGCACCTACGAGTACCTATATCTAGTCCTTTAAAAAGGCGACGTTTCATTAGCGCGAATTTGACCCCCAAAGTTTTCTAAACGAAGAAGAAATTACTTACATGCTTGGTTGTTTTTTTAGGTGCAAGTCCTGCTAACAGTGCCACCGATCGTTGTGTTGTTGTCGAAGTCTCCGGTAGTAGAGAAGTTCGACTTGTCGTCCGTTATAGTGACATGGTGCGCCGCCGCTCCCGTCAGCTTGGAGACTATTCAGGCAGCCAAGAAACGGTAAGAATAATAGGTGCTTAGAAGGACAGCGTTTTTCTACAATTTCCTTTTTGGCCACCTTTCACCCGGCATTAGATCGGCACCTAGATTTTAAGCCTGCGGCCTTAAAATTTGATCTCCTGATAAACAATTTACCTGTTAAACAACCACCAACCAAACATTTATTATATTATGTACCTCGTCCTAACGAACGTTTGTGCAACTGGGGTGTTGGTATTTATATTATTTTTCATTAAATATAGATTACCTAATTGCTTGGGCATATTCCAAGCCTACGGCATGACAGAAACTTCGTTATCGGCGACGAAGGATGTGATCGAGAGCGGTAACCAGAAAGTAGGCAGCGGCGGACGTCCGCTTCCGGGCATCAAAGTGAAGGTAAGATTGCATTGAGAAGGACGAACCTTATTAAGGGCATCCCCTTTCCGCCATTAGCTATTAGTCATTAACGTTTAAAAAGATAAAAGTAGGTTTTTATTGCCATGAAACTTAAGTCTGATCTTAAGACGGTTTCACACTTTTGACACCACTAACTCAAGACTAATAAAACTAGGTTTATCTTTTGGCTGCAATTATGAGTAATGAGTAGGTGTACCTATGTGTTTGACCGATTATCGCTGTTACAATAATCTTCAAACATATCGAACCCATTTAGAAGCGATTGTGATTATATTGTAGTTAGGTAGATAAAGGTTAATTCTTGACCAATTGTTTAATTGTTTTCACCAATTGTTAACCATTTGCTTTCAAATCACTCAAATCCACGAGGTCCTACCCCTAAACATTAATTCTACGTTCATTGACGCAACGGGGCATGCATTTGTGGATTAAAAACACTATACTATACCTAACTTATGCAGCTTATTCCCTACCTATACTAAAAACTAGATTTTACATTAACATATTTCTTACACTAGGTACGTACGTAATATCAGCCTTTAATGCGTATTAAAGTACTTTGTTCATGTTCATGATATACATAGTTACGTATTTATCTATCAAATGAGACGTAATGAATGAAAGATAAATTATATTCATAGGTAGTAGACATAGAGTCTCGCCAGCTGTTGGGTCCGCGGGAGAAAGGCGAGGTGTGCATCAAGGGCCCCATCGTGATGAAGGGGTACGCGGGGGACGAGGCGGCCACGCGCTCGGCCTTCGACGAAGAGGGCTACCTGAAGACTGGGGACATCGGCTTCTACGACGAGGAGGGGTTCTTCTTCATAGTCGACCGCCTGAAGGAGATCATCAAGTATAAAGGCTTTCAGGTAAGGGATTAGTAAAGTCCGCAGCACAGCGCGGGGTATATAGTTAAGCTATGACTGCTAAAGTTTTTACTACCCAGGTACTACATATTAAAAAAAAACGTTGACCTACCTACTGTTTAATAGGTCTGTGATGAAAATAATTAAATGAATAGATTTATCGGTGAAGTTAGTACATCCCGTTTTTAGGGTTCCGAAGTCAAACTAAACCTTTATAGTTTCGCCATGTCCGTCTGTCCGCGGTCTAGCTCAGAGATTCTTGACACTACAAAGCTGTAATTTGGCATAGTTATCATCTAAGACCAGCAAGCACGAAATAACTTTTTAAATATAATTCATTCTTACTTACTTGTTGTTTTTTGAGATAGTTTTTTGTGTTGTAGTAACGGCGACGAAACCAAACTTTGAGTATAGACTAGGGCTCCTGGTCGTGTCCGTGTTTCGTGTACCCGTAGCCGAATCTCCGTTACCGAGTAACACGGCAACGGAGATCCGGCCCGTTCGACACGTGAAATTCGGCTACGTGTAATTAAGACCCACCAAAAACATTTTCATGTAAAATGTTGCCAAGACGATCATATGGCTCGCACTGTCAAAAAGTTATCAGATGTCATGTAGAGCCAAGCTTCTAAGTCTACACGCCCTAACTCTACAAGCTCTAACTTCACAAACTCTACACCTTGAGTCAAAATATGTGGCTTGGCCGTTTCGCTACCGTCGCATGGGCTTTTCTGTTAAACATTAGTTCCAGTAGTAACGAAACGGCCAAGCCACATATTTTGACTCAAGGTGTAGAGTTTGTGAAGTTAGAGCTTGTAGAGTTAGGGCGTGTAGACTTAGAAGCTTGGCTCTACATGACATCTGATAACTTTTTGACAGTGCGAGCCATATGATCGTCTTGGCAACATTTTACATGAAAATATTTTTGGTGGGATTTCACTTCTTTTTGTAAGTTGCTTATTATGGGTTCCCTTCATCTTGCATAATATTTATTGTCCGAAATACACTTCGAATAATAACATTTATCGCAGAAACATTTTTAGCCGAATGATACTTTAGCATAATAATATACATAGCATAACTGTCATATCATAGCATTGATTGTGCAGAATTTTGAATAGCAGAATACTAATATCGCCGACTTTAATTTCTCAGAATTTTATGGCTCATCACAGTAAATAAAAAAAAATATAAGAAGTTTCTTACGTTTTGATTGATTACGTCACTTTGACATAGTCCAAAGCGGTCTAGGAATTAATTTCCTCGACTGTACTTAATAAGTAATCTAAAAAAGTATAGAGAAATATAGCTGGTGCAAAGTTCATTTTATAGTCGGGCTTCTATGCTATATATAATAAGTCAGACCCCTAGTGTCAAGAAGTCTCATACAAACTTCCATCCCGTAGTTTAAGGGGTTGGGGGGTAAAAGTTCCAAGTTTTAGAATTTTTATGTTGTTTGTGTACTAATACTAGCCTACATACCAAATTTCAGCTTTCTAGGACTTCAGGAAGTACCCTAATAATTTTGATGACCATCAGTGAGTCAGTGACGAAATCGGTGGTTTTTAGATATCAATAAAATCGAAAGTATAAGAGCTATGCAATTGAAATTTTATATGTTTAATAAGTCCACTACTGACATCATATCCCGAGAATTTTGTTTATCTGGTATAATCCAAACCCAAGTTACGAAGGTTCAAAAAAACGACGAACTACTTCGAGAAAAGGTAGGTAGTGCCCCTTGCGCTTCGTTCGCTTGGCTCGTCTTGGCGGGGGCACTACCGTGCCCCCAGATACGTAGCTCCGTGTTACACGGAGATACGTTTCTTATTTACACGTAGATCCGATCCGCCCGATCCGATTTTTATATTCATGCAATGCATTCGGCAAGTCCTTGGTTTTGTTTTTGTCTAACTAAACTCATAATGGCTGGTTATGTAGAAAACAAAATAATACCACTAATTACTAAAAAGAAAAATATAACTAAAGTTTAACAAATAAAAATAAACTAGAACACATATCACATATCTAATAAGGCTCCGTTCGACAAACTTTCATTCAATAACCGTGCGGAGCGGAGCCGGAGCCGAGATCCGCAGATACGTAGCCGAACGCAGACACGGATACGTATCTTGGCGTGACCGTGTAGTTCGGGAACTTAGCACCGCCGGTGCTAAGATCACGGAGCTACGGTTCCGCGTGTAACACGGATATCAGGACCACTAGTATAGACCTGTATGGACCGACATGCTTTAGCCCGGTCTTTTCACATTGAATATCGCTTCCCTTTTTTATCATGTCCACTTCGGCTGAATTAAGATGGTAGGTTAGGGCAGTATTATGAGTTGGTGTTCTGGTTAATTGAACGTGTCAGGTTCCGCCGGCGGAGGTGGAGGCTGTGCTGCTGCAGCACGGCGGCGTGGCGGAGTGCGGCGTGGTGGGCGCGCCCGACGAGCTGGCCGGCGAGCTGCCCACCGCCTTCGTCGTCGCCAAGCCCGGCGCCGCCCTCGCGGAGAGGGAACTGCTCGAGTTCTCCGCCAGCCGGGTACGGTGCCTGATCTACTTAATACAATTAAGAGTATAGTGCAATAGTGTCCGGCCGAAACTAGTTTTTGCGGCCGAAACCTGAACTGAAACCGAAACTTTTATACAAAATCAACATTATCATAAAAAAAGTGTTTATTTTAAATCGCATCTAAATCATTTTAGTCTCTGTCTCTCTGACATTTTAGGTAATTATCAACTTATCCAGTTATTATTATCACCCCTTTTTTTAAAAACCGTCTACCGAACATGGCCGATCGTAGCGCAAAATCTCCCAAACATACCTACTTAGTTTCGGTTTCAGCCGGATTGCAGCTGAAACCAAAACTCAGCCGAAACTCATTATTTGGCCGATAATAACTAAGTTCGTTTTGAGAGAAGTACCTTTCGTTTCGTTCTGCATTGTGATTTCCCCCCTGATACTTTGAGCCAAATTCTATACATATTGTTTGAAATAAGGTACCTAACCTTCATTGTTTACCTTCATTTTAAATCTTTTAAATCCGTCCGTATGTAGCATTAAGAAAAATGTGCGAAAAAGCCTCGGGGTAGTGAGGTACATATCACAATCACGTGGACTCGACTAACGGAATGGTGAGCTGTGGTTATGAATGCCCCAGACACCGCGTTTGGTTTATATTTGTTAATATTATATGTTCCAGTTGTCATCGGCCAAACACCTCCGCGGTGGTATTATCTTTGTGAATGAAATACCAAAGAACGGGTCCGGCAAGATACTCCGGCGAGTCCTCCGCCAGAAGCTGCAAGAACTGCGGAAGAGTAAACTGTGAAGCTTAACATATTCTGTACATAATACCATGAGATGAATTGTTTTACTTTATTTATATTTAAATAAATATGTTTTAATTAATCTTTTTGAGTACAACTGTCCCTCAAGAGACCTACTTATACAGACCAATAGGTATAATATTTAGAAAAATATGGTTTGATTTTTTTTCGTTTCGTTTTGAGCAGCTCCTTTACCTAGCTCTCCGACTTTTTTATTGCATAGACATACCTAGTTAGATACTCGGAGTGTAGGTTAAATGGGTTAGATAATTATTTAAATACGAAATGTACTTTTTCATTTTGCATAACACAAATAGCATAATACCCTAACCTAACCTACCAAGGTGAGATTGACCTAATTTAGCAAATTGGCTTACCTACCTTTCCTCGAAACAAAAATAATTTACAGTTTGAAACAACATTATGTGATGTAATATTATATATCCTGATTATTATTGCAAATGTTTTAATTGATTTCAATAGGTAATTGTACTAAATGTATGTCATATCACATGGACTTAATCTATATTACCTAAAATGTTGTTATTAATCAGTCTTATACTAACAAAAATGTATTCATTTTGTTTTTATGTATGTTAAACGTTTGTTATTCATTACATACCTAGTTATATTATATAAATGAAATTACATACATAAATTAAATCACGCCTGTTTCCCATAAGTGCATGCATGACTCGATGTAAGAATGTAGAAGAAGCGAAAGAGGTTTGTCAGGATCGTAGCAGGTGGAAATAAGTGGTCTCTGAAATTTAGGACGGCAAAATTAGGACAGATTAACTAGAGACGTGGTTTAAACACAAAATACAATTACTTACTTAAAGCTCGACCATGAAACCACATTTAGCAACACGTTCGTTCATGGACGAGCCCTTTAAAAAATTAAAGGTAAGTACTAAGTATATTATATTAAGAGTAGACGACTGATTAGGTAATGACATGTCTCGCTTCACAACCTACTTATAATACTGATTCGATCCGTAATAAAATAACTAATTGCCATTAGAAGTCCCTTGGGAGTGGTTGTCTCTGCCCGGGTTGAGTATGATTAATCGTGTGTAGTGGGGTCTATTCCAACGGGTGCCAATAGTAAAACGTATGTTTCTTCTTTGTTACTTTTTAAAAATCAATGGTTATATTCCTAGGCAGCCCGTACCTACAATCTTTATAGCGATCTTGATTTCAAAATTTACAGATATTTTGTGATTAGATGAATTAATCCTTCAATCTAGTTCATAAACAATCTGAATACTGATCATTAATTTTGATCACGCGGCCTGCGATTGAGTTTGAGTGTCTACGACGACCCTTAGAGAAAAACTTTGAAAATCGAAGTTTGAAGTTACGAGTACGTTTGAGTAGACGAGTAACAGTAAAGGTAACATAACAAACACTAGCGACAATTCGATTTATAAGGTGAAGTAAATACATTATAAATACACACTGAAAAATCTTAACAAAGACTAATAGTATTTGTGTGGCAACACCAGAACAACACAACCGTTTCCTGTTGGATCGTTGCAAGTGACGGCCAATTTAATAACTTTCAAAGAAGGGCCTCAGGTTCAAGGCGAGCTCGTTCAATCGAACTTGCCGTCCTAGGTGCTTACCAGGGAACACTAAATTCGAAACTTCCGGTGCATCACTCGTCACCCGAGAGTCTCGAGAATAAATCGAGACAAAGGGGTACGTGAAGCTATCGTAACTTTGGACTTCGTTTTTCTCAGCAGGGCCTCTGTACACTTCACGGGATGATTCTTGTCTATCGCTGCTAAGGCCTAGCGGTATGACCACCGTCACCATGCGAGTTTGCGCCTACACGAAACGAGTTAGACAAGATTGTTATAGCGAACTCGCCTTTGCTACGTAAAAAATATTTTCTTACCCATATGCAACAGAACTCCAGAAAAAGCGACGGATTCCCTGTTTTTTTTTAATTTTAACAATATTTATTACTTTGTCTTCTTCAGAAAATAGTAACTGATTATTTAGAATCTAAATCATCATAAGCCAAACCACTAGCTATCTTAATTTTAGGTCTTTGAAGTGATAAGACCTTAATAAAAACTATATGGTTTCGAAAGGTTTACGTCTTGTTCCTTCACGATGGTACCTAGATATTTTAAATAATTTACTAATAAAGGACACTAAATTATATTACTTACTAGCTTCTGCCCGCGACTTCGTCCGCGTAGAATTAGTAATTTTGCCATCCCACGGGAACACTGATTTATTTCGGGATTCAAGGTAGCCTATATGCAGTGTATAGGGTGACGGCACCAGTAATGGACACTTCACTCTTAATTCAAATTCTATACGGTCCTAAATCGATTGTTGCAAAACAAATGAATAACCCTTATCTTCTGTACAATAAGAATCAAGTGTCCATCATTGGTCCTTTCCATTACTGGTTCCGTCACCCTAAGCAAACTCTATTCTAAATTATATCCAACCAAATTCGTCCATCCGTTTTAGCGAAGAAGTAACAAACTCACGCAAGCATAACCTTCCGCATTGATATTATATGTAGGATAGGATGTAAATAGGTACATCCAGCACACACAATTGCTCAGGCCGAAATCATAGTCGATAAAAATACCCTCGGTGCGTGAGTCCGACTCGCACTGGTTTTCAGTATTTGACGCTTGCGTATTTTACCGTTATAACGATACAATAATAAAATGGTACTTACGCAGTTTTTTTTAATCTTAATTTTGTATAGAATAATACAAACTGACAATATCCCAAAAAAAGCAAGTAGGACGAAATTCTTCGATCAATGAGCGCGAGCGGGCTTTGCCGCTCCTATTTACACCCCCGGCGTCTGCGACACGCTGCGAAGAACTTTGTCGCTGTATATTATATATAAACTAACTACTTTCATGTATAAACTAAAGTCGCACAATTTCACACTGAACAAATTTTACGATTTAGATGTTAATGCGTAATGTATATTATAGTAGATGTAAATGCCCAATTAGTAATTAGTAATAGTTGAATAGGTAATAAAGAAAAGTATTTAATTTTTTACATGTTTAATTTTCGGTACTGGGTGGTCAAGAAATAACTTAACCTTACTAAGCCTATTCGGATTCTGGATGGTCAAAAAAAAAACTTTATCCTAACCTAACCAACTGTACTTACTCCCAGTACATTATAGCTATTATCATAGCTCATAGCTATTTGTTTATTTAACTTCGATACATACCTCTATCCCCCATTTCAACTACTTAGGAATATTTTTTCAGAATCGCCAAAACTATTTTTTTTAATAACACCAATTTTAACGTTTATAACTACAAAAATGACGAACTCTCATATAAAATTCTACATCCCCCTTTTATCCCTTAGGGGTAGTTTTTCCAAAATCGCTGTAAGCTATAAATTTTATTTTTATTATTATATACCAATTTTCACGTAAGTATCTAACTTTACAAAATAAATGCGTTTTTGAAGGCGGTTTTTTTGTTTTTTAAAACATTTATTTTATTTTTGACTTTTTAGAGATCATAATAAGCTTATGTTCCTAGTCCCACTTCTTAGTTGACATGAAACTTTAAGACATTTCACGATCGCCGCCAGCAACGCCGCGGGGAAGTCATAGTCATATTTAAACAATTAAATGTCCTTCGTTGTAGTCGCTCAACTATCTTAATCGAGATATCTTATCACCACCCTTGAAAAAAGTATCGTTGAGGAGTTCCGGTGGCCATCTGTGGTCTTCATCATCGGTGCCATTTCACCAGTGATACTTTCTGAATGCAAATGCTAGATTTGTTACTAAAAATACTAAAATCGCTATATGTTTGCCTACAATATTTGAAGAGTTCCCTCAATTCCTCACTGATCCCCTTAAAAATTTACCCTTTAGGGTTAATAATATGAGCAGGATTAGTAGGATACTCGTATTAGTCGGATTAGTGGATAATAGCTTCTAGTCTTCGTCCGCTTAGATTTCGATTATAGTTATTCCCTCGGGAACTTTTAAATTTTCCGGGATGAAAAGTAGCCTATGTGTTATTCCAGGGTATAAGCTATCTCCATTCCAAATTTCATCCAAATCCGTCCAGCCGTTGCAGCGTGAAGAGGTAACAAACACACACACACACACACACACACACACACACACAAACTTTCGCATTTATAATATTAGTAGGATTTTATTACATTATATATATTATCCCACACAATAATAATTCCCCGTTGTTATTCGCGATATAGAATAGGCGCCCGTTTGACGCGAGACGCGTGTCCCTGATACAATATCGCAAGCGGATCCAATTATCGCTAATGGAAGCTCCAGGGCATGCCCACACACGGGACACGTATTACAATTTTCGAAATTAATATTGAATCGAAGGTATTCCTTCAATATTTACCCTATAGATATCAACTATCTGTAGCAGAATGGCTCCTACGTTTATGTTGCTAAGCCACTTGTTGCTTATTAATGATCCCATAACGGACAGAATGTGCTCGACAAGCGCTCGACAAAAGCTTTGACGACGCGATTATACTAAGTAGTTAGTCTGCCAACGAAGCTAGCGGTATTATGGTCGCGCGGTGGACAAAGCATCCGTCGCTCTCGCACTTACATACTGGTCAGAAAGTGACAGATGTTTACCCACACGATAAACACGACCATAATAGGCCTGCGGGGTTTGATCCCCTGGTTATGATAAGGACAAACATTGTGTAGGTAGGTACAGGTCGACACACGTAAAAAGAGCTCCGAGCGGCTAGTGAAGGGGATATGTTTGGTTTGCGCATGTCGTCTACTGACATACCAATACCGTGGTAGCAAAGCGGAGCGGTGTACACTCCCCCCGTCGCCCCCACCAATGTGGTCCGTTATTTGCTCACTGCGCAGGTAGGTCGCTCAGGGCTCTTTTTTACATGTGTCGACTTGTAATGACCACGAATATTAATTCCCGAGTCTTGGATGTCTTTAGTGTATTTAAGCACACAGTGCAATTGCTCTTAAGTGGGTCTTTGGGTTTGTACTTCTCCCTCACTCGCTCGCATACGCTTCCTTGAGACTTTACTTTATCAATCTTTATCCGAACCCGGAGTACTTATTAGGAGCTCTTACTGAAATTAAGGAGCATAAGTATGTGTATGCCGTTGTCTACTGTACTTAGTACCTACAGATCATTTCCTGATAGGTACGTATTTAAACTTTCCTATGTTCAAAGTGCTGCGCGATGAACAATATTTTTTATACCTGTTTGCTTAATAGATAATGTTGCAAAGGTAAAACTTTGATCACAATCTCATCTTACTTAAGCTAATTTTTGCTGAGTTAAACCATTAAAGATGAAACATTTTTATTATTTATTATTACATGCTCTACCTAGGTCCTACTTAATATCCTTTTTGTGACTAGTAAACATGCCGTACTTAACTAAGCATCTATAAAGAAAATTTAAGTAGTGTAGTAGTAAATCAAAGTGCTTCTTATGCTTCTGCTCCACTTTTTACTATCGCATTAAACAATGAAACAGTTTAAAAGTGCTTGGTTTAATGTGGTGAGGTGCAAAGAATAGCTAATGTACAGTATGTACCTACATGCAAAATTCTTAACGTCGTTGTTAAGAACCGACACTGTTGTTAAACAAAGACGTTGACATCTTAATTTAAAAAGTTAATTTAAATTCTGTGCCCGCAGTACTGATTTACATATAAAATGCACCCGCTATCAAGTTCTAAGCATTCGATTTGTAAAAAAATACCACATGGAGTAAAGTGCTTCAAATGCAGTCTTTCGGTTTCTGTTAAATTCAGTGTTGCATAAAAGCGTCTAAGAGCGAGTTAGAGAGAAGTACAAAACTGAAGGCCTTTTAAAGAGCTGCACTTTAGTACCTTATCACTTTACCGCTTTTGACAGATTAGTGCATTAGCTCAAACAAGACGTTGAAGTGACAAAGCACTAAAGTGTGCAGCTACTTATAAGGGCGACCATCCTATACTTATTGATACTGCACAGGGAACCTACGTCAAATAATGCGGACAAACTTGCGACCGTATCTATTATGGTCGCGTTTATCGTGTGGATGAAGCATCCGTCACCTGACGATTTTGTAAGTGCGAAGTAGACAGATGTTTTATCCACGTGGATAAACGTGATCATAATACGCACCCTGTACTACTTAAAAGAAAAAAGTTCGGGTTGCGTAATGCCTCGGATAGAAACTAACTATAAAATTCAGTGGCCACGTAATGAGCGGCGAGATTAATCCCATTTGCGAAAGCCGCGGTCTAACATCCAATTTGTATTTCGCCCGATGACATTGCTCGCGTGGGCTTGTGTACGTAACTCTAAGTAGGTTATTCGTGGCAGAAGTCTTACGGTAATCGGCTGTAAACCATGCTTTTGGGGAATTGATCCCTTTAGCCGACGTATTCCACGTAAATGGCGACCTAGAAAGTGGTGCGGTATCGAGTAGTATATTTACATAGAAGTAGGTTAGACATACTAGCTTTTACCTACGACTCCGCGTAGACGTCGTTTGTCAGTGTTCCTTCGGGAACAGTCACATTCTACGAAATAGTACCTAGTCAATATATATAACTGTAGAAGTGGAGTACGGTCGAACTCAGATGTAGATTTTAGTACCTTCTATTCATCTTGTATTGATATAGGTACTCAATTCAAACCACTCTCTCACTTTATTACGTTACTGCGATGTAATTCTAGACGGTAAAACCTTATTGCTATTGACGTGTTTCCGTATTGTCATCGACGTTTTGATAGCTCTCTCTTATTTACTTGACAGTAATGGAGGCCGAGTTAAAAACAATTGGATAACACGTCAAATAGTAGATTGTTCAACGAGGGACTAAAACAAGCCATAATGCAACGAGATGCCACGCGACCGAGCAAGCGAGAGTGGCTATAGTTCGAGTGTCATTATGGTTGTTTTGTCTCGCGTTAAACACGTTCACTTTGAATGCGAGAAAAAAAACGACGTTCTATACTTAATAAAAATATTAATTTAACAAATATGTAACAAGTTTCTGACAAATTTGTTTCGGAGTTGTATTAGGGACATAGATATATGATAACCTTTATGATTAGGGATTATTCCATAGGGATTAAATACATCACTTTAGTCCGCCTATAAAAGGCTATTATGAGTAATTTTAGAGCCTGAGAAGTGAAAAGGAATATTGTTACCGCGCCGCGTTGAATAGAGTGCGATGTTTTCAGGTTCTTCTGATTTCGACTGCACCCACCTTTCTCAGTAACAAAATCAAGTCAATTCGTTTTTGAGGAGCAAGGACAGTAAGTCAATAAATTAATAACTACTTACAATTTACAGTGTTGAGCAGTAAAGTACGTTATTGTCGTAATGGACTTCATACTGAGCATATAGTAGGATGACCAAGTGCGATTTCGTCATAAACATTTATAATGACAAGGTTCTAAACATGCTCAAGACTTTTATAGATTATTTATGATTTATACATCGAAATGAGACTATATTATATTCCTAATTTAATCAAGAGCACGAAACGAAATGTACTGACAATTTTAAATTCACCCCTTTGCTCGCAGTGACGAAATACAAAAATACGTCAACATGCCCATCATAAAGGAAGATAATTATATTAAAGACCACACAAGACGATATCCTAACGCTTAGCCATAGGTACCCCTAAATCCCTGGTTATTACATTACTTGTAGGGAATGCAAATACAGGTTATAACCGGTTATTTTCATACAAAAACGGTTAAAAACCGGTTAAATTGCATTCCCTAATTACTTGACACCTCCCAAGCCGTGAGACGATTAAAACGAAAGCAAATCTCGTTAATATAGTGATTGATTAAGGCGATTGCCTCCAAAACTCCCTTAGTACTTACAACCGAACTGATTATACTCGCTACTGACTGATGGCAGGTTATTAAATATTCCTCATTTTAAAACTTCAAAAAATACTTCAAAAATTTGATCATATTTATTTTAGTTTTTTTTTTCATATCCTAACTCGCAATCGATTTTGTAGTTGTACTTTTTTGAAGTATTGTGGTTATGACACTAGGTACTAGGTACGATATAATACTTAAATCCAAACTAGGGTAACTTAATATCAGTCTGAAGTCGTCCCTGTGTTGCTAATAAGTAGAAATACCACCTGTTGCGTTTAATACTAACATTTCCACACGACAAAGTGGGTCCAATTCCCACAGCGGTTTTATTTGTAGTCACTGTTGTTAATTACTTATATAATTAACGCAATAGTTTAACATCCATTAAGTAAAATAATTACTAATGTATTTTATTAAACGAATAATTATTTTTACTCGGCATGAATGAATTTCATGCAAGCTTCAGTTAATTCAAGTACCTAATACCTACTTGTACGTACATAATGTAAGTACCAGGTACCTATATAGGGTGTTTGTAATAGATAGAGTAAGTGACGCGTCGAACGTTCGTAAATCCGTGACGCGTGATCGGTTTAGGAACTGGACGGGACCGCACTCGCTCCCGGCCTCGCGCGCCCACTGCACGGCTCGCACCATGTAGCGTCTCCCAGGAGCATGTGATATACGATGTCGGTGTGCGGCCCGACGGAGGAGGAGAGCGCCTCGGAGGAGGCCGGCGGCCCGAGGGAGGCCTACGAGCAGAAGTCTGTCAGCAAGGTGGTGCGGGTGCTGACGGTGCTAGCGTACCTCCTGTCCGTGTCGCTGGCTGCTATCCTCTTGTCTGTGTACTATGTTTGCGTGTGGAAGTCGCCGGAGCTGCCCAGGCTCAACGAGAGCGACGTGGGGCCCGCCGCGCGGCGCAGCGAGCCGCGGCTCGGCAACCACACGGAACCGCTAACCACTGGTGAGTGTCTATTTAGCTTTGCTATTACGATTTCATAAACACCCTGTGATGTTACTGATGTATCCTTTAGTGCGTCCTTCGTATTTGACTTTTTAAGATTTTTAAATGTCACTTAAACGTAGGCGGAATATTCAATTACTATCGCAATCAATGGCGATTACGATTAGTGAAGGAATGAATAATGTTGGTAGACCAATAATAAGCGAACAGTTTAGTCGCAAAAGTTTGAACTTTTTTAATTACCAAATGTCATGCCATACTTTCATGATGTAAACCACTAGTTAATTCGTTATCACCATGAATGGAAGGTGGATAATTATAACGAAATGTTTTATTTACGTCACACACAATAATATTACTATCTGTTGAATGAAATGTAAATTAATATAGGTAGTCTAGTACCTATATCCCCCTTTAGAATACATGCTACTAATTAGTTCACTCCCTTTAAGACATTTTTAATCGATGATTCCGCTTTAGAGAAATGTATAGACTTGAATAGGTCGGTGTTCACCGTAAAGTGAGAGTCGCGAGCAGGGGTTCCGTTATTAACTTGACAGTACATGCGTCATAAACAATACAAATGCAACGGGTGTAACAACAAAGTAGAAGAGAGGCCCTGAAGTAAGATACCTTTCCAAATTACTTCTATTAAGTCGCAATGAGAATACGAGTATTAATGTCTAATTAGGAAAAAAGTGTCAGTTTTGTGAAATGTCTGAATCTTTAAAAACTTTTTCAAAAAATCCCAATCACAAAATTTCAGTGACGCAAATTTCTAAACAGTGGCTACGATTTCGTAGCGGATCAACGTGAGTTTTCGTTGACAGAGGCTCTATTTTACTCGGTAAAACCACATTGCTTTTGAAAAATTATCGTATGGTTTGGCCGCCAAGTAAATAAAAACTATCGTAAAGTTGACAATACGATAACATGCCAAAAGCAAAATGGTTTTATAGAGCAGAATAAAGCCCCAGTGCCTACGACTTCGTAACAGGTCTACGTTTGTTTTCTTTCGTCAAAAAATTCAGCACAGGGTCTACGACTCCGTAGAGGGTCTACGAATTCATAAGGGGTCGTTGGTACAAATACGAACGTTTTTCTCACTTTACTAGTAGACGATAAGTATACAGGATGGTCAGTTGAGACGGGTCCGTAGCTCGAGCATGGACATGTCAATCGAATACGTCAAGTTATTGAATCTATAGTTAAGTTATTGAATTATCTTAAAAATAAAATAAGGATCAAGTGTCCATTATTGGTCCTGAAACTGAAAAAAAAAACATGATATTGAAAATGTAAAAAATGTATTTGAGAAACAAGAAGAAATTGAAAGGATTGGGCTGGCTATCCAGAAAGGTAATGCATCCAGTGTCATGGGGACCACGCCGCGGGCGGACCTGGCTATACGGGGTGTTCTTTTTATAGTGGTGTCTGGATATTATTTCTATCTTTTAATATTTAAGTAGCTTCGTGCTATTTTTATTTAAATACGTTTAGTTTTAGTTTTTAATTTTAACTGTAACTTGTATTATAAAATAAAGAAGACATTTACAATTGTCAATATTAATTGGACCCCAACTAGGCTGAGCCTGTATCTTGGGACCGAATTCTAGTGTCAGCCTGCATCGACTTGTGTTCAGGTTCAGAGTACATTACATTATTGTAATTCCATACGGAATCGAAAATATCAAATATTGCTTTTCTCTTTGTCTTGCGGGTAACGTCACGTTCACTCTACAAACGAACGTGTGGAGAACACGAAGTAGAAAATTGACAGTCGATATCATAACACTAATATTCTACTAGACTTTTACTTTCCTAGGGGAGCAGGGGAGTAACTTCTACTTAAATGAATGTTTGTATGTTTGTACTCTGTGTTTCTAAACGATTGTTTCTGTGTAGCTCGCGAGGGTTCCTCGACCAAGAAATATATGAAAATGTGCACTTTTTTACTTTACGTGGCATTGCAACGCATGCCGGGGGTAGCTAGTTTTTAATAAAAATACGCTTAAGCAATATTTGAAGTTATGTACAGTAGAGTACTAGCTTGTGTACAGGTATTTTGTGCCAATTTCAATTCACACAGACTAAGCAGATTATAGTTTAACTAAATCTAAGGTATTTCGTAACTGTAGTAAGTTAAGGTGCTATTGACGATACATCTTAGTTGGCCACTAGGAATACTAGGATTACATAATATACCTAAAGCATTCCATTGATTAAGATTTCATATGAAGGTTCCTGAGCAACTAACTCATTAGCATACCGTGAAGTAAATAAAAAGAAATGTCCAACACTTTTGTTTTGGTTAGCAACGTTTTACCAATTAAAATTGTCAATACGTAGAAGTCGCTACGTCATTCATTCATTTGCGTATTACGTCAACAATATTTATTACGTCAGCAGGCTTCCTTGTAACAATATACCCACATCAGAGTAATTTGTGATCGTTTTATTATCGTACCTACAAACAGTTGCAGTCGTATCCGTTTCTTCCGGCAGATAGTTGAGATTTTATCTCATAATTTCACTTTGTCAATTAGGTAACGATAAATACAATTCCAACGAGGCTCCGTATTAATTAAAACTTATTATACATTGGACGATGCCCGGACTTTGTACACAAAATAGATAGGTACAGAAGTCAATCTACATACAAAGTGCGCTCGAGCAACGCACACACAGACACTGCTCACGGACACGATTATCTCGGACCGGTTAGGATCAGGGACCTAATTCTCGTGACTTCGAGATGATTTTTCATGCGAGATATGTCAAAAAAATGTATGCAGTTGACAGTTCATCTCGCATGAAAAATCATCTCGAAGTCGCGAGAATTGGGTCCCAGTGCGAGCGCGAGTGCCATCCGCTCGAGACACGCGTCTGTGAACTTTTTTGTGCAATAATGGAGCAACAAAAAAAAGTTATTATAACTGTTCAGTGGACGGTTGTTATTATATAATAGTTTCCTATTTTGAATCATTATAAACAAAGTAACAACATTTTTTTAAGGTAAATTCACGCCACATTACGTAAGTTGAAAACATGTTTTTTTGTTTGTGTAGATATTGTGTTGTTTTTAGTGTCATTTGAAAGGTTTAGGTCTAAAATGGCTAGGGCAATAGAAATTGTGTAACTAGGGTAATCCGTTTAGAAGTTATTAGGGATTTGCGATAGTCAAATTTGTAATAACATAACAATGACATTAAAATTAAAATATTTTAGTTACTATTCATTTATATTTCGATTCTTCCCGTTTAATTCTCAACAATAAATCAAACAACTAGATACCTACGAGTGCCACTACCACGATAGTTTTTTGTGCATAAGCCATAGTTGACAACCATAGAGCGAACGCCGAGCGTAGGTATGAAAAGTGAAGTACGTACATGTGATTGACTTCTGTACCTATCTATTTTGTGCTTTGTACGCGTATAATAGTGGTTAGGTACCTACTTGTTGTGCTTTGTAAGATTGAGAGTGAATCGTGATAATCATCTACCTACTAGGTTTATATACATATAATATGTGCTTACTGCTTACTCGAAAATCTAATTCAAGACCAAAATCTGACAGTTCCCATCTTGATTATTTAGTTATTTTAACATTATTTCATAAAAACATGAATGAGAACTCGTGTAACCAGTCATATTAAGGTAAGTTTTATTGATAAAAATACCTACAATTAAACCAAAATGCAGTAATCACAGCGAATGTTCGCCCGATTTTGGTCTCGAATTAGATTTTCGAGTATAAAGGATGTCTGCGATTTCGTAGGTCCGCGTAGAATTCGTTTCCCGCTAGATACTGCCTTCCCGTTAGAGGTCGATTTTCGGAAAAGCTTTTTTAAGTGCACCCTTATAGGGTACCCAAGGAATATTCCCTCAAAATTTCAAGTCCTAGGTCCCGCAGTTCAGGTTGTTCGTGGTCTCTCAGTCATACAGAAGAGTTAAATATGAATAAAAGTTAAATGTATAGGTTAAGTTCAACCTGAAAATCCAATAAGTACTTCACAGTTTACATTAAAGTATAATATTTAATTACCTGTATGAAAGAGCCGCGAGGGCAGGCGATGACGGGGGCTAATGAACCATTTACGTTATGAGCATGGCGCCGCGTTATTTTTAGTTTTTTATGAGCTGTTGAATGTTTGGAACAGGTAAAGTAAAGTAAATAAGCTCGCTGATGCACGGATCTTATTGCGTAAACTAGAAGCGCGTTTGTATCTGTGTCTGTTTGTTTCTGGGTCAAGTGCGCTGATGTTCGTATTTAAACAACGTGAAGAGGATAGTCTGAAGCTGATGAAAACCGTTTGTAGGGTTCCGTAGTCAATTTTGAATAACGAAACCCTTGAGATGACTTTGTTTTCTGTTCGCCCGTCTGTCAAGACTCGTTTGCTCTGAAACGGCTGGAACTATCGGGTTGAATTGGGAATAGGTGATCTATTTAGCGGTTGGCACAAGGCCGCATGATTGAAAAATAAAAATTCGAAATTGTCAACATTTATTTTTTCTAAAGTACTTACCTACTCATAATACTACTACTTAATACTAATAATACTAATACTAATTACTTAAAAGTTCTAAGTTATACCTATAGGATAGTTATGTACAGCCAAGAACGTAAATTTGGAACCCACTGTAGGTTCAAAGTCAATCTGACATTCTACAACGATAAGGTTGAGTTTCCTATAAATTACAAATGACTTGGCATATCTAATGACATTGACGACTTTCAGCATATTTTTTTTTAAATGGGTCACAAATTAACGTTCGTGACCGTACATAAATATATTTATCTACATCCATATCATAATTTCAATATAATATGTTCAGAAGCGATAAGCAAATGCCCTACATTATGTTACCTGTATCTGTGGTTGCACTGTAATGTTAACATTAAAGTATAACATGTCAATAAAGTATCAGTTATCGCTGTAGTTGAATCATAATGTTCACTTTACAGTACAAGTGACCTGCACTTTAATGTGAACATTAAGATGCAGGTACATTAAGATGCAGGGTAACGACGGATACAGGTTTCTCACATATTGTAGAAAACTTATGATATGTATGTAGATAAAGTTATGTATGCGACTGTACGCATATTAGGCATTAAAACACTCGTGTGATCTTATTATGAAACTCGCCTTACGGCTCGTTTCATAAAACCATACTCGTGTTTAATGCCTCTCATTATGCACCAGTCACATAAATAACTATTAAGAAACCGATTACCTTTTTATTAAGTTACATGTTTGGGTAATTCAATTAACCAAATAGTACTAACTAAATACACCTACAAAATGGCAACCAATCCAAAATAGGCAGGACAACAGTACCCTTACCATTTGTTACAAATACCGTACTCGCTAGCGAGTCGAATACTTTGTCCCTCGTTCTCTATAGATAAGAATACTGCAACAACTTGGTGTTAGGTATTGTGCGATGGTTAATATAACCCAAAGAAATAGTACCTACCAAGTTATGAAGTCATATCGTAGATCGTAGTAATTAATAGAGACCTAATGCATTTGTAATTTAGTTCTTTAACCCAGATTGAACTTTGCCATAGTAATAACCCCTCACTTACGACACTTATGCCAAATAAATAGCGTTGAAATTAATTACGGAGTTCTATGGCCAACCAACAATTAAAATCCTTGACCAATCAATAAATAAGCAAATACAATATAATCGAACAGTAGTTATAATAATATGCAAACAAACATGTCCAAAGTTTTCCCGGCGGTTGGTTCGGCCACGAGGGGTTTCCTAATCCAATTAGGGTGAAACCCAATTGTGTGCGACCGAATACGCCGTTTCGGTTACTTGGTGCAAAGGTCGCACATTTACATGATTGTGTTACCGTACTTCTTAACTAACTGTGCAGCTACAGCTACAGCACTCATCATGTTCTCCTAGTCATTATTTTTAGTTTCAATTATCATAATGGGAAAACGGTTACCTTACGAATATAAGAAGAACGGTCCTACGTTAAATGTTTCAATTTGGACTATATTGACAAACCTTGATTTAGCGGTTTTTTTTAAAATTACATTTGTATCTTATTTATTACTAACTTCTGAAAAGGATTTCTTTCGACTATCGTTATTCGTTCGGGAAATAGCCTATGTGTTAATCCAGGGAATAAGCTACCTCTACTTCAAATCCGTCCAGCCGTTGCAGCATGAGGGAGTAACAAACTAACACTCACAAACTTACGTAATTATATTATTAGTTATTGATTTGACTCGTCGATTGGGAAGAGTTAACTCGTCTCCTATCCCCCTTATCCGTCTCTTCGTTGGTCCCTGATTATAATTAGGTATGATTATTTGTATGTATATAAGTATAGTACTTTATGTAACTGATACATAAAGAGGGTCCTTAAAATACGAGTGTGGTTTTATGAAACGAGCTGAAGGCGAGTTTCATAATAAGATCACACGAGTGTTTTAAGGCCAAATTATGTACAGTTACATACATTACTTTATCTACACACATATTATAAGTACTCTAAGATGCGTTCAGTAGGCGGCAGAACAAACATGGCGGCAAAGCTAACCTGTGTCACGAATATGAATGTTTTTTTTAAATCATAGACAAACTAACAAAGTCCCTATTCTAATGTCATTCGAAATCAAAATGGCGTACGACACTTTACTTCAAATATACCGAGTCGACGTTCAATTGATACTAGAATTGGCCCCCTGTTTGAATTTTGTTGGTTTTGGAAGATGTTCCAAATTTGAACAACATTACTTTATCAAAAGTTGTATCGTAATTTTAACTTTTCATTACAGCTACAGATAAGAAAACATATCATAGTAAAATTGTATCAAGTAATGCTGGTCATTGTCTACGGATTCTGAACGCATTATAGAGAACTTAGATATGATATGAGTGTAGATAAAATTCTTTATTGCACGTAAACAGTTACAAAACAATGTATTTGCCTCAGTAAATGTACATAAGCAAACTTAACCCACTATGGGATCTCTTCCAGTTAACCTCAGAGAGAAGCACTGAGGGGATAGAGAATTTAAGAAGATTTAACCCGACTGCAAAAAAGGAGGAGGTTCTATGTTCCACTGCATGTTTGTTTATGTATGTTCACCGATTTCTCCGTCAATTATGGATCGAATTCAAAAAATATTTTTTGGTTTGATAGAGTATATCTGAATCTGATGATGAATCTGACCCGTGAGGAATTGAGGAAACTCCTCAAATATATTAGGCATACATAACGCGATTTCGGTATTTTTAAGTGATAGGTAATAGGTTCGAATAATAGTTCGGGTGATAGGTCAGTCCAACTGAAGTCGGCGACTCACCAAAATTTTCAACCAAAAGTCGACTTCAATTGGACTAACCTATTATTACCTATTATTTTAAAAGAAGTTATTTTTTGCGTTTCTGAAGGCGGTTTTTTGTTTTTTAAAACATTTATTTTTTAATCTTGTGTACAAAAAGTCGTCACTAAGGAACGACTTAATGCTTAATCGTCATTCGTCGACCCTGAGAGTGCGGCCGTTAATTAACTATAATTAATTAATATAATTAATATAAATAACTATAATTAATTAAGTGATTAATCACTTAATCCTTTGCGTTTGTAGGTATACGAGTAAACGAATGACAAAAGCAACTACGTAACATTCCATGTATTTTTTTAACATTGCAGGATTGCGTAAATTACTTAAAATTAAATAGTGTAGCGCGTCTACGAGGAATTAAAATACTATAGTCATTCACTATATAGCGACCGCTCTTGTTTCGCTTCGGTTAGGTTTTTTTGTAGCACCCGTAAATAAACCAGAATTTATTATAGATAAAAACCTTCCGCGAAAAATTACATAACTGAACATTCAAATCCGTTGCGTGGTTTAGGAGTAGTTAGCGAATATACAGACAGACAGACGCGGAAAGCGACTTTGTTTCATACTAATGTAGAAATACGGTGGCGCGTTCGGTGCCCGCTGTTTGAGCAGTTTTTTTGGTACGACCTTTGTACCATTTCCCAAAAGTAATTTAAATTATTTATTTTCTTCGCGATTTACATCAGTAACGCGTAAGCAGATTTGTCACACTACTAAGTATAAAATCAAACTGCAGTGGCGGAAAATATATTTTTAGTAATTAAAATTTCGGGAAATGATACACAGGATCAGGAATATTTAGCCCAAACACCACCTACGGTAGGTATACACGGTTATTAAACGTCATGTACAACCAACTTAAACTGGCGGTTGCGTGAAGCTGTCGACAAGTTCCATTTAAAGTTAACGGGGGTGTCGCCACGTTGTCGCGAAGGCCGGCCCCGGGTAGTTCGTGCAGAGTTACACTCAATTAAAACTACGTTTGTTAGCTGTGACCTGAGTGTAGCCTCAAAAATGCAGCATGAAAATATTTGTGTACTGACCCATACTATGATAGATTGTACAAATGAAAATAACTATGGAAGGGCCTCTGTTGTACTCGGTAAAGCAATATTGCCTTTGACTTGCTATCGTATTGTTTTTAACTCGGTCACCATTACTGTCAAGTAAATAAGAGCTATCGCGTAACCTTGATCATACGAAAACATGTCAAAAGCGATATGATTTTGCCCTGGTAGCTGATTCTCTTAAACAACTTGCTTTTGAATTATTAACCAGCGAGTTTAGGTTGTTCCGTCAGAGCGTTTAAACAACATTTTAGAGCTCGTATGGGCCCGTTTTTGACAAGGAGTTGTTTCTAAGAGCATAACGTTACACCTCTGGGCCTGTAGACACTTTCACTTGTCTGAGTCTACGCTTCCCAAAGGGAGACTGAGAAGAAGCAGCCAAAGAAAAATAGGTTCTGTGATGTACGGGTATCAAGCAAAGTAAGCAACCGTTGACGGTCGCTTATGACCTTCCATATTTTAACACAACCATCATCATCTTGCGGTTATCCTAATCATTCGGGGCCGGCGCTGGCGCAGCATGTCTTTTTTAACCGACTTCAAAAAAAGGAGGAGGTTCTCAATTCGACTGTATTTTTTTTTTTTTTTTTTTAATGTTTGGTACCTCAGAACTTTCGACTGGGTGAACCGATTTTGATGATTCTTTTTTTATTTGAAAGCTGGTGCTTTCCGATTGGTCCCATTTTTATCAAAATGAAGATTTGATGATGGAGTCCATGAGGAATCGATGGAACTCTTCAGAATTTATAGGCACACCTATAGCGATTTTGGTATTTTTCATTGTAACTCGTGTATTTGCTCTTGGAAAGCACTATTTGGTAAAGTGGAACTGATGATGAAAACCACAGATGGCCACCGGAACTCCTAAGCGGTATATATTTAAAGGGTGGCGACAAGATATTTCGATTAAGATAGTTGAGCGACTATGACGAAGCATATGTACGTTAAATATATGACTATGACTTTCCCACGGCGTTGCTTGCGGCGAGATTAAATTTCAATGTTCTATAGTTTCTTATTGATTCTTATTAATTAAAGTGGGACTACATAACAGGATAATTATGACCACTAAAAAGTATAAAATAAAATAAAAGTTTAAAAAAACAAAAAAACCGCCTTCAAAAAGCAAAAAATAACTTCATTTAAAATGGTCGGTAATAGGTCAGTCCAACTGAAGTCGGCGTCCTACAATATTTTAACCAAAAGCAGACTTCAGTTGGACTGACCTATTACCGACCATTTTAAATGAAGTTATTTTTTGCTTTTTGAAGGCGGTTTTTTTGTTTTTTTAATCTTCCAAACACCCCTTTCAGCCGTCATCTCAGTATTCAATACATTCACTTAACAAAATATGGAGTTTTAAAAACCATTTCGAAGAATAAATAAACAAAATAATAATAATTAAGAAACCGATACCAATAAGAAACATTTAATATTTTAGATTTTTCATTCTTAGCCATCAATTTATTCTTTAGATTTTTCCCTAGAATTGACATAAACGCGTTCAAACTCCACGAAAGTTAAAAAAGAAAAGGAAACAATCTATAATAAAATATGTATAATAGAATAAATGAAAAGCAACCTTTAAAAACCCGACTTTATTAATGCTACTATATTCGAATATATTTGAGATGGTCACATTAAGACCTTTCAAATGATACTTATATTGTAATAATTAGAAGACTTTTTTTTTGTTGACATAAATAATTGAAATTCTGCCATTGTTTTTATTTCAATTTTAACATTTTAAGTATCCTATGTCACCCGGGATAGTGAAAGGATTCTAACGATACTTCACACATTTAAATCGGCTTATACGTTTAGAAGTTATGGTGGAATAAAGAGTCGTAAGATAGGTACATACATACATGAACCCTGAAAACATTACACTCCTTTTTCTGGGCAGTCGAGTAAATAAAAAGATGAGGCGGCATAGCCTTTTAATTCATCAAGTCAAAAGGCGAGAGAGAATAACACCCTAGAGCTCGCCTACTGACTCGCCTATGCTGCGTGACCAAACAACACTTGTTACTAAATTGCCCGAGCGAGCGAGCGGCAGGTCGCCAGACTCGGCAGGCAACTAGAGATATTAGGACGCGCCGCCTGCTCCCTAACTCTTATTGCACATTCCTTGATATTAAGGGTAAAGGGCCCTTGAAATTGTGTAGTGTAATAAGCGTCGAGAGCTATCTGCCGGCTATTTGTATAATAAAATATTTAACTAATAAATCTAACTTACAAAAATAAACTTAAACTAAAACATTAAATCTAAGCATGGCCCCTGCGGCGTTGTACCAAAAATGCTGGCAGCTAGCGTTTCCTTTCCTAATGTCAATGCAAAGCAAAATATATTCGGGAAGAAATTGAGGAGAGTTGAACGTTGTAAAGATTGCACTACATAAGGTAGGTTCAAAATGGTGGTGATATGTCATTTTTTATTTATTTACAATGTACCTACAATATTTAGGGGCTTTGATCATAACCTGATCATGTCAGCCCCGCTATTCAGCTCTAGTTTAATACTTATAAGTACATTTAACCCTTTGGAACCTGCTGACATATATAGAGGTCAGGGATTAGGGACAGGAAAGTCGGGATCCGAAATTTGTTTGTGCTCAACAGACGGGCTCCTCCATTTTTATGCGTTCAACAGACTAAGCAAGAGAAATAAGACGAAGGAGACGTTGTTCAAAAACTCATTAAACTTTGCAGCGTCTCAATATCAAACATATTCAAATTAATGGCCTCTTGCACCAAAAATGTAACACACTGGGTTAAGACACTAACTCGAGTTAGTAAACTTCAGATTCATACGGAAACTGTCATTTTAACTCGAGTTGGTGTCTTAACCCAGTGTTGAATTTTTGGTGCAAGTGGCCGGGCCCTTACTTGAATAAGTACATAGGTAATCCTTCCCATCGGATCGTGCCCGGGCACATTCCATGACATGATATGACGTTGAAATGATAGAGCAAATCTTGTTAATCGGGAGCGCGTTTATAAAAATGTTTTCCTCTATTTCGCTGTAGGAACTTTATCATTATCATAATGATTAATGATCCAGAAACTGCAAAATAAGCGCTTCCCGACCTTACTCTACTTATCTACTTTCGAGTATGTTGACCGATTGTTGGCTCATCCATCAAAATGAGAACATGCATGTATTGTATATCATATACCTAAGTGTTAGAAATATAAAAAACCTCGCGTTATTGCGACTTGAACTTTTCCATTGCAAATAGTAATTATACATATATAATTACAATTCTTTTTTTTTTATCCTTCAGTAGGTACTACACAGCTGTAATTTGGCATAGGTAGGAACATTAAAATAACGCCAACAAAATTGTAAAAAAACCGTAACCATAATTGTTGTTTTTTGAGATAGTTTTTTGTGTTTGTAGTAACATAACGGCTTTGAAACCCTTCACTAGGCTTGGGAGTCGTACTGTGAGACATTGGGTTCGCCCGAGGCAACCCTGTTTCAACTTTAGGGCATAGGTCAACCTGCTGAAGCGAGCTCGCCTTACCGTATATAACGCATGAATAACCATACAGCATAGTTTAGTTACCTATACAAAACATTAGTTACCTATACAGAGTTTTAACCCTTAAATTCAAACCGTACGAAAAACAAAACAAATATATTAGATGTAGTTTTCTTGTTATTGTTTTCGTACATTGCACTAAATACAAGCATCACGTTAAGTCAGCCAATCTCATTAGAGAGAAACCGGCGGAGAGCGTGTCTGGCGCGTATTACTGAAGGATTCCGTCGAGGCTTCAGCTGCGGAAGCTTTTAGCGGTCTCGGAATTATTTATTTGACGAGCATACTATTGATACTTAACCGCGTCGGGGATTTTAGTGGCTTTAGTGTAATTTCCCACGTGTCTGTAACTATTCGCAGCGAACACTAAAACCAACCCGTTGAGTTACATATGGGTCATTATTGCACACAACCTTGATGCAAGATTTATTTCCACCAGTGTTTATTTTATGCCAAGGAAAAGCAAGAAAATGGAATTTTTAATTTCCACAATACTCTGAGATTACATAAACTTATCTCGTACCGATATAAATATTTAAAAGAAATGAGCTTACGAGTGATAAGTAAGCTCAATTACAATCGTACCTACTGAATTTCTTAAATCATAGCGTTCAGTCAGCGTTATTCAAGATCCCCACTTAACTTCCCCGGATCGCCGTTTACAGAACAATCGTAGGAATCGCAGTTAGAAATAGCCAATATCGGCTCTTGTAAATATTTAGCAAGCGTCGCGATTGGCAATACGGTCTCCTTCGCGTTTGTTCAGTCAATTTAAGGTTTATGTTTCATTAGCAATTTGATGCTAGCGATCCGAAAATTATATCTATGTAAAAAATAGGGAGGTGAATGAAATGAGCTTAAAAATAAAGTCTTTTTAATCCAACATCTGGAAGGTAATGGATCGCAAAGAGCCCGGGATTAATGTTCGTAAAATGCAAATTATCCGCGAAATGTGTTATTGATCTGGTGTGCGACGGCGGCGCCGGGAGCCGGGCGCCGGGGCCGGGGCCGGGGGCGGCGCGCGCTGCGCCCGGCGCCGCTCCTGTCACTCGCGCCGCCGACACTCGCTGTCATAACAACGGGACGGCCGCTTCTGAATTAACTTCGTTAGCGCATTGTTATAACCCACTCGACAGCACTCGACACAAATAACACTAACGCGCACCCGCGACCCGCGCGGCCGACAATCCGTGTTTACTGTGAACATACGCTCGTTGCCAAACCTAACTGTGTCACCCACACTGGACATTACTTAGTAAACCTTCCCCGGAAAATAAAATTTCGAACGCTTTCCGACGCCGGATAAAAACGTAACGGCTCATTAACCGAAACAATGTAAACTCAGAGGCGGCTTCATGACAGACGAATCACGATCGTGCGACTACGTCAGCCAAACTGGAATAGATTCGCATGTACCGTGCGTGAAATTAAAGGATAAACAAATGAAGTCTGGAACGACGAGAATAATGAAACAGCAGTCCGCCTCAGGAGGTGTCAAGCGGCAGACACGAGCGTGACCCGGCGGCGCGACTCGCCCGCGGCGCAGCGGCCCAACTGGGCCATTCGATAAGCGTGCCCCATTTACCTGGATCGAGGGCGGGCGGCGGCCAGCAGTGCGGCGGTGCACCGGAGCAGGTCGGGCGCGGCGGCATGTCGAGCAAGTCGTTCGGCGGCAGCGTGCGCTCGGGCGCCGGCTCCGTGCGCCTGGGCGCGGGCGCCCACACCGCGCACTCCCCGCACGAGATGGTGCTGGACGCGCTCTACCAGCGCAAGCGCGACAAGAAGACCGTGCGAGTGCTCACTGTCATCATATACGTCTTCTGCGTCTCGCTCGCCGCCATCATGCTCTCCCTCTACTACGTGTTCTTCTGGGAACCCAAGGACGCGCAGTACGCGCAGCGCAAGGTGGCTCACACTGTAGACCAGCAAACCAGCACTACACCAATGCCCACATGCTTAATGCCCCACACCGGTAGGTCACACTTCCGAACGCTTACCCTGCCTTCTATCCCTTCTTAACAACTGTAAGCGCGACATTACAGAATTAGTCTTCCTAATTCGTTCCTTAATAAACGTACTTACAACTAAATCACTTAATCTCCACATACCATTAGTAGTATACCCTCACTAGATATCCCCGAAATGAAGATTAACTACTTAAATTTATACTTACATTAACTACTTTTTACAAAGATCCACACTGAAAAACTGTACCTACATTACTTAATATATACTTGCCTATTAGTGCTCACCGTAGATTACTGTGTTAATTGGCTGCTTTTCAAAGCACATAGACTGTTTGGACACTGCAATTGCACTGAGTGGGATCATTATTTTATTTCTAAAAGTACCTATTAAGTACATTATTATTATTTTATTAATTACAATATATTCTTTACCCTTACAGTTGACAAAAACAAATTATACTTGCGTAAAATTATTGGAAGTTAAGAGTCAAATAGGTCGTCGGCATGCTTGTTCATTTAAGGCTGGCGGGTCGGCTATCTTTAGGCATTACATGTTTTGATTGGATCTCGACAGTCTTGCTATGCGTGTTTCCGTGTCTTCCGGCGACGAGGGCACGTTCGGGTGAGGTGAGCGAACTTAAGTTACTTGAATAAAACCACCCACCCCCTCTCCCTCCTCTACTGGGCTACTTCTCCTAACAGCACGGAAGTTGAACGGTACCATGAGTCATACTATGTTGATATTTCTATGAATGTACAAGTAAGTAGGTACAATAGCTTGCAAAAGGACCTTCGGCTTTGTACTTCCCTCTCACTCGCTTTTATGCTAGTTTAACCGACTTTCTCGAACCCGGTAGATTTTCTATAGCTGCAATGATTCTAATTATGCAAGATACCACTGAAAAACTTATGAAATAAGCCATGAAATTAATGATTTTTCGTGACGTGGACATATGGGAAAATTACATAAATTCAGATTAAAATGATTAATATCTTCGAAACTAGTAAAAATCGCTGAACATACAATATGGGGGTTAAATCGATAGCTTTTTAGCTGCTAACTAATCAGCCTTCTCAGTTTTGGCGTTGGTTTTTGAGACACTATATTTGATACCATAGGTGTATAATAATTCAATTCAATGTACTTTTTTCAAACTCTGGGTCCATAAGAGTGTTAGTAATACATTAATCTTACAATCTAGGTTTTAGTATAATGAATATAAAGGCAAAACAATGTCGACAATGAATTGAAAATTACAAAAAAGAATATATTAGTGCTTTCGACTGTACTTGTTTTGTAGAGATGTCATACTTATCGTGGTAGGTTTCAGCATAAGCATATCATTAAGTATGACACCTTGCAAAACAGGTACAGTCGACATAACTAATACCTATACACCATAGCTTGTTTGGTTTCAGCATAAACTTTATTAAAAATATGTGAATTAAATATATCGTAGCTACCTGAGCAAGGCCATTAAGGACCCGTGAAAGGCAGACGAATACAATACATAATTTGATACACATGTAGGTAGATATATAATAAGTAATCACTCAATCAGTAAGTACTTAAATGTTAGTTAAGTTTTCAGCATCCATTCGATATGAAGCTCTAAAAACGAGTGCATTTTTGTGGTTGATAATTTAACGGTGATCGCAATTTACGAGCTCATTGTAAGTGGGGATCTATCAAAACTATTTTACGACGAAACGCTACGTTTACGACACGACCATGAAACAAAGTTATGAACGCGTAAACTATGCGCCAGCGAATAACGGGCTGTTCTTAAACTTATAATAAAATGTAACAAAGAAAATGTTAACATTTAATAACGATATTAACTGCTGGATAAAAAATCTATAAACATTGAAATACGCTTTTGTACTTGAAAGTTTGAAAGATAATGATAAAGAAAATTTATGGCCCAACATGAGTTAAACAAACATATGTTCGGAAAAAAATACATACCTACTACCAGTACTGCGTGTTGCACCTTACGGCGTAAAACTTTAGTAATTAATAAACGCAGTAAAAAAAATACCCTTTCACTAATCATTTCGAAATTTAATGAAGTATCCCTATTACAATATGTTCAACTTTGTAGAGGATCTAGATGCGAGTAGGTCTGTGTCTTCTTGAAGCTGCACTAAAAGGGGCAGCCACAGAGTTATAAGGGTATGTCTAAAGGCGGTAGCGATGCGATGCGATGCGAACGTGCGTGGTAATGAGGCCCTAGCCAAGATACAAACGCTAAGTTAACGTTATTCTTTTCTATCACTCAAAATGTATGGGATCCGGATGACATTCTCGTGCGTTACGATAAACCATGTGGTCAACTGTCATCCCATACATTTTGAGTGATAGAAAAGAAAAATGTTACCTAGTACCGTTGGCATCTTGCCTTCGGCCCTAGTCTGTTAGATAATGGTAATTTGTATGTAAGAGATTGCATGTATAACTAGGTATATGCCAAAAACCACCAAGCCTTAACTTCGTTGTGCCAGAGACATCAATTGAATTCAGACATTTTTAATTATGACGTGTATGAGCAAAGAGAAGGAATCCAGAAAGTTTAAAAACTATGTTGCTAATCAATTCTCCGAGACGAGTCTGCAACGCCCGGCGCCGCCTTAATTAGTGTATGTATGCACGTATTAGTTTTCTCTTAGAAACTATGCTATTTTTGTGCTTATATTGGCACCTTTGGCACTTAAGTATTTATATACTACTTATTGATTAGGCACGTGAAGATTTTTTCCCTACTTTTAATCTTAACAAAAAATACATACTCAATGTTCTGCTTGTCAAAATAAAAATAAAACAACGAATAGGTATTATAAAATCATAAACCAAAAGTCATAAATACTACTGTCAAATAGGTTTTACCCCAGCGTAACGGGAGGACCACACGGTCGGTTTCGAATTTCATACAAATCGAGGGACAAAGCGTTCGGTCGGCGGCGTTGCGGAACGTAACCCGTGGAAATGTTTAGACAAATAAAATGATACAAATTTGGTGTAATTTGTTTAAGTTTTAGAGATATATAAGGGTATAGCGACACAGAGGCTTATCTCTTAGAGCGATCTCTGCCAGTTAACGAGTAACAGCTTTACTTTTTAGGGTTCCGTAGCCAAAACGGATCCCTTTTAGTTTTGTCATGTCCGGCCGTCCGCCCGTATTTTACAGGCATTTTACTCACAAACTACAAGATGAAGGTATATCGATGAGTTGTATACCAAAACCTTCTCCGGAATGTAACAAATACTTATCTGAAAACCGTATCAAAATTGGTTCAGCCAAACGCTGGTTAATCGCGGACAAACATACATGCAAACATACGGGTCAAACTAAGAACCTACTTTTTTGAAGTCGGTTAGAAATAAGTACTTTTTTTTTTAAACTTCAACGTGTGGCACGTATTTCGACAATTCTTTTAAAAACCACTTCACGTTTCGAAGCATTTTTTTTTAATTTATTTTTTTCGATTTATTAGCTCCAAAAGTTGCATTTATAAATTGTGTAACCATAGAATGTCTAGTTGACAATTATAATATAATGCTTTTCCCTCCAGTAATTTTCTTTATACCTGTATCTACGATATAAGTGTAGGTACCTAATTCAATTTAGAAAGGGTGTGTATTGTATAGTATTGGACTGGATCATTCTCCGTAAATTACATCCAATTGCGTTAACAACTGTAGCCCGAGCCCGAGCTCGTTTCACCCCCATTAGCCTGGCGGGAGGCGTAATGAAAGTTCATTTTCTTAAATCATGGGCGTTGCGGTGCTCTGAATACCTAATGAAGGTGTAGCTACCTCATTATGTAATCCATGTATCTTATTCTAAGCACGTAGACGAGTCAGCTACATCTTATAATAAATCACGTTTGAAATCATAAGCCTCTGGTTAACCTGACTTCTTCGAGTAGGTTAGAGATCAAGCGATGTTTATTTTCCTTTCGACTTTGCAAACTTTCTGAGAAACCAAATAAACAGCAAAGTGCGTGTTGCACTCGCGTGCTGAGGGTTCGGCTCTACGAACCATGTGGTGTTATCTTTGTTGTTTGATAGACACTTAATTGGACTTTAATATATTATCTTACTTTAGCGAAATTATCTAAAAATTGTAAACTGTAGCTATGAATGTAGTTTTTTCGGTTTGTAACTGAATTACGCAAAATCACATAAATTACTGATCATTTTAAACATGGGAGTCTTTTATCTCGAGAAACTGGGGCACATTGGGCGCAAACTGAAAGTAAGTACATAAGTACTTATAAAAAAATCAGGTGCCTAGCTGCACTGGGGAAAAAGTTAGGATGGTGAGATAGTGCCTGTTTGGGGTCTTGTAAATATACATTGATGCTCTGTCGCTCTGCTTTTACTTCGGACTTGTTCGGACACTGCCGTGTGTTTAGAGTCTGGCCATCGAAACGTGATACTAAAAATTACCGCGAAATTTAAAAATGTAGCTATACCTCCTTAGTAAGTATGCCTGAATGAGCTACAATTAAACACTTGTAATACTTTAGTCATTAACTTTTAACTTAATACTTAATGACAAAAGCATCAACATTGTTTAACTCTAGCCCATATACATACATACTATAGCTACAATTTTAAATTTCGCGGTAATTTTCAGTATTACGTTTCGATGGCCAGACTCTAACTAGATTATGGGACGCAGCGCTTCCGCTCTCAACGCATTTGACTTGGGTCAGTGACTCGTTATTTCCTAATGTGCGAGTATCGACGAGTTGTATCTCTATTTCTATCTCTGTATGTATAAAAACGCCATTATGAGGTCATAGGGCCATTCAAAATCGACCAAAGTATACTTTCGTCTATAAATGGTAAAACTAACTAATGTCTTTTTTTTAATGCAATTTATATTTTTTAATTTGATTTGATTTATTACTTAATTAAGTAATTTAAGTAGGGTTGAGTAATGCCTGAAATGTTTTAGTATGGGTTAATGTTAATACCTTCAAATAAATGCTATTAACTCTTATCTAAGTACCAACGATTTCGGTTGTGGTGGAAAAAGTCAATATCAATGTTAGTTAATTTGTGTAAGGTATCTTTATTCTGTTCTGTAGCCGGCATTTCTGTTCACGCAGAAGTAGGTTATCACTGCGCCCTCGGGAATTGTCTTTATTACCGGAATAAAAAGTGTGTTTGTAAGTACATACCCTATGAACGAGCTAAAAACTATCCCTGTTCTAATATTTCACACCGTTTTTTGTATGGGAGCCCCAATTAAATATTTATTTTATTCTGTTTTTAGCGGCAACAGAAATTCATCAAATCTGTGAAATTTTCAACTGTCTAGCTATAATGGTTTATGAGATAGGTACAGCCAGGTGACAGACAGACAGACGACGGATGGACCAGAGAGGAGTCTTAGTAATAGGGTCCCGTTTTGACCCTTTGGGTACGGAACCCTAAAAACAACAAGTATTAACTAATTCTCTATTTAAAGTTATTTGGTGCTGTCTTAGATGTTTTTAGTATTTAGGTAAGTATAAACACTTTAGTCGCCGTATCTCAGGAACCAATCAAGTCTACTTAGTCGTGATAGCTTTTTCTTGAAAATTCGTTGTATGTGCTTTCATTTAAGATATTATTCAGAATTTTAGTATTTGTAGTTTTGACTGTAGGGGGAGGCGCAATAGTTTTGAAAGACATAACCAACGACAACCCACATCATGGGAGAGACGAGAAAAAATAATAATATCCCACGTTATGTGTAGGGGAGGTAGTCTAAACTTTATTTTTTCAAGATTTTATTTTACCACTTTTTCGGCGTGACTAATATATGTATATATTAATGCCAAATAACAGCTTTCTAGAACTAAGAGTCTCTGAGCTATGCTGCGGACGGACATGGAGAAACTATAAGGGTTGCCAGTTTGACTACGGAACCCTAAAACGCGCTAGGGCAGCTGCATGCTACCATCATCGTTTAAAAGGCATTACGATGTGCAGATAACAGATGTGAGTGGGTTGAATTCAAAAGTCAAGTATTTCTAAAAATAAGACCGAATAAATGCGTTTCGGGCACGCAATAAGATCGGATTCCGCATCACCTAAGATATAAGCAAGTAGTAACGTGAAGTTTTATTTTAAACTGCACCAACAAACTTGGAATTTTACCTATAGCTACACGGTACAGTACACCTACTTTACTTCAATCAATCAAATCAAATCATATAATTTATTTGCTACCTTCTACTTGTTCCGACATATATGCCTACGATAGTTACTTAGCAACATTTTGAAAAAACTGAAAACATAAAAAAAAATTGATGGTATAATAATGTGAACAATAAAGTGCCTCACTAAGTGCAGTGTACAGATGAGTAAGGGGTTCTTACTCATTTTTAGTAATGGATAGATATGGGTATATACAGGATATCCCAGAGCTTGACGTAAATATTAAGGGATAGGTAGGTAAGAAAGCCCTTTCCTTACCGCCTTACCGGACCGGAATATATTTTAGACATTTCAATCTGTTAATTAGTTTAGGAGTTATACTAGTAAAGAACGCTAACTTTCGGCACACCTTTGCCTCCCTTGGCTAAAAATGGGCATAATTCGTTATTCTAAAACATGGGCAAAAAATAAAGTTACACCTGCTATTCTTCCAAGCGACCCAATTGCGTTTAAATTTCGTCCCAAAAATTCCCAAAGTGCTTAAAGTTTGAATTAGACAATTTAAGTAAATAGAGGTAATGTTATTTGATGGAATTTGAACTGTGTCACATGGTCACATGTAAAACATTGCAACAATATATACTAAACCGGTAAAGAAGGCGCTTTCTTATTCAATAATATTTACGTCAAGTCCTACGGTACACCCTGTAGGTATGTATACCGCCGATAATCCCATTTTTCAAGTTCGGAGTTGGTTCTTTCACATGGGATTTATTTTCTACTGTCGAGCGAGCGCTCAATTTCTCAAAAATCGAACAGAAATCGACATGAAATGATTCGAGAATGATATTCAAGTGTACATGTATTTGCTTTTACCCGGGATCGGCAGTGGGACCGCTAGCTTTGTAGGCATTAAATTTATTTTGGATTTTACAATCAGCAAAATAGAGCTGTCTCACAGTGGTTATTTGTTGACCTCTGACCTCTGAATGCTACGTGGAGAGTTCCTGCACGGCGCGACTGCCTTTAAATATAGCGTATACGCGTGTTAAATGTAGCTGCTACAATACGAGTAACCAGCGTAGAGCAATCGCTATTCACTGCCGATTATGTTTATAAGACATAAATCACCCGCGAATCCGGCCGAATACCGAGAATAGCAGCGCAACGATCTGCGCGCTTGCAGCCGTGAACTCGCGAAGCATCGGTTAGTAACGGTTGCTTTCACGTTACAGGATGGTTACCACGAAACACTAAATTCGAAACTTCGGGTGCCGAATCCCTGTCACTCATCACTGGATACTAAATCGGGAATAAGGGATGGAGCTAACGTAACTTCAAACTTCAATTTTCAAAGTAGCTCCCCAGTCCCAGTTGCTCGAGCGCAAGCATTTCAATCATGTCACGTTTTCAAATCGTCTTTATTATTCGAAAACGTGGACAATGCTTTTACGGAATCCCTTCTGTAGCATGAATCCCTAAATCAGACTCGCTTCTGTTTCCTTACATTATTTTACATTCCATACGTATCTACGAATATAAAAGTCAACGTAAAATATCGGCGTGCTAGGAAATTTACTCGATAGAAGGAAATTATTATTTTATCTGGCTTTCTCAGTACCTACGTTTATCGCTGAGAAGGCAATACAAAACAAATCTAACAAAAAGCATACTTTGAAAACCCAACTCCTGTTTGAATAATGTCGTCAACATAATGTTAGTTTACATGCCGCGCAATTTGACGCCAAAAATCCGCCATTATTTTTTTCAGTAATTTTAATATAGCCAATGACACTCTATTGGTTAAGACGAATCAAACCACATATAATTTAATAAAATCGGTTTAGCCGTTTAGTAGTTACGAGGGAACATAGAGTCGGACATGCATATATGTCAAACACATAACACTTCTTTTGGGCTTTGCCGCAGTCGGGTAATAAATACAAACTTCTTCAACGTAATACGACGACTCGCATGATTACAATTAAATATATAATGCATCTAGTACCTCTAGATACCTGCACAGTGCACACGCGTATCGGCATCGCATTGATACTAAAACGTTATTGAAACCCAAAACAACATTTTGAAAGCCTAAAAACGATATAGGTACGCTGTGTATGGGATTGTTGGTTACAAATTAAAACTCTAGTAGCACGTATTTAGGTTATCCCAGATAGTGCCATTACGCGACTGAACGTTGCGGGTAGTAACTAGCGGGCAATAATGTTTAGAATGTAGGTAAATGAAAGTTTTAGAAAATTGCTGAATTTGACTGGTTTCTTGCCTTTAAGTTATAAAAAGACAGCGAAATTGTGCTTCTTGCTCTATAACTGAAGTTAAAGTATTAAGACAGCAATTAACTTCTGCAATTTTTATTGTCCGTCTAATTCGTACTTAACTGACTATGATTTCTGGCATGCATCGTAGAAGTTCGTTTTTGTTTCCCTTAATCAATTAATTGTTTCTAAATAAACTTGGGAAATGAAATGAAATCTTTTTCCGACGGAATTTTCGGGTAATTTTACTATTAATGTAATTTAGACCCATTCCAAAACTATTATTTCGTGTTAAACGCAGGTTTTCACTTCATTGACATTTGTTTAGTTTTAACTAGGTAAATAACCGTTCGATTTTATCAGCGACGTTCAGTGGTATCAGAGGATGTTAGTATAGTTTTACAAAAACTTTAATAACATTTTAACAATAGAAAATCGCGTAACATACATGGGGGTCAATCATAAGGCCTGACGTTTTCTATCGACCTTCCTCGTTTGATCCGAGCGACGTGTTTAAAGACTAGAGCACACATAGTATTTAGGTTGAACATCATCATCATCTTAACCTTAACCTCAGAATGAACTAAAAATAACTACCAGCACTACTAAGTTACTTGTCGGATTTCAAATATTTACAGAATCTATATATATTTAAATTTCCATTTAATCTGGAACAAATGTAAATATCTGCGTCTGCACTACATTTGCCGGATCGTAAAACCAAAACGAAGCTATTACGAAGCTAAATTATCTATCCTACCTGTAGGTATTAGATATATTTTACCTCTGCTGTAAGCAAGGTTATTAATATATACAAACATCTAAAGAAACTGTAACAAGTCTGCAAACCAAATATTATGAAATAGACAATACGCTTTAACTGGAAGTCAAGAGTTAAACCAGGAACGATACAACACTTCTAACGACAAGAACGTGCGAAACACCATAACTGTGAGTTCCTGAAATTATCCACACGGCTACCGAAACCAATAGGCTAGCCGATGGAAACAAAAGACGCGAGTTTGATTCATCGGGCGTCTGCCGAATGTCCGCGGTTCTAATTCCTAACACATTGAAACTAAACATTTACGACAACGATCTTCATGCATGTTATTTCGTATATTTTGACATGCAATGCATAACATTACGTTCGAGAATAAATAGACTAAAATAAATTAAACTAACAATTTTGTTTGCAGGAGGAAGCGGTATCTCAGTGAATGACTCGTCTGGTCAGCCAGCAGCCGCCAACATCGCGGAGAGGCCCGGGAGCCCTAGTACTGCCAGCAGCGAAAATCCAGGCGCGGCCACGGCGCCCCAGTACTCCGGGGCTTCATACACGACGTCTGCTGACGACCACACGGACGCCAGGCGCGCCGACAACTCCAGCGTCACATGACGAACACACAAAACACATCCTTAATCTAATACGAACCTTCGACAATACCTATTGAAAATTGTCACTCTCAACCTAGCCTCGACATCATTACAATATCCATGCAGTTGTCGCTGCCGGTGACAAGAGGGTCGAATCCAAAACACCAATATTAGATGGTCTAAGTAGTGATATTTTTCATATACCTACGCGGTGATTTGAAATTGTGATCGTTACTCACTTTGTAAATTATTCCAGTTTAATCAAGAAAGAAAGAAAAAAATTGTTACATCTAACACAAGTACAAAAGAACAAATTACTTATCAAACAAAAACATAAACTAAAAAACGTCTGAACTAGTGCCAGACGGAGCAAAATCAGTACGTATATCTAGTTAAACCATAGATAAATATAGATGGTTGAATCATGATCTAGTATGTACAGTAATTTCTTTGAATGGTTAAAGAAAACCCGTACTGTCTTCTTCACACGTACGTATTGTGTGAGTACATCGTTAGGTGTTGGGAACTTATTGTTAGTTAAGAAAAGTCATGATCACAATTTCAAAATCACCCCGTATAATAATTTAGGTACTAACTAGGTTTTAAGATGAAGGAATTATTGCTTCAGATATTTACCTAAAATCGTTTAAATGTTAACAGATAGATAACCTACTTATGTAGAAAGATATTGAACTTTTGATTATGTGTTTATCGTGTAATTATTATTATTGGTGTTAGACCAACTTGCTGATCTCATTTATTTTGCATGTTATTGTCCCACATATCATACTCACTTAACATAGTAGTGCGCTATACCTACCTACTCAGTAGATAAATTGTGTTCCTCTCAACCTGTGGAAGAACTTCTATGTTCTAGTCGGTGTACAGTCGACTACAAAGAGATGTATCCACTTTTGAACCTTATTACAATGCAAAAAGGTGGCAAAGTGGATACATATCTTTGTACTCGACCAACCAAGGTAAAGTGAAATTACCTATGGTATAACTGACACTTGTATTCGCAGATCGAGCTAGGCAATTCTGATATTTTTAATTAAAAAAATACAAATTCGCCGGAGCCTGTCGCTGTCCAGGCCGCTACTTCTGGGCCGCTTAAGAAACTAAGTACCTAAACAACCTAACCTATCTAGGGTGACGGCACCAATGACGGACACTTTTAGCTGACTGGCACCAGTAATGGGCACTTCACTCATAATTCAATTTTCATACGGTCCTAAATTGATTATTGCAAAACATATGAATAACCCTTAACATCTGTAAAATAAGAATCAAGTTAGTTATTGGTGCCTTGTCCATTACTGGTTCTACCAACCTAGTAACAAGGAACTTATTAACTGTCCACTGATATCTATATTCAGTAAGTTGAACCTTGGATAACTATACTTCTCTGTGGTTCAAATTGACATGACTGCAGTACACTAAGGGTCAGGGAGATCTTGTATATTAAAGACCGCAAGTTACTCTTACTTACTCCGAGGCAGAATAAGCAAGAGTAAATTCGAACTTCGGACACCCAATCACTCTTACTCCTCACTGAGACCAACTCGAGAGAAAGACGCGGAGCTAAAGTAACTTCAGCTTTCGATTTTATCGATTGTAGGACAAGGGTTACACGATCAGTTTGGCGTCAGTTCAGTCCGTGCTCGAAAGGGACGCAGCTATATTAACATAATAGCTGCGTCCCCCTCGATCATGATTGAACTGACGCCAGACTGATGAAATACTGAGCGTGTAACCGATGTCTAGGACCTTGTGTCATTTGTTAACATTCGGTATCGTAGTTTAGCTGTGCCTGTAGAGAAAGATAAATGTATTTCTTCTTCTTCTTCTTCCTCTCACTATATTTGTACTTTCGCTAATCGCTGACCTATTTTAAAGTAGGTTTCTAGTATCATGCTATTCGACTATACCAACTAAACTGTTGAGTGCATATGTGTTTTATTCACAAACCCAATAAATGTAAGTACCTACTGAATTGTATTAGATAACTAATTATACAGTATATTTTTAGATAATGTGAAAGAAACTTGTTTTTTTTTAACAAATCCCACGTAGGTACTTTTTTTGCATATCCTGACGCCTGGACTTTCGGAAGCGTTTGGTCCGGCCTTTTTCCATAATACACAGATTTACCTCAACTTTGACAAGCAATACCTATTATTTATAATTTATAATACTAATGTAAAAGAGGGTTAGGAACATGGTACACAGGCACATGGTTTGGCGAAATCATAAAAAGGATATTCTGTACAATGTCGTTTATTTTATTGTAATAATACCTATAACATAATTTATGTACAAATACACTTACAGCCAAAAATAACAACGTATAGATTCGTACCCACGACTTGAAGGGACACAAAATTCATGTTGATAACAAATCGCACCGCCGCCACAGCGCAGCACCTGATACGACTTGCTTCGATCAACGTGTCGCAAACACCGGAGGATAAAATATCGACGGTTCTGTGACTCAACCTCGTATATAGAATATTGTCCAGTAGAAACTGACACGCACTAAGTATGCACTCGCGTACTTCGTGAGTGTCAGTTTATACTGGACAATATGTTATATACTAGGTTGAGTCACAGAACCGTTGATGTCTGACCATTTGATTGCAATGTTCTTACTATAAAACTGAACGAGCCCACCATAAACAACAAGACGAAATTGGGATGCAAATTAAGCCGTCTTTCGCTTTGAGACTACATCTCAAAAAGTCTGAGCCGCAAAATGACCATTTTATTGCGTTACCTACTATCTAGTAACTGAGAGGTTAGGTTCATTAGGTAGGCCCGAAGGGCAAATTGCCCAGGAATAGGAGCCCCGCCAAGAAGGGCTCTGCCGACATTGCTAAGACAGAATTAAAATGCAAAAACAATGTTATTGATATTTAGTCGCAAAGCGATCTGGTCGTATAGTGCCTAGGCACAACGCTATGCAGTCAGATCGAGATGTAGTCGCGAAGCGTTGTGGTCGTATTTGCCACCTACCCGCTAGCCGCCGGTGATGTACATGTGCACCGGCTTGTCGGCGGTGAAGATGTCCCCGACGCGGCCGGAGCCCGCCACGGCGGCCGCGCGCGCCGCGTCGTACCGGCACACCAGCGTCGTCACAGACATGTTGAACTCGCTGCCTCCATACTTGTTCTGGTTCGATTCCTGCAACCGACCACTTCTTTTAAGGTGGCTATAGTGTTTTCGGCACTTGTCCCACTGCCGGCGAGGAAGCTAATAGCTATCGATTATTTTCTGAATTTTTCTTGATCAAGCAATGAACAAAAGATATAGATCCCGTGTCAATTAAAGAGACACATATATTAATAGTTGATCGCTGGTCCCTCACCGTCGGCGGTGGGACAAGTGCCTTCACCCCACGATGGCACGTTGCGTGGTGGGGACCACTGAAATAAGTTGCACTCAGCACAGAACACTGTATTTGCGATCAGTTTTAACTAAATAATTTAAACTTTCATTTAAAACTGAGCTTGTAGTAAATTTGTCAGTTGTTACACTGCACACGCTCAGTTTTAATTTAACTACCAATTAAAACTGATTCTGAGCAGCCACCTCTAGAAATTGTGACACTGGGTAAGGTAAGCACTCATTGACCCACCACGGAACCCTCAAATGACATCAGTAGATTTGACAACAACAAAAAATACGTAGGTACAAACTAATCATTGGCTTTCTGCGAGATGGTTCTATACTGCCTTAATTTACAATCTAAAGTGCGTCAAAGTGTTGCCAGCTCAGGTTTCAAGTAGAATACCTCTAAGTTAGTACTTTTTCCCAAGCAGTGTTATCCCGAGAAGAGGAATACAACAGAGACGGTACTGCGACTTGGCAGCAAGGTTAGCCGGTAAAACAGTGATAAGTAGCAATCGGAACGGATATTAAAATTAGGAATCTCAATATATGTATGGATGGTACTCACACAATAATAGATGGCATTAGGTATACACGATTTGTTAAGGCACTGAATTAAATGTAATCAAAGCAAACGTGAAACTTCGTCTATGTTTTTATTATTAACTTGCCTGCATGAGATTACACATTTCCGAATAGAAGTGTGGATAGGTCGGCGGCTGGTAGAATATGATGTGTCGTATCCCTTTTATCCTGAACCGCCTGAAGAAGTGAACCCGCTCCGAGTACAGCAGGAAGTGTGCCTCCGTGTGGAAGAACATGTCTCTGGCGCGCGCTACCTTCCCATCCTAGAACAATAATAAGTATTAGACACACAAGCTTGCCTGCGGCAGGCATGGAACAGAAGTACGGTCGTGCTTTTCTTCAAAAATTGTGACCCTTCTGAAGAATGAGGCCACGCCAGGGCCTCCACATCTCTAAATCCGGCCCTGCTTACTTTCATTTAATTTAGGTTCCTTACTATTAGAGCATAATAGACAATATTCTTGCTATCAATATTAACTCTTGCGCACCCTTCCTATTGTTAATCTCGTCAAAGCTAATTCGCTACTTGTGTATTTTACACTGACCTTGGAGTACTCGCAAATCTGCACGAAGCTGATGTCCTCCTTCTTGAAGTAGTTCCTGAGGCGCACGTAGTCGAAGTAGCTGGGCACGTAGAGCAGCGTGTGGCTCATGAGCGGGTCGCGCTGCTTGGGCAGCACCTCCTTCACGAAGTACTCGAAGCGCGCGTCTACCGCCGCCAGCGGGCTCGCGGCGTTAAACCTGTGAGCGAACCAATGCGCTAAATACAAACCCACTAATTCATAAACACACAAAAACCTATTTTAGTTAAAGTTTTCGTTGTCCCTTTCTGTAAAATTCAGATTTCGGACAGCAGCACGCTTTAGTTATTGCGCGTTCATGAATAAGAGGGTTAGGTTAGGCTGTGGCTCCATTGGCGCTATAGCGGTCCCGTAGGGCCCTCTTAAAGCGATTGGCGCAACGTCCCGGAGGTTTTAGTCCGTGCAAGTCGGACATAACTTGTCCTGGCCCCCGTCGGGGTGGGTATGCATAGGCATTTCCCCCTGGTCAGAAAAGTCAAAAGTTGGGCCTCTTTAGGCAAACAATGAGCGGCTGACTTTTTTCCTGCGGTTCGGCTCCCTATATGATTTAAATAGAGTCCATACAGCGCAAACAGCGTACAGCCGCTCACTGTTCGCCTAATGAGGCCACAGCCTAGGGAATAATTTTATGACTAAAAAAAAAACATTTTTGAGTCAAACTTGTGTTGCCAGGTGTACGTTATGTTTTGCACAGACAACAGCTGCTTAAGGAGACCACAGTAACGATTCTAAACTCGGTGGGTCTTCGTTACGTACCTAGTGAAGATCCTTTCGCTACTTTCCAACCCCATCATCAAATCAACTCCTAGACATATAATATAAGTATTGCATGTCCTCGGGTTTACGAATGCTTTCCAAGTTTCAGCCCATTACAATAACGGGAAATGGTTCAAAATTAACTTATTTAAACTGATTTTAACAGGTATGACAGCAATACAAAAGAAGCAAGTTAAAAAAAAAGTTAGAGTACCCACTGCCTTGATAGTGGCTAGATATAGAAACTTATAGAGGCTTATATGGAAATTGAGTTGACTCGTGACCGCAAGGTACAGAGTTCGATCCCCAGGCTAACTAAACAAAAGATCCAACAACAATAACACAATTCTTACACTGAAGTGAAGTGAAGTGAGTGTGAGTGTTACCTGAAGGTAGCGAAATTTTTCAGGTAGTGAAAAGCGTTTTCTCACGATGTTTTTCCATAACCTCTATTCAAGTAGGAAGGTATCAGCTTATTTGCGCAGGGTAGTTCCACAGTATAGAATAGAATTGAATAGAAATAATTTATTCAACGCATACATACATTTACTTAATACAAATGACGAGTAAAATAACACATTTAACATGACGTTGAAAACGGCCCCTACTCAGCATTGTGCCGTTTTATGCCGCAGCAAACCGCGGCAGTGGTTTTCAGTATGGCGTCTGCGCGTTGGCTGACTTAATCTATTCTGTCAACAATAGGTACCTGTGAAATATTTGCGGCACTTGCAGCAGGACCTGCTGTATGCTGCCCACCTCGGGCGGGTTGGAGACCAGCACCTTCCCGGCGTAGTTCTGGCACTTGTGGCTCAGCACGGACTTGATCTCCGGCAGCGACAACGACGCAAACACCAACGTCTGTCTGAATATAAAACTCACGATGAAAATCACCATCTTATTTTAATCTTTTGAACGACAAGCAGCGAAGTAATACGAACATGTCTCAGACGCCACAGTCTTAAGGCGTTTGAAGTTTGGCGCTAAAAAGGTTAATCTACCGCCAAGTAGCAGTGTTCGCATTGTTCTGTTCCGGCGCGGGGATAAGACAACCGGTGACATTACCAGCGTAGAGGCATTCCACCTTAGTCCACAGGGTTGGCAACGCATTTGTAGTCTTGTGATTTTGAGAAGTCAGTTAGGTACCATCAGGTGGTCTGTTTGCTCGTTTACCTCCTCCTTGCCAGTAACCGAAAGCTTTGTAATAATGGACAATAGTCCGATAGAAAGTCTGCAACCTGCAGGGGGTGGAAAACATCGCCAAGAACCTTCTCTTTAATGATAACTATCGGTATAATGCAAAAACACCTCATGGAAATCGGTCCGGAGGTCGCCCGTTCAACGATTATTTCTAACGGCAACCTTTAAAATCTTGTCGAAACGAGCGACGAATAACCAAGATCAAAAGACATGCAAAAATACGTAGTTTGCACGCACTGATACGTCAAGTTAGGGATATATTTTATAAGAATTACTTAACAGTAGATTCCATGGAAGTCTCTGTTCCATCGTGCTTGGATATAAATACTTATAATATTAATCAAACGCACGAGTCCGTCCGTCCGTCCCTCACGCGAATCATATAAACATAAATCTTATAAACAAGCTTATTCCTGGTACAGTATGCGAGGTATAAATCGTGTAAGTACTTAATACCGACCGCTGCACGACGCGGCCAAATAGATCGGACGTGCCATCTTAACCTACTATCTGATAAACAAAACAAATGAATGATGAAAGCGTACCGTGTGATTGTGCATATCTAAAGCGCTTTGTATTACATGCTACTAAAATAAAATTAAGGCTATTCCCCTCCTGTTACCACCCGCATACTTTAGCTGGTTTATTACTGATGAATAAAGTTCAAAGTGGCAACAAAAGACTACAGGTGGGTATAGCCCTTAAAGTTATAATAAACTCTGTGCTACCTAACCTAGACAGATTATAAAAGGCACTTACTAACAATCCAATGTTTTTAAAATAAATTAATGATATAAAATATTATTATCTACACTAATATTATAAAGGAGAAAGATTTGTATTTTTGTATGTTTATAAAAAATAAACTCAAGAGCTACTAGACCGATTTAAAAAAATGATTCACCATTCGAATGCTACATGCCAGATCCAGAGATTAACCCCTACAACCTCACAAACTTTAGCTCTTTATAATATTAGTATAGAAGTATAGATAGTAAATATCTAAACGGATTTGCAAGAAATTTAAAACAACAACTTGCAAAAACTACAGAGCTTTACGCTTTCCTAAAACTGCGGACGGAATTGCTGCCAAAAGCTAGTAAACATAAGATTTACTTGAAGCCAACCTGTAATATTTGGACCATCCGTTAATAGCCCAGGAGCGGACACGCGAGAAATCCGTATCCCTCGTCTTTTGCGGCTGCAGGTGGAAGTGGTCGAGGCAGTGCAGCAGGTGGTCCCAGTTCTGCTGCAGGAACACGTCGGCCTGGTCCAGGACCAACAGCTCCACGGACGCCAGGAAGTCGTAGTCGCGCTCCTCGCCCTCCGCGCCGACTATCATGCGGAGCCCTAGCGGCGACGCCACTATTATGTCCGATGAGTAGAAGTCTGTATACAGCTGTAATAAAATTAGTCAATAATCTACTTATATGAAAGAAAAGTCAATGACACGTTCAGCACTTCGCTTTTACCAGTCTAAGTCTAGCAATACAGTGCAGTAACAGGCTAATGACATGTCTTGATTCAATAAGTATAATAAAATTATTAATTAAATTATAGAGCTTGTTTTTCGCTTTTCAGTTTTTTTTTATTGCAGTCGGGTATTTTGTTTTTTAAATAATTTTATTTATTTCACTCTTTTTAGTTTTATTAATTTAATATAAAGAACGGGACGTTTTCCCGGGATAAAATGTAGCCTATGACACTCTCGCTGCGAAGGCGAATCCAATGATACCTCATTTGTCAAAATCGTCCAAGCCGTTTTTGCTGTAGCAGGGAACATAGAACTGGACATACATACATACATACATACATGACGGTGAAAAACATAACCCTCCTTTCGAGCTCCGCTGCAGTCGGGTAAAAAGTAAAATAAAAATAGGAAAAATGCACTTAATAGTCTTAGTAACATCCTGTGAACATTATACTCATAGTTAATTCTAAGTACAGATTATTAACAAGGTACTTAATTTTTTTATGTATCTGTTTTACCTTCAGTGTTTTCTTGGTTAAAGACATAGCAATACGAAATGTGTCCTCAGTGTTGCCACTAAATAACAACTCATAGTCTTCTGGTTTGGGGTTTTTCTGGGGCATGATCAGCTCACCGCCAGTGAAGTCTTCTTCAAACCTGTTCTTATTCACCACCTGCCCTGCCTCTTTGGGCACCAAAATATCTATCAAAGTCTTTACAACTTTGTAAGCGGCACTTTTGAATGGAACCAATATTACAACCTAAACAAAAATATTAGTTGAATAAGTATTCAAAACATTTCATTATAAATTGAGTTGATAAATATCAAACTCCAATATGTCCTTGAAATTTGGTATATGAATTCAAAACTTAATTTTGTTAAAATTAAGTTTTACATTTGTATACCAAATTTCAAGGTCATATTGGAGTTTTATATTTATCAACTCAATTTGCAATATATACTTTATGTTATTGCATTTTTAACATTAAAGCTCGTACCTTAGGCCTAACAAGTCCTTGATCTCTATATTCTTCGGATGGATCAGTCTTTTTATTAAGTTTAGCATTATGATGGAGTATCTTTATCCTAGTTTTTAGCATGTGATTGACCACATGCAGGCAATACATGAAGCGAATTTCCTCAGCATTTGTGAATGTCCTCTCCGGGTAGTACAGGTCCTGGTAGTTGTTCATGATCCCAAACAGCTCCTTCTGAAGGGGTGTGAACACTTCCGTGAGCTCCAAGTCTTTTTTAATCAAATTTGTTTTGTTGGCTGAGACAATATTACCATATATTTGAGATTTTATATAACTTTTTTTGAAATCTATAGTTGCTATTTGAGGTACTGTGCCTGTTGGAGCATATGTTTTTTCTTCAAGTAATGTTACTTTTGGTTTTATTTTTGCCTTTATTTTGACAGGCTTTGGTATAGTTATGGTCAGGTTGCCCAGCATGGGCCAGGTTTTCTTGGTATTTTCCAGTGTTTCTGGTGATGGGTTAGCGAGGGATACAAGAAGGTCTTCTCCCAATTCGTAATGTAGGTGTTTAATGAAGGGGTCATTTAAGGAATCTTCATCTTCATTTTCAACTTCTTGAGCTGATACAACCTACAATTATAAAAATAGAATGTGAGTTAAACGAAAGTATACACAAATAAAATTAAAAAAGAAAATAGTATGGTATCTAAGAGCAGATCTGATGATAAAGTTGGAAGGTAGCAACTAGATCTCTGCTGTATTAATTAGTTTGTCTACACTAATATTATAAAGAGGAAAAATTTGATTGTTTGTTTGTTTGCGTTGAATAGGCTCCAAAACTACTGAACCAATTTGACAAAAATCTTTCTCCATTAGAATCCTACATTATCCTTAAGTAACATAGGCTATGTCTTATTTTTCAGCGCAAACAGAAGATGCCCTTTTTTAATAGGTTGCATATTGACCACCATACATAATTTATTTATTTTGTTTTAGCACTTTAAATTGCATACAATTGCATGTTTATATCAGTGAAAGTGTTTCTTTTCTCAAATAGCGGTGTACAAACCGTAATATCCAGGTCACTGGCTTGATCATCCTCATCCTGCATGTTTTCGGAATCTACCTCACCGTCCAATGCTTCTTGCTCACTGCCCAGAGCTTCTTGTTCGCTATCCGATGCTTCTAAGTCACTCTCCATGGCTTCACCAGAGCTCCCCGCTTGCGACCCGTCGTTGCTGTCGTCTTCGTCACTAACAACGGCATCCCGTTTCTTGGGCCGAGCGAAACTCGACACTAGCAACCCATACGGGTCTTCCTCTTCCTCACTTTCGGAGTAAGTCATCTGCTCTTGTCTTAATTTCCGGTCTAACTGCTCCTTTTTCACATTTTCTTCTTCAACTTTTTGTTTGTTTTTGTACCGATTGAACAGAGCCTTTTTGTTTACGACCTCAGTTGGCTTCTTTTTGAATGGTTTAGTGGGACGTTTCTTTTTTCTGTTAATAAACTTACTTCCTTTACCTCGACCCATCGTTAAAACGTAGCAATCTTAATGAATACACGAGGCAATAAAATCAAACAAGCAAGTATTTTGACTTCAGTGACACAGCGGGTGAAAGAAAAACGTGCGTTTGACATTGACATGACATATATGACATTTGGCCACAATACAGATGTGCTATACAGATTATTAATTTGCGAATGTAATAAGAAAAGCTAAAAAACTAAAATTACAAATAAGTATACCTACCAAAGGCCCGTTTCACGAAGCTACAAGTTACAAATTACAAGCGGAAGTCTCTTTCTAACTCTTTTTGCTAGAAAGAGACTTCCGCTTGTAATTTGTAACTTGTAGCTTCGTGAAACGGGCCACAAATCATGACACCAAAACTGCGTTTACATATTATTTTGATGATAAGAAAATAAAACATCTCCAAAATACAGCACTTAACATATTAACGTGTTCTTTTGTAGCTCGAATATACTTTAATTAATTCACTTGACTTGACACATTTGACTGACTGACTGACAGTTTTTGTCATAAGTCATAGCTTCGATTTAATGTGAGAAGAATAGCATTTTTCATAAATAAATCCCAACAAAACAACGAAAATGTTTTCTGGTTCTGGGACTGAGACGTGCCTTCGCAGGGTTTACTCTTATCGGCATGCTGTTGCTATTTGAAGATACTGTTAGTTATGATCCAAAATGAACCGTTCAAATAACGTAGCGCAAAATTCGCAGTTCAACTTGACTACAGACAATGGTGCTCCCCACAGTACACCTATGAGAGTCTCAGGTAGAGCTGCTCCATCTAAACAAAATGGACGAGAAACGGAGGACTTGCAAGACCTTAAAGGAAAAGTGGAATCACGACTACTGTCTATGTGGAATAATGTAAAGTTTGGCTGGACCGTCAAATTAAAGACTAGTTTTTCAAAAGAATCACCTGTATGGCTTTTGGGACGCTGTTATCATAGAAAGTTGAGCCCGACCGGATCGTTGGAGTCGTCGACAGAACTCGGCACAGAAGCTGCCGCCCTCCAACCAATAGAACAAATTTATGGTGAAGGAATAGAAGGGTTCAAATCGGACTTTGTAAGCAAAATTTGGATGACTTATCGGAGAGAGTTCCCTAGTATGATGGGGTCATCATTTACAACTGATTGTGGCTGGGGTTGCATGTTACGAAGTGGACAGATGCTATTGGCCCAGGCATTAGTGTGTCATTTTCTAGGACGATCTTGGAGGTGGACTCCAGAGAAAGCCATTCAGAATGCAAGGGAATTCCAAGAAGACTGCCTTCATCGAATGATAATTAAATGGTTTGGAGACAAGTCATCTGTCAACAGCCCTCTCTCCATCCATCAAATGGTCAAGTTAGGGGAAAATTTAGGCAAGAAGCCTGGAGACTGGTATGGGCCAGCTTCTGTTGCCCACTGCTTGCAGGCAGTGCTGACTTCTGCTTCTAAAGAAAACTACGAATTTGACTCTTTAGAAATTTATGTTGCTCAAGACTCGACTGTGTACGTCCAAGATGTCCAAGCTTTGTGCAAGTTGCCCAATGGCAGGTGGAAGTCGCTTGTTCTTCTGGTGCCTGTGAAATTAGGCACAGACAAATTAAACCCCATATATGGGCCTTGTCTCACTTCTCTCTTGACACTTGATTTCTGCATTGGAATTATTGGTGGGCGGCCCAAGCACTCATTGTATTTTGTGGGCTATCAGGATGACAGATTAATACATTTAGATCCACATTATTGTCAAGAAATGGTTGATGTATGGCAACCAAATTTTTCAATACAGTCTTTCCACTGCCACTCCCCAAGAAAGATGCCCATCAGCAAAATGGACCCATCATGCTGCATTGGGTTTTACCTTGCAACTGAGAATGACTTTGAAACCTATGTAAATGTGATTAAAACATTCTTGGTTCCCCAAGGAGTCTCCACCAACAATGAATATCCAATATTCACAATTCACCATGGATCTCGAAGCTCAGTAATGGACCCACCAAATATAAGATACTCTATTTATGAAGCAGATCAGAACTGGGTGACACCAGGCATTCATGATAGTGATACAGATATAGAGTCTGAGGAATTTGTTTTAGTATGAATTAAACCAAATGTTACATGATATATTATTAAAAATGCAAGCGATGTAAGCTATTACAGGAGTTAACTGGGTGGAAGACTCCTGGCATATACAAAATGCAATATATGTAGGCATATAACATTGCCAAGGGTCTTTAGCTTGGTCCCCATCCGTAGTTATAATAGAACATTCATTGGGTACCTTAAAACATATCTTATTAGGTTTTTTAAGTTTATTTATCTAAGTTATTCTTATGGGTAGTAAGATCTCTGTGCTAAAAAGTTATATGTGTTCAAAAAGCTTATGTTATTGTTGCTTTTGTAATAAAATAGCAGGCAATGTTAATTAGTGAGGCAAGGTCACGTCACATGGGCTCTTATCATAGTGAAATGATTGGCTAATACGAGGCATATTTATTGATGTACTTAAGTTTCTTAACCAAACACTGTTGTTTATTTTGTAAATTTTTGCTACTGGCTGGCTACATTTATTTCAAGATTTTAAATCTTGTATTTACTTTGTCTTAGTACTGTGTATCCTGTGAGATGACAAATAAAACAAGTAACTATTTATATTTATTGTGTAATTTGTTGAAAAATAATCTGTTGCACTATGCATTTTGTGTTAGAGCTTAAACATAAACCCCAATGACATTTGAAGTAGCCCTCAAGCATACAATAAGAAACATTATCAAATGAGGTCTCAAATGTTTAAGTTAAGTAGATCAAAAGACTTGAATGACATAAATTATTTAATTATGCTATAGGTACTTTAATATTTTAAACTAGAAAGTATTTATTCAATTTTTTTATTTCTTCCATTTAGCACTTAATTACCAAAGTAGACATGTTGGGCAATTAATTATTTTGTGTTTTGTTTTTACTGAAAATCTGTTCATGCTATGATAAATAAATACCTCTGTAAAGATAATCAATAAATTTCAGCTAATGAAACTACTATATTATAACTGCGTGTGACTTCTTTTCCCTCGTAAATATCTATAAATCTCCCGCCACCCGTCTTGCCGCACCTGCAGCGTCAAACAGGTTGAGATCTCGCTATCTGCGGCGTGGGCTGCCGCGTCGCCGTATCCTATTATGGGGACCAAGCTCGTGGTTAGTTATATATATAGGGTTTTTTTTGTCAAGGAGAATGCACACTAGCACACAGGCCACCTGATGGTAAGTGGGGTCTGAGTTTCAAACTAGAACTCGTTTGTAACTAATTTTTTTAATTTTTTTAATGGCATTCTCCAACAGTTTACTAGATTATAATTTAATGGGTTCACACAACGAGAAGACAGACAGAGGAAAAAATAAAAACTTAAAACGTAAATAACTCTATTTAATGATAATTATCCCCTACGGAAGTGTCGAAATTTCCAAAATAAAAATGGTCATGTCCATGCCTAGATCCCAGTAATACAATCTATCTTCATGTAAAAATACTCCAAAATTACTTCAGAGCTTAACGGGGATAGCGTAACAAACTCACTTTCGCATTTATAACATTAGTAAAGTCTTCTAGCCAATCACTCGTAGATAGGTTCCTTGACCCGCTTATTAGCTGATATCAACACAAGCGTGATATAATTGAACGATTTAAATAGGATTCGTTAACACAAGCAATACATATTTTCTGAAGCAAATGCAAGAGATATTATGTATTTATACTTGAAATTTGAATCTTTAATGCCCTTATATTATTGTACTTTACATTGATTTGAGGCGTAAATAGAGTCTTAAGGAAATGTCCTAAGAGAATTCTGTCATTATGGAAATACATGATCATTTCATAAATACATAATTGTATTATTGGTAGGTTAGGTAGGGTCAACTTGTGTCCTTTTAGAGCGGAAATAGGCACCCTGGCAGCGACACACTGGCAGTTAGGTTAGGTTTTAATGTAGAGCGCGTGTCTATACGCGTTACAACTACTATTATGGCCCATCCGCTTTCGTGAGATAAAACAACAGTAACCGGCAACCATCACATAAGCAAATTTTTGGTCAAAAATTCTATTTGAACAGCGAACTCATTCTTCCCACTCTTTTTTGGCAAACTTTAAATAAAATTATCTAAGGCACTGCTATCGTACCTACTCTGGCGTGATTAACAATCAAATTTGAGGCGGTCTGTAAGGTTAGTTTTTGTCTTTGACGGGGGGCGGGTGCCTGATGAAGTAGTGCACGGCGTTGTAGAGCAGGTGCGGCGCGATGTTGTGCAGCGGGTGCACGCGGTTGAGCTCGTTGCGCGGCGAGCCCACCACGAACGGGTCGCCCGCGCCCGCGCCGTGCTGCGCGATCGACAGCCCGCTCAGCGTGTAGCACGTGTGGTAGATGTCGCGCGCCCTGCAACCACACACGACAATTTTGTTTAGCTCGCCAATCAAAACAAGGGCCCTATTGGAACGAAATTCAAATTTAAACCCAAAAATGCTAATGAGGTGGTTGTTACCTACTTGAGAAAAATTAAAATATTTTATTTCGTAAAAAAATACATTAATATTGTAGGTCCACCTGTCAACATATCTTTTCTGCCAAGCTTGAAGTTAAAATATTTAGTAGTCGTTGCGTCTGTGCACGACAAAAAATTGCGATTATACGGCTATTGATGAATAAGGGATTTTTTCCTTTAGCAGGGCTATGGCAGGGGTCATCTATACAACCGAACCGTTGATTTAAGAAGCCATCAATATTTTTAATATATTTTTAAAGTGGGTGGGGAGGGATCAAACATAATACTCCAATGTTAAGGTATTTTGTATGATCCCTGCCTTAAAAAATACATCAATTTTTTCGTTGGCTCTTCTTGTTACATCATCTTTTAGTTCCTAAGGAATAAAGCCCAGCGAAAGTAGGTATGTATATCACCTGTTCCAACTTAGCTTAAATAACCTACTTGGTGCAGAGTTAGTCAAGTGATATTCTACTACATACCTACCTACCTATTAAATGAATTGAACTTACTTTCCTGGTTTATCTATAAGACCACCTTCATTGGCTTGGCAGCAAACAATGATATACTCTTGTAAGGCACCTTGATTGAATAAAACGGTTTCGATTAACTCCTTGTTCTCTGCAAAATCAAGAATAAAAAACTATATGTATGAAACATTAATTCGAAATATTTCAGCAAATAGTAACAATAATAATTGAAATACCTTGTGACAGTATAGCACTAATGATAGGAAAAGCGGCTCCTTGCCAAAATGAGTAACATCCATCAACCAGCTTGTTAGTACGGCCTTGGAAGCCCCCCTCTAACCGCATCTGGCGATTCACACACCACCGTAGGAGAGCATCTATGTCACACAGTGCAGAGCGGTTAAGCAGAGCCAGTGATGCTATTCCACAGAATGCATATCCACCATGGGCTTCCATTCCTGGGCAACCAGCAAATCCTCCTTCATATGTTTGACAGCTGATTATCCATTCTGCTGTCTTATCAAATAATAGATCTGTGTAGGTGTTAGTCATCTTAGCCACACTAATTGCACAATAAGCTCCTCTTATATCTTGTTCTCCTCCTTTGTGCAGTGCAAAAGAACCATCTACATCCCTAAGTGTCCACAAGAACTTCTGCAAGGAGCTACGGTCTATTGAGTCATAGGCTTTATCTGTTCCAATTATAGCTAAGGCATTTACAGCTGCATAGGTAGTCCCCAAGTGGGAATATTGGCCAGGTCCCCCACCATAGCCTCCTTCATCATTCTGACAGTGAGACAGGAACTCTACTGCACTAGACAACGTTTCTGTGTCAGGCATGTCATCTAGTATCCACAGGGAGTGCAGTATCCAATAAACCAGCCATGGTCTACTAGCATCCAAGCATGAATACCCTTCAGGTAAAGCATTCAACCATTTTTTTAGAACTTTACTATGTAACCTTTTATTTAATATTGGCAAATCTGGGTCAATTGAAGCTTCTTTTTCAAATTGTCTGAATATTTTTAATACTGTGGCTTCAACTTTCAGCTGAAAAAAAGGTAGTACTTTTAATGAATAGTCTCAATTCAATTACATTTTTGGTAAAATAATTGCCCCAAAAGGTTTATCCTATAACTGAAAGGTCAAATTGACAACAGGATTTTATTGAAAAGGTGTTTTGATTCAAATAATGCTTATAGAGGGATTATTATTTACTGAGAAAACATATTAAATATTATCAGTGTTTGCTACGGCCGCTTTGGACTAGTGGTCGGAATGACTTGATTTTATTCAGAATACCTTTTTAAAAAAGTTCCTGTTGTCAATATCTAAAATGTTAAAAGAACTCATCTATAAAATAGCTTTGCCTTTTTTTTCAGGGATATCCTACTAATTCCTATGATGCGAAATTTCGTGAGTTAGTTTGTAACTCCTTCACGCTGCAATGGCTGGTAAGATTTGGATGAAACTTGAAATGGACATAGCTTATACCCTGAATTAACATATAGGTTACTTTTCTTCCCGGAAAAAATAAAATTACTCAAGGGAATAATGATAATCAAAATCTATGCAGATGAAGTCACCAGCAAAAGCTAGTTGTTTCATAAAGCTTCAACAGTCCCTCAAATCATGGAATATGTACAAACAACTAAAATATTGAAGATTACTACAACACAAGCTTAAACAATAGCTTGCTTTTTATGTAATGTGTTTGATCACTAGATATCATTGGTGATATAGTTCAATACCACATAATGCACAAAGCAAATAAAGTGTTAATTACATAGCTAACATAGTAAACTCACAAATTTTGCACCTTATTGATTATTCTTTAAAAAAAAAATTGTATCGTATATACAATAGTATTTTTTTCAGGTTTAAAGAAAATCTTTGAACAAATAAAAGGATTTAAAAAAAAAACTGTGATATAGTCACTTAACAAGTGTTTACCTGGTCCGTTGCTGTATCTGTAATTCTTTTCTCAGTATTATAAGCCGCAGCTGAAATGTTTGCATAACATCGAATTTCGTTTTCCATTGTATTGCAAAATAATTATAGATGTAATTAAGGAACTGAAATATTACCTGAAAGACAAAGACATAATTAATTATAATAAAGACATCCACATTGTTCAAATAACATTTAAGTTTTCACAGAACTGTGCCAATGCCAACAGTACTGGCTACTGTTATAGTAGCTAGGACTTTGGCTAGATCACTAGGTTCCTAGCCTAGTTAGCGCTTATGTCTTACGTTCTATAATTGAAGCCTCTGAAATTAGCCGCTTGCCAAAGTTCGTATGTAGGTAACCTCACAGATCACAAGTGGTAACCTTTAGTTGATTACTTATTAAAACACAGTTAGTACTTTATTGAACGTAATACTTACTATAGCGCAATATATAAACTGTTGTAATGAAGTTAATTTTACTCAGAAATAACTGAGTATATTACATTTTAAGTTTGTGTAGTTCCCCAAATCAAACGATCCCATATAAAATGTTTTGTTTGACATAAGGCAAAGTCAAATCAAGCAAGTATCGATATGCCAAATGCCATTTTTATTCATTTATTAGTTTTTTTTTGGTAGCCCATCTAGAATGGAAAATTGGTCAGGTTGGCATTACTGTCTCATGTCACAGAACAGAACTGTCTATGTTCTTCAAGTGTACAACGTAGTGATTATATTCTCTTTGATCTGTGGTTAATGTCACCGATGTGTCGTTGTTGACGTTGTTGTGTGGTTGTTGTGGTCAGTCAGCCAAATAAATAGAGATAGGCACAAACGGCACAATAAATAAGTAGTAATATTGCTCACATACACAGTTGCATTGAATTTATCATAGTTCGTTCTTTACTACCCTTTAAATATGATACCCGGAAGGATAGCCAATCTGCCTTTGGCTTCAGAAAATCCGTTAGGGCTATCCTGGCATGATTCGGCTTGGATACCTTTACTAAGCCCCTCAAATATAATGGATTACTTTTCAGAGAGATCAAATCCATTTTTCGATCGCACGTGTAACAATGAAGTTGTAAAAATGCAACGTCTCAGTATGGACCAATTGCAGTAAGCAATTTTTTTGAGTTTTTTAATAGTTTTTATTTCACATGCGAATATTGACTGATATTTATCTTTCTTGCAGATCCATGACTGGTTTGGAGTACATGCTGCTGCATGTACAGGATCCCATTCTGTATGTGATCCGTAAGCAACATAGACATAGTCCAAACCATGTTATTCCCCTTGCTGATTACTACATAATTGCTGGTATAGTATACCAAGCTCCTGATTTAGCCAGCGTGTTGAACTCAAGATTGGTAAGATTTAATTATTGTTTATAAAAATAAGAGAATAATAACAATAATGTATTTAAAATGCTTCTTAATTTACTTTAGTAGGTACCTATAGTAAAATCCTAGAGCTTAGTTTGGGACCTACATCAATTTGTGTGACTGTCCCCTGGTATTTATTTATTTATAGTTTTTTCATTGGAAACACTTTTCTCATATAGCTATCTGCAGTTCATCATTTGCAATGCTCATTTGAAGAAACAATGTCTTATTCAAGATACCATCCCAGTAAAGGATATTGGTGGGATTTCAAGGCAAACAAAGGTTGGTTAAACTATCACATGTATTTCCAATACAAGTCATCACTGTGGTCTGGTTTGATATGGGATTCATAGTGAATGTATTCAAACAGTATGTATGCATTTATTTAAAGGTCTCGGCCCCTTAAGTGTTGGTATGTCAGCTCCAAAAGAAACATCTACAACCCCAAAAGAGGAGCCCTCTACTGTATTTCAGCGGCAGCGGGTGGATATGCTTTTGGCTGAGCTGGTGCGACAGTTCCCATTGCCTGTTGCCCAGGTAGCACATAACCAGGTAAAGAACCATTATATGCCAAATTATTTCAAACAACTTATCCCCATGTGGTTGCCGGATTAGAATGGTGCCACTCCATGTCTTCCCATGGATGTCATAAAAGACGACTAAGGGAATAAAGACCGTGTAGTACTGTTAGGCAATGGGTTTGCAACCTGTCACCAATACACTGGTGAACATCTTAGCCTGATTGTGCAAAATGTGGTTACAGAATTATCAACAAGATTTTGGAGTTGTTGGTAAGTCTGTAGCTCTGCCTACCCCACTCTGGGGATGAAGGCATGAGTTTATGTATGTATGTATGTAATTTATTAATACAAAATTAGAAACAAATTATTTTTTAAAGGGTGTCCTTCGGAATCCCTAACAATGTTTGTCCCAATTTTTATTTGGCCTAAACTGCTTTTCTGACGGGTCAGGCAACTTTTTAAGTTTTTCAATTATATCTTTGTTTTGTTTTAGTAAGGGTTATATTATAACACTAAAAAGTTTTAATATTTAAGCGGAAATGGGTTTTGGATAAACTAAAATTCGGACAAACAATGAATTAGGACAAACAATGATTAGGGATTCCATAGGGTAACCATTTGTCATAGGTTTCGCTTAAAAATGTACATTATATTGGTTTTTTACAGACAAATGGGGTTACAGTGAAGACTGAAATCACAAATGATAAGGACAAACCCTCAGAAACAAACAATGTGAACAATATAACTATTAAACAGGAGCCAGTAGACCCTAGTGGTTCCGACATGCCCAATGGAGCCATCCAGGGGCATGCTGACATCAAACAAGAGATCAAGCAGGAAAATATGCGACCTCCACCAGAGAAAAAACCTAGAGTCTGATGATCACTGTGTGGAAAAAAAGTCTTATTAAGAATACTGGGAATATGCAATGATTATAAACAATACTGCCGTTAAATCATTTATTATCTGAAAAAATTCTTAGATATTCATCATTCTTTTCTTTCTGTATATTGTATAGATTAACAATATTTTCTCTGGGTTCCGTGCCTGTAATACACATCTGACAATTAATCCTCCTGGGATCATGTTGTTCAATCTCAGCTGAATTTCTTAGATGTACTCTGAAAATAAAATTACGTTACTTTATTAAATCGTAATAACTTTTTTTTATTATTGTATACTTTAAAACACTACTTTACATTGCTTTATTTATTCCTAAATCCAATCCAAAAGCAAACCCTTGCTCGTAACCTGTGTTGAAACTATTTTGAAATGAAGCATTTTGTCCGTCTGAAGCACCATCCATATATCCCAGCTGGAATATTTCGAAATGTTATAGGTAGTGTTAGTTAGTATTTAACCATACAAACGTAACACCATAATAAAAAGAGTTCACTCATGTCGTACTTTATGTATAGGTTCCAAAGCTCGAGCTCTTGTCCTAGCTGATATATTTTTATTTTCTTCCATTTAACTTTACTATATTATGAAAATGTGGGAGATTGACGTGTTAACACTAACATAAATAATATCAATCATGACATGACATAACATGAAAATCACACTACTACTACTACTCCTACTACTTTGAAATCAGTAATTCGAACTTAGGATCGCCACGTCACTTTCTTGCGAATTAAAGACGCGTCGAGAGCAAAAGGGATAGCAATAGACAAAGTTCGAATTACGAATTTCCAAGTAGAGCCTCAGGTTATAGGATAGGCAAGCAAAGAGTTTATAGGGGTACCAATGTCATTGTCATTTCGACAATTACAGATTATATAAACGTCAATCGTACACGAATCGTATCTTATCTTTGGAATAGTAAGCACAGATTATAAGGTAAACTTATGGAAAGCGCGGGAAACGACGGCCAAGGCGGGAGTATTTTTTCTTGCGGAAATTTTAAATATTTTTCAACTTGTATAAAAGATCAGTTTGGTAGCTTATTATATGTAATATATTTAGTTTTAATTTGTGTTTAATAGTTTTGTGTATATATTTGCAGTATTTGGTAAGTTTTAAAGTTTTTCTCTTATTTCTAGCTTAGCATAGGCTAAGCTAGATGGACCGCCCGGACGACCCCGGGGGAGGCTTAGCTTCCCCGGTTGGTTACAATGTAACAATATCTAATGAATTTACGATTTTACCAGGCGAAAATGAATCCAGTATGGACACTGATGGGTCTGTGCGTGGATTAGAGCGGGGGGAACGGAAAAGATCTCGTACTTCTAACCAGCGGAAAATTTGTAGGCATTGTAACAAGCGTAGGAGGAAGCATGAGCCGGGGCGACAATTAAAAGACAATGATTGTGTTTGTCATGATTTATTAGATATGCCTTCTGTCGAGTCTCAATTTGCTGAAACAAATAAACAAATTTATACCCAACCCGAACAACTTCCCAAAATTAAACCTCCCACTTCCATTGCTCAGTCAGAACAACAATCTGTTCAAACTAGTCAAAATATACCCGTCGATCACATCTCTAATGTTCACAGGAACCCGGTTCAGTCTTCAACTCAGACTGGCAGAACCCAATATGAAGCTTATGACATAGAGCCCTTTGTAGTTCATGTGCAAAAAGTATTAACAAGCAGTGAAAATCCCTCTCTCCATCCTGTTCAGTTTGGCTATTTCTTAAAGAAAAGTCCTTTTAAGAATATTATTAATGGTAGCATCAAACGCATAGGCAGAAACAGGCTTTCGATGGCTTTCTCGAACTACAAAGATGCAAATGATTTCATCAGTAATCCATGCTTATCTTCAAATAACTACAAAGCATTTATTCCATCATTTAGCGTGACCCGGATGGGTCTTGTACGAGGAGTTCCCTCTGAGTGGACTCCTGAAGAGGTTCTAGAGAATGTAACGGTTCCTATTGGGTGCGGCAAAATTCTTAAAGTGAGGAGATTAAATTACAAAGTTAGAAACATTTCACCTCCTGAGTGGAAACCTTCTCAGACAGTTGTACTTACATTTGATGGTCAAGTTTTACCAAAACGAATTTTTATGTGTTACAATGCTTTAGCTGTTGAGTTATATACTTTCCCTACTATACAATGCTTTAACTGCTGCCGCTTTGGTCACACTAAAACTAATTGTAATTCTCGCCCTCGCTGTTACAAGTGTGGTGATGGTCATGTTGGGGATTCTTGTTCAGTTGAGGAAGAATCTGCAACCTGTTGTTTGTGTTCTGGGCTTCATTTTTCTACCAACAAAAAATGTCCAGAGTTTGAAAGACAGACAAAAATAAAGACATATATGGCTCAAAACTGTGTCTCATATGCTGAAGCAAATAAAGTGTATGAGCCAGTTTCTAAATCATTTGCCGACGTTATTAGAAAATCTTATCAGTCAGACGCTCCTGTTGCACAGGTATCTCCAGCTTCTTTATCACATAGATCACCCCCTCCATTCATCAGGTCATATAAAAAAACAGTGTTCACAAAACCCTCTGTGCCTTTGAAAATAAACCGAGGTTATAACAAGTCTGAACACAACCTTCTTATAAAAGAGTATGATGCTCCTCCTCCTTCCAACGGTGTAGCTCTTAACCTATCCACAAACAACAATGAAACAGTTTTTACCATATCTGATGTTATTCAATTGTTAACTGAAATTAACACAATGTCCAATAATAATTCTACCGAACAACGCTGCCCAACAATTGACTTTTTAACACATTTAAAATCCAGTTATGGATCACAGATACGACCAAATAATACAATGGAATTGCATAAGCGCAATCTGCAATAAACACGATTTACTTCACCTTCATAATAAATTTAACCCTCTCGTTTCCACTCTGTCTGAGACATGGCTTAAACCGGACTCCGTTTTCCGTATTCCGGGTTATGTCATTCTTCGACAAGACAGACCTGATGGTTATGGTGGTGTAGCCATAGTGATCAGGAATTCTGTCTCTTTTTCTTTGTTTCCTCTTCCCTCTTTCAGCGATGACATATCTGCTATCGCTGCCATTGTAAATAATATTTGTATAGTTTCAATTTATTTTTCGCGTCCTAATGTAAATATTTTTTCTCAATTAAATAATTTGTTCTCTATCCTCCCTAAACCATTCTTGGTGTTAGGCGACTTTAATTGCCAACATCAGTCTTGGGGTAGTTCTACCTCAAATTGGTATGGTGAGCATTTATTAGATATAATAGATTCGTATAACATATGCATTTTGAACACCGGTTTACCTACTCGCCATACGGAACCGAGTCAAGGCGTTAGTGCTCCAGACTTATCTTTATGTTCCTCTGATTTAGCTTCCACTCTACACTGGCAACCTCTTCCTTCTTCATATGGTAGTGACCACTTTCCTATCATAATAACCATGCCTTTTCATAAAACTATTGGTAACCCTCGCCCCCCACGTTTTAAATATAAATTAAACAACGCAGATTGGCAGCTGTTTAGACAGACAGTGGAAGCAAAAACTACTACTCTTTCCGATAGCGATCAAATTTCTGCGGATATGCTCACTAAAATTCTTATTGAGTCTGCGGACGAGACTCTTGTTATTAAAAGTGCAAAAAGGTCTCATATCCCGTCCCCGCCTTGGTGGGATCATGACTGTACTGAAGCAATTAAAGCAAGGAAATCGGCAGAGAAAATATATTGTAGCGAGATGACTGCCGACAATTTCGAGTTTTACTTAGAGTCTGACCGTAACTGCAAGAAATTATTTAAAAAAAAGAAATTTGAAGGCTGGCAATCATTTTGTGCAAGTATTAGCCCCAATGTCAGTCCATCAGTGGTCTGGCGTAACATTCGTAGGTTTAGATCTGCTTTTAACGGTTCGTCTTCGAAACTTCCTCTCTCTTTGGCCGACCGCTTTATGGATCGTCTCGCTCCTCCTTCTGTTCCTGAACATGAGCTTTTACAAATTTCCATTCCTCCTTCCATTATAAATAATCTTTCTGGTTTGAACTGTCCCTTCTCTCTTGTCGAACTTAAAGGAGTACTGTGCCGTGTGAAAGACTCGACTCCAGGTGAGGATGGAATCCCATATTCATTTATTAAAAATCTCAGTGATAAAGTCCTTATGTTATATCTAGATATCGTAAACTCTATGATGATTTCTGGTTGTGTTCCTCTCTCTTGGAAAACTCAGACAGTTATTCCTTTTTTAAAACCCAATAAGTCCCCCGACGACCCTTCCTCTTACCGTCCTATTGTTCTCTCTTCTGTCCTTATTAAAATAGCTGAACATTTAGTCAAAAATCGTCTTGAATGGTTTGTGGAGAAGGGTGATCTCTTAGCTCGCTCTCAGTTTGGATTTAGACGAAGTAAGAGCACTTTAGATAATTTAGGCATTTTTATATCGGATATTAGATTGGCATTTTCAAATAACAAATCAGTAGTTGCTACTTTTTTAGACATCAGCGCAGCGTATGACAATGTCATTATTTCTTTACTGATGAAGAAACTCGTAGATTTGAATGTTCCTGTTATTTTATCTAACTTTATAGTTAATATCCTCAGTGAAAGACATATCAACTTATATGTTGATGAAACAACCTTTTCTAGAACCGTATGGAGAGGCCTTCCTCAAGGGTCTGTTCTCAGCCCATTATTGTACAATATATATACATACGACTTGGAATCGAGCCTAAGAGGGTCGTCCGAAATTCTACAATATGCTGATGATCTTTTGATTTATAAAATTGGCCCGTCTATTCAAGAAAATTGTAATTATTTAACCTCCTCCCTCAGTTTATTAAAATCATGGCTAGACCACAATGGTCTAGAACTATCAGTTCCTAAGAGTAGGGCAGTCTTGTTTTCCAGAATGCGCAATCCTTCACCCGTTGATATTAAATACGATAATGCCTCGATTCCCACAAGTAATTCAATAAATTTTTTAGGAGTGGTTTTAGATTCTAAGCTCACTGGTTTTCCTGACTGCGAGTATATAGTTGCTAGGTGTGAGCGGAACTTAAATATTTTGAAATGCCTCTCCGGGGTTTGGTGGGGAGCTCATCCGTTTTCAATGAAATTAATCTACAATGCTTTAATAAGAAGTGTCCTTGATTACGGCACATTTTTGTTGGAACCCGGTAGCGTTCTTGCATTCAAAAAATTGGACAATATTCAGGCTAAAGCGATGCGAATAATTTTAGGAGCCATGAAGTCGAGTCCAATTATTTGTATGCAAGTGGAAGCTGGGGAGCCTCCTTTAAATTTAAGACGACAATTTCTTGCTGACAAATATCTTTTCCGCTGTTTTCAATTTTCCAACCATCCTCTTATATCTAAATTATCATGTCTCGCTGCCCAAGTGGAGAGTTGTAATTATTGGAGAAACAAACGCCTTCCTTGCCTCATCGAAAGTTTAAAGAAAATTGATTCTCTTAAAGCCCCTACCCACCGTTCAAGTTCCATCCCTTTGTTCCTTTCTAGCTTCGAATCACTTACCCTTCTTCCGGATATACATTTAAGCACTGGTATTTTAAAGGTTGGCGTTAACCAGAAGCTGACCTTTAACTACGTGGTAGACACAAAGTGGCCACAGTGGCATCGAATATTTACTGATGCCTCCAAACACTCAGCTGACGGCTGCGTGGGTGTTGGGGTGTATCATTCACAATATAATATTGTTCAAAAAATAAAACTCCCCCCTGAATCTTCCGTTTTTACTGGCGAGTGTTTCGGCTTATTTAAAGCTGTTGAATATGTTTTGCTGATGAAGCTAAAAAGAACCGTTATTTTTTCGGACTCTTTAAGTGCTCTTCAATCCTTGGCCCGTTATCCATTCGGTTCCCACTATCTGTTCCCTGTAATCAATAAAATAAGATCTTTGTTATTAGATTGCTCATCGAGAGGCTGTTTCGTGTCCTTTGCGTGGGTCCCCGCGCACTGTGGCATATCTGGGGCACTACTTTGAAATTCGAAGTTCGAAGTTCCGTTCTTCGATTTCACCATTTGCTACTATGAACACCTTCGGGGCCCGTCTTCGGATTCGAAGTTCGTCGTTTGACGTTTGTTGCTTCTATTGACCTACTATGAAAATCGAACTTCGGCGGCGGTTTCGGATTTTGACACAAAGTTCTTCGGGGAGAAACGTCAAATCTCACGTTAACTAAAGTGTTATCGTTTGACCTTCGATCCATTGTTTCCATTGCGTGAGTGTGAGTGATTTTTGGTTTTATTACTGTAAAATATTAATTTCCTAAGCTTTTTTTATTAAATCGAGTTTAGTTTATATTTTAGATTGAACGATGTCACGTTTTTTGCTCAACGAAGTACTCCGCAAAGTGCTGCGCGTACATGACGAGTTTGGCGGCGGGTGACACTCGAGGATTTTTGGGGAATTCGTCAACACTTTCAGATTAAATCGAGTGGTGTTAGAGGCTATTACTAGCCAAGCTTAATAGCCGAGGCATCAACCCTACCTATTCAACCCTTAGGTACGTATTTAAAGTGTTTTAGCGATGTTTATTTTTAAGAAAATATGTTTACTTTTGGTGTTGTTATTTATGAGGTATAATGTCTACCCCTCTGGGAAACAGGTGTGATGTAATGTATGCATGTTTGTCTACCTTTTTTTGTTCAAATATGCAGATCAATCAAGAGAGATAAAACTATTTCATATGATTTATTACAGATTGGAGTTGCCTTAAATTTTATGGTATTGTAGATTACCAGGGCAGGGTTAGAAGAGATGATGCTGGGTGAAGAGGTGATGACTTGTTGCCTGTGTGATGTTACAAGGCCACCATTTTTCTGCCCCATGTGAGGTTCCCCCAAACAAGCGCAGCATTATTAAAACTGGGTAAGTACATACTATGGCTATTATATTTTTCTCATTATCATTCGCACTCATCATAATGCCATCCTAAAAGATATTATGTTTGTATGACTTTTCTTTACATTGTCCCTAGTTAAGTCAAAATGATTATTTTTCATTATTCATAATAATAAGTTTTGAGTTGCAGTCTAAGAGTTTGTGGGACCACTAAAACACCAATGTGTCCAAAGTCACAGCATAATCAGAATTTATAATGAATTATAATATATTTTATTTGTCACAGGGCAGTGGAGATGCCTTTTGGCCGAACCTATTCTGCACTACCCCCGAGATGGCTGGCACGATCTGCAGGATCACCATTGAATGCAGTATGCTGTACAATATATGCATGCGAGCTGTAGCCGACGACGTCACGAGCTAGAGCAACATGCAGCCTGGTGCTGTCGCCGACGTCCGCGTCTCCTCCACCGCAGAGGCGTTGCATGGGGGGTGCGAAATAGATAAATCTTAGTTTTAATTAATAGATAATTAATAGTATGTCGTCCGAGACATCTGACCATATTAAGCGAATTTTTCAAATGTTTATCCTTTGACAAAAATTACACTTACTTTATTTTAAAACTGCTGCTTATGATTCACTAAGACAACATGAATGATGAACTTCAATTTTCGGAGTACTTGTTCGTGTTTTTATTAACCATACTTTTGTTGGATGAGGGGGTTAGGCTTGTAAGGACTAGATTGCAAAACAACTATGTAAGCAAGTTGGATAACGACCAACTAAACGCCTTTTTTGTACAATGCCCTAGGATGCAAAATGTCTATGTTGTAAGTAATGCCTAATTAGGCATAGCGTCAAGGTTGTTTTATTTTATTTATTTATTTATTTAAGGCTCACAAAACAAGTTACAGTCTTTGTTACATAATGCTAAAAAACAGAGTTTTAAGGTCTAGACTAGACTATTACTCTAAACTATGTGTGCACAGTAAGACAAACATTTAAGTTAGTTAAGTTAGTTAAGTTAAATAATGTTAATGTTAGGCAATGTTAGAAGGCTTTAATTTTATCAGTATAATGTTAGTAGTTAGTACTCATATTTAAAATCAAAAATTGGTTATTGTTCTTTATAAATAATGTTTGTACAATTCTTTTGAAAGTGAGAGGCTTACAGTTATATATCCAAAGAAAAATGCTTGGCTGTGATTTCATTTTAAGTTAGGCACATGCTAGTAATAGGATTGTAAAAAGATGTATTATTTATAAATATTTGTAGGTGGAATACTTTGTGCGTCAAGTTTCACGCTTTGTAGCGTGTGGTAAAGTTAAGTAAGGCTAGCAAGGAAGAACAGTCGATATGAGAGTGGAGGATATGCAGGTACATTAGCTCACTGCATTTACGACGTGCTGCTAATATCGGCAGTTGAAAATGCTCTAGTCGGCTAGCATATGAGCTGAATTTGCGTCCAAGTCGAAGATAGCACAGAACATTTATAAAAGTTATTTGCACTCGCTTTATGCGTTCACTATGAACCTTGTAATGTGGGGACCAAATAAACGCTCCATATTCAAGTATACTTCGCACTAGGGATTAATATTGGGTCCTTACCTATGAAATTGGCGTTATTTTTACGTGTTTTATTTCGTACGGAGTTTATTGATTTCAATTTTAACTTCCAAATTATTTTTAAATTTCATTAATACAGTATGTTACAACGGTTTTAGATACAAATAATATGGTTCAATTTCTTACTTAGTGTTTAAAATTAAAGTGTGAACTCAACTCTTTTCATGTGCTGTGAGTTCAAGTGTTTCAATTACGCTAACTATTACAGAGTTTTATGAAGCTAACTATTTTTAAGTAATTAAGATATGTATAATATAGCTTAGAAGTGTCCAATATTCCTGACAGAATTTTGTTTGGTTTGCATTTGACGTTACTAAATAATCCGCAAAATTAAATGTATGAAATCCACCGTTTTCATAAAATTCTTCATATAAAACGCCAATTTCATAGGTAAGGACCTAATATTAAAACTTGTATGTGTCAGAATTGAGAAAGCTATGTACACCTGGATATTACATGGTCGTAGTTAATGTTAGTCGATCATCAAAGTATATACCGAGATATTTAGATAATATACTATTACTATCAAAATTTATATAAATATCACTGAGGTTATTATAACTGTGGCTAGGTATATTTGCTGAGTAAGAACTTAACAAAGAGAGACATGGTTTCTCAAACCAAGATCTTATGAAGCTAAGTCTTTTGTTTTCATAGTCGTTTTGCAATATAGTCCTTATAAGCCTAACCCTGGATAGGGATGTAGAGAAATTGTCTCAATTGTTTCAATCTCCATTGATTCATTGATTGATTCCTGATTGGTGTTCAGTGTAGGCACGACATAGTCAGTCTATCAGTTATCTATTGACTGATTGATGAGAAATCTAATCATGGCCATCATAATGTCTCCCAAAAAACAATGCTTGTTATGAAATATATATATAAACTAGCTTTTGCCCGCGACTCCGTCCGCGTAGAAGTCGTTTATCGCTGCTCCCTCGGGATCTGTCTAATTTTCCGGGATAAAAAGTAGCCTATGTCCTTCCCCGCGACTCAAGCTATCTCCATACCAAATTTCATCTAAATCGGTTCAGCGGTTTAAGCGTGAAGAGGTAACAGACAGACAGACAGACAGACACACTTTCACATTTATAATATAAGTATGGAAAGTATGGAATGGAAAATGTTATACTAAGGGCCTGTTTCACAATCGACCAGTAAATTTATCTGCCATTTAAAGTTGGTTCTCTCCTGGTCTATTTTCAAGTGTCAGAAAGAGAAAGGGCTAATATCAAATATGCTTTACTTGTCGATTGTGAAACAGGCGGTTAGATACTTTTTTAGGCTTAACTATAGACAAAATATTGGAATAGTCCTCATACAATTTGTTATAGTTTTTTTTTCATATTTTTATGTCGTACTTTTTCTTCTATATTTGTATTAAAGGACCATTGGACATGTATACTTATATTTCCAAAAGAGAGAGGGTGGATTTGTAATTCTGTTTTTGTGGAAGGTAACCACTGCACCTCTCATGATTGCAAGTAGGTAATGCTAGACTTAATCAGTAGTCTTAGTCCGTGGGTCCACAGAAAACCAGCGTGTCGCACCTCCGATAGGTCGTACGACATATAGCTGAGTGGATACCATTTTCGCAGCACTACTTTTTACACACTGTAATAATTTATAATTAAGCGAAATAAATGTTTTCTATTCTATTCTATTCTAATAGGAAGTTGTAATAATTTTCAGCAAGTACTGAAAAATGAGCAGTACCATGTAGGAGGGTAATTCAATTTTGTGTTATGTGTAATAAAATAACTTTTATTATTTTTCGATTTTAATTTTATTTTCCTTGTGTTGGATTCAATGAGCACTGCTTGTCTTGATTTTGTTAGTTCTGCGCAAATGGTTAACTTGGTGATTTTGGAATCTTCCATATCCAGCCTGGCCTGTTTGAGCAGCCAAGATCACCACCGACTGGTGCCATATGTGAACAGATAATTACAATATTATAAAAATTGTAATGTGATCAATATATTTACCTAGAAATAAACACAGCACATAATAACAGTCAGTTAATCCATGAAATACCTAAAATTATTTATAAACCCCCTTGCAAAGATAATGGGCACTTTCGATTTCTACAAGTAGTTTATACTAATACATACTGTAACTAAATGAAATTTTATGCTACCACAGAATAATAATATTTGTAATCATTGTTTTTCTTTGTTAACAATACTTTCATTAACATAACATTTTAACCAGATGCCATTGTTAATTTAACAAGATGTGTTTCAACAACATCAAGTTTTAGACAATTACCATGAACTTATCATGTTTGTTGTACAGGAGCCTCCCTTAAATATTTATAACAATAGCCGCAAAATAAATACATCATCTGTGAAAATTTCAACTGTCTAAATATAATTGTTCATGAGATACCGACAGAGAGACGGACAGATGGACAACAGAGTGTTAGAAATAGGGTCCCGTTTTTACTCTTTGGGTACGGAACCCTAAAAACAAATCCATGGATATCAAACACATGGACAATTGTATGGTTAAAGAGTATTTATTCTGGTGGACTAAACAGAAGCACAAGGGCTAGCCCCATGCACTTCTGCCAAGTCGTAAGAAGGTATGCTTACATGATTGGTGCTGAAATGACAGGAGCTGTAATGTTCCTAGGGTATGGATGATTGGTCACAGTCCAAGAGTGAAACTGACACTTTCTCATCCATTCTTATAGGGCAAGTTTTACCCGATGACCTCTTTTGGCGATTGGGATCGCATCATCACCCTGGAAATGAGACAATGTTGTATTGTTTTTATTTTATTGAGAATGCACCTGCATCGGCACAGGAAAATAAAAAATAATACCATGTCGTGATATTTTACCTTCTGCCGTTGCATTGGCGACTGGACCGCACCACCGAGACTGTTTAACGTAACAGTAATTTGCTCCCACAGGGTGCGGGAGCGTACTCCTCCTTACACGCTCCTGACAAAACCACGAGCATGATCAGCATTTCAAATCGCTCGTGGGTAACAGGGGTTGAAGATGACGGTTTCTGCAATCCATAAGTACAATGTTTTCATTCAAATCTTTCGGTAAACTACTACTAAAGTAAGTGAGGAAGAGAATCAAAAAATAAATCAGTTAACTAGACAATAGATACAATACAAATTTAAAACCACCAAGTCTTGACTCGAGTTTAACTATTTTATAATATAATATTAGGATGTTATTGAAAATTAATTTGAAAATAAAAAGAAAACTTACAAAACAAATTTCGTTGCTTGACAGTTGACACATGGATATGACAGATAGATTAATTTTTACACTTAATGATACGTCAGAATATTTTTAAATATTAAAATACAAGCGTTATTTGGAGATTTAACTTTATTAAACTATCCTTGTTACTTTGTTTGTTATTGCACAAGTAAGATATAAATTGTTAACTGGCGATTTAGGTCAAAAATCTGATTACCGGTTTTTAAACACTATGAGTGTAACCCATACTTTTTATCCATTCGTTCTTTCCATTCACGTTGCTCAATTCCTCTAGGATCGAAGGTGGTCTATGGCTCCGAAACGTAAGTGAACAATTCGAAGTTACTTCATAGTAGCCTTCACCTTCGTCGTTCGATCGATCTGCGTTGCGGGCTTCGTTGCGAGCGTCGAATTTCAAAGTAGTGCCCCTGGTAACGAGAGAGCAGACCAAATTGCCAACGATGCGGTAGTGTGTGGGGACGTGCACTACTATGACCTTGCAACTCTGCCCGGAATTTATCTCAGGAATTCCTGGGATAAAATCTGGTCAGCAAACCCTGATAAGGGTCGACATTACCGCGCCATCCAACCGTCTATTTTGCATAAACCTTGGTTTTCCAAGTTGAGACTCGGCAAGAGGGCTACTTCTATAATTGTCCGTATGCGTCTGGGTCACGTTTGTTCTCCGGCGCATCTTGCAAGGCTTAAAATAATTAATAGTTCAACTTGTGAATGTGGTGACCCTGAAGGTGATATCAACCACATCATATTTGCTTGTAGCAAATATGACCGTTCATCTCTCCTAGAAGGTCTTATTTCCCTTAGAGTTCCTTTCCTTTCCTCTATATCCTGTTTACTGTCCCCTGTTAATTCTGACATATACCAAATTTTATCAGATTTTATTATATTCAATCATATTAAAATTTAATTTCTATCCATATAATTGTATTTATTATTTATTTTTTCCATTATTCCATTATTTATCTTTTCCATTCCTGATCTTTTATTCCGTTTTTCCAAATTCCGTTTAACCCTTTCTCTGATAATTCCGTTTCCCCGTTTTTGTTGACATTCGGGCCAAAAGCACAAACCGTGCAAGGGCCGTAACAATGAAAAAAAAAAAAAAAAAAAAAAGGTAAACTTATAGGTGTGCTACTACCAACCACACCAAAAGAAAAGTTAGTGTTGTGACTGCATTTTTTTAAGCTAAAGATAGACATTTTAAGATGAATATTCCCCAATTTCCGCAAATGTGGTCGCAACGTTAGCAAACCTTAAAAATGATGACTTAAAATGTCACTTTTATTTATATCTTTAAAATGTTGAAATTACGCATTGTTGTTAAGCCTTTTTAAAGGAAATGTGACTCCTAAGAAGCAATAAATTCAAAACTTTGGATTCATAATAAAGCAGCAGAAAATAATGCCTTTTCTATTAAAGGGCTTCTGGATGCATTCTATACCAAAAGGGTGAAAAATATAACTTGAAAATCGAAGTTACGTTAACTCAGTCTCTTTCACTTCATATAGTCCAAAGACACACTAGGAAAATGTAGTCATTAATATCGTGCGAAAGGAATCCGACGTCTCGAATTTAATGTTTGCAGATGGTTTGCAGCATAAATACCCACATTCTCTTCGAGAGAGTAAAAACCATGGACTTGTACCTATACTGGACTGATTACTGCGATAAAAAAGTGTGACCGACAAGGAAACCATACTAGAGAATTGCATCTCGTTTTAATTAGGGTGACCAAGAACATCTGCGGAAGTTCGGATACCAGTGGCCCGTTTCACGAAGCTACAAGTTACAAATTACAAGCGGAAGTCTCTTTCTAATTCGTACTGCTAGAAAGAGGGTTCCGCTTGTAATTTGTAACTTGTAGCTTCGTGAAACGAGCCACAGGGATTTTTTTAAAAGTTATAAATGTGTAAATTTACATAAGTAAGAAATAATCTAAATTGTTAAATAAAATAAGAATATTTATTTAAGAAATATTTATTCATTGCAAATTATTATGTATACATTCTATATATATAAAAGGCTAAACTGACTGACTGATGTATCAACGCACAGCCGAAACTACTGTACCTAGAAACTTGAAATTTGGTACAAGGGTTCCTTTCATGATGTAAGTGAGCACTAAGAAAGGATTTTCCAAAAATCGACCCCCAACGGGAAGTAATGGGGGGAATAGCGGGAAACTAATTCTACGCGTACGAAGTCGCGGGCGTCCTCTAGTGTATCATATATTGTTAAACAATATAGTTTTGTGTAGTTTTTGCCTGAGTCCTACTTTATTTCCCAAATCTCTCACGCGCGTCTCGGTGTGCCGGGGTTCCATTTGTTTTGTTGTTTTACAACTCCCTGACGCCACGCGACGCTACGCGCTGCTGCTTGGAGCCTTAAGGGTGGGCAATGTTACCCCCTAGGGCTAAAGTATCCCGAGTTTACGGTTACATTTTTCATATTAATACTACCAGTACACAAAACTTTTAAATATCGAGAATTTGTATAGTGTTTAAGTACCAAATATAACTGCTCTGCCAACTTATCTATGAAATTGCATTCGTATCCATACTCACACCGGCCCAAATCATAGCCACCCTAATAAGTTAGGCATAGTTTTCTCGTTTTATCGTAAAATAGAGCCAAATGTTCCTTACCTGTGAAATGATATTCCACAGTCACCAAAGCTTTCACTTCTACAACCCTTTACACAACATATTTTCACCATTTTTAGCTTGTTTTGTTAGTTGACAAACATTAAAACAAATATTTGAAATATGTCTACGTTGGGGATACCAGCCACCATTTACAATTACTACTTGATTACCACAGTATTTTATTCATTAACGTGTTTTAATCAGTAAATAATGTTAAAATCTTAAACATTTACAATTTAGGTAAAACGTAAAATCTCTTATATAAATGTAGCTATTTAGTATAATATGCAGGTAATGATTTACAGTATTCTTGAATACCACTATGTCATTACCTGTTTTACATTGGCAACTTGTGTGAGTGGGACACCGTCCTCAGGTTGGTTGCTCTCACTCGTCCTCATCTCCTATCATCACATAATTGTAACTGTCTTGCTTTGTAATATGGTTCAATTTTGATTGGCTAGGAAAAGTTAGTCCTCAGTCCAGTGTAGGTACAAGTCCATGGTTGGTATTTAATATACTATACACTCATTTATTCCTTCCATTCATTCATTCACTCACTTCACTATTTTAGACATATCCTATAATCTGTGTTCACTATTGGAGATACACTGATACAAAGTTATTATGACCTATTGTTTTTCTTGATTTGCTTTGAAAAAAAGATAGAATACCTTCTATTTTATCAATTTTTCGTGTGAAATGTGGAATATAAAGAAATAACTAAACTATTTTCAACAAGTGAAGCGAATATCATTTGAATTATTGAAGTGGGTGCTCTCGCAAGTAGAATGAAGCCAATGAAAGTAGAACTTTACAATGCTATTGTAGCCGATTTTAACAGACTGACATCGTATAGCCGTAAAGCAGAAAATGAATTAAAGAAGAAGTACAAAAGGTACATGAAATTTTCAGATAATTATATTATAATACATTCAAACTAAATCCGCGGTGAACTATCAACAAAGGCTCAATAACAAATCGGCAGTAAATTAAATAAGTTGTATTTTTTTTAAGCTTACCGGCTCCTACCCTGGGAAGTATCATTGCATTGTTGGTTCAAAGATCCATGAAGCAGAGCTACAGGAAGTCTCCTTCAATATCAAGTAAATACTATGAATTGTACGAGGGACTAATGAGGGGCCAATCAAGAGAAAATGTAATCCTGCAGTAAGTAGACAACATATAATTTGTGTATTGAGTATTGAGTAATAACTAAAGCTTTTATATACCCTTCTTTACAGGTTAGCAGATAGTCAAGGAATCAGTCCGGCTTTGTTTACAAGGTCATTGTTGCAAAATGTTTACTCAGACTCATCCATGGTTAAGAAATGTTTTAAAGACACTACATTGATTGAAGATAAAGAGTTGGCCTATCAAGTTTTTGTGGTAAGGTATATTACACTAAATATTAACTATTTATTTACTTTATTGGAGCACAAGTTATTTGTACCTGAGTCTTGGATGTTTACTAAATATTTAGTTATTTTTTCATCTACATAAGTTAATTATTGTTTACTTAGTAAATAAATGCATGAAGAAGCCTGGTTGTAGTTGGTTATCATTAACACTTTCATTGCTAAGATCTCTGATTTTCATACAAAATGGACGCAGTTGCAGGTTGGCAGCAGTTAAAGTGTTAATATGCTATATTTACTTCCAGGGAACCATGAGTGACAATCACTATAGTCCATATGCAGATTTAGTTAAACAGTAAGTCAATAACTCAGTTGTTGAATTATTTAAATTGATACCAGATACACTTGATATGCTTTGTTTATGCTTTTATACATTTTCAGGTCAATCGGAGTAGAATACGAGTTGAGATTAGAAAGGGAGTTGAGATCTATGAACATTACATTTTCTGATGAAAACGTGTTGCGGTCTCGGGGTTACGACAAGACTCCAGATTTCAAACTTGATGTGCCAATTGCAGTTGATGGCTTTATAGTTAACTGGGTGGAAAGTAAAGCCTTATTTGGAGATGAAGAAAACCATTCAGGGTATTTAAAAGAGCAGTTAATGGCTTACTGGAATAGATTCGGCCCAGGCTTAGTTATCTATTGGTTTGGGTACCTAGAAACACTTGAATCCACTTCAGAAGTCAATAAAATGTTTATTCTGCGGAGTAGTTTTCCGAAAAAAGAAAATGTTATACAATATAAAATGGATTTAGATTTGTAGTTATTGTAATAAATAATTTATTAATGTGAGTTTTGCCTGTCATATTGTGTTGTATGTATTTTTTACATGTTTGCAGTTCAGCAGTACCTTACAGTATCCCAGTTAACTGATCACCAGGGGTCGGATTTTTCATCGCATGGTGAGATGAAAGAAAACTGTGGAGTCGATATTAAAGCTAAATTTTAATTCATATTCATACTCATTCATTTAATTAAGAACGAAATTAAATTATAAATAAAATAAGTCATATGAGTAGAAATAAATTATATCGTAAATAAAAATAAAATAAAATATTACTTTTTTTTACCGCAAGAAAGTAGTCTGAACCAAACAAAAGATTAACTAATTTGATATAGTTACAGGGTAAATGTAACCCTTTACCAAGCAAAAGGCTTAACACTTCCCAAATCATACTACACAAATAATATTAATTACATCAGTAAGATTAATTTTCGATTAACATTTTCGATCTGTCAACCTGCACAAGGGACAAAAGTATTACGGGACTAAGAAAATTGGTGAGTATGAGTATGAATATGAATTAAAATTTAGCTTTAATATCGACTCCACAGTTTTCTTTCATCTCACCATGCGATGAAAAATCCGACCCCTGCTGATCACTATGCCACTAGTGAGTCTTGTAAGGTAATAAAATAACTAAAACCAAATTCTCATTAGTTTAGTAATGGTTAGTTAAGTATGTTACTGTTTCTCCATCTGAACCATGCTAAAATGTAGCCATAAGTCCTGTGGTATGTGCCATACCAATTTCGACGAAATCGAAAAATGCATCGGAATTGGTATAGCACATGTCTAATGAGCACACATTCACTACAGCAGAAATCAGAATCGGATCCAGGGTGTAGTCAAAATGTTAACCCTACCCTCAGCAGGGTCAAGCCCCTGGAGCTTCTATGGAACCACTTTTGCGCCCGGACGATTCTCTGCTCCTTAGCTCGATCCTCGTCCTCGTGACGTGGATCCCTAGGGACGAGCGCCGGAATAAGACGCCCAAAATTAAAATTAAAACTCCCACGCGGTTTCCCAATTCGAAAAACGTATGTATGCGGCCGGCCGCGGATGTCCGAATGCGGAAAACGTATTCGGAAACCGTATACGCAAAACGAATGTATGCGGCCGGCCGAAATGTCTCTTTTTTTTTTTGGAGCATTTTGGTAGAAATACACACGGCGTTCTAAAATGTGGCTCGAACAGACTCTTTGACATTGACAATATTATCAATTTGACAGCAGCGGCTGGATTGTTTTTTTTATATGGCTAGGATACGGTTTTTATGATGGTTGATGGTTAGGATTGGGTTAGGAAACTTAGGTAGGACTGGGGCTTCCCATGGTTTCACCAGCTGATTAATTGCACGGTGGTTGCTGGTTGGTACTTGTTTTAAAATTCGAAATTTCATTACGTCAACTACCTACTATGAGTGCTAATAAGTCAGAAGAAGCCATCAAAGAAAAGATTTTAAATGTGGCCAAAAAAAATCCCAAGGGCGTATCAGATAAAGACATAATTGCTGCAGTACCGGAGCTATCGTCATCAGAGTTAGTAGGTGCGATTAACTCGCTGCTGCAGCAGGGGTTTTTCGACTTATTCAATCAAGGCGGTTCCTTGATCTACCGGTGAGTTCCACTTGTTGCTTTTCCCGACTCGTAGTCCGCGGAAACTCTATATGCAAAATTTATTTGGAGTGTATTGTTATGCATTTTCAAAATTACACTTTACTCTCACCCTATGTCTAAGGTATGAACGGGCAAATTGATATATGTATGCCATGATTACAGATTGAAGGTTCAAACAAATAAAACAGCAGTAAAAGGTGCAGACAATGAGGAGAAAGTTGTATATAACCTGATAGAGGAAGCTGGTAATAAAGGTATATGGATTCGGGACATCAGAGTGCGCTCAAACCTAGCCAACACACAACTCACAAAGGTTCTGAAAAGCCTAGAAAGCAAAAAAGTTATTAAATCAGTAAAATGTGTTAATGTGAGTATATTAAATTAAAATTCATTTATTTCAGATGGCAAAGTTTCATATTTTGGTGGTGCGAATACACAAATATGCTTTGCTTAATTTGCTGTTTTTTTAATTTTAGATCAAGTTAATTTAAAACATGTGTTTGTTTAACAGGCTTCCAAAAAAAAAGTGTACATGTTGTTTAATTTAGAACCTGACCGTTCTATTTCTGGAGGAGCATGGTACCAGGACCAAGACTTTGAGTCAGAATTTGTTGATATACTTAACCGCCAATGCCTCAGGTTCCTGCAGCAAAGAGCTGACAAAATAAAGAATAATGTGCGAGGGCCTATTGTAGGCAGGACACAATCGTACGCCACAGGAGCTGAAGTCCACAAGTATATAACTGATTTAGGTATAAGCAATGTAAGTTGTTGCAGACACATACATAAATTATTTTGTGTTAAATTATTGGCACAGATTAGATTAAATATTATCGTGTGATCAAGCATATTGTGAAATATTGATGCTTGATGCGTATCAAAAAGATATCAAAACATTTGAAATCTGTGATAAATATTGACATGCAAGTATCATGACATGATAATATTGATTGTCTATTCTGTGCCATTAATTGATGAAATCAATCAATCAATCACAAATTGATTATCCCATTACCAATAGGTACATGGTACATGTTTATTTAATTTTTATAGGTTAAACTAGATGTAGAAGATGTTATAATGATTTTAAACACATTGGTGTATGACGGCAAGGCAGAGAGCAGTGTGTACCCTGATGGGAGCCGAGTTTTCCGGGCCATTGAGTCGCTGCTCCCTCCACCTGGGCTAGTGCAGGTGCCATGCGGAGTGTGCCCTCTCATCCACAAGTGCTACTCCACAGGACTTATAACACCACAAGAATGTACTTATATGAATGAGTGGTTAGAATAATAAAAAAAACCATTTACAAAAAAAATCTTTTTTTCAAGACTGAGGATGGCAATGAATACAATGTTTCCACATTTTTCCTGTTTATAGGGGCTTTATATTATGGCTTATTACAACCGTGCTGTGTTACAGGTCCCTCTTCTGATGGCAGTTAGTGTCAATTCACCAATATTCAGTTAGCGCTATCTTTGTATACACACTATTTGCAAAGCTATGAGACAAATGCATGCCCTTTATATTTAATATAACTAAAAAATAAATCAAAGTTTATTGAATACAATTTATTTCTACCTAATAAATTAAGTTTACAAAAGTTACACTTTTGATCGCGACATAATTATGCCTGTCTATAACAATGTTTTAATAGATTCCTACATCCTAATCAGTAAATATTAAGCATACACTACACTTAAATTCTGTGTGATGATAGTAAACCTGGCATTGAAAAATTGTATTCCAACATGAATAAAAAACAAAGCATGGAACACAGATTAATGGATCTATCCCTCTAATGGTAATGCTTTGTAAGTACTAGTCCTTTATTGCATAATTTCACTAACCACATACATTTACCTGCATGTTAGGATACAATGATTGTATATTTCTATGTTTTTAAAGTTAATTGGTAACTATGTTAATTATTACTGTTTGTCTTGCATGATATTATTTTTTGTTTTTTAATTTGTATGTACTAACAAAGGACCCTCAAAAGAATTCAATACAAGTTTACTCGCACTGCATTCTTAATTTACTGTAGAATAATATGAGTAAGTAAAAGTAAACTCTTTAATGCATTGCACAAAAAGAAATCGTTTTACAAAAAAAACACATATGAATATAAATTATGTACAAAGGCGAACTTATCCCTTTAAGGGATCTCTTCCAGCTAACCTTGTAATGACTGGGTGAGGACACCGCATGAGGATGGCAAAAAACAAGTTAAAGCTATAAAAGCTATGAGTATATTAATTATTTTTTCGAGTGATCACAAAATAACCACTTGATACAAAATGTGTCAGAACTTCTAGAAGAAGTCATGCACATGTACTTCTAACAGCTCCTTATAATCAGTGGTTGTGAGGGACACATTACACTGAGAATCTAATGCAAAACTGCATAGTTGTATGTATATGCAGAAGGCTCATCACAGCCAAATGCAATAACTGGTTGGCAGTCAGATTAGGAAAAGGGTCATAATAGTACACTACTTTGTAACAGCACTAACAGTTACATATCTAGTTACCTTTGAAATTGTCTAAGGAAATCCATTGTACCACTAAGACAATCATTATTTTATTTTGTTTCCAATTGTCATGATGTTCATTTGACTATTGATCAACATGACCTTTTCATCAATTGCTCCACTGGTTTTTTATTTGTGTGCAGCTTCAACAATCCATGGTATAAACTCAACAATAAATACTTTACACAACAAACTTTGCTACTATATACAATGTGCACATATTTCAAAACAAGCTTTTAAAGTTATTTTCAATGTTGCATAATGCATCTGAGAGGACTGCATTCTCTCTTTTTTTAATAATTTTACGTTTTTCTTCTGACTGTATTTGTTCTTTTTCACTGTTTCCTTGAGGAAATACAGAACTTAAGGCATCCATTTGAATATAATTCAATGACTTCAGAATAACTCCTTTGTTAGGGTAAGGGGTAATAGTGGTGACTGTGTGGTTATGGGGTTTTTCTATTTGTGTAGTTTTTTCTGACGGCTGCACTGCAGAGGGGGGAACTGGTGGGTCTTCTCCTGTAGGAGGATGGGACTTTGTTTTCTGCATTACAGGGGGTGGAGTTGGCGGTTTTATCTCTGGAGCTGGTGTTGTTAATGTCTTTCCACCTAAAATGGTAATTTGTTTAAATATTACTTGCAATAAAAAAAGTTTTATTAAATTTGTACATAATAGAGAAGTGTGAATTCTGTACAATAGAACCACCTTGGTCCAATCTCTAGTGATAAATTTCATTGAAAATTTATTGAAACAGGTTCATTTATAGTAGTTTTAACAGATAGTTAATGGACCATTAGGTTTAGAAGTATCTAAAAAGCATTTACACATTCATTGCGTTAGAAAAGTGTTACTCTTAGTTTAATGTTTAAATATGGTTCAATATTCTATTAATATTTTAGAACATCTATGACATAGTATAGTATATTCAAACCAGAGTATTAATAGTACTTGGCTGTCTATCACTTTCACACACTTTGGAATATAAAATATACAGATGCCAGAGTGTGACAGCAATAGACAAACAAGTAGTATTAATATCTGGTTTTTACTTGTACTCAATTACAATTGATTACTGTTTGAACTTAGCATGTCCCATAAACAAGTGATACTTACTGACTGATTGAATTATACGTTCCATTTCCTTAAGCTGAGTTTGTTGCTGCTGGACTGTGAAGTATAAGTCTGTGATAGTATCATTTATGTAGGTTAATTCTGCTATGCGGGCTTCCTCCTTTGCAGCCTCTTTGTTACCTTGCCTGTAAGATACATTATGAGTATATTTCTCACAATTTTTTATATTTTTATGAACTTAACCTTTCATATGCCTGTGGATGTATCCGTGAAAAATTATTGAGCCCTTTTGTATTATTTTCAAGAGACTACAACTCGGTTTTTTTTGTCCTGCATGTAAAGGGTTAAAGGATTACCTAATCCCTTCCCAATTTCGAAACAAAGTAATTCCTATACAATAGAGTTCTGAATACTTAAATAATGCACATTGTATGAGGTTTTCTTTTTGTGATTGTTTATTATTATTATTTCTATCTTTTAATTGTGTTATTCTGATATTTTTTTGATGGATGTCCCACAGTGTGTAAACAGTTTTAATAATTAATTAATGGGGACCTTAGTATTAAGTACCTTGTATGTTCATGGTGGCAAACCATTGAATTGAACCATTAGGATGATAGGTACCTGTTCATTTCCACAAAGAGCAGTCCAGCACCAATAACAAAGATGAGTGTTTCGCCGAGCAGGTTGGCGCCCAGGTCGATGGCCATCTGCTCGCTCAGCACTGGGATGTTAACAGGTCTTCCCAAATTAAGGACCCACATTTTCGCTCTTACTTCACACCAATTGTAAACTGTACAGATAAACCAATCGATAATCACAATCAAGTCAATAATATTATAAGCTAAATTAATTTGTTCGTTCCGTTGTTAAAATAATACTTACACTGGGCAGGAGGCATACATACATAAGTTCTAAAAAAGGGATGATTCTTTGCTCGTTCTTTACAAGCATTCGCGATAGGTTTACTTATCTGTTTGATGAGTAAAACTCCCAATTTAGCTATAGGAAATGCTGCAATTACCATGTTTATATAAAATAATTGGTATCAACTGTTACGACACAAAAACCTACACAATAATTATATTGAAAATATGAGGCCACAGATTACAGGGGCGAGACAGTCCCACACATTACAGGAAAACCACAAACAAACCACAGAGGAAAACTGTCAACGTCAAGTGTCATATAATATATACAAAATATAAAATATCAAGTACAAAGTGTCAGAGTCAGGGGCTCTACTTTGAAATCAGTTATTCGAACTTCGGATCCCCTCGTCACTTTCTTGCGAATTAGTGACGCGTCGGGAGCAAAAGGGATAGCAATAGACGAAGTTCGAATTACGGATTTCAAAGTAGACCACCAGTTTTTTTTTACCAATTAGGTATATTTCATGAATGAATGATTTTTAAAGTAGCTTAAATAGTTTGGGGTATGGTAAAAAAAATTGATTTAAAAAGTTAAATTAAAAAATTAAAAGTAAACAAACAATGGAGTAGCAAAAATATAATTGATATCAGTTGGAATTTGTTTTATTAATATTTATAATCTTAACAATGAGACGGGTATCTCTGTTGAAAATGATGTTATTGCTAAGTTTTAGTTTTATGTTAATTTATTTATTTTCTAAGATTAGTAGTGACTCTGTGAAACTAAATAAAGAAAGTCCAAATTTAATCAATTCGTATGTATTTTTGTTAAGAGTAATTTATTTCAATGTGTTCGGATTTTAATGTTATCTATAGTTGTATCCTCTTGTCTTATTTTACAGTGTTTCTGAGAAAAGCATCAGTATTGTGACAAAAAGAATCGTCTTGTCGTTTGTCGTATGCGATTCGAGATTTAACGAGTCCTTAAATGTTGTTAAGTCCGTGTTACTGTTTACTAAAACTCCAGTTCACTTCGTTATTTTCACGGACGACAACCTGAGGGTGAACTTCAATGAGACTTTGAGCAAATGGAGAGTTCTGTCTGGCAATCAGCTTGATTTTGAACTGCATAGGATACATTTCCCAGAAGAGCATGCAGAAGACTGGATGAACTTGTTTAGTAAATGTGCAGCACAACGCCTGTTCATTCCGGTAACATCTTACACTAAAGTTATTCAATAAAAAAATTCATCCCGGGGCTTTATTCTGAACAGGAAAACAAAACCAACAACATCTTATTTACTTGTCAGTAATAGTGGCCGAGTTAAAAACTATGATAACATGTCAAAAGTAACTTTGTTTCACAGAGTAGAATAGAGCCCATTTCATTGAGTTGTAAGTTATGTAATGTACAGTCACCAGCAATAATATATTATCCAACATTGGACACAAAAATATCTGACACGCTCTTATACCTCTAATAATAAAGACGTGTCAGATATTTTCGCGCCCAATGTTGGATAATATATTATTTTTGGTGACTTTACTATGTTGTCTTAAGTTTTGGGGTGTATAAAAAAGTGCTATAGACTTAGTGTTGCTGTTTTTTTTAATCTTCATCTTATAATTTTCTCTCCCTTTTTTATTTTGCAGGGACTTATTACCCACATAGATGCTATGATCTATGTAGATACAGATACCTTGTTCTTGGGTGCTGCAGATGAGTTATGGCAGGTATTTTCTGAATTCAATAATTCCCAAATTACTGCAATGGCTGTGGAAAATGAAAATCCTAATGTTTCCTGGTATCCACGATTCGCCAAACATCCATTTTATGGGAAGTATGGTAAGTAATCACTTTTCAAATTGGAGTTTGCTATTGTACATTACAATCTTGCTTAAAACATATCGTGCAGTAGCACTGTAAATCTGTTTTGACTTATAATCATAACCTAGGTACTGAGTTTGAACCCCCGCAGTCACCATATACAAATAAGTTTTTCTAATTTAAGTACATTACCCTATGCTCTTATGGTGAAGTAAAAATATTGTGAGGAAACCTGCGCATTCGAACAGCTGAGTGTGCAAGACAGTAATTGCAGATCCTAAAGGAATCGAAGTGTATCGGAAAGGGCCCATCTGTAAGATAAGATAAGCACTGTGAATACTGTGATGCATGCATATGTCATTTGTGAACTGTCAACCCCACTTGTATTATAATGTTAATAAATATTTGCAGGCCTCAACTCTGGTGTCATGCTCATGAATCTGACGAGAATGAGAAGTTTCGGCTGGGAAGATTATGTAACCCCTATTATGCTTAAATGGAAACTGTATATACCTTGGGGTGATCAGGTAATTGGCAGATGTATAAATATAGATTATACCCTGCGTTCTCAATCCATGAAGACATAATGTAGTGAGGCCACTATTTTATTTTTTGTACATCTTGTACATCTTAATATAGTAGTCTATGATTGCTGCAGTACATCTGTCTAATTTAAGAGTTGAACATAATTGTAAAAGTTTTATAGAACATGCTCATTAGAAAAAGTAATTTTTTGCATAAAATATTAAACTTGTCTAAGGGGTGTATATGCAGGGACTTCTTGACCAGCACAGGCAGCATAATATGTACCTTCCAGATAGTCTCTCTATGTTCTCCCATTGTTTTTTTGGTTGTATCATCATATATTGTGCCAGATTCACATGAGAAAGCTGACATCTCAAGAATTCAAAGGGTTACATGAAAGCTTCAAATTACTGTTGATTCATGTATCGTCTATACAGCAGAACTGTTCCAGGACATAATCAACGTGATATTCCACTACCACGGGCGCGCCGTGCGCGAGCTGCCGTGCCGGTACAACTACCGCTCGGACCAGTGCATGTACGGGGACGCCTGCCCCGGCGCCGCCGCGCGCGGCGTGCTGCTGCTGCACGGCAGCCGCCGCGCCTTCCACGCGCACAAGCAGCCCGCCTTCGAGGTATGGCTATAAAGTACCTTCTCAAGACGTTTTTAAAGCAAACTTAATTTGCTAACATATGAGTTTAAAATTGTTTCTGTAGCCCCAACAGTTTTTGAGATAAATCTTTTCAAAATTCATAATTTTTTCGAACTTCGCATTTTTTTGCAATTAGTGCGTTCCGTTAGGGGTAACATAGTTCATTTTGTGATACCAGCACCAAATTTTAGTATGTTGCTAAACATGTTATTCTATCTTAAAAACTGTCGGGACCCTATCTGTAAAGTGCCTGGATCCGGAGATATGACGCCATCAGAATGGCGGCCGCTGTATTTTAGAAATTGCGAATAATTCTGATTATATGAACCCTATATACATGTGTGGCGTATTAAATAAACGGGAATTAATTGTTCTATAATGCTATTATACACAACAGTAGCTGAGTGGTACAGGAAATGGAAAAAAATGCACATATAAGATGTCAGTTTCCAAGTTTAACTACTGTGTAAGGTTTTGTTGTAATACTGTTGTCTAGTAAGCCGTAGCTCTGCTATCTCTGCCCCGGCAGGCGGTGTACGGGGCGGTGGAGGAGCACCCGTGGGGCGCGGACGCGCGCGGCGTGCCGGCGGCCATGGCGCGGCGGCTGGCGGCGGCGCCCGCCTCGCCCTGCGGCGCGCTGGCGCCCGCGCTGCTCCGGCTGCCCGAGGCCACCGTCGCCCGCCTCTACGGACCACCCGACAGGTAGCGTCCGGGCGACCGCCCTACACGCTCACTTTGTAACGAACTTTATAACTTAGCAACAAAATATATAGGTGGAGATATTTTCATGACCTAGCGACATCTAAGGACAACTTGTATCAACCGACTCGCCACCGCCCCCAGCGTCAAACAGCGCTAGTAAAGTGTTCTACATCGCGCTAACGAAGTTTCTCCAGTCGGTTGACATTCCAACTTCATCCCGATGGATTTCGCCTAGAGATCTCTCTCTATTAACATCTCTTCCTACGTTCGTGACCCCGACGTGATCGTCTTCCTACAAAACCACCACATTAAACTGCACCTATGTTGACGATGCACTCTGAGCGGCGTCCTCATTTTTCCGTCTGTCCGCGTACAAATTTCCATCCCAAAAATATACAAGGCTAAACATTAATATTGATATGAAGTTGCAGAAATACATACTAACATCGATTTAAATGCCAAAGTAATAAGGGTTGTATTATATACATATTTTTTTACTCTTTTTAACTCCATATGCAGCTGAAAGTAATCTGCTCAATAAGAGGTGTCGGATATTACTCTTTACCCTGTGGTTGAAAACTTGATCAATTTTGAAAGGCTATCTTTTAAACTGTCTAGCAAAATATTTCTTTTTTTTTGACGTTTCGTTTCGTCAGCAAAAAAATACCAAGTTGTTATAGCATAATCAATAATAAGGCCGCTAAAAAGTAGATTATATAGCCAAGCAGGTTTTAATTAATTTTCGGCCCGGCGCTTCGCCATTGACACTGGATACGACACACAAACTACGTGTGAGCGTTTTGCGCCCGAGACTCTGTTTTTGGTACCTACTTTAAATACAACATGTTTATAGGTATACCCATAGTATACCTTCTAATTCGTAAACAAGCTATAGCAATACCATATTTCAAGCACACTTTGTTGTTAACTAAAATAGGTGCGTTTATGAATAACGGGGCTTTTCCCCTAACCAATTATGTTATCTCGCCAAACATTTTGTATTGTGCCCATTTCTTTAGCAGTGACATACCATGTCAAGCGTAGGTACATGATTATTTGAATATTGTAAGTTTGGTTGCAGGACAAGTTTAGTGTCTAGTTTTTATGAACTGCTGACAAAAACTCTCTATATTGTCCTAATTAACACAGCATTATTTCTTGCATGACAAATATAATTATATAATAATAGTGAGTCATATAATTTTACTCCCAATTTGAATGAGATTAGTTACGTAAGTTAAGTTAAATGAACAAAAGACAACGCGCGTCGTCAGCAGGTTTACTTCACTGACAAACAAGTTCCACTTCAGGAATTTGACATTATTTGTTGTCATTTTTTGCCGATGGAAAATCTTCATCGGTGCCACCGAACCTCGGCTGGGGAGACGCGGTGACAGTTAAGACTCCTACTAGCTAAAACGATTATTTACTTACACCGCCGACTTAAGCGGCCATCCGCCGATGCGGATCCATTCATCGTGCCATGGTCGCATAGCACGCCAACAAACCCGTGAACCTTCGTGGCGGCAAGTGGCAAATGTGCCCCACAAATGACCCCCTGCCTCTAAGTGTCCTTGTGTCGGAAGTCTCATCCCGGTTCCGTTCGGCTGCTACCTTTTCTGACATAACGTTATCGCAGAACGAGACCATCGCGCTCCTCGACCGGTCGCTCATCAGCGACGTCTCCATGGCATGTGCCTCGGAGTCTTCGCGTCTGACTTTGTTAGCCAAAGCCTCACTCCTCAAGTTTTGGCTCATTTGCCGTTAATACCAAAAATTCAGACCTTCTTCACTGATCTAAGTATATTTTTGTCTATTTTATAGTTGTTATTTCTTGTTATTGCATTGTCTGGTGTAGGTAAACGAAGACAACCCCGATGACAGATGCGTGGTCTCCGCTTTAGTGCTTGTTTGTTAAGTATTATTTTGTACTCTTAACCTGTATAATTATTAAATCTTGGACTTATTATTTATTTGGTTATATACTCTCATTTTTATACACGAAAGTATGACTCAATGTGAACGGATTACGAGTGTATTGCTTTTGCTCTAGTTAGTTTTAAGTTTAAATTATATAGTTTACATTTTAATGATAAGCTCGCATTGTAATTGTTACCAACAAACCAACATAGGAAGTATGAAATAAATAATCTGAATCTCAAGTTCAAATAAAATTTTATCAAAGTAAGCTGTAACCAACCACAACGTGCATCCATTCCATTTGTTTAAGTAAGTTTGCTATAGATAGTGAACTTAGTTTATTACTTCGTGACCATTGTTATAATTTATATTCGTTGGAAAATGTGGTATTATCCAGTAGTATTATTATACAATCATCTGCCTCATTATATGACTTTTCTGTTCATTATTGTACTACTTTTATAATGTGTTTCTAATAACATTTTTTTTACCTTAACGTTGTCTTTTATTTTCCAGGATCCAAGTATTTTAAGATTTATATATCTTATCTTATCTCCATACCTATTGTAAGCGTTGTCTAAACTAAGCTACACTTTTGAAGCAGTTAAATACGTGTTAAATGACGTAAGCTGGCGCCTCCTTATTGGCTGCGGGTGTGTCGCGCATTTTGTTTAGGTGTTGTTTATTATCAGAAGGTCAAACTTTGAACAGTTGCTTCTTGGGTGGATATTTTAACGGCTCAGTACGAATCGTCTATGTAGCAAAATGTCCAGTGACGCAAATGGTCAATTGTGAAGCGAAATGTCAGGCGTCATATTAGCATTTTCCCCAATTAACATGTCCAAATTACATAATGTCAAAAAGACTGATACCAGGAATAGCTCAAGCAACGAAGCAAACTCAGGGGAAATAATTCGTGTATAAGCGAATTTTGGCATAGTTGTAGGGAATGGTGTTTTAAACCACATACTAAAAGTACTGACGGGTGGGGGTGGAGCGTTCGGGTGGGGGGGGGTCTAAAGGTCCCTTTTTTTAGTTTTTCGTAAATAACTCGTAAACGGTGGCCCATAGCAAAAAGTTTTCCATTACATGATTAATCTGCATAAAATTCTGTACAAAAAAGTTTTAGACATTGTTTCTCTGGGATCAATATTTATTGAGATATGGAGGGAAGAATGATTCCCGAAAGGCCATAATCGGGTTTCCATTGTAAGTCGGCCCTTATATCAAATGGGCTCGGGCTTTTTTTGTGGGTGTCTCTTATAGTGAAGATTATTTATGCTGAGTATCAACATCTTAATTGTGACAGTTCTCGACTTATAATTTTTTTAAGATTTTTTTAAAATTTCCTTTTTTTCGGGATGTATTCAAGCGATTTGGTTCAAACTTTGGGATGATGTTCTTTTTATAGATTAGCATCGACTCCCAAAAAACAAATACTAGTTATCATATAAAAAAAAGAAAATGAAGACCAAATAAAAAATAAACATTATTTTTTATGTGGTTGTGAAATAGTGACACCTCTAGATTTTTTTCACAGAATAGACCATACATTGGCACTACTACTTGCCAAAATAACAAAATTTTCCAGGCGGTACTTCCTATCAAAAATCAGCAATATGTGTGGCCAATACCCTAAGCAATAAGGCAAAATCAGGGGAAAAAACTCGTTTATAAGCGAATTTTAGCATAGTTTTAGAGGACGCCGGTGCTTTAAACGGGACTCCTTTGACACGCATAATTTTTTTACGCATAATGTATCATTACGCATAGAATCGTTTGTCATAACACTCTTTTAGGCTGACATTGCCAAAGTTAATAAACGTCCGTTGTGTAGATTAAGTTAAATTAGGTAAGGTTAGGTTATAATAATAATAAAAACAAAACCCTTTCTATTGTAAAAACCGTTTTATGACAAAAGGTTTTATGCGTAATGATACATTATGCGTAAAAACCATTATGCACTTGACCGGTTTTCAGTTTTTTTTTGTTTTTTTAGTGTTAGTACTATGTACATAATGATCATGCCAAATTTGTCGCTTGTGTGTTTTACCAATGTTTTTTTTATCTTAATTTTGTATTGAATAATACAAACTGACAATGTCCTAAACAAAGCAAGAAGGACGAAGGTCTTCGATCATTGAGTGCGAGCGGGCTTTGCCGCTCCTATTTACACTCTCTGCAAAGAACTTTGTCGCAGTTATTATACTTCCATGTATAAACTAAAGTCGCACAATTTCACACTGAACGAATTTTACGATTTAGATGTTAGTGCGTAAAGTATAGTAGGTACTTAAGTACTAGGTAGATGTAAGTGTCCAATTAGTTTTTACTTCTAAAGTTGAATAGGTAATTAAGAATAGTTAGTGTACATCGGTATTTAATTTTTTACATGATTAATTTTTAGTACTGGGTGGTCGAAAAATAATTATTGTACCTGTTTAATTTTTACATGGTTAATTTTCGGTACTGGGTGGTTAAAAAATAACTTAACCTAACCAAGCCTATTTGGATTCTGGATGGTCAAGAAAAACACTCTCTTTCGCATTTATAATATTACTAGGATTAGGATTTTTATTTTTATTTGTATACCTGCCATACTTAAAGAAATGTAAGTTTGTTTTTTATTGTCCATCTTCTTCCTTCTATATCTCATTAAATGTTGATCCCAGTAAAAAAGTGGAAATATCTTTTTTGTAGAAAATTTTATGCAGATTATTTATCTGATGGAACATTTTTTGCTATGGGCCACCGTTTACGAGTTATTTAAGAAAAGCTAAAAAAAGGGACCTTTACAGCCCCCCCTACCCGTTAGCTTCTACCCCACCCATCAGTACTTTTAGTATGTGGCTTAAAACACCATCCCCTACAACTATGCCAAAATTCGCTTATTCACGAGTTTATTGAATACAGAAAAAAAAATGCATCTTTTTTATTTGGTCTTTATTTTCTTTTTTTTATTTGATAACTAGTATTTGTTTTTTGGGAGTCGATGCTAATCTATAAAAAGAACATCATCCCAAAGTTTGAACCAAATCGCTTGAATACATCCCGAAAAAAAGGAAATTTAAAAAAAAACTTAAAAATATCATAAGTCGCGAACTGTCACAATTAAAATATTGATACTCAGCATAAATAATTTTCACTATAAGAGGCACTCACAAAAAAAACCCGAGCTCATTTGATATAAGGGCCGACTTACAATGGAAACCCGATTATGGCCTTTCGGGAATCATTCTTCCCTCCATATCTCAATAAATATTGATCCCAGAGAAACAATGTCTAAAACTTTTTTGTACAGAATTTTATGCAGATTAATCATGTAATGGAAAACTTTTTGCTATGGGCCACCGTTTACGAGTTATTTACGAAAAACTAAAAAAAGGGACCTTTAGACCCCCCCCCACCCGAACGCTCCACCCCCACCCGTCAGTACTTTTAGTATGTGGTTTAAAACACCATTCCCTACAACTATGCCAAAATTCGCTTATACACGAATTATTTCCCCCGAGAGGCAATATTTGGTCTTCGTTGCTCGAACTAGAATAGCACATTGTCAGTTAGCCCAAATAGCTTTGAAGATAAAGATAATTACTTATATTTTACGCGGAAAATAAAATGAAGTTGTCAAACTTTACAGATTTGAAGAAAATATCAAAATATTAAAATTTAAGCTAGTCAAAATGGACCTTATTACATAGATCAAAAAGTTCATAACAAAATGACTATTTTCTTTTGCGTTTTCCAACCATATTATCTTAAATACGGAACCCACGGTGCGCGAGTCCGACTCGCACTTGACGATTTGATTCCTAGAAATTGACATACCTACTAAATCAAATAGTTATGTTATGAATGACTGCACCGAGCGGCCAGTGGCGCACTCATTAGGAACCTACTATTTTTTTTAAATATACTAAGTGTATTATTGAAATCGAAGGATATTTGTTTGTTTTACAAATGAATACAGAATTTGTAGCGTAGGTATTATATATGATGTAAGTTTAATAACTTATAACAATTATAACGGAAAAGAGTGGCCACCTTTTGTTGTTAAGTTGACTACACGAAAGTTATATGTCATATCTACCTATGCTAAATATTGTGTAGGTATTCATTTGTACAACAAAACCCATCCTTCGATTTCATGACATTATTGTCACCATAATGTTCTATGTTTTTCCATGGAGCAAATGTACCTACCAATTTCAATTTTCATTCGTGTCTTATAAACATGACAAAAGCAATGACTTTTATTATATCTACCTTAGGTAGTCTCTTTAAATGTATTTAGCGAGTGTTCTTGGCCTGCCTATTTTAAGAAATAAATCACGAAAGTATTGCATTAGTTGCAATTTATACTGACGAAGCGACATACCTGTTTACTTTAATTATCTTAAAATAATTAAGAGTTAAAAAAGCCCCGCCGCCAGTTCAGCCAGAATACCATTAGAACAGCCCTAAAATCGTCAAGAATTTTGGGACATACCTATCTCAATTTATCCACATCAATAAAAACGATGTTTGACTTTGAGTTGAAGCCGACCGCCTCGAGGAATGTATTCTACCAAAAGGACACGTGATGACGACAGCGGCGATGCGATGCGGTGTGGACGACAAAAAGTAGACAAGCCACAAGATTAATCTTTACATAATAACTGGTTTCCATCCGCCGGCTTACCTTGCACCCGATTACGTGGCTGTACCGCAAGCCATATTTTTAATTACGATAATCTTCGCCTGCTACCTAGTGTGGAAAATGAGAAAATTATAACACAAACATGGTTAGGTACAGCCATTTTAATAACATCTACCTTTCCTTTCCGTAACGTATTTTTCTAAAAAAATATTTCTTATTCCATTATTGTGATTGTATTGAACGTTTTCCTTTTATAAAAAAACTCCATAAAAATTGCTGGTCTCAAAACAGGTGACCCAAGATGAAGCATACAGGGTGGGTATAGTAGTACATAGGCTACAAAACAGATAGCAATATTAGCGTATTTGTTATATGTTTTGTAGCTTATGTATCTACCCATCGTCGGTTTGCTTTTGCGATAGCTATAATATAACTCATATCATAACGTATAAATCTTATAATTCATAATTGTTCCTTAGCTCATCATACCTTAACCGCAACCTTAGGCACACGTCAACACGTAAATTTAAAACCGAGGCTCTGTAGTTTGCGCTCCTATACATTACATTCATATAAAAACTACACATAAGTTATAAAAAAATAAAAAAGACCACAGTGATGCTTGATGAACTACGATGGTACAGTTAGTTAACGATGGAGACGGGCACTTCGAAGCAGGCGACGTCCTTGCCGTGGGCCTGCAGCGCCCAGTGCACCTTGACCTTGATGGCGGGGTAGACGGGCAGCACGGGGAAGGAGTCCGAGTAGACGTAGGTGCCGGGCGGCAGCGGGCAGCGCGCCGGTTCGCCGCCCTCAGTCTTCAGCTTGCCGCACACGGAGCTGCCGTCGACGCCGATAAACGGCAGCGACACCCCGTACAAGTCCGCGCTCACCTGGTTCTTCAACTCCTTGATTTCCTTGTCTGCAATAAAATCGCCTTCCTGTTAGTTTGCATATCCTAGTGATCTTTGTGTCGGGACCTACGTGCGCCGCGTTCAAATGTTCATGAGCCCATTTATAGGCATAAACCTAACTACGCGTTTTCCGCGTTCGTTTATGATCCATCTGGAACTATTCTCATGCGCACGTGCCTGTCGCAAACTTAGATGACACACTTGTATGCACGTGGTCGATCTAGACGTTGGGCAAAGCGTTTCGCGTTGTTCATGTTTGTTTTTAATTAGTAGGTTACCTACTCTAAGGCGAGTAACTAACACACAGCTCGGTGAGGCATCGCTTCGGACTCTGATTCCCCTATTCTGTAGTTTTTAAGGATTCGTGTCTTAAGGACAAAACGGAGCACCATTGCAGCATTGCTGACTCTCAGCTGTCCTTTCGTCCGACCGTCTGTCCGTCGCTATGTAGCGGGTCTCCTAGCTTGTAAAGGGTAAGTTACAGGCCTCATTTTTTATATTTAATGTAAAGGTTAGCCTAAAACCGAATATCCTCAAAAAGAATAGTTATTAAATACCTACCAAACTGGGGACTAGTTACTTTGCAATTTTTGTATATCGGGTAGGTATATGTTGTATAAACATAAACTGTAATTTTAACAACAAAACTGAAAACTGCGACCGAACAAAAGCAGCATATTATTTGATTGCTAATTTTAAACATTTAATGGTCCGGAGGTCTGGTTTTTTTTTGGTTTATATCTACCTACCTAGTTATATATCTCCGTGTAAAAACGAAACCCTCAGTGCGCGAGTTCTACACGCCCTCTGCCCTTTCTTACCATCGTAAGTTGTTCAAAGAAAGTGGATTTTAAATTTATGATTTTTTGTGCACCTACTAAATTTTTATTTTTATTTCAGTTTGTTCTGAGAATGCAATACCAAGAGCAATGACGAATGACCTCCTTACAAGCGCTGACGCGTGTAACTTATATAAAAGAAGATTTTACATGATGTGTAAGCCAAGCCAAATTTAAGGTACAACCACAAGCAAAGCGAGGAGTGTAAGGCTTAACTGTGGAAAAAATTGAAAACTTCGCTTATTTTTACATAAGTATACTTTTAACTACGCTACAACTCCGTATTTCCGCGAAAATCCTGGAGCGAGCGTTATTTGCGGCAGTTAAATCTAAGGCTCCTCCGGGTTTAGTTATGTACTTATTCACTCATTTAACTAGACCTACCCTGTATTTTGATAACAGTATTTAAGGAGGTACGTAAGCATTTTTTCGGGGACACCCGTGTTAATTTACCCCCGAAAGCTTGGATTTCCCTGTCTTTGCCCTTGGTAGTTCGTTAGCCAAGGCTGAGGTGTACCTACCAACCAACACTAAGGTTGTAGACACAGAACCCTGCCAATGTATTTCCTTGATAAGTACTATAACTAGCTTTTGCGCGGGATTTATCGCTATCGGGGATTGTCCAATTTTCCGCCATAAAAAGTAGCCTGTGTGCTATTTCAGACTATATTTCAGTGCCAAATTTCATCCAGATCCGTTCAGCCGTTTTGACTTAATTGAGTATCAAACATCCAAACTTTCGCATTGATAATATTTTTAAGAAGTAAGAAGTAAAATTTTTTTTTGTCAGAAACTCTAATTCTGAAGATAACAGCTTCAGTAAATCTGTCTGAGTTAAGGGTACCTACCTGCGATGCAAAAGGTTAGGTATTCGCCAATTTTCGATGTGTTCTACACGATTTATTTATCAAAAATTGAAATATCGTCGATTTTTTTTGGACATGTGGCAGAGCCCTCGGCGGCGGCACCCCAATAAAGGCTACAAGGAGAAGATATCCAAAAATGGCGGATACCCGACGGTAAAATGTACAATTTTACTGAACTTAATTTTAACAACATATAGGTATTTTGTTTTCACCAGTAGTGAATTTGAGCGTGATGAACTCGTCGGTGCCCTTCTTGAGCTTGCAGGGCGTGCGCTTGCACGGCTGCAGCTGCACGTTGTCCTTCAGGTTATCTACCGACCGACCTGTGAACAATTTACAAATATAATTTAATAATATGTGCTTTAAAATGGGACGAATCTCTCAATTTGTTGTCTGTATTTTCGTCTGTCAAGACCCTTATACATATGTGTATATTTACTGCCCAGCCAAATTTAATTAATTGATAAATTAATATAGATGGCCCCAAGGTCTTTCATTTCTATTTGTATCAGAATGACCCTGGCCAATAATGTCAGGGGATGAACTCAAGACCACCTAACCTAACCGAACCTAATCTATCTGACAGAAACCTAAAAAATCGTTTCATCACAGCAATGAGAACCCGAAAAGTTTTAATTTAAATGTAAATACGTATAAGGGTCCGTTCACGCAGACCGGCTCAGAGAGAGCAGATTTTTATCACGTTGGAAATAGAGTTTTGAGTCATTGTAATAAGGTTTATTTTTGCATGGCACTTCTTTTGTCAGTAAGAATGCTTGAACGCGCTTCTTGTGAAATAATAAGAGGAGCCGACCGGCTGCTTGACGTGCTCTGGCTGACGTGCTCGTGGCCAATTCCAAGCGTATACGAGCCGGTCGTGTGAAAAGAAGAGCGCGTGCCGATGCTCTCCGAGCCGGCGTGTCTGAACAACTGTCTAAATATCAGAAATATTGCTTTATTTCTGTAAATATCTTGATCAAATAAACCAAGTCCCACTGAGTCCCATTAATTATGTAGACGATCCGATCCTATCAGGTTGAGGCTCTCATCTTATTATTTTTGCGCGTTTTGCTAAATGTTTTTTGTACGGAAAGTTCTCGTGGTGTAGGTAGTTTGAATATAAATAAAGTAAACAAACACCTGCTATGTATGCGGACACGAGCGGGTATAGAGCTACCTACATAAATCAATGACTTCATTTTAATGTCACTTATTTTTGTATTGTTAAGTTTGACAGCATGAATGATGAAAGTTGATGGATGGTTGAGAATATTAGAAGATAAAAAGTCGATTGTGCCGCTGGACAATGACAAGTACCTAACTGAGAGCATCACTCGGATTTAAATACAACCGAATCTTCTTGAAGACTGACATATCGGTTTATTGAGTCGAAAATCCCCAATCCCACAATTCTCATCAAAATCGTTAGTCATTTTTGATAACGCCCAGCTTTACAAACAAACTCACTAATTTTAGATTAACTCAAGAGACCCTTTTACAATAACCGTTGATGCAATATTTAATTAGTACGAACAAAGAAATCAAAAAAAAATTTTTTCGTGTTTCTAAATACTGTTCTACCATTTGGTTCCTATGAAGATACCCAAAAATATGCCGAAGTTATTGGAAATGAAAAGAACACGGTGTAGATACACACATTAAAATTGTCCAGAGCTAAAAAAATCCCTACATTATTGAAATATTTTAATATGTATCTATCGCAACGCAAGGTCATTTCAAAATATGTGATGTGTGTAGTATGGACGGTTCACTAATGTTTTACCGAAAATTATTTCACAAATGGTCATTTCACAACCAACGTTTAATAAGTTTACTATTAAATTAATTTCACAAATGTACCTAAAAGATTAAAATACGCCGTTTAACTACTAATCATTTAGGAAATAGTACACTTTAAAAACGTTTTGGTTAAAAACATGGCTTTTAACTTTTTAACTCTTCGTTAAGCAAACGGTTTACTTACTTTAAATACTGTTATTACACAAAGTAACATACATTACATCTACCTACCAACTTTTTGCATTTGAATCGACGGGTCCCCTATTTCTGGGCGGTTTGCCCTTCGGGTGTAGGTATATATAAAAGCTAACCTAACCTATTCGAGCCCCCATGTCTAAGCCATTTTTTTTTTTGTGCTACACTTTGGGAAAATATAAGTAGGTAAGTACCTACCTAATTTTGACAAAAGAAAAAATATATATAAGCTATATGAAATAAAAAAATGTTAATTCATATGTTAAACCTGTAGTTGCATAACGTTGATATGACATATCATACTTTTGCCGATCGTTGGTTGTGAAATGAAAATTTGCTAATTTATTGTCGATAAAATGATAGGATACATGTAAGGGCCGCCACAGACGATCAGTCAAACTGACAGGCCGAGAGGGACGCGGCTATTTGATAGAATGGGAAAGTTATATACGTCTCTCATTCTAACAAATAACTGCGTCCCTCTCCGCCTGTCAGTCCGACTGATCGTCTGTGGCAGCCATAAGGACGTTTCTTGACAAACTGCTCCGTAAAAACCTTCAAGATTTCTTACTAATTTAAAGGTGACAATTTGTAGAAACGACATACTGGCGAAAATAAATTGCTCGTCATTAGACCATTTTGCCTTGTGTTTTGTTAGACCATTAGATACCCTACCTACGACATTCCAACTTTATTTAAATGTATGGCTGGATTACGTTTACTTACGCTGGGTAAACGTAATCCACGCTACTTAGGTACTATTGTTTGCCATAGGTCCTATGATAGGAACCTTTAAAGATAAGAATATTATAATAGATCTGTATACTTTAATTGAGTTCAGACATAACAGTCGATACTTCACGATATTTATTATTATAACCACAACAAGTCGGGCAAGTTATTCATTAGTGTCATTCTTTACCTTAATTACATAACTCGTTCTCCATGTCTAACAGTTGACCGTGGCCTATAGATATTCTAAGATATTCTATTATATTTATACTTTATTATTATTATTATTATTATTATTTAATTCTATTTCTGACGACCTCAATGTAACTGCATATAATTTGACATGTACTTAATGTAATTCTGTGTTATATCATAGTATAGTATATCATAGTATAGTAATATTGAGTAATAAAATCTGAATCTGAATCTGAATCTGTATTTATAGTTAAATTGCTATAGAGATTTATCCCTATTTTTTAACTATTACGAAAGATGTATATTTTTACTGTTTTACCCTCTTTAACCATCCTTTTTCGATCGATAGAGGTGTGTTTTTATACTGGGATAAGTATATAAAAGGAGTTGAGGCTTGACTACATTTCATTAGCTGCGATTTGACGTAAAACACTGTCAAACAAATAAATATACTTTCGCATTTACGCATACAAGAATACATGGGCAGGACATTCAATTATATGACAATATTGAGTGTTTGGTGGCCAAGGACCAAGACATCTAATCGAGCCTAGAGCAGACCACCTGCACTTAATGCGATTAGAGCAGGACTGAGTCGAGTGGCCTCATCATCATCATCTCGAGCATCTATCCGTGCAGTATTGGACATAAGCCTCCCCCTAATTTCCTCCAGTTATCCCTCTGAGATGGAGTCTCTCCTTTCCACTTCTTCCTGTCTGTTGTCAGACCATTCGGTTTTAGGTCTACCAGGGGCTGCCTGTTCTCGGCCTCCACTCTGTAACTTTCCGGTTGCAACGATCGTCCGACCTCCGCAAGAGACGCCCTGCCCCGCCCATTGCCACTTGATTCGGGAAATCTTGCTTCCAACATTTGTCACTCCAAATGGGCCTTATGGTAAATTACCTACTTCTGTCTCGAAGAGAAATCGCACTCTCCATTGCTCTTTGGGCAACCTGCAGCTTCCTAAAACGGGTTTCTCAAAAGGAAGAGGCCTATAGATACCCAATACCTAGAGCGTGGATACAGGCTGGTTAGATGGTTTTGCATACATTATTGACAAATTGGGAAATACACATCAAAAATATCCAGAGAACAAAATGTTCCCTAGATTATTTTGATGTTTTACAACCTAATATGCGTTGTTGGTACAATGCTAAAACTCAAAGCGCTTAACACAGAATTTCATCTATACTTTACTACAGGATTTTTAGTAAATTATACACTATCTATAAACCGACATAAGAAACTACCTATAATTTATGCGCTCGTAATTACCCACTCGCGCGCATGATGCTTTGTAGCGAGTTCTATTCTATTTGTAAGTGCTATAATAATAATAGCTTACATAAGATTGAATTGATAAATTTATGAACAATTGCTAGCCACTGTATTATTATCTATATTAGACGTTGGTCTTACCCCATGCTTTTATGTAGGTAATTGGATGTCTCTTAGATAGGTATCTTGTGCATTAAGATATAACCAGCTATTCACGTTGGTACATCTCTAATGTGTTTTTGCATAAGGGATGTTTATTTTTCCAAAAATGTGTACGTAGGCTTTTAATATATTTTGACAATAATGTCGTGTATTGATTTATTGAATTGACGGATATTATTTGAAGACATTTAAAAAAAATAGGCTACGTTTAAAATGCATGTTTCATTTTTTTAAACATTACCAGCTAAGCCGTTCAGAGTACCTTTCAATCATAAGTAGGTAGGCATATTTATTAATCCTACTCATATTTGAAATACGAGAGTTTTTGAGGATATACGGAAGTAGGTAATTAATTAATCAATCACGCATGTGAGGCAATCCTGATTTATATTAAATGTGCATATATCTAAAGCCAAAGAATACTTTATATGCCGTAAAGATAAGTCTCGACATAAATGTTACAATACACTAACTCCGTCCGCGGTTAAGTCGTTTATTTCCTATTTCCTCGGGAACGCGGGCCTATTATGGTTGTGGTTATCGATGTGGATAAACGTGGATAAAACATCCGTCCCTTTCTTACCAGTAGCATAGTATACTATGCCAGTAGCCCGCGACTCGTTAGTCGCTCGGATATCTCCTTCTTGTATATTTATCCACCACGTTAAAGGTGACCATATTACGGGGCTGTTCTAGGAAAAAAAGTACCCTTTGAGGGTGGGTTTAGACCAAACGAGCGAATGCTCTGGAACATGTTTTGTCTTTATTTTTACAACGTAAACGTAGAGATAATGCCATAGAATTCTTGTTTGTTCGCTTGGTCTAAACCCACCCTGATTCGAATCTCCAGGCTGTAAACTATTTCTGTACCAAATTTCAATCCGATCGGTTGGGTTCACATTAATAATACCTACCTACAGGTACTTATCAGCAAGGATAGTGATACGAATTCTGATAATTTTGTTGAGACTGCAAAATAAACGATTGGAAGCCCATTTTTGTCTTATAGGAAAAAAAGTTGTGACAGGTTAAATTAAATATTAGTAGGTAGATAATGGCCGTAAGTCAAGCTGCCGTTTCAAGGAGATTAGACAGATTCAACAAAAGGGGTCGAGGTCGGAACGCAGATTTCATTAAAATTGTTAGGTACGTCTAAGTTATAAAGATAATTAAGCATAAATCGTATGGAAGGAAGACCCTAGTTGAGTGTATTGTTGTTCATCCACACCGCTCTGTGCCGAGGTGAACATTGTTTGATGTTTGTATTTAATACCTACTTACTACCTATACTCCAAAATCTAATTCAAGACCAAAATCCTAACCTCAACGGGCGCACATTCGCTGTGATTACTGCATTTTGGTTTGAGTGTAGGTATTTTTATCAATTAAACTTACCCTAATTGGTTAAGAGTTCTCATTCATGTTTTTATGAAATAATGTTAAAATAACGAAATAATCAAGATGGGAACTGTCAAATTTTGGTCTTGGATTAGATTTTCGAGTATAGGCTTCTGTTATTTACTGGTATTCATCAGCTTTAGCCACAGCTTTGTCTGCGTATAACTAATTTTAACAATGTTTTATCATTTCCGTAAATACAAACGCAAAATTGGTTCAGTGATTTCTAATGAATTCGCGGATTTCCGCATGTTTATGTGATAAAAAACAAGCCTGTTAAATTAAAAAAATACCTCTTGCAAAGGTTTTGCTTTTTACCGAAAATCCTACAACTCATTGATTAGTAGGTGGAAATAATACCAACATTATGTTTATATGACACTAGCGAGCCGCCCTTGCTTTGCTTCGATTTACGTGAGTTTTTGTAACACCCGTACATAATCCAGAATTTACTATACATAAAAAAACCTTCCTCTTGTGTAGTCTCAAATCCGTTGCGTAGTTTGAAAGATCTAAGCTTACATAGGTACACCATACAGGGAGAGAGAGGGACGGACGGCGGGAAACGCTTTGTTTTATACTATTTAAGTAATAAAGATTAGTCAAACTCCAAGAATGGACATCCATTTGGTACGTTGATAAAGCGTAAAATCACGGCAAGTATAGTATTAGTATACTAGTCTAGTTGGAATGTTATCGCTGTGACTTAACCACCTGGTGGTAGGTAGGGGAGGCTGGGTACGGTTGAAACAAAGCGAATATCTATCCGAGAAACTATCAGCTGTAGGGTGAGGGGCGCAAGGGAAGAAATGCGTGGCATGGTAGTGTGAACATGTTCCACAGTAGGTACGTTTTGCATCAACCATCGCGCGTTGTAGTTGTTTTAAGTTTTTAATACATTATTAGTGTTAATCTAATTTGAGACTCAGTTGATTGATACGAGTATGAGCAATAAAGCAGATTTAAATACCCGTATTGAATATTTACAGACTTTTTCAAAAACTGCTCCTGTGTGGACATGAATGTATTTGGGCATAAAGAAATAGTATGCATTTTAAGACAGATATGTATAGCCTCACATGTTTGACATTTTATTCAACCTTAATAATGCATAATGTTGATTATATGAGCGATCAAAGCAAAATTGTTTCAACCGTACCCAGTCTACCCTAGGCTAGGTAGGTATTGCTTGTCTTAGCGACTAACCAGGGTTTTATGATTTGCTATTAAGTACAACATAAATATGCCGTTATCTTTGTAAGTCATTGAATGGTACCTATTCGTGTACCACCGTAGAACCCTGTCGCAATAAGGTGGCGTACGAGTATTTAACACCACACCATCACTGAATAGGATATATGCGAGCGGCGGCGTTTAGTCCATACAAACTTAGGTATTCTGTGCGTATTCCCCAATTTCCCTCATTTTCTTTTTAGATAATAGGACTTACATTAGAAAAAATAAACGATTCCAATCAATATCAGCCATTGCCGTGTACCTATCTAGTTTTCTTTTTACAACAGGGTACAAGGATGCCCCCTTATGTTAATCTCCGCGCTCGAGTAAATCCCGAAATCCTCTCTTGGGCTCCCCTGCTACTAGTTAATTACTATTTAGTTTAAATCGAATAATTCGAGGATCTAAATGGATTTCGATTAGGTAAGCATACTTACTTTGAAAAATAATGGGTCATCTCAGTTACCTACTCATGTACGCCTAGGTACATCACATCACACATTGATCGCTTCATTTTTTATGTTTACTTACCTCATGATGTATGCTGTATTGTATGAATGTAATACCTACCATGAATCTTTTTATAGAAATTCCACATGCCTTCGTCTGTGTGAGCAAAACACAACGATCTGGATAGAATACTGATGACGGCATGACGGGCTGCCACAAAATGCACTCCAAGTAAGTAGGTAGGTATTTGTGTCCCAAAAGAAACTGATATTTACCTACATATTAACATGATTCAAATCGATTCAGATTTTTCATTTAAGAAAAAACTCACCCGAACTTCGCAAAATAATTATTTATTATTTAAAAAAGAAAAATCTAATTTTATTCAATAGTTTTCCTTAAAATTGGGTTACGTTTTTAGGTGTTAGTATTTCAATGGAAATCACGATCAAAATATGCAGATCAAACACGATCTAGGGTTGGCCCGACACTGAAGTGCTATAAACAGAGCTATAACAAAGAGGGACTGAAAACGAAACCGTTGAGTTACAGTAAATGCAACTATGGGCATTAAAAAGAACGGTTCTTACCGTTATACAGGGTGAGGCACGAATTTTGCTACAAAATGAAAATCGAATATTTTTGTTTTCGTTTATATTTATTTATTTTTATTCAACAAACCAGATTAAGTATAACAAGGAAATATAGCTTAACATTAGTTTTAAAAAAATATTTGATTTAGGTGTCCACCACGCTCATTAATGCACGCTCTGCATCGGATCAGAACGTTATTCATTGCGGCTCGTAATGTCACTTGGGGTATGGCTTCGATACTTCGGATAATTGAAGCTTTTAATTCGTCCCTGTTGAGAGATTTCCTTTTGAAAACTTCTTGTTTACAATATCCCTACAAAAAAAAATCTGGGACAGTCAGATCCGGTGACATTAGGGGCCAACGATTGGGGGCATTCCTCCAAATTAGTTTTTGGCCGAATTTTGCACGTAGGGTGTCCATAACTGATCTTGCAATGTGACTGGAAGCCCCATCTTGTTGAAACCACACTGAATTCAGAGGTATGCGTTTTCTGCGTAATGCTGGAAAGAAGAAATTGTTCAACATTTCCAAATACCGATGTCCAGTGACAGTAACTGTAGCACCATTTTCCTCAAAGAAGTATGGACCGACAATGCAGTTCCGAAGAAACTGCACACCATACTGTGACGCGTTCTGGATGCAAATCCAATTCGTGAATGACTTTGGGATTGTCTTCTGCCCATATGTGACAATTTTGCTTGTTTACATTTCCGTTTAAATCGAAGTGAGCTTCATCGGACATGAATAAAGAATTTGTTTCTCTACGATACGCTCTTTGTACTAAAATTATAGACTTTAGTTCATGGTATAATTGAACTAATGTTATCCTAGTTGGAATGTCTACTCGATCCATAATAAATCTTAATTAACCAAATTATAACCTATAATTACCACAAATGTCAAAATGCCAAAATTAAAAAAAATATATAGGTTCTTTATTGTAGCAATCTTCGTGCCTCACCCTTTATAAATACTTGTATTTGTAGCGTGATTGTTGGTTCAAATCGTCTGTCAAGATATAAAAGGCCAATGGTAATGGCGTTGCGTTGATCGTATTACGCAGCTAATTTCATCTAATTACTTGTTAGGGACACCAGAGAATATAAATATAGGTATTATTGTCTCCATTATTAGTGATAGTCATCAAGCAGCATTCTAACAAAGCGTAATGTCGTCAAAACAAAACAAATTTGGCAAAAACAACTTACGGTCGAACCCTATATTCAAACCGCGGATAGATAAGGCTACTTCGGGTTAAAACTTGACATTTGCTCATACAAAATGTATAACATTTTAATCCGAAGTAAGCCTATCTATCCGCGGAAGGTGTGTACCCTAGCCCCCCATTTCATCATATTGACAATAATAGGTGATGGTGACAATTCAGTGTTCATGGCTTAGCTTTAATGAAGCCCAGTGTCCTAGGAGCTCGTCCACCTTGCAATGTACTAGGTATGGAATTTGCTGTCAAGTCGTACGTTTGGTGAAATACGGGCCAAGCCAAGTGCATGAAATGACTAGTAAGGGATGAAGTAAGAATATGGGAATATTAATTACCTGAAGATCATGGTGCGATCCTCGCAAAAGCTCCTTAATAACCTCGCTAAAGGAAAGTTTAAAGCTGCGGGAGCGCAGAAGAATCTTTAAACACTAAAGCTATTTGTTGATGTTGTGCTTGGACTTTTGGTAATGCCCCATTATTATCAAAGTCACGACTTGATTACACCGATGTCTGCTCTTGTAAGATTGCCTTTGTGTATAACTGCGGATACACTTTAGAACTCAGGACATACGACTGATTATAGCAACTCTTAGATGTCAGTTTTGTAAAATAGGGACCGTGTGGAGTTCTCAAACGCAGGCAGAACAAATGATTCTTCCCAGATAAGAAATTAAAATTGAATCTAATGAAGATTCTCGACAACGTTGAACCAGAAGAAGGTAAGATATATAAGTGTTTCCCTTTTCCTTTCTGGAAGTTATAGAGAATTAAAGTCTCTAAGAATAATGGCCGCACTCAGAGTCACTTAATGAGTTTAATGACGATTAAATCGTTCCTTATTGTGACGATTTTTTGTACACAAGTTTGAAATAGAGACTAATTACCTAATTACTTAATTGTGTCTAAAATGTCTCCGAGTACAGCGATTAGTCACTATTTCACTATCTTAATTAAAACCTGCGCCTGCGAAGCCATTACCGAGAATAGCTATTTACAATAGATAAATGTTATGTCGGTCGTTTAGTACCTAAGTAGTATTACGTGGGATGCCCTCCAAATGTTCTAATTGTGTTAGGTTAGGTTAGGTTAGTATACTAAATCTTGTTTATACTATACCATATAGGTACAAAACCTGGCAAAAAGTTCCGGTTCAAAGTGCCTACTTTATAATTTTAAACACCGAGAGTAAATATTTACGTCCATTCCAATACTGATTAAGTAATAGAATCAATAGAACTTGAAGATCGTAGTACTCAGAACATACATGAGAAACCACATCACCATTCATAAATAATTAATTGTTTTAAAATTACGAAGCGTATATTTCCACTTTAAAGTATACCTATGCAACTAAATGCTATAAATTATTTGGAAAAATCCAACACAGGTGGGTATTTCATAAATAAGACCAAAAACATACCTATTATATATTAAATACTTACTTACTTATAAATAAACATATCATTCATATAAACATATCAGTGATGATAATAATATTTTACAAAAATGATGTTGGAACAAGTTTTTTGCGGATCACATCTAATTCGCAAGTCGAACAGGTCGCACTTGAGACTTGACCAATTAAAAAAAGGCTTTAGATAATTATTTAATGCTTTTAAATATCACTTTTAAATTTATGTGCACTCTTTTTGATTATATTTTATATTGTTTTGTTATTTCTAATAGCATTTTCAAATGTACTCTTTTTTTCTGTTACCGAACTTTAGATCATGTAATTTAAGATCACGTTACACAATTAACTGCAGCTTGAAACTGGTTATTTGTTGGTGTACATTGCAGAATGGTTTCTGCGAAGGTAAGCCGAGACGAAAGCGGGTCGGGCGTGGAGCTCTAATCGCCGTCGCGTGTATCGTGTGTAGGTAAACTCACCGGGGCATTGCTGCACGTCGGTGGCGGCGGCGGCCGCGAACAGCGCGCACACGACTACACACAGCGTGACCATTGTGGCAACTAACTTGTAAACTTAGGTACCAACCACAGCCAACTCTCGTCACAAGCCAACATAGCTCTTCTTAGCTTCGTGCTCTCGATCGTGGAAACAAAGGAGATATAAAGATATTGCACTTTATCACATTCAATACTAAGAACTCAATAATGCGTCTATTTTGTTTAGTAAATCAGGTATAATAGGAGGTATACGCTGTGTTAAATGCATTAAGTAATTGAAGATATTATGGCGCTGTACCGTGCTTTTAGTTATCTTCCTTCGAACATCCTTCGAAACGTTATGCACTATCGGTGAACTTGTGACAGTTCATATAAACACTCATATTACTTAGGTACCCCTATTTGTTTGACTTAAGTATCATAAATTTACATACGAACCGTGCGGCAATGTTTAGAAATTTAAATGATTAATTAACTCTTTTTTTTTATACCTTGCTTGCGAGTATAGTAATCACCAGTAAATTTTTGAAATTACGAAATTCGCCTGTCACGGGGATCATCCAAGATTGACCCAACTATAGGTAAGTACATAATATTATGTAGAAGGTCCAGTGATGACAGAATTTCTATCAAAAAACAACTCCATATTGGTACGTATTTGGAGCAACTAGGGAGATAGTCGTCTCTCAAGTTGACGAGATCTCCAAACATTATACCTACAGCTATAACCCGTCTAGGTACCTACTAAACGACCTACATTTATTTATTTATTTTATTTGTTCGTGCCTGCGTACTGAATATGGATCATTATCTAATAATTAATACCCTGGAAGACCGAGCGTCGTTCTGGTCGAAAATGAAATATGCCTAAGATGACAAACTTGACAGGTCGATTTTTCGCCCTCGTAAACTTCTAAGTATATTGCAAATTTCATCGAAATCGTTAGAGCCGTTTTCGAGAACGTGTTTACAAACATATTTTATATGTTTACAAATGTTGCTCATTTAATAGTAGGTATAGGATATAGAGATTTTTCAAATAATAATCATTTGTTCAATAATCTACAATACCTGGCCTAAGTAGGTTGTCAATTTTTATACCTACTTTTCTGTCTTTTATGACAGTTCACAGACTAGTTAGTAATAAGTTTTAGGCCAATATTTTCAGTGTAAATTCTATTGGAATTAAACTTGTTTATACCACGAAAATAAGTTTATCTCTATTTCACAAAAATAACACAGTCAACCATTTTAATTAGACCGCGCTATAGTGCTCATACAAGTCGTTGAGATTCTAGTGTTCGCGGCACTGACCAGCTAGCGATCGTTTATGTTCTATGGAAATATAATAAAACTTACGACCATGAAGCCTATTAAGGTAATTTACGTTGTAAATGTCAAGGAAAATGTGGTAGGTCGTGGTGTCAGGATGTAAATGTGTGCCTAGTATTTTATGAATACAATTGAATCTACCTGCATTATGCTTCAAATTGTGCGTCGGAAGATGTTTGTCAGTAAAAGGGTTCGGTTAGGCCGGTAGGATGTAGGTTGTAGGTCTCGCCGACGAAATCTTAGAGGAAAGAGTTTTCGGTCGTTTCTGAACGTTGCTTGTAAGTTTGAATCGTCTACGCTAACTACAAATTTACGACACGTAACCTAACCTAACACCTTTTCGATTTATCCCAGCTTCTCCACCAAGCTGGATATTTTTTGCAAAGGACTTTTAGCAGCGATTTAAAAAAACTGCATGCCGTAAAATGATACTGCTTAATCAAATAGTAGCATCTTCTACAGTACATTTGTACTTTGTACTTACTGTAGTATGTGCAAAATTTACACTAAAAAGGAGAAAATCGAATCTATAAGTAGGTACTTTAAGTTGCAGCTGTGCCTATAATGTATTTTATTGACTATACTATATTTTGGCTTAGACAAGCGTACACTGCCATTAGGTGCCGGAGGAACGTTGATTCCGTACTTAATACTAAAAAAAACGGGCAAGAGCATTTTGGACCATGCTCAGTGAAGCGTTCCGAATCTGTTACCTACTACAAACGCAAAAAGTTATCTCAAAAAACAACATATATGAACAAATTTTCTATTTAAAGTTATTTGATGCTGTCTTAGATGATTTTAAGTAAGTAGGTATAAACACTTTACTCGCCTGTATCGCAGGAACCAATCATGAAAGATTTTATTGTACAACTTTGTCGGCGTGATTGAAATGTACGACTATGCCAAATTACATTGGAGCTTTGTAGAACCAAGAGTCTCCGAGTTAGACCGCGGACAGACGGACATACCGATAGACGAACAGGCGGACATGGCGAAACTATAAAGGTTCCTAGTTTCAAATTAGTATCTATTAGTTAGGGTAATATGAAGAATCATCAAAAACGCTTCAGGCAAGCTTTAGGTTTATGCAAGAGAGCAATCGCGTAAATTACAGGAACCATTTCATATTTTTTACCCGACTGCGGCGAAGCCCAAAAGGAGAGTTATGTGTCTGTCCTATATGTATGTATGTATGCCCGTTCCTATGTCCCCTCGTATCTACACAATAGATCAACCGATTTTGATATATCATACGTCATTAGATTAGTCTCGACGGCGCGAGTGCCACTTTGTAAAATTAAAAAAAAACCGGGCAAGAGTATGTCGGACCATGCTCAGTGTAGGGTTCCGAACCCGGTAAGTACTACAAAAATAAAACTTTCATTGGAGATATTTTTCTGATTTTTAGTATTTGTAGTTTTGGCTGTAGGGGACGACGACATTATAATAATAATAATTATTTATCTTATCAGGCGGCAGTTGCGACAACTGATAGATGCCTGTATCCAGCTGTTCCTTGATCAAGTGCTCTTTGTACTAGGTACTCGTACTAATGCATTGAGTCGGTTTTTAAACTGGTTGACGTTCAGTGCTGAGACTACTTGTTCTGGCGGTTTGATCCATGCTTTCACTACTCTGTTACATAACAAGTGTCTGCGAGGATTGTTGTGTGAAAGCTCAGTTAGTAGTTTAAATGTTGGCTTGAACAATTTATGAAACTCCTGTAAATCATAATGTCCTGTGAGTATCTTATAGGTTTCTATAATCGCCACGCTCTCCACAATCCATTTAGAGTTGTGAGTTTCAGCACTTGCAGTCTTTCCTAGTAAGAATTAGCGCTTTTAATCGAAAAATTGTTTTCACAAACCGCAATATTTTTGAAAGACCATTCCAACGACACCCCACACTATGGGGTAAACGAGAAAAAAAACACATCCCCAAGTTAGGGGAGGTAGTATTAAAAAAAAAAAAATTTACCACTTTGTTGGCTTGACTTATATGTATATTCATGCCAAATTACAACTTTCTAGTACTAAGAGTCTCCGAGCTAGGCTGCGGACGGACGGACGGACATGGCGAAACTATAAGGGTTCCTAATTTGTGTTTTAATATTTTTAACATATATCGACGACAGTATCAAAAAATGCAGTCGGGTTTTTAAAGCTCGCTTTTTATTTTGTTATTTTAAGTAATAAAGCTAAAAAAAAAACTATAACTTGATAAATATGTGTAAGTAAGAATTAGGTACATGTTTTTCAATTTACATTTAAACAAAAAATGTAATACAATTTGCAGCCTCACAATCCTCTTTAGTAATTAGGTAGGAACATATATCCTGCGGGTGTCACTTTACTATAAATAAACATAGCAGCACAAAATGTTATATACATAAGTACAAAAATTAAATTTTCAACGTTATAATCATTAGGTGCCAAAAACCGCAGGTATTTTGGATGCTAATAATTGGGTGTTTTACGCTACCCTTTTAAGTAAAATTTTAATATACTACTCCATATTGTTACATTATTCAGATATAACTGATATCAGAAACAACTACCTATATTGGTCACCAAAAATTGCAGTTAACAAAGAAGAAACTCATTCTCTCCCAGTTAATCGTTGGGCCAATGAGAAATTCATAATGAAACAAAAAATAAAGCTCCCCATGATGTAAGTAAATAGGCGGATAAATAATCATTAAGCGCTTTAAGCGCGTGTTTTTTTTAAATGTTAGGTATAACGCTGGACGTCGAGCTCAAAACATATCTAGGATGTTCTAAACTACTGGTGCAAGGTGCAAACGACTAAGTATAAGTTAGACACATTGACTGATCCTGTACAGTTGGGTGGCAAAGGGTACCGTGTCTTTGATAATCATAATAATAGCAGTGACATGGCAATTTTTCCGAGAATCAAATTAATTACGCTGATTATTTTCTACGTCATCATTGCTGCTCGCTATTATGCTATCACGTTTAAAATATCGTTTGACGATCTGATCTAAGCTTGACATGTTTGTCCTGTCGGATGGGGGGGCGGCTGGTGGCTCGTCGAGGTGCTGGTAGGTGTTCGCCTCGGCGAGCGCTTGGCGCCTCAGCGTCTGCCGCGGTCTCTGAGTCTGCACCAACACGGCGTAGCACAACACCAACCTTCCATTTTCATTGTAAACGCGCCATCGCAGATAGCCCCTTTGGTTCTGTAATGTAATATAACTGTGGTGTAATTACGTGAGGGTGGTTGGTCGAGGCCAGCCCAATTTGATCCGTGTGGCTAAGCATTAGGCGGCGCGGCGGTCCGTGCCCGGCATTGTCTGAGATACGTATTACCACGTAATCCTTGCGCGCACACGGGTCAAGTTCAGTCCAGGTAGTTAGATACTGCGTGTAAACGGCTTAAAGTTAACGACAGTATTATTTACAATAGACTTACAACATGGGATAGACATTATCAAGCAAGGGGTCGTATTTGGAGGAGTGTTTGTTATAATTCCAATTTAATGGTTGATGCTTATACGCAAGGTCATCGACAATGTGGGCTTGGGGGCTGCAGCACTCACTAGAATTCGAGGATGGTGTGCCAGTTCTTTAAAATGACATATCATTTGAGCATATAGGCACAGGCACCCCTTAGCACTCGGTGTTTTTTATATAAGGTAGGCTGATGATCTAGAGAAGGTCGCAGAATCACCAGAAGGATGCGAATGCAGGACGGGCAGGTATGCATTGAAGAGAGCCATGTCGACGTCCATTTTCAGCAGTGGACGTCTTTTAGCTGTCATGATATAATCATCATGAAGTCATCATTACAACAGAAATCTACTTTAATTGAAAGTAAAAATGGAACTACGTATTTATTGCGGAGAATATTGTATAATTCATTGTATATTGACGTGTAATTTGCGAAACTCGAATCGTGTGTCAATCATAAATTGTTATAGCCAATAACTCACGTCATAGAGTGTTACATAAGATCATGCGCGATTTTAAAATAAACTATACGGATGTTTACAAAGTTATTTCTAAAGATTACCCATTTCCCATTTATAAATAAATATCAGGGGAAAATCTAACACAAATTAACCTAGTCCCAAACTAAGCTCTAGGCTTGTACTACGGGTAGGTACTAGACAACGATTAACAAACTTATATAGACAAATATATTCTTAAATACATGGAAAATATTCAAGACTATTTATATAAAAGACTATATATTATATTTGGTATACGAATTTAAAACTTAATTAGAACAAATTAAGTTTGGAATTCGTATACCAAATTTCAACGACATACTGGAGTTTGATTTATTCATGCAACATTCTGAAAGTTACCAAAGGGAAATTATAATTAAATTTCTGAAAATAACTATAGTTTTGATATGTAACGTAAGTAACAGAAACGTGTCACGATATTTAAACGTAATTTACTTGTAATATTACTTTCAAAATCATTTCCATCTAATTATGTAACTCTATGTTTTATGCTTTTAAATCCTCCATTTTTATGTATTTTTAAGTAAGGTACATTGTTGTAATCGGCCCGTCAGTTCAGCTTCTATCAGATAACAACGACCCATAGGCTCGACGACGCGCTGGAGTTGGTAGTGACTCTGCCTACGAAGCTAGCAGTCCTGGGTTCAAATCCCGGGAAGGGCAGATATTTGTGTGATGAGCGCGAATATTTGTTCCTGAGTAATGGATGTTTTCTGTGTATTAAAGTATATATTTCTCTATGTAAGATTTATATCGTTGTCTAACACCCATAGTACAAGCCTAGAGCTTAGTTTGGGACTAGGTCAATTGGTGTGACATTGTCCGCTGATATTTATTTATTTATTATATACATACCAACATACAACATACAACATACACAGGTGAAAAAAATACCCTACTTTTTCGGCAGTCCGGTAAATCGCGAAATTAATAAAAAAAACCGTGCCCTGGCGACCTAATAGAAGAACGGGCGGCACAGGACCGATCGTTGTGGATCCTTGGGGGAGTGGGGGTGCAGAGGCGGACGTCTTTCGGGTGATGTTAATAAACTTACAAGAGCCATGTTAGTGGGCACCGACATGACGCTGTTAAAAGAAGTCGCACCGTCGGTCCTCACCGGGCAGTCCACCGTGGCACAGGCTTCTGGAATTTAATGAAAATGAGCACAAGTCCACTCCCAAAAGTCTGCTTACCTATCACAAGTCCGAATTTTCGATTCCACCTGTTTCATTAAACCAGGATTGTTATTCTCGTAGGTAGAAAACAAACCTAACCTAACTTACGTTACAGGTTCTAAGATTCGGGTACCTACGAGTATATGCTAACATTCTAGAATCACGCTGAGCGACCATTTCGTGGCTACATTTTTCTTGTGCGTATTTCTTTGTTCTTTGTTGTTATTTGTCACGAATAATGTTTTTCATTCTTTTCTTTCTTTTTCTTTATATCTCTTTAAAGATTTAAAAATATCTTCGGGCTTGCGATAGGTTACCCAAAAGTATATTTCCTATACCTGGAAATGGAGAACTGGTTTGTTTCTTTACCTGGAGTCACGTTCGTCCTTAAGCTTATAAAGTTAATGTTAATGACCACTTCTTGATCCAGCTTTGACGAGACGAAGCCTGTAAAATATAAGGATTATTAAGGTTAGCATTTCTTGGTATTTAGTGTTTACTACTAGGTTAATAAAAATATGAAAAGCATTGATCAAAGTGCACATGATCATGTTTTAAGTGGCAACATTTGGATTAATATGACGACTGCAGTGCGACTGTGTCTAGTTTCTGCATTTACTTTGGTATCCCTTTTTTATTCACATGATGTAGTTCTACTGCTTTGTCGCTTATACATTTGTTATTTTAATACAATTAAGTAATTGTTTACCGGCATGAAATTTTATCTCGACAGGGACGTCTTCCCCCAGCGTGACGAAGCAGGGCAGTCTCATGTCGCAGCCCTCGATGCTGACCTCTTCCAGGTCGTAGGCCGATCCTGCGTAACAAAATAGTAGCTTAACAACATATTTTTTTAGGAAAACGTATACCTACTTATTTAATAAGTACTTGGAAGAAACTAATTAATGGAAGAAAAAAACGGCGTAAAGGTACGCCGTTTTTTTAACAATGCATTCGTCTCGTCCTCAGGTGGGGGTCGAAACTGGATACGGACCAATTATACAGTGTGCAGGTACTCGTATAGTTATACAAAAAAAAACAAGTCAACTTACGATAATGTTTTTTGTTTCTCGATAAGTTATTTGTATTTTCGATTTACACATTTTGACCTTATAAGTTTTTAAAGCAAAAGACATAAACGGGCGCAACGTTTAAAAATACTTTCGATGCAAAATGTTGTTATAAAATCTTTTACAATAGGTACTTTATTCTAAAATAGTTACTTTTAAATAGTTACTTTTTATTAGTGTCCCACTGTTGGGCAAAGGCCTCCCTTCTTTTCCGCCATTCTTCCGTATTAATTTCATGCTCCCTCCGCTCCCTTGTAATATAATAATCCATTTTTTATCATATTGTTTTGAATACAAATGTGTTTTTGAGATGCACTTACCTACTTATTAGTCGTTATCGGCTGAAGGGAATTAAAAGATTATGAAAAATAGTACTTGGCGTACGTTTGACCGTAAACCAGAATAAGGTGTGTAGGTGAACCTGTCATTGAATTACTAATTGCGTTTTAATGTTTTCAGCCCATCTTGTTTTACTTACTACCTATCTGCCTACGTTATAAAATTGCAACTATTAAAGAAGGACTATTTGATTTATTTGTCGTTTAAATGTCACGGGAAACTATAAATTTGGGATTAGAAAGAACTAACATTAATAACATAATTAAAATTTGATAAGCTTTCAAGATAATATAATTTTTATTCCATTAGGTAAGTGCTACCCTAGTTATACCTACAAGTGAAACGTAACTCGACATATCCCTTGAAGGCACTGGTCCCACCGCCGGCGAGTAAGCTATGAATTATCGGCTATTTTCTTGTCCAAGAAACGAACAAAAGATAATCGCACCCGTATAAATAAAAGAGAGAGATATAAATTTATAGTTCATCGCTGGGCGAGTGAGCTATACTCGCTCAACTATGAACTATAAATATATATCTCTCTCTTTTATTTACACGGGTGCGATTATCTTTTGTTCGTTTCTTGGACAAGAAAATAGCCGATAATTCATAGCTTAGGTACTCGCCGGCGGTGGGACCAGTGCCGAAAGCAGTTATACTAGAGGTAATTTTGAATTATTTTGTCCCAGTAAACTGAGGGTCTCATTAGAGAAATAGTTTCACTGGTTTTCGAGTTTTTTTTTCAAATATTTTAAAAGTTTTCCTTCTTTTGATTGATTGTGAATTATATCACTCTGTGAACTATGCACTAACTAGTTAATACATTTTTCTAATAGCTGATGAATAAACAAATGATTTAAACAAAAACATTTGGCAAAAAACCCCAAAATCACAGAAATAAAGGTTCTTACATCACAGGTCAGTTTTTTTAATTCGAGTGGGATTACTCCAAAATGTTTGTCAAGTTACCGTCACCCTGTATATACCTACAATAGTAGGTACCTACAATTACTTTTGGCCCAACTTCAGAATGGTTATTTCACGTGGACGATTTTCCATTTGTACCTAACGACAGTCAATCGTCAAAAGTCATATAAAAATCGTTACTTAAGTCATTACTTTTACTCAAGTAATTACTTTTCTTGACTATAAATACGGGAAGGGAAGGTGTTAGTACTGGAACCTTGTCTAATTAATATCATGTTTTAACTGCCATATATGAATTGGCACAACGATTTAAGTGACAAGGTACTAAAGTGTATAGGTACATATTTATGAACTCGACTTTAACAGGGCCCGTATTAGGGTTGCCTATATATCGCGGCGGATAAAGCATCCGCTACTCTCAAACTTACAATCAGGGGCCCTTTTATCAAAAGCTTGTAACCTGTAATACAAGTGGAAGTCTCTTTTTAATACATATTGATGGAAAGAGATTTCCGCTTGTAATACAAGTTACAAGCATTTGATAAACGGGTGCCTGGTCAGAAAGTGACAGATGTTTTATCCACATCGATAAACACGACCATGATAGGCCCGCAGTACGTTACCCCTATTTTAACCTATCAAAGGTTATACTTTTCGGGTGTCTGTAAGTTTAGCGCGTATCTACCTATGAACCTATGACCACTAAGGTTAAGCGGTTTGTCGACATATAAGTACATACCTGTAAGTGCTTGCTCGGGGATCGGTTGGAGCAGTCCTTATCCCAGAAATAGTTTCACGGAAATATAAAACACGAACTTTCTTGTTATTAACACTTGATTTTGTTAGACATGTTATATTATAACTGATATAAATGTGCAGGCATGTTGTTTATTTCTGGTGTGGAATATTGCATAGGAACGCTGCTATCACAGATATTTTTATAGGTACCTAATAATTACACTAATTAGTACCTATCTACCTACTTACGTCAACTAAGAATTTTCCCAGAGAGATTTTTAATCACGTAACGTCATAAAGATCAGATAAGGGAAATGATTAATTCATTAAAAGCAAGCAATAATTTCAATCACGTCCGCAATCGTTTAATCCTTTCATTGTAACCGTCAAAAAACTACTGAATGGGTAGGTATCTTAAGGAAAGTATAAAAATAATTGTGAATTATATTAGAACACAAATAGAATACTGGTAAATGTATGGCGTCATTTTTAAGACATTCTAGAAAATTTCAGATTCGTGTAACATGGGCGTTGTCGGATTTCACTTTGTCAAAAGTGAGCTCCAGTCATTTATTTTTTGTCGTACGAGTAGTCCGTGCCCAACTTCTACAAATCAGTTAAGATATTGTTAAAGTTAAAGCAAATGTTTGATGCATGCAATGCAAAAATGTCGAAGTGTGAATGTTTGAGGTTTGAGGTAGGTACACAGTACGTATGATTCTTTATTTCTGCGTAAAGGCTTAAAGATTGGCTCTATTAGATTCGTTTGTAAAGAATCCCGTGTCTCACTAGCAAATTTCATTTTATAAAAACCTAAAACTCTTAATTCATAACCTAAATAATGTGTGCACGCCTCAAAAGAACTTAACCGATCATGTGAGGTATCATAATTTAAACGACGATTTCAAAATTGCAACATATTTATTATTTACTTTAGGTACCTACTTAATAGGTACCTACCTACCTACCTACCTGCACAAAATTATGAAAAAACCGTTACATATTACGGCTTTTCGCTTAAACAATACCTAAAGCATTTATTTAATTTAAACTTTAATTAAGTTTAAATAAATAAATCCTAGTACAAATGACGGACTCAAGAGACCAAGGGCGGTGCAAAGAAATTTTGCATTGAAAAACTTCGATCAACAATTTGAAAAAAACAAAGTTCAATTTATCTACGACAAGCTACGAAAAGTACCACTTTTTGAGCAACTGTATTAAAAAGTATTTTCCGATAATCGACCCCCAACAGCAAGAAATGGGGGGAGTAGCGGGAAACTAATTCTACACGTACGAAGTCGCGGGCGTCCTCTAGTTATTAATAATTTGTTTCCCGCTACTCCCCCCTTTTCTTCCCGTTGGGGGTCGATTTTCGGAAAATCCTTTCTTAGTGCTCACTTACAAGGAACCCTGAACCGAATTTCAAGTTTCTAGGTAAGTACAGTAGTTTCCGTCGTGCGTTAATATATAAGTCAGTCAGGTTTGCCTTTTATATATGTAGATTATGTTGCAAGAAAATTTAACAAAATTACATAAATAAAAACTTTTACTCGACATATATAACCGTAATGTTTATATTACTAATCGGTACCAAAAAAAGAATACTGATTTCAAAATTCTGCTGTCAATACATGACATAAAGCTGTGTGACCTCAACCATAACCTAATAATCTGGGACCTCAACTCTCGTGCCAATAGGTACCTTCCTCCCATTGCAACATGAAGTAGATAAATAAATACTTAGATTAAAAAAATGCTTGATTGATCACCATTCAATGTGCATTACGATATGGCTATTGACGTAAAAGTCTCTTATGCTGAGAGGGATCATATTCAACGTAATGTCTTCTTTTTACTTTATATATTCTATTGTTTTTCTTGTGTGCGTTGAATAAATATTTTCTATTTTATCCTATTAACTATATTCTAATATACAGATTCTAGATATTGGCTATAAAGAATACTCAATTTAGCTTGTTATGGTGCTTACCTGTACACGATGCTTGTAGATGTAGCAAGTAAAGGCAGGTTTGATGCACCATCAAACCTGCCTTTACTTGAGTCGCTTAACCCGCACACTTCTTAATACTGTTGTTTACATGATGCATATGCAAGTGCCTCAATATCCGCAAGCGTCGTGAACAAGCACCATAGCTATGTTTCAGGGTAGAGGTTGCTATCTTGCTGTACAATAAGATCGACTCACCGCAATCCTCAAATATCACCGCTGCCGCAGCGCTCGCTGCAAGATGCAAGAAAAGGTAAAGTAAAAACATCTTGTCATTACACAAAAATCACACCCATTCGATTCCACCAAGTTCTGTTACTGAAGCATATCAACCGACAGGCTGGCCCCAAAGATTATCGGCTAAGATAACATCGTCACAGCCACTGTAAATCAGATGCACTCGACTAAAGTTGATAATTAATTTAAAATCATAATTAACAACGGACAGAGTGACTCATTTAGTTAGGAATCAAGATATAATTAGATTACGACGCCACGTAAAAAAGTGACTGGCGTCTCGGTTACAAGCCGATACGTTAAAGTTACCGTTACATTCCCGTAATCAGAAATTACCAAAACCTCAAGTGGTAGGCCCACATTACCCACTGATGGCCGTTGGGGCGGGAAGATTCTAACTGGCGACTGCGGACCGGAAATCAAAATGTCCAGCTGTGGCTTAGAAAGTAAGAAGTTATTTTAAATATGTTGATATTTTGTAATTTTAGTGTAAGTCAGTTTATTGCTACGTTACCGAAAGGTTCTTTACCAGTATTATCAAAACCTTAATAACGCCTAGCCTAATAAACTGAACATTGGAAAGTTAAAACTGGACTGGTAAAAACGGGCAAGAGCATGTCTGACCGTGCTCAGTGTAGGTTTCCAACGCCGTTACTACCTACAATCACAAAAAACTATGTCGAAAAACAACAAATAGGTATGAAATATTTTTTTCACTTCGCATGCTCTTAAAATGTTACCTACTTTAGTCTCTGCATATCGGGACTAAAGCTCCTTATAGGGATTAAGTAAAGTTTTTTTGTAAACCCCTAAACCGCCGATCACGGTGTTTGTAAATGGAGGATTATCGCCGTTTTCAGTGATTGTGTGTAATTTTTAGGGCGTGGAAATAACCTCAAAATGAAAACTGTGCTGAAATAAAATAAAAGATTTTATTTTGTGAAACACAATTAATGATTACGAATATGATTATATATTTAATTAAGTACCTATATTAAGGATAAAATCATTTTATTATGCATGGTCCAATTAGTTTTAAAATAATTTTCAAGTTTGAATCTGTTGGCTAAAGATGCAAGCATTTAAAGCGTCACTTTACAAAAAAAACAACCGTGGAACAATTCTTTAAGAAACTTGATAACAATAAGGGCCTGTTTCACAATCGACAAGTAAATTTATGTGTCAGTTAAAGTTAGCTCTCTCCTTGTCTATGTTCAAGTGTAAGAAAAGGAAAGGGCTAAATTTATGTGTCAGATACGCGTTACTTGACGATTGTGAAACAGGCCCTAAATATTATATTGTATAGAACGTCTTTTTTTTTTCTCGCTTTCAAAGTGAAAAGTAGAATGTTTAACGTGAGACTAAGTGTAGTTTCGCACTACGTCCGATCCGAATCAGATCCGAACCCGTGAAAACACGGTCCGGCGTAGTCGTAGAACTATTTCTATGGTAGTTTACGCATTAGATCCGGCTTCCGTCATCCGATTTTATTATATATCCGGTCTAGATCCGAATTTTCACGGGTTCGGATCGGATTCGGATCGGCGTAGTGCGCTACCGCTCTAACAACTATAATGACACTCGAATTATAGCCACCCGCGCTCCGCTTAAGTGGCAAAACATCTCGTGTCATTATGGCTTATTTGTTGAACAATCAGCTATTATTTAAGATAGTTTTAAAAAAATTATCACTTGAAGTTGTCGCTATAGGGAGGAGTTGGGACATGTAACTCTAGCAAAAATTACACTTTTATAGTTGAATATTTCCTAAACGGTCCTAAATATCATGTACAGTCACCAGCAATAATATATTATCCAACTTCGGGAACAAAAATATCTGACACTGTTTTTATTACTAGAATAATAATAAGAGATAAGAGAAATATATTATTTATTATAAGAGCGTGTCAGATATTTTTGCGGCCGATGTTGTAAAATATATTATTGCTGGTGACTGTACATAATGAATTTTAAGAGCTATCCCGATACCTCAATGTCACAATGTGAAAAAAAAACCTTTGCTTTAAGTACCTACTTCAATGGGTGACGGTAAGTTTTTTTTTTCAATATTTTCATTTAAGTCTTTGTCGGCGTAATTTAAATGTATAACTCTACCAAATTACAGCTTTGTAGTACTGAGAGCCTCTGAGCTAGACCGCGGACTGACGGACAGACGGACGTGGCGAAACTATACGGGTCACTTATTTGACTTCGGAAAAAAAAATGTTTTTCTTTCTTTATTTTTTCTTAATAACGCCTAACTAAACTAATTAACACATTGGAGAGTTGGTATAAAGGGGCTTTCGTATGCCTTTATATTAACATAGGTGGGCACCACCTACATAAAAACTACCTACCTATTATGTTAATTTTATTTTAACCGTCGGGTTTGTCATTCGTGTTTAAGGTTGATTGACAAATGCAAATTTCCAGTCAAAAGCGTCCACATACTATGGGTGTGTACATTATAGTAGGGGAGCCCAAGGTGCTAATTGGGGATTTACTCGAGCGTCATGGGGACCTATATTAGATCTTGAAGTTTAGATTGTAGAAAGGAAAAAACGTTATATGATGTGTATGTTTTCAGCGGTGGGGGAAGCGTGTACCTACAGGTTTTCAAAAATGTAAAAAAAAACAGTCAAACGGAAATATTCGAGCGCGTCAGATTTTGATAGGGTATAACTCCCACGTGTCTCTGATAACGGAGGCATGTTAATCTGCCGGTTTGCATGGTGGGGGTAGCCGTACGGAAGGGTTGAAAATAGGAAAAAAATATTTATTCAAGCGCGTCAGATTTTCAGAGGGGATGTTAAGTGAACCCGAAAGAACTTCCCATTGCAAAGACTGACGATTCGGACGTGACGCAAAATATTGGCGGCTTTTTGAAATTATGCAAAAAAAAACGATATATTGAAAAACTCGAGCGCGTCAGATTTTTATATAGATGGTTCAGCTTGAAGTCTAAGATGTGCTGACCCATAATCTGACGATTATTTGGAGGGGTTTTCTTAATCTGACGGTTTGAAAAAAATTTTTTTTAATAAATCTATGAATGTATAAAAAAATGCACGGAGACGAACGGATGCAAATAAAAAAATATATTTCTTTTAATTTTCATATATTTTTTCTGAAAAAATTGCAAAATATTACTAATTCTTTTTAGCTTTTTGGTTGCCGGCTTAGAATAGTACCAATTCATGTTTTCCCGTGGAAGGCTTGTAGCATTGATAGGCCATGGGCTTGCAACATATAAGAAAGAGTGACGCGAAGTGGGTAATACATGCTTTACTGCAGCTACACGCGCTAAACTTAAATGATAATTTTTGATACTTCGGCTTATGGAAATCGTCAGAATATATATTTTCTATCATCCTTGAACTATTTCCTTCAAAATAAAATAAAAAACAACCGCGCGCGAGAAAGTCAAGGTTTTTTTGCAAATTTGTGACCCTCCCACCCCCTTGCGTTACGCTTAAATCGTCAGAATATTGAAATATATACTTTTCTGCATGTAATTAACCTACCTTACCTTAATGTGACGCGCTGGAGTATTTCAAGCTATCGTTTTTTTTTTACTATTCTTATTGGTTATCCTGGGCGCACGTTCCAGGATAAAGTGCTCATATATGCTGGAGGTACTCAACAGGGTACAAGGATGCCCCCTTATGTTAATCTGCCGCGCTCGAGTAAATCCCGAAAACCCCTATTGGGCTCCCCTACTATTATGTTAATATTTACCAATGAACTGTAGGCAAGTACTTATTCTTTGGCTAGAGGATAATTAGTAGGTATTATTATTAATTACCTCGTTAACATAGGTATTAAGATTGTAAATGTTAATGAAGATTTTTGTTGCTCAATCGAACTTCAGTGACTGAAAGTATTGGATGGAGTTTAACAACAATTAGATGCTCTATTGTATTACGTATATGGTACCTTTGAAGTGCTTTCAATATTCGAAACGTGACGTCGAAATGCAGTGCGACTGCAGCGCTACAAATGCTGCTAGATAGGGAGGACCAGCTGTATATTGCGAGAAATTACAAATTATTTCTAAAAAAAATCGCTCATGCCGGTGTCTTCTAAACAAATATGAATTTCCGATAGTGTGCGGGGTTTAACACAAAATGTTTTCCAGACGGGACTCTCGAGAAAATATCTCGCATTTAGTTGGCGTGCAATCCGGCGCGTAGGTATGTACCTAAGGGAAGCGTTCGGTAGTCACAGAATAGAACATTTCTCACAATGTGGGATTAAGTACAAAATGTATGAGAAGGCCTTCCGGCACGCTGGCCCATCTCTTATGTTATGGTGTCATTCCGCAGTCGACCGCAAACGGCAAAGGCAGACGTCGCACTCACTACTGGTTTCCATGTAAAAGAGCCCTCATGTGGCCAATTTACTGAATAAATATTTTGAATTTGAATTTCATGTTATTTCTATGAAATTGCTCCCGTAGTGAGTGTCACGATGTCTGTGCTCGACGGCAATTGCACGCGTCCCTATAACGCCCGACCCCATACCCAGCAGTGACGCCGACCGTAGACGGAAAGGGCAGGCGTCTACTGGTTTCCATGTATTTCTATGACATACCTTCCGTGGTGTGTGTCACTGTGTCTGTGCTCGACGGCAACCGCACGCGTCCCTGACGCCCGACCGCAGACCCAGTAGTGACGCCGACCGCAGACGGCAAACGGCAAACGGCAGGCGCCACTACTGGTTTCTATGTATTTCAATGAAATACCTTCCGTAGCCGATCGCAGACGGCAACGATAGGCGTCGCTGACACCCGCACGCAGACGCCGGCGTCCGACACCCGCTACTGCCGTATCCTGCTTGCGGTCGGGTGCGGAATCACGACCGCAGACGGCAGCACCAGGGGCTCTACTTTGAAATCAGTAATTCGAACTTCGGATCGCCCCGTCACTTTCTTGCGAATTAGTGACGCGTCGAGAGCAAAAGGGATAGCAATAGACGAAGTTCGAATTGCGGATTTCAAAATAGAGCCTCAGGTGTCGGAGGCTTGCTGTTGCCGTCTGCGGAATGACATCTGTACTGTATGTCTGTCTGTGCGCCTATAACTCCCTAATACTTATTTACTCGCCTGCAGCTCAGGAACCAATCAAGTCTACTTAGTCGTGATAGTTTTTCTTTAAAATTCGTTTTATGTGCTTTCATTTAAGACATTTATCAGATTTTTAGGGTTTGTAGTTTTGGCTGTAGGACACACACACACACACCCACACTTGACTCTAACAGAAATTAGCACTTTAAATTTTAATATTTCTCAAACGGATCCCATTATCGAAAAATTGCTAAAATTTGATTTCAAAGCCCGCAATATTTTTAAAAGACCTATTCAATGGCACCGCATACCATGGGGTAGACGAGAAAGAAAAAAACATCCCCAATTTAAGAGTAGGGGAGGTACCTTAAAAAAAAACATTTTATTGCGTGACTAATATGTATATTCATGCCAAAGAACAGCTTTCTAGAACTAAGTCTTTGAGCTAAGCTAAGCTGCGGACGGACGGTCATGGCGAAACTATAAGGGTTCCTAGTTTGACAACGGAACCCTAAAAAGCGTGCAAGGCGCTGAGAGGAAACGTAATTTGGAACGTAACCAGGATTTTGACAGATGTCACAACTGACAGATATTTGTTTTGGTTTGAGAAGTGTAGATTGAAATTAGGTTAAAAATATAAGTAATTTAAAGAGTAGTAAATAATAAATACTACCGCGCATACGAAACATTAAAACTATCTGCGGTTTAGAGCTCTATTTGTTTATAGTCCCAAAACAATTGTTTTTCATAAGTAGGATAAGTTTTAAAGTTGGTTTGTTATAATGATTAAATTGACTAACAACTCTCGCGCTTTTGTGCAAAGTTACCAGTTAAAAACCATTCGAAGAATGCAGCACAAACTGAATAAAACGAAGGCAGAAAAACCACCCCCTAAAGTGGCTGCGGATGTCGTGAGTTACATCGAAAACTCGCCTGACTATGTTGATGTCAAAAACCAACTACCTAAAACACTTTTGAGAAAATACAAAACTCCTGAAAGTATGTATCTTATAACTAAAACAACGGCGAAGGAAATAGCACAGACTGTAAAAAAACATTTAAACAAAAATTCACCTATTGTCGAAGTGAATCCAGGACTTGGTCTTTTGAGCGCAGAATTACTGAAGTGCCAGAATGACCCACTTTATATGTATGAAACTTCAAACCATTTTTCTCAATATTTAACTGTAAGTATAATTATGTTCAATGTCCTGTTTTCAACAACAAAATAGCAGTATGCATTATCAGCGTATATAATAATAAAAAGGCCTTTGCATTTGCAGCTGCTTTGTGATCAAAAAGCTTGGCCTTCTACGCTTGAGATGTTACTGCTACTATTTTTAGCAAAACCTTTTTAATACTTGACAGTATAACATGAATGAATTTATTTATTTCTTAGCCCCTGCAATCCCAGTATCCAGGAAGAGTCAAGTTAAAAATAGCAGACTTTTTTGGAATGTGGAAATTGGCATTTCAAGATAAAATGGACCAAGGCAATAGAATCAAAGAGCTGTTAGGTGATCTGGCCACTGATGATGCTGGTAAAAACCTATTATATTGTTTTTTCTTTTGCAAAGGAAAGATATATTCACACAATTAGAAAATATTAGAAGATAGACAAGATAGAAGATGATTAAACTCAAATCACAATTAAATATTTGAAACAAATCAGCTTAAGGGGACAATCAGATTGTTATTAAAGTATTAATAATTAAAGTGTAATTTTTGGTGTTGGTTTAAATAAACGAATAATAATTAAAATAAATTTATAATTAAAAAATAATGAATGATCTGATTTTGTTAAATATTTAATAATTGCTTGTGAATTAAATGTTAATAGTCCCTTATTAAAACCATTTGGATTACTTCAAGGGCTATTTTTATTATTATTGCCCCAGCAATGTCAGCATCTCAACCCTGACATTCCTCTGAGATACCCGTTGGTGTTTGGTGGTGTACTGTTACCATTGGTTGCATTCTTATCAGTGTTGTCTTCCATATTATTCTTATTTTGCAAGTGCCTTTATAGAGTAATGTTTTCTTTATGCCTTAACTTATCTTTAAGACCATGTTGACCCCCTGCTGAATTGAAATCTTGCTTTTATTATGTAAGGGCAATCTTATTTTATTGGTCGGGTCCTTACGGATACACTTTCCTATGGGATCTTTTGTGTTATTACCCCTCTATAAGGGACCAGATTTTTACTATCATTGGTGATACTACAGTACCATGTAAATAAGCAATTAAATATGGTGCAAAATACACCTTGGCGAGTAAGTCAGTAAGGTACATTTTTCAATGTTTTGAATTTGTTAGTTATGCGGTATTGCAGTATCACCATTATACTTACCGGAATCCCAAAATTTTACATTTAAATTAAGTTATTCTTTATTATCTCTGCTCAGAATAAGAAAGTATGTCCTTTATGGGTTGATTCATAGGTTCGCCATGTTAATGTAACTAGGTATGCAGTTTTATAAATTAATTGTAATTAACTAATTACACTTTCAGGCAGGGAAGTGAAAATAGTTGGGTCAATGCCTGGACTCTCATTTGTGAAACACTTAATAAACAATATTGTGTTCCACAATAGTAGTCAACTGGGTCGACCTGATCTATTTATCACAATGCCTGGACACCACTATGAAGTAAGTTAATACTATCAAGTTCATGTTTTTACTAACATAACATGACATTGTTTTTAGTAAAACTATATTTTTTTAGTTTATATCACAATTTGGACAAAACAAGAATCCCACGAAACATGAATATGATACGACGAGTCGGGAATATATCCCGAATCCCGAAATAAAAAAAGGGGTTTCAACATCTGGATGAAGTGATATGCTTGATTCAGTGCTGTGTTTTGTGTACAAATATTGTTTGTCTAGATTTCAGTTTTAAGAATGTTTCATAATTAAGATAAATTAGCATGATGTTTAGTATATAAGATATTTTAATAACCGTTTTTTACAGTTTCTGACCGACAATGAAATACAGCTAAACAAACACATGGCCTTACCAACACTGTTTCAATTGTTATTTGATTATAAGATCCTCACCAACGTCCCGAAAGTACACTTCCTGCCGTGGACTCACCCAGCTAACACCAAGAGGGTAACACTGGTATGAAGCAATATTTTATATATATATATAGAGTCGCGAGAAGTCTAAAAAAAAAACCGGCCAAATGCGAGTCGGACTCGAACACGGAGGGTTCCGTACCATTACCTATACAACATTAGCAAAAAACGGCAAAAATATCACGTTTGTTATATGGGCCCTAGGGTGGTCCAAAAAAATAATAATTATAAAGTTGGTCTTCCACAAGCTTCTTCTTGTTCCTTAGGGTCCCAGGAACACTCGAGCCCATTTTCAGCTAAAACAAGTAATATTTAGAGGTCGCGACGATTTGCTACTTCTATAAAAGGGACAATACTAGGAAAAAAATGCAACTTGGCTTATATATATATTTATTATTGAAGTAAGTAATGTAGTTTTTTTATATTTATTTAAGTAACTAACATAAATCGTATTAAAATGTAACGAAATTATACCCAGTACATATATTTTCAATCACTATCTTCGAAAGACATTGACATAACATTGGATTTTGAAGCCACAGGAAACTTTTTTCTGTGAAGATCAACCACACGCAAGAGATATTGTTTCTGCTGTTCATCTTTTGTGATAGAAGAATTGAATTGCGTAATTAATGCTATCCCACGCTCTGCACAGTCATTTACGACCTTTATTTGTCTAGCTTTCTCCGCCATTTGGGTGTAAATTTCATCAGTGGCCCATTGTGAAGGATCTTTTTCCAAAAAACCTACTGATTTCTCGCGTCCCTCAAAAATTAATAAATCAAACAAGGCCGCAGTCCGCTGTGTAAAAAAGACTGTAAAGGCTGTTCTGGGTCAAAAGTTTTGCTATCTAGTCTTTTCAAAGCCTTTCGTCTAGGTGGTTTTTGCATATTTTTAACCATTTCTCTTTTGGACTCAATACTTACCCTGGGATCAAATAGAGAAAGTCCTATTAGATGTTCCGAAAAATACCACAAATGGCGAAGAAAGGCTTTCATCGCAGTATCACTAATCTTGCGATTTGGGTAATCTTTGATTAGTGCTAGAAGTGTTGCGTCATTCAAAGGAGCTCTTTCTGCCATTGGAGCCTCATTCCAAAATCGGCCATAAACGAGACTTACAAATAAGCACAATTCTGTTATGGATCGTTTTTCCGCTGCAGTGAGAGTGAATTGACCGTGAAAAAGATATATTTTCAGGCAATAGATTGCTTTGGCCATCCACCGAGCTTGATGAAGGGCACCAGGAGCACGAAACTTAATTTCAGCGGTGCTGTCTGTCACTCCAAGGAAAATGCGACTAAGATTCAGCAGCTCAAGGTAGTCGTCTCTTGGCTGCTGAATTTCGACTGCATTGTTGTAGTATGCCTTCATGTCTTGGCGTAGCGTACGGAGATATAGGGTATCAAACAAATCGTTGTCGGCAGTGATAAAAATCTGTTGATTTATTTCTGGCCATTTGTTTTGAAAACGTTTAAAAAGTTTAATGTCAGGTCCGCTGCTTGCTACAAACAATGATTTAAAAACGTCTGAGAGTATGACTTCAAAAATATGGTGCCTACAAGCAATCCAAATAAAGTCTTTCTCTAGAGACTTTTCAATCAAAGTACAGGCTCCCAAATTCAACCCTGTGTTAGACGCAGTCGTGTCAAAACATAAACCATTCACGTGACTCTTTAAATTCCAGTCATCAAGAACTTTCAAGCAAGCGTCAGCTTGTTCTTGCCCGGTACTTCTTTTGGCTTTAGGTACTTCTAGTAGTTTTTCAATGCCACCGCCAGTGACAAGCACAGCTACTCGATCCACTTTCTCAACACCACCAACAATATTAGGCAATAATTTACTATCCCAGTGCAAAACAAGAGGATCTTGTGGGGAAAATAATGACTTATCTGATTCTGTGACGTGTTTACGCGTTTCGTTTCTTCTTCGGCGTATTGTGCTGCGTGATAGAGAGATATCTGCCACTCGAGAGCCTAATGCCTGTGCCACTGTACCGATCACAAACATAGCTTTCCGATCAGATATGTTAACTCGGTCAAGAGTTGTCAGTACCTTTTCAGTGAGTAATTTAGATGTTTTTTTAGGCTTCTCCTCGTTTGTAACATTTGACGTTGAGGGACCGACAAACTCTTCACTTGAAGAAGATTCATAGCTACACGAACCTGAATTATCAGATGGTAACAAAGCCGCTTTACTAGCTACTTGTTCTGTTTGCATTCGCAGTTTTCTGTTTTCAGCTTTTCTTTCTCGCTGCCGTTTTCGGGATTCCTGCTCACTAAGCAACTTGTCCACGCCAGCCATACTGCAACTAAATGTATCTTCTCTTTGCATCTTAAGGAAATTTTTATCCTCTTCATTTTTCATTACATTCAATGCATTCCTAGCAGCTACATCAAACAAATCGAGAAGATCTGATTTAAATATCGCCTGATTCATGCGACATTTCGCGATGTTTTTGGTCCGACTCTTTTTTAAGGCAATATATTTATCTAACAGTTTGGTTAGTTTTCGTTCGACTGCGTCAACTCTTTGAGTAGGTATCCTGGCTCTCTCCCAAATCTCTAATATTGATTTAGCGGTTACGTTGACACTTTGTTTCATATTTTTATTTTGTTCTATGTGGTGAAAGTAATATTTTCGTAGTACATCACTGCAGCAGATGTCCTAGTACCCATAGAAACACTGGTAGAAGACATAGTTTAGGTACTCATAACACAACACACTTAACAGTACTCAATCATTCGCGAAAAACAATATATTAACTGCAATCAGTTCTATTGGCATACGAGAATACAACTACCCACTGAGACGACGACTACATTTACTAACCTACCCTCCAAATCATAAAAGCGGTGCGTTATGAGTTAGTGATAGGTACACATTTATCTTACATAAATGTGTCAAATTTTATTATAAACTGACAACGTTGTATGATTACAACAAATAAATAAAGACCGTTTTGAGGCCTACGAGTATTTGGTAATTTTGTTATTTATTTCAATCATTTAATTTGTCGCGACCTCTAAACATGCTTAGAATTGGCTGATTTTTGGTACAGACATTATTTACAGTTATACAAACAAAAAGAGTGTTGTGGAGAAGGTAAAAAAAAAAAAATCATACATATGTGGACCACCCTAATGGGCCCCCCCTTAAATATTAACTATATTCTGTTTTTAGTATTTGTCGTTATAGCGGCAACAGAAATACATCTTCTGTGAAAATTTCAACTGTCTAGCTATCACGGTTCATGAGATACAGCCTGGTGACAGACAGACAGACGGACAGCGGAGTCTTAGTAATAGGGTCCCGTTTTTACCCTTTGGGTACGGAACCCTAAAAAAGACTTCCCGGTTCGTGTATAACTCGATAAGACTACCGTAAGAGCGTAGAGCAATGGAGAGTAAACAGTAAACCAGAGTAGCAGGTCCAAAATACCAACTTCATAGCTTCCAGCTGGTATAAAGTCCTTTTGTATTTGGACTGCCCTTTATTAATCAATATAGTTACATGTTTTTAGTTTGTTTAAGTGATTAATACTTGATAATGTATTTTACAGATGGACGAGTACCGGTTGTATTTGGTTAATATTTCGCAGAAAAAAGAGCTCCCGGTACCGCCGGAGTACTTATCATTGATGTGGTATTTCTTCAAGCCCCACATGTTTTCGAAATCTACACGAGTGATACCGATGTTAGAGTGAGTAAAATCGATTTATTGCGCGTGCAGCACATGGGGTGACAAAAGTAAGAGATAACTAAGTTTTATAACTGGTTGATATATTTCTCGTATAGAGCCAGTGTAGGTATGAAGTTTGGTCATCTTCGAGGCAAACGTACAACATGGGAGCGAACGCGAACTTTTTGCCTCATCAAACCGCAGCCTTAGAATAAATTAAGCTAAGATTACATACATTACTATAAAACTAATGTTTTTTTTTAGGCAATGGATACCTGGGTGCGGCGTGTGGCTCATAACGGGGCAGGACCCGCCGGACACCAACCGCAGGCTGTCGCCGGGGCCGGGCGACGCGCCGCTGCCGCACATGACCATATTTACCGAATTCGGCGACCTCAACCTAAAGCAGAAGATAACCGTATTTAAAAAGTACGTATGTTGACATTGAATGCCTTCGCACACTGGGTTTAGTTGCCAACAGTGGCTTACCTGAGCCATAATAATTCAGTCAATGCAGGATAATGTATTTCGTAAACACTTACCTACTATAGTCGCAAGCAAGGCATATGAAGAGTTGATTATTTATTTAAACTAGATAAGGTCCTCGCCAGGTTTATATCGTGTTTTACAGAAAAGTACCTACTTTTCAACTATTTTCGGTTGGTGATCTGGTGATCTGGTAGGCACCAGGGAGCACCAACGATGGCGGAGCCCTGGGAGCTCACCTTTAGTCCCGTTCGCGGAAGCTTTTAGTACAATTAGATTGGATGGTTTCAGGTAGGTTTTCCCATAAAAGTCTGCTAACTTACGTCCTTGATTGGTTTAAGGTTGACATCATGGCCAGAGTTCGAGCAATGTCCGTTTCGCATGTCTATGGAGAATAACTTGCCGAAGTTCGTCACAGCCGTCGAAGAGGACGACAAAGCTAGTATAGGGACGCACATAGATGATATTGACAGTTCAGACACAGAACCTGAGACGTAGAAGACAGACATATGACAGTACAATAAAACAATATTAAAAGGATATAAGTGTTTATCTCCTCTAATAACAGTACATATTTACATTTTAACAATATTAAAACATTGCAAACATACATAAATTATACATAATTAATCGTTTAGCTCTGATTGATTATAAGGTAATAAGGTGTTGGTTTTATTTTTGCACCACGTAACCTAAATAACACATCTAAACGTAACATATAACATACCTACAGTTTTGGAAAATAACTGATTGAGGGAATGTACAGGATGTATCGACCAAAAAATAATAATTAGGCAAAATTTGAATTTGAACACATATGGTGCGTAATGGGCTAATGGCTATAAAGCGCAACCATACAACATAGTCGGCCACGGCCACCAATGTCATCATGTGCTTAGCTTGCGGGTTACAGTTAAAATTCATTGAATAACTTATCATCTCTTGAGGCCTGATGTCGTAATAAACTGTTGAACAATTTTAGAAGACCCTTGGATGAATAATACCTACATTGGATACATCTTAAAAAGGGTTTTAAATATTGGTTGAGATCAAAACAGTCTTGCTCAAAAAAGTAGTGATTTTACTTGTCTTATTCGCCGCTCTTTATGATGCATATAATTATACTTTTACTTAAGTAAACTACTTAAAAACCTGAAGTGATGCATACATTTGGATCCGTTTCATTGTTTTTTTTTTAAGATCTTCATTTGAAAACAAAGTAAGATTAACGGACCATCACAGCTGGAGTGCCTTATTCTGCCCTCTGAATAATCGGCGAGATCCCTAAACACCAAAACCTCAAAATACTTAGGTGCTTATACATTTTTTTGGCATTTAGCAACTTCACAGCGGCGCATGCTACGCACGTACACGTAGCTTTAAATTTGCTTCGCTTCAAAATGTATATCGATACTTCCACAGCGGCACACGCACGAAATGACGTGCGCAGGGCCTCTATTCAAAGCGGTTAAAACCATAATATCACCTTTGACCTGTTATGGTATCATTTTTCACTCGGTCGCCATTAGTGTCTAGTAAATCGGAGCTATTAGAAACGTTGACAATACGATAACAGGTCAAAGACGGTATGGTTTGTACCGGCTAGAATAGAGGCCCAGCGTGTGCGTGCGTAGCATGCGCGGAATTCCGGCTTATTTCGACTATTAAAATGGCAGTTTAAACTAATTGACATGGAGTAATATAATATTTATATCGTGTTCTGGGAACCCGGTGTCAACGGGGGCTCGGCGGTAAAGGCAGGGTTAACATGTTGATGATAAGTCCATACTATACCTACTCTATTTTAGACGCAACCGCGTGTTTCAGAATACTCTAGCTTGGTTGAAACAAATAAAAATATGTATCTTGGGCTCGCATGAATTAGGGGCCTTATTTTACTGTCTCTGCAAGTATTGTTATTGTATCGTTTTTAACTCGACCGCCATTACTGTCTAGTAAATAAGAGCTATCAAAACGTTGTTAATACGTTAGAATAAGGCCCCTTGTCCCAAAAATAACTGTAAAAATAGCACTGCCCGCTGATTATTCAGCAAAGATAAAACTCATTAGGCGGCAGTGATGCTTAAACAAGAATGTAACAATCTAGAATACAAATTAAACACTTCCAAATGTTTATTTTTACATATAAGAAATCGTATGAAATAAAATACTGGATCTCTATCAAATGTGCAACTCTACCAAGTATGTGATGCATATAAAATCATATTCTACCTACAACATTCATACAAATCATTCACCAACAACACCAAATTGAATACTTTTAAAATTATTGCTTCGCACAATTAAATCAAGATAAATTTATCAATTTATATTATCTACTTAAACAGCTATAATAGGCTAAAATTCTCAAATCACGTATGTACATATACTATAATCACAATTTTATTACTTTGCAATAAACCTGCTCTCTATCGCCTCCGAATTGGACGGGAACCTATGACTAAAATAAATAAAGCAAGTGATATAAAGTTCGTAAACATCTCGGTTTTTAACAATACAGTAAACCGAATCAGGGTCCCGTAGTCAAATCTATGCTCCAACGACTACTTTGTAATGACTAATAATATATACCAACAAGTCCATATTGTGGGGTGACAACCAAAACTCAGTTCAGGGGTGTTATCATTTGCAGTTCACTTTACGCTTAGAGAAAAGCACAGAGCTATATAATTGCTATAGCTCGGTCCTTTACGGTCGCCGTTAAAATCAACTGCATAGCCTCACCCCCCAGGTCCTGTATTCTACTTTGGTTTACCTCTTCTTGTGTTGGTGTTATGACACCTCTAATTATTATCATGTGAAATTGGTAACAAGAGCTGTCATAACGTCAACAATATGATAACAGTAGAATAAATATGGCCCCATGAGTGTCTTGATTATTTTGCCAATGTCAGTTGGATAGTAAACGTTGCACTAGCAAGTTGTCAAATATTATTCACTAAGAATTCTAAATCAATAAATAAATATGAGAACCTATCACTTCTCTTCAGAGCATTAATTTTCCGTTAATTTAATATCATTTATTTCTGAGGTAAGACTTTCGGGGAATTTCGATTGTGACCCGACGACACATTGTTCGGGGGTATTCCTCGGAACACGGGTAAGTACGTACCTGCGGAAATTGTTTTTTATTTATACGAAAACATTTCGGAATCGGAAGTATAACAACTGTATGGCGAATGGAAAATATTGAATATCTACCTCTCGATGTGTCAATGAAAATTTCAAGCCCGCTTTTCTATTTTACATCGCTCAGGTAATCTTTAACTTTGTTCCTACTTTTAATGTTAGTTAACCTACTTTCTACTGACATGGCGATAGGCCGATTTTCGCCAGAAGCCCCTTAATAAGAGCCGTGTTCACAACCAATCATGATCTCCGAGTGAGCGTAAATCCAAGTCAATAAGTTACTATAGTGAGATTTATTTATTTCACAGTTAAAAAGTACCACTACAAAAATATGTACTTATGTAAATTGTATATAAATGACTACGAGACCCCACTATAATTAACTAGCCAAAACGTAAGTACATAAACTGCATCATTATTTAAAAATAATCGAATAAACGTTTAGTTAAGACTATTCCGATCTGGTCACACCCTTTACTGCTACTGGAAACTAATTTTAAAATCCAAGTCGTTGCATAAACTAAAAAAAATACTATTTTCAGCAGGGAACAGCAGGATGATAGTTATGGTAGGTACCCAGTGGCAATAAAGTCTGTGAATAGCTGGAAATTAACCTTAATTAGCGTTCAACGTTTAGTCAACATTAAAAGTAGATGCTCACATTTGTACTGTAACGCATTAACATATGACAATCTTGTTTGACGTTGCCGTTGCCGTTGTACGTGGCTGTAAGGCGACAAGGTGCAGTTGAGGTCAAAACGTGTACAAAAGTGTGTATCTACTTGTAATGTTCACTGTACAAGGTAATACCAAATAGATACGGTCGCTCCTAATAAAATATGATTAATTTAAACGTCACAAATGGTCTTAACCCTGTGGTAAAGTGGTAATTAGGTGGCTATAAAAAAGTACATTTTAACAATCTTTAGTGTCAATCTTTCAAAATTACCTACAGAACCCTTGTAAGATCAATGTACAGTATAAACATACAGCTTTTAGTTACATATTTACAACATGGAAACTATTGTTATATAGCCATTAAATGTGGCTGTACACCAGACCATTGACTTTTATAAAGGTACTTCATATTTAATTAAAACATAATAAAAATGTACAGTCTAGTACAGAGCAAAAGTGTATTACTAGAATCAGTATTACTGGAGAATTTAACGACAGAATAGAAGAGATAATGATCACTACACGTGCACAAACCATGGCAGAGGGGGTGCTACTCTTCGCTGATGTAAGAATAACAGACCGTCTTCAATTCAACTACAGACTTACCTGGATATATAAAATCGAAATATTGAGGATTTATTTAGCTACTTTCAAAATGAAGAAAGTGAGATAATATAGCTGGCGAAAGTCTGACGTGATGACAGATGGAACTGCACAATTTCAGGTAGCAACTACCACATAAGCAACCATTATTGGGTAACTATTTAATAATCTTGCCAATATGCTCGCTTCCAAGATCTTTTAGCCAAGCTATACGTATACAAAACACATCATTCAACAGGTGCTTTAAACAAATATAAATGAATGCTACATTGTGAATGAAATCCCGTCACCCTATATACAATACTTAAGTACAGTTACATAATACAGTAAGTGGTCGAGTCAATTCTATGCTGTTATAAATTTTGGAAATGTCTATCGCTATACGAGCTGTGATTTGTTGATTTAGGTGTTATAATATTCAATGTTGGAATTTCCAGCGCTTGGTTAGTCAATTTATTTTGTTTCGTCGCGATATTTGAATTGGTGTGAACATTTAAACTTATTGTATTTAACCCGTTCTGGGGTTTTACCGACGGACTCGACACGAAATCTGTCCACTCGTCATCGTCAACAAACGACTCGGCTTTTTTTGGCACCGGCTGCTGGGGTTTTGGTTTACTAGAAATGAACTCTCCCCAGATGTCGTCCTCCGGCAAATGGCCCTGGACAGAACTCTTCTGGGTGTGAGCGGGCGAGCCTCCTTTACTGTTGCCACTTACGCTCAAATCACTTTTTAGCGAGTGAAGTGTTTCTACTGGATTAAACCTTGACAAATCTTGCAAGTTAATTCCTGGATTTGGCCAGTTTATCTGCGAGAAACCCTCCAGCGATAAGGGTTGCAAAATCTGTGCCGTGTTTGTCTGAGTCTGTGGTGAGCTCACAATTGGCTGCAATACATTTCCAACCATATTTTGAGTTTTGGGCAGCCTCGGTACTGGAAGTTTCGCGATTGAATCCTTAACCCTCGGCATATTTTCTATATTAGTTTGAATACTAGGGTCGTTATATTTAAAAATATCATTTGGTCTTGTTACTGATATGGCATCAGACTTATTGGAAAAAGCAAATGCTGAATCTCCTTCTTGGTTTGGACTTGATTGTGACCACACATTTTGATTGAAATGACTTGCTTCTAAGTTGCCTGAGCTAGTATTAGATGGTATAATTGGAATTTCCGTTTTAATTGGTAAAGCTGACTGGAATGTATCAAAATCATCTTCAAAATTATCATTATTTACGTCAGATATAGATGCTTTAATGTCTTTATTAACTGTATTTAATTTCGTATTGGGCAATTTTAATTGAGTTTTATCAACATCAATACTTGAAATTTGCATTTCTTGAGCTTCATTATTCCAAGTCGAATGAGATGCAAATTCGGAAAAATCGTCAAATGTTTCTTTTACTTCTCCAGGAGAAGGCCAGTTTAAAGTAGGCATGGTCGGCTCTATCTTTATAGGTTGCAGTATTCCGATAGAATGTGTAACGTTGCTACTTTGTAGTTGATGCGTATTTGAAGGCAATTCAACATTATTTAAGGATGGTACACTTGCTAAATTAATTCCCGTAACACTTACGTCACACGGACCTTTGAAATCTTGGAAGTCTGAGTAATCACCATCATCCAAACTTTTACTGTCTGCATTACTGGGAAAATCTGATGGAACTTGTTCAGATGAGATCTTTTCACTTACTGTGGAAGATTGGGAGAGAAAAACTGTGGGTTCATTATAGTGAATAGTTTTGGATCTAGGTGTCTCAGAGTCAGTAGGTGTGAAAATGTGAGTATCGGGCAAGCTGATCTGACGTAGTGGTTGAGCACTAAGAGTACTTGAGTATATTTTGTCAGGCTTTGCTGCTGAAGCAGGGTCAAAAACCTTTAAGTCATTTGGCCTGTTTTGTGTCACTGCATTCTCCTTGTTGCAAGCTGAAAAGTATAATAATTTAAGTCAGAAACTGATAACAGAAACGACAGTTCTTAAGGCACATTGCTTACAACTTAACATGTTGATAACGAGACAACAAATTAGATATCCATTTTCATCATAATATTGATAATATTGATTAGGTTCTACTGTCATCATCTGATCATGAACTGTCTCTAGTTATTGTTTTTATACTATTGCAGGTTTTCAGCCGATACAGCTATTTTTTTAGATTTTTGGCAGAAAGTTGGTTTAGGATTAACAATATTATAATTAATTAATTAACCAACGTGAAACGGCGCGGCGCCGTAGAAAGGCATGTTGCCGAGTCGTGCAGATACACGGTACCGTGAAACAACGGCTTCAATCTATTTTAATCTTTACGCGCAGGACATTCGACTTAAAATTACACTTTATAATGACTCACGGCACCGTGCCCCGGTATGACGTCGTGCCGTTCCACGGTGGCGGCGCGGCGCCGTAGTGATGTGGCCAAGCCCTAAGGACTCCCAAAAAAGACCCACAGCAAACAGGACAAACCATTACATTACTACAAACCCACCAAGCAGCTATAGCGCGTCATTAGTTGGACATTTACTGGTAGTTAGTAATAAATGTGTAGTGTGCAAATTAATTATTGCAGTTATTAATTTCCTAACCTAATGTTAACAATTGACTTTTATAACTTACCATGTGATAGTAACTCTGATATCTTGAGGTTGGAATGGTTGTGGGCCATTTGATCTAGGGTAGCCATGAGGTGTTCTAAATCAAGGAGAAGGGCTTCGGCATAGGTGACTATGGGATTAAGGTCAAGCAGTATATACCAGGGGGTGATTGTTAGTCCATGTGCAAGACATGCAAAAAAATTGACAGTGATATTAAAATCATTAGAATAAGCTTACAGTATTAGCATTCTAAAACATACTGAGCATTTTCCTTGTATCGCTTTGTTGAAACAGATACATATTAAATACAAGTTATTTATTATGTAATGGTTGTACTGATGTGCCATATTATGATTTTCTTGTCTCACACATTATCTATCTTAGAAACTCAGTTATTATAGAGGTGTTAAAATGTACATTGTTATTGCAAGTGCAAATTTTTATATGTGTTTGTTTATATGTGTACTTACATTCTTGTCCATCTGTTGTAAAAGGATCAGCCCAGGTGCTTGGAACTTTGGCAGAGCTCTTATCAGGGTTGGCTTCAGACTGGAAGGAACCTGAAGGTGTAGATTGCTTCTGTGGTTGCAGTGGTGCAACACTTAAGTTGGCTGCATATTTTGGCATACTGTTACTCCACTTGTGTCCAAATAACTGTGGGTTATTTAAATTATTAGTATTATTAAATACAATTGAAATCATAAAATATTTACTGTATATGTACTGTAATTGCATTGAGAATTCTTTTTATACAGGAATTTTCTTATTCCTTAATTAGAAAATTAAGTACTTACTATGTTTCGAGAGTCTATACACAAAGCCTTTAAAAGGGTCTTTTGGCCAAATGAACTATTCCAGTTTACTATGTAAGGTTGTCTTACATCTGTCTCAAGTAGGTGACCCCAAGTCTCGCATAGCAATGTTTCTAGCTTTCCTTCAAATACCACTTCAGGTTCTGGCACGTCTTCTACAAATATTGGGTTTAATATTTTATTAATATTTTCAATTACTTGACCTTCGCTGTCAGATGCTTGAAGGTCCAGTACCGGAACTCTGGACAGTGGATCTTGTGTGACTGCAGTATCTTTATTTTTCTGGAATGAGGATTTAAAATCATCGAATTCTCCGAAGTCATCTTCATCACCATCGTTTTCATTTTTATCTTGGCTATTAGAAATACTTTTCTCTTCAAAGCTCTGAAATATTGGTGATTTGGGAGGTTCTTCTGTATCAAAGTGTGCTTCAAATGCTCCAAAATCAGAATCTGGGTGAGTATTTTCCCAAGGATTTTCAGGAGAAGTAACAACTGCAGGTGACTTGTTATCGCCTAACATATGGAAGTCATTAAAATCTCCGAACTCATCATCAGTTTCACTGCTTATTTCATTACCTACCTCAGAGACATGCATAGCTACAGAATCATTGAGACCAAGCATAGGGTGTGCACCAATCATATCAGAAAAATTTGATCTATCATCAAGGCCTGTATCCTGCTGCTCTGTAGGATTAGGCTCTTCAATATTTTCTGTAGCTGATATAGCCACTGCTATGTCAGTTACAGGGGCCACAATCTCATTAGGATCAATTTCACCAGTGGCACTTATTGGAATATCTGGAATGTGAGCTGCTTTGTTTTTTTCTAAAGAATCAACCTTATCACAATCTGTTTGAGGGTCAAGTTCATGCTTAACATTAGAACCCAATGATTGATCCTCTTTTACTGTCAAATTTAAATCTTCAACATTAAGCTCCTCCTCATTTACTAATTTCTCCTCAATATTCACTTCAAATTCATGATTTATTTTATTTTCTAAATTTACTTCACTATCAATATTTATTTTATTTTTAATGTTAAGTTCTTCTTGATTATTTAAATTCATGTCAAATAATTCTGGTTCCTGATCATTCTGATCCAACTTCATTTCAGTTGTGGTTTTAGGTGCCTGCAATAATTCTGGATCCATTTTGTCTTCATCTTTTTCTATCTGATGAACATTGTTTATATTGTTGTTTGCTACTTTATTAATTGGACTTTCAAATTCTTTAGTTTCAGATATGGCAGATTGAAAGTTATTATACATAGAATAACTTCCATAATCATAATCTTCATCTTGGGAAACTGAAAAACACAAATACAATAAATACTTATGTATGATTTGTATTCAATTTATGATCTTTGCAGCACGGGTGAACTGTGTATAAACAATATACAATGATGAACCACTTAGTCCTATATATGTTTCAAGTTAACTCTCAGAAAATACGTAATAGTAAAGCTACTTTTTCGTAATCTACTTTACTATTAGCCATTTTAGAAACTGAGCTTTGTTAGTTCGTGGCGCAGTAAATTAGTGAAACTTAACTTACGATTGTAGTGCAAATCAAAGTCGTCAGGGTCTTTGTCGTCTTCGCACTGATCAGGTGGCGGAGGAGTACTACAAACAAGTGGAGGAATCGACATTTTCTACTAATTTAATGGTGTTGTGTCACTGTTCCGAGATCTTCCATACGTGTCAACATTGAATCCTTACAGGTGTTCCACAATTTAAAACTTGGCTACATAACATTTAACAGAATATAACGTAGGTATTTAATGTTACGAAGCCAGCTGTTATTAATTGACAAAATTTTGTTACGACTTACGACGATTCACGATTGTATTATTGAACTGACAGGCACAGAGTACTTACTACTACCACAGAGTACTTAATTCCTACGTTTTGGTTTTGTTTGGTCAAAACCAAAACGTAGGGATACTACGGACAGAGGCTCTACTTTGAAATCCGTAATTCGAACTTCATCTATTGCTATCCCTTTTGCTCTCGACGCGTCACTAATTCGCAAGAAAGTGATGGGGCGATCCGAAGTTCGAATTACTGATTTCAAAGTACTAAGGCAGAGGCAGAAAGGCTGTCAAAGTTTTATAGTTACAAATTACCTTCAATTTTACCACAATTTGTTTTTCTTTTATTTAGTGAAAATTGAATGTACGTATTAGAAGAGATTTTTCACACTTATTTCACTGAAACACTTATATAAAGTATAATAAAAATATAAATGTTCAATCCTGGGGCTCTACTTTGAAATCAGCAATTCGAACTTCGGATCGTCCCGTCACTTTCTTGCGAATTAGTGACGCGTCGAGAGCAAAAGGGATAGCAATAGACGAAGTTCGAATTACGGATTTCAAAGTAGAGCCTCTGTGGCCTGTTTTATAAGGCCGGCCACATACATTCATTTTCCGTATACGTTTTCCGCATTCGGACATCCGGGGCGGGCCGCATAGTTGCCAGTTTAGACAAATAAAAATGTAACTTTTAAACCTCACTTGTACCTGTAAATAGGCTATTTGACAGGTTTCTGAAAACCGTCTCGGATTTTTTTTGGTGTTTATTGAGTACTCCGAAAGCGGAATTTTTTAATTCTTTCGTGTATTTCTTCTAAAAAAAGCAAATGAAAATTCAGTTTTAAAATATGCTGTCAAAACGCTATCTTGGGCAATATGGCGTCGCACAGGGGCTCTACTTTGAATTCAGTAATTCGAACTTCGGATCGCCCCATCACTTTCTTGCGAATACACGAAGTTCAAATTACGGATTGCAAAGTAGATCACCTGGAACCCAATTCTCGTGACTTCGAGATGATTTTTCATGCGAGATATGTCGAAAAAATGTATGCAGTTGACAGTTTATCTCGCATGAAAAATCATCTCGAAGTCACGAGAATTGGGTCCCTGACTTGCCATCATTTCAGAGGCTCTACTTTGAAATCCGTAATTCGAACTTCGTCTATTGCTATCCCTTTTGCTCTCGACGCGTCACTAATTCGCAAGAAAGTGACGGGGCGATCCGAAGTTCGAATTATTGATTTCAAAGTAGAGCCCCTGTCTTTCATGATGCTTTCTTGCCATCCCGTCCGTCGTTGCCATCATATCATATCATACCTATTATCTGTGACAATCTGATCTGAATCTGTGGCTGTTGCTGTTGGTTGGCCCGGTTCAGTCGGACGGAGCTTCAGTTATCTATTTTTCGTTATTTTTCATGACTTTTTATCAATGTTTTAAATGACGGTTCCTTTCTAATGCTCGGGGAACAATAAATACGGAGTTATATCCATATTGAAATCAGGAATCCGGAATTCAGGTACCTAATAAATTATTATCTTTCAAGACCTTAATTTTGAGATAACATAGTAATACACATAAATATTCATTCATACCGTAATTTATGTATCTATGAGTGTATAGAAATTATGTGCATTTGGAAAACAATCCTACTTAAATAGCATAGCAGAAGAAATTGCTCTTGGAAGTAAATGTCCGCTAGGCGAAAGTACTGTCAATAACCTTTGACATGTGTCATTTCATTCCATTCATTGCTTACGTGTCAGCTCATACCTTCATTTTGTGGAGATGTGTTCGTGATTTTTTTTAAATTACGCACATAATTCTTCTGATTCTTATTTATGTATAAGTTCTTTCCCTTCGAGAATTGTCTAATCAAATCGTACAATAGAAGGTCAGTGTTAAATTATTTATTTATCGCTAATTAACTACTCTGACTGTGTTAACAGTAGGACTAAAAACTTTGTGCTGTTCTAAAAATCAGAGCGGCACAATTTGATAATTAATTCTTGTTATAAGGCAATATTAACACGTAAAATGACCAGATGGTCATGTTAGTCGTATAGCTTATGTAGCAATTTCTTGATACTGTAGTAGCCTCGTCATCAATTTATTAAACGCCGAAATTTATTTTGCCGGTTTTTTTTTCGAATGTCCATAAATACATGTACTACTTATTATGGCACATGGGTTATTAATTTAAATTGTCTTAAATTTACACTTAAAAAAATGTGGGTTTCTTTGATCTTATTGTACAACACTGTACCAGTGACATTATACAACCACATACATGTAAAACACTTAAATAGATCACACAATGTTATTTCAATGATTAGCAATTTCAGCAGTTTGCTAAACTAATTGCTTCACCCTCATACAATGCACTTAATGACTGGAATAGGAATGTTTTAGCATTCTGCTGATTGGTTATGTTATAGGTGCATGCGGCAGATCCAATGGAGCTGCAAGCATTGCTAGTGTTGTGTGGAGTGGGGGTGGTAGTGGTGGCCGTGTTGCTGCTGATGGGGCTGTTCTCTGCTTCCGGCACCAGCTATGAAGAGGCTATTGCACAGCAGCGTCGGGCCACCACCGAGCTACTTGCTTTGGCTGAAAATAAAAACAAACCTAAGAAAAACAACAAGAAAGCCATTAAGAAGGTAATGAGCAAGAAATTATTTAAGTAATGTGATATTGTGAAACATGCATGATATTGTGCATATATCAATAAGAATCTTATTAGAAAACAAACAATGGTACAGATCTCTTTAATTTTTTGAATAAGGCTTTTTTCTGTCATTATTATGATTCAATCATAATTAAATTTAACTTTGAATTACTTATTCAGTTAATTGTCCACATCAGGGCTCTTTTACAAATTTAAAATAGAATGAATGCTCTGATACATATATGTATTGTTTGTTCGCAGTTTCCTTTATCTACACTAATATAATAAAGAGAAAAGATTTGTATTTTCGTTTGTTACCAAGTATATTTTATTTTTCTATGCCAACAGAGTTGCAGGCTACAGCTAGTAAATAAATAATAAAATGATATTTCAGTTAGCGAGAAAAGAGAAGAATAAAGAAAATTTGGCAACTACTGGAAGCGAGGTGGACAGTGAGGCACCAGCAGAGAGTGGTGTGGACGAGGACTCCGTGCCTGCTGCCAAGCCACATGTTGAGTTCTGCCCCCCTGTTATTGTAGATGTCCCTAGGGATACTCCTCCTAATGTCAAGGTTTGCTATCCATCTGTATATTTATATCTTGTCACTGTAGATGATGCCTTGGAAATGCTGCTGCATTGGAGGGGTTTTGGTGCTTTACAGATGATATGAATGTATATATAACTATTTTCAATATCCGCTGCTTGCAGGTCTGACCATTAAAATTTTCATTCAAGTAATATAGGGGGTTCCATGTCAAACAATCTTTGAATTTTAATTGGCTTACTGTCTGATGTTTAACCAGACAATCTGCAATGGAATTGGATAGGATTGACCTTGGGTTTATTAAACCGCCAACTTGATTCCAATTTGATTGTCAATTTAGTCAGTGTGGAAGCCCCATTATGAATTATACTTATGTACCTATGTATACTTTTTCTTTATATACATATATCTCAATATTGTTACAACAACACACACACATATACATACATTACATATATATATATATATATGAGAAAATGATCTTTATTTCATATAAAACAAAAAAATAAAAAATACAGAAAGCCTTAATATATGTATATACATAAATATATATTCATACATATTTATACATATGTATATTCTTCCTAGTTTTTGATGAAGAACTAATATTTATTAAAATGTGCCGATATAGGTACTTTGACTTTAAAAAACTCATTTTAGTTTATTCAAAACAGACTGTGAACCTTCCTATTTTGATATCTGTATCTCTGGACTTAGAAGTACAAATAGCTAATGTTTATGCAGATTCGCAAACGTGGCAAGGATCCTAAAGTAAAGCCGATACTGATAAACAAAGAGGATCCGAGCTGCATTAGCGATCCCAGCACGCCGCCCTCCCCTACAGGCAGCTCTGTCTCAAACCACTTTGAGGAAATCCATCCCAAGGACGATTTTGAGTTGTTGCAATCCTCACTCATCGCTGAAAAAGTGAGTTTCACACATTGCCTCAAAGCTGTATTTTTCTTAGAAATCCATTATGATAAATAAACTAAAACAATGTGGCACCAATATGAATTATTAGTAGGTAAAATTTCATTGCGTAACTCTATTGGGGAATTTGGGGATGTGTAGTATTAGCTGAAGTATAGTTTTGTGTCACTTAATAGGGTTATTATGTGATAAAAATGGAATCTAAATCTCAGTTGAGTTTCAATTTAAAACCAAATCAGCCTTCACTACCCTACTACATGTTTCTAAGTGCTATGGATTTAACGAGTCTTCTTTCCACAAAGGTTTGGCATGTAAATAGTGCAATGTGAGACACATCCAACACCATTCATAAGTGTAAAGAGATCTTTACAAAGAGGTTTCTTGTTACATTACCCAGTCTTACATTGCTGAAATAGTTTATTGCCAGCACTTACAGTTTTTTGTTTTTGTTTTAAGACATTTTTTGAGAAATATTACTGTAATATTTAGTAGTTTTAATATGTGAAATCAAATAAGATTTCTAAGAAAAATAGGGCTTTAGTTCCCAATCTCTTGTTTATATTCCTTATTAAATTACACGGTGTTGGTTAATGTAATTAGATTATTGTGTATAGTTTATATCATTTTTCCTTTTTACCCCTGTCATGTTGATATTAATATTGCTTTTAATATTAGGTATCTGTGTGGTGTTGCTCACATCTCATTATTTAGCACCTTAATCATTCGCATCAGCATCGGGTGCAATTTATTTGTTAGCTCCTACTTTATTTCCCACCTTCATACATTCAGTTGCCCTTAACTTTCCATCACCGCTTTTATGCTAGATTGCAACCATTGTGTACATACGAGCATGACTATTTAAGACTGGCATGTCTGTAGTTAATGACTTTTTAAACCCTGTTTGTTAAGTTTGACGTAATTACCTATTGTGTGGCTCATAGCATACCTTTTATTTGCACATGTGGTATGTAAATTTTTTCCAAGACAAATGGGTCGTGTTTTCAAGCACATTTATGTCGTATTGTTTAAGATGAAATATTACGGCTATACTGTGGCTAGGTCAAATTACTTAGAATCTCAGTAGTCAGTTTAGCCAAGAAGGTACATAAAACCATATATTTTAGAGCTCCGAAAGGAAGGAAGAGGTAGTGGAAAAGAAGGAGAAGGCAGGCAAGGCAGCGAAGGCCGCCAAGGGCAAGCCGCCGGCGCCCGAGCCGCCCAGGGAGGCGGCGCGCGAGCGGCGCAACAGCGGCGACGCGCCCAAGGAACAGCGCAAGGGTATACTTACTATTATCATCTCTTACCGCATACATATTCTTATTTTTTCTTTATATGCAGAGCAGTTGTAATGTCGAAAAAGACCAAGATAAATAAAGTAAAAGAATTCCCTACACCTACCTATATTAATCTAAGAAGCAGAATATAAAGGTAGTCAAAGCATTTTTTGTTTATTTTATGTTTTTTAGTTAATGTATTTTTAAAAACGTAACGTGTAGTGATCAATAATTTAGAACACAAGCACCGAGTCCGAAATACGAACTCAATACGGTTAGTAGCGTGTTTTTAATGGTGGATACTGTGCTACTTGCTTTGTTCTCATCAGGATGTAACAATATCAACAAGGATTGATAATTATTAATAGTTCATAATGATTTAAATTATAACAGAAGCAACTTTTTTCTCAGAATTTTATTTAATTTTACATTGATAACATTTATATTGATAAGATTCATGCATTTAGTACCTATTATTTTTATTCTACATTGCACAATTGCGTCTTTGTGACTCTGTGGCATGCTAAATGGCTACTTAGAATTGTTATTTATTTTTAATAATGTCCGACTCCAGGGCAGGGTGTTCTATTTGGTGTTGCTTAGGTAAGCACAGCACAGTCAGAGCTCATGTAGCATAGTGAGTCATAAATTCCAATACAGACAAATACAGCTGATGTATGCTAAAAAATTACTAAGTCATTATTTTTATCAAATCCAGCTCGATTGTCTGTTATGGTAAATCGTCCCACATCATCTCGGATGCCAGACGCTCAAAATATAAAACAATCATAGGGTAAAGTCACCAGTGGGCAGCCAGAGATCTATAGTCGGCCTCTGCCTATACTTTGTATGAGTGGGCAGAGTACGAAAGATATATTTCCCACTCTTCGCACTCATTATAAGGTCAAGAATTTACCCTATAATGCAAAATCTAAAATCAAAATGTAAGTTACACTGCAACATACCAGCAGTAAATGCTATTTTAGTAGTAATCAAATCAAACATAGCACGGCATAGATCCTTATCTTAGTTATAACATTTTTTTTCGCCACACTGGACGTGAAATAAAATTGTGTGAAGATAATCTAAAGTATGTGATTGTGCTACTTAGGCAAAAAGGCCGATAAGAAGCCGATAGAGGAAGTGGAAGCGGTCCGAGAAGAAGTTATCCCGCCGCTGAACGCGCCGCAGCCGAGCGAGCTCACCACGGAGAAGCTGCTCAAGCAGGCGCTCGCCGCCGCGCCCGCCTCCGCGCCCGCGCCCGCGCCCGCCGCCGCCCCCGCGCCGCCCGCCGGCAAGGCCAAGAAGAAGAAGCCCGAGCCTAACGTGCTGTCGCTTATGGGTAACTTCTATTGATTGCACTACTATTACGGGGTTTCATAAAATCTTTCACCAACTTAAGGTTTATACGGTGCGTCACAGATAGAAAGTACTATTACAATATTCATGTGGCTGTAAAAAATATGATATCGACTATGGATGTTTTTTTTTTTCCTTTTTTTCTTCTCTGTTGTTTTATACAAAGAGCATTATGCTCCAACAAGTTTGTGCGTACGTTGCGCGCAATTGCCTTCCCCGCTACATTGCTCAGCTCGCCTCTGCTGACGTGTAGATGCCTCGTCCCTGTTCAACAATCGAGTACGAACTTGTTCGACGATTGATATTGTACGATAACAATTATTGTTGATCCCCCACGCAAACATCAGTATGTCTGTATTTCTGAGCATCATTATAGATATTTTGGTTAATCAGTATGGTTCTAACCTAGGTTTGGTGAAAATCGTTTGGGCCGTTTAAAAGTTATCAGCTCTGATAGTAGGAATCGCCAATACTATTATTATTATTAATTAGCCTAATATACTGCCCTCCTATGGAGAAAAGAAAAGGCACAAGTGCAATTAATTCATAGAAGCATATCAAACTCTCAACGGTTATAATAAGGTTGGAAGTGCAATTCAATTCATATAATAGATGTGCCTTTTTTCCATAGGAGGGCAGTATAGTATCCCACTGATGGGCAAAGGCCTCCTCCCTTGATATCCGCACCTCTCTCTCTATGGCAATCTTCGGCCTATCCTTCAGAAAAGCGTCCAAGTCATCCCGCCATCTCCGCTTTGGTCTGCCACGCTGTCTGTAGCCGTCCTGGGGGACCCACCAGGTTGCCACATTGGCTCACCTCAGTGGTCGCCAATGTATCGGGGTTTTTATCCATTTAATAGTTATTAACCATTTAACATTGCATTCGGGCCACTCACCATCAGCCCCGGTCCCCTATTTTACCATCTCGACAATGATAGGTGACAGGTGACAATTCGTTATACATTGCAAAGTTAACAAGCTTTCACATCACCTGTCACCGTCAGGATGATGAGATAGGGGGCAGGCGGGCGACGTGTCGGGGCGGAAGGCCGGGGAGCCGCGGAGCTAGCGAGTGTTACGTGTGTGTGGTGGCAGCAGCGGGCGACGGCGGCGGCGTGAACGTGGGCGAGCTGGTGCGCGTGGTGCGCGACGCGGCGCTCTCGCGCACCGAGATCCAGGTGCTCACCGACGCGCTGCTCAACAAGCACCACGACCCGCTGCCGCAGCACTCCGAGTGGACCGAGGTAACACGCTATCAATCTATTACACTATTACAAACAGGGGTTAGTTACACCGTTTATAACTCTGGAATCACTGGGCGGATTTTATGATCTTTGATTTGTTGAATTTGTCTCGGCCCCGAATAGCAGAATAACGATTAAAACATCGGAAAAAATACAAAAATAAGTAAATGAAAAGGAACCTTTAAAAACCCGCCTGCATTTTTTATATTGTTGTCGATATACCTACCTATGTTAATAATTGCCATTTTGCCATTGTTGTTATTTCGATTTTAACAGTTTAGGTATCCTATGTCACCCGGGATCGTTAAAGGATTCTTACGATACCTAACACATCTAAATCGGCTCAGGCGTTTATACGTTATGGTGGAATAAAGAATCGTACATACATACATACATGAACCCTGAAAACATTACACTCCTTTTTTTTGGGCAGTCGTGTAAAAACATTCTGAGGCGGTACTAAGTTCGCCGGATCGGTTAGTTTATAATATTACCCTCATGTTACTAGTGACCCGCCTGCGACTAGTAGTCGTATATCGATTTTCTACGATCGGATGAGGCGTTAACTGTAATGACGAAACGAACAATTACACTATCGCGTTGGTAACATTAGGTCAGGAATTCTTGATACTTTAATTTATAAAAATATCTCTATTAAAAAGTCTCCCAAAGTTCCAAAGTTCTACTCATAGCCCGAAAGTTTCAAGACTTAAGCGGCGACAAAGCTAATTTCGCGTAGAAGCATATTTCTCATATAGAGTACGTGTAGTAGGTGTACAAGTACCATAAATGCCTTAAGGCTCTGTTCCCGTTAGCGTAAGTCTAAAATAATTTTGTATCTGTTGTTTAGGGCCCTAACGATCCCATGCAGAAACTGAAGAAGCAACTCGCCGACAAGGAGAAGGCGCTCGCCGACGAAGTCGAGGCTTCGCAAGCGCTCCATGCTAAATTGAAGGAGCTGAGGTCAGTATTCCGAAAACAAACATGTTACTGACGGCTCCTGTTAATAAGTATGATTTGACCCTATTAAAAACGGTAATTCTTCTAAAATTCTATGTTAACAGCACCTTTGCACTTCCTATACCATTATAAGACTGTTAATAAAGAAAAAAGTCATTGCTAGTCATTCTCAACGGTTATTGATCGCGCGCGGCGCTGGTCTAGTTGGCAGTGACCCTGCCTACGAAGCTAGCGGTCCTGGGTTCAAATCCCGGTAAGGGCAGATATTTGTGTGATGAGTGCGAATATTTGTTTCTGAGTCATGGATGTTTTCTATGTATTTAAGTATATATTTATCTATTTAAGTATGTTTATCGTTGTCTAGTACCCATAGTACAAGCCTACAGCTTAGTTTGGGACTAGGTCAATTGGTGTGACATTGTCCCCTGATATTTATTTATTTATTTATTTATTTATTTATTGATCGCATTAAAGACCATTAACAATGTAAGTGTAATTTGGGTTTTTATTACCTATTTATTTTTAACCTTTTCAACGCTATGTCAAAACAAAAGTCTTCACTCAGACACCAATGACAGAAAACACCAGAGCTATTGCCAACCTTGCCTCACAGACAGATAGGTCTATTTTACGCTGTCAACCATGACGGATATATCCATCGCTGGCGTTGAACCAGTGGGGCGGGTGTATCCGTCAATGGCGTGTAAAAGGTTAACCTAAAATAGCAATGAGGGCGCCAATGTATATCCGCAGAATGTTCGGCGCAGTGTTATAAAAATTAAAGTTGTCTATTTGTTCGGTATAGGGCGACTTTGAACGCAGAGCGCACGCGCGCGACAGCGGCGGCGCGCAGCGTGGAGCAGGCGGCGGCCGCGGCGCGCGCCGAGCTGCACACGCAGCAGGCGCGCCTGCAGCGGCTGCTCGACGACAACCACGCGCTGCAGCAGGACCAGCTCATGGTCAGTCCAACTTCTGGTTACGCTCGATCCCGATATAGGGTAAAAGTCTTATAGTTGGCAACCTTCCGATTGTTGGCACCGAGTTCTTCAATTTCAGGTTAATAAAAAAAACGGTGATTATTCTACTATTACTTCGTGCGAATAACCAGTGTTTTGGATGCCAATGATTGTTTTTTTTACCCTACAGAATATGAATGTTGTATGTGATAAGGTTTAAAGTCCTATGTAGGGTTTTTTTCTCATTGAAAGACGTGCACTGCTTGGTGTTTTTTTTTTTACTGATCTCGATGCATACATTAATACAAGACACTCACACATGTTAATACATAACCAACAATGGAAATTCCAGATAACACTCACTTTTACCAGATTCGCAATATTGGATAATTATAAACAACACCTTAATTTAAATGTTATGGTTTGGGATTTTAATATATTGAGAATCAAGTATATTCTCTAATTCTCGTATTTCGTGAACGACCGTTGGGTTACACGCGGAGGACCGTTCGACTGGCCCTCATGTTGACCAGACTTAACCTCTTCAACGCCGATATTTCCGCACCACAGGTTCCATGCCAACGACAGATAAATCCTTAGGCATTTATTATAAACTCATAAAAAATGTACTCTCGTATTTTGATTTATGAGTTTTCTGTTTCTTTTGGCTAATGTACCCAAACAAATGAAGTTTAGAAACAGTCTTCAGGTAATTTCATGAAAGTGTCTACAAACGCTAGGCTACTATAATTATTCTGGTGTTCCTATTATGTTTTGGTCTGATCTTATAGTTACTTTGTTGTTTGAACAATAGGCTATTTGACTAATTTTAGAAAACCTTTTTAAATGATTCTTTATTACATAAAAAGCACACTACATTGATATTTCCGTGACATTCTACTGTATTATCAATAAAAATCTATGTTAAAGTTTAAATTTTCAAAACCGCGCTTAAAACGCTGTTTCTATCATGGCGCTGGCCATATGACAAGTGTGACGTCACACGCAAGTAAACAATAAAAAATCATTTGAAGAGATATGCCCTTGTGATCTGTGGTTACTTGCGTTTGACGTCACCAGCGAGTAACCACAGCTACAAAGCAATCACATAGCGTTTCTGCCACAGATAAAATTTCAAAAAATATTACATTTTTTTTGTGTAATTTTCAAAAAAATATACATAATTTAGTTTAAAATAAAGTGAAATATGTTGTTTTACGCTATTATCTAATAGGATGACCACAATTTGTAGTGTATTTTCAATGTTGTCAAATAGCCTATTTTAAACGAGTCCGTAGTCGCTATGGTATCGATACCATTATTAATTATTTGACTATCAATTTACTGGTTTTTATGTTTGCAGCTCCAGTCCAAACTCGGCGCGGAGGCGGAGGCTCAGGCACAGAGAGCGCAAATGGAAATGCATATCCAACGATTGTCTGAGGTAAGTTTACTACTAAACCACACTATTGCAACTGCTACTACGAAATCTTTTTACAGAATGATCTGCTAAGATTGGAGTTCACCAAAAATTTAATTAAAAAAAAAAGTTGATTGAATGTTGTCAAAATTTATCAGACAGTGGTTGGCCGGTCTGTGGCTGCAATAAAAGCGAAAGACTTAGTTCGAGGCCGCGTCGCGCCGAGGGAAACCGATCGATGTCTCTTTCGCCTGTCGACATAAATTGCCCAACATGTCCTGTGTATTTTTGCCCTAGGCGTTGAACCTACTTCATATTGCTATTATGGCTAACGAATACCTAGATTATTGATCATGTGTCATGTGATCAGTCGGAAGCGGGCCTGCTGGGCCAGCTGTCGGCGCTGCAGGCGGAGCTGGCGGCCCGCGCTCTGGAGACCGGACAGGCGCGCTGCGAAGCGGCCGCCGCGCGGGACGCCGCCATGCTCGCGCAGCAGCACGCCGCCGAGCTGGCGCAGCAGCTGCAGGACGCCGCGCGCGCGCTCGCCGACGCCGACCAGGCGCGCGCCCGCGCCAACCACGCCGACCAGCTGCTGCAGGACCGCCGCGCAGGTACACAACACCCACAGATACACACAGGACCGCCGCCATGCTCGCGCAGCAGCACGCCGCCGAGCTGGCGCAGCAGCTGCAGGACGCCGCGCGCGCGCTCGCCGACGCCGACCAGGCGCGCGCCCGCGCCAACCACGCCGACCAGCTGCTGCAGGACCGCCGCGCAGGTACACAACACCCACAGATACACACAGGACCGCCGCCATGCTCGCGCAGCAGCACGCCGCCGAGCTGGCGCAGCAGCTGCAGGACGCCGCGCGCGCGCTCGCCGACGCCGACCAGGCGCGCGCCCGCGCCAACCACGCCGACCAGCTGCTGCAGGACCGCCGCGCAGGTACACAACACCCACAGATACACACAGGACCGCCGCCATGCTCGCGCAGCAGCACGCCGCCGAGCTGGCGCAGCAGCTGCAGGACGCCGCGCGCGCGCTCGCCGACGCCGACCAGGCGCGCGCCCGCGCCAACCACGCCGACCAGCTGCTGCAGGACCGCCGCGCAGGTACACAACACCCACAGATACACACAGGACCGCCGCCATGCTCGCGCAGCAGCACGCCGCCGAGCTGGCGCAGCAGCTGCAGGACGCCGCGCGCGCGCTCGCCGACGCCGACCAGGCGCGCGCCCGCGCCAACCACGCCGACCAGCTGCTGCAGGACCGCCGCGCAGGTACACAACACCCACAGATACACACAGGACCGCCGCCATGCTCGCGCAGCAGCACGCCGCCGAGCTGGCGCAGGTGTTAGTCCCCAGGTTTCAAAGTAGCGACCCAGCCTGTTGAGGTCTTCCGAGAGGCAAGTTTTAAGGCTACCGAAATGCTTATTTTGGAAGACCAGAGGCCCGTTTCACGAAGCTACAAGTTACAAATTACAAGCGGAACTCTCTTTCTAACTCCTTTTGCTAGAAAGAGAGTTCCGCTTTGTTACGATAGTAATATAAATACTGATGTAAGGGTAGGCTTGAGTCAGTGCATTAAACGGGTTTAACACGAGCGCACGTCTTTTATTTATAACAAGTGGCGACGAGGATGGGATTTATAACACGCTTGTAATTTGTAACTTGTAGCTTCGTGAAACGGGCCACAGGGCAATGTCGTCGGCGTAAATAAATCGTCAGGAGCCAGTTAGAGGTAGATCGTGGATGTATAGGTTAAATAAAGTCGGGGCAAGAACAATATCAAAAGTAGATTAGTAAAATGTTCTAGTTGACAATTTGCCGTTAAAAGCTTTTTAACTTGAAATTTTGTTGTTACCCGTAACTTACGCCACATATTTTGTCCGTAGCTATGACCGAACTTCAGAACGATGTGCAGCGATTGACGAGCCGCGCCCAGTTTGCCGAAACCAACGCCGAGAAACAAAAGGAAGAAGCGGAATCACAAAAACAGCAGGTAAATGTTATATTTTAACAGCCACGTTCAAAATTATATCTTCATAATTACTTTTCTGTTATTCAACCTTATTTTTTTAGCTGTCAAACGAACTGGCTTCGCTTAGGGAGCAGTTAGCTGCGCGTGAAGCCGAGTTGGCGGAGATAAAGCAGATGAAGGTTGCGCCGGCCCAGAACGGGCTACCGGCCAACGACCAACACAAGGTATCACTTTATCTTCGTCTTTGATTTTCTAGGCAAATTATAATAACTCTAAAGACAAGAGGTATCTCTTAGATTTGTCAGCTTAAAAGATGTGATGCGTGGTTTCGGTGGTTTATTTGGGATGTATATTTTTCCGCACGTGGCACTCCGCTGGCTCGCTTTCGCGGTTGGCTCTCAAAATACCATAATGATGATGATGATTATGATATTATCATCTAGCAGTCAGCAGAGCTGGCCAAGGTGGAGAGCGTGGTGGAGACGCTGCGCAGCGCGCTGACGGCCGAGCAGCGCGCCAACAAGGAACAGAAGGACGCGCTGGCGCGCCTGCAGGACCAGCTCGCGCAGTACCAGCAGAAGAACAATGTAAGACCCGTGACGCAACCCTTTGGAACGTTCCCCCGAGGGAACGGTTAGGTATAGATTGTTCGACCGTGACCTACTGCAGACGTTCTAACGAGCCAGGGTTATATCGCTGTGGTAATTAGTGTCTGAATCTCAATTAGTTGGCACTTCTTCACCTATTTTTCGAGCATATTGAATCTTTCTAATGATGACCGTGTACAGATGTAGTAATAGTTCGCGTTGGTAGTGGTTATTTAGTTAGTTAGTAGTTTTATTCTGTGCATCTGTAGATGTTTTTTTAAAGTGGAATTTTAAGCTTGTGAGCATTACAAAAGATTGCTTCTTCATCACGTAGCTCATTTCCGCGATAATTTTCCTGAATCATTTTAATTCTGGTTAGCCTTTACAGAATTATGCTTGCGAGCTCTATAGGTTTCAATTCACATTAACAAACAGTTATCCTATTATATCATCTTATACGACGCATGGTATTTTAGAGTTTGATTAATATTTCTTATACCTTTTTCGCCCTGAAACTAACATTTTGCTTTATTTTGACGCTGCCCGTATAGGAGTTGCGAACTAAAAACTGGAAAGTAATGGAAGCTTTGCAATCGGCCGAAAAGGCCCTTCAGACGAAGTCGGCCAGCGCGAGCCCGGCGCAAGACCCGCGCGTAAGTGATGCCCTTTATATACGTATGAACCTTGTACCCCGCTTTTTCCTGCTTTTATTTTGATACAAACTGGAATTCTTCACGATTCACGACTCATTGTAAAATTACCTGGCCGGCTTCGCTTGTAAAATGATTAGTACCTACATCATTCGTTTTTCAACTAATTTTTTGCTTGGTTTTGACAAACCATTGGATCACGTCCTACCAACTGCATGGTGTGGGACAGTAATGGAGAGGAAGGTGGAAGCAAAACGCACACAAATGCCAAATACAAATATACTTTATTAATTATTGCACGCTCGAGCTTAAAAATATAGGAGCAGCGATGAATGTGTACAAAAATACTTGTATTGTATCCTTATCCCCGCTATAAAAAGCTATTTTGCGCTCTTGACGATGCATACAGTATAAATATAATCTAAGCTATTAAGTAGTCATTGTTTATTCCACGCAAGCGTTGGATAAATCCGTCATTGATGACAACTCTAAAATGACCTGCGCACGTTTGTTCCCGCCGGGCGCCGGGCAATGACGTCATTGTAGTTACGTGATCGAGTTTGAACGCTCCTAGATGTCAAGTGGTTTCACGTTTCAAAAAACCAAATTTTATCTATGAAAGATAGATATTTTCATTTTTTTTACAATCGTATTAGAACTTTACTTAATTTTAAATAACACGATTAAATGACTTGTTGACGGATACGTCAAAAGGCGCTCGAGAGGGGTAAGTACGGAGACGGAACAAGGCGTCCCGAGGTTAAGGTGAAAGTTCGCAATAAATTTCCATTGCCGTGGCCATTGCCATTGGGCATTAAGTCCGCCATTTTTACCTTATTCTGTTTTATGCGAATAAGTTAAAATCAATAATAAATAATAATAAAACAATAACGGTCAAATCATACAATACTAATAGTGAAAAGGTAGATAAGGATTTACATAATTATGGCAACAGTATAGACAACACTATAGGATTAAATTGATTGCATTCCACTTTTACAGATGTTATAATCATAGGTATACATGTTCATGTTATGTGGACCCTGTTGGGCACAGCAACAGTTTCATGTACTCATACTGAGTACAAAAAATTATCCAACAAAAGATTTCTTAGTCGACGCCTTATGGCCGAACCCTATATTCAAACCACGGACAGATAGGCTTACTTCGGATTCAAATTTGACACATTTTGTATGGGGCAAACGTCAAATTTTAACCCGAAGTAAGCCTTATCCATCCGCGGTTTGAATATAGGGTTCAGCCGTTAGTGGTTCAGAACTCTTCTTAGGCGTCCAGTAGTTCGAAGCTGTTTGTCCGGAATGTCCACGCGTGCAAACTGGGAGATGTTGTTTCTTACGAATACTATAGCTTCAAATAAGTACCTATTGTGAATAGTGCGTCAATATGCGTTGAGATGTGAATAAATGTTGACCTAGGTTTTACTAAGACAAGTGTACGAATGGCACGTTTTTGCACAATTAGGATCGTTTTTGCATTTGTGGAGACTGGAGTTACTAATGAGAGTGCTGTAGAACATCAGAGTGGAAGTAAGCAAAATACACTTGTTTTAACGCGTCTCCCGAGATAAGCGGCTTCAATTTTTTCAACGCAAAATCAGCATTACTCAACTTTTCACAGAGACCGTCGACATGGCACTCCAGTTCAAATTTGAGTCAATCATAAATTTATATGCACTAGGGAACATTTTTGAATAAAATATCTCAGCGGACAGGAATGGGTTTTTATACGTTTATTTTATTCCTAGGAAGAAAATGAGGCTCTTTCCGTCTGCGTTTCTCAAAAGAAAAGACTCCCTTCCCGAGCATGATTGAAAATAGTACTTAGAGACCGGGAAAATGGCTGTTGCGGAACGAGTATGAGTTAGCGTGGCCGAGACGCAGTCGAGGCCGCGCCATATAAGAGTTCAGCAACCGCCCTTCCGGGCTGAGGCTCGCATAGTGCTTTTCTCCAACAATATAAGAAAATATAACACAATTGTTAATAACACTAAACATAGTCCCAAATTTCCCTTGAGAAAAAAAGAAAATAGTCGCCATCATGATAAAGATTATTGATTATTTGGTGCAGGAGGCACTCGCGGCGGCCGAGGAGGCGCAGTACTCGGAGGTGGCGCGCGTGCTGCGCGGCGCCTGCCCCGCCGCCTGCCCCGCCGCGCGCCCCGGCCGCGCCTGGCTCGCGCAGGTCGCCGGCAACCTCGCCGCCGAGCTCGCCAAGGTACACTATCTTAACGGGGCTAACTTTGAGTACTCCCAGGCGGTCGACGACTAATAGTACATTACTGCAAAGACCAGTAAGTGAGCCTTCCTGGATGAGTATGAGGTAAAAACCCGAGCCGCCAGGCGAGGGCTTTTATACATACGAGTCCAGGATGGCTCTTAATGGTCGAAGCATGTATAGTGCTTTACTCAAAAATAGAACAAGTAGAATGATTTAAAAAAAAAAATGGTCAAATATTGATGACCACATGTGCACAACCCTCAGGGCGCTAGTCCGACTCTTAGCCGGTCGCTTACCCGGTTTTTTTAATTTTTTTTACGATTCACAACTCGTCATTCCGGCCGAGATGTACTAGGCGCACATAAAACTGAGATCGTGCGGAGCAAGCGATGCTGAAATGAAGAGAAATCGCGCGATGTCTGGTCTGAACGAGATAACGCTTTTGGTTTATGATGCCCTGGTACTTTTGGAGCTGAATGATCAGCTTTTCATGTAGTATAAGTAGCCTTTTTGAAGGCTGTCACAGTCTTTACAGATAGTTCCAAATTCAAATAATATGATATCTATTTGGATTCCTGCACATTCAATTATTTAAATATCCTACCCAAACGGAGATTTTATGTAATGGTATCATACTTTTTAATTAATCTAAATATATTAACATTAACATTTATTCTAACACTGTCACGACTACATTTAAAACGACTAAATCGAGTAATGCGTCTAACACGACGAATATTTTGTCATGAATGGTTCCGTGTGTCAGGTGTCGGCGCCCGCGCAGGCCGCGCCGGACGCGAGCGTGGCGGAGCTGCGCGCGCAGAACGAGACGTTGCAGGCGCTCGTCGACAAATACAAGCGCATCATCGATGACACGGTCAGTCGCCAACACTTACAGTACTAGCATTTCATCATCAGCTATCGGCTGACTATCGCTATCATACTCTCATCTGATAGTATATTCATCACCCGTTCTTCAAAAAACACTAAGAAGACCTATAGTTATGATGTCCTGTCCATTCAAAGTCAAAAATTATTATGACTATTCCTTCCCACGCAATAATTAAGTTTGGCATTGTTTGACTGCTGTCAACATTATCAATATTCAGAAATACCATGGTTGTGCGATGTGTCAGGATTGATTTCTTATCTACCGGGCGAGTGCTATAGTTTGCTCGAGTGGTGAAAGTTGTTTAGAGATATTTTAAACGACTCTGTTCGCTAGCTGCATTTAGATTGTCGTGGCGAAACAGCCCTGTCTCTGATATGACATGTCGTTTTGATAGATGTTACATTGTTGATGAAACTTGACACAAGACACTTGGCACTTAGGTGTTGATGTAAAGGTAATTGTTCGAGACTGGTATTGGTCGGCAGGAGGGCGTGCTGGGCCGGCTGCAGCAGGACGTGTCGCGCGAGGAGGCGCGCTGGGCGCGGCAGCTCGCCGACACGCAGCGCGACCTCGACGAGCTGCGCCAGCGGACCGTCACGCAGGTACACTCGAACACTTCCATTGTGACCCATCGTAGATCCAAACAATCTGACATTCTACACGAATAAGGTTGAATTTCCTATAAGTTACATGTGACTTGTTATTTCTAATGACATTGACGATGTCAAGCAACTTTTTTTAAAAGAGCTGCCACTGATTCATGAATACGGAGTACACTTATGTGTAAAATAAATACAGACTTTAAGTTTTAAATTAACACCATAGGGTGACGTGACTTTCGTTCGTTCCATTCGTAGCACCTGTAGTGAATTGACCTATTCGAGATGATGATGGTGATGGTGATATCCTCCTTGACGTACCGTCACCGGCGACCCGGCTAATTCCCGAGGTGTGAGCGAAGGTGATTGACACCTTGTGCGTATGAGTAACTCTAGGTTAAATAAGGTGCTCGTATTCGAGAGGCGCCAGCACCAGCTGCCAGGTGTGTAGCAACCGGGCGCTTCTACCGACGACTTCTCAACGCACTGTACAGATGATGCCGCCCCATCGCGTTATACCTCACTCTGATGTGAAACCGCGCTTTCTAGATCGCCGATGATAACTTATTCTTAGAAAACCGAACTTCTTACGTCAATTTTATCCTTTTTTTTAGGAACTGTTTTATAAAAGGAATCCTGTTTTGCAGCACTGTGATTGTGCTTAGCTTTGAAAAAATGATTAAGTTAAAAAAACAATGGGATTTTTAGAATACGTAAAAACAACTTTCTTGTCAATGTTATTTTTGATGATTTGTAATTAATAAACTTACTTGCGCCTACGATTTACTATATTTTTGTACAAATGTAGATTGTCATTATTCTTACTTGTCCGTGTAGGAACCATTGGCGTTCGCATACTCCTGCATTGAGAAAACCTTGCCTAACATCATAGCGGAGGTACAATGTCGGCTGTCGACGATGTGTTGTTCACGCTGTGGACGTCTGTGTTGCCACTTGCAAAATAACTGTTATTCGTTTTTCTATCGTTTATTGGCCTACATATAGCTACGTAGCTTGACCAGAAAAATAAAAAAACCTCAAGTTAAGCGCCACTTATATTTTCACCCGCCTGCGCGGAGTTAAGTAAAGATCATATGTTCCATTCTGGCTCCCAAACCCTGGGGCGGATTTTAATATGTGATGTCATATGAGTCGTCTAGAACGTACGAATGCCATAGTCGACATACAATTTATTAGGGGGCGTGAAAGCGTGATACTAGTTGAGAGTCTTATTTAAGTTTATAACTAAGCGAGGTTTTTTTATATTCCCGGTACACCGTAACATTCCTACTTGTAATGCTAGGACGTATAAATAAATGTGCTAGGGTTGGGTCCTTTTGGTTATTTGGTTGATTGTTCTTCATTGATTTTTATATTCGGCACATTTCACGATTGAACATGTCGGATCCTTTACCTTTTCTCTTATTACTATTTGTGATGTAAAAATGGGCCAAGACGTAATTACAACTGGCACAATTAGAATATTAGCTAATTGTACTTGTGGTGGTGGTCAATTATGATCCATTTTTTATTGATCAATTTTGTAAATGTCTGGTAAAGGTTACATTCTAATTAAGTGTAACGTTAAAATAACAGCAAATAAATAAATAGCAAACATAAAATGTTAATCAGATGCAGAAGAAGATAGATGCGTTGCAAGCTGAGCTGCAGGAGAAGCAAGCGGCCAATCACAACCACAGTTTTGCGGATTCCGAACGACTCATAGAGGTATATACACAAGATTACATTTACAACGAATATTATTTAAAGTTTTATACAGACTATTGGAGGTCTGACGGCTGCCAATACGTATTGACTAACAGCTGGTTCGGACTTAGCACTCTCAGGGCCGTATTAATAAACTGAACTTGGCTGTAATGCGGTAATGCCCGTTTCAAGATGCCTCAAAAATTACAGTTTTCTATGGTTTGACGTTTACTTTGACGTATCTGTAATTGTTAATTATGTGTGCAATATTTAAGTTAAGTATAATTGTAACGTGTTAACAATAAGCCTTATGTTGCTATGCCCTTGCAGGACGTCACATGAATACCTTTTTGTAATTTCATCTTTGAATAATTGTAATGTGACATGCAACAAAACACTTAAATTTGAATTTGACGATTTCTTGTGACGGGAATCTCAGCCAAAGTGCGTTTATTAAAACGGCCCTTAATTTGATTGGTGAAATCAGGCATACGTGGTCCAATGCTATGTTTTTTCTAATACCTGTTTTTGTTCACAGGAGAGGTTAATGACTGATGTGTCAGAAAAACACAAAGTGGACGTGTGCAATGGACCTTTACAGGTGAGCAGATCAATCAACTTTCCGTCGTTACGGATGTTTTAACCCTTAAATTGGCAAAAGTAAAAAAGTCGTGAATTCATACCCTATTTGATTTGAAATCAGCATAGTAGCAAAAAAATATGAAAAAGTCAACATTATAGTATGTGCATTATTAGATTCTCTGCCAATTGAAGGGTTGTACTTCTGTTCTAGGATTAGTACATATATTGAATCACGCCTATATGATTAGTAATATTTTTTTTGTTGTACAGGTTGGCTTCGATCAAAAATAACATTTAAAAAATACAGATTTATACGAAGAAGAGTCGAGGTGTCACTCCGGGCGACGGGCGCGCGCGCGGTAGCCCCGCGCCGGCCGCGCCGCGCGGCGGGCGCTCGGCGCCGGCGCACGCTTCGTACGGGACTTACACAGAAAACTCACTTTTACACCAGTTCTCACGTACACAGTTCGATTAGCCTGCCACTCAGACTGTACTCAGTACTCACTTCCCAGTTAACACGAAATGCTCAATTTAGATCATAGTGTTGCTTTTTAACCGATGAAGTTAGTCCGTGTGCGTGATCAGTTTATTTTTGTTTAATTGTTACTCTTAAAAATGGCAGTCCAGTAAGTTGTGAGATTATGGAACGATTGAACAAATTGGGAAGTGATAATTTTAAACATTTAAAGTGCAAAGTCATTATTGTATACAGCGGTGTACTAAATGTATCGCTAAATGTCGATATTATGTGAACGGGCGCGGGCGGCAGCGACCGGCCATTACGGATTCACACCCAGTTATTACTCCAGGGTGCGGATCGTAATCGTAATGTTACAGTTCTAATTCTGATATAAGCAAAAGTATAATTTTTAGAAATTGAATGTAATCTTTTTAACCGGGGCTTATCTCCATTCGTCGTTTGTGACTTTTATATTATATTAATTTATGAAGAAAACGATCGATTATTTAAATTAGGTATTGTGATCTTGCAATTTAAAATTCAAGGTAATATTATTATTTAGGTAAAAATTTCACTTCATTTTATGAAATCTTGAAATATTTTTTTTTTATATAGTAAAATTAAACATACAAATGTGACGACTCCAATTTTTATTACTACTTGCAGCTACTGAATTAAATTAACCTCGAGTGGTATTCTTATGTTTTTTTAAGGAATGTTATCTACTCTTTAGAAATATATTGTTTATAAATAACTTTTGTATTTAGAGCATAATCATTTTGTCAGTGCCTTAGGGTAAGGTTTGAAGTCGAAGCTGACCGCGAAATTATAGTTATACAACCGGCGGAGGCAAGAGAAAAGGACTGGCGACTCCGCGCCGCGCGGACGCTGCGTCGGAGCGGGACCGTTCGCAACGGTGAACACAAACGTTTCAATTCTATAGCCGAAGTGAATAGCGTAACTTTCGTAATTTTAGTTAGTGAAACTTAGACATGTGATAAAATCTTCGGAATATTAGTTCCCGTTTGCTTTAGAACAGTTCAATCTTTTTCTTCCGTCCACCGCCTGCCAGTGCTCGGTGTGGCTCGGGGAGCGGCGCGCCGGCGCCGGCGGGTCCGCTCCTCGCAGCAGCTAGCGGCTTGACGGCCGAAAGTAACGCTTATTTATAGATTAATATGATATCATTACAAATTCGATAGTATGTTTCTATTACCTTTATTAATGGATTTTAATAAAGTACCATTATTTTAGTTGTAATCAGCGTGTCAAATGTCCTAAATATTGAAATAGCCGTAGAATGTATTATGGAATGTAATTTGTAAAATAGATAAGTCACTTTGTATAATAATTAATATATTAGTTAAAGACATTATCAAATAAAAAAATCTTAATCATAACTGGTGGTTTTGTATTAATGTTTATGTTGTAATTACCCTGTGGGTTATCCTGGAGAGACCCCATATTATAAATGTGGGTTTTTGAAGATGTTCGAGACTAATCTGTTCATCTACACACGTATCATAACATAAGTCCTCTACCCGTTGGCAACAACCGGAGCTGGACTCGATTCTCGTGACTTCGAGATCATTTTTCTTGCGAAATATGTCGAAAAAATGTATGCAGTTGACAGTTAATCTCGCATGAAAAATCATCTCGAAGTCACGAGAACTGGGTCTCTGGGCACCGTTAATCAAAAAGTTAACTTCGTTAATCGTTAATCCTTTAAATAAAAACTTAACTTCGTTAAACGTTAAAACGTTACTTTTCAAACAAAAGTTTTAACGGAAGTTAAAGTTAATCGTTAAATCAAAATCGTAAATATACGCAATAGGAAATAAAACTAGTAGCATAGCCATCGACTCATCGCATTGTTGTCGTGTGACCGCTCGGTCTCGAATTAGTAAGTTGTTGTTAACTCCACATTCGCGCGTTCGCCCATGACTGTCAGTCCATCATCACACAATTCACACACACGCACACATCCATTCATTTGGCGCGGCAAGCACTACCTTTAAGCCGGCCATCCACGTTACGGTCCACCGAGAGGTTACCTGCGCAGGCGACCGGAGGACACGGCACACACGCACAGGTTCACCGTACGCTGTCACTCGAAAGAATTGATTTTTGGTTTTGCTCCGGTCGCCTGCACAGATAGATCTCTCCGGTAACCGTAACGTGTATGGCCGGCTTTAAGTACCAATTTCACCAAACGATGTAATTTAATTTAATCAATATTAATCGACTGTTAGTTCACACATTTTGACAGCTGTTAACGCTCTAATCGTCTGTTAAGTGGTTATCTAACATCGTTTGGTCAAATTATTAGTCATGTCATATCATAGCATAACGAATAACTTATATTTAATCTGTAGCCCTGGCCTGTTACCTTATAATATAATCTGTGGTTGAATGTTTGAATTTATTGCATTTATTGTTGTTTGTTTACCCTGCTAAGCTAATTATCTCTTGTTGCTTTTGCAATTAAGTTTGTAAAATGGCTGAGGTAGTAATAAAGAATGTTGAAAATGCCTGCGAAACGGCTGAAGAGTTCACAAAAGTATTTTATAAACAAGTGGATAATAGCAGACATCTAACCTCAAAATTGTATCTTGAGACTGGTCTTTTGGTTTGGAATGGTAACGGCATTAACGGCAACGAGAGAATCCAGAAGTTCCTTATGGATTTACCGGCCAGCAACCATGTGCTGAAGACTTTAGACGCTCAGCCAATATCAGAGGCTTTGGTGTCGAGCAAACTGACGTACCTCATTCAGGCTTGCGGCGACGTGACCTACCAAAACGACGACGTGAAGAAGCCGTTCCAGCAGACGTTCCTCATAGTGGCGGTCGATGGCAAATGGAAGATTGCGTCAGACTGTTTCAGATTGCAAGTTCCATATTCAACGTAACCGACTGAAGTGAATTTAGATAATATACAGTGAACTTTGTGTATATAAGTGAACTTTCATGGAGTAGTGTGGAACTGGATACAAGATAAAAAAAAAAGTTTACAAGGTTAAGTGAACCACTTGATTATCATGCAAAATGTTGTAACCAGAAGATAGTCACATTATTCACAATAAATTTTTAATTGTTGGTTGATTAATTATTGTATTTCACTGTTCAATTGAACGCTATAAACTTGTGCCTAGCCTAGTTTGGTATTTACCTTGTGTATTTAACATTTCCATATTCATTTGGTATTGGGTAATGTTTAAATAAAATTAATTAATCTGTTTATCATACTTTTATTTCGTATACATATTAGGTTAATTAATGAGGCCAAACCTATCAGACTTACCAACTATCATCAATTGGCAACATTTAAGATTCTTACAGCCACCTGTGCTACAAAGTTGAACTGGCCTAGAACAATAAATTTAAAGTAATTTTTTGCTGTCATTGGCATGTTCTCTCATATAGGTTATATATATGTTCTCTCATTCTCTCACATAAGAAGAAAGGGTTAAATACAAATTTTATTACTTTGTTTAGCTCTTTGGCCGACAGGATACTCTGGACCGGGTGTAACATAAAGCATTTTTCAAAATGACTGAAGACCACGAGATATATTATATTTGACAGGACCTTCATTTATTTTTACTCAATTCTGAAGTTGATTTGATTTTGTGAAAATTTATGATTTGAAACATGCCTCGAACACATTTGTATTAAGCTTAGGGAATGCAATTTAACTGGTTATTAACCGTTTTTGTATGAAAATAACCGGTTAAAACCGGTAATAACCAGTTATTTGCATTGCCTAATTGAGCTATTAAATTGGGCCTTCCCACTGGACAGAAGCCATTTAATAAAGAATTGAATTGAAATTGGGCCTTTTAGAACAGCACATAATATATAATTGGACGTAGTTAAGGGAAAAGGCATCAATCTACCGTGACTTGCACTCGAGTAATTCGCAGTTTTAAGTTCACGGAGCTTTTAAACAATGATAGATTGATTTTACACAAAATTAGACTATGGAGAAAATGACCGATTATTTTTTTCTGTATGTATTTATAAAAATGATTTGCAGTTTTCACTACTTTTTGAGATATTAGGACTTAAGTGAATTGGATCCGTTTTGAGAAAAATGGTTTTGTTTTCATCAGTAACGATCCAACCAAGTGGATTGGATCATTTTTCCGATTTAAAATAATATCCCTGTGATAGATGTGGGTAGTATGTGATTTTAAAATAACTTGCCGCAATAATTTTCTTGATCCTTTTTGCTGATTGATAGTCTAGACCCTAAGGACCATCGTGGCATACTTAGCTCCACTGCCAAATGTTTCTTGGATGGAGTGCTTTCCCCTTAACTATGTTCAATTGCACTTACATTATCTCCACAGTGCAAAGGTATTTAAATGATATTATGTATCACTGCAACCTTTTTTATTTTGCTTTACATTATAGGTTGATTAAGTTTTCACCTCATAAGGGCCAGTGGGATGTACATCATCAAGGTAATTTAATTTGATCTGTATTTTAATAGGAATAAAGTTTATTTTCCTATCTTCATAAACAAAAAATGGCATTATCAAACAAACATTTTAAAATTTATGTCCTTGCAGGTAGATTCAGTCTGACTCAACAAAGTCCGTTTGTAGTGTTATGGTGGGCCTTACGAGACTAAGTATAAGTACTGCCTTAAGCCACTGAAAACATGCTTACATAAAATTTTACACTAATAACAAGTTGCAAAGCAAGCTTCTTTTCTCACTACAACTATTAATAAGTGAATGAATATCATGAGAAATTTTGATGTCACCAACCCTATTATAGTTATCCCTGTTATGTGCTAATAATCAATTAGGTACCTACTATTAGGGAGCTAGGGTTTAGTCTAGTTGAAATGACCTCTCCTCCACCGCTTAAGATATACCTAAGCCTATTTATTTGTTAAGTATCTTCTGTTATTAAACATTGAAATTTTAACCTTATCACACTGAGTATAGTTCATAAATACTACATGATTACCTATTATTCATTACCTATTTTTTAATAACCTAATAAAGTCGACTATGGTTAATGGTAATTGTTTCATACATTATGTCATAAAGTCAAACACCTTAGGTACCTACCTACTTGAAACTAATAATTGTGAATTTTGACGAATGGAAAAAAGTGGTGAAGTTAGCCAAGTCGGTTTTTCAAATGTTATGTTTTCTATGTATTTCTCTATACTATAATTATGAATATCGCTGTCTAGGACATGGTTGTCTAGGACATGTCGTAGTATGTAACTACCATCCTAGAGCTCAGTTTGGAACTAGGTCAATTTGTGTGAGATTGTCCTCTTATTTATTTATTTATATTAAGAATAGAAAACCTTAGGACTATTTCTACTAGCAAAAAGCAGGCCACTTCTGTAATTGAAAGGCCAACTAAATTTTTACAAGCTTTTATTAATTTGCTATGTTTGTATGTAAGTCAGTTCAGGTCAATCTTGCACGTCAAATTTGAACAAGATAATGCAATGGGCCACATTTGGACCACATATGGTAAACCCAATGACAATGCAACATTATGGTAGGTAGCTGGGGCTCTACTTTGAAATCAGTAATTCGAACTTCGGATCGCCCCATCACTTTCTTGCGAATTATTGACGCGTCGAGAGCAAAAGGGATAGCAATAGACGAAGTTCGAATTACGGATTTCAAAGTAGAGCCTCTGATCTGATGGAGTCGCAAGATGGCGACAGGATCTTCGCTATACTTAACGTAGACACTTCATGTTGGGACTTGGGACTCATTAGTTTGGTCTTGATAAGCAGATACTTAATGACTGCAAAAGAAAGTAAAGTCGGCAACAAGGAAATCGACGCGGCTAACCGCCAGATCGGCAGGTACAGCGCCGTTAGATTTAAACCAACTCTTAATAATTGAAAGCACTTGACGTGACGAGGCCTGGGTTAGTAGGTCGCAGGGCCGGAGACTCTTGGCCTCGTTAATGCGCAGTCAATGCATGCCATGTTAAAATTGCTTCTTAGGCAGGGCCGATCAAGACTTCTCGCAATGCATCTTGTATTGTCAACCTTAGGTATATTGTCCTTGCCTTTTTTTTAGCGGATGCTCTGCTGTCATGTCCCAGAGCAGAGAAAAGGTTCTTATTACGAACTAAGTAATATTTTATAAATTTATGACATGTGCACAAAAATATGTTTAAAAATAACTGTTTTGTGACTTGAAAAGTTTTTGAGATAATTTGACTGAGATACAGACAGACATGACGACATGACGTGACGAAACTAGAAAAGTTTCTAGTTTGCCTACAGAACCCAAAATGCGATTGGTTTTTTTTTACCTACTATAATCTCCAAGAAATAAATTACACTCCGTACAATAGTGTTCAACCCTTTTAAAGATGGGTAAGCAATATGGAATTGCAGCCAGACAGCAAAGGAAGCACCAACTGTAAACAAAACAAGGTCCTGTTGAGAACAAAATAAGTTATTTATACCTACATATATACTTAGGTACAGTCAAACTAATAAATACTTATACTTATACGTTCCTATGGCATCAAAAATATCTACCTATACGCCCCTATGGCATTCATAATAAGGTATATGTACACATATATTTGTCGCGATGGCCGTTTAGATATGTCCTTTGGACTGTAAGCCTACTTATAGCACAGAATAAGTAATAGTACTATAGTGATTACATATATACTTAGGTACAGTCAAACTGATAAAAATATACGTTCCCATGGTATCAATATTATCTATACGCCCCTATGGCACTAATAATAAGGTACATGTATATACATTATATTTGGCGCGATGGCCGTATACATGTGCTTTGGACTGTAGGCCTACTTATAGCACAGAATAAGTAATAGTACAATAGTGGTTTGAGACGCGCGGACGTAAAGTAGGAAGGTAGCAGGTCAGTCAGTATCATAGGTCAGTATATTGAATCCAGATATGCATCTCTCCTTTTTTTCCAAAATCGCAGCCAAGGTTTCTAATAATTACCCACGGTCCGTGAATTACCCTGCCTAATAGTTTCAGAGTTCCCCATACTGGTCAGTATTTGGACAGCTAGCTCACTTTGGGTTAATTTTCCAGCATGTTTGACGTCGTTGGACCACTTATCACCGACATAATACCTATAGCGACACTGATTATATCGATAGATACTGACTCGAGCAATAGCAGATGAAATATCCGTTGATATTATTAGACGGTTCGTTACATTAGTGTAAAGGCCCTTTACGCCGGTGAAAACCTGCGGATTTATACTATGGCTTTGGTGATATGGGAGACAAATGGAACATGTAGTCTGGATATAAGTTTAGGTACACATGCATCCAGTATGCCCCCTGTCCTGCCCTTACGATGGTTTCTTCCACCATAATATGTATACATAGCTCTGCATACGTACGTAGTTTTTTTACACTAGGATAATAACGGACAAATTCGCACAAGTTTCCTTTAATAACGTATCAATATTGAAAAAAAAAACGCGTTTATTGTATGGGTGCCTTTTTAAATAACAAATTTTACTGTTATTTTTTGTTGCTATAGCGGCCATAGTAAAAACACCTTGTGAAAACTTCAAGTGTATATTACGGTTCATGAGAGACAGACAGACGGAGGACGGCCGGACAGCGGAGGCTTAGTAATAGGGCCGTTAGCTGGCACCCTTTGGGTACGGAACCCTAAACAACGGAGTACCTATGGTATCGCACTTCGTTTTGATTGAGAAGTGACTCCTGTAGGTACTGGGTATTAAATATTCCTTGAATAATTGTCAAGTACGTACTTGCAGAACCGCATTTATAAGCACTCTGCACTACTTAGTTCACTGTCTTGATGGCATGATGACACTTGTTATTATGTACCTACTCACCAAGTAAAGCCGCAAATGAAACCAGCGATCATGTGCGTTTTCCTCGTGCTGACATGCTCCACCCTGGTCATGACCCTCTTGCAGCAATTAGGGCAGGGGTAGAAGATGGGGCGCGCTTTGAGCGGAGGCTGAAGAATGATGGTCTCCCGGACGACCGGCCCGGGCGGCTGCTCGCTGTAGGGCGGCGGCGGCTCGCGCGGCGCCCGCGCCCGCTCGGCGCCGTCATCTCCCATAGGATCCACTCCTCTGTTTACGACCATTATTATTTCTTGGTTGGGCTGCATGCCTACTTTGCACATAAGTCATATTGATTACAATTAGGTATCCCGCACAGCCACAGTCGTTATCGTAGCGTTATTGGTGTTCATATCTTATCATTTTAGATAGCAATTAGATAAGTAAAATTCTATTCGAGTATGTATCAATGTGGAGAAACACAAAATCCATTTTTGAAGCATTTATTTCCGTAACTTTATACATGTATTTGTAAAATACTAACATTTAACCTAAAAAAAGTTTAAAGCGGTAATTTACAGACTCACGAATAATGCTATTAATTGCGAGAAGAATTTGAAGAATGTGTTAAGATTACGAAAGGACGACAAAGTTCTCTCTACAAGAGTTGGAAGTTGCAGTTGACAAACATTTGTGGGGCCAAAACCAATTATTACGAAAAAATCATATACTTAACTAGCCATTAAAAGCCTTAAATGGACCATTTTCTTCTCTTTTAGGAGAGAAAATAATATCTATCAAATAAATTTTACAAATTTTACAAATAAGCTTTGGTTATTGTCCAATCGGTCTAGGAGGGAGTGACAAAAAAACAAGAGATTTTTGTCGGAAAATGATTATGTAGGTAGGTATAGTAAGAATTGTTTCCTTGTTCGAAACCTCGTAAGGGAATGGAAGTTTAATGAAAGACAATTTGTTCATGAACAAAGCAATTGCCTTTAATTTTTTACCACACTTATTTAATTTAACTCGAGCTTTTTAGATATATATAGGTAATATCAAAGTCAGTCAGGCAATCGTCGAGTTTCAATCGGTTTAAAAGTTTTTGTTTTAATTATAAATACCTATGTATAAACACAATATTAACGCGCATTTTATATGTTGTCAACACACAATCAAAATAGTCGTTTATCTCGTAAGATCAGAACTTTTTTTTGCCACTCCCTTTTAGAAAAAGTAATTTTGTTTTTACTTGGAATGTAAAGTTTCCTTTAAACAAGAACTAAAAACAAACCAACACAAGAATAAAATATCATAAAAAATGTAAATGATTACAAATTTAATTCATAGCATCAACATTAGAAAAATTTCACTTATTAGGTACATAGGTATGGCTCTGAAAATAAGGAAAAGAAATTGCCTTTTTTTAATCAAAAATCATCACAGTTACTTTTTCTGTACCTTATCTTGATTCCCAAAGATTTTATCATTAAACTAAGTTTTATGGCAGAAATAATTTTGCCTAAAGGCCGTTCACCGTAAAAAATTATAAAGCCGGGTACTCACAAGCGCGCCGTAACTAACTGGACGCGGGTCGCGAGCTTGTTCTCCACTAGAAGCTCGTTACTGTAACTGTTACGGTTACAGTTACAGCTCGCTAGCGAGTACCCAGGGCTTAACGCATTCGCTGCCGTCCCTTGCCCAAGCCTTGTCGCAGGTGTCGCGGCTTTTGTTTATCACGAAGTTCAAGGCACAGGGCGAGTCTGGAAAACGCTGTCATGTGTTGTCGCCGTTGTCGGCATATAATGCGTTAAACAATACACCAAACTGAGTTACTAGCAAGATCGATTTATCCATCACTAGCATATAGCAACCCTTCCTCTTTAAACAACGTCCCGGGAAAGGTGCATAGCTCCATTATTGATTGCTAGTGTAAAAACTACTTGGTGTATACACTCACAGCTGCTATCAAACATATTGAATTGACAACATGATTTTTTGAAAAGGTGTTCTGATAAAAATCTTGATTACTGAGGTTGGTCTTAAAAGCACACTTTATTATTATTATTTACTGAGAAAAAAAAGAATATTATGTTTGCTACTTGTTTGTTTGTAACCGCGTTTTGTTTTATCAAGACTAGCACTAGCTGTGACGTAGAAAATACCACGTAGCGTTTAAGCTCTTTAGGTGGCCCATATACGGAACGATCCGTCGTTACGATTCGTCGGTTCAGATAGAAATCGAGCGATGGATTGTGTGTGTGTGGCAATATCGCATCAAAATTTCAATAGAGATATGAATCGTCACGATATCGTTTCAGATCGATGGTAATGACGGATCGTTCCGTATATGGCGGCCTTTAGCCATTATCACAAATTTGTTTAGTCTCAGAAAATAAAGAACAAAAAATATATAGTATGCTTTTGTGACAAACCGTGTGTCTACAAGCGTGTTTTTTTTTTCAGAAAACCTTCAAAAAATTTTCTTGTTGTCAATTAGACAAGGTGCTCTAAAAAATGTGAAATTGGGTGAAGGTTATGGGTAAGGCCCAAAAAGTTGGGCACGCTAACTAACTCAATTAATTTTTCTATCAAACTTTTCCGTTGTGACAGCCATCCAATAGGGTATTTGCCTATTTTTTATTAGTATTTACCTGTATATACCTTCCTAATAGCCTAGAATAAATAGTTTTTTAATATCTTTAAAAATACAAAAGATATAAATGTTTAAGCTTGCTTTTAGACAGAGGGGAAAATACAGTAATATGACGTCATATTACTCAACCGCCATATGAATTGCACGCAAAGCATCGTTTTGTGAGAAAGAAATAGACAAAAAACTTTAAAAGGCTATAACTTTTTTATTTTATTACCAATTTTATTTTGTTTTTGAATTACTTTATCATACTACGTATATTGATAAATAATGCAGATTAATATATGTAATTTAACATTAGGCAAATACCCTATTGTAGGGACACTTTTCGTTGCACAACGGAACTTTTATCGACCTCGTTTGTATACTGCCTGCGCAACTGCGCTTAACTATGGTCCAACTTTTTGGTCCTCACCCTTGATATTTTTTAAGTCTAGGAGCTTTTTCAGTTATTTTGAGCACCTTTTCTGCTTTGATATAAAAGTAGTGTGATTCTATGTTTATATTTTTATAATTTTATGTATTAAAAGCTATTTATTGTATGTAAAAATATTTCCTTACTATGGAAATTAATAAATTGCTGCCAATTTTTTCCATAAGGCTTACAAACAATCTAGTAAGATTTCTCGATTCCATTATAAAAATAGTACACAGTTACGTTTGTTTACAAGCTAAAAAAGTATGACAAAATAACAATGCAACATTTGCCAAGTTATAGACCGTTCTAGATGCGAAGGAAGGCTTCAGTTTTCATTGTAAGTACATTATTAGTGGGACAGGCTAGGTACACCACCTGAGCCCCCCTTGATGTAGTTTCTACATATGAATAACTAGCTGTTGCTCTCGACTCTGTCCCTTGGGAACTGTATCATTTTCCAGGGTTAAAAAGTGCCCTTTGTCCTTCCCCGGTTTTCAAGTTATCCCTATACCAGATTCCATTAAAATCCGTTTACAAGTTGAACTGTGAAAGTGCAACAAATAGCCAGAGTTACTTTTGTATTTATAATAATAGTATAGATACACGGACCATTTAATACCAAATTTAAATAACACATAGATATGGCATAAAGGGTAGAAATGTTATCATAGTTTCATTATAATCTTATTGAGGTCATGTACAAAAGAGGACCCATTAACCAACCAAGTCATTGCTATTGTCAATATATAGAGGATAAGATGAGTAGCAGGAGCAGTTAGCACTTGTTGCTCTTGCCAACAAATGTGTTGCAGTTGGGGCAGTAATGTTCCGCATCCTTGAATGTGTCGAAGCAGTACGGCACCAGGCCCAGGCAGCACAGCGAGCACACCCTGCAACAAACAGAAAACAAATTTTACAGTTTTACATTATTACGACGCATTAGCCTACGAAGCTAGTGGTAGCTTCAGAGACTTTTATGTTTTCTATGTATTTCTTTATATATGTAAGTTTATCATCGTCTAGTACCCATAGAACAAACCTATAGCTTAGTTTGGGACTAGGCCAATCTGTGTGAGATTGTCCTCTTATTAATTTTATTGCTTAATAATGTTGTTCAGTCAATGCCTCTGGAATGTTAGCAAGCAATGGCATTACAATGTTGCATGCTGCGGTGGGATGTGAGAGGCCGGGAGCGTATTTGCGACGTCATCGGGTGACGTCACACGCAGGAGCCAACCAGGAGAATACCAGCCAGTCTGAACCCGACCCTTGCACCTCGCTGTAGTGTGTTTCCTTGTGACCATCCTAATAAATATTGTTAAAACAATCCTCTTTTTATTAAAACAGCGGTGGGATATTTCCCAATAACTCTCCGAAGTGTAAAGTGAGATAAGGATCTAATTTAAATAAAATAAAGACAATGCCGCAAAGTTCTCGGAATCGTAGTGCTCACAGTGATTGCAGTGTTCGCAGAACTCTTCGGACCGGTCGAGCTCCACGTCCTCCAGTAATACGCCGCCGCCTAGATCGCGAAAACGTTATCGTTCGCCAACTTCGGAACTTGGGTCAGTTCCTAGTTTTGACCCGAGCAAGGATGGGAGGTATGTAAAGGGATGGCTGCGGCAAGTTGAGGCTATCGGAGCTGCATGTGACTGGAGCAAGCGCCGCTGCTTATTCAACGCTACTCAGGCTGCACAAGGTGAAGGGAAAGCTTGGTTTGATCTCTAGAGCCCTAAGAAAAGAACTTGGAAATGATTAAAAAAAGAATTGTTTATTGCTGATTCAAGGGAAACAAATAATTTCACCACGATGGGAGAAATTGTGATTTTTGAAAGTAAACGGGTAAAGTCTTTAGTTATGTATGCTGGCCGATGACTGCTATGATTAAGTGTCTAGGACTGGATTTAACCGAAAGGCAGCGAATTGGCATTATGCTGGGTGGTATAAAATACAGAAGTATTGGTGTAGTTTTTGAAAGCTTTGAAACTATGCAAGCTCTGATGACGCAATGTCAGGACGCTCTCTCGATTCTCAGAATAATTTATCACAAAGTGGGACTGATTATAAACAGCTACAATTAAAGCGACCACGCGTTAGGAAAAGCGATTACAGCAAAAGAGTCGATAACAAGGGACCTTGAGTGTAAAAGTAAACAAAATAAAGTGGATGTAGCACAAGTAGAACAACGCAAGCCCTCAATTTAGGGCTCGTCCAGTCCACAAATCATATTTGGCCTAGTTTTGAAAAATACTGGTGTCACAGAATAAGTAATAGTACATGTACAGAAGTTGCACTTCCGAGCAAAAACGTTGATTAGGCATAAGGTACGTGCCTATTCTATGCTTCTCTTACTATCGAATAACTTGTATTCATTCGCACGCGGCACGTGTAGTGCTATAGGGTTGTCAGTGTTGTCACACGCAGAAGTGTAGAAAACATCAATGAGGGCAAAAAATGTTTTAGCTCACCAGATGTTGCTTGCTCGCTTGCGGAGGTCGTATCGACGTTTTTAACCCACTTCAAAAAAAAGGAGGTCCTCCATAAGTCGGATTATTTCTTTATGTATGTTCCCCGATTACTCAAAGACGACTGTTCCGATTTGAAAAAATAGCCGCTCGAGTAGGTTTTGAATCGGCGGACTAATAATAAATCTTACATCGTGTTTAAGAACTAAAACAACTACAATTTGATATCTTAAAATAAATGGCGCACGCGTGCTCGCTCGCTCGGTGCCGGCGTGATATCCATTCTCAGAATGGACGAGCGGGAAGGTTACTAAGGCGGCGCGACACGCCCAGTGCAACCCCTCTGCTGGTGTGTACCGAGCCGCGAGCGCCGTCGACAGCCACGCTGTGGGGTCAACGAAGGTCAGGCCATGCGCGCCGATGCAAGGTTTCATTATTAAAGTTTTAAACTTGGTACAATGAATAATTATTATTTGGATAAACACGTTCAGAGCGGATTATTTTGATATAAGAAAATTATTGAATAAAATCGTTAGGTTTTGACTTTCCTGCTGTGTAAAAAAATTACACCCCCCTCCCCCATTCGTGATCATTTGTGAATTTTTTCTGACCCCCCACTCCCCCATAAACGATCACATGATTTCTGGACGAGCCCTTACAATGTAAGCATTGTCATCGGTATGGCCATACGGTTGAAAATTGCTTTCGAAAACTAAACCCAACAAACTTGTGCGCTGATAAATTGGTACGCAATATGACTACTACATGCTACAATTGCTACATAAATGATTATCCAGTGAGATCTATTATTGATACCGGCAGTTCGGTAACACTTATACACCAAAGAATATCACAAAAAAAATTGGACTGCACACAAATCCGAGCACAGCACTTATCTGTGGGCTCAAAGGGATTATTTTAATGCAGCCGCCGTTGGTCAAACTGCTTGTAGATTAAGCAGTGATGGAGTGGGAATCAATATAACTCCATTGATTATGAACGATGATAACCAGTGATCGGATCTAGGATGTAATTTGGTGTGAACAACCTCAAATGTTATGCTTAACATGTATGTGACTCCAGATTTCCCGGGATTTTGGAAAATGTGTTATTGTTAATAATTAATAACTTTTGAAGGCAGGGTTTGAGAGGATAAAAAAATATCAATGATAATTATCGTGATAATAATAGATGGATAATTATATTAATTATCAATTGATAATAACAAAAAAATTAGATTGTAAAAGAGAACTGTATTCCAAGTATTTGAACGTGTATTTCCGCAATTGCGTCTGTTTCGTCTGTCTGGACACAATTTGTTTTTATTTGTGTTTTGTTAGAATTTGTTATGAAACAATATAATAAATGAATTTCTTACACTGGTGATAATTATCCAATAATTACGGCAAATGAGTAAGAGTTGAATTTTAACGTTAATGTCCACTCCACAGCTCTCTTTTGTTTTACCGTGCTATGAAAACTCCAAACCCTGATAATGAGTATGCTGAAAGATGGCAATAATGAGGGTGAAAGAGACCAAATTTTTAAATGATTATGAACTATTGAAAGACCAGGAAATCCCTGGAGGGGTTAAGATGGGTGGTACCATGTAACGGGTGGGTGTATTAAAAATTAGAAGAAATAGAGGTATGGCTGATATTTTATGAGTCCAATGTTGGATTATGTATAATTTTGCTGATTGCTGATGGATGACTGTCCATTACTCCTTGTTATTATTGTTGTTTTACAACCAGTTCACAATCAATAGTATGATAACATTGTGCAATGTTAGCACACAAATAATGAATCATAAATCCCTTACTCATTATATTTCTCCTTTATCTGATAGCAACATGAGCATGAAATAAAACAAATTCTAAAAGTTATCTAGTATGAGAACTGGATAACAAGTTTGTAGCCTAAGCCGCTGTAAAATATTAGGTGATCATAACAATTTTTAGACATTGTTTTCCTTATCAACTTGATAATAATTTTCATTACCTTGTTTTCATCTGCTAGTTGCCTAAAACATTATGTATTACACTGCCATGAAAGAAAGGACTAGCAAAAAATCTATTGTTTAATTCTAGAACAAAAAACCTAAAACCCACACAAGGAATCTCTAAATTGGCTCTTCAAATTGAAGTCACTAATTGACACCTGCCACATTCAAAACACATACAACAGCTGAAGTGTTAATTCCACTTGTCTGTAATAGACATTCGCTTAATCAAATACCCAGGCTCCTAGTTTAAATAGGAGCAATTAGTGGAGAACTTCCTCATACTAACTTATATAAATACCCTGCTATGTTATATCTAGGCAGGAAAAACATGGTTCTAACACGGAAGTTCTAGAAGTAATCTCAATAAGCCACAAAGGCAAACAAAGGCTTAATAAAAGGATAAGGAAAAGTAAAACATGCGATAACAAATAACATACCAAATGGACTCTGACAGGAAAGTAGCCAAAATACCATACACACTTTCATGCATAGTTCAACATGTTGATACTCACATAGTGATAACACACACTGAACCTGCAACTAAGTGAGTGTGCCAGGCCGTCGTGTAGTTGACTCTGGTGGTGACCACTTTGCCACAGTTGAAGCAGGTGATGGTAGTGGGCTCGCTGCCCACGGCCTGCGGCAGCACGATGCCCACCGAGACGGGCACGGGCGCGGTGCCCGCCGGGGGCTGCGTCACGGTCGCGCCCGCCGGCGGGTGAGGATACACCCCCATCGGAGTGAATGATTTAGGCGGCGGGTATGACCCATGAGGTCCGTCCGGAGCCACGAATCCGTATTGCGGATTGCCCACGACTTCAGCATACGCTGGTGGAAGGTCATTTGGAGCGGACGGCACGTTACTAGCCATAGTAGCCATTGCGTCGAACAATCAGCAGTTTTCGTCAAACAATAATAAACACAATCAAGCAGTCACTTTTTAGCTTATATGCGCAGCGCAGCAGTGTTCTTCTAGTAATCTTTTTATCTACAAAAGTTTCTTGACTTTTAATTTGAAAAGGTATCAACGTACCGACGATAGCAAAAAGTACAAAACGTTAATATAAATAAAAATTCCCAGACGATGAGTGAAGTGACGTCAAGACAAATTGCCCCAAACGTCACAGATTACCACAGACCAGACAGACACATAACCCGTAAGCACAGATGCGGTACGGATCGGTATACTTTGGTTTGGAGACAAGAAACTTTCCGGCAAGAAAGCCAACTTAGCCAACGCATAAATCATTGCTTGCTTCCACCATGCACTGGGGCATCAGTAATTCGAACTTCGGATCGCCCCGTCACTTTCCTGCGAATTAGTGACGCGTCGGCAGCAAAAGGGATAGCAATAGACGAAGTTCGAATTACGGATTTCAAAGTAGAGCCTCAGGCTTTTGTGTCGAACGCTGTTGATATTGCATTATCTATCTTTATCCTAGCGTGTTTTAGTTATTTAGTCGTAGACATATTACATTACTTCGGATGGACTTGCGACTTCGCGAGGTAACTATTATTTATAGAGCTCTTAAATGTCGAATAATTGTGTTGTTTTAAACTCTGTGAGACAATGCTATTTAGTGCGACGTAGTTTGTAATAAATCATAGAGATGGCGCTTGCAGTTGCTTGGCCAAACTATTTCTAAAGTCCCAGATAGACGTGCGAGTAAGTACGCCTTACTTATGGCTCGGCGACCTTATTCGTCCGTGTGAACCGTGTGTCACCGCGTGCGAACTTCTAAAGCTAAACACAGGCGAAAAAGGTCGTTGAGCTTTAAGTACGCGTACTTACTCGTACGTCTATCTGAGACTTATCTGAGATCTCCCTACTCGGAAAATCGAAGTTCGAAGATCACTACACAAATATATTTTAGCGCGTGCAATTAGTCAGCAAGGCTTCTGTCGATAAGATCGAACTTATAAGGCTGCCTAATTGAGAATGCCCGCGCTAAAATGTGTTTCGTACGCTCTGACGGGACTACTTAAACCCGCCGGTTTATATACGCTGCGCCGCGTTCACTCGTTCACTCGTTCGACCGACCGAACGCCGTTTTTAAGAGAATAACACCCCAGTATTTCTACTAAATACCTAACTACATATTTTCTTAGGAATAACTATAGACAAAAACTTGCAATGGAGTCCCCATATAGCAGTACTAGCAGGTAAATTAAGTTCGGCAGCTTATGCTGTTAGGAAAATCAGACAACTTACCAATGTTGAGACAGCTCGCTTAGTTTATTATAGTTATTTTCATAGTGTTATGTCGTACGGTATTCTTGTATGGGGAAAAGCCGCTGACATACAGACTATTTTCGTGTTACAAAAAAGAGCCATTCGTTCTATATATAACCTAAACTCCCGTGATTCCTTAACATTACTATTTAAAGAAATTAATATTTTGACAGTAGCATCACAATTTATTTATGAGAATATTATTTATGTCATTAAAAATCAAGACTCTTTTTGACATACATAATTTAAAACAAGAAATAAAAATCAAATAGCTACAAAAAAAAATCGTGTCCGTAAGGTATATAAATCATTTGTAGGTCAATGCATTCATTTCTATAATAAATTAGTTATCTGACGAAGTTTTCAAGTTAGGTATCATTTCCAGTACTTAAAAATTACTTGAAAAAGTCGTTGATGTCTAAAGCCTACTAGGTACTTATAGGGTCGAAGACTATCTAACAGATAAAAATGCTTGGCCTAAATTAAACACCTAAATATCTTATAATAACTTAATCATACAAATATGTAAAACATTGTGTATTGTCTAGGGGACACGGTTTCTGTAGGAGAATGTATCGAAACTTTTTATGTGTTGTTTTGCACCGTCATGGTAAGTATAATTTTTATTTATTTTTTATATTTACTACTTATGAGTTCTTGTAGAAATTTTGAGTTTTGAAACATTTTCCTGCTCAACTACGCATGATATATATATTCATATTTTTTGTTACATTCATTGTTTTATATATTGCTAGGTTAAGTTTTTTTTTGGTTAGGGCGCATAACGTCCCACTCGCAGAATGTCCCTTTATCCCTTTCGCGAAATGTCCCTTTCCTAAATGTCCCTTACGCAAAATGACCCTTCTGCAAAAGGTCCCGAAATGACCCATTCGCAAAATGTTCCGTCTGGTAAAAGCTTGTTTAACTAGAGTCTTCTCATGGAAAGGAACGTTTTGCGAACGGGTCATTTTGCGAAAGGGACGTTTTGCGAACGGGTCATTTTGCGAAAGGGACGTTTTGCGAACGGGACTTTATTTATGTGAAGGGACGTTTTGCGAACGGGACCTTTTGCAGAAGGGTCATTTTGCGTAAGGGACATTTAGGAAAGGGACATTTCGCGAAAGGGACGAAGGGACATTCTGCGAGTGGGACGTTATGCGCCCTAACCATTTCGCAGACGGGACGTTTTGCGATAGGGGCGTTATGCAATAGGGACGTTTTGCGAAAGGGGTGGGACCTTTTAAGAAAGGGACGTTTTGCGAATGGGGTATTTTACATAAGGGACCATTTGCAGAGTTGACGTTTTGCGAATGGGACGTAGTTTTGCTGGAGGGACGTTTTGCGAGTGGGACGTTATGCGCCCTAGCCTTTTTTTTTCGTTGTATAATATCATATGTATATCATAAGCAATATTTAAAAAACGACTGACTGTTGAGTTTCTTGCGGCGTTTCTTCTCAGTAGTGGTCTCTTGCGAAGCGCTGGTAGATTTTTGACGTGTAAAAGTGCCCGTGCGGCCTACTTACTGAATAAACATCTTTTATCTTTTATCTTATCTTTAATAGATTTTGAAAATTCATGACTCGGGTACGAACGTTTCGCGCCCATCACACTCGGCTTTATGCACGAGACCTGTGGCCAGTTTTATAAAGCTTACAATTTACAGGTTACAAGTTTCCATTTGATACAACCTGGTCAACCTCGACCAATGACGACCAGCCATTTGAGCAGTGTTGCCAGTTTAGACCTTGTAACCTGTAAATTGTAATTTGTACCATTATAAAACAGGCCCCAGAGGCCCTACTTTGAGAATCGAAGTTCGAAGTTACGTTAGCTCCATCCCTTTCTCTCGATTTAGTCTCGAATGACGAGTGACAGGGATGGAGCTATCGTAACTTCGAACTTCGATTTTCAAAGTAGGGCCTCAGTTAGTGTTAACTTTCGCATGGCAAGCCTTCACATAAAAAAAACCACTTAAACCTATGACCTACCTACCTAGGTAGGTACTTTGGCTATGCTCAAAAGTTAAGTTATTTTATTAGGCTTACGCTAAATCTCTCGTTCATTCAACTGACAGGTCAGCGTAATTGACGGGGTGCTTGTCGTCGCTACGAGGAGCACCTCCACACATTCCGCCTGTGTTGGATAACTGCGGGTGCCGTTGGTGGTGGTGGTGGTGTTAGGCAACCGGCCGCGCCGGCGCAGTGGCGTGGGACTCGCACTGCAGCGCGCGCGTGTACTAATCCGACCTTCCCAAAACAAACAGTTCAACTCGCGAGTTGTAAACGACGAATTCTTCGAGTGAGTGTTGTGTAACGAAACAAAATAATTTATTAACACAGCTATTAGGCGAAATTACGTAATTATTTTTAAATCAATGTGCATAATGTTAACATATACCTACTTAATCGTTTTGTTTAAAATAAAATGTAAGTCATCGTGTGATGGCCCAGTATAACTTGCCAAATAGGTACGAGTTGGGTATGGGGATGGTGACAGTAAGATCAAACTTCAATATTCATAAATGGCAACTAGATACCACATTAAGTAGCAGCTTTTGAGTAAAAGCCTAAACAAATTTAAAAAAAACGAACTATAGAATTTTTAATCTTTTAACAAAAGGTCAAATTGCAATAACTTACTCAATGCCATTTACGTTAAGAAAAAACAATGTTGCATGGGCGCCGCATAGGATTATTTTCAGGGAAGCATCTGCACGCCTTAAGATTTTATTAAAACAGACACTTTTAATAAAAATATATACTTTTTTCATGACGGGCGGAAGCAAGTGCACCTGTCTGCTTACACGCTCCTGCCGGCGCCCATTTACCTTAGTGTATCATCGGATACAAATCTCTTCTACACATACCTTTTTACGAGTTTTACCTTACTTTGTCCAAAAAGGCAAATAATACTGTATCGAGGTTGACCAATTCCAATGCGTCGAAAATAGTTGAGAACTTATTTCACGGCGTTCCTAGCGCTGCCTTGTACCTATGTCCTGAACACTTCGGGCATAACTAGAGGCCACCGCACGAACACAGCATACCTATTTTTCTAGTCTTCAAAATTATTTATTTTGTATATTTTTATACCAAGTACTTACTTATGTATATCAGAATGAAACCCTTGCGTAGTACCTATTGACCAACGTAAAGGCTCTACTCAATCGATATCTACCAAGATCGATAATCTAGAAAGGTCTGATATTACGAAATTCTCGCGAAATGTGTTGTTTATGTAATCAATTTGCATTTACTAACAGATACACAAATGCCTTTAGTAAAGTTATAGAGCAGAAGTTGGTCAAGATCGCTTTGAGAAATTGCTTTTTTATTGGCTTTTTGCATTTTTGTACACAACATAGTAGGGCTTCCATAACAACAGCAATAAATTATAATATGCTTACAGGGTGTCCCAGAACTTGACTTAAATATTAAGGGATATAAAAGCCCTTCCGGTCCAGAAAGTATTTTTATCTTCTCAATCTCTTAATTAATATAGTATAGTATATTAAATCCTCAATGGTTTCGCACTACGCCGATCCGAATCCGATCCGAACTCGTGAAGATACGGATCTAGACCGGATATATAATTAAATCGGATGACGGAAGCCGGATCTAATGCGTAAATTACCATAGAAATAGTTCTACGACTACTCCGGACCGTATTTTCACCGGTTCGGATCGGATTCGGATCGGACGTAGTGCGATACCACTCTAATCCCAAAATATAAACGCTATTCAAAATAAATCCATACTTTCTATGTCACAGTGCGAAGAGTCAATTGTTGAATAAAAACCGCCTTAAAAACGCAAAAAATAACTTCTTTTTAACTGACTTTAAAAAAGGAGCAGGTTATACGTCCCACTGTATGTATTTTTAAAGTGGTAAGTTCGTCAGCCCGACTGAAGTCGGCTTTTGGTTAAAAATATTGTGAGTGCCGACTTCAGTTGGACTGACGAACTTACCACTTTAAAAGAAGTTATTTTTAGCGTTTTTGAAAGCGGTCTTTTGTTTTTTTTTAAAATATCTTATTTTATACTTTTTATTTATCATAATAAACTGTTATCTAGTCCCACTTCTTAGTTCATATGAAACTTTCAGACATTTCAAGCTCGCCACAGCAACGCCGCGGGAAAGTCATAGTCATATTTAAACAATTAAACGTTCTTCGTTATAGTTGCTCAACTATCTTAACCGAGAAATAGGACCCATTGAGGAGTTCCGGTGGCCATCTGTGGTCTTCATCATCAGGGGCTCTACTTTGAAATTAGTAATTCGAACTTCGGATCGCCCCGTCACTTTTTTGCGAATTAGTGATACGTCGAGAGCAAAAGGGATAGCAATAGACGAAGTTCTAATTACGGATTTCAAAGTAGAGCCTCAGTTCCACTTCACTAAATGATACCTACTTTCTGAAAGCAAATGCTAAAATCGCTATATGTATGGCTATAATATTTGAGGAGTTCCCTCAATTCCTTACGGATCCCTTGTACTTTAGATTCAGATTTGCTGAAAATGGGACCACCACTGAAGTACACCCTATCAAACCAAAAAAATTTTAAAAAATTGGTCAACAATTGACGGAGAAATCGGTGAACAAACGTAAAAAAATATGCAGTGAAACATAGAACCTATTCCTTTTTTGAAGTCATTTCAAAACGAGAAACGCTTTAGTGGCTTTAAAAGTATGGATTTATTTTAAATGTAACTTCTGAGTTCGTCTGTACCTTAGTGCAATGATATTAAGTAGGTAATGATATTTGTGGCTTAGGACACTTAGGAACTTAATTTGGTCATTAGTCAAAAATAACGCACTTTGAAAGTAAACTATCACCATAATATAACCTACCTGCATACATCCCGCAAGCCTCCTCTATTTATCTTTTAAGGGCTGTGGTAAGGATAACCCAAGGCATTCGCAGATGTGCAAGACTTTCATTGCGATGTTTTTCACTTAATTACATACAAGTACGAGCTACGAGGGTCAAATAGAAACTTTCGGTAATAGAAGCTGATGAAAGAATACCGGGCGTGTGACACATCGGGAGATTCAATAGAGTATTCCGGTATTAGAATGAGTCAGATACAACATAATTTGTATCTGACTTAGGAAGAATTAGGCGTGCGAAAGTGGTTTTCCCGTTGGATCACTTATTGTCTAACGATCAGAGGGCCCTGCCAAGATGCACTACGCTAACTAGCGTTTCTATTCGTTTAGTTTTTAAACCAATCGCGTCACTGATAGATGACGTGATACGAAAAGTCACGTGACCTACCAGTGACACGATTGGTTTAAAAACGAAACGAATAGAAACGCTAGTTAGCGTAGTGCATCTTGTCAGGGCCCTCTGAAAACGACACGTATCAATTGGTGCCACAAAACTTTGAATTTTAAATCAACGGAGGAAGCTCAAATGCCGTTTTTACGGGTCGTGAATATTTCCATTTTTTTGCAAGTTTGTCTTCATTTGTTACCTTTACGAATATGAATTCAATGTTAGGTAATAATTAAGTAGTGTGAAACCACAAAACAAATGAAACGAAACAGTTAGCTTGTCGTCTTCCTGGCCATTCGACCGCGACGGATTTACTTGTTTTTTGCCCAGAGATAGTAATAATCACGACTGTTTGCATGCAATGCTGAGGAGATGTCTCGCGATCAACACTTCTTTATTTGTTGGTAAGGTGGCCTACGTCGAGTCACTCTTTGACACTTCATAACGGATACTTTACGCGGAAGTCGGATAAGTAGGTAGTTATAGAGAAGTACTATAGCATAATCTTAATCAGAGACAGGACGGTTACGCAAGTTCCAGAACGCCACGGAACCCGGCAGTGCGCGAAGGCTTTCGCCGTACTGCCGGGGTGATACACAGACAGACCCCAGTAATAACGGCGCATTACGGGTCACGTCTCGTCTGACTCCTGCTTTCTCATGGACCGACCATAGATTCAGGCACTGAATTAGTTATGTTATGAGTTAACCTGAGGTTAACCTCCTCATCTCTCACATATTAAGACTACGTAATATAGTATAGTATGTCTACCAACTTTAAATATTGAGCGAACATAGAGCCAGCGCCTCTATTCTAGGCGGTAAAATCCAAATCGTATTTGACCAGGTGCACGTTTTATAAAGCTACAAGTAACAACTTTACAGGTCTAAACTGGCAACACTGGTAAAATGGCCGGTCGTCATTGGTCGAGGTTGTGTCAAATGGAAACTTGTAACCTGTAAATTGTAATTTGTAGCTTTATAAAACAGGCCCCAGAGGGCTTATTGTCTAACGCACTCGCAATCACGATCGTTTTCATTTTGAAAATCGAAGGCTTGTCTGCATACAAAATGAAAACAATTGCTCCACTTTGAAGACGGTTGCGATTGCGAGTGCGTTAGACAATAAGCCCTCTGTAATGGTATTGTTTTAACTCGACCGCCATTACTGGCAAGTATTTCAAGTAAATAGGGCGAGTTATCAAAACGTTGACAATATGATGGAAGGCCCTGGTATGTGATTTTCTTAAACAACTCTTGAACTGGACGGACGTGTAACTTACTGGCTTGTTTAAGTTGTCCCTTTAGAGCGTATAATATAAACAATATTTAAGGGCGTTCTTTCTCGACTAGGTTGATTTACCCGTCCAGTGAACCCGCTCGTATGACTTCACTCGCTCGATCGACCATACGACAAGAGCCGTTTTGCAGCCTGCAGTTTAGTCGCAATAGGATAAATTTTACCTACTTATGCTAAAACTATCCTTAAAAACTCAACCTATCATATTACTTTAAGTAAGTACGTAATGCATATCGAATCCGTCGCGGTTAGTTGAATTATTTCACGGTGGGTACTCGTGAGAAGTTTAAGGCTGTTCTTCTACTCTGCAGACTCGGCACATTATTATTATGTATCAATAATAGTAAAATTCTCCTTGAATTCTGCACTCGATTCTAGTGTCAATTGAGATGAAGCTTCATTCGGGTTGTAATCGGGGACGACGCGCTGGCATAGTTGGTAGTGACCCTGCCTACGAAGCTAGCGGTCCTGGGTTCAAATCCCGGTAAGGGCAGATATTTGTGTGATGAGCGCGAATATTTGGTTCTGAGTCATGGATGTTTTCTATGTATTTAAGTATATATTTATCTATATAAGTATGTTTATCGTTGTCTAGTACCCATAGTACAAGCCTAGAGCTTAGTTTGGGACTAGGTCAATTGGTGTGACATTGTCCCCTGATATTTTTTAATGTCAACTGCCAAAATGGCATATTGGCATTGCATACCCACATGGCTACATCTCGCTTGGCATGAAAATAGCGGGGCAGTAAAGCCTGATAACTGAAAGGAACGATTGGAATCTGGAAAGCAGCAAATCTCACCATCAGATCCTTTTGAGTTGATTCCATTACCCTTGTATTCCCTTAGTCTAACATCATGTGTCATAAACTAGCACCTTACACCCACGATCAGTGACGTCACAATTGCATAACGATCGGATCGAGGGAGAGCGCGGGCACGGCGGACAGTTCCTCGTTGGCTCGAATCCTTTCCTAACGAAGGTGAAAGTGCAGTTTTAACAATATCGAGAGCGTTGAACACGGCCTACTGCGCATGCGGCAAAAACCGGGCGGACTCGAGTCGTCTGTATAAACAACTCAATTTGTGAGGCTTGGGAAACAGTTCGTAGTACAGCCACAAACTTTAGCCACTACTTATAGAACCCTTTCGGGAAAACATGGCAGGGCTTTCGATGGATGGCGTAGCAATTAAAGTTGTTGACCGTATCCCCGCCCCGCGGACTGTATACTAACTGCCGGCCGCAGCCGCACTCAGAGTCAGGGGCCCTAATATGGCTGCGTTTATCGCGTGACAAAACTTGGATAAGGCATCCGTTACCTTCTGACATGTAAATAATAGAACGAGAGTGACGGAGGCCCGCAGATGACGATATACTCTTTCCTGTGTGACAATTTTTTATACCTACATAAGTTTGAAAAAGGAACGAGTTAATTGTCTCTAAAATGTCTGTATGTACGGCGGTAAGACATTCTGTAGTCATCAGCCGGTTAGTCGTGTCCGCCCGGTGTCTCCACAAACTTTAAAATAATACATTTAATTTTAAGGACATCCATGTATTCTATAAATTAGGTTAGATATGAATCTCGGGCGCATTAGAGTGAGGAAGACGGCAGGATAAACAAATACCTACGTATTTGTAGGGTGTAGGGTAGGTTTGTCAAAAAGAAACAGCTTTTCAATAAATAATTAGGTAGACTAATCTTTGAGACAATTTGCTACTAACTCGCGTACCTAATCTGTAAGGCAAACTCGATAAGAGGCTTTGGAAACCTTTATCTCAGTATTATATTTACTTTGCGCAATGTGGGAAAGTCGAGCATTAACCACAATAGCCATGTGCACATATATTGTCGTTAAAATTCTTATATCAGATTATAATCGCAGGTACAATGCATTGCGGGAACTAAATACGGGGACGTTTTTTAGTGTCACTAATTACGTGACTAAAATATTATTAGTTACTTACATCTTATTTGTAACATAATGTTTTAAGCTTCCATTCAGAAACACTGTTTTGCTCACCAAATCATACAAATGAGAACGTCCTAATTTATAAATACAATTAAGAGCAATGAAAACGATCCCAACAGATATTACCTGAGGGGCTATTGTCTAACGCACTCGCAATCACAACCGGTTTCAAAGCGGAGCAATTGTTTTCATTTTGTATGCAGACAAGCCTTCGATTTCCAAAATAAAAACGATCGTGATTGCGAGTGCATTAGACAATAAGCCCTCAGGACTAACTCTAGCCACCTTAGATCCCCACTTACTATCATAATGACAGCGTTAAATCACAAAAATGTAATTACGTCGAAACTGGCTTTCTGCGACAGGGATATATAGTGGTTCAAATTTATAATTAATTATATTAATTAATAATGGTCTTATCCTGATACGGTGAATGAATGAATATGTTTCCTTGCAACTCTGTATATATCCCTTTTCAACGATATTAGCAATCTCTATTCGCGAGATATTTGTAACAAAGCTATTTATGAAATTTCAGGGATTGATTTTTTACAGCTATAAACCGCTAAGACATTTACCAAGTCCCAAACATGGGAAAATTTGAGCTTGCTCCGAGCAAAGTTTGTATCAATTAACAAATAAACAAATAAGACATTTGAGAGTTTCCTTACGACAGAATAAGCGCGTGAGAACTTTTTGAAAGTGCGAGACAGTGTTTGACCAAAGCGTCGATCAAGAAGAATAGTGTGAAGTGTTGGGGAGTCAGGATGCGTGTGCGCTGGTGGTGGTGGCGCGCGGTGGCGGCGTGTGCCTGCGCGCTGGCGCTGGGCGGCGCCGCGCTGCCGCCCGCAACCCTCGGCGACGTCGTGGCCAACGCCGCGAACAGTCTCAACACTATGAAGGTGAGTTAACAATAACTAGGTAGTTCAATTTGGACCTATCATCGGTTTTCCAAAGACTGTCTATGAAAAAATTGGTATGTTTCCGGTTGCTAGCCGACTTGATAGTTTCAAGATTGATTTTTAATAGACTAATTGATCAAATTTCAGTGTATGGAATACTAACCAACGCACAGATTCTCCCAAAACTAACATTGTGTACACATTTTTTAATTGCTTTTCCCCTTTATTTAAAAACTGTAAAGTAAGTAAATCTTTTTTTGGTGACACCGAACTTTCGTCGCCAAAAATGTCAAAGGTCGCAGTTCTATTGTGTTGTGTAACGTGTAAAACAAAATAGCATCGATAACAAACTGTTTTGAAAAGGTGTTGCAATAAAGTGTACTCCAGGCACTGCTCCAAAATTTATTCAGGCGTTTTAGAGCAACACAGTCGATGGACGTCGTAAACCCATTCGCGTATTGTTGCGTTAATTCCCAAAGACAATATGTCCCAAACTGCAAATATCCACGCTTGCGTAACAGCCACTGCCCCGCATTCTTATAGTCTACATTACGTTTCATTACGTAAAGTTTTGTTATAAAGCGTGTTTCTCTGTACACGAGGATCAGTGTCCGCCATTAACTTCAACTGTTTCGTTATCTCACCCGTGACAAATAGGCAATATAGTGTACTTACATGTTACTGTTACGAGTACAAAATAGTTAGTGGGTACCTAGCTAATTGTATTGGTTCTGCAACTATTGTACTATTGTTCATTGAACTATTTTAATCCTTTGTCACAGTAACGTATGAACGCGAAACTAGTTTGAGTTTAGTTTGTTAATAGCTGTGACAAGGTACTAAAATGACAAGCTACTTCGACCGTGCTCTGTTGGAAGCAGGGTTTTGTGGTTAACAAATGATTTTGAGTTGGTGAGCTGCGGTGTTTTTGAAATAATTACGGAAACTTAGTTACTGGCGACCTTGCAGCTCCTCCGACCGCCGGCCGGTAACCGAGTGAGGCAATACAAAACAACGAGAGTTTTATGATGATACGAACAATTAGGCGCTATTGTCGTGTAATTGAGGGGCGACTATGATTGCATAAATTTAATTTAGTCATCGCGCGCACTTACGAAACCAACGCAATGTTAGCGTTTGGCAGAACTGCGGCTACATGTTGCACTCTGACAAGTATTGCATTTGATCGGCCGAATCGTCCACGATTTCAAATTACCTGCAACAGTACGAATGAGTATACCTTCTTGCAATTTTACATTATTACCTAGCAATAATAGCTAACTACATGTGTAAGCAATTTGTTTCTTTGAGATGTAGGTATATACTAGATAGGAATGTAGGTTTGACTCACACTCGCCAGTATGAACGTTTCGTCATGATTAGGTTTCCCATATCCCATTTCTATGTCATTTAGATCGCAGATTGTCGCAACGCGACTATGCGACCCACATCCCCTCGTCGTCTGATCGATTTGGTGTTAGTATCTCATTTGATGGACATTATTGTAATATCACAATATGAATACAATGCGTTGACGCAACTTGAATTTTTCATTGAGAATTTGTATAGGTTCGTGTGAGACTATTTAAATTAATAACTAAATTAAATTGTGCGATAAGTACCTACTTGAAAGCATCCTCTCAAATGTTGCAATGTGATAAAGGAGACTTATATGCACATTAAAGTAGTCAAGTACGTAAAAGCACGATAAAGTTTGGGGTTCCGAAAGTGGGACATCTTAACATATTTATTACCGCGTTTTCACTATCCGACTTTAACAGCCGCAAGCGATGCTACTGAAGTTACGTTAACATTGTCCCTATCTCTCGATTTTGTCTCCACATATGAATGAGAAGGATAGAGAACTCGAAAGTTTCGAAATTACTGTTTGGTAGTAACTTTACCCAGGAGTGGTCGAGAATCTTCTCTTGAAGGCCTTGGACGTCGAATTTGGGACGACCCCGTGCTTGTTAAGTAATGTGGGCAACAATAATGAGTCATACACAAGCTTCCGCTCTTTACTTAATTATACTACCTATAGCTTTAGCGCGCGACTCCGACCGCGCAGAAGTCGTTTATCGCTATTCCCTCAGGAACTGTCCAAATTTCCGGGATAAAAAGCAACCATGTGCTACTCCAGACTATAATCTTTCTCTATGCTAAATCCATAAATGCATCATCCATCTGTTCAGCCGTTCTCGCGTGATTGAGTAACAAACATCCAAACTTCGCATTTATAATATGTATTTCTAGCTTCTGCTCGCTTTTAAGTTTTCCGAAATGAAAAGTAGCCAATGTGCTAATCCACCTACCAAACCAAATGCCACCATGCCATGTCATGCCTCCATTCCAAATTTCATCCAAGTTCATCCAGCCGTCGCGGCGTGAAGGAGTAGGTAAAAATTAACACACACACAATTTATAATATATTATATTATATACCCTCCTGAGGGTTCTTGTACTAAAAATAGTACAAAATACTGCCATTGAAATAAAGATCTAGTGCAAAGGAAGTAAAGTAAAATTTCTTTTGTTTTTAGAACTCGCGATCAAATAAGAAAATTGACTTTATTTCATTCGCGGTAGATTCATATTCTATTGACAAATTTCGTTGTATGGTGGGTCTTAGGAGGATACAATGAATACGCTACCTACGCTGCTTTCCGAAATCTACAGACAACGAAATGATGCACCACACGTTACAAAACACGTACGGGGCAAGACCCCTCGCAAACATCATACATCGTAAATTTTGCCAAATGTTTTTAGCTGTAGGTTAGGTACCTACCTATAGGTTACTTTTCAACTCGACGCAGCTAATATTAACCAACGAGTGTAAGTTGTCCAGTCAGAGCGTACAAAACATATTTCAGGGTGTGCAATATCAATTAGGAAGCTTGATACCACATAGAGCTCGATCTCGACTCACGTCTCTGCACTGACATAAACCGATTACTCAATGTTTACAATATAATTTGTTTGCACACTTGAGAGGACTGTTAATTAGCATTGTGTAAGTGTAGGTAAGTACCTACGTGTTATGTGTATACAATACAAATTTATTTTATTTTTACATCGGTCCTCTGATATTAATTATAGGTATACCTCCCTATTTGTAACCTTAAATAGGTACCACACGGCAAAAGTTAACTTCTGTACAAAAGAAACCATTAATGAATTTAATCATCTAAAAATACAGCTCCTTTGAATGTGGCTTATGCAATGAGATGAGATTTAATATTTTACTACTAAGTAGGTACATTTAATGTCTTTAGGCTTATGGTAAGTGAAGTCGCACAACGGCACAAGTACCACCTTTTCACAATAAGCGCTTGGTGCGCGCAGTACTTAACCGCTAGTGCGCATTGTTAAATGTTGCAACCTATTAAAAATAACCTTGACATTTAAAAGTTTTATAAACGCGATGTTTTGTAACATTTATGTAACTTTTTCGATCGGCGCGATGTTACAATACTCCAAACGACTAATCAATCGTTGTTATCCAATCACAGAGTTAACTGGCCTTTAGAAAAGATCCTGAGTAGACTTAACTTATCGGATCTGTTAAGCATGATTACTATGGATAAATAAAATAACTAGAGCTATATAGATGGGTCGACGGTACTACTAACTGACTAGTCGGGAAAAGCAGACTCGGAAAAATGGATGACGATGACGACGTAAACATTGAAAAACCTTAATTGGTGAAATACTCATGGATATCACTAATATTTTTTGGAAAATCGTTGGCAATTGACTTGATGACTTATAATTATGAATAAGTAGATACTAGCACGCTAGGGTCAAGGTTAGTTTACTTATGGTGGTGATGATGATGATGATTTTTTGTATGCTTGAGTGTCAACAGCGACGCTCCACGAACTCTCAAATGCTGCAGAGCCAAATAGTGCAGCATTAGTCTACAAAACAAATTTACTTATTCAGCTTTAAAGTGTCTAACTGAAGTCTGCTTTTGGTTAAAAATATTGTGGGACACCGACTTCAGTTAGACTGACCTAATATCTACCATTTTAAAAGAAGTTATTTTTTGCGGCTTGAAGGCGGGTATTGGTTTAAAAAAAAACTTTTTAGTGATCAAAATTTACTCTGTTATTTAGTTCCCATCTCAATTAATAATAAACCATACAACATTTCAAGCTCGCCCCAAACAACGCCGCGGGAAAGTCATAGTCATATATTTGAACCTAAATAAATGTGCTTTGTCATAGTCGCTCGAATACTATCTTAATCGAGATATCTTATCGCCACCCATGAAATAGGTACCGTTTCGGAGTTCCGGTGGCCACCTGTGATCTTCATCATCAGTTCCACTTCACCAAATAGTGCTTTCCAAGAGCAAATGCAAGAGTTACAATGAAAAATGCCGAAATCGATATAGGTGTGCCTATAATACATATTTGAGGAGTTCCGTCGATTCCTCATGGACTCCATCATCAGATCTTCATTTTGATAAAAATGGGACCAATCTCAAAGTTTCATCAACGTCGGAGATCCTGAGGTACATTAAAACAATCGAATTGAGGACCTCCTCCTTTTTTTGAAGTCGGTTAATAAAACGAAGCAAATTTTACAGCGAGTCAAAATGGCGAACTAACGTCAGATATGTGAAGTTCCTTAAGCAATTGCAAAAATTGCAATATTAAGGCAAAATAGTAAATTGCATTAAAAGTACCTAATCAGGTTACCAAAACCATGTATTAAAATGGTATCTGGAGCGTTGCGGTGAAGCGGCGCGGCCGCAGCCCCACGTGCGCGCGCGCCGGGTTGGGCCGCTCCACTCGTCAGATCAACGCACTTGCCTTATTTACAGATTATCTATTGGCAATACTTAATTGATACTCAGGAAGTACACATCAAACCGCATTCGCCTTAGTAAAACGAGTTTTCGAGTTTTATAGGTATAATTTGATGTGGTGAAATAGTCTTTTTTAAACTATTGCGGTTATGTATACCTATATATGTATATATATGTATGTATATATAAGTATGTACATATGTATACTCTTTATTGTAGGTACAAGAATAGAAAGGGATAACAATTATTTTATCAAAACACCTTTCAATGAATGTATCATTTCGCAAAATTTTCAATTCATCGAAAGGCATTTTTTTAGGTATTCAAGTGTAACCTAACCTAACCTACGCAATGAATGTTTGAGATATCCTGAAAACATCATGGTTTCAGCAGAAAATAACGTTCGATGAAATCAAATGGTACGATCGATGAAGTGAAATTTGATAAAGTGATTGGTTACCATAAAAAAGAAAAACAAAACAGAGGCAATAAAAAAAACTATTACAAAGGCAAACATATCACTTTACGGGATTTCTACCTCTATTTCTATTTTTAACGGCATTTCTCACCGCAGCAGGAGCTATTTTTTTGGTAGTGACAAGTGTAACCTAACCTAACCTACGTAATTAATTTTCAAGATACCCTGAAAACATCATGGTTTCAGCAGAAAATAGCGTTCGATGAAATGGTACAATCGATGAAGTGAAATTCGATAAAGTGATGGGTTACCATAAAAAAGAAATACAAAACAGAGGCAATAAAAAAACGATTACAAAGGCGAACTTATCACTTTATGAGATTTCTACCTCTGTTTCTGTTTCTTTTTCGTGGTTATTATTTAAGACACTAATAATAACAAACAAACTGTTATTGTTATTAGTGTATTATGCCCATTATACAGGGTGTCCCAAAAGTACCACGACACAGTGACACCGGAGGTAGGTCAGCTCAAGAGGAACCTAACCAGCCTAACATGACCTCAGTAAAAGTAGACTTTATTTTTTTCAAATTGCTAGACCAATTGCAAATTAAAATTAAATTGGTCTAGCAATTTGAAAAAAATAAAGTCTACTTTTACTGAGGTCATGTTAGGCTGGTTAGGTTCCTCTTGAGCTGACCTACCTCCGGTGTCACTGTGGCGTGGTACTTTTGGGACACCCTGTATATTATGACCATTATGTAATATGACCCATTATGTATTTTGAACTTTATAAAGGTATTATGATACGATCCCGGTGCATGGTGAAATACGTTTTCCCTCAAAAACTTAAAATAATCATACACTTAAGTAAAGTGATTGTTGGTATACCTCATAAGTATTCATCAACTTGCTTACCACGTGAATATTCAAGTTAAAATTAAAATATGGATCACATGAGCGGTGAAATATACACAATAAGTATATAATTATCTTATTGGTAGGAGGCAGTTACAAGCGTCGTCGTTGGCATCTACTCCTTTTTAAAATCGATGTAAACCAGATAAACACTGTGTTTAACCACGTTTAACTGAATTTTTGAGGTGCGAAAATTACCTAATTATGGTATTTGTTATCAAAAATTACCACAAGAAAAGTAACCGTGTAGCTTACCTTTTATTGCGGTGGGCCAGTGGACACTAGATTTATTCATGCTTAAAACGTTTAAAGAGTGTCGTAAGAACTAAGTATATAATTTATTATTTTGTCCCAATAGAGAGTTAACGCTTGAACCTATTAGGATAATTGGACTCTAAACGAAACGAGGCATGTATATACAATACATAGATGGAGGTTGATGAATGATGATGGACATGTAAAAAGGCAACCAACCGTACTACTATAGGTACTTAGCATACGTCGAACTAAAGCGGGCATTTTGCGGGCACGTCATTTGGTAAGGTTTAATTAGTATTTGTATCAGATAAGATTTATTAATTTATTTATCTTCGAGTTGCCAGAATAATGTACCTATTTGTAAGTAATTAGTATTTATTACCTAGTATTTGAAATATGCAGTTCGAAGTGCCTTACGTTAGTAGCTAGTCCGTTAGGTAGGTATCTATGGCTAGCCAAACTAGTCGAGTGTACTGACGTCATTTGTTTTTTGAATATAACAAGTACATAAGATTGAATAGTATATGTATAATATTTCAATTGAACTACTTATTTAGGTGCATTATGCGAATACATGATTAATATTTTCTCTAAATTATTCGCAGTCAAGGTTCTTCGTGTGCTCGAAAATATAAAAATATCTGTTACATACAATACTAAGTATGTGTACTCGTAAATTCAGATACTTTTTTGTAAACCTTACCAAATGACGTGCCAGCAAAATGCCCGCTTTAGTTCGACGTATGGTACTTAGGTATTCTTAGATAGTAGCTAACCATTAGTAACCCTAGATAGTACGAATTACCCGCTAGTAGCCACCCAAGTGGTTACTGGCACCGGCCTACCTTAGTCCAACAGTTTTGAGGGTAGTTGTGCGCATCAGCGACGGCTGAATCGACAAGACGCCGAAAAAATACAAATATACGTAGCAGATAATTGCGTGGTTATGGCTTTTGCCGTTGACACTCTTGGAACGTTGGGTACGGGAGGCCCGGAACTTTTTGTGCCAAATTAAAAATAACCCAAGTAACATTCCGGGTTCTATATAAGATGTCTAGTCGTTCACATGTACTCCACAAGCTGTCAGCAAGCTGCAAGTCAGCTGTATAAGAGCTGTATAGCTTGCTATAATGCTCTTATAGAACCAGTTTGGGCACAAATTAGACAGCCTTAAGTTCACTATGGCTGTACATTAGCAGTATAATAGCATTATAATAGCAGTTTAAGTAGTAACATCGGACTTAAGGCTGACTTACGGCACTATATGGGACGCAGTGTGAACCATGCAACATCCATGAGTGTAATAAAGAGTAACAAGTGGCTAAATACACAGCCTTCACAGTTATAAAATCCGACAAAAGTACTCTAGTGCAACCTAAAGTTCACGTGTGCCCTAAATTATTTCCTTATTTTATTATTGTCATGGTTATTATATTATAGAGTGCTATAAGGTTATCAAGAAAGACAATTTACAACTCCGGCGGATATCATTTGGATATAAATTTATGATATAACACGCGGGAAGTTACCTGTTTTAAATACTTAATCATGTTAATGCCATGGGAATGCAACTTTATCGTGAAATGTATACATATTTACAACTAAAATATTCACGCGCCTCTGTAAAAACGCGATATTCATTTTAAAATATTTAAAACTGGTTGAGAGGAAATCTAAAATTTTCAGTTTTTGATATTATATTGGCATTATAATTATACCACGGTAATTAATTATAACATGAAACCAAAACTCAAACGGTCTCTCTGCTTATTTTGTGATAAATCTGCATGATAATTTTGGAGATTATTTGGTAAATATTTTAGGTTACGAGAACAAAATGGTGGAAAAGAAATACGGCTATGTGAACTGTTATAACTCCAATTTAATGCCGTGAAGCGTATATAGGTTCACATGTGTTCTGTTAGAATGCTAAGTGTAATAGAATATCACATGCACATTCATGTTCAGCTTACAGCAAATAAGAGTAGAACTTGTGGACAAATAAACTGCTATTGATGTTAATGGACAACACATATAGTCCTTTTAACAGCCTACAGTGCACATGTGAACCATTTAAACACTTTTGTACAGTAGTAAAAAAAGGTTATTTTAATGATCACAAACAAGTCCTACTACAGCTACTAGCTGTATAACAGTCTAAAACAAGTAAACATACAGCCTTTGGCTTTATAAATGACCACGTGTGTTCTATTAAATGCTAGCTCTATAACATCGTACAAGTAGGGCGTTAAACAGCGGTTGCCGTATCTCTACCCTCCTATAATGCTCTTAGTTAGACGGCTGACTAAAGGATAGTTGTTAGAGTATTATAACACCAACAATCGTATAAAAGTATAACTCTACACTCATATAAGTCCCTTATACAGGTATAGGCGTTATTAATCGCAATAATGCAGCTTATACATCACGAGTGAACTGTAATAATGCTTCAAGTACACCTGGGAACTAAATGTGTACTCTTAAATGGAGTAAAATGTTACTTGGGAATTTTATCTGTGCCTCGAGTGATCGTAGCGTATGTTCCTCAGCCAACGGTTAGGCATAGCAACTTCGTTAGTTGCTTAGATTAAGTGGTCAAGAGATTTTTTCAAACTTTTTGTGTGATATTTGTTATTTGTGTCAGTTATTTTATTGAAGTACATTTCTTGTCACAATTAACTTAAACCAGATAAAGAATGGCCATGCCAATCTTTGATTCATTGTACAATGAATGACAATGAATCAAACAATGGACTTCGTTTTTATTGTGTCTGTACATAGTTATGTTCAGTAGGAACATTCAAGAAACGACCAGATAAAATGACGCTTTTGTAAACGATAATATGTTCTTAATCGAACCCTAACATAAATTCGGCAGTACACTGAAACACTCTGAAACATGATGTTTACTTGTGTTGTTACCAGGTGACGGGCGCGTGGCGCCGGCTGTCGAGCACGGTGAGCGAGTCGGTGGGGCTGAAGCACGCTCTGCGGCGGTTGCAGGCGGTGCCGGCGCGCGCGGCGCGGCTCGTGCACGCGCTCGTCGACCGCATGCGCGTGGGCGGCGGCCCGCTCGTGCTCACGCGGCTCGGCGCGCTGCGCGGACGCCGCCTCGTCGCGCGCACCGCGCAACAGACGCCCTACTACAGCTTTAAGGGAATCAGGTTAGTTACATTACAAGCAAATTTTATAAAAATGGTTCTTTGATTTACCCCATATGTATGTATGTACCCGTATTATGTATGTTCGAATGTTCTACAGACGTTGGGTCATAAAAAATACATTCCCTCATGATTAATGCGATTAAACTGTTAAAGACGATGCCCGCAGATTTGTAAAAGAAGAGGTTAGTTCTTTACCGTTATTTTATTTTTTCCCCATGTATCTTTCCCTCCAATTTGGTAGTCTCCATTATTCCTAGTTTTGCCGAGCGTTGTCTGTTGGTCACGGAAGAATTTTATGTTAATTATACTTCTACCCCCTTACTAATAAACTTTGAGTAACGGTGGTATAGCTATACAATGTTTTGTCCTTATCTGTCATTATGACATTTGGATTTGACAGATAAGGACAAAACATTGTATAGCTATACCACCTTTACTCAACGTTTATTAGGAAGGGGGATAGTCTAGATAAACTCTCGTATTACTACATGTATTAGACACTAGATATGTTACTGTGTTAGATAGGTACTAATAATATGCATGTGTTAGATACGCGCAGCCGCCGCAGGGCGGGCTGCGGTTCCGGCCGCCGGCGCCGCTGGAGCCCTGGTCGGGCGTGCGCGACGCGCTGGATGAGGGCGCGGTCTGCCCGCACCGGTTCATGCTCTTCGACACCTACAAGGGCGACGAGGACTGCCTCTTCCTCAACGTCTACTCGCCCGCGCTGCCCGACAAGCTTACGGGGTAAGCCTAACTACTTAGTCAGCTGAACACGTCCACTACAGCGGGGCTCCTTATCTATAGCAGCAGGATGGGGTAATACAAAGTGGAATAGAGGCCATCGAGGGTGTCCCACACAATAATAAGAATGTTGAATGGCTACCGAAGAAGAAAGGTAATGGTTTTGACCTGTATGTATGTAACTGTGTATAGTTCTTTGTTCCCTGATAAGGGCTGAACGGATGACCCGATTTCGACAACCAAGGTGACGTTAGATTGGTCTCAATGTCACTGGGTAAGTACTTTTATTTAAAAAAATGCGCTATATTTAGATGTTTATCACATGAGTATTCATGTATGTACGTACGACACTAACAAAACATTGCATTCAGGTTTTTAGATCTTGCTTTTTGTTAGTCTAATTAAGAAGTGATAAAACGATAGTTTGTATGGAGATTTATGTAAAATCTGAAAGATGACATCACACAATCCACTATATGGTCCAAAAACTCACTCTTTATGTTTTTGTTAATTGAATATTCTGACAATTCAAATAAGTCCGGTCTTGGTATAACCATGTATAACCGAGAATTTAAGGTTGTTAAATTTGTGTGACCTATTATAATAAATTTATACTAAGTAAGTACTTTCAACTTCCCTTTGCCACAGCGAGCGATTGACTTACGCCTCTGGTCGCTGGACTTCCATAACCTTTTGCAGAGATGGTTAGACAGGAATAGTTTAGAGTGGTTACATAGGTACCTAAGTGGAGTTGTGGGTAAGAGCAGGCTAATGACACTGTAAGTGCGCTGCGGTTTGCTTTAAAAATAGAAAAGCAGTTTGATATTTCAACTTTTTATTCTCAGATGGAGTAACTATAACCTTGCAACCACTTATTTAGCAAACATTAACGACACCATGCGGAAAGCATAAATTTCACCACTGTTTGCAACGAAGTTGCCATCAGCTTATCAAGACCAATCAAACATGATCACTGTTCCATGTCCATCTTAAATAGGTAGGTAGTAATAAAACCGCCGGTTTCTTAATGTAGTGATTGCCTCCTAAAAACATTAGCTCTTGATGTACCTGGGCCTCTATTCTACATAGTATAAAATAAATGTTTGAAAAACAAAAAAACCGCGTTCAAAAACGCAAAAAACAACTTTTTTTAAATGGTAAGTCATAGGTCAGGCCAACTGAAGACGGCGACTCACAATATTTTTAACCCAAAAGCCGTCCCAAATCCCCTCATCGTTGTTCGATAGCGTACCATTACGGTATCTACACACATTGTTCATACATATTTTTATGTCAACATTACACTTGGTTAGACTTGTATGGTATGGAGACAAGACGCTTTCATAACAATAACCTTTTTGAGTGTGAGTTCATGATTGTGCCTGCAGGTACAACCCCAAGCTGGCGGTGATGGTGTGGATCCACGGCGGCGCGTTCGCCGTGGGCTCCGGCAACTCGTTCCTGTACGGGCCGGACCACCTGGTGGGCGCGGGCGTGGTGCTCGTCACGCTCAACTATCGACTCGGCGCGCTAGGCTTCCTCAGCCTGGGCAACGACGAGGTGTCCGGCAACATGGGCCTGAAGGTATGACCCGTCTCATCCCAAGCTGGCGATGGTGTGGCTCTGTTCGTACGGGCAGCAAAAATATGTCGAGCAACAAAACTATAGATTGTTACAGGAAGTTTGTCTTGGGACAGATACAGTTATTTCTTAAACATGTTTTAGATGGAAAAAGACCGCAGAGAAAGCCACACTGGATTTATTTTGTTCCCCCTTCCCCGGCCTGCTTCTTTCATGCTGAAAGTGCAGCTGTGGTCGCTATGTTGTAACACCTGTAACTGCTTACACTGACCATCATGTGACCAGCGTCGTGGCTTTCCCTTTTAACCACCGATACAAACAGAGGGGGGTTATAATTTCATTTGTATATCTGTCTGTAGCATCGTGCTCCTAAACGGATGAACGTTTTTTGATTTAGTTTTTTTTAATGGAAAGCTAGTGTAACTAGGGTGGTTCTTAGTCAGGTTTAATGAAAACTGTTTGGGTGGTTTTAGATATATCAGCTCTGAAAGTAGGGGTCGTATTCATATGTTGGGGGGTTTTATCGATAATGTACCTACAGTGCGATAGCTCTTAGAAGGTGCTTCGGGTTTGTACTTGTCTCTCACTCGCTCTCATACGCTCTTATTAAAAGCGACCGAGAGAGAAGTACAAACCCGAAGCCCTTCTAATTGCTTACAGAGTGTACTTAAAACGTGTAGTACGTTAGTTCAAATAGTTTGCATGCTTTGATGTGCCGCAACAATTGGTACAAAGAAGCCGCCGCGGCGCGCACAAAGCGGTGTCGGCGACTTTAAAGGGTTGTAATGCACACTATTTGAACGAACGAACTATATACCGGATGGTGTGTTAGGATCAAGTGATGGCGCTGAAGTGGGTGCGCGACAACATCGAGCACTTCGGCGGCGACCCGGCGCGCGTCACGCTCTTCGGAGAGTCCGCCGGCGCCGCGTCCGTGCACCTCCACATGCTGTCGCCGGCCTCGCAGGTACAATGTACTTACTACTGTTACAAACCTAGTTTCAGCGCGCTTTCACATTAGGCGATTTTCACGCTGCAAACCTAAGTACTTAGTAGCACTGCAACCGCAGTAATGTGAAGGCATCAGAGGCGTAGCTAGGTAACCAAAGGCGCACGGGTAAAAACACAGGGGCCCTAGCCCCTAACTAAACTTGGGAATTCTCCTGTACTCTTTCAAATGAATTGCTATGATTACAGGGGCCTGATTTTTAAACGCACTTTTCAGCTCTTCACTTTACACTTTTCAATCATACGTATATATTATAAACGTGCTAAATTTGAAAATGCAAAGTGCAGAGTTGAAAAGTTTCTTTAATAATCAGGCCCCAGTTGTGTTACAACCTATTTTATTTACATTCCGAAGGGGAAATTTTTTCGCTAGTTCAATTTGAGGGCTGCTGGCCAGGGTCCCCAGGGCTCGCTCAGGGGTGGATCCACGGGGGAAAGGTCCTGGGGGTCATGACCCCCCTCCGCCCCTTGATCCATGACAAAAGTTTACTTGTTGATCAGTGCCATAAAATGGTAGTGTTTGTCATATTTTGGGTGCCTTTGACCCCCCTGGATCCACCCAAGCTTGGGTCCCCTTAGCTAGGGGCTACACCACTCGAAGGCTACTGTCACGCGATTAAACCGACGAATGTGAAAGCACTTTTTCAGATTGGACGAATTTCAATACGCAGTTGCTTCGCTTCAACGCGTTGTGGTAAATGATGTCGCTTGGGCGCTGTCGCCATGCCTTTATATATTTATATATTAATATGTGGGAGTTATTGTCCTACCATTATGTCTAGCCAGACTCACGCCATGCATGGTGTACAATGAGTCACGGACCACATAATAGCAGACGTTGGCATGGCAACAAGACTTGTTATTGTTAATTTGTATTAGCTGTTTATTAGGTTTATATCTGTTTCGCTTATTATGTCTATATCTGCTTCGCTTAACATGGTTTCATTGTATTAATTGATCAATGGCAATAGTAATAGTAATAATGTGATCTCATACCTGGCAACAGATCCTGCTAAGACCTCACTCCCTGCTGTTATATCATCATTGCTCTTAACCACCAACAATTGCTCACCAATAGGTTGCTATTGAGTTTGTTCACCACCTGTAGTTTAAAAATAAATACTATGACTTCAACTGCAGTAAGACTGCAGCTGAAGCCACACACAATGTCAAGTAATTTATGCTAAGCTCAACTAATTGTTAATGATAATGTTATATGGTCACTAGAATGAACATCAGTTTCCAATATACACACACACCTCTCTCTCTCTCTCTCTCTCATCGTACACAAGGCGGGACTTAACCACCCAGTCTCATTACAGGTCGGGCTAAAACACAGCCACCTGATTCTCACTACAGGGCAGGCCAAACAGCCCCCTGATTTTCTCTACAGGGCAAGCCAAACACAGCTCCCTGATTTTTACTACAGGGCAGGCCAAACAGCCTCCTGATTTTCACTACAGGGCAAGCTAAACACAGCTCCCTGATTTTTACTACAGGGCAGGCTAAAACAGCCCCCTGATTTTCACTACAGGGCAAGCTAAACACAGCTCCCTGATTTTTACTACAGGGCAGGCTAAAACAGCCCCCTGATTTTCACTACAGGGCAAGCTTAACACAGCTCCCTGATTTTTACTACAGGGCAGGCTAAAACAGCCCCCTGATTTTCACTACAGGGCAAGCCAAACACAGCCCCCTGATTTTCTCTACAATTAAACTTGGCATATAAAGATCATAGCAAGATGGAGGTAAATTGCTCAATCAGCTCATAGGAGTTTCGCTGAGCCATAAACATCCACTCACTCAACAAGATCATAAAATAATAGTGGTTTTACTTATTACAGACTTAGACACATGATACTAAGACATATGTGGTAATTGGATACTTAGACATTATGTGATGCTTAGTTACTTTGATATTTAGTCACTCAGTTAATTAGACACATGATACTTAGACATATGATACTTAGACAAATAATACTTAGTACTTAGCTTCTATAACAGCTCAGGAGTTTGGTGAATCGAATTTATTAGCACTTTCACTTCACAACTATGAAACTATGTAAAGAATGTAAAATATGTGAGTAAACTTCTTACCATAGACAATCAAAGATTATGGCGGGAACTCGCTTCTGTATAATGTTGCTATGTACAAATATTTACATATCGCGAGACGTCGCGACACACCCGCCTCGGCGAGTTAAAGTAAGGTTGTCATCAAGTGGCTCGTCCATTCCCTGATTTTTTGCAGGGCTCGGACCGCGGCAGATCGTTTCTGTTTATCTTCTTTAGACAGTTCTTGAACTGATTCATTATCTCTCATAATAGTGTCATTATCTATCTCACTACAATCATGCGTCATATCCGTATTATCATCTGTCATATCTGTGTTATCATTTGTCATATCTGTGATATCATTTGTCATATCTGTGATATCATTTGTCATATCTGTGCTCTCTTTTGTCTCATCCGTAGTTTGTGTCGCGTCTGTGTTCTTATTTGTTACATCCATACAATTTTTCATTTTGTTTGTAAGTACATCAGGCTGCATGTCAACACCTTCTTCTATTACAATAACTGGTGTATCTGAAGTTTCTTCGGTTACAATTTCCTGCGTTCTTGTTGTTGTTTTAGGTTCTATATTTTCACAAGAAAGATTACTTTGCGGTTCAGTTTCATCAACTTCCAAGGGATACAAATGTGCAATAGATCTTATAAATATGTTATTACCAACTTTCACTTTCGCTACCCTGCATTGTCCATCTGCACCCTTGATCAGCTCAACAATATTTCCAACCTTCCAGTTCTCTCGGTTCTTTAAATCACTTTTGATCTGTACAATATCACCAATACAAGGATCGTTATGAGCCTTAACTCTGGGTTGTTTTGGTGAGTGTCTATACCGTTCCCTTAGACTCAATAAATACTGGTTGATGAACATGTCCTTGTATTCCATCATTATGGTTTCACCACGTTTCCATCCTTCTATAAGTTGTTGCTTAGTTGTGGTAGCTAAAGGTGCCACTTGGTCCGTTGACCCCTGAATAGCTAGACATTTTCCAGGTGTTAAAAAGTCAGCAGGTTTGAGTACCTGTTCCAAGTCAGATCCCACATAAGTGAGAGGTCTTGTATTTACTACTGCTTCGACTTCCTTCATGATAGTCAGTAATTCATTATCACTTAGTAAATGTTTTTGTAAAGTTCGTTTCAAGCAATGTTTAACTATAGCCACAAGCCTTTCGTATACACCTCCATGCCAAGGAGCTAGCTGTGGTATAAATTTCCATTTTAAATTCTCCTTGGACAAACCATCACTAGCTATAACTTCAGAGAGTAATTTAAACTGTAATGCATTATCAGTTACTATTAATGTTGGTGCTCCTCTAGACGCTATAAATCGTCTAAATGCTAATAAACATTCATCCGCAGTAAGATCCTTTACTATCTCAAGATGGATAGCTCGTACAACCAAGCATGTAAATAAAGAAATCCATCTCTTCTTCTTGCCATCTTCTGACATTACAAACATTGGGCCAAAGTAGTCTACACCTACATATGTAAATGATGATGCGTACTTCACCCTTTCTGCTGGCAAGGCTGGGGTCGCAGGTAAAGCATACGGTCCACCGCCGTGCTTTATGCATTGTGGACATTTATTTATCACTTTAAGCACTTGCGCTCTACCTTGAGGTATCCAATAATTCTGTCTTACTATGCTTAATGTGTGGGGCACACCAACATGATGATTTTTCTCATGTGCCTCTTTTATTATGTTTACAGTGAAGCTGCAATCTTTAGGTAAAAGAATCGGATGTTTAGAATCATAAGATAAATCTGAATGTGTCAGACGACCGTCGCAACGAAGGAGTCCGTCGACATCGATAAATAAACCTAGATTGCGAGCTAGATGTGTCTTCTTGTCCTTAAATTCTTCCGGAAATGATTGCAACTGCAGATTTCTTATTTCCTGTACTTTAGAATTAACTGTCGTACCCGTGGTTAATGATTTCGTTGAATTCGTCAGTAAGTCCTTTGTACTAAGTGTACTTGCCTCTTCTTGGTTTGCCTTATCATAAGCCATTCCGATAGTTTGTTTTCCTGGTTCTGTTGAATCTTGATAGCTTCCATCAGAATTTACATCCACTTCCATTGATGATTCATTAGCACTCGAGAGACCCTCCCCCGCCAAAAGAGAAGTGTCTCTGATTGGACCAACGGGCCATGTAGATGGGTTTGATAAAAAGTCTGGTCCAGTCAACCATCTTACTTGATCCTCTTTTAGACTTGTTGGCCTCGTCGCTACGTCGGCCGGATTAAATCCAGATGGAACATATCTTATTGTTAAGTTCTTATTTCTTTTAATCTCTTGAATCCTTCTTGCTACAAATGGTACTAGCAGTTTGTTAGAATGGTACCAGTCTATAACTATCTGGCTATCGGTCCATAACACTTGTTGTGTTATGTTTAGTTGAAGGAATTTCATCACATAACTAATTAAGCGGCTTCCTATTAGAACCCCAAGTAGCTCCAACTTTGGTATCTTCAGGTTCTCTTGATCCTTTATAGGAACCAGCCGTGATTTTCCAATGACAAATTTTACTTTGTTGCTCTGCACTATGTAAACCACAGCAGCATAAGCTAGAGTAGACGAATCAGTGAAACAATGAAGCTGACAATCTTTGTCATTTGACTTAGTTATATTTCTTGGTAGACATATTAAATTAATCTGTCCTAAGTTTTCTAATATTATTTTCCATTTTTCAGACATATCCTTAGACAATGGTGTATCCCATTTGAATTTTGCCTTCCATAGTTCCTGTAGTAACAATTTAGCTGGTAATATAATGGGTACTGTAAAACCACAAGGGTCATAAATTGCTGCAATCGTCTTTAAGATACCTCTTTTGGTGTATGGATTAATCTTAGTCGTTGTTCTCAAACTAAGTGTATCTTTGTTTATATCCCAATTCAGTCCTAATGTTTTAACTATCTGGTTTTCACTCGTATCAGGAATACACTGCATTAATTCCTTTGAATTGGAACTCCATTCACGTAAATTCATGGAGATCTGTTGAAATGCTTTTTTGGTTTCCCTACAAAGGTCCATAGCTTCTTCCGTGGTATTTGAACCCGTCAATAGGTTATCCACATATATATCATTTGCTATCTTTCTTACGTTTTCACTTTCAGATTTCAGAAGATGATGCTTTATGGTAGCGTTCAACAGAAACGGACTTGCGATGATCCCGAAAGGAACACGTGTGAATCTGAAATGTATAAGATTATCTTCAGTCGCTAATGCACTAGTATTTTTTAACCATAGGAATCTTGTCACGTCTCTATCAATATCTTTAAGACCTATTTGTAAGAAGGCTTTCTCAACATCTGCTGTTATCCCTACAGCATGACATCTAAATTTTATTAATAATCCAGTCAAATCTTCTAACAACATTGGTCCGCAGTACAAACATTCATTCAAGCTTTTGCTATTCTTGGTCTTAGCCGAAGCATCATATACAATTCGGATTGTTTTTGTAGGTGCTGAAATTCCATGATGAGGTAAATAGTGAACAGGATGTTCAACCTTGTCTTGAGTTGGTACCAGCTCTATGATACCCTTTTCCAACTGATCCTTTAAAACTTGGTCATAAGCCAATAAAGTCTTCGAGTCAAGTCGTTTTAACAAACTTACTAAACGGCCATAAGCTAATCCGAAATTAGACTGTAGATCCGGTGGGTACTCGTTCCAAGGCCAGTTCACAAAATATCTGTTATCCTTGAATATTGTATTCTCATTAAAATGCTTAATTGCTTCCTCATCTCTATTAATTTTAGGAGAGTCAGTGATGCCAATTGATTCCAAATCCCATAAGAACTTTAAATTTCCATTATCCAAAGGTAGGTCTGGATCATTCAGTTTTGTCTCACAAGATGATTGAAAATAGGTAACAACTGATAAATTGTCCCTTGATTTATTTTCAGTCTTCCCAGAAAGAATCCATCCCAATTCAGAGTCTACTAGGTACAAGTTCTCCTTGATTTGTATTTTCTCCATTGACATAAGTGAATAATAATAATCATTTCCAATTAATATGTCAATGCGGTCTGACAATGAACCGTCATCAGCAAGAGTGTATCTATCTTGGTAAGTCAATTCGGTAAGTTCCTGTTCAGGATAAGAAATTCCATGAGTTATCGAAGGCACAACATTAGCAAATAATGTTTTAGTCTTGTTTGTCCTTGTTGTCATATTCAGTTTTACCAAAGGACTATTCAGTTTCTGTGGCTTCTTAGAACCAAAGGTAAAAATAAATAAGTGATTGTCTTCTTCAATTGTTAAGTTTAACTCTTTTGCAATCTTCTTAGTAACATAGCTCCGCTGACTTCCGGAATCAAGTAAAATACGACATTTCTTTGAAGTTCCATCTTGTCCCATCACATTCACAACAGCAGTTTGTAAAACTGTAGATCCTTTCTCATTAACATGTAAAGTATTGGTAGATTCCTTACCCTTGAGCAGCTCTTTTGGGCACAATGCTCTATTGTGGAATCCATTTTTACCACAGCGTGGGCAGAATACTGTCCTTTTACAATACTTCATCCCGTGTCCAATTTGAAAACATCTATAACATCGGTTGTTCAACTTCAATTTTCTTTCAGGTATAGTTTTAAACTTTGTACACTGATCATTAAAATGAGCCTCTTGACAAAAGATACATGATAACTTTCTTCGCTTGTCGTAGAATTTCTTATTTCCATTTATTTTTACTTCATGTTGTCTTTTCCTTGGTACAAATGTTTTATTTTGTACAGAAGTGTTAGGTCTGTATTTCTTGAGTCTTCTTTCATTTTTATTAATTTCTGAACTATTGAAAACTCTTTTCGGTCTTGTTTCTCTTATATGTAATGTTTCAGCCGTGTAATTAACTTTATTATGTTCATTCATTTCGCAAGCTCTTTTAGCATCTTCTCTTGCAGAAATTATTATATTTAACTGTTTCCTCATTTCGTCGATTGATTCTGTGCTTATTTTCATTTTCATCTCATATATGATGTCTACCGGGAACTTTTCCATCAATAGGAACCGCAGATGATTATGATTCGTGTCTTCTCCTAATGATTGTAAAACTCTCAGATGTCTTTCAATCTCATCTAATGTTGTTCTACAATCTTCTGATCTTTCAGCCCTTTTCATTTTGTAAAGTGAAGCGTAATGCGCATCGATGATTTGTACTCCTTTGCCATATCTTTCCTTTAACGTTGTTACAGCAATCGGGTAATTTTCATTTGTTGTCTCCAAGCCATCTATTACTGTCCTTGCTTCCCCCTTTAGAGAAGCTTTCAGATACAGTAACTTGTCAACATTACGTAGATTTCTTTGATCAATATTAGATTGGAATTGATCCCAAAATTGATGCCATTCCAAGACGTCGCCTTTAAACGAAGGTAAATTCAATTCTGGTAATTTGCCTCTGCTACTATTCGAATCGAAATTTGGAGTGCGAAGGTCCTTGTTAACTTGAACTCTTGCATCAAGCTCAGCCAGTGTCTCTTCTCCCTCTAACTGCAGTGATGTCAAAGTAGATACTTCATCTGCATTTGGACAGACTGATGTGTTGAAATACTGGTATAAATCAGCATTAAACCTGTTAAGTATGGATTGTAACTTTGAAGCGGTGATTCTAGCTTGTTCCAAATTATCACCATTCCAAGAACTACACGCACACAGACTGAGAGCCTTATCAGATAAAATCTTTATATTTGACGCAAATGTAGACAGTCGATTTAACAATATCTCTTCCATTTTGTTTCTTAATCTGTTGATTAGTTCAGAAAGAAAATGTAAGAATAATATAACTATGGTCATATTCATAAATAATAATAATTTTTATTTTGTTCATAACTAGTTATCTCCTTGAAACTATTTGCTGTTGTTTGTTTTAAACAAATGGCTGTATATCAACATGGTTCGCTATGCATCTACTTATACATACACCCTACAATGGTAAGTAGTCATCATCATCATCAATGAAATATATGAAAATTCATGACTATAAAAACCACACAACAAAGATATTTAAAAAATTAAAATCATGTTCTTTCTATATTTAGAAAATAAAGTAACAAATCTCTTAATCAATTAAACAAGAATTATACTTTACTTTACTAAAATAATAAAATTACTCTATCATTAAACAATGATAGTTGTAAATAGTAAGTATGTAATTTTATTAATTGTAAAAAGCATGTAATTTTGTTTGTTTATTGCATCCAAAACATAATAATTTTAGACTTCTCAACAATATAGCATATATCAAATGAATGCAATGCATTTGTTTTACTAAATATTTTGTTTTTGAAAGTATTAATTTTGCTCAAAACAAAAATATATCAATGTATTTTCACTTGTCATAACATAAGCGCCACCTGTCCCAAACTTGAGTAAACACAAACTTCGTATGTACGTAGTAAGTTTCATGAAATATAATTATGTATCAATATAGGTATACAGCATCGTTTATCATTACCCAATTAGAGATTATAAATTTATGGATCTTTGTGTAAATTAGCGTCTCACATACCTTAGTATTTTCTCTTACATAACCGCCATGAAACCAAGACTGCCGTGAGGCTGCGCGGCCATACCGCCTTTGTAATATTCGAACTTGTGCCGCCGTAATTCCCCAGCGACCAATGTCCTTCGGTTTCTTTAATTGTGGTCGCTTTCCTAGAGTATAGAATTGTATTAATTTACAAGTAGATAAATCTCTTTTAACACGTAACTAGTACGTTTTAAACTTGTACATAACTTAGCGTAGGTAGATACCTACTCTCGTCACCGGCAAGGCAACAAAATTCTGTTTTATGCAACGAAACTTTTATGTATTACATAAAGTAATACCGTAGTATTTCACTGATAGTCTCACAACGCATCAATAGTTTGTGGTTGTTATTAATATATAACTAAATTCAGTTGTTTTGTAACTTTGTAAAAGCATTTTCGCGACACCGCTTGTATTTCGACGCAACTTTTATTTCTAGTTGTAAACTATCAAGAAACATTGTAACCACATAATATATTGCTTACCTATTAATAATGCACAATTTTCACACACTTTTTGCATATATTTCCACGTTTTTCCTTTATTAATTACTTTTTCACGTAACTGCACACACTTGTTGTTTCACGCACAAATTCGGCCATGTTTGTTTATTACGCGCTCGCAGTAATATTGTTCGTACGAGTCAGGTCATGTTTTATTTCGTAAAATAATTTTCCATATTCTTAAATTTAGTGTGATAAATCTTTAAAATTATCACTAGCTCTTATTTACTAATTATCCTTTCTTATGAGTAAGCATTAGATAATTTAAAGATAAAATTCTTATTAGAAAACTTGGCGTCTACGGCTTATTCAGTACTTCCGGTTTGTGTACCAACCTTACGTACTAAACTTCTTATACTACGAAGAAAGTAACAAAGTCACAAATAATGAATTAATCCACTGGTTAATATTATAATAATATTAAAATATCTGTAACTTACAACCTCTAGTGAGATTCACGTTGATTTTTCTTATAGAATTCAATTACTTATGTAGCTATATCGTATGGCTGTAGGCCGAAAAAAAATGGCGCCTACAGAATTAAATTATTTACATCACGGTTGCATAATTAAGCGTAATTTGCTGTATCAATTTAATAAAATACAATTTTATTCAACGTATACAAGCAAATATAGCATTCGAACAATTTCGATTTCTAAACATTATCTTATTATGTAAAGTCAACTTTAATTCTCTACTACTCGCCCCTAGATGTCGCTATGAGTCACAAAATTACTAATTGCACATTGATCTTTCAAGATAATTACTTTAATATATTCTTCTGGATAAACATATATCACCCGCAACTTCACCAAATTTGTCGCCATGCCTTTATATATTTATATATTAATATGTGGGAGTTATTGTCCTACCATTATGTCTAGCCAGACTCACGCCATGCATGGTGTACAATGAGTCACGGACCACATAATAGCAGACGTTGGCATGGCAACAAGACTTGTTATTGTTAATTTGTATTAGCTGTTTATTAGGTTTATATCTGTTTCGCTTATTATGTCTATATCTGCTTCGCTTAACATGGTTTCATTGTATTAATTGATCAATGGCAATAGTAATAGTAATAATGTGATCTCATACCTGGCAACAGATCCTGCTAAGACCTCACTCCCTGCTGTTATATCATCATTGCTCTTAACCACCAACAATTGCTCACCAATAGGTTGCTATTGAGTTTGTTCACCACCTGTAGTTTAAAAATAAATACTATGACTTCAACTGCAGTAAGACTGCAGCTGAAGCCACACACAATGTCAAGTAATTTATGCTAAGCTCAACTAATTGTTAATGATAATGTTATATGGTCACTAGAATGAACATCAGTTTCCAATATACACACACACCTCTCTCTCTCTCTCTCTCTCATCGTACACAAGGCGGGACTTAACCACCCAGTCTCATTACAGGTCGGGCTAAAACACAGCCACCTGATTCTCACTACAGGGCAGGCCAAACAGCCCCCTGATTTTCTCTACAGGGCAAGCCAAACACAGCTCCCTGATTTTTACTACAGGGCAGGCCAAACAGCCTCCTGATTTTCACTACAGGGCAAGCTAAACACAGCTCCCTGATTTTTACTACAGGGCAGGCTAAAACAGCCCCCTGATTTTCACTACAGGGCAAGCTAAACACAGCTCCCTGATTTTTACTACAGGGCAGGCTAAAACAGCCCCCTGATTTTCACTACAGGGCAAGCTTAACACAGCTCCCTGATTTTTACTACAGGGCAGGCTAAAACAGCCCCCTGATTTTCACTACAGGGCAAGCCAAACACAGCCCCCTGATTTTCTCTACAATTAAACTTGGCATATAAAGATCATAGCAAGATGGAGGTAAATTGCTCAATCAGCTCATAGGAGTTTCGCTGAGCCATAAACATCCACTCACTCAACAAGATCATAAAATAATAGTGGTTTTACTTATTACAGACTTAGACACATGATACTAAGACATATGTGGTAATTGGATACTTAGACATTATGTGATGCTTAGTTACTTTGATATTTAGTCACTCAGTTAATTAGACACATGATACTTAGACATATGATACTTAGACAAATAATACTTAGTACTTAGCTTCTATAACAGCTCAGGAGTTTGGTGAATCGAATTTATTAGCACTTTCACTTCACAACTATGAAACTATGTAAAGAATGTAAAATATGTGAGTAAACTTCTTACCATAGACAATCAAAGATTATGGCGGGAACTCGCTTCTGTATAATGTTGCTATGTACAAATATTTACATATCGCGAGACGTCGCGACAGGCGCTGGAGAGTGGTTATTTTTTGTGTCTTTTTAAGTTTTTAGGCAGGGCCTTTGTGGATATAAATTCGCATCTATGATGATTATTTTAAATTCCGAATTAAACGTTTACCTACCTGTATTAATTAATTGGCTTGTTAAGCACAGACCGGAAATCCACTTTCAAATTTTCTAGTGGGGGCAAATTACTACGACAAAGAATTCAGTTTAGGCCCTATTGTTATTTCAATTAATACTTATACTATTAGCATTACGGTAATAACAATACAGTGCAAATAGCAGCACAATCAAAAATATAAACAGAATGTTGCAAGTTGCAACCAATCGTGACGTCGTATAATCAAGCGAAAAAGGCCAACAATAAAATTCAAACGTACCAAAGTGGGTACGTCGAGGATTATTTGGCAACATTTTATTATTGTTGGGTTGAGTCACGTCGCACGCCGATGCACCTATACCTACGTGAAAAGGTTAATGATTGCACCGAAGGTGGATAATCACACGGTTGGCAGGCTGTCATTCATAATAATCACCAGTATATCGCCTCCAAATATATAAGTAAGGGCGCATAACGTGTTCATAAATATATGAACAAGCTCTATCGAACACCAACAATAAAGTCGAGTTCACGTCATGACGTTCAATTCATTCAACGACATGAAGACGCAGTTAGCCTAGTTGGTAGAACCCTACGAAGCCTACGAAGCTAGCGGTCCCGAGTTCAAATCCCGTAAGGACAGATATTTATGTAATTAGCGCGAGTATTTATCCCTGAGTCTTGGATGTTTTCTATGTATTTAAGTATGTAAGTAGATAACTAAATTTATTGTTGACTAGGTAGTACCCATAGTAGGTACACTCACCAGTAATAATATATTTTCGACATTGGGCGCAAAAATATCTGACACGCTCTTATGTACCTCTAGTAATAAAGACCTGGCAGATATTTTTGCGCCCAATGTTGGATGATATATTATTGCTGGTGTGGTGACTTTCCAAGCCAAGAAATTAGGTAAGGACTAGGTCAGTTTCTGTGAGATTGTCCCCTGATATTTTTATATTATTGTTTTTTGTTCCCCACAGTTCCCCAATTCGGGATCTTGCGAAGATTCCCACCCCATGAAAAAATGTGTAATTAGCTAATTAGGTATGCATGTTGCATCACAGATACGCAATAACAGGTAATTGGACCTACGTATGGAATTAATACCTCACCAGGGTTGTTTGATGACGGGTTTATCTTATCTTACATGTGATTTCACGAGTGATTTACCTATGTACAGTCGCGAACTTTAATTTGGTACCCACCTTAGGTCCAAACTCAATCTGACATTCTACAACAATAAGGTTGAGTTTCCTAAAAGTTACAAATGACTTGACATCTCTAATGACATTGACGACTTCAAGCATATTTTTCTTGAAATGGGTCACAAATTAACGTTTGTGATAGTACACTAACAACGTCGTGATTTTTTTAATCTTGATCGGCACAAAAAAACCGAGATTATAAATTACTAGCTGTTGCCCGTAAATCCGTCCGCGTACAAGTTGTTTATCGCTAATCCCCTAGGGAAAATTCAAAATATTTATTCAGTCAATTGGCCACATGACGGCTTTTACACGTCGGTAATATGGAGTACCTAAGCTATCGACGCGGAATCGGCTTGAGCTGAGTCGAGCGAGACGCTTACTGCACGGACATACCCCCCCCCCCCCCTTCAACCCTTTAGGCCAAACCCTATATTCAAACCGCGGATAGATAGGCTTACTCCGGATTAAAATTTGACACATTTTGTATGGGCAAATGTCAAATTTTAACCCGAAGTAAGCCTTATCTGTCCGCGGTTTGAATATTGGGTTTGGCCGTTAGTCTATAGCGCTAAAGTAATAAATAGTTATTTATAAAACTATCACAAATAAAACTATTTCTAATCAAATAATGACTAGGATAACAGCATGACCGATCTTCGCCCTTCCCCTTAGATGGGTGGAATTGGAAGCACTAGCATTTCCCATTACATTTCCGGTGTTTCCCATCATACCATTTCCCCGCCGTTCTAACGAACATGGCGAAGTCTAGTTATAAGTGTATTTGTGTTGAAAAACCAGTTTTGTATTGAATTCTGGCCATTCGTGTAAAAAAAATGTAACCGGCACATTAGGTAACTGGCACCTAGTAACTAAGTTTGCTTAGTTAACATGTAGCAACGACTCGCGTCGCGTCACAGTCCACGTATCGACTGCGACACTGCGAGCGCTAGGATCGTCCGCCGAGGCGCGTGTTTATGTGGTGAACATTTACATTACGTCTTCTCAATGCTGTTCGGGGGAACACCTTTAAATTCCGAATTACTTTTTTCCGAATATTAATTTGTCCGAATTTTCATTTTTCCGAAAGGTAGGTAGGTATGTTATGCTGGAGCTATTTTAGACTAAATGCATAATTTAATTGCTTGACGTAGGTTAGGTTAGGTTTGATTTATAAACGATAACAAAAAATAGTCTTCTATCAAAACATTGGCTTCGGAATTATAAAAATTCGGAATTTTGATCAATTCGGAATTATGACTCTTCGGAATTATGTAATGTACCCAGGTTCGGGACGTGTGCGAGATAGTTCCGTGATATTTATTTATATTAATCCACACATGCTGGATATACACGTCTCCTCAGGCCCCCCTTTTTGAAGCATTCCCAAAACGTATACCTAGCTTTAAGTATGTACTTTAGAGCGAGTTTTTAGGGTCTGTCTGTCAGGTTGTATCTCATGAACCGTGATAGCTAGACAGTTGAAATTTTCACAGATGATGTATTTCTGTTGCCGCTATAACAACAAATACTAAAAACAGAATAAAATAATATTTATGGTTCGCATACAACAAACGTGATTTTTTTGCCGTTTTTGGCTAATGTTGTATAGATGGATGGATGGAATGGTAAGGAATCCTTCGTGCGCGAGTCCGACTCGCACTTGGCCGGTTTTTTATCTGTAGTTAGCTCATTAATAGTTTAAATCGAATCGAAAATAAAACATTCTGCTGTCTGGAAAGAATTCTTCAGCTACTGATTTGACCGTTGGTTATTTTTTTTTCACTATTATCAAAACATTATTAGGGCTGTTCTTTGATCAGTAGTTAAACTAACTAATCGTTAAAGACCGTAACTAATGGTTAAATCTCAAGGAAATGTGTCAAATTTTCGATTCCTTTTCCGAATTTTAACAATTAATTGAGTTAACTACTACTTACATCAAAGAACAACGGGCCCTTAATGGACTACAACCGCGCGCTCTCATGCTAAAAAGCGTTCCCAAAGTATGGCGGAGCGTTTTAAAACCTTCGGGAAGTACGGGAACACCTAAAACGCGCTGCCTACGCTCCGCTCTCTGTGCGTTTGCAGCTTCACGCGTTTGAAACCCTTCTGTAAAGTTGTACAAAAAAAGAGTGTAAATATGAATGTTTTGCGTTAGGGTCTGTTCCACGGAGCAATAGCGCAGAGCGGGCTGGCGACGTCCCCGTGGGCGCTGGCGCGGAACCCGCTGGAGCGCGCCTTCGAGCTGGGCCGCGAGCTGGGCATCGCCACCAACAGCTCCGCCGAGCTGCTGGGTAAGCCAAAACATAACTGATTTGACTCCAAATAGGTACCTCGAGATAAAAATAAACTTATTTATCTAGTTAATTACTAAATTAATAAGAACGAGTAATTTAATTTAGTATTGAGTTCTAGCGATGACCACGGCGACAATACTCGGAGTGCTTGAAATGTAATAATATAAACTAACAGATTTTCTCAGAGTAAAAATTGAAATAAAAAAGAATAATATTCGTTGAAGATCTGTGGTAACTCCAAGCGTCGCTATGGTCGATGACTGTCGCCGACTAATGACGACGGCTGCAGTTGCCCTGTTGGCAACTGGCGGCGGGCCGCTCGAGTAAAAAACCCTAACATTTTAACATCTTGTTAGGCCTAGGCTGTGTATAAAAAGGCGGTTATCGAATATTACGCAATCCAATTTTCGAGTGCAATCTGGTAGGTTACCTCCGCGCGACGCCGAGCGAGCTCCTAGTGAAAGCGGGCGCTCGGTTGGCGAGCGCGCCGGGCCGGCCGGCCGACCTGCAGAACACCGTGGCGCTGCCCTTCCTGCCCGCGGTGGAGCCCCCGGGGCCCGGCGCCTTCCTCACGCAGCGCCCCGCCGCGCTGCTGCCCGGCGCCGACGTGCCCTTCCTCACCGGGTACAACGCGCAAGAGGGCATCATACTTTTCAGGCGTAAGTCATTATGATTGTAGCTATTTGTAATTTCAACTTTAATTGCAAAAGTCAAACATTGCCGACGAATGCAGCTGGGTTCAATTTTGGAACTCTTACGACGTTTATGACTTGTAGAGATTCTTTTTACAGGAGTAGGGAAAGGAAGTATGAGATACTAATTTATGAAAAATTGCGCTTTTCAACAATAGCACGTAAGTGTTATGAAGATACGTTTTTGCCTGGTGCACTTTTGTAAGATAGTTTTTGTGTAGTAACGACATCGGAACCCTACACTGAGCATGGTCAAACATGCCCTTACCCAGATTGTTTTCTAATTTTGTAGTAAATTTTATATTCGTTCATTAATTTCATAACAGTAATCTTTTTGTCGGAAGTCGTTGGTTGTTTAAATTAAAGGTTTTTTCTTCTAAATAATTATTACTCATTATCACAATGTCTGCTGAAGGTTGCTATTATCAAACCTGTGAACGTGTCTACGCGTTATTTAGGACACCAATTATCGCTGAAGGCAGTGACGATAACGTTTGGCCTTATAAAATGCACTTTGTCGCAGTTGTGCGACCCTGGGAATTTTACAGCACCTTGAATGTGATTGACCTTTTAACTATTATTTGCGCGTTATATTTCGAAATACTAAAGTGATCACTAATAAGAATCGTGGTTGCGACAACAAACATTAACCACTGTATTTAGATTTTATTACAGTTCTTTATCGCTCAAGCCTTGTTGTTATGCGAACATAATGCCATAACATAACCTAAAATTTTGCTGTTACGAGGTTTAATAATGGGGTCGCGTCGCGATTGATAAGTGGCTAGGTATTAGATCGGGCACGGATATCCTTGGCGACGTTGCACAAGAGAACGGAACTGCACCTGCCCGGCCCTTCTACCGACGTCGCCGCCTGCTCGCCCATATCCATAAACATTACCAAGATTACCTTGAATTCATTTTGCGAACCCAAGGAAATTGTTTTCGTTTACAGCACTTCATTCTCAATGTTTAGTCGAATTTTGGGAAGTGAAGGGAGTGTATCGACGCACTACATATACCTACACGCAAAAAGATGAATGACCGTTCTCAATACTTAGATCGCTGATTTAGTTTGGGTACAAATTTAACACATTTGAGAACAAGCCACCCCAAAATCTTAATGCATTCTAAATATCGGGATGAACGACCATATGAGTCGCTTAATTTCAAACTCTGATATGTCCTTGAAATTTGTATACGAATTTAAAACTTGATTTGTTTAAAAAAGACGCAAATTCCGTTGTCCTTTTGCATGGACTTAACCGAGTTGGAAGTTAAGCTACTCATATATGTATACTATACGTACCATACAGATCATTTAAACAAGGTTATAGGTAGGAACCAATAATACCTATTGGTTATAACAACACATAACTTTTAAATCATGGACCAGCAAAATATAGTTTAAAAATGATAACAATAAATTGACATTGGTCCTTACCTCAGATCTAACATACAACAACATAGAAGAACTTCTATTTCCACGCAAGCGAAGATGCGGGCTATTTTGTAATCAAATAAAACACAAGTTACATTCGCGGAGTGCGCTCTTGACAAATGTATCTGTAGGTATAATCTACCTAAACAAATATAACCAGGTACATACCTACCTTTGAGCCTGTGACAAGCTGTAAAAGAGACACAAAGTCATACGGTAAGTAACGTAAGGACTGGATAACACCATTTTGCGTAACGTCTTGGATAACATAACAACCACAACAAACAGTGCAGGTTAATGGGAAGGCCGCCTCGCGGATGTTATGTCGTCCGTGACCGGCGCGGCAGTGGGTCGCGCTAACTCGACAAACACTGCTTGCAAAAAACGAATTTTATGTCACGACTGTCAATATACGAGTCACATCATGAAGACGAAATACTCTTCGGCGCTTGGTGATTGTATGACCTTAGGCGAAGGAGAACTTTGAACAATTGGATCTCGATGTAGGTATACCGCGATGATTAAAGATAATTTAGAAGGGGAAGTAACGAAAGGACAATGGGCGTTTTGGCACCCGATCCAGTATCATGGTGGTGTTAAAAAGGTCATACAAATAGGAACAGCATTGGAGAAAAGCATCCTGGTTAGCTCTATATAAAAATGCCTTTCCAATGATAAAGCAAATGTTAAGTCCATTGAGGCGAGTACCTACCACATTATCCTTTAAAAAAATAAAGTGCCCTTGTGTATATGAATGCAATTGTAGGTACAGTCAGTATCTAACATGTTGGGACATAAAAAGTGCTCAAAAATATTTGTCCTGTTATTTTCAACTCAACTCACTTCCCAACTCGACGGAGATTTATTTACTGACGAGTCCAGTTGCCCCGTCAGTGTACAAATAACATCTTTAAGGGAGTGCATTTGATTCTCAATTAGGTAGCTTACGAGTAAAGCTTGGTAGTATCAGTCAGCGTCGACTCGGAGCCGTTTTTAATACAATTAGACCTCTGAACCTTATTAAAGAGTAAAGTAAAAAGAGCGTTTTTAGATATTTTCGGGTACTTACCATCTATGCTCCAATATTATTTGATGGCGACATGGTGTTATTCAAGCTGGCGGTGTGGGTCTAGTCAAATGACTCAAATTAAATAGATAGCCCAATGGTTGCGCAGAATTATTTCGTGTTCATTGTCGTGCGCTAATTAAGAAATATGGAAAGTAGGCGGACGGCCGGCCGCAATAGCTGGAGCTATTTTCATTGAAATATAAAAAAAAACAATATTTTTTTAGTGGACATTGTTCATAACTAGAGATCGGATTATATGCGTTTGCATATTTGCATATGCAAATGCATATAGTTCTATTTTATAGCGTTTTTGCATATTTTGGTACTTTTTTATTAACAGTGCATATTTCAGTAGTTAAAAAAATATTGCTCTTATTGCAACACATTTCAGCAATATACCCGATGCAATTGAAAAATTAGAAACTAAAAACCTTCCTTTGTACAGGTCCTTGGAAATATTAGAAAAAATGATTGAACAGAGTAACGCCCTTGCGAGTTCAATATCGCAAAAGGTTCGTGGCAAATTAAATGCAGTTTTGTATAAAAACCCCGGTCTTGAAGGAATAAAGAAAATTGACGCAATTATCAACGGCACCGGACAAACTCTTCCTGAAGAGGTCTCTGCAGGAATGGCGCCAAATTCCAAATTCTGTCCGGTAACGTCAGTTGACGTCGAAACGTCTTTTTTATTGTGCATATTAAAATTTTGTGCATATTTCACCCTTTTTTAATGCATATTTGCATGCATATTTTGGCATTTTGATAGTGCATATAATCCGATGTCTATTCATAACATAATAATTTTTCGCTTCGGGTCGAAATTACCACATAGACATGAAAAAAAAGTACTTAATTATCGATTAATTTGAATCTTTTGCGACGGAGACTAATGTTTCAATTTATTATATTTTGGTATTGCATATTACGTAGGTAACGCTATCGATATGACGTCTATAAATGACAAGCATACCTAATATATTATTTCAACATTCAGTCTAAAGATAAATCTTCACATTTAGCATATTGCACGTAGGTTTACTATGACGAGAAATGGTGACTCAATACCCGAAAGCCTCACAATAAGAGGAGGCAATCAATAATTTGAACGATTATCATACATAACAGGTGGTGCGGGAACAATGACCCTTGTTAGCCAACGCCCGAGATTGCAATTTGTTTGATTGCCGATTAGACAAGTTTAGTCAAGATCATGCAAACCAGTTGCCCTATTATGCAAGCGCAGTTATGCGTTATATCACTTAGCGAGTAAGAAGACTGCGCGGGCGCCGAACAGCACTCGTATGGCCCCCACACATACCGCTATTTACATAACACAATGTCTTTATTTATATCGTGTACCACTTTCAGTACTTTCACGTCGAAGTATACACTGCGTAATTTGTTTGTATATGGTTATGATCTGATGTTTCAAAAGAGGTCGCCAAATAAAATCTAATGTTACACGGCCTTCGGAAAGATAAAAAGTAATAGTTCACGAGCTAGATAAAAGCATTTAAAACCCCGCTTCCTATGGCAAGGAAGAATTTTTTGTCATGTCAAACATGTCTTCTTTTAGGAATTGTCACGTTTCTACATTTTGGCGGCCGTGGGAGTATGTGTGGTAATCTGACCTTTCATAATTCCTAATCCTTAATATTCTCATATATCTTTTACGCCAACATTATCAGTTGAAGATATGATTTTCTTTAGCATCTAAGCTTATGTCGTTCTACTAGTTTCATGTCATCAATGGCATGTAGGTCGGTACAGCATCTGACCCTTAGACCGGTGTGCATTGGTTAGCCAGAGTTAGCATGTTGACCTAGTGAGCGTAATTTTTCCTAATAGGTACTTATCACCGACCCATCTAAGTTTTGTCTTTAGTACAAGTCAGAATTGTGCAAGAACGCACTGCTAGGTGGTTTTGGGTCAACGACTGATCGAGTATGACGCCAGACTTATTAGTACTACTTTTTTAATAGTAGTAGTAGTAGTAGTAGTAGTAGTAGTGGGAAGTCCTGTGAAGGGTCCATCCGGATCGCTACCACCATAATCCATTCACCTAATGCCAAGCCGCATTATTGGGATAAGACAAGACAACCGGTTCTATCATTCCATCTCCATCCACGCATTTGGAGTCTTAGGATTTCAGTCTTGAGATTGTAGTCTTGAGAATTCAAATGTCTGTGTGCCTTCTCCTTGCCTTAAATAAGTCTGGGTTCTGCAGGTCTGCAGCGCTACCCGAAGCTGCTGGGCGAGCTAGACCGCGAGTTCCAGCGTGTAGTGCCGCCGGACCTGCTGGCCGGCGAGCGCGCGCGCACCATCGTCGCCGGCATCCGCGCCTTCTACTTCCAGCAACGGCCCGTCGACCTGCACAACGTCGACAGCCTCATTGACGTGAGTGCTCGGACTGGTTCCTCTACTAACTTGTTCACTTGATATTCCTTGGATACCATAGTATCCAAAGAAAAGAGGTTAGTAAAATAACAGTGTTTTATTGATTCGCATCAGGTTCAGCGCAATGTCAAGTGCAAGTTCATGGTTCAATATTTTCTAAAAGATATCTCTTGGAACCCTTTGAAAAAATAAAACTTAAAAACATTTATTTAATCTTGATTTTGTTTTCATCGTATATAATCTTTGCTCTCCAGCTGTTTACGGATGTGATGTTCCTGCGGCCGGCGCTGGACACGGTCCGCCAGTACGCCCGGAGCAACCGGACCAGCCCCACGTACCTGTACCGGTTCGCGTTCGACGGCGCGCTGGGACTTTTCAAGCGCATGCTGGGCATCAGCCACCCCGGCGCCTGCCACGGCGACGAGATGGGCTACCTCTTCTACTTTTCGCGGCTCAACTACAGGCTGGACGATGAGTCGCCGGAACTGGCCGTCTCCCGGCGCATGATCCAGATGTGGACTAACTTCGCTAAAACAGGGTCAGTTATTTGTATGAACCTGAAATTGAGATGGACTTGAAATCCATCTTCCGAGTATCCGGGTCAACGCAGGTGCGTTACCAGTAATACCAACCTTAAGAGCGACAACATTATTAGTCATCGCATACCATCATATTTTCAATTAGCGCATCTGATTTAAATACGTAGCTCGCAAGGAGCACGCATACTGTAAAAACGAAGATACACGTTCAAAGCACTTATTAAAAACCTGAATAACACTTATAAGCGTTGCAGGCAGTGAGTGCCATATATAGTGTTTTCCATCCACGAACGAAGTACCCCCCGCACCACTACATGATTACTTTGAGTAATTGACGTACATTGACAGTTATGCAATTTCAATTAAGTAGAGTGACGGGCGCGCTTCCGTGGATTGAAATTACTATACTTACTCCTTCTTTGTATCTTATGAGTAATATTACCAATGCGTTGACGATATTGTCGCAGTTTATTATATTCATTCTATAACTACGCCAATATTTCCTTTTCATATTGTTCGCTATGTGTAACATATTCTAAGCGGTTAATTTCCTCAGTCTGATTTGTTTTGTTAACATTCCAGGAACCCGACTCCGCCGGTGGAGTACGAGTCCGTGGTCGACTTCGAGTGGCTGCCGGTGAACGGCACCGAGCGCGTCAACTACCTCGACATCGACGGCAACTTCACCCTCCTGCAGGACCCCGAGGCCAAGCGCGTGCGCTTCTGGGACTGGCTCTACGAGAACAACGCCGCGGCGACCGAGTCTTGAGCGGGACAGAGTGTTCAGTGTTAGTGCGGGACCACAGAACTGTCAGGAACGTGTTTGCGCGCGAGTGCACCACGAGGGCGGCTGCTAAAGTGATCTCAATTCGTGTGTGACAAGCTTTACAGACGTCTAACCACCCCGGACGTCAGGAGTAGTCAGGACTCTCTGGACTCTACGACAGAGCTCCATGCCATTTCCTGTGATGGAAGCGGATATCGAGCTCGCGGGTGTTGTAAATATTGTTGTCTAAGGCTACTGATAGCTAATAATTTATATGTAGGTATTATGTGTATCGTTAGATATTTTTTGTTTAGATTAATATTTGCTATCCAACAAATTAAGGTTAGTTAAATTTGTTGTTCTGGACAAAATAAATCTTTTCGAAAACGACCAGTGTTTTAGTGTCTAAGAATTATGCAGACCAATTTTACAAGGTTAATAAATGTCATAACTTAAATTAGTTACTTAATCGTTTACATGGTTATAATATATAATACATATGCTTAGGCTTTGGACATTTTGCTATAATTCTTCAAAACGGAGACCAACGTCTTCTTGTCACCGCCCTGTAGCCTGTATTATGCATAACAGCGACCCTGGTAGATGCTAAAATTATGTCAATGCGCAAAGCTTCTCATTTGTATACAAAGCGCGATGGTGGCAAGGCTGAAATTAAGGTAAAACTTGACACTGTATTATGTATCCCTGTTTTATCAAGTACGGGAAAAAGCGAAAATGTAATAGTTGGACTTCACTTGTCCACGTTTGCCAATGATTTTACATCTAGAATGAAATAGATGCAACAAAGAGGAGAAAAGCAATCATTACAAACTAGGAGTTTGCCCAGCAATTTCAAATGGTTTAAGTAGGTACTTACGTATCATAAGACCTAAACTCAAAATACCGGAGTTCAAAATACCTAAGCTCAATTGACCTGTGTTTAATTTGCATAAACTTTAAACATTACATTGCATAATTATTACATACTTACTTATTTCAGGATTTTTGAAATATCTAGCTGGTAAATGAGGTAAGGTTAGGTTAGGTTTGTTTTATAAAAACCCTGAAATAAAAATCATTTCAGTAAAAAACACTTTATGAATTGCGATGATTATCAATAACAATACATTCGGACTACAAATTTTTATATGAGCCACATAAAACGGCACTGGACGCGGCATAAAACTATTTAGTCCTAAATTAAATGTCCTAATGTATAATTTTGACATAATGGTTATTGAGCGTTAATTTTCATTTTATTTTATTCAGTAAGTACGCAAGGGCACTTATACACTTCAAAAATCTACCAGCATTTCTTCAAAAAATCTTTTTAAAAATAACCCAGCCGGTTTTTAGAGCTTAGTTCGATTCTTGTCAAGGTATAGGTAAGGTAGGTCGGAATGGTATAGGGTCTAGAGCCTTGAGTAGGTAGGTACTGATCAAAAGCACTAGACAACATGCATTTTGCAAAAAATAATGATTGTGCAAATCAATGTAAATATTTACAAAAAATCTAATGTCATTATATATTTTGGTAAGGTAAGTCTATATTTATCTTGCTCTCTAGTTTAGTTACTTAGCTAACATATGGGTACTGAAGCTAATTAGCTAAGAAACGTCGGAGAACATTCCGGTATTCATGAGCGTTTCGGAATCTTCGTTTTAAAAGTAATTCCAAGTCGAACATGAAGCAAGTAGCATATGTTCATACTTTCATCTATGTATGTTAAATACCTACGTTAAACAAACGTCGAAAATTTCCAAGGATAAAAAAAACACAACAATGTTGTCATATTTCCCAATGTACCGAAACGCAGTACAGTAACAACACCTCGTTTGTCGTAATTGGGTCATCCGTTCTTCTACGAAAGGACAAAGAACCATGCATAGGTACATACCGGTCAAATTATCTATTTCCAGATAACAGTATCTGATAGATAAATGTTTTTTTAACTGCTAACTTGATGGTCGGATACTTTTGTCCGAGTATTGGCAAAATCGGCCCCTAGACGATCCTGAATCACAACTTATTATCACAAAAGACAAAGGAGTTAAATACTCAAATAAAGAACAAAAAATAAAAGCATTTTGCAACTACCACCAGTTAAGGGTTTCTTTGTTTAATGGGTATTAGAGCGCCTTTAAAAAGATTTAAATAAATTAATAAATATCAAGGATCACGCAAATTGACCTATTCCTAATTTCAATTTGCTGATGACACGAAGTTTGCTTACATTTTGCTTTGGTTTGGTGCCATGATGTCGTTCCAGACGGGCTTTGGTTCAAAAACTGTGCTGCATGATCTAGCGCCGGCTATTTAGCGCGTTTATTTATCGAGCCTCACAATATTCCCATCGAATCACCGTTGTTTTTTCAAGTAGGTACCTAATACAATAGTGCGATATAATCTTTCTTTCCAAAGCACAGCATTTTCACATCCTAAGATACCTCCCTGCAGCCGACGTAACCACCTCTTCCGCGATCTTACGAGTTTATGGAAATTGAATGACATTAGCATGTAACTATTGTTCAGCCGCTGGTAAAGCGCGCAGCGTGCACATAACTCCGATAGCGGATGTCGCTCGCATTGTTGATGTTATGCTACGCTAGGGCAAAAAGTGAGACCCACCGTGAACGCTTCGAACAATGGATTGATCTAACCATACCTACATTGGTTGTTGGCAGTACGTACCTTTTTACGGGTATTCTTATGTCTGAAACTTACAGTGCAATAAGTCGCTCCTAAAAAGTCTTTCGGGATGGTAGAGTCGGTTAGACTAGTGACTAGAGTAAGAGCGTGTATGGAAGCGAGTGAGAGAAAAGTACGAACCCGAAGGTCCTTTTAAAAGCTGTTGCACTGTACATTGTCTATAGTTATTTGAGATACTGATGACTTCATATTACCTTCTCCTTTTCTGCGTCATCGACGTGATCGATATACTTTTCGGAACTTTCAGCTGTGTTAGGATCTCGGAAACGACTTCAACGAATTTCATGACATTTAGTATTAGGGTGTTTCGGGGGCGATAATTCGATCTAGATAGGTTTCAGTTTTAAAAAACTCAACCATGTATTTCATAAACTAGCATAAGCATAAGTATAAGCTAGCTGTTCGTACCCGGCGCCGCACGGAAGCATTTTTTTCATGCAAACCTTAGTCTGATAATTTATTACGAACAACAAAAAATAAATTATTCAAATCGGTCGAGCCATTCTTGAGTTATGGCGTGACCAAAGGAAACAGGGATTCATTTTTAGGGTTCATCATATTTAACTACTAAACTTGACAGTTAAGCCCTCAAAGAAGTGTAGAAGTTTAAATAAATCTATAGATATTATATAAAAGGCAAACCTGACTTAGTGACTTATATATCAACGCACAGCCGAAACTACTGTACCTAGAAACTTGAAATTTGTTACATAGGTTCCTTTCATGATGTAAGTGAGCACTAAGAAAGGATTTTTAGAAAATCGACCCTGAACGGGAAGAAATAGGGGGAGTAACTAACGGGAAGAAACTAATTCTACGCGTACGAAGTCGCGAGCAGCGTCCTCTGGTAGTAGTATATAAGTGTAATGACAAATGCTAACGCGTTTTATACGACATTTTTCAAGACAGCTTACTTTTAGTTTTAAGTGACTATACTATTTACTTTGCATTACCTCTTAAATTAAAATGATCACTTGTTATATTTTTTCTACAACTGCTTATTTATTCCTTAAAAATGACTATTTTTCGAGGTATCACAACTTTTTGCTGAATGTAAATATCCTTCAGTTTGATCTTAAAAACGATGCCTTAAGAGCCACTTTGCGAGCAAGTGTGTCGAAAATTAGGATAGATAATTAGATATTGTCATCAGAGGTTGAGATTGTCCCTTGATTTATAAGACACTGTTGTCATTTTACCAACCGTATCCCTGGGTCTCTGTTCTATTTGGTTTTTACCCCTATTGCAATTGTATGTATTGTTAATGACTTGGCCGCCTTTACTGTCAGGTCAGAAAAATAAATAAGAGCTATCACAACTATAACGATGGGGGTAAAAACAATCTATTATAAGGGCCGGACTGTCAAGAGGTTATGCAAAGGAAATGCTTTTCTAAAGACTGCATGAGATTTATTATTGGCTCGATTTTCATTTAAACATTACACGTAGTTTGTTCATAAACACATAAAATGTGGTTGTGCTAAAACACATAAAATACGCTTGTGTTAAAACATAAAATATATGAATTGAGTACCTAGTAAATAGGTGTCAAAGCCGAACAGACTAACTAACAGCAGTAAATTCATCCCACAGTTATTACCAAATTGTAAAAAGCCCTGCACACTACAGTGTAATTAAAAACGTTATGTTTTTAAAATTACTAGCTTTTCCGATTCAAAATACAATAAAATCCGGCCTATAAGCTTTATATGCCAAATTTCATGTTCAATAAGATATATAATTTATCAGACAATTTCACACGAATTGACCCAGTCCCAAACTAAGCTCTAGGCTCGTACTATGGGTACTAGACGACGATATAAATACTTATATGTATACAGAAATAAATAGGTACTTAAATACATAGAAAACATCCAAGATTCAGAAACAACTACTCGGGCTCATCAGTCTCATCAATAAAATATTTGCCCATACTGGGAATCGAACCCGGGACCGCTAGCTGGCAGGGTCACTACCAACTGGGCCATTAACGCGATGGTGATGCGTATACCGTAAAGACGGAACTAATAAATATAATAATAAACATACGAATAAAAACCATTAATCGCAACGAATTGCATTGTTTAACTTCAAATGTTGAGCCACTATAGAACTTCGTAAGTAATAGTCGTACTAATAACGAAGTAACATACCTATCACACAAGTCACAAGAAACTACTTAAATAATACATACTTAACCCTTCTCTGGTGATTCAACGAATAGACAGACAACAGGAACTTTTTTTTAAAGTATTCTGAAGTAACTTTCTTATCAGAGGTGGGTTTTAAAAGTATTTTTTTAAAATCTTTTTCATATTGTTTACTGAGAAAAAAAAATGAATATCGTCAGTGTTTGCTACGCCGCCTGCTTTGGACAAGTGGTCAGAATGACGTTATTTTTTTTGTAACCGCGTTACGTAACACTAGCTGTGACTTAGAAAAAACCATGCAGCGTGTAAGCTCTTTAGCCATTAGCAGAAATTAGTTTATTTATTTTCTCAGAAAATAATGAACGAAAATTTAAAATAAAATATTAGGGATAAAAACATATTTATTTTTCAAAACACCTTTTTAATAAAAATTAAAAAGTTCCTGTTGTTTAAAGTTCGTGACCGAACAAAAACGTGTTGAACCGATTATTACAAAACATGAACCCGCCGTTAGCCAAAACGAGGTTTTGTGCATAACGCATTGTTGACCAAAGAAAGCACGTTCGTTAGAATTTCCTTTATGTCTCGTGTTCAAATAAGGTAAAACTAAGGTGTGTATTTCGTTACGCGTTGCTGCTATATCTGCTAATATCTAGTCTCTATGTCTGTAGAAATCAGAGGGGATGGTCCGAAACCTGCCTTGGTAACCTAATTATCTCTGTATAGTAGGTTTTTCGATGGACGTTAATATTAGGGCGTAACGACCCGTTTACACCGTACGTTTAATTTCGATTGTGAGAAAATAAATCTAAAATTTAATCAGATAGAATACGTGAAAAATAAAACAACTCTAACCATCTCAACATAACAATTATAACTTATTTTCTTTATACAAAACTTGTTTTTGGTTTATTTTCACGACCAAATGGTCCATAAGTTAAATTTCAAAAATGAGAACAAGGAGGAGAAGCGGGTGTAGATTGGGCGTTCAGAAAAACTACTTCAGTCTCTAGAGACAAAAAGTTTCACTTTAGTGTAATGAGTGAGATGGCGTAAAAGAGTCCCTTTTAGAGCATGAGAAGTTCAAATTAAAGTGGTCTAATATTTATGAGTAACAAAGCAGAGTTTTTTTTTAAATAAACATCATCTGTAATATTTTTTTTGAAAAATCCCAATTTCTTTGGCTCTTCTGCCATTTTTTTATTACTGCCAAGCTGCAAGCATAGCAGTTTGGGTGACATAGATACCTACTCGTTTAATGAAGTAATGGGCTCCTTTAGTTTTCATGACGACGGTGAAAGAACGGGTAGAGTTGGTTTGGATTATTACGCATGCCTCTTTTTGCCGTCACAGATCAAGGGTCCCACTTATTCTACAGTTCAGTAAAATTAGGGGAATTAAAAACTATGGGTTGATGATGAACTCACCGAAGAGCCTGACTTGGCACGTGTGAGCGTATTATAACTACCTACAAGATCGCTTGTCATAGCTGTACTGAGGTCGCGGATACGTGTCACCGACAGGCGCATATGGCTCCAGTGGAGTCGATTGTAGATTGCACGAGTGTAGCAAGAGAAGAGAAAAACAAAACAACTCATGTTTCGGAGCATTTGGTCAGTAATTTCTTAACGGCTTTCAATACGTTGGCACAGTCGAGTTCATAAATATGTATACACTTTTGTACCGTGTCACTTTAATCGCTGTGACGCAGATTCAGATTCAGATTCAGATTTTAATTTTATTACTCAATATAACACAGTATAATTTACATTACATGTCAAATTATATGCAGTTACATTAAGGTCGTCAGAAATAGATATAGAATTAAATTGTAATAGTAAAAATAGTAAAAAGTAGTTCTAGTGCCAATTCATATATGGCAGTTTAAACATGACATTAAATTGACGAGGTACTAAAGTGTACACATATTTATGAACTCGACTGTACAAAAGTAATATGTATAGTGAAGGTCAATTTAAAAATCACAAAGCTAAACTTTCCAGTTGCTAAAAAAAATATGGAGTTTATTATTCGTTTGCAGTCTACTCGTATCCTTCTAATAGAACGGTTCAAAATGTTTAAGGACTTCATTAATAACGTGATATATCCGAAGGAGTATCGTGACGGGCCTATCAGCGGCCTACGACGCGCTACTTATCGTCTTGCCAAACATAATTCAAGATTCATTTCATAGTTTTTGAATGTCGAGATGTTAGCGAGGAAATGTGCTATAATCTTAACCCATGAGAAACAGTAATACGACTGGACGACCTCTTATTCGATCCAAACCACAGAACAGAAAAAACAGTAGAAGTGTCAAGTGGGCATGTAACTTGTGGCATAGTTATGCGGAGTTCCGCATAACCTACCATACTTTTTCCGCAATCGCTTATTTCGATATTATGATATATCGATATTTCTAAAATAGGAAATAAATCCAGAAGCATGCCTTATTGTGCCATTTTGAAGTGTAAAAACGATAGCCGCACCAAAAACATTTTCCATGGTGGCGTATTGTTTTTATGATAGTTTGAGTATTGGCGACAACAGGTCTGATACTAAGCGAAGCTCATGCCACTTCCACTGTTTTTTCTATTCCGTGATCCAAACAGATTCCCGGGTGATGTTCTAGCGAGTATAATGATTAATGAATGTGATGTGACGTGATGTGATCGCACCTTAACAATCGTAACTCGTAACAGTCGTAGCGCGTGGGCCGACGGTCGACGCGTCTACAATGTAAATATGAAGGTGACGGAAATTTATCACGATTATATTACCGATAAAGATGCATGTACATATTATGGTGTAGTGACTATAATTTTCCGTATTCTCAATCCCAGGCTGATCTAACGAACACTTTATTGACATTACATCGACATCGATACGGTATAAGTATTTCAGGAAAGATGATTTGGTCGTCTGTTATCTAGGGTATGTCCCATTTGTTCCATGGAACTACGAATTTTGTATTGAATATTACGTGATAGTTCAATACAAAATGCGAATTTCCATGGAACAAATAGGACGTACCTGTTATCTACTTTGCGATCTTTTTTTCTGCGTTAAGGCTTACCGGACAATGTGACTAAAGTATCAAAACCTTTCAACACACTGGTGCTGTTTGACGAACGAGGGCAGTTTTACGATTACCTTTTGGTTTAATATTAAAAAAAAGATCGTAGTGAAGATTACAGACGGCCAATTCATATATCCTGTACAATACCATGAAGGTACCCTTAATGTAACCTTAAGGTAACCTTTAGGTTTCGCACTGGCCTACTACACTCTGTAAAACTAAATGTTTAGTCTATAATAATGCTTTATTTACACTTTGCGAAGAGCAAGTGCGAATTTCATACATTTGCTACTTGCCACTTGACAGCAAAATTCGTACTTGCACTTCGCAAAGTGTAAAGCAGGCCTTACTTAACCACTAGCTCGGAAGTGACACAGGCTTGGAGTTATTCTGAATACAGTTTTAACCTCGTAATGCATGCTCACCATAATATAAACAGGGATATTTTTGTAAGTAGGAATTTGAATCTATTTGCAAGGAAATAAAGTTCAGTTACCTTAGCTCTTAAATGCCATTTTTTTATTACAAAAAAATAAAAATGAACTTTATGGTTATTAGCATATAGTGTAAACTAAATTGCCTTGATTATGTACATACCACCTATGGCACACTGGGCCTCACGAGGATTAAGTTATTTTATAGCCCATTATTAACACATTTCATTTAAACACATTTCATTCACATTTCATTTTGCAATAAACGACAACGCTAAAACCCATACTTACTCTATCGAATTAAAATATGCATGAGTGTTATATTGTTTATTTTATTATACTCTCTTAATTAACTGAAAAATATAGTCTAAATAGGATTTAATTGAACCTTGATAATAGAATTTCTTCACCTGTTCCATACCTATAAACCAGCAAAATTATGTGCTATAAAAGTCGAGACCACGTTCCTATTTTTGCTTTCAATGCTATAAAAATGCTAAAAATACTCGAGTAAAAGCGCTGTAAACGTTTACTCGGCCAGGATTAGGCGCAGTTTATTCAGACTTAAGTGCTGTAAGAGTCGAGTAAGTGCCGTATAATAAGCAAAAAAGTGCTATAAACGTTGAGTAAAAGCAAAATAAAATACGATTTGTTCCATTAAAGGGAGCAGTTTGCCTTTACTCAGCAAATTTGATCTATAATAGCAACCGAATTGCTTTTACTCAGCAAATTGGTTCTATAATAGCAACAGAATTGCTTTTACTCAGCAAATTGGTTCTATAATAGCAACAGAATTGCTTTTTTCATCAAATTTATTCTATAATAGCAACGGAATTGCTTTAACTGAACAAATTTAATCTATAATAGCAACTGTATTGCTTTTACTCAGCAAATTTGTTCTATAATAGCAACAGAATTGCTTTTTTCATCAAATTTGATCTATAACAGCAACGGAATTGCTTTAACTGAACAAATTTAATCTATAATAGCAACTGAATTGCTTTTACTCAGCTAATTTGTTCTATAATAGGCAGCCGAATTTCTATGATTCGATACCATCTGTCATCAATCATTAATGGGGCTGAATCGAATCTGAGAGAAGTTCATGACGGAAGAAAAAGTAAGTAATGTTCTTTTTTTATAATAAAAACCTTACCATAATGTTCTTAATATTTAAATATTGTTTACGTAATGTTAATTATATAGAACAACTTGCTAAAATAATTTTACTGATTGAACCAGAGGTCGTCGTTCATATATACTCATGCGCCTTCCCATTTCCTTAAATTTAAATAAACTATAAATATTTTATTTAGAATATTTTTAAAGTAAATATACTTTTACAAAATGGTTGCTATTCAATTTCTATTACATCTCATTTATACGACTATAACTCGAATAAAGGTGTTTGTTTTACAATTACAGCACATGGTGCAGCCATGTTAGAAAGATTTTAGGGTTCCATAAATGGTAACAAAAACTCTCATGATTGATTTCTACTTGGCATTAATGTTGTTGTTATTTTAATTGTTTATAGAGCATTTTACTTCCTTTGACAAAATGGTGGTCTACGAGTACGTGGATGTGGATAAATTTATAACTAAAGATGAGTTAAAGCAACTTACTCAATTGAGATGGCCCTGGAAGGAAACATATTTCATTCTATTAGAAAGATGTTACGGATGTGCCGCTAGCACGTATGATAATGCAGAGCAAATACCTCACTTTACTCTCTCTGACAGAAAAATAAAGCGATGACTACACACAGAGAGTTTTTGGTGTCAGAATTTTACTCACTTTGCTGTATATGATCACATTATTTATGATGAATGTATTTTTTGTAATTAATTTTTTATGGCTTTTGTGCGCCATATTGTGTTATTTATTACCGTCTAGGTACCTACTTGTTTTTTTTCGGTATTTTTTAAATTGAATCAGCAACATCTGTTATAATTGTCTACAGCTGTGGGTAAGTAAACATGCCGGCAAGATGTGGGCTACCGCGCATCACTTTTACACTAGATGGCGCCGCTGGAAAGCGAGTTTTTTTTGACAGTTGACGTTAAAATCTATTCCTAGAAGACCAAACGTTACTTTTTACACATAACATAATACATAACATTGATTACTTACTATTTGGATATATTTAAATTTATAATTTTTAATGTCAAAGAGCAACTTCTCTCACTTGGACTAGACAGAAGCGCGTGAAGCTAGTTCTGTTGAGTCTACGGAACCACTAACAACAGTACGGTTTTCGCTTGACGATTGACACATTGATATTAAATTAGGCTTGATTAAATTTGCAGTTTTTTTCATCTCTTTTAACGTTTCATTAACTCTTTTTCGAAAAGCACCACTTCTTTTTACTTTTTTCTATTTTTTTGTATCCATTTTGTCACAATCACAATTAATACACCAAGAACTTCTTTGTTAATAAACTTCAACCCAATATGGACGAGTTTGTGCTGTAAATATTTTTCGATGCTTCTTATAGTGCTTTAAGCTGAGTAAAAGTCGACTAAAAGCATTCTATACAATTCAGGTGCTATTAAAGAATTTGACTTGCCTTATCATATAAGCAGCCTGTAATAGCGACAATGTTGCTAAAAAGTAAATAGATTGCTTTTACTCAGCTTTTATAGAATCGGAACAATGTTTCGAGTAATAGCCGCATAAAAGTGACCAAGCGCAGCGAATTAGCAATTGAATAGCTCTTACATAACTGTTATAGAACAAAACTGCTGAGTAAAAGTATTATACTCAGCTTTTATAGAAACGGACCAATGTGTCGAGTAATAGCCGTATAAAAGCGACCAAGCGCAGCGAATTAGCAATTGAATAGCTCTTACATAACTGTTATAGAACAAAACTGCTGAGTAAAAGTATTATACTCAGCTTTTATAGAAACGGACCAATGTGTCGAGTAATAGCCATATAAAAGCGACCAAGCGCAGCGAATTAGCTATTGAATAGCTCTTACATAACTGTTATAGAACAAAACTGCTGAGTAAAAGTAATGTGACCATTTTAACTCAGCATTTTTCTAAAGGTAGAGTAAAAGTGCTATAACAAAGTGCTGTAAACGTTTATTCGATATAATTATTGCGCAATTTAGCAAAAATTGCCAAATGGTCGAAATGACCACGATTATACGACATATTGGTGTTCTGACAACGTTAACTCAGCTGATATTCGATTACAAGCTGATTAAAGAAATTCTTATTCGACTGTTTTGCTGGTTGGGATATATATGTTTAATTTCCAGTATTTGATAGAAATGTAAAGTGCAATAATTGTTGTATTGTCACGAGACCACAGTTAATGATTTATAATCTGAACAATCAGGCAGGTACGGTAAGTAATGTAATCTCGTAATCACCAATATCTGCAATTAATTTTCAGATTCAGAGTCGCATGCACAAAAAGTGTCGTAGGTTTATGTCACCGCCTGATAACTGATAGCCCGTCGATACTTTATTTCGGTGTTAGTCGCAGTTCTTGTGCGTCGAGATCGAGACATTAGCGTGCAGCCGCAGTTCTCAGCCGACAAGGTTCATTGTTGGTCGCCGACATGTATAGCACAAAATCGAAGCCTGAATTCCCTTACAATCAAAACAATATAGTGAATTGGAAACCTGCGTAAGAACTAATATTGAGTAAATCTACAAATTAAGTAGTACTAAGCTCTATTTAAATACAATTGAAATGTTTTCCAGAGGACGCGATGCCAAGGTTTACGATAACATACTACACACGATTGGTAATACTCCTCTAGTGAGACTTAATCGAATACCAAAGGACTATGGACTTCAGTGCGAAATGTGTAAGTTCCTCCCCAAATGTTTCTTAGATAGATTTTAAGAACTATGCTGCAAAATATCAGTAATTTCTTGCCTATCAGATGCAAAGTGCGAGTTTATGAACCCCGGAGGTTCCATCAAGGACCGGATTGCGTACACGATGGTGGTGGATGCGGAGAATAGGGGGGAAGCGAAGGAGGGCACTCGCTTCGTGGAGCCGACCTCGGGGAACACGGGCATCGGGATCTCTCTGGTCACGGCAGTCAAAGGTGAGCTAAAGGAATCTTGTGGTTGGACTAACATAACGTCAACAAATAGCGCTCGGTCTTAATAATTTAATTAATTGTTGCTCCTTCATCTTTTCCCTTCACTCTTACGATATGAGTAAAATAGAGCTCTAATTTTAAGCAAATATATACCAATACCAGTACTGTATCCAGGTGAAGACTGAAACAGCTCCATACTTAGCTGAGTTCTGCACCTTTTCACCAGCCATTTTGTTATTTTTGCACTTTATTTTCATTTTTTTATTTGTTATCGTGCTTTTGCTTGTTGTTGGTGAATAAAGATACTTTTTTAAACGATTTCAAAAAAGGAGGAGGTTCTCAATTCTACTGTTTTTTTAATACATATTTGTTACCTCAGAACTTTCGACTGGGTGAACCGATTTTAATGACTCTTTTTTTAATTGAAAGCTGGTGCTTCCCATTTATTTTTATTAAAATGAAGATCTAATGATGGAGTCCATGAGGAATCGACGGAACTCTTCATAATTTATAGTCAAACCTATAGCGATTTTGGTATTTTTCATTGTATCTCGTGTATTTGCTCTTGGAAAGCACTATTTGTTGAAGTGGAACTGATGATGAATACCACAGATGGCCACCGGAACTCCTAAACGGTATATATTTCAAGGGTGGCGACAAGATAGTTGAGCGAATATATGACTATGACTTTCCCATGGCTTTGCTTGCGGCGAGATTGAAATGTTCTATAGTTTCTTATTAATTGAGAAGTGGGACTACATGACAGCATAATTATGATCACTAAACCGTATAATTACATATAATATACCATTTTAAAAGAAGTTATTTTTGCTTTGTGAAGGCGGTTTACTGTTTTTTTAAACATTTATTTTATTTAAAATACGAGTTCCTTAAGTATTGCCTGTATGTCTGCGGTTCATCATGACTTTGAGTTTGAGATATATGTATTTGATATGAATCAATTAAGCGATGACTTATATACTGCCTTTTTCATACGTACAGTCAACAGCATAAATAAGTGATCATTTCTGTACCTTGTCGCTTTCAATCGTTTCACAATTTTGTATAACATTTCAAACACGACGTTAAAGTGACAAGGTACATAAATGATCACTTATTTATGCTGTTGACTGTACCTAACTACAGTGCGATAAGAGCGAGTGAGAGAGAAATACAAACCCGAAGGACCTTTAAAGAGCTATCGCACTGTAGTTAGGTACAGTCAATTACCCATCCCACGTAAGCGTGTCCGTAGAGTTTAAATAGTTATTTCAATGTGTTTATTCATATGAGTTGGCAAGTACATTTTATAATTACAGTCGTCAGTGACCCTGAATGATATTCCATTTCATTACCTATGTGTAATGGAAATTTTTTTGATTACGCGAAGCCCATACTCAAGATTTGATGACTATTTTATCCTTAAAACTTCATAGTTTTTAGCCGACTGCGCAAAGCTATGTACATTCATGGTAATTAAAAGTTCAAGTTTAAATAAGACGTTAAAGTGACAAAGCAGTTATAAGGCTCACTGATCAATCAGATATCCGACTTGTGCTCTTAAACTAATGGACGAATTTTAATAAACGGGGTAAGTTTAATTCCGGGGGATTCGTCCAAACCTCGTGAGTGACAAAAGCTATATGTATGAACATTATAATTTAATTTATAATAATGCCTCATACTGGAAGCCCATTGTTTCCTTTTTTTAAAGTCATAATGTCAATGTTGATATAATTATTAGTGATAGTCATGTTTTTTTTATTTAAACGCTAAACCTTTCAGTATTTCTTAAACGTTTACTTGTAGACACAAAGTAACATTTTATTTGAATACGCCATGACTTGCGGTAAATATGACCTCAAACACATTATGACCAAAACTAAATATGGCAGACAATCGCAAGTCGTCAGTCGGGTGTTTAGTTTTAAGTTCTCAATGAATGTTCCCAAGGTTACAAGGCGACGATAGTGACCCCGGACAAGAACTCTGACGAGAAGCTGAGCGCCATGCGGCTGCTGGGCGCCGACATCGTGCAGACGCCCTCCTCCGCCGCCGCGCAGGACCCGGACCACTTCATGCACACCGCCGCGCGGCTGCTCGGCGAGGATCCTCACCATAACATGAGTTTAGACCAGGTACGCGGCATTTTACCACCATGGTAGACGACGCGATATCCTAGTTAGTAGTGAACCTGCCTACGAAGCTAGAGGTCCCAGGTTCGATTCCCGGTATGGGCAAATATTTTTGTGATGAGCACGAGTACCTATTTGTTTCTGAGTTTTGGATGTTTTCTGTGTATTTAAGTACTAATTTATTTCTGTGTATTAAGTATTTATATCGTTGTCTAGTACCCATAGTACAAGCCTTGAGCTTAGTTAGGAGTAGGTTAATTTGTGTGGATCGTCCCTTGATATTTATTATTTTATTTATTTATGGGGGAGGTAATACATAAGTACCTATTATAACATTGAAAACGAAGAACGATAGTAATAGTTCTCATCTTGACTGTTACTTGGCTGTAGAATTTAATTCTTTTATTTAATTCAGCGAGACCCATCGTTATTTTGATGAAGCCTATGTTCAGCAGTTGATTTGTTTCGGTTGACATGACGATGATTATTTTTGACAGAGTGCATTTAACTTAGGAGCTATGCTTTCGTCTTTGGAGTCTATCTAATGGCCACTTTTCTCTATTCTCAGCAAGCTTTTTAACCTAACGTTGTGCCAGATCAAATTAATATTTTGTAGAAGTGTAGAGATATCGACTGGTTAACTAATTTACGGCTTATTGCAGTACTCGAACCCGGTGAACCCGCGGACGCACCTGGAGCACACGGCCGCGGAGATCCTGGACGCGCTGGGCCGCGTGGACATGGCCGTGGTCGGCGCCGGCACCGGCGGCACCGTCACGGGCGTGGCGCACGGCCTCAAGCTGCACTGCCCCGAGTGCACCGTGGTGGCCGTCGACCCGAAAGGCTCTTTACTGTGGGGAAATCAGCTGGTGCCTTTCTTTGTGAGTTCTTTGCTGAGTGCGCTGGACCCGATTACATAGTTTTTATTTATGTAAATTTACTGTGTTGTACGCATAAGTATCAAGTACGTCATATTCAGATTTCATGAAATTATACTTACTTAATCAGAATATGCAGTAAAGTTTCTGAGTTTACCTAAAATATCAGAATAGATTTAACGCCATTCACTTAGGAAACTAGGGCTAGTTCGGTTTCGATGACATTTGGCAAAGGAACACAGCTCGATGCTGGATGGATATCCAGTCACCCAGTAGCTATATGTAGAAACAAAATAAACAAAAAGATTAAATCACATTTACACTACGTATTAGTACCTATCTAAGGATGTTGATAACAAAAATAACGATCAATGCACATTATCTATCACAATTTCATCGTATCACTAAAACTGATTCACTTTATCGAATCGTTAAAAGAGAAAATTACATAACGTCACAAATCTACTTGTAAATGATTGTAGATTATCTGGAGATATCACAGGCATAAGGTAAACGTTACGGTCAGGAAATTATACAATCTTCTTCTTCTATATATATAAAAGGCTAAACTGACTGACTGACATATCAACGCACAGCCGAAACTACTGTACCTAGAAACTTGAAATTTGGTACATGGGTTCCTTTCATGATGTAAGTGAGCACTAAGAAAGGATTTTCTGAAAATCGACCCCCAACGGGAAGAAGTGGGGGGGAGTAGCGGGAAACTAATTCTACGCGTACGAAGTCGCGGGCGTCCTCTAGTACACTATACGCACTGCTAGATCAAAACAGTATCAACTCAAAATCCTTGCTAGTTTTATTCCAAGTTCATAGAAGTTGTATTAAAGTTGATTTTAAAATACAGTTGTATTTTGAGTTAATGCTATTTTGATCTAGCAGTGCGTAGAACGAAGTTACAATAGATTTTAATATCAAATATTATATTATATATATCACATTATATAATATTACACCCAATGAGATTTAGTACATTTAATGTCTTTGATTACACCTATTACGTAAAATAACATACCTACCTACCCGAGTTCCGAAAATAAAAAAGTGAATTCGTTTTCATGCAGAATTGTCGATGAGCCTAAAGACACGAATAAGATAATAAATACCAGTTACCGCATTAAATTATCGAAAAATCAATAAACCAATACAGTTTAAAGTCATAAATAATCGGTATGCCCCGAGGTGGAAGCGATAGATGGTGCTCCCACCTCGGAGCATACCAATTACTTAGTAGGGTTCGGAGTTTTCATTGCAGAATATAAGACTAAACACAGTTATGAATCGACATTGACTACACGTTCACTGACGCGCATGCTATAGCAGTCGTGTATCGTACCGGCTATGGCATTGGCGTCATAAAGACGGGGGTCCAATTAAAATGGTATAACAGTATACCATGAACGTGTTAAAACTCGCCCCATACCTACTCATACTCACACTCAATCATTTACGGCTTTCCACAATTTTAGTCTAACCGCATACTAACGAGGAACGTAACGCCAATATGGTTGCAGGTGGAAGGTATCGGAGGCGACTTCATACCTGATGTTCTGCACAAAGATTATGTCGACAGCGTGCAGTCGCCAACTGACCATGAAGCCTTCAATATGGCCAGAGAGATCATAAGGAAAGAAGGATTGCTTTGTGGTAAGTTGATAAAAACAGGTCAGTGCTAGTCGGACGCGAGCTCCGAGGGTTCCATTTTTATGATAGAAAACTAAAATCAGAATGGGGAAAATTATTAGATTTGGTTTTATTTCTCATGTAGGTTCCATTTTGACTTGCCCAGTTCTTGACACTAATTTCTAAAACTGTTTGCCTATTTCTCAAAACTGATTTTTATAACTAACTTTAGGTACTTAATTAAGTAAAAGTTTTTTTTCTACTCGCGTACCTACTATAAACCGCTAATATTGATATCGTTAATGGTATCAAAATACCACCTATAGCGTAACCGAAGCGAGAAAACAATTCTATAATGAGCGTTGCCATGGTAATAACAGTTCTATAATAATTATTATAATGCTTGTGAATTATAAAGGTGGCAGCAGTGGCGCAGTAATGTTCGCGGCGGTGAAGGCGGCGAAGGAGCACAACCTGGGGCCGGGCCAGAAGGTCGTGGTGGTGTTCGCCGACGGGATCCGCAACTACATGACCAAGTTCGTCTGCGACCAGTGGATGGAGGCGCACCTCTTCAAGGAACCGCCGCTGCACGACAAGATAGAGTACGACAATTTTTTACAAATAAGTAGTTAAGATACCTGCGCCATCCATTCTCGCACTTTTGAATATTGTTAATAAAAGTTTGAGATGACAAATAAACTCCGTCGTCTTCAAAGTATTTAATAGTCCACCTCGTCCATAATCGGTGCTTGCTTTATTTTTATATACATAAGTAATTAACAGTCAACCGGGGTTCTTTCTTAGACCTCAAAAATAATAAAAGATATAAAAAAGTCTCAAATAAAATAAAATGTGGGTATTTCTGACAAGTATTGCCCGTAGGCCCGTATACAGTATATTCTATTATGTCTCTTATAGAAAGTTGACCAATTTAGATACATTTGTTATTGAAATATTTTACATAAATTCATAACCGTTTTTTTTCACAAATTGTTCTTTCCTATTTCAGATGGTTCAACCAGCCACTCTCCGACTTGGAAGTCGACACATCTGTTCCAGTTATTAACCTGAATGAGACGTGCAGAGAAGCCATCGCTGCGATGGGCTCCACGCACAACGTCGCACTCGTCGTTGACGATAATTGGTAATGAAACGTTATACTTCTTAAGTATTTAGCCAGAATCCAAGTTATTTCATTGTTATGGTAACCAATCTACTTACATTTTTACCTTATATTATTTCAGGCACTACAAAGGCGCTATATCCATAGATCATTTACGACACGCGGCCACTAACCCAAAACAAGAGGAAAATCTGGACCTCAACGACCCCGTCAACAAACACCTCATTTACAAATGTTATAAAGTTATTGAAAACAAAGGACACCCCACGGTCGGCCTTGTCTCTCGAATCTTAGACATCACACCGTTCGTCGTCAAAGTTGAACGGGTATCGAGTCCTGACGAACTTAAAGGTAAAAAAAAAAAAACTTGGGTAACCAAGATAATCGTCAATGTAAATTGTCGCTTATCTAACTTTCGCTCTTCTGTATAGTTGTTCAAAATGACTTGAGCGGTGTTGTTAGATAAACGACAATATTGTTTTCGGTCAGGGGGTTATTTATTATATGACATGGCTATGCAGTTCATTTTACGGCGAGCGTAGAGGACAGAGCTAAAACAGCTATATATATATATAGCTCTGTTCTGTCCTTTGTCACAGCGTAAACTGAACTGCATAGCTATGTCGTAATAACCCCCCCAGTACTTACATGTTATTAGTCTGGCCGTGGGTATGTATACTGTCTGAGCTACGTCTATAACCAGCGAGTTTAAGTTATCCCGTCAGAGCGTACAAAACACATTATATGTATATACGACATAGCACTGGACTCACTTATAGCTCACCTCTCGTTATTCAATTTCTTAATTTATTTCTCGTTTTGGTCATAAAAATATTGTTTTTCAATCACTTTTTCAATTGTTTTTCGACGTTAACTTTACTTTTTAGGGATACTACACTCCCAACATGCTTTGACTATTTAAAACCCTCGCAACAGTAGAAATTATACAGCAGAATGTTAACGTAAGATTATCGATCTTACTCACATCTTAATTGTCTATTTTCAGAGGTCTACATACCAAAAGGAATAATCACGCCCGGAATGGTCTGGCAATACATATTACGGCACCAGGACCATCATTGACCGGATTCAAAGAGAAGAAAAATGATTACTTTTGGAAGACCCAAAGATTGCAATTTAATTATTTGGCTCTTTGATTTGGCGAAAACAAAATCATTATAAGAGTCAATGGATCATACATATTCAATTTCTCTTATTTATCGATCATTATTAATTTTAAGTATTATTAAAACTGAATCTTTGCACTGTTGTTTTCTTACCTGACTGCTGATGAAGGAGGGTAATGTTGTTTGAGTATAGAAAGAAAGAAAATAAGTTTGTTTGGTGAGCATTTTACACTAAAGTGCAAATGAAGTTAAGTTAATAACATATAAAAAAACTAAAAATATAATAACTAAAGCCAGTAGTGGTGGTAAAACCTTGTGCAAGGTCCGTCCGGATCGCTACAACCATCTTATCCTTTAACCTACCGCATGTACAACAATGCGAACATGGCAGCAGTGTTCGCATTGTTGTACTCCGGGGGATGCGACAGTCGGTGATGTATTCCATCTTAGGGTTGGCAACACATTTGCAGCCTTTGGATTGAAGTCTCAAGATTGTAGTCTTGAGATTGCAAACTTGGCTCTTAAATAAACAGAGAGAGAGAGGGGGAGAGAAGATCATTTAAAAGCATGAAGTCGCGTTTTTAAGGCATGTTTTTGTAAGTGGAACCCCGGCACACCGAGACGCGCGTGTGCGGCGCGTCTGCAGCGCGCGAGATGCGCGTCTCGGTGTGCCGGGGTTCCATTTGTTTTGTTGTTTTACAACTCCCTGACGCCACGCGACGCTACGCGCTGCTGCTGCCACGCGTTTGGTGTGCCGGAGCCTTTAAAAACCCAACTGCTTTTCCAAATGTTGTTGTCTACGAGCACCTATATATGTTAAACGTAAGTATGTATATTTATATGTAAAAATGGCCTGTTTAAAAACATATAACATGGGTAAGTATTTAGGTTATTACAAACTATATTAAAGCGAAAAAAATTCGTCGATCTTAGGCAGGATTCGAACCTACATCTCCTCTGGCTCTCCGGGCCGATGCAGGCGCATTACCACTTATGCCACCATGACCCTACTTAAGATCCACGAAATTAGTAATCGCTTCCTTTTCATACTCGGAGGGTATGGAATGGTATCCTGCCTAAGACCGACGAAATTTTTTCGCTTTAATATAGTTTAGAATTTCGTAAACAGCCGTTTCTGTTAAATTTAAAAATCTTTACGTTATTAGGTATGTTTTTATTAAAGTTCCTAATCTAACGATACCGCGTTTGTCGAAACCGGACCATCCATTCAGTACCAGGGAACAGGGAATTATACATAAATTCAAACCTCGAAGTCGCGGTGGCAATAACGTCAATTAACTAGGGACTTCCTTCCGATATAAAATTTATCGATAACTGAATGCTTATTTGGAAGTGACACTTCATATTAGCTGTAAAGTTTACCTACAGAATAATTGAAAATTAACTAAAGTGTGATGATTACTACCCGTCAATGTTACCTATATAGGAGTTTTTAGGACATTTTTAGGAATGTTAAAATTCAAATAAAAATCAATCTTTACAACTAAATTTTTATTTCATCAATTTCCATGCAAAGTAAACTAAAACCTAGAAGTACATTAACATCATTACATTATTTTCATTTAATCAATTATGAACCTTATTATCTTGTGTTTAGTACTTCAAATATCATACAAATTGTTACGCATTGTTTCCAAATAGATGGGAGAACGAGATCTATTATTTATAATTTATAAGTTACGGTCTTACGGTGTATGGAAATTTATCGATGAAATAATATCGCGTGGAAGTCCCTAGCAAAATTTTATTCGTGCCACCGCGACTTCGAGGTTTGTACATAATTAAGTACAGGATCTCTTTATACACGGTAAAATAAAATGGCACAAGCCTAGAGATTGGGACTAGGTTAATTAGTGTGAGATTATCTTCTAACCCCCTTACTAATAAACGTTGAGTAACGGTGGTATATACAATGTTTTCATGTCCTTATCTGTCAAATCCAAATGACAGATAAGGACAAAACATTGTATAGCTATACCACCGTTACTCAACGTTTATTAATAAGGGGGTTAGTATTTAATTATTTACTATAGGTAGCGTCCCGCCCTTGTTTCGCTCCTACATACAACATATAAAAAATGGGCTATATCCATCCGGAATAAATGGTGAAATATTTTTTCGATAGATTCCGTGGTTCCGGAGATTACCTATCGGATAGATACAAAGACAAAACTCGCACTCTCTCTTTATAATATAGTATAAATTATCTGTGGCCGTTTATTTCTTTCGTACATACATAGTGATCAAACTCAGAACCTCCTTTTAAAAGTTCTGTACCCAAAGGGTGCCGACGGGAGCCTATTACTAAGCCTCCCCTGTTCGCTTGCCTGTCGGCGGGCTGTATCTCGTGAACCGTAATGACCTAATAGGTCGACAGTTTAAATTTTAACAGAGAGTGTATCCTCGTGGTTTGAACAGCAGTCAGGGCCTCTATTCTACGACGACAATCAATATTGCTTTTGACCAGGGAAGTTATTATGACATAACTATGCAGTTATAGTAGGGACAGAGATATATAACTGCTATAGCTCGGTCCTTTTAGCTAGCCGTAAAATGAACTGCATTACCATGTCGTAATAATCCCCCTGGGCCTCTATTCAACACAGTAAAATCATATCGTGTTAGACATGTTATCTTATTGTCAACGTTTTGGTAGCTCTTATTTACTTGACAGTAAGTGCGGACAATTTGAAACAAGACAAAAAAACGTCAAAAGCAATATGGTTTAAATTCGTATAATAGAGGCCCAAGTATACTGCTAACATTAGTTAGCAACGAAATTACGATATAAAAGCAAGAGTAATACAAAGTGAAATAGAGGTCTGGGATTATTGCTGGTTGATAGATGGTAGAGTCAGTTCGGGAGTTGGGTTGCGCGTTTAACTCTTTTCTACGTCATACAAAAAGCTAAGACATTGTACCTAAAGTTTATCGTCTGATATACTCATGTTTATGAATTAAATATACATATTTAGTCTGAATAAAGTTGCATTGCATAAAAATATTACACATACACACATATATACATACATACATACATACATACATACATACATACATACATACATACATACATACATACATACATACATACATACATACATACATACATACATACATACATACATACATACATACATACATACATACATATACACTAGGTAGAGCTACAGAATTACCAAAATATTATTTATGTTTGCAATAAAATTTTACTTCCATAAATAAAATAATGTTGTAGTAAGTCAAAAAGTTGGCTATAAATGGACGAAAGTTTTCTTTAGCCTTTGTCTTTCAGGTGTGGCAAACGGCAACGGTGCGGATGTATTTCATACGTAAAGACGAACAGTGCTTCTATTCAACAAGGTAGGTAAAAACCAAATCGTTTTTGACCCGTTATCGTATTGTCAAAGTTTTGATGTCTCTTATTTACTTGACAGTAATAGCGGCCGAGTTAAAAACAGTACCATAACAGGTCAACCAGGATTTGGATTTTACCGCCTAGAATAGAGGCACTGTATTGTTATTTTTTATTTAAAAGTAGTTATTAATAAAATCCGGCCAAGTGTCTAGATGCTAGAAACTCAAGAACAAAGACCGTTGGTGGTAGAGTCCAATTCGCACTTGACCTGTTTTTAGGGTTCCGTAGACAACAATGAACCCTTATATTTTCCCCGAAACTCTTAGGTAGTTATTTTTTAAAGTGAATAGGCATGTCGATGACTCTTTAAATATTTTCTCCAAAAGTAATTTTTCTCTTTATATAAACCTGAAAATTATTTCCGAGCATTGTCATTAAAACATTACTCTTTTATTGCAATGAATAAAAATGTAAAAATGCAATTAATGCATCGAGTCCTATTGTCACAAGACCACAGTAAAACAGTCGTAATTTGTATCAGGTAATGTAATCTGATAATCGCCAATATTACAATAGATGTTTTTTTATGGGTTCATAGTCTCGTGCATGCAGTAATTGTGTAGGCAGGTTTGTGTAATGCTGCCTGATAACTAAAAGCTGCTAAATACAATTGGATTTTTTTCGGCGTGTTAGTCGGAGCCCTCGGTTGTAAAGATCCAGACATTAGTGTCCAGTTGCTGTTGTTTACGAGCATACTTTTAATTCGTCTAATTGTTAGTCGCCGATATGTACAACACAAAGAATGAATTCCCTTATAAACAAAACAATATAGTGCATTGGAAACCTGCGTAAGGATGGTTATTTACTAAGTTATTGTATAAATAATGCAGCTGGCCAATTCAAAATATAATTATTTTCAGCGGGCGAGATGCCAAGGTTTACGATAACATACTACACACGATTGGTAACACTCCTCTAGTGAGACTTAATCGAATACCAAAGGACTATGGACTTCAGTGCGAAATGTGTAAGTTTCCCTTGCAGTGTTTTTAGATAAAATTATACACATCAAAAGTATCAATACATTATTTTGATATGTTATCGCAACGCAGTTCTTTGATGCGATACATTGCAAAATATAAAAATTATGCTGAAATGTTTTTGATCTTTCAACATTTTTGATGTGTGTATTTGAGGAAGATACCTATAATACAATACATAAGCTCTTTTTGGTTATTAGATGCAAAGTGCGAGTTTATGAACCCCGGAGGTTCCATCAAGGACCGGATTGCGTACACGATGGTGGTGGATGCGGAGAATAGGGGGGAAGCGAAGGAGGGCACTCGCTTCGTGGAGCCGACCTCGGGGAACACGGGCATCGGGGTCGCTCTAGTCGCGGCAATCAAAGGTAATACCTAGTAGACTAGACTAGGCTAGACTAGGCAGGTACCTGCGTGTGTAGGCCCAGACAGGACGAGATAGATCTGCTCAAAAGCACAGGCCATAAAAATAAATACGGTAGTCTTTGATACATTTGATTTGATTCTAATCCTATCTACTAATTATTAAAGTTGACCGGCATCTCTAAAAGTGATGGAAAGAGACCTGACGGGGTCATATGTCTTTGATTCATGGAATTTGGGGCGGGTGCTAGTGTGGGATGGAAACTGTGTAGACACGCTAGCCCCATCACATCTCCACACTTGGCACTTCAAATATAACAGATACAAGTCTGATGGCAAGGGCGCTCCTCATTTGTTTCCAGCAGGAAGGTCATTCCACATTTTTAAAGTAGGTGCAAGAAATGTTTTCGAAGACCGCAGCGTAGATGAGCGCAGAGACTCAAGGAAATAGGACTCAAGGATGAGAAGCCTGGGAGGCTGTTGTTACCTACCAGTCTTAACACCTTCCTGGAACACTCGGTAAAACAAGCAGAGACAAGCAAAAGTCTCTTCGCAGGCTGAGAGGCTCAAAACCCTCTGTTAGTACGTCGTGCCCATTTTGCCGGTGCGAATGTTGCCGTGCATATTCTATGACTAAAGTATTCCGAATACACTTAAGCAATCGTCGATGACTCTTTATATCCTAATGTAAGTAATTGATGTACCTAACCCAGGTTACAAGGCGACTATAGTGACCCCGGACAAGAACTCGGAGGAGAAGCTGAGCGCCATGCGGCTGCTCGGGACCGACATCGTGCAGACGCCCTCCTCCGCGAGCTTCCAGGACCCGGACTACTTTGTGAACGTCGCTAACCGGATCGTCAAGAGCGACCCACATCATAACATGAGTTTAGATCAGGTGCCTGTCGTCGGTGAAACTGCAATACCGCGTAACTAACAAATTAAATAAGATGCAAAATACACCTTAGCAAGCTAGTCAACAAGGTATATTTTGCAACTTATAGAATTTGTTAGTTATGCGGTATTGTAGTATCACTGACGCTGTGTTTTATACTATACGTTTCTATTAATTTACCTAACTCCTATCGATAGAATTTATTCTAGGTTACGACCGACCTTAATAATGTATTTATACTAGATACTATACCTCTATAATATTACTGTTTTACGGCTTATTGCAGTACTCGAACCCGGTGAACCCGCGGACGCACCTGGAGCACACGGCCGCGGAGATCCTGGACGCGCTGGGCCGCGTGGACATGGCCGTGGTCGGCGCCGGCACTGGCGGCACCGTCACGGGCGTGGCGCACGGCCTCAAGCTGCACTGCCCCGAGTGCACCGTGGTGGCCGTCGACCCGAAAGGCTCTACGATGTGGGGAAAAATGCTCTTGCCTTACTTTGTGAGTTCCCACTACATAATACCAAGCTGAATAGATACCATAATTGGTGAAATAGGTCATCTCTTTCTTTGTGACTATCTCGTTCAGAATAGTATTTTTTGAAAAATGCTCTTGCCTTACTTTGTGAGTTTCCACTACATGATACCAAGCTGAATAGAGACCATAATTGGTAAAATAGGTCATCTCTTTCTTTGTGACTATCTCGTTCTGAATAGTATTTTATTAAGTAAATGCGCAGGGTACACTTAAAAAAAGAAATTGGTCGCTTCTAACAAGATTGTGATTGTTGTGCATAGAGGCGTCTTGAATCCATACGAGCCTGACAAGACGTTAGACGCATCAACTAAGATATTAATTGAATCGCTAAAGAACTTGCTGTTATATAAAGGCGACGAGAGTGAGGCCGGGGGCTGCGGGCGTGCGCGGGCGGTTACTGCAAGTCACTACGTTTGGGCTGGCGCGGAGCATGCAGCCGGTGACGTCACGTAGTGGTGTAGTGCGTTCGATGCCCGGCGCTCGTTATTATAACGTACCCACCGAAAAATGTTTTTACGGGCAGACACATTATGTATTGCAGATTTCCCACTTCATCTAAGAATAATGGTTTTCCCTATTTCCTTTGTTTTGTCGATATTCATTTCATCGAACGTGTCATCGCCGAATTTTCATGTCATCGACAGGCTTTAGCAATAGATAGAGTTATTTAAGAGGGAGATTTTCATGTATATAATAAATTCTGGATTATGTACGAGTGTTACAGAAAACTCACATAACCCGAAGCGAAGCGAGGGCGGGTCGCTCTTATTAATATTTAAGATAACCTGAAAATAACAGGACTTCCGCAGAAAATAGCTTTCGTAGATGTGAAATTCGGTGAAATGATACTTTCGATGAAATGAGTAACAAGAGGACACCAATAATAATACATATAAACTTGGTTTTCCCCAAATAGTTATTTATGTAACTGGTACATAATGAAGCTTCTTAAGGTACGAGCGCCGAGGTTAGAGCGCGAGCTTGCGAGCGCTCTAATTATAGGCACGAGTACCTTAAGAGCTAATTATGTACCGTTGCATACATAACTTTTTCTACAAGCTTAGAATGTTAATGACACAAATAAACAATCGCTAACTTTTCTCTAGTCTTCACTTGATTTTTCTGCTAACAAATTACTTGTTAGCAAAGTCATTTTCATTATTCCGATTGGCGTTAATAGTTTGTAAATTTTATTGCTAAATGTTTATAAATTTCATGCAATCTTTAATAGTTAGGTACTAAAACAGTTCTGACAATTTATCATAAAAGTTGGAATGCCAAACAAAACGCCATTTTGTTGATATCCATATTGAACGTAACCATGGTAACCAAATAACAAATCGATGGATATTACTCATCTATTTTTAGTAACTTGATAAAAATGTAATTCTAAACACATATTTAGTCTCAAAAATAATTTCATTTTTAATATACATAATTTTAATTGGTGTTAACATTTTTTAACGGTTTATTATACAAATTATTAGGATGTCAAGTGTTAACTAAACGCCAAGACTGATATCCGGAATGACCGTTACCATGGTAATAACAATGCTATAATAAATTATAGAACTGTTATTACCATGGCAACGCTAATTATAGAATTGTTTTTACTCTTCGGTTACGCTATAGGTGGTATTCTGACACCATTAACAATATCAATATTAGCGGTTTATAGAACGCGAGTAGAAAAACATAAATAGATAACCAGTAAACCAATTTCAGTTTCAATCTGATTGCAGGTGGAAGGCATCGGAGGAGACTTCATACCTGATGTTTTACATAAAGAATATGTCGACAGCGTGCAATCGCCTACTGACAGTGAAGCCTTCAATATGGCTAGAGAAGTCATCCGAAAGGAGGGATTGCTTTGCGGTAGGATACAATTTGAATTTGAAATATAATACTCAACAGTAATGTATGGGTCCCAATAATCCAGGGGAAGAGCAGCCTCTTATTTTCTTTCGTATGTGTTTAAAATTTAATTATTTAAACATTTTAATAGGCGGCAGCAGTGGGGCGGCAATGTTCGCGGCTGTGAAGGCGGCGAAGGAGCACAACCTCGGGCCGGGGCAGAAGGTCGTGGTGGTGCTCCCGGACGGGATCCGCAACTACATGACCAAGTTCGTCAGCGACCAGTGGATGGAGGCGCACATGTTCATGGCACCGCCGAGGCATGAAAAGATAGAGTAAGGGTTTGTTCAAATTGTTAAAAAAGTGAACTGCTGTTTTTTTCTCGCACTGGCTTCTAACCATACCTATAAGATCCAGAACAGATTTAAAATTTATATTATTAATAAATAATAATGGAAAAATACATTTTTAACCTTTCAAATATTTTCGCAAATGTGCTCAGTAACGAATTTAAGAAAACGAATTTCAAAAATTCGAAAATATTTTGCAATTCGCAAATTACTTATCATATGCATGCAATATATCGCTTATTTATTCCATTATATACATTCAATGGTGGCATTTTGAATGATTTCAGATGGTTCAACCAGCCGCTCTCCGACTTGGAAGTCGACACAACTGTCCCACATATAAAGCTAAATTCGTCGTGCAGAGAAGCCATCGCTGCGATGGGCTCCACGCACAAAGTCGCACTCGTCGTTGACGATAATTGGTAAAATGAATTGATGATATCAATCAGATCATCAAACTACAAAGGCAAACCTGCCTTATACTTAGATTATCATTAGCATTTTGTAACAAGATTTTATGGTGTGATCTACGAATATTGTGATCAGAGTCATCACCAGTAACCAGCATACTCTTATTATTCCAGGAATCACAAAGGCGCCATTACCCTAGATCAATTACGACACGAGGCCACAAACCCGAGGAATAATGAAAATCTGGACCTCAACGACCCAGTCAGCAAACACCTGATTCACAAATGTTTTAAAATTGTTGACAACGTATTATATCAAGGACACCCCACTGTGGGGCTTGTTTCTCGAATCTTGGACATAACACCGTTCGTCGTCAAAGTTGAAAGAGTTTCGAGCCCTGATGATCCTAAAGGTAAGAAATCTGAAAGATTCGTCAACGTAGGTACCTACCTAGTATAAGTAGTCCCCGCGCGAGCTCCGAGGAATCGGGGGTTGGGAAGAAGACGGCTGTGCGCCGCAACCGCCTGTTCGCATCGTACCCCGCCTCTCCCAGTACGAGAGTTGGCCTTATCGCCTTAATTGGCTGTATATAATGAATAACGTAATATTGACTAAATCACTGCACTAAATCCTGACGTCAGCTTTGCTTGAGATTCCTCGGAGCTCGAGCGCGGACCATAGGTACATTATTTACAGGTTTTTCCAGTAGCAGAGCCCCTTTCAGTATTTTGGTCAAAATTGCAACAATACGTTGGTGGGGCATATCGACATCGAATTTTCGTTTCCCAACTGTCTGTGGTGCTAGTAAAGATGCATTCGGCGAATGTCATCGTTATCGAAAATATTTGGGTTGACGTTAGCAACCGCATGGTCGCCTCGAGTGCTTCTGTCAATTTCATACATTTCGACGGCTTTCGATAACACCTTATAACTTTATTAATAATAAAATTGATAATTGTATTATAAAATCATAATTTTCTTTTCTTTTCAGAGTTATTCAGAGCAAAAGGAATAATAACATCTGAAATAGTCTGGGAATACATATTGCGTCATCAGGACCACTGACCATCCTAGATTTAAATGATTTTTGAATCTTCCGAATAGAGTACTCGTTTTCTTTGTTTGGGAGATCAAAAGATAGCAAATTGATTATTTGGACCTTTGATTATATTATAACATAAGTAGGTATATGCCAAGTTCACTGTTTATTTCATTTATTTATTAGTTTAATTACTTATGGACCTTATGGTGTATAAATGGTTTATAATAAAGAATGCAGATCTATCAACTACTTGATTGTCATTTTCTTGAATATAGTAACAGAAAACCAACCAAGCTCAAAGCTTGTTCATAACAACTACTTATAACAAGCTCCAGAAACACAAATAATAGAGAACTACAATTCAAGTAGGTACGAGAAGCGGCCACCGCCAAGCTTCATTCAGCAACGACTCGTGGCCGTCGGCTTTCAACCTCACATCGACCCCCAACTGGAAGAAATGGGGGGAGTAGCGGGAGACTAATTCTACGCGTACGAAGTCGCGGGCGTCCTCTAGTATATCTTTCTAATATATAAAATTCTCGTGTCACAGTGTTTGTAACCAAACTCCTCCGAAACGGCTCGACCGATTCTTATGAGTATTCAGTAGGTCTGAGAATAGGTCGTAAACTATTTTTCATAAGGATTGTATGAAAAAAAAAATACACCCGGGCGACGCCGGGCGCGGACAGCTAGTATATATATAAAAGGCAAACCTGGGGCTCTACTTTGAAATCAGTAATTCGAACTTCGGATCACTCCGTCACTTTCTTGTGAATTAGTGACGCGTCGAGAGCAAAAGGGATAGCAATAGACGACTCTGACTGACTTATATATCAACGCACAGCCGAAACTACTTGAAATTTGGAACAGGGGTTGCTTTCATGATGTAAGTGAGCACTAAGAAAGGATTTTCCGAAAATCGACTACCAGCGGGAAGAAATGGGGGAGTAGCGGGGAACTAATTCTACGCGGACGAAGTCGCGGGCGTCCTCTAGTTATACATAAAAACCTTCCGGTTGAATCACTCTATCTATTAAAGAACCTCACTAAAATCCATCGCGTAGTTTGAGAGATCTAAGCTTACATACAACTACGGCAAAAAAATCACGTTTGTTGTATGGGAGCCCCCCTTAAATATTTATTTTATTCTGTTTTTAGTACTTGTTGTTATAGCGGCAACAGGAATACATCTTCTTTGAAAATTTCAACTGTCTAGCTATCACGGTTCATGAGATACAGCCTGGTGACGGAACAGACGGGCAGCGGAGTCTTAGTAATAGGGTTCCGTTTTAAACCTTTGGGTACGGAACCCTAAAAAGAAACTTTGGATTGCATTTCCTATTATTTGCAAGTATTAATACTCGTACTTAGGTACCTATTTAAATTAAAACACTCAAGTGATGTGTATCTTTATTAGGTTTAATTGAAAGTGACTTCTAAAACTCTATGACGCACAGGTCAAAATTGGTTGTAGGTATACAATACACAGGATGTCCGGGATATAGTAGACAACCTTACAGGGCTGGATAGTTCAGCTCAAGAGGCACCCTATATTTAAGTAAAAACAACTGAAAACCACTATCATAAATCATAAACATATCAAAAACAAGCGGCGAACTTTGAATTGACAGTTGTAATGCAACATTGCAATACTATGTTTTTTTTTTCACTTTTTAAATTTTCATGAGATTTCGGTAAACCTATCAAGCTCCCAAATGGATGGTTCTCCTCCCACACCGGTCACACCACCTCAAGCCGTGTGCTAGTGGGAGAGCAGAGGATTATAAGCTGATTTAGAGAAAAAAGCGTAACAAATACATTATTTATATTTATTTTAGTTTAAGTTGTGTAATTGTGTTGTTGTTGGAGTTAGTTGTGGCTGTTTACAGAGTAGAGATTGTTTAAAACTATAATTTACCTATGTGTATGCTAAGGTAAATAGTTTCTGTGCGGAAAGAGAAGAGTCGTGGCACGGGAACTAACATAGTCAGCAAGCAAAAACCATAAAATAGTACTGGCACGCCCTCAATCCTACGACTCTTCTCTTTCCGCACAGACTCTATGTACGTATCATAATATGTAGTGTCGTGTGTCGCCACACTTACTTGTCATTTTAGTCAGTCAGCTGAGCTGTCACTGCTGTCACTGCTGTCAGTCAGGTCAGCAAGTGTCAGTCAGTTGAGAGGAGAGAAGTGAACCGCGTGGTTGGAAGTGTGCGTCAAGAAGTTATAGTGCTACGAAATAGTTTTATTAATAAAATAAAAAGAATTATTAATCAAATAGAAAGATTTTTCATACTTACTACTGATGTAACTTTGAGTACTTACAAGTTTATATTTAATTGGATTCATAAACTTGATTTCGCACATTCCTGCGTTATTATCACGATATCGAATCCCAATCGCTAAATAAAACCGGATAATTAGAAAAACAGAAACCTGAAAAATGACCAACCACGTTGCAAGTGGAAATGGCCAGGCTAACGGCACTTCTAAGTATTTTAACCTTAAGGAGATGCCGCACATTGTTAAAGCTCTGTAAGTACCATAATGAAATATTCTAAATTATAGTTAATTGTGAAGACACCTTGTACGGGATGCCCGTACGTTATTATGAATATTCTAGCAAATTATGTGTGCAAATTTTAGGGATAGAAATCAGAAGTTCCACCCCGACATTCTCCATGCAATTGGTAACACCCCACTGGTGAAGCTGACCAAGATCCCTCAATCTGAAGGCATTGTGTGTGACATGTGTAAGTTAAAATATATATTCAGTTTAAATACACTTTTTTAAACTAATCTTGATCATTTGCCAACTTCCTTGTAGTTGGCAAAAATGTAAACCAGATCTTGGGATTAAAAATGTGACTCTAATACATTTTTTTTAGATGCTAAGTGCGAGTTCATGAACCCTGGAGGTTCAGTAAAGGACCGCATTGCCTATCGCATGGTACTGGACGCTGAAGAGAGAGGCGTGCTGGTTCCAGGCAAGTCAGTGATCATTGAGCCCACTTCTGGAAACACTGGGATTGGGCTGGCTTTAGCTGCAGCTGTCAAAGGTAAGAAAACTGATATTATTTCATTTTTGGGTTTTTTTTTCATTTAATGACATTGAAATTAAGATGAGAAATCATTTGAGGCAGAGCAACAGATTTTCTTGATTCTATCAAATTACTTAGAAATACGAAACCAAAATCTTTTAAATAGGTAATACTAATATTATAAGGTGAATTCTTGTAATTGCAACTATCTGGTTATTGCAACTAACTTAAATAACTCCTTCTAGGATCACTGTTTTGAACAACGACAGGCGTGATATCGTTCTTCCTTACTAAGAAATACAATATCACGCCTGTCGTTCTTCTAAACAGTTATCCTAGATGGAGTTATTTAAGTTAGTTGCAATAACCAGATAGTTGCAATTACAAGACTTCACCTTACATTATCTAGTTTTAAATCCTTATCCTTGTTTGTTTTCAATTTATTTCATTCCAAATAAAACTGATATAAAATAAGACACTGACTGACTGAATGACATATCAACGCACAGCCCAAACCGCTGGGTCTAGACATTCCAAATTTGCCACATAGGTTCTTTATGAGATCTAAGGATTTTTATGAAATTTATTCCTTAACGGCCAAACCGTATATTCAATCCGCGGACAGATAAGGCTTACTTCAGGTTAAAATTTGACACTTGCCCATACAAAATGTGTTAAATTTTAATCCGAAGTAAGCCTATCTATCCGCGATTTGAATATAGGGTTCGGCCATAAGTGGTTAATATAGGGGGAGTAGTAATTCTAAGCGTACGAAGTGGTGGGCATCCAGTGAAACAATAATTCAACTAATTATTTCAGGGTACAGATGTATCATAGTGTTGCCAGAAAAAATGTCAGATGAGAAAGTTAACACATTGCTAGCTTTGGGCGCTGAGATAGTGAGGACGCCAACGGAAGCTCCCTCTGCCTCTCCAGAGAGCAACATTGGTGTTGCCAACCGCATGTCCAAGGAAATACCTAATGCGGTTGTATTGGACCAGGTAAAAAACAATTTAAGTGTTGACATACTCAGGAATACTTTTTAAATAACCAATCATTTAAGTATATGTAACATATACTTCTACTATGCTCTGTTCATTTTGTTAAATGGAAAATTAATGAATGACAAACAATTACCCACAACTACAGCGAAATTGAATTTATTTAACATTCATTTCATACAAACTGTCAAATTTTCTGGGATGAAAAAAATTCTACATTTTAATCCAGGACATACAAACTTTTACATTACTTAACATACGGAAGATAAGGGTTATTCATTTGTTTTGCAACAATCAATTTAGGACCATATGCAATTTGAATTAAGAGTAAAGTGTCCATAACTGGTGCCTGTCAGCTTAAAGTGTCCATCATTGCCACGACGGGCATATAAACTCCATGTTAAATTCTGTTTTGCTAGAAAGAGATAGAAACAAATCTTTATATATTATATCTTGGTTATTTTTATAGCTATTCAAAAAATGATTTTTCTCAACTGTTTGTTACATGAATCAGCTTTTATTGAAGCCTTTAAAAAAGTCATGAATATTCCCAATTAAAAAACTAGATGAAGTAGAGTGTCTGTCCCACAGTACAACAACCCATGCAACCCCCTGGCCCACTACGACGGCACGGCGGAGGAGATCCTGTGGGCGCTGGACGACGCGGTGGACATGGTGGTGCTGGGCGCCGGCACCAGCGGCACGGTCTCGGGCGTGGCGCACAAGCTCAAGGAGCGCGCGCCCGCCTGCCGCGTCGTCGCCGTCGACCCGCACGGGTCCATCCTGGCCCAGCCCGACGAACTCAATAACTCCGAAATCGACATGTATGAGGTAACTTCCGCTATTCCTTATAGTCTGTTTTGATTGAAAAGATACGTGTATCACACAAAGACGGGTATGAGCTGCTCTCACATAATAAAATTTAAATAAAACGGATCAAGTACGAGTTGGGCTCGCGCACCGAGGGTACCGCACTGCCGCACCGTAGATATTCAGTCCAACTCACGCTTGACAATTTTTTGTATTTATTGTTTTTCTTCAGGGTATGTACAGTCGAGTTCATTATTATTTGTACACTTTAGTACCTTGTCAATTTAATCGCTGTGACAATTCATATATGGCGGTTTAAACGTGTCATTAAATAGACAAGGTACTAAAATGTAACCATATTTATGAACTCGACTGTATTATACCTAATCATACCAATTTTGACGTATCGTACAAGGGTACGATACATCAAAAATAAAAATACGTTCAAATAAAACGTACTATCTTGTTTGGGGTGGGGATTTTTTAGATGAGAGATTGAGATTTATTATTTCACTTTTTTTATTTTTTATTTGTTAGTAAATCGCCGTAATAACATATGTGTTCTGAAGAAAAAAAAAGCTTGTGTACATACTCCACTACAAATAGAAACAATAAGATAAAGCTGCATTGTTTTTAATGACAGCAATCTAACTTACAATTCAATTGCTATGCAGAACGAAGGCAGTGAAAATTATCAAAGTGCCATTTACTGCCTATAAATATTTATAGAAATACTTACTCGTATGTGCTCCGATTAGAACAAATTACCGTTTTCAAGGCAAACAAGGTTACGTTGTGCCGCCTAATAAAAGTAAAACTTGTCGCAATGATTCACAGGTCTTATTCAAGCAGGTAATAAGTACTCTCATATTATACGAAGTGTAGTTTGTCCTTGCGCGCCCCAGACAGTGTAATCTTTTTTACACATTAAAATAACATCCAACAAAATTAAAGAACAATAAACGGCTAGTGCATCACCTTTTAAATTGAATAGGTCTTAACTGGCTCAATTTGCGGAATATCAGTTTACTTTACCGGTATGTTTGTTACATATCGTAAATGCGGCCAGCTATAGTTTAACTTCAACTCTGATAGGCAATTCCAGATAACCGTCTACATATTCAGTGAAAAAAATCCAGTGAAAAAAAGATTTGTTATGTTATTTGCTATTTAAAGCGAGGTTTAGACTTGCAATAAAAATTGCAGAAGTTGACTGCAATTTCAAATTAGAAAAAATACAGAAAAAATGTGCGTTTTGCTCTAGAACTGAATTTGAAGACAGCGATCAACTTCAGCAATTTTTATTGCCAGTGTTTCGCGCTTAATAGTGCGACTTGGCAAGTTTTCTCTTTTTCGAATTCCTCTATTTGATTGATCTGAACATAAAGTTAATCACTATCTTAACTAGTCCATACCATAATTTCGACATACTTATACGAATATATTTGATTAGATCTTTGCCAATGACATGTTTGCTTGTTACTCAGACTCAAAGATTAAAGTTGGTGGATAAAAACTTGCCAAGTCGCGCTATTAAGCAGCAAATAACATAACAAATCATTTTAACATTTGAACACGACCTGTGATTATGACAGGAACTGTGATCTAAGGAGCTTTGAATTGAATGAACTTGGTTTCCAGTAAGATCTCACTTCTTTTATTAGCAAAACCGCTTACGAATTAAGCATTTTTCACATTTATGTTTTTGATTTGTGTTTGAGGTATTTTACCCACTAAATTACCCACTCCCGGCGCGGTAAAATAAATCATTTTTTGAAAAAAATGTCAATCGTTTGACCAGTATTTAAAATGTGGTGATCTAGTTATCTAATAAGTAAGCTAAATTTCAAGTGTTTATGTTAAATTGATTTGTAGTTATAGAGGGTCAAACGTGGCCGCCACGACCTACGGCCGTTGTGTCACCTATTTGCTTTACGAACTTACTTGGCTGACATACTGCCGTGTGACTAGATAGGTAATTCAGTTAATCTTTTAAAATAAACGAGGCCTTGTCTTCTTAAGTATAGATATCAATCCTACTATTAGTTATCATAGGTAATTCAATATTTTTTCAAAGCCTACTGTGATGTAACGGCCGTGAGCTCGCGCGCACGTGTCGCGTATGAACAAGCGTCGCCCGCGCAGATGACGGCGATAAAGACTGTTGTATAAACCGAACGGAACCAGAACTATTGCGTGATCCTATTTACATTACTTATTAAGATAAAGGTATTTTTCTTAGCCACTATGATGGTCAATGCGTCACGATTGCGAATGTCGTATGTGGTTGAAATAAATATTGAACTATTAGAACGTATATAACAATCTTGAGATATTTATAAGTAAAACAAATTGCCTTCTGCATTATAATAATTAATAAAATATAATATTAGCGCTAACTTGCTCTTTTGTACTTTTTCTACGGATAACTGCGACGTTGAACGTCATAATCGAGTGGTCTTCCCTATCTTATTCTTCTTATGGCACCTCTCTAACTTGTGAACTCTCAGAACGAAACAATTGCGCAGATGATTTTTGACGATTCGTTGGCCTAGTTGGTAATAACCCTGCCTACGAGACTAGCCGTGCCGGGTCGATTCCCGGTATGAGCAAATATTTGTGTGTTGAGCGCGAGTCTTTGATGTTTTCTATGTATTCTAGTATTTATTTCCCTATGTATGTAAGTATTTATATCGTTGTCTAGTCTAGTACCCATAATACAAGCCTAGAGCTTAGTTTGGGCTGGGTCAATTTGTGGGAGATTGTCCCCTGTTTTTTTATATGTAGGTATGCTGTCGATGGCAATCTTACTCTTAAAGCTGCGCGTCCACTGGGTCGGAATCAGACCTTACAGAGCGGACGGATTGGTTGCTTTGTATTTATTTCTGTTGACGATTAAAACTTTTAATGTGTACAGTCAAAGTCATAAATAAACATACGTTCCCAAGGCCACAAACACACCGCTATGCCACTGATAATAAGGTCTATATGAATACATATATGTATTTAGCGCGATGACCGTTTAAATATTAGTGCTTTTGACTGTACCAACAATACGTGTACTTTGAATTTATAGTTTTTTTTATAGGTAGAAGGCATTGGATACGATTTTCTGCCCAAAACTCTGGACAGGACCGTGATCGACGAGTGGGTCAAGACAGACGACGAGAGATCTTTGCCGATGGCTCGACGACTAATAAAGGAAGAAGGGTTGCTTTGCGGTAAGTATTGCAGAGCCTCTGTGATAAAACCATATTGCCTTTGATGTATTCTTTTTTCTTTGTTTTGTTTTGTTTTGATAGCTCTTATTTACTTGATAGTGATGGCAGCCGAGTTAAAAACAATACGATAACACCTCAAACACAATATGGGTTTACCGAGTAGATTAGAGCTCCAGAATGATTGCCTCGTGCAGGGGTCGATGACGTCAATTTGCATAGAGTGATTAAAAATAAAACACTAGGTAATGAAACGTTGAAATTTGGTTCGGGTATTGCTGATCCTTCTGCAAAAACCTTATTAAACTTTCTGTGTTTATCAATTATGACATTGAGATGGACTGTAGCAAAAATCATCAAGTAACTTATCATTAAAAGAGTTGAACAAATTGAATGATTAAATAGGAACCTACCTACTATTCCGGCATTATTATTTTGAAGAATACTAGCCGAATTAACAGTTTTAAAAGAATATTGACTGAATTTACCATTTATAATAAATGGTGCAAGAAAATATGCTGCTACTATGGTCCTTACTTATATTTTGATTGCGATTAAGCTGTATTTAACTGTGATAATTTTACCGCTTTTTAATTTACATTATTTATTTATTTGTACCAAAATATCTGGTAAATCAAAGCACCCTGTGTTCAAAATTTCGTCATTTTGTCGTCATCGGCACCAAAAGTTCAAACCCTTAGAAATAAGTACAAGATAAGTAAGTATAGAAATCAGACTAAAAGATGATCTTTGCACCAGCTATTCTTCTCTACTTTTTAGCTTATGTATTTTAAAGAGTAAATAAACCAAAAACAAAACTATTTTTTCGCCTACAACGGACTCTGTCACAAATTTAAATAAACTCTGGGAATGGATTACTCTGATTTCTTTCAAGTCTCAGTGTTGACAAATCTATTTGAACCTTATGACGACCTACCAAATAACAAAATGAATATCTATAAGTTCTATAACCACATCTCTTTCTAGCTCTTTATGAATGCTATAAATAAAAAACCGGCCAAGTATAAGAGTCAGACTCGCACACGAATTCCGTGCCATTTTTACATGGGCCTTTAATTTTCAATTATATTTTGATTTTATTACCTATTTGTTGTTATAACGTCAATAGTATTATTCCCTTCAAAAAAACGTCGTTCTATTACTCGTACCTACAGTTCAAGACATACAGCGATTGTAAAGGTCGAGGTAAAATTCATACCTGTATAAATTCTAACCGTCTTTCTTGTAACTGTATTGAAATTGTGAAAGTTAACTTTACAAAATACCTGGGCGTTATGTTGGACCAACGCATGTCATGGTATACTCATATTGAATACGTCAACACCAGGATTCGTAAACTAATTTGGATATTTAAAAAACTTAGACATATAACCTCAAAAAAACTTTTATATCAACTGTATTTAACTTTAGCACAATCTGTCATGTCCTACTGTATATCAGTATGGGGTGGTGCATCCAAAACTAAATTTCTGGAGGTTGAAAGAGGGCAACGCTGTCTTATTAAGGTAATGCACTCTAAACCATACAGATTCCCAACGGATGAACTTTACCAACTTAGTGACCTGTTGTCAATGAGGAAACTGTACATTCTCTGTGCAACACTAAAACTGCACAAAACCCTTAAATACAATCCTATTTTACAAACACGTAGACGTAAACACAGCGTTGCCCCCATCTCAACAACTAGGTCAGCATTTGCAAAGAGACAATTTGCGGCACAATCAGCTTACTTGTATAATAAAATAAACGAAAAATTATGTGTATACCAATTGCAATTGTATAAATGTAAAAAAAGTATATCCGAATGGTTAAAAACACTAAGTTATAACGAGACTGAAGCACTGTTATATCGCGTCATAGCATAGTCATAGCGGTGGTGTATTGAAGGTGATAACGTAATATTCTATAAAATAAAAATAGAAATAATGAAATGGTACAGTAGATATACAGTAGATACTAGTGATAGTGTATGTTAGAAGTTTAATATTCCAATGTAACAATGCTTCATAGAAAATCTACCCTAGTAATTATTATAATATATAAATAGAGTGTCGTAAGTTAAATTACTAACACACAACTGGTAACACACACACACACACACACACACACACACACGCACACACACACACACGCACACACGCACACATTTATTTCTGTATATGAAACTTGTTGTTATGAAGGAGCGGGGCTTCCTGATACAGGTATTGCATACTTAATAGGAAGTCCCCACCTTAGTATAATTTACACTAAGTTTTAACGAAATAAATATTTTTTCATTTTTCATTTTCATTTTTCAAACGCCAAAAAAACACGTTTCTTGTATGAACCCTTTTTTGCGTTTTTTGTCGATATAGCGGCATTTAAAAAAAAAACAAAAAAAACAGCTTTCTACCTATTACACTTTATGAGATAGGTACAGCCCGCTGACAGACAAAAAGACACGCCGGACAGTGGAAGCTTAGTAATGGATCCCTCATTCTTTGTGTGCGGGTCAAACATACGTGTTTTGTTCATTTTGTATTCCGGTTTGTATGGTCATAAATGTTGTATGGATTGTGTGCAGAGATGTGTTGTTTGTTGGCAGGCGGCAGCAGCGGGTCGGCGATGTGGGGCGCGCTGCAGGCGGCCCGCGGGCTGCGCGCCGGGCAGCGCTGCGTGGTGCTGCTGCCCGACAGCGTGCGCAACTACATGACCAAGTTCATCGCCGACCCCTGGCTCGAGGCGCGCCGCTTCCGCCCGCTGCCCGCGCGCCCTCTCCCGTACGTCGCTCATACTCTCTCACGCTCATACCCTCCAATTGACAACTGAAACTTTTTTTAAAGTGATCTGATAAAAATCATGCTTATAGGGGTTTGTCTCAAAAGCATACTTTAGAGTCCGACCAGCGATTGGTGACACAAGCATTTTTCTCAAATTCTTCATATGGAAACAATTTTACCCATGAAACAAGCTGTCACATTATGAGTACCTCAAATCAAATCAAATCAAATCAAATCATTTATTAATTAAAAACAGGTTTCATTACATGAAATATCTGTCAGACTCCAAACTAGGCTGGGCCTGTATCTTGGAATCTGCAATTGCGATCAATAAATTGAATTACATTAATAAAATAAATTCTCGAAACTGCTAAATGAACTTAAACTTAAAAATCTAACAAGAGTGAAAACAAAAGAAACAGAAATAAAACAAATTCTTAAAAGTAAGTATTCAACGGAACTTAAACTTAAAATCTGTCAAGAGTGAAAACAGAAACTTAAAATAAAACAAAATTCTCGAAAGTAGACTTAAGAACTTAAACTTAATTAAATCTGGCAAGAGCAAACCAGTACCTATAAAGAAAATACGCAAAGAATCTACAAACCAAAAACTTTGGTAAATATGAAGGGTGTGAGCAAGTGCGCGTGTGTGTGTGTGTGTGTGTGTGTGTGTGTGTGTGTGTGTGTGTGTGTGTGTGTGTGTGAGTATGCGTGTGAGCGCATGTTTATGTTTATGCATGTGAGTGTCCTGCATAGGTAAGGCATAATTTACTAATAAGGTTTTCTGTCTCATCATAGGACAGTGAGGGGAACCATTGTTTTAGTATGCCCTTAACTTTGGAAACAGTAAGAAGTTTAATATCATGATATTTGCAAATATTGTTGTAGACGTAGAGGTGGGAAAAGGCTGGGGATCTCCTAGCCATGTCGGATCTGAATGGGGGTAGTGTAGTCCTAAAAATACGCTTCGTCAGCATCTCTTGGTAAAGTGCAGAGTTTTGGGCTTTTAACAAGTTGCTATGTGTGCTAGTTACTGCTTTAATGGCAAAGAGCTGCCGCACTCTAAGAAATTTTGTTTCAAGATACAACGAGTCTGTTGGATAGCGAAATGGCTTTTTCAGCATAACTTTTATCACTGCTCTTTGTGCACGTTCTAATCCTATCAGATAGGTCTTACTAGCACTGCCCCACACTGCTACTCCGTACTGCAATATGGACTGGCAGAGCGCGTGGTAAACAAGGCGAAGTACGTTAGGGGTGGCACAGTCACGTATTCTCTTCATGACGAATATCAGCTTCCTGACTCTTGCGGTAAGACTGGTGATGTGCTGTTTAAAGGAGAGATGTTGGTCAAAAAGAAGCCCTAGATATTTGACATTGTCGCGCCTTTTTATTTCTTGGCAGGAACAAGATTGCGCCAGGCTGATCGATAAAGAATGTAGGTTTTGAATACATGTGTGAAATTTAATATTCCTGTCTGATAATGGAGAAGAAGTTATAGTTTTTGAAAAAGCCACGAAGTTAGTTTTGTCGATACCTATCCAGTCGCTATGTATTTCGTCTTACCAGCTAGTTGTTTTTTTTTTGTGTCACCATTCTGGTCGCTGGTCGGGCTCTACTATTTTTTTATTATTATTATTTACTGGGGAAAACACTTTGCTAGTGTTGGTCGATCTCATTTTGTTTGTTGGTTACCGCGATACGTATAGTAGCACTAGCTGTGACGTAGAAAAGACCATGTGGTGTTTAAACTCTTTCGCCATTAGCAGAAATTAGTTTGTTTTCTCAGTAAATAAACAACAAAAAAATTGTTATACTTTTGAGATAAACTCTATCAGCATGTTTTTTTTCGGGACACGTTTTAAAAATGTTGCTTTTGTCAATTATGAATAATAGCTCTAGCCGAGCGCCAGGACTTCTCGTCCCAAAAACCGTTAAGTTATGAATAATCGTAAGATTACGATATTGTCTGATGGTTGCTTTTGAAGTTGGCGAGGAATTTGACGCAAGATGCCGTATGTTAATACGGACCCATCATTTTATTGAATTTTACTTCATCGATGGTATCATTTCATCGAAAGCTATTTTTTGCTGAAACCATGATGTTTTCAGGAAATCTTAAACATTCATTACGTAAGTTAGGAAAGATTAGACTTGTGTCTACCAAAAAATATAACTCGTGAAACGAGAAATGCCTTTTAATGAGATGAAATGTCTGCGTTCATTGAGAGGTGTTTCAATAAAATTATAGGTCCTATTCTTAACTTGCCCGCATGGTACAGTCCGCAGCAGAAGTAGGTGGACTCTCGTAGACGTATTTTTTCACATGACCACACCCTATTCCTCTTAATTATGAAAATCGGGCTACGTTTTTTTAATACTTTAAGTTTTTCATAACGTTTCGAAAAATATATTGTATAGGACAAAACGATACGTGTAACCCTGAACAATTAGGAAACATATGAGCTCAAAATTATTATTATATTTTCTTTATTTAACGGTTTACGAGCGTAGATAACACTGAACATTAAACCGACAACTCTGACCTATTGGCGTTCATTACAGATAATTATTAAACTGAACTCAAAATATTTATCACATTATGATTTCGGTTTTTATCGATCATGTCAACTTATGACCTTGTTTGTGTCATTATGTTATCTTAATATAAGCAAAAAATTAAATAAAAGGCTCGCGACAACGCCTGTTAACCGAGACCTCGATGTTTATTAAAAACTGGGTTTACCATGGCATGCTAAGGTCCGGTTTTGTAAAGTTGCGATAGTAAACATATCAGATCAAATTTTAGTGCTTCATACGATTTTTGACATTCCTAATCGAAAATTGATCTAACGAATATTTAAACCCAGTCTAAAGCAGTTCAGTTTCGGTTGAGAAAAAGAGACAGAGCTATAGCAGTTATACAGCTCTGTCCTTTTCTTTCTCTTAACCTGTTTTAGTATGTCATGAGATTATGTAGGTAAAATAGACAGCGCTAAATAATACTAAAATCCGAGACATTTTAGCAGACATGATAGACTAGATTATATTATTAATTACTGAATATATAAAAAATGTGTTACAAATTGCTCATGTTCAGTTATAAGATTTTACAGTAATGTCGTCATAAATAAAGATACTATAAAAATACAAGTTCAACGAAAATAACGAAATACAAAACAATATTTACATAAGACAAAAATTACAAAACGACAGCCATTCGTGAAGAATAATCCATACAAACTACTAGGTCCCGACCCCACGGGCCATATCATTAAATAAGATCGTAGATTATCTTTTTTACAATAGACTCTTCATAAACTACATTACCACAAGAATAGATGTTTATTTTATACGAAAGGAACGTATGTTTTATACATATACATTGTGTTTTTGCAGAAATCCGAAACCATACAGGAAAACTGTTCAAGAACCCTTTGGTCTTTTTTGTCATGGTTTTATTGTCAAATGTAACTTTGAACGAAAAAATCTGGACGGCATACTCGTATCATCAGTGTGATAATTTACAAAAATATGTTTTGATACATTTTAAAATTGGATTTTTTATTTGTTTTTGTACAAATCGACTCGGTTTCATGTTAATAGGTATTAAAAAGAAACAATCTGGAATAAAAAGGTTTCTTACAACACGGTTTGAATATATTTATGAGTTTACAACTTCTATTTGACATCATGATTTTAAGTAAAATACGTATGAAGCAGTTAGTAAACTTGACCCACTTCTGCTGTCCCGATTTTATTCTTTTCTTAATATGAAATTATCGTAAGATGAAACTAATTCGATCTGCAAAAGAAATAGTCAATTTCATTCATTTTTGTGGACAACTCACCATTGACCAAAAAATGTACTATGCCAAAATCGTTTTCACGAAACAAAAAAAGATATACTTACTTAATCATTCCTAAGACAGTTTTCCTGTATTTCTTATAGCTTCGGATTTCCCAATACTGCCCCAGTTAAAATAATCACACTTCAAGCATTTGAATGTAGGTCAATCGACGATAAGGCCAAACAAGTGACCCTAGCCAGTCAGGAGACTACTTAGAGCCGTTGTTTGATCAGAGGCCCTACTTTGAAAATCTAGGCTCGAAGTTACATTAGCTCCATCCCTTTCCTTCGATATCGTCTCGAACTGTGGAGCTAACGTAACTTCGTACTTCGATTTTCAAAGTAGGGCCTCAGGAATCAACTCAACTTATTGTTAAAATTCGAAAAAGTATCGAAAACGATTTTGAACAATTCGTTAGTTTAACTATCGATAAAACAACATGCCCTTAATAAAGCTTAGTTTGGAATAATTGCCATAAGGATAAGGTAGAGTTTTAACTGAATTCGCGCGAGACGCGAACAAAACGAAATCACAATGGGTAGTTAGCCTAGTACCCTAGTCTGGCGCGCCTTTAATGAAGTAAACAAGAAGCTAGAGTTAATTGAACATTCAGCCTAATGTCAGTACTTTTTGGGATACATTCAGCGGGAACACCTTAAAATTCAGATATTTTTTCCGGATAAGTATTAATTTGTCTGAATTTTTATTTTTCTGGAAGCTTTATTATGTTGGAGCAATTTTAGAGTCAGTAAATAATTTAATTGCTATACGTATGTAGGTTACTTAATAGGCGACATCTAAAAATAAAGTCTTCATCAAAATATTGCATTTGGAATTATGAAAATTCGGGATACCTTAAAGAAGATCTCATACCTTATAAGTAGGTAGTTATAAGTTACCTAACACGTGTATATTATAGCCTATGTCAATTATGGAACTTTTTGGAATTATGTAGTGTACCCACATTTAGCGCATTTTTTCCCTGTTAGTAACCCTGGTGTGTGCAGGTGGTGGGACAGGCCGGTGCAGCCGTCGCTGGCGACGCCGGTGCCGACGGCGGCGCTGCGCAGCCCGCCCGCGCCCGTGCTGGCGCTGCTGCACGCCGCGCCGCTCGTCGCCGTGCTCGACGACAACGAGTGCGTACATCCACGTATTAAACCCTAAAAACCGGTCAAGTGCGAGTCGGACTCGCGCATCGAGGTTTCCGTACCGGCGCAGAGTAGATATATTCCGATTTTCAATCAATTTCGAATCGATTCAGCGCGAGCCCGACACACTTGACCATTTTTAGTATTATTTTTAGTATTTGTTTTCAGGGTTTGTACTTTAATCATACCAAATATACGATGCAAAAAAAATATGATGTTGAACAAAAACATTTCTTGTATGGGGACATCCTTTATTATTTCACTTTATTTGATTTTTGATATTTGTTTAAATCCGCCGTAATAACACATTCGAAAACTAAAAACTACACGCTGTTATCTAATACGGTAAGATACAGCTAAGTACTTATTTAAAATCAGGACTGACGGGCGGACGGACAAATCGCAACCTATTCTTGAATCATTCAGTACCAACTAGAAGCACGATACGGTCGATAAGACTCGATACCACTATCGCTAGGATGTTTTAAAATATTGAGTAGGTATTACCGATAACGTCCATTAATTATTACTCTTAAAATTCCAAAAGTGTTTCTTTAGCAATCGGAGTATTACAATGCATGTTAATGAGTAAATGAGAATTATTGAAATTTATTTAACGGACCAATTTAAAAAACGTGATGGATTTTGATTTGTTTGACTCCAGTTCGCTTGCCGTGCGTAACTTCATGTTGTCATTTTCTTAAAACACAGTAATTTACGTAAAAAATAATTTTAAAAGTACAGCTCGTGAGATATATTTACTTATATTTAATTATTTTTGACCAGACTTAAAAAAAAAACAATTTGGTAGTTTGCCTGGTTTGACGCCTGTGTTTGTATGTAGTTCGTCCCTCCCTCCCAAACAGATGGATCTATTTCTAATAATTGTTAGGTTTGAAGGAATTCGATTGGGCCGTTCAATACTGTAAAACACAAAATTATTTGCATCCAAAATACCAGTTGACATCTAGTGGTTGTAATAATTATCGCCTCTATTATCTTGAAATAAAGTTCATGGTTGCCTATAATTGTTAGGGTGCAACATTGATTTAATATATACTAGATACACAATCAGCAGGAAAAAATGGCAAGTCAAAACTACTGCCTAATCGAAGTGGGCAGTAGTTTTGCTTTTAGTCTTGTTTCGACCACAGACAGTGGCAGTTGTCAATCATGACGAAATGTGCAGTGAAAAACTGCAAAAATAATAACAAGAAAACGAAAAAAAAGGATGGAATGTCTTATTTTACGTATGTTCTATTTATTTATAAACAGATTCTTGTTAAACTTATAATGTTTTCATGATTTTTTGTAATTTATATTGTACGTACAAATGATGACTTATCACGAAACAAAAATATATGGAGTAGCTATTACTTTTAAAAATTTAATTAATCGAGTTTGTTTTGACTTATGACCAAAAAAGTGTTTATAGAGGTAATAATATTTCTTATATTTTTAAATTAAAGCTTTCCACGAAATCCTCTACGACGTGCAAAATGGGTCGCAATATTAGAATATTTGTACAGATCTCTTGTCGTCGAATCGCAAAGCATGTCTTTTCTCTTGTCTTATAAGTTAAGCCAAGATCATATAGAATTGTTTTTTGGCAACATACGTAGTCAGGGGGGATACAAAAACAACCCCAACACCGTGCAGCAAGTCAAGGCGGCCTACAAAAAGCTTTTAATGCATTTAGAACTTGGAACTAAATTTTCTGGTAACGCCATTCCTTTGGAAAATATTCCGATTTTAAGTGGTCAGTACCCGATGTCCCATTTGAACATTACGTCTGTTGGGTACCGCGAGGATACCGAAAGAGAAAACAATAACCAATCACAGGAAGAATCAGCACTAGAAACAAATATTCAAGCCAACTGTGACATTTTGTCTTCAGATCTTGATGAGTCTGGAAACTGTTGTGATTACATCAAACAAGTCATAGGATATATTGCCGGATACGTAGTTAGGAAATTAATAAAATCAATTCGGTGCAACATAATTATGCACAAATTCTATTTTAGCTAAGGAAAGGCACGATTTTCATAAATTAATTGATATCAAAAACTTAGGTGGGCTTTTTTACGCATCTCAAGATGTATTTGCCGTGTGCAAGAAAACAGAAGCTTTCACACGAAATAACAAACGAACGGAAGAAACACAGAAACATACTAAAATTGGGTCAAATGTTCTAAAAACTTTTATGCAAGTAGATATTTTTAATGCGACTACCGAAGAAGGCCACAATAATTCTCATAGAATTCTGTTAATTAAATCTATAACCGATCGATATTTAACCGTCCGTTTACATTACATTGCAAAAAAAGAAAGCATCCAAAGTAAATGTAGGTCTAAAAGACAACTATATAATAAATTAAACTTATTTCAAGGAAATTAGGTTTTACTTTACGTTTTGTTAGTTAGGATAAGATCTTGTTTTGTTTGGAGTAAAGGAGTGTAATATTTTCAGGGTTCATGTATGTATGTATGTACGATTCTTTATTCCACCATAATTTCTTAACGCCTGAGCCGATTTAGATGTGTGTCGCTAGAAGCCTGTCACCATTCCGGGTGACAAAGGATACCTAAACTGTTAAAATTGAAATAACAACAATCGACGGGACGGGTTTTTATAGCTTGTTTTCCCTTTATTTATTTATTATTATTGTTGTATATATAGCTTAAGTTGTGTAATATAATAACATTTATAAAACATCTCATAAGCGTTTTTTTTAATTTGTCGTTTCGTTATAATTAATACAATATAAAAATGAGAATTGCGACTCCATTCGTCCGATGTTCACTTTTCTCGTAAATATTGTGATAATGGCCGTTTCACTAAAAAGTTGCAAATACTTTGAAACGTTAGTTTGCAGATTTGACACTTGACGTCTATACTTGACGAGTATATTGAGTTCTTTTTTGCATGAATGTTTAAGGTAAAAAATAGCGATGTTAGCATGTATCTGAATACAGCTGTCAATGTCATTTGGGACAGTTTATAACAACATTTTTGTAGCGGATTGTGTATCTTGTATATATTAAATCAATGGGGTGCAAGCAATAGGGCAGAGTCCCAATTCCTTTTTATTTAAATGTTTGTAATCCGAAGATGGGATGTTAGCTGCAGCAGAGCTCTAAAATGAGCTCGTTTGGGGTTCGCAATTCGTCGAGGCTTCAAAACTATAGTTTTTTTTTTAATATAATTTTTTTTAAGTCATGCTCTGACTCCCATGGACCTTCTTTGTCAATAAGTATCATTTTACTCTGCTACAGAGCCATAGTCGGCGTGGTGACCGCGGACGACGCGCGGCGACGGCTCGCCAACCTGGCCGGCTCCACGGAGGAGACCCTCGACAAGTTCCTGGTGAAGAAGTATTACAAAGTCGACCTCGCGGAGAACCCCACCTTGGGCCGCGTGTCGCGCATGCTGGACATTGCGCCTTATGTTGTAGTGGTTAAGACAGGTAAAAACAAACCTGTCCGAAGATCTATACTCCATTTACTTTAACGATCAAGTACTGGAAAAGTTCAGTTGTACGTGATTGGCTAATGAGAATCCGCTAAAGCCGCACTTACAATGGAACAGGTAATCAGTCGGTTCTTATATCTGTGAGGCAATTCTTGGTCGCGATCGAGATGAATTACTATTCGTAGATTCCATAGAAGTGACGCTGTCATTCCATGAAAATTCAGGATAGACATTTATCTCGAACGACCCGAGAATTGAGACCCTGTGCGATGGGGACGCGTTTGTTTTCCCTTCTTGCGAATTATTGTTTATCGTTTACCTGTGACTTGACCAGTGAAACGGACCTATGTCTCCTTAATCTTTTATTTTCAAATACCATTGTGAACGAGTCCTAAGAAGATTAACGTTTGTTGCCGCCCACTTGGCTACCTGCCTCTATCTTTTGTCCTTGTCATTTGTATGACACTGTGCGAGTGAGAAAAGCCTATACTAGGTCGTTAAAGTAAATGGAGTATAGTCTAGGACAAAAATATAACTGCGGTCAATGTATCGAAAACATGTGCAGGTTGCCACATGAAAATATTTAATTTTTTGCCAAGCTATACGGTGGCAAAAATTTCACATCGTTTTTTATTTACTACGGTTAGACGATACAGTCGTTTAAAGTCACGACGGACGAACGGATGGACAGCGTAGGCTAATAGAGTTTGGATACGGAACCCTAAAAATTAGGAGCGCGTATAAACATTGATGAGAACTATCATGTTTTTGTCTTTGACATAACAATGATTTACATTGTTTAATCCCACCAATTTTATATTGTTCACAGATTCATCGACACGTATTGAGAATGTGGTCGGGGCAATAACATCTAAGGAATTACTAATGCATATCACTGTTGAAAATAAGGCTAAATGTAAAAATGGTAACTAAGACTCTTCCATGAGAACCAATCTTGTTTCACAAATTTGACATCTTTAAGAGTGGTATAGGTCTCAAAATAGGTTAAGTGTACAATAAATATACTTGATACAAGGTTTTACGGACGAGTTCTGCGTTTTTATATTGTGTAGACAAATTGGGCAACGTTACTGTTCAAATGATGTAAATCAATTTGTATTCAATATTTTGTACAGATCGTATAAGGATACTGTGTGTACGTTTATACTTCACTGGTATACAGAAGTTTTTAGATTTACTTATACAATTCTTCTTTCCAGACAATAATCAATTATTTAGGGGTTGGTAATGAGAAACAAAGTATGTGTTGCTCAACTTTCCTGATGCATTTATTTGTGCAATATTGGATTGAAATGACTTATAAATTATTTGTACTTACCTATTTAAAATAAATGATTTGTATTATTTCGTTTTGTTTTATTTAAATTTTCAAGTTTATTATGTCACCAAAGAGTTAGAACAACGCTTACAATAATTAAGCAATACTCGTAGAGTTAACAAAAAGGTTTCGGACAAGAATATCAATGGTCCTCACACTAGGATAGGCCTGTGTCGTGAGAACCATTATGATGCGGTACCACGATTTCTATCTTCTCAACCATTTTTATGTTAGGTTGTGAATTAATTACAGCAGGTAACTTGAACAAATTTGTGGAAGCACAACAATGTTTAACAAAACTGTCCATGTTGGAAATTAGACATAGTATACTAACCAGTTTTCATAGCAATACGAGATCATCACATGAGATGAATGTATTCTTACGGGGATTTTCTGACTTATGAGTTGATAAGGATGATTAAGATTCCATAGTTACCCACAATTGTTGGGTACAGTCAGCGTCATAAATAAGGTAACATTCAAAGTGCTCAAACAGTTACCTTATAAATATGACGCTGATTATACAGTTACGAAGATCACCTGGCTGAATTGCCTGGACATGACAAATAATGGCATTTATGCTATCTTTTTTTTTTTATCAAGCTGTCATGCCTACAAGACTACTGACGCTTACAGTAAAGTTGTAACGGATACAGCAAAAGAGCTTCTTTCATATGAATTAGGTAAGTTGAATTTAGCATGACTTGAGTCATACTTAAAATAGTTAAAAAACATCTAATGATAGAAATAATTAAAAGCTTGACCAAGTTTGATTTAATCAATTTGCATGTAAGTAATGATGTGTAATCGGATTTCACGGTGCAACACTGCAGGATATCGAGTAAAAATCTTAATATGGACATGAATATAATAACCAAAATCCCAGGATTTAGTTAAAAAAAATTGCTATTGGAAGTTATGATATTTATAAATAAGCATTAGAATAGGATTTTAGACATGAAAAGAAATTGGTTGAAAATAGAAAATATTGAGAATATAAATTGTACACTATTTCAATGTCATCCAATATTAATTGTGTGTTGTGTTGTAATTTATTTTTCCCAATTAAATGGTAAACACCTTAGTAATTTGAATCATAAACAAAGACTATTTGGCAGATTAGTTTTAAACAGAGTACCTAATTAAAACAAACATTTATGTTTAGCAAAAATCCCCAAAAAAAAAACAAAAAAAAAATGTCCACCCTAGTACGTTGTTGTCTCAGTCATACAGGGTAGGGTAGGTTTTTTTACTTTTTCTTAAAATATTTTTGTAACAGTGTATGCAGTTTAAATGTTTACTTCAAATGTTAAAATGTCATTCTAATTGAACAATATGTCCTGAGTCCTGGAATCCCGGGACATATCCATATTAGCATAATGCTTGATGTTGATTTCATTGGGACATCCGATCAATAATGAAACAGGATTGCTCTGGGTTACCGTGACCCTAACCTCTCATTATGAAAATAGCTGAGGAATTTTGGACTGACTAGGTAGTGTTGATGTAATCAAACAAAATCCAGAAATATTTGAGTAAGTTGTTTAATGTAAGATGTTTACAGAGGTGCTTCAGGGTGAAGGTGGTGGTTGATTTTTAGCATTAGCTGCTAGAATTGCACCAGGGGCCGGGTAAGGCCTCATTTGGTACAAGGAACCTGATGCAGTTGTGTCTACGCCAGTTTTAGCATGTGTGTCCAGGCCAGCACTCCAACTGCCTCTTGATATCTCAGAGTATGCTGCAGGGTCCATAGGATCTAAATCATTGTCCTTGACTCTAGCTCTCCCCTTATCTCTATGGTGAACCATTGATTTTTCTCGCTCACGCTTTTCTCGACGCTTTTCTTTGTTAGGCTGTTGAGGTACTTCTTGGTCTGAAGCCTCACTACTGTCATCACTTTCATCACCTTCCTTAAGTAGACGCTCTTCCCTCAAATGTGCAGCACTTTCAGTGAGTACTGCTGCCGGGTGTACTGGTGGCAGCCATGATACCATATTATTATGAACATTCCAGAAATAGTGTTGACCAAACCCAGGATCATAAATCTCTTCCCAGCCAGGTGGCAATGGCCAAAGCTCCAAAACTTTACGTTTACTTTCTAAATATACTTCGTCTGGAACTACTTTACCTTGTTTCCAAGTCTTAACGCAGAAAATAGAGCACTCATGGTATATATTGTTCTTATTCGGGCAACCTTTGTGGCCTTTAATAGGATCAACATTAACTCCTTCTATACCTTCCCAAAAGAGTTCCTTATTGATTTGATCTTCGGGTTTATTATCATAGTTCTCTGCGATTATTTCTTCATTTACTTGCGGTACAGTATTTTCAGTAATTGCCTCTGCATTGGAATTAGGCTTCAGAATACCTCTTTTGGCTAAACGGGCAGCTAATAATGGAGGTAATGGCATTGTTACCAATGGACTTCTTTTAAAATGTAGATATAGTAAATGAAGTCGAGTCGTAAACGAAATTATAATTTTAGAACAAAAAATCACAAGATATCAGTGAACACATCAAGTGACATACGGTTTGTTTTGTCATTTGTCCACAGACTAATAAGAGATACTACCATTTGTCGTCATACGTTTGCTTTAATTTGTTTTGTGTATAAAGGCGAAGGAACTACGCACATGCTGCCAATCAGTATACCATCGACAATTCCTGTGATCGACAGAACTCATCGTGACCGTTATTCTTAAATAATGATAATGAATGAGTAATGATCTGGCACTAAACAATTTAGTGCTAGTTAAATGGTGTTTTTAAAATTCAATTTCTTGTAATAGTAAGTGTGGAAGTGTGAAACAAAATTTAAATAGTTTCTTCTCACTCCAGCCTTCTACTCTGAGGCCCTATTTTGAAAATCGAAGTTCGAAGTTACGTTAGCTCCATCCCTGTCACTCGTTATTCGAGACTAAATTGATAGAAAAGGATGGAGCTAACGTAACTTCGAACTTCGATTTTCAAAGTAGGGCCTCTGGTTACCTATCCTCATTGAGGTACATATGAATGCCTAACGTCACAGAAATTGTAACTGTGTTACTAGTTCGGTATAATTTTACATTGCCATTTAGGCATTTAACACTTTCACTGTGGATAACTCGTAAACGGTGGTGGCCCATAGCAAAAAATGTTCCAGACAATGAAAAACAAACTTGCATTTAAAGCATTGTAAGTTGGTTTTTTATTGTCCATCTTCTTCCCACCGTATCTCATTAAATATTGATCCCAGCTAGTTAAGGTACTCTGATTAAGTACTTTGGCCCCTTGGAAAAACTGTCCATCTTTGTAACTAAAATATTTCGAATTAAAATTCAGATATATTGACGACGCGCTGGCGTAGGTGGTATAATGACCCTGCCTACGAAGCTAGCGATCCTGGGTTCAAATCCCGGTAGGTAAGGGCAGATTTTTGTGTGATGAGCGCGTATATTTGTTTCTGAGTCATGGATGTTTTCCATGTATTTAAGTATATATTTCTCTATATAAGTATTTATATCGTTGTATAGTACAGGCCTAGAGCTTAGTTTGGGACTAGATCAATTGGTGTGACGTTGTCCCCTTATATTTATTTTATTATATATATATTTTAATAAAGTAACTTAGTTGTTGTCTGTTGGTACCCGTTTTGAACAATGAATAGGTAGGTTTTTACAGGTAAAACCACCCCCCCGGATACAGTTTCATTCATCGGATCAAAAAAAAAACGTATAAAATGAAAAATTATGTTTTAATTATTTTAAAAGAAAAAAAAAACAATTATTACTACACATATATTTTCTAGATTTCTAGATTCTACACGAGAATAAGCAATTGGAGAGTTTTAAAGATATACCTAAAATCGTTTTTTTTTTTCTTGATCAAGTAAAAAACGTAGAATTACCATCCATAAAGTAATACCATCACAATTACCGTGATTTTTTCCCAAATCTCAATAAAAAGCGAATGTTTAAAATCATTTTGATATGGTACTTCAAGGAGCAAAGGGAATAATATCAAAAACAGTTGTTCATTAGTTACGTCTTATCCCAAAGTAAGAAATAGACCAGCACGTTCTTGAATTCTGCAAAGAGGATATTTCACTGATTAGTACCGTTAACAAAACAAATTCATAAAAGTTAAACAGCGGTAGGTATACAATAAGAACCAGTCAGCCATGATGACATCACTTATATATCATCAATTGTTAACGTGGCGATTTTAAATTACTGACAGACTGGTTCCCACTGCCTAAGTAAACGAGTCCGGTTTGATACCCGTCTCTGTAGCACATGTACCGTACGTTATACTCGCCAATGATCATTTTAAAGCCTGAGCCACACCGGACGCGTGACGTGCACGTGCACTTGCGCGTTCGCTTTCCACTGCGTTGTATAGTATGAATTCTCATTACGACATGTCACTATACAACGCAGTGAAAAGCGAACGCGAACGTCACGCATCCGGTGTGGCTGGGCCTTAAGACTGCACCGATCAATACGCCGCGCATTATACCGATATAATAAACCAAAGCATTATCTTAAAATCGAAGACAAATAAACTGTTGTACAATAAAATACAGAACAGTAAGGCATATAACATAAGTCAATATTATTGTTCGGCATGTGACAGTCATCCCTAAATTAAATTAAAAAGCCTATACATACACACGTATAATATAATATGCAAATCATTTTGTCGTTTCAATAAGGTAGACAATTAAATAAATAATGCTAACTGCTTCACCGAGATACCAATCTAATCTCAAAATTCCTACTGCAAACAGAGCCTCTAGTGTATTTTTAACCGACTTTAAAAAAGGAGGAGGTTCTATGTTCCATTGTATGTCTTTTTTACATACACAAAAACGTCTCGATCGCGTTTGCGTTTCTCGTATGAATAAAATGGTCACTTTCGCGTTCGAGCCGGTTTGCCGCGTGAACAGCAACTTACACTCGAGGCACAGGCCCTGCCAAGTTAACGACGCTACGCCAAAAGTATACCTAAGTCAAGTTTTTTTTTAAATGTATGTTCCCCGATTACTCAAAGACGACTGGACCGATTAGAATTTTTTTTCTTTGTTTGACTGCGTATACTTTCTTGTTGGTCACATTGTCAACACGTCAGGATCTGATGATGGGATCTTGGAGAAATCAAGGAAACTCCTCAAATATTATAGGCACACCTATAGCGATTTCGGTATTTTTCACTGTAACTAGTTGCTTTTGAAAAGTACTACTTATATGGTGAAGTGGAACTGATGATGAAGACCACAGATGGCCACCGGAACTTCTAAACGGTAACTATTTCAAGGGTCGGGTGGCGATAAGATATCTCGATTAAGGTAGTTGAGCGACTATGACGAAGCACATTTAGGTTTTAGTCTTACTGACATTCCCACGGCGTTGTCTGCGGCGTGCCTGAAATGTTCTATAGTTTCTCATTAATTGAGAAGTCTACATAACAGCATAATGTTAAAAAAACAAAAACCCGCCTCCAAAAATGCAAAAAATAACTTCTTATAAAATGGTAGGTAGGTCAGTCCAACTGAAGTCGGCGTCCCACAATATTTTAAACCAAATGCCGAATACAGTTGGACTGACCTACCTACCATTTTATAAGAAAGGTTTTTGATTTTTTGAATATTTATTTTATTACCGTAAAGGGGGCTATTTGGGAATCACGAGGCTATTTGGAACTAAGTAATCATAAGCTTTTAGTTGATATATTTTTTGTCATGGCTATGATAGAACTGTAAAACTTGGTGTCAGGCGAAGTTTTCAGTTCCATCACTGCCATGACAAAAATATATCAACTAAAAGCTTATAATTACTCGATTCCAAATAACCTGGTGATTCCCAAATAACCCCGTTTTACCGGTACCTAATAATACCCAAAAAAATATGAATGACTATGATCTATAAGAGCTCCCCTAGGTTGAATGGTTAATCAATCGTCTGATGATACTACTGATGGCAACTTAGTTCCTGCATTCTAGGTTGTCGCAGACATAACCGATCGGCAACGCCTCAGCTCAAAGTGAAACATTGAAAAGTGAGCTTTGATTTGTGTTAGTAACAGGGCCCGTAATTTTCATGCCGTTGACGCAAAAATGACGTCACGCTGCATAGAGTATGATTCCGATTAAATTCGTCATAATTAATCATTTAACAACCTCTGCAGATAATAATAATTAACCAAATGTGTGACACAACAAACAAAAATACGATTACAAAACAAAAGTATTTTTATGAATATTGCATTACATATGAACGCGAAGATGACTTAGATATTCTTTGCACGGGAATTAATGCAAGAAGGATGGCGTGCTTTACGTTAGAGAGGAATTCTGTTTTCTACGTAATTATTGTAATGTGTTATTAACAATACCATTTAATAAAATGTATGTATAAAAACAAATCAAATAGTTTTATTTACGTTTCACGTATCAAGTAGGTATTATTTATTCCACGTGTAAATAGAGTACTTTTGAAGTCATTTGTACATGATTAAAATGATTGACGACTAATGATTAATAATTTACAATAAAAAACTATTTGGGTTCACCCTATATGGAGCGTGACGTCAAATTGATGTCATCGGCATGAAAGTTACGGGCCCTGGTAGTAAGATACATTTTTCGAAGTGAAAACAATAGACGGGCGCGGGCCTCGCGTCGTCCACTGAAAAATGTATCGTACTAACACAAATCAAAGCTCACTTTTCAATGTCTAACTTTGAGCTGATCCGGTTCCGAGCGGTTGTATCCACGACAACCTAAACAAGCATTATGCAAGGAAATGGTTAAACTCCCCAGTTAAACCATTTTGTTAAACCCCGTAAGCTTTACAAAATGTTACTTCTCGTAAGATTTATATTTAATCAATAAATATTTATCTAACTACTGTGAATCTCACGCGATAGTTACGGAAGCCATCTCGAACTACCAAGGCACTTAATTCTAAGCTGTTCATGCGATAGCCTTGTTAGAACCGAAAGATTTATCACCTGATAATAGATGTCTTCACTCACCACGGACGACTGATGACTCACTCCGCTTCACCTGGGTCTGAACTACAATATCGTGGAATTCCCCACTGTGAACTAACTTTGGTTTCTCGTCTATATCTGTGCCTTGAGGCAAGACAGTTTTTTCGGCGGTATTTGGAAATGGCGTAACAACGTCCATCTCATCTGAGCTTAAATTTGTTCCAGCATCCTTATTGCCTGCTTGTGATTGATGTTCAGCGGTTGACAAGATTTCGCTATTAGAAGTTAAATGAGTCACAGCTTCTTGATTGCCTGCTTCTAGATTATGCTCAGGGGTTGACAAGACCTCTCTTGTACTGAACAATTCAGCATCGATCACAGTATCTGCTGTTGAACTGATTGTTAGTGTAGTGTCACAACTTTCAGCGTCTCCATCTTGTTGTTTATCATTATTAGTCGAAATAATGGTAACTGTATCAGACTCCTTCTCATTTAGTGGATCTTTCACGAAATCCACATCTTCACTTAATTTTCCGCTATTATTACTAGGAGGTGACACTGACTGTATAGCATCTTCTCGCTTTAATTGTTTCCGTGGTTCACTCTTGTCATATCCGAGTGGGTGTAAATTGACGGAAGATGGGGGACTATTGTCAAGAGGCAAGTCAATCGACGTTAACATACTCTCGTCTCTACTCATGAATTGGCCTCTCTCGGGGACAATATGGATATTTAAAATGGTCTTTTTGGGTTCATTTGTATCACCATCTAAGGACATAGTTAATGGTCCGTCAGAGTTTACCAACGAACTACCAGATGCTGTTTTATATGAAGCTAGTCTATTTCTGACTAAAAAACCTCTTACGTGTGCTTGTATAGTGGTCGCGGCACTTGATAGTGTAGAAGAGTCATCGGTCGATAGCGACAGCGACTTCTCCTCATTAACAGTTTGTAGTACAGTGTCCATTCTACTTATGCCTAAGGTTCTTCTTTCTTTATTTGGGTTAGCAGTTGAAATGATGAATTCCGGCTCATCCTATAAGTTTTTTAAATATTTATTAGGTTATTAATTAAAAAGAGGTACCTAAGGCTTATAAATTTATAATATATAAAATCGTGTAAAGGAAGGAAAATGTTTAAATGAAATGAAATAATTGAATTTGATTTGATTAAATTCGATTTGATTTAAACGCACAATAAACCTTTTTTATTAGTGTCAGTGGGCTTTGTCACTTTCTGTCAAATTCAAATATCATAACCAACGATACGGCCAAAACATATTACTAGGCCTACCTTAGCTTAGCTTAAATGCGTTTATGAATAAGAGGGTCAGTTAATCACTATAACAGTACAAGCAGTTAAATACAACGTAAATATATGAATAACAATGAATTCAGACCAATGTAGTGAGACCAAGTCATGCAACAAGGTGATTGACTACTCACCTTCTTATCCATATCTTCCAAATTGTCATTCAAATAATTTTCAGCCACAGTATCTTCCAAAGTTGAAGCTCTACTTTTACTAAAAAGGAAAGTTCGAAACACTTTTTGTATGGTGATTGCTGCCGTTTCCAAGTCCATCGCTGCTGGATTTTCAGCTGGTTCCCCGTCTTCGCCTATTGTGTATTCTTTGTTACTCATAACAGTCATAACAGATGTACTTTCCGGAATAATATCATTTTTTTCGATGATTAACTGTGAAGACTGCTGTTCTTGCTCAAGAAGCTTATCAAAATTGTCAAAAACATCCTCATCTATCTTAGAAACATCAACATCATTTAGTCCGTGTTGAAAATCATCATGACCATTTGAACGTTCCAGATGTTCTAGATTTTCCGAAATTATTATATTATCAGGGCATTCTAAATTCGATTCTGGATTTGTTGGTTCAACAATTTGTTCAAATATTTCAGTTTCTGTTCGTTTAGGCTGACTGTAACCTAATAAATTCTCTTCAGTGTCGGTTTTTTCTAAAGGAGACACAGGTATAGATTCTTCATGTATTTTTATAGTTTCAGGGATTTTCAACTCTACTTTGTTATCATGCATTTCGTTGTAGCTTTTTTCTCTATTAGTAATTATTTTACCATCGTTTATCAATTCGACATCAGAATTATTGTCTCCAGCTTGGTTGACTGTTTTATCTTCCATGCTAGTTTTATCAATTTGAGAAGTATCTTCACATTTTTCAGCTGGCAGGTTGTTGGATCTAAAAGTTTCATTGTCCTGGTTATTAGAGACCAAAGGGATCTCTTCACTCAAAGGTTGAATTATGCCTTCGTTTACAGCTTTACCATCTATTATCTCTGTTTTTACTGTTCCTTTAACTTCCGTCGTGGTATTATTATTAACATTCAAATTTTCCTGGTTATTAGAAATCAAAGCAATTTCTTCTGGAAAAATTTGGTCTTCCTTTATACCTTTACCATCACTAATGTCCGTCTCTACTGTTTCTTTAACTCCAGTCGTGGTATTATCATTAACATTCAGATTTTCCTGGTTGTAAGAAGTTAAAGCAATCTCTTCAGTAAAAAAATGGTCTTCCTTCATAGCTTTACCATCTATAGTGTCCGTATGTACTGTTTCTTTAACTTCTATTGGGGTATTATTATTAACATTCAAATTGTAAGGCTTTATACTTTCCTTAGAACCAGAAGCAGAATCTTGAGAGAGCGCCATTTCTGGAGCACCTTCCGTATTTTCATCACATGTAATTGTTAAATTTTTGGATTCATCAATGACTTGTAGTACAACATCCGATATTGGTATACCAATCGTGCTCTTTTGATTATTTGCTTCCACACTCTGGGGTGTATTGGAAGCAATGTCTTCGTTTAATTTTATTTCTTCTTTAACTGCGATTTCAGATTCCCCAGCATGCAGTTGGTTTGACTTGGCAGAAGAGTCCATTCCAATATTACCAGTGTCTTGTGATTCAATAGTTTGGTGTGTAGCTGAAATATCAGCTAAAACTTCTGTTGCGTTTTTCGATTCATCGTTTAATAGTGTCTTCACAGTATTAACCATACTTTCTTCAAGTTTAGGATCTTTGAATAAATCCACCTCTTGAGAGCTATCAATTTCAGTTTTTGACATGTCGGGTTCATGAAATACGTTGACTACAGCGGCTATAACCGATTCTTCGTGCTTAACTGGCGGCATTGATGAATCAGATTTTTTTGCAAGTATATCTGTTACAGGCTCATTTACTATAATAGTATTATCATGGGTTGCGTTAGTACGCTCCAATTGTACTTTTTCTTGGACTCTATTCTTTTTTATTCTGCGCTGTATCTTATCTTGGGCCTTTTTTATTTTTTCGTCTAAAGACACTCGTGTCATTGGAGCTGCAAAATTAAAACAAATCAACGACCATTTAAAAAATATTTTTTAAATATAGATACTTACGAGCACCGTCCCGTATTTCAAGTAATTTCTGCATATGCGCAGCGCAGAATTCATACACGTTCTCCGGATTGTTTCTGAGTACATCTTTTGCAAGACCCTCCATTAACTCTACGATACCAGGAGGCATTGTTGGCGCAGCTGTAGGTCTCGGGTACGCGCGTAAACCTGTTATCTGTCTCATTATGACCTAAAATTTATAATGTGCTTCAGTTTCCGGAGAATCCACCATCATACAATAGATTGTAACTTATAAATTGAAATGTAGAAACTTACTGAATAAGTTGAAAACCTGCCGGTTGTCTCGGAATGTAAGGAAAGAATGAAGGATGGGAGTGGCTTGGTGAGGAGCCTAGGCTCTCGAGTCCAGTGTTTGGCGTCGGTCGTCATGGCGATGCGCCAACTCGGTAGTGGAATTGGCGCCGCGTATCGACCCGCGACTCGACACGGCGGTTCAACGCACCTCGAGTTTACCGGTCTCTAGGGTTACTAAGTTCAAGGCTATTAAGCTATAAAAAGACATGATTTCTTTAACCAGTTTCATATTTCACATTTAGAAATGTATAAAGTCTTGCTTGAATACAATTTCGAAAGAGGCGTTTTAAACATGAAAGTGCTTTCCATATAGATAATGGCATGATCTGACTTCACAATAAATCCCGCGTTGCACCAAAAAGATTTTTTTTACGCTAATGTACAATTACTAAGGCATAAGCTCTAACTATACTTATGATTAAACATGTTAGCATTATAAAACATAAACGAGTGAGGCCTCAAACTAGAAATGAAAAACCGAGCAATGTGAAAATTTGTTGTGTATTTCCAATGCATTTGACGCAACCTCGTATGGGCACTAGGGCTAGGGGTTAGTCCGGAGACGGGGCGGGCGGGCGGGCGCGGCGCGCGTCTCCGGCGCCGACTACAAGCCGCCGCTACGCGCCTACGCGTTATACTTAAAGAATTCAACGACAATATACATGTGAGTCAACTTTTTTATTTTCATACTGTGTTCTATAATAGTAATTTATATATAAGTATCATATATAATTTTTGTATGTTAATACATTTTACATAACAAACATCTCCATAGTGTACATACATACATACGCTCGGCGCGACGCCGTGTCGCGTACTCGGCGTACAGAGCGGCCCGAGGGCGGGGCGGCGCTCTCGAGTGATGATAGAAAAAAATATTAAGGCTACAGTAATATCATACAAATTAATGACTATTCCCTTACAAATTATTATATCTACTTTTATCATTGTTCTACTCCAATATGATCAAATAAACGTTTAATTTTAATCGAGCTGTACGCATGATACATGAATAGTCTCCAGTTCGTCCGACCGATTCTGTCCGAATACAGCGCCACACTCCCGCAGCTAGGTATAAAAATCACACTGCTATAAATTTAAAATAAATAAATGCCTATTTACACTATGTAACTATACAAAATGATAGTACGACGAAATTACATTTTTTGAGTCGAGCATCTAATTTGAAATGAGAATTTCATACAACGATCTACCGGAGGGCGCGCCCGCCCGGCGCCCCCGCACTAAACATTATTACAATTTCAAATTTCCCTAGTCATTTTGTACAATCATATTCAGCCGAAAGCCGGGTGCCCGAACGATACAATAATCACCGGTGATACGAAATGCGGTACAATCGATCATGTATCAATAATACATACATCTTCAACTTATTTAAACAATTTAACAATATTAAAAATCCTAATGTAAACTAGTGACCTAAGTAAACGTATATAAAATACTAGTACAGTAATGACGGGCGGTCGCGAGGGCCTCGTGGCCCGCGCGCGCGGCGGCGCGGCGGAGGCCTCGGGACGCGGACCGAATCAGAGGTATAAAAATAATAACGTCATTAACAAAAATGTAATCGAATAGAAAATATCAATACATAACTGAAAATAAAATCGATCGCATTAGTCTAACACTGGAGGGCTGGAGCGGGGCGCGGGCATCACTTGGGCGGCGCGGCGGGCGCGGCGGGCGCGGCGAGCGGCGCGCCCGCCGCCGAGATCTTCAGCTCGTCCAGCCGCTTCCACAGCTCGTCGCGCTCCTTCTCCTTCTTCTTCTCTCTGCGGGGACACAACACGCGCGCACTGCTTTACACCGGTTATAACTATACACACTCTACAAAGCCTCGGGTGAATGTTAGTCACCGTCCCGTGTTATAGCGAAACGACTCTCGCAGACTATTGAATACTCACTTCTGCCGTTCCGCCTTATAGCTAGCGGTGAGCTCGTCGAACAGCTTGGAGTTCATCTCCATGAAGGTCTTGAGGACGTTGTAGACGAGCGCCACGATGGTTTGGTTCCAGTGCTCCTTGCTCATGCGGTACAATGACGGAAACATGATCGGCATGATCACGTGGTTGTTCTCCTCCATCAGGGACATTATGTACTCGTTATTCCAGAAGTACAGTGCCCTCTCCGCCACCTGATACGAAACACAACAGGCGTTACATTTACACCATTTATCCAATAACGTTAACACGTAACTACATCGTAAGTTAAAATAAAAATTGTGTATGAAGGAATAATTAGCGGGGTTAGATCAGGCGACTTTGCTGGCCATTTGATAGAACCACCCATACTGTTACCAACAATAAGTTACCTTAATGTTTATTTACCTCTCGAGCATAGCTCTTAAGTAAATGATGATGTGTATTAACACATCATCATTTACTTAAGAGCTATGCTCTTGTCGGTCAAGTAATTTCTATTTTTCCCTATTCCAAGCCTTCTCTTTAACACACTGATACAGCACGCACGACTCCTAATTTTTATTTTTATTGATCTAGGTAAGTTCTTCGTGGTGTCTTTTCCTTAATAATAAGTTAAGTACCAGAATAAAACTAACGCCATGTTTTTTTATAGTATGGAGAAAGCGAACGAGCACACAGGCCACCTGATGGTAAGTGCGATGTATGACCCATAGAAATTTGCATTCCCAAGACTGTAATAAGACCGCAATTGCGTTGCCAACCCTGCAGACTAGGATGGAAAGCATAGAGATGATAGTAATTTCATCCATTGTCTTATGCCCACACCGGAACACAACAATATAACACTACTGCTTGGTGGTAGGTTAAAGGTTAAGACGGTGGTAGCGATCCGGACGGACCTTGCACAAGGTCCTACCAGCACTAAATTAATTAATTAATTAATTTACGAGCTACTAATACTAACACACTTCTAACAACCACCTAATTTTTTACACGATGTGTATCATGTCATCATAAGCTAGCTACTTTATGCGTATCCAAATAAGCAATACCTATAAATGCGCCCACGTAATAAACCCATACCCAAATATGCAGTGATTTAGTTTAATAAAATCCATGACTCATTGAATCAGGCGTCTAACCAAAGAAGACATCTCATCATTACTAAATTAAATATTCATAAATGGTTACAAGTCTGCAATAGCAAAAAGTAACATTATAAATACAACATACCTGAAAGTGTGGACTAGATACGCATTTAGCTATCTGCCTGAAGAGGGGCTCTTGTATTTTTGCAAATTGCGCCGGCTCAATCACGTCTAGTATCTCTTCTATCTCGCCCAAAAACATCACCTGAAAACGTTATATAGAAGATAAGTTTCCGAAGCTTAGATATCGCATCTAGTTATGAGGTGATTCCCTTGAATCATGGACACTAATCGAATGTATCATTTCATCAAAAGCAAATTTCTGCTTGAAACTTTATTATTTGTAGGTTATCTTAAGTTTGAGTTACTTAGGTTAGACCTGTGACCACCAAAAAATTATAACTCCTGCACGTGTAAATGCCTGTCGAGTCGATGAAATGAAATTCGGGGAAGTAAAAAATCTATGAAATAAGTGTCGGTGATTCAAGGGTGAACCAGTCATTAGTCTTGCTTGTTTGATATGAAGTTAGGTTTTTATTTTTCAATAAATGTATGTTGATGAGTAACCATAATTTATTTCTTTATTTACTAATTAAGTAATAAAAGGCGTCGTATTGGATGTCAGTAAAAAAATAATTTAGGAAAGGACAACTATACAATTACAAATTTAATGCTTGCTAAAACTTCTTGTTTCAATTTTAATTATGAGCTTCCAGACATATTAAATTCCATGAATTATCTACCTATGCAAAATATGAAATTTATTATGTCTGGCTCTTAGTGTAAATTGTAACATTACATTGAACCTGACTAATTAATTGATCAGACAAGGATTAAACACCACGCACGGACGCATAACCACATCAACTAGGGTGTAAAAGGATAGGCTAGTAAAGAAATTTCATCTAAATTTGATTAATACATTTAGTTTTCCTGGTTAATCAGAAACAAGGAAATTTTATTATTCTAATTTGCGATAATTTAACGTGAGTTTAATGAGTGCATTAGTCCCGTTTAACCAACAAGCACCGGAGTCGCACAGCTTGATATAAACCTAATATCAAAATAGGGATGTTGACTGATAGGTGAACTCAGCTACATACGGTTTTGTGTGAATGAAGTGTCAAAACCATAGATACAGATATTTATTTGAAGTACAGTTAGCTGAAGTAGATAGACAGTGGAAGAACTCAAAATAACCCAACACGCTCTTCTCTTATAAATAGAATCATATATAGATCAACCTACTGCTGCTGACTATACTGCCCGGTGCTACCATGGCTCTATGGGTTCCGATAATTTACAAATGTAGAACGGAATAAGTAAAGGATCTGTAAAACTGTCAACATCCCAATGAGTTAGTGCGAGGAACTGACCTCTTTCTGTGAGCAGGTCCTGGGCCAGAACTTGAGCAGGCCGCGGACGACGGGCTCGGTGAGCGTCGCGTCCTTCTCCAGGAACTGCACGACGCAGTAGGCGAGCTGCGCGTGGTACAGCGATAGGCACTTCACCTTGTGCAGCGGCAGCAGCACCTTCACCAGGAACTGCTTGTGCTCGCTCTTCAGCGGCAGCGCGAACCCGTTGATTATACTGGAAGAATCATACACTGATCACCCGCCCTAACTACACCAAGCGATGGTTTAGCTTAGCACTTCATGTCTTTCGCCATATGTAAGTGCGTAATAAATATGTCGATGGCAATTGAAATTCGACCTCAGATACTGCTCCTCAGAAGGAAGGTGACCTCTTGAAATGAATTATCTATAGCCAGTTAAAACTGCACCCACAAAGTGCTTTTCACAGATAATAACACATTTCGACTTTAGAGCCAGAAATTAATAAAAAGTTAAATACAGATTATTATAGATACATTATACATTATCTAGTTTTAAATCCTTATCCTGGTTTGTTTTCAATTTATTTCGTGTATTGCCAATAAAACTTAAAGGGTGGTCGTTCATTATGGCCACTAGTCGCCGCGCCGCCACTAAACGCGACCACTGGTAGTTCAGCTAAGCTACTAGACGACGCCACTATCTGCGGCCGCTGGTAGCTGACTGTGCGGCTGTGAGCGAGAAAACGCCGCCACTAGTAGCGAGCGCGGACGAGTCCCGCAGCTTGTGGCTCGGACGCGGCCACTCAAACGCTCGGTATGCGCCGATGCTATACAAAATGTATGAAAAAACTCGTCCGCAGCTAGTGGCGGCCAAAAGTGCCTTCGCTGTGGTCGCCACTAGTAGCCTAATGTGCGGCAACTCAAAATTATATAATTCTTTAAAGCTAAACCTTAATCAAAAAAGGTAAACAAGAATTAGTCATTCTGGAAGACTGGCTTAGCCTAGCGCAGATGACTGGGTAAACAGATCGTTTATATATATGTACCTATTAAGCAACTATTTAAGTTAAACCTAGCCACTTAAACCAGTGTATCAATAAATATATTTTTGATTTTTTCATTTGCAGTTTTACTTTTGTTCGTTACCAGTACGGATTCGAGGTCTCTATAAAATATGTTTTTTTTAAGAGCCTTGTTTTTTTATATTAATAAATATAATGATACGGTAAAAGCAGTGTTTGTTTTGTTTAACTCGCGTTACTCTAAATAGTATAACGGTATAACAAGTTTCATTGGAATCTGATCACATACCCTTCAGCTTGTTTGCAAGCTAAATCAATATGATTCCTAGGCTAATATGGACCATGTTAAAGTGTCGTTGTAAATATAAATACAAGAAGCATCCTGTTTTGATTGAATACGACACTTTGACATAGTCCATAAGCATAGTGTCAAGGTATCTTAGGTGACTGAACAAGCACTAATATGATTTAAAGAGCGGTTCCGAAAATAATCATTAAATTGTTCTAAAATCAAAGTCAATTTGTATAGTTTGTTTATGTAATAATGGCTTCTGAACGATACACGGAGCATGGTCCGACAGCTGTTGCCCGGTTTTATTTAGTTAGGTACTAGAGAGGACGCCCGCGACTTCATACGCGTGGAGTTACGTTTCCCGCTACTGCGTTTCCCTATTTCTTCCCGCTGGGAGTCGATTTCGGAAAATCCAAGGGTTTCAATTCCCTAGGTCCAGCAGTTTTGGCTGTGCGTTAGTCGATCAGTCAGTCAATATCTCCTTTTACTTATATGGATTAAGTCGTAAATAAGCTACAAGTCACGGATGATATAGTTTTCTTGGAACTGAAGAATCCTTTTTTATTTAGTTACTAACGAAAATCCTGCCTCAAAACCTGTTTGCTAGAATGTCATGCATGAAAGTCGCGTCGTGGGACATTAAAATTCATGAAAAAGTTTGGAGAATTCAAAAAGTTTTTATTTTTGCTGTAGGGATAGATAAAGTGCATGAAGCTTGAACTTGGCTTGACACGCTACCGCGTGTCTAGATTAAAAAAAAAAGAATCCTTATTAGAACTATCTTAACGTCATGTTTTATACTTTTTAGAGTGATAATATATGTGGAACTACGGAAATCACAAAATTAGTGTTTATTCATTCAATAAAATAGTAAGAATGACAAAAGAGTATTTTTTGATTTCATAGTTCTTTCTACATATATTATTATTAAAGAAAAAACATTTCGACGCTAAAACAGTTCTGATTAGGATTCAATTAACATTGTAAACTTTAATGCTTTATACATAACATTACGTCACACGAAATATTACAAAATACCTAAAGCATCGCCGTAAAACTTCTATATTTTTTTAAATAACTCACAATGCACTTTATCTATCTACACAGCAAAAATGAAAACTTTTGGTATTATAATACGATTTTTTTTTCTGGCTTCGCGTATTATATGAAAAAAATGCAGTAGGCACAAGCTTAAATTTTCTGATTCCCAGGAAATGTTTAATGGACTAATAACTTGTCAGCAATAATCCTTAGATAATAATTAGTTATCAGATTTAAAAAGAAATGCCCAGTACTTATGGAATGTTCGTCATAACAACAGAGTTACAGTTTCATACCATAAGTAACAAAGTGGTTTGCATTCTATTTTAAAATGGCGCTTATATCGTACTGTCCACTATTACTTATTTTTATGATATTAACTTAATCAGCTAATTAAATATGGATAAATAGAAGCTAGGCTAATTTATTATCTATCACAGATTCTATAAGATATCAAACGATTTTTACAATGTTAATACTAACATATAATATTAATCTCTGATTACATTTTTTATATTTAGGTATATATCACCGTTATCTGTATTCTGATTTCTTTCCAAAGACTGAGCAGGATAAATTGGTTCTGAGGTCGACTTGGACTTTGCGCCTCAGCCACCTAACTTCCACACTTCTCTCCAATGACAATACAATGACTTATTGAGTACATTAACTTCGTGTGCGATTCTACAGCGTTGCTATAAATAGTAGGTCAGCAATCCTAAAGTGGCGATTTTAACTGGCCAATATTATTTCAAGAATGCAACATGATAGTTGAAACAATTAACACGATAAATCACAATTCAGAAGGGATTAAATTAAAACTGAAGTTAATGTTAATGTATAGATGGTCTCGTAGTTGAATTGAGCCTGCTTAAATAAGATTTTACAAATAAACATACAAAAACCCAATACTACCTACCCACCATAGCAATTAGTAAACAATAATAAAACCAAAAACTGTGCTTGGCCACACTGCTGCGAAGCACCAGTGCTAAGGGTGTAGCATAAGCATCAAATGCACTAACCTTCCCAATATTTCTAACAGTTCACCCACACCATTAAAATGTTCAGTTTCGTAGACAAATCGTAGGAATATGTTGTTGATTTGTTTCCTTATGAAGGCCCGCAACCCCAGGAACTTGCCGTAGATGCGGTGCAGCACGGTCTTGAGGAAGTCGCGCTCGCGCGGGTCTTCCGAGTCGAACAGGTCCAGCAGCTGCAACACCAAGCTCTCGCTATCCAAGTATCCACTACGCACACAATACACAGCCTAACATGCTAACTTTATGATCAAAAGCTTCCACATTTAATAAGACTTGTCGTTTATGGAAATAAAAATGAAACCTGTCCTGAAGCGCGATCTGCGACGCATCAGCTATACACTTCACACATGCTGTTATGAATGGTCATTATGTGTCATTGCTCAGAAGCCCTACCTCTAGTGCTAATTAGCACTAAGCCTGGAGTTTGTTAATTTTATAATAAACATATAATCACGGCTCATTCAGTGAGTGAGTGGATAAAACAATGGTGAACAACAATGGTTATTCACTGTATTAAGTGTGCAAGTAATTTTATTCACAATCTGAAGTAGAAACTTTTTTTTATACAAGATTTCTCCATACAAATACTATTTAATTGATGATTTGTCTTGGTTTCTGTATTAAAATACAAATCTTTACCTGCAAGACAAATTTTTGGTCGATGACCTTCTTGCCAATCGTAGGCTGAAAGTCGGTTGACTCAAGAAAGCGCAGGAAGAACTCGTAAACTAGTTGCAGATGAGGCCAGGAGGCCTCCAGAGTTGGATCGTCTTCCTCTGGGTCAAAGTCAGGGTTGTCACTCGGTGGCAAAGTGCGGAACAAGTTCGCCGATATCTGAAAAAAAAAATATATTTATGTTTTACTTTGTGGAAACTGTTTTCATTGAGCGTCTTAGTGCTACTGGCTTGGTTCAAATCTTAGCGAAATATTTTGATCAAACGAAATAATAGAATAGAAACTCTGTTGTAATTTTCTTATTCAACCATGATTGTAGGGTTATCGTACATTGTTACACGCAAGTTTTGACGTCGCGTTGGGCTAGTTGGTAGTGACCCTGCCTACAAAGCTAGCGGTCCTGGGTTCAAATCCCGGTAAGGGCAGCTATTTGTGTGATGAGCACAAATATTTGTTCCTGAGTCATGGATCTTTTCTATGTATTTAAGTGTATTAGCGAAATATACACTATAAGTATTTATACCGTTACCTAGTACCCATAGAACAAGCCTAGAGCTCAGTTTGGGACTAGGGCTATTGATATATTGCTATTGGTGTGACATTGTCCCCTGATATTTATTATTTAGTAAGTAAAGTACTGTTAATTAAGTATTATTTTTATAATGCATACCAATAGCAAAAAAAGACTATGATTTTAAGATACAGTCACGAGATTAGATTTGGTACCCTCCTTAGGTCCAAAGTCAATCTGACATTCTACAATAATAAGGTTTCTTTTAAGTTACAAATGACTTGACATCCCTAATGACATTGACGACTTCAAGCATATTTTTCTTGAAATGGGTCCCAAATGACCGCTCGTGACCGTACATGTTTGCCAAATTTAGCCACATCATTTCAGCAGTCTCTGAGTAAAATGGTTGTGACATATAAACATACAGACAGAATCTGATATTTTATTACAAAGTATTTCTTTTTTCAAGCATTCTCGTTTTGTTGGCCAGGCTGGTGGAAAGGCAGCTAAATAGACAATAGATGTCTTGACTTGACATTAAAGAATATAAAAATATCTATTAATGTAGGTATAGTACTGCAAAATTGTTTTTTTTTTATGCCTGGGAGAAGGCAAACGAACACTTAGGCCACCTGATGGGAAGTGAAGATTGCAATCTTAAAATGAAAATCTCAAGACTGCCAATACTGCCCTACAAGGTATTTGTATTACAAGATTCGAAAGACAGACACTATTACTAAGAAATAGAACATTTTTATTGAATCTCAACACTCATCACTTCTATGAAGAAAAAGTCGTCTTTTTTTATATTTCATGTAATTTGCAAAATTTGGAATAGTGAAACTATGGCTGGTTCAAATTAAACGAGTCAGGTTAGAGACATGTACATTGTAAGATTTGTCCTATGGCACTTGTATGACTGCTGTCGCTATGATTGGAACTTCACAGCACAGGAACCTTCAAATAGATCAGTAAGCATAAATGGGATTTACCAACTATTTTATTTGAACATCTATTATTATAATAATTTCACAGGAAAATCACAAATCTACATGCAATTAGGAGTAGTTCTATATTATACAGGGTGTAATGCAAGTCGAGTGCCAAATGAAAAGGGTGGGTAGCTAGGGTCACTTGCAACACGTTTTGGGCCAATTAACACTCATCCTGCCAACGGTGTTTTTTTAATATATTTTTTAAATAAAATCTCGGTATCTTCCAAAAGTTGACCATTTTGTTTACCTATCTTTTTTTTTAAATGTGACAGCACAAAAGTATTTGTATTTTTTTTATCTCTAATGTATGCGTATTCTAATGAAATGTTATTTTTATTCATATAGTAAACTAATAAAAAAATATTAGCCGACAAAGTGTGAAGGACAGAAAATAAAAATCGTCAAGGCCAACATTACGGCACAATTAAAAAAAAAGTAGACGCTCCTCAGATCTTCCAACATCATAAAAACTTCTCCAGTTCCTGACCATTCTTACGGTATACCACATGTCTAGAATCACGTTCAGTTTTTCGGCAAAATATGGTTTCAATCTAAAATGGTGGGTTACATTACCTAGTACTTCTTTGAAACTACCTACTTGAAAGTAAGGTTTGATAAATGAATTGAGACTATTTTTTTACTAATAATAAAAAAACATAAAATAGTCATCAAAAATTATTAAAAACCTAACAATAGTATTCATTTATTTCAATAACTAAGTATACGATAGATACGCAATAACAACAATAAAATTAAAATAATTCTTATCTCTGTTTAGTTAAATGTTTCCCCGCGCAAATAACTTTTTAATTTTCATTTTTATTAAGTGTATTTTTCAATTGCATAGGTAGTTTACCATGCAATAAAGTAAAAAAAAAAACAATATTTTTGGTAGTAACTTGCGTACCTATCGTATACATAGTTATTGAAATTAAATGAATACTATTGTTAGGTTTTTAATAATTTTTGATGATTATTTTATGTTTTTTTATTATTAGTAAAAAAATAGTCTCAATTCATTCACCAAACCTTACTTTCAAGTTGGTAGTTTCAAAGAAGTACTAGGTAATGTAACCCACCATTTTAGATTGAAACGATATTTTGCGGAAAAACTGAACGTGATTCTAGACATGTTGTATACCGTAAGAATGGTCAGGAACTGGAGAAGTTTTTATGATGTTGGAAGATCTGAGGAGCGTCTACTTTTTTTTTTATCTTGCCCTAAAGTTGACCTTGACGATTTTTATTTTCTGTCCTTCACACTTTGTCGGCTAATATTTTTTTATTAGTTTACTGTATGAATAAAAATAACATTTCATGAGAATACGCATACATTACAGATAAAAAAAATACAAATACTTTTGTGCTGTCACATTTTAAAAAAAAGATAGGTAAACAAAATGGCCAACTTTTGGAAGATACCGAGATTTTATTTAAAAAAAATATTAAAAGAACACCGTGGGCAGGATGAGTGTTAATTGGCCCAAAACGTGTTGCAAGTGACCCTAGCTACCCACCCTTTTCATTTGGCACTCGACTTGCATTACACCCTGTATATACCTATGTTGTCTTATACCTACAAAATATGTTCCCTTAATAACTAAGACTTTCAAATATTTGTATTATATAAAAGCATTTCTTAGTAGTGTAATATGTATTTTATTCACACACTGACACAAGTATCTTACTGACATGTATGTCTCAAAGTATCAACTTACGAACCTTATACAAAACTGTTGAATCTATGTTTTCCATAGGTATCTTTAATTTGACTCCTATTTGAATGAAATTAGAAATTGGTTTATTACTTTGACTTGTCAAGTGTGCATAATTATACATATTATTGAATTATTACTACATTAATTATAAAGTAAATGAAATTGCATTGATTTATTTATTAACTGTTTAGTTAGTCAATTGTTTCATGACGTTACCTATTTCTATGAATGAGAATAAGGATAATATAACCTAGATGAATATAAAGGATTCTTTCTTTTTTGGCCCAAGGGAATTAGGGTATCACTGACTCCATAATAAGTGGGCAGATCATAGTCAGTAGTCAATAACTAAATAGACATAATGATTAGATTAGGCTGTGATTATCTTTGATATGTTAAAACTATGATTTGTAGTTTAACGCAATAAAGATTACTTCATTCACAGACTACTTTTGGTGCTTGTGAAAGAGCTATGAAGCGTAGCTGGAGCACAATCCATATCACCAGAATTTCAAGAATTTCTACATGGGATCATGATCGAAATATCACCATAAGTAGGTACCTTTTGTACAAGTGGTATTCGTCAATCTTACCATTTTTATAATCTCAGGGTAGACCGGCTCAGTCAGCACCCCGCGACCACCGGTGATGTATTCCACTAGCTCATTGAGAGTGGCACGTTTGATCTCCTTCCCCTTCAGGTCAGCAACAGGATCCATAAAATCAAATGCTACACAGCACTGCCGGAGCTTTCTAATAAACAACTCTTCCTGCTCACTGCTTGGTACATCTGTAAAGATAATATATGAATATTTTGTGGTTCTTCTAAACTATTAACAATAAATCGTCCAGGGGAAAATCAAATGGCAAAATGGGGGCAGGGGCTCGAGGGCTATGCTATGGATGCACTTAACTGGGTTAAATCAGGTGTATTAAAATGAATAAGCGGGTCCACAGAAAACCAGCGTCGCACCTCCGACAGGTTGTACGACATATAGCTGAGTGGATACCATTTTCGCAGCACTACTTTTCACACACTGTATTGATTATAATTAAGCGAAATAAATGTTTTTCTATTCTATTCTATTCTAATAAACTTCAACCTTGACAGCATAAAAATCCCTACTTTTATACTTTACACAATACTTTTTTTGTATTTAACAAAATTACTAATTAATTAAAACTACTCAAAATGAGAATTCTAATATGCACTGGTATGTATTTGTAGATAATGAGGCCAATGGGACCTAAATTGAGTGCATAAGAAACAGAAGAAGGAATTGTCAAAGAGCAAAACTAGCTCTCATTTCTTCACAGATTTTAGACCTGTCAGACTTGGAACGGCATACTGTTAAGTCTGTGGTGACCTTTAGATTTATAATACCAACATGACCAAATAGGCAACTCAAGGAGAATTCATACACATATAATAAATGGACAAGAACCGACTGACTAAACAGATCTTAATAGATTCCAGATGTCTAATTAGAGGTAGATTCACTGCATATTACCAATGTAACTAAACTGTAACCTAATACAGCAAAAGAGTTAGATTATAAGGTTTGAAAGACAAAATCATTATTACTAAGAAATAGAACATTTTAATTGCTTATTTTAAGCTTAGGTATTACCTTGCACATCAGTTCTATGAAGTAACAAGTCTATAGTCATTTGAGTAATGTTTGTAATGTGTAAAGAATTGAACTTGAAGTTACAGACTCTATTTTATTGAACTTTATGTTGATTAAAACTACTTCACATTTTTACCAAGTTTCTCTTCTTGTGACAGATTTTACCAATCAATTGAACACACTGTTGAATCTTAATTGACTGTTACATTAGTCAATAAATTATAACAGCCGTCAAACCTCTGTTATTTTTCATAAACTACACACTTGGGGTTTTCCATAGCTGAAACAGATTGCTTAAAAAGTATACCTAGTGTAGTTCAAATGAATGAACAAGCATTTTTCTCAAACTTAAAGAGATTACTTAACATTTCTATGTAGGTGACCTCTGGTAACCAGAAAAAAAACTCTGCAGCATGAAAAAAATACTCAAGAAGCTAGAGTGAAACATCTGTTTTTAATAACATATATACTTACATACAAACATATATAGACTGTTACTCATTTAACACATAACATAACCCTTCTTTTGGGTAGTAAATATAAAAAATGGTTAGTGACTGGCTTACTAAATAAATATTTAGTAAATTATGAGTTATTCCACTTCACTTACATTTTTTCACAATAAAAAATGTGCCTATTTAGAAACATGTTGAAAAATAGAGAATCTACTTACAGTTCCAGTCAATGACCAACCTATTTTAACCTCCAATTTCAAGCATTCATTACATGCACTGGGGGTTGGTGTAGTAGACCACTTGTATTTTTATACATGCTTGCTATGCAACCATAAAGTGTGCGCTTAAAATGTAGGTACTAGCCCCATTATCAAGAGTATTAGTAAAAACCATGTAAAAATCAGTTAGTATAAATATATTAGAATTAAAAAAAATCATTTTCATACAACTCTAGAGAAAGATTATTATTTTCAAGCTTTATTAGGAAATAGGTACCCTCCTAAGGGTAAGGATTATGAGTGTGGTTGGGTATATTTGGGTTTCCTGTCACAGGTTTCCTTATAAATACATAGAAGATCCCAACCTTTAAATATTCATATACTGTTCTATTTAAGCACTTTTATATAGGATGTCAGGTAAAGATCATGTCTGACATTGAAAAATAATCATTTTCATATCAGCCAAAAAAAGTCCACTGTTAAGTCTTTACCGAGGATCTTAACAAGCAAATAGTAAAACAATTTTATTACAGGATAAAAAAATATATATTAGTTCATATTATTTTCACAGCTCTAGTTAGTTCAGGAGTAAGGTAGTCAGTTGTGAATCCAATAGGTGTCTATTCTTAACTCATAAAAGACCCTAAACTTTAACATTTTGAAATGTTAAATCTGCATTCTTCATGAATGTAATGGTGGGATGAATTTGATATCTATTTTAAGAACTTTGCAAGCATAGTCCATAACTAACAATATTGATAAGAGTGGAGAATCCTGTACTCATTAGTAAAGCACTTTACACATAGTGATTCAATCGACCAATATGAACCTTAAGTACAAAATGAAAATGCATGCATTCAAATAGTGTGGTGAGGTTGGATTACTTATATATTGAAATGTCATTAAATAAAACAGGACATCAAATAAATCAATAGTTTAAAGATTCAATGAGCAAATAGAACTAGCTAAGGTTGGAAAAGTTAGGGTATAATTTAATTCTAACAAGTTTTCTACCTATAGGTAATCAGTAGATGTAAACATAGCAGATAACATAAATGAGTCCTACTGGGGGATATGGGGAGGCGAGAGAAGCGAGGTAAACAAGTGGCGCACCTTTTAGCAGTGGCAGCGCCTGCAGCTCCACGTCCTGCGTGTTGCGGTACCGCGAGGATCCTTGAGACTTCTTCGTCTTCTTCTTCAGCGATCTCTTCGCGAAGGGATCGATTCTGTCCACAAACGTTCCCGAAGACATTTTGCTAATTATAAGTGTCCCGTATGACAATAGTAGACAGCGATCAATGCGAAACTTGTTTCGATTCGGGCAGATTCATGATCCGACCCAGTTCACTAGACGAACGCGCACTTCCCGTAAGGTCGCAGCACAATATTAGAGCCTAAACAAACATTCCTTCGTCACACATGACGGTAATGGAGTGGTCACACTCAGGCCATTCTTTATACACTTCCAAGATTCCACAATAGTTACGTAATTTTAAAACGACTATAACACTAAAATGACACAATAACAAAAACGAACAGTTCGATTCACAAATTTATCTTTATTTTCTGAGGCGTGTCACTAATAGCAGCAGGGAGAAGTCACATATACATACAAGCCTCGTGTAATATCAGCCGGTCAGTCAATGACAATATATTTCCTCGTTAATCCTCCGAGATTATCGAATATTTAGTTATAATAACACGTAAAACGGCGAAACGAAATGGAATTTGTCCTTCTTAGACGTGGTCGACGAATAAAGCGGTGATGACACGGAGCAAAATTTAACACCAAAAATCTATCACCGTACACTCGCCATCGCTCACCATCCGCTTTGACTGTGAAACTGGACGCATTATAATGCTTAAAATGAGATTATTTTAGGATATTGCACTTCTACACGTCCGGATGAATGTTTTTACGACTTTTTCCGCTGCGGAAAACGACCAATTTACAAAAGTTAATATAACTAAAAGATTATCATCACTAGCTTTTAGCTGCGAAAACGCTACACTCATAGAAAAGTGCCTTATTCTGAAAATAGATGGAGATAGAATACGTTAGTTAAGCCAAATCATGAACTTTTTATTTTTTATAGATGATATTACCAAATTATAATTACTTTTTCGTATAAACTAAAATATAAAAACAATAAAATAAGCAATTTGGTTACCTGAAAAACACTATAAAGCATATAAAATTTAATAAAACTATATGATATGAAATTACCCTTTCCGTTTATAAGGTAACGTTCAAGATAAGTCAGCTACGTAAATGTTTAAAACACGATCAAAGCATCTTGACTGACATAGTTCTGTTTCATTCCAACACCACATTCTTATCAATCGCAAGAAAGAGACTTGTTTAGAAGAGACTTCATGAAACGTGATTATTGTAATATTGGAATCTGTGTACTTATTATTTTTTAGTGTATGTTATTTATAGGTAGTGTTTATTTTATCTAAAAAACACTAGAATCTTATGAAATTTGAATTAAAAAAGAATCTATTTTTTATTGACTAGACTGCTGTAAATTTATATGAAACCTACATGTTTATCACTTTTATGTTTTTAGTCAATCAATGATGTAAAATCAAAACAATTAATGGTTTTTTGCCGTATTTTACACAAATATTTTTTATATATGGCACGGCACATCTCATTACGTAACTTAACCATAGACTAAAATAGTTGTCGTCAAACTCGTCATTGATGTTATTCAGCTTTGTGGACATTGGATTTGACTACGAAAGTAGCTTTCTATTTTATAAAGAATTCATCAGATTATCTTCGTTTGAACAGAAAATAAGACGTTGCGTTTGATTAATTTTTAAACTGCGTAAGAAATCGTCCTTGTTAACAGTGCTGTGAGAGTGTTAAAATAGTCTTCTTGGGTGGTGATAAAAATAATCAGTTAGAAAGCAACATGGAAGCACTGACAGTTCCGCCATGAATGCAAAATAAATAGAAATTGTGAAGGTACGGAATATGTTTATAACTTTGCTGTTTGTATGAGCATGTATCTATTGTTGTAGTATGAATATATAAACAATCAACATTGATTGCATCAGTTTTCGGTGTCCCGCGCAGCGATGCATGCGAATGATGAATTTAATAGCAGAGTAGGTACGTTAAAATCCTCTTATGAGAAAATTATTTGCCATCATTATAAAATGTCTGAGATTAAGTGCATTCTTATTCAATCTTTTTATATCGTCATAAATAATGCATAGTTAGAAGTGAATGGTTTTTTGTGTACCTACTTGAATTATACGAGACCTACTCCAAGCTATTTATAGTGGAAACTGGGCGAGTAAATTATTTCTCCCTTATAATATAACTGTGTTGGTAATCTATAGATTATTCCTGATTGTTTGTTTTTAAACTCGTATATTAGTAGTATTTATGTCATAAAGACTGGTGTTAAAAAACATAATATGAGTAGATGTCAGTCACAGCCGTGATAGATTTATAGTTCTAATTGTTTGACTTAAAACCATAAAATGATTAAAATTGTATGGTTTCAGAAGCTGAACATCACTGAGAACAGGCTAGAAACTTCACAATGTTGAGAGGTGGGCGCGGAGGCCGTCACAGTCCTGAGCTGTATCCCCACTCATTGAAGTGCTCCAACGCGAGCGACACTAGCTCTGCATACAGTGGAAGTGACACAATGACCTCTGTACATAGCTCTATTGACATGGACATGGAGGTTGACCTTTCGGGTCTCCTCGAGTCCATTGTGGATTCTGATGAGGAAGAAGATTTGGAAGAAAGCATGGACAGCCTCACAGTACGTGATGCTGTTAGGGAATGCCTTGAAAAAGACCCAAGCGAAAGATCTGATGAAGACATAGAAATTCTGTTAGAATTCACACAACATTTGAAAGCATTTACAAACATGACATTGACTGTACGCCGTGCACTATGTGCTGTGATGGTTTTTGCTGTAGTAGAGAAGGCAGGAACCATTGTAATGAATGATGGAGAAGAACATGATTCATGGTCTGTGCTGATAAATGGACATGTTGAAATTGAACATCAAAATGGTGAAATAGAGCATCTTAATGTTGGAGATAGCTTTGGGATGGCAGAAGCAACCTTGGAAAAGTTGTATCATAGAGGAGTAATGACCACAAGATGTGATGACTGTCAATTTGTCTGTATAACACAAACAGATTATTATCGTATTTTACATCAAGGGGAAGAAAATATAAAACGGCATGAGATTGATGGTGTTGTGGTATTAGTAACAGAGTATAGAGGAGCTGCCAGGGATATAGGCCATCAACAAGGACATGTAGTTATCAGAGGGACCCCTGAGCGTCTAATGCTACAGCTTGTTGAGGATAATTCACGTGACTCCACTTATGTTGAAGATTTCCTGTTGACTCATAGAACATTCATTGAAAGCCCATTAGTTGTAGCAAAACAACTACTGGCATGGTTCTCAGAACCTTCTGTCCGTGACAAAGTTACAAGGGTTGTACTTCTTTGGGTTAATAATCATTTCACTGACTTTGAAACGGATCCAACAATGATGGATTTTTTGGAAAGTTTTGAAACAGTTTTAGAGCGAGAGAAGATGGAAAGTCAATTAAGATTGTTAAATATCGCATGTTCTGCCAAGGCAAGGACCAGAAGCGTCACACTATCGCGACCTTCAAGGGATGACCCTTTAAACTTCAGTATTTTAGGTGGTTATGAGAGGGGCTATGGCATATTTATCCTCAAAGTTGAAAGACATTCAAAGGCTGAAGAAGTTGGACTGAAGAGAGGTGATCAAGTTATTGAAGTTAATGGGCAGTCCTTCAGGCATGTCAGTAATGCAAAAGCAATGGAGATAATTACAGGTTCCACTCATTTAAGCATCACAGTTAAAAGTAATTTATTAGCCTTTAAACAAATGCTAATCATGCCTGATAATCCTCCAAGACACAGAGGGTGTACTAACATACGCTGGCCTGCAGATCCAAGAGCCCGATTATCCACAGCAGAGCTCCTTAGTGATGATCCAATTACCTTAACACCTGGTTTTCCATCCCCAACTAAGAAACCACAGCAGTTGAGCATAAAAAAAGAACCACAGAAAGGCTTTATGACTCTTGGGCCCAAAAGAAGATTGCAGAAGGCTTTAATGAAAATGAATATATTGCCTAAAAATACAATCACAGATGGTTTGCACTCGGATGACAGCATTCTCTCTAATACTGAATCCCTGAGTAAGGCCAATAGCAGTACATCATTTTATAATTCACACAGTAACCCAGATTTGATATCAATATGTTATGATGACTACCAGTCATCAGATTACCCTGAGCATGTCCTAAAAGTGTATAGAGCTGATCAAACATGCAAATATCTTTTAGTTCACAAAGAGACAACTGCCAGAGAAGTTGTAATGTTAACATTGCAGGAGTTTGGCATTACTGATCCCAGTTCAAATTTTTCTCTGTGCGAGGTTTCTGTTGCACAAGGAGGGATAATAAAACAGCATCGGCTGCCAGACCAACTCCAAAACCTTGCAGAACGCATTGGGCTCAGTTCAAGATACTACTTAAAAACAAATGGTATTCATGAAACATTAGTACCTGACGAAATGGCGCCAGAACTCTTGAGGGAGAGTGTAGTCCACTTCCTACAATTAAATGCTGTAGAGGTTGCAGTCCAGTTAACCCTACAAGATTTTTGTATCTTCAGGCAAATTGAGAGCACAGAATATGTTGATGATCTGTTTGAATTAAAAAGTAGGTATGGAGTACCTATGTTGGCACAATTTGCTGAACTTGTTAACAAGGAAATGTTTTGGGTAGTTACTGAAGTAGTAACTGAACAGAATCATGTACGGAGATCGAAAATAGTAAAACAGTTTATTAAAGTTGCCAGACATTGTAAAGAGTGTAAAAATTTCAACTCCATGTTTGCAATTATATCAGGATTGGGTCACGGTGCAGTTTCCAGATTAAGAATGACTTGGGAGAAACTGCCTACTAAATATTTGAAACTTTTTAATGATCTACAAGCGCTTATGGATCCCTCGAGAAACATGTCGAAATACAGACAATTGGTAACCTCTGAACAAAACAGGTCTCCAGTTATTCCATTTTATCCAGTCGTGAAGAAAGATCTTACTTTCATTCACCTCGGAAATGATACAAAAGTAGAGGGCATGGTTAACTTTGAAAAGTTAAGAATGATATCAAAAGAAGTGAGAACCCTCACTAATATGTGTAGTTCTCCTTACGACCTCCTTACGTTGTTAGAGTTGGGCAAACAGCCTCCTTCTAATGCAATGGTAGCATTAAATCAACTAACCACTGGAGTTCAACAAGGTCAGGTAACAGTAAAGAGAAGAAAAAAATCATCTAACATGCCCAATCCTAAAAAGATGTTTGAAGAAGCGCAGATGGTTCGTCGGGTGAAAGCGTACCTGAACCGGATGCATGTAGAGACCGACGAGGAACGTCTTCACGCTCTGTCCCTGGAATGCGAAGGAGCCGGGCCGGCACCCGCTCTGCCTCGCCGCCGTCATCCGTCACCCTCTCTCTCCACGACGAGCAGCGCTTCCTCCGCCAGCGAGAGTAAAAAGAGTTTCGCCGGCAACAAATTCGGAACCGCTTCACCCCAGGCGGTCAGAAAATTACTAGCGCTGTCCGAACCGGCCAAGACCAGGCCGCACCAACCTCGGCCGCCGCCGGCGGGCCCCTCGCCGTGCTCGCACCGGCGCGACGGGCCGGCGCCGGGCGCGTGCTGCCCGCGCTCGGCGCACGAGCGCTCGCACTCGGACACGCCCACGCCGCTGCCCGTGGACCTGTCGGCGGAGAGCAGCAGCGTGACGTCGCTGGTGAACCTGCCGCTGCGCAAGACCGGCTCGGCCACGTCCAGCGACAGCGGGCACGGCTCGTGCGCCGCGGCGGGCTGCGCGCGCCCGGCGCCGCCGCCGCGCCTGCCGCAGGCGCCGTTCACGCTGGCCGCGCACGTGGCGCGCCTGGAGCGCCTGAGCCGCGCGCACTCGCACGAGGGCGTCACGAGACCCTTCGACTACTATAACGACGTGCCGGACGACGACGACGATGATCAACAAGTCTCCGCTGTTTGAACATTTTAATACTCCTGAATCGATGTCTATTTATATAGTTCACTATTTAGTAATCTCACTCGACAAATAGTAAGCACGAATTATATTAAATTTGTCTTATATTATTACTAAAATACTGTATGTACCCCTGACGATTAAGTCTAAAGACTGTATAATTATAATTTAATGAATGTCCTAGTGTTATATAGTATACAATTCCATATTATAAATATAAGCCATGCCTCTTAACTATTAATTATAAATGTGACCCACCATTATCCAGTTTTATTAGATAAAGATTGATGTGTACCAATTAATAGGTGAAACGTTATGTATCCACCATTTGGTATCTCTACATTCCGTTAATTGTATATTATTATTCTTATTATCATTATTCTCACTATTTATAATTGTGAAACTTAGACCAAATAATAATTAATGTACCTTTTAACATGTATGATTCAGAATGATTTAAATATTTTAGTTATTGTAATTTGTGGTAGCTTTGAGGACCAATCATGAGTTTGAATGATGTTATTTCTTTTTAGTAGCAGCTCGAATTCTGTTATATCTCGGTTTTATTCGTGTAATTGTAAATAACAAAAATATATTAATTACCTACTTCATTGGAATGTTTCTTATATACAACTTCGAAATTCATACATATCACTAAAAGTATTGAAAAACCTTGTCATTTTTAAATTTATTATTTAATAACAAACTATCGGAACTGCGCGAGATAATCGGCCTCGACGGGATGCAGGCTCGGGGCCGGGATGACGAGACTGTGCAGCGGGGGCCCGAGCTCTAATTGCTCCATTTCCTCAATGGTCCTGACTGCTATCCTTTGATCTGGATTCCCCACTCTTGATAAGCCCACCGCTGTGCTAAGTTTACTTAATGCTGAAACAAAATAAAGACTACATTATTTTACCTTCGTTACTGTAATCGCGTACACCTATACGTAATGATACCACATGAAACGAATGCTCCATAACCTAAGACCCATTTTATATTATCGCATTCTCTATCGCCAGTTTTCCCTATCTTTAATAAATAAATCTATTTATATATAAAAGGCAAACCTGACTGACATATATCAACGCACAGCCGAAACTACTGTGCATAGAAACTTGAAATTTAGTACAGGGGTTCCTTTCATGATGTAATGTAAGGGGTACGTATTATAATACCGAAGTTTAAAATACCGAATTTCATAAGGCCTATGAACGGAAGACCGAATATTAAAATGCCGAATGATTATTTTACCGAAAGTTTAAAATCCCGAAAGTTCGTTTGACCGAATGCCTGAAAACCCGAAAACTTTAATCCCGAAGACTATAATGCCGAAAACCATAATCCCGAAAGTTCGTTTTACCGAAAGCCTAAAATCCCGAAGACTATAATCCCGAAAACTACAATCCCGAAGACTGTAATCCCGAAAACTATACCTAACCCCGAAGACTACAATTCCGAAAAATTAATATACCTATACCTGAAATACCTGCCGGTCTGCTCCGGCGCTGCGGGAAGTGCAACCCAACCGCCCTTGCGTAAAGAAAGCACGGCACCTTCGCTTGCCTTCGCAGCTTCGGCTCCCTCGTTGCCTGCACTTTCTTACAGCGGGCGAGGGTTGCCCTCCCTCCGCGCCTCCAGCTTTTTATATACACTCTAGGGGTAAGGCAGACAAGACCTCGTGGAGTCGGAGCTCAGCCAATTCGGTATATTTTTTTTATCTTTTTTCTCGCTCGCTCTTGTCTCGTCTCGGTGAAAGGCTCTTGACGAGTGTGTACACCCGTTATCAAATGTAGATATATTAATCTTCGATCAAACGTACTTTCGGGATTTTAAACATTCGGTCATTTGAAAATAGGTATTTTAAGCTTCGGTCAAACGTACTTTCGGGATTTTTAACATTCGGTCATTTGAAATTAGATATTTCAAGCTTCGGTATATCGGGTATCGGCATTATTAGGGTTCCGTAGCCAAATGGCAAAAAACGGAACCCTTATAGATTCGTCATGTCTGTCCGTCCGTCCGTCCGTCTGTCCGTCCGTATGTCACAGCCACTTTTTTCCGTAACTATAAGAGCTATACTATGGAAACTTTGTAAGTAGATGTATTCGGTGAACCGCATTAAGATTTTCATACAAAAATAGAAAAAAAACAATAAATTTTTGGGGTTCCCCATACTTAGAACTGAAACTCATTTATTTTTTTCATCAAACCCATACGTGTGGGGTATCTATGGATAGGTCTTCAAAAATGATATTGAGGTTTCTAATATAATTTTTTTCTAAACTGAATAGTTTGCGCGAGTGACGCTTCCAAAGTGGAAAAATGTGTCCCCCCCCCCCCGTAACTTCTAAAATAAGGGAATGATAAATGTAAAAATAATATATGACGTACATTACTATGCAAACTTCCACCGAAAATTGGTTTGAACGAGATCTAGTAAGTAGTTTTTTTTTAATACGTCATAAATCGTAAACCGCAATTTACCTTTCACGGAACCCTTCATGGGCGTTCCGACTCGCACTTGGCCGCTTTTTTATTTTCGGTATTTTGATTTTCGATGTATTAATCGTCGGTATTTTCAATGTAGGTATTAAGAACTTTCGGGATTATAATACGTACCCAATGGAAGTGAGCACTAAGAAAGGATTTTCCGAAAATCTACCCTCAGCGGGAAGAAATGGGGGGGCAGCGGGAAACTAATTCTACGCGTACGAAGTCGCGGGCGTCCTCTAGTATATCATATTAGGGATAATCTCACACAAATTGACCTACTTAGTCCGAAACTAAACTCTTGGCTTGAACTATGGGTACAGTAGAGTTCATAAATATTTTTTTACCTTTCACTTTTCGCTGTGAAAATTCATATATTATGATTATGGCAGTGCAAAACATAATAAGACAATAAATAGACAAGTTAAAGTGTACACATATTTATGAACTCGACTGTACTAGACAACGATAAACATACTTATACAGAGAAGTACATACCTAAATATAGGTGCATAAAACATCCGTGCCACAAAATATTTGCCCACACCGGGAATCGAACCCTGATCAAGCTCTTAGGCAGGTCGCTACCAACTATGCCCACGTCGCGTGGCCGTGTGCTACACCTTTTGCGTTTTTAGTTAACCCTTAAATGCATGATGATGTAGATATACATGTCGCAGATAATTATTTTCTAACACATTTAGTGTTAATTTGATAACAATAGTTGCTGATTTGAACTGTCTTTTAAAGTAATAAAGTGAACGCCGTGGCGCTAGTGTAGCACCTCGTGGACAGAGTCGGTGAGTCGTTTGCCGGTTGGAATGGGTGGGAAACCCACCTTATAAATATGGGTGCCTCGTAGCACCCGGACACTTTTCAATCTGAATTCCAAAGGGCAACAACACATCGAAACTGTCGGTTCACTGCCATTTTGTATTTAGTACCTAAGTGACTTCAATTGAGTAAACGCTACGTAAAACATTATTCTGCTGCTTTCCTTGTCGCCTGAGTACCCAGCCCTTCAACCATGTCAGAACCCTCATCCAAAGATGCAGAAGCCGGTGTTCCAAACACTCAGCCTGTGTCTGCGTCGACATCAGAAGTGGGATCAGCTCGGGCGCAGGAAGACTCACCTTGGCGCGCTTTATTTGAGCAACAAAATCACCATATGTTGGAGCTCATCAAGGCAATGAAGTCACCGTCTCCGCCATCGATCACGTTGCCAGAATTTAACCCTGAACTACCAGAAGCTGACCCACGTGCTTGGTGTTCGACGGTGGACATATGCCTGGTAGAACGACCAATTGAAGGCGGCGCCTTGATAATCGCACTAAGCAAATCATTGAAAGGAACTGCTTCGTCATGGCTATCACAAGTGTCTCATTCTGGAATGACCTGGTTGCAATTTAAGGATTTGTTCTTAGCACGTTACGATTACGTAGAATCTTGTGCTGCGACTATTATTAACATCAACTCTGGCAAACCCAAGGAGGGAGAAAGCCTTGCTGCCTACGCAGGTCGTCTAATTACGTCAATAATGGCCAGATGGAAGAATATGCAGACAGAAGAGATCGCCGTATCATATGTGCTCGCTCATATAGCCCAAATCGATCCACGTATCAGTCGGTTGGCATTTACCACCGAAATTACATCAAGAAATAAGTTGCTACAAGAACTGAAGGCTTTTTCGTTGAAACGTAAGCAAGATCGAGACGTTACGAACTCAACCGGATTGGATTCCAAACGACCTAGATTTACACCCGTTATCAAGTGCCATTACTGCGGGAAAATTGGTCATAAAGCAATTGATTGCCGATCGAAGAAATTAGCAAGACAAAATTCTACACCTGCTGCTCCTGCTACATATGTCACATCTTCTTCAAGCAAACCTGACTGGAAAAAGACGACGGTCTGCTATCGCTGCGGCAACGCGGGGCACATATCACTACACTGTCCAAACCAGAGCGGCACGCCTGGGTCCGGTGCAGCGCGGCCTGGCGGCGGCGCCGGTAGCAGCGGCAACGTCGGCAGCGGCGTCCGCGGTGCTGCTTCCGAGCGACGTGTGGACAGCTGCGAAATGAGCGGCGTGTGCGGGGAGCTACAAATACATGGTGAGTCGTACCCATTTTACTTCGATTCCGGTGCTGAATGTTCTCTCGTTAAGAAAAGTGTCAGTGGTCGATTTTCCTCGGGTTTGTGCACTAATTCCATTGTTTGTATAACTGGCATAGGAAACTCAAACGTGTATAGTACTGAACAGATATTATGCGACTTGGTAATTAACGGTGTTTGTTTACAAGTCTTATTTCACGTTGTTAACGACAATGAAATTAAGTATGACATAATGATCGGTCGCGAAATACTAACTACCGGCTTAACAGTTAGTTTAACGGGTGCACAAATAATTATTTCAAAACCGAAGGTAGTTTGCAGTGCGGTTGATGTAAACAATTCTAACATTGACACAGATATTGCGGACGAAAATAGAAATAGTTTGATCGCGTTGTTGAATGAGTTTTCGCACACTTTTGTAAACGGTTTGCCTCGTACTCGAGTGTCAACTGGTGAACTTAAGATTCGCTTGAAGGATCCGAACCGTACCGTTCAACGAAAACCTTATCGTCTTAGTCCGGATGACAAACAAGTGATGCGTGAACGTGTGCAAGAGTTACTAGACGCTAATATCATTCGACCTAGTTGTTCGCCATTTGCGAGTCCCAACCTTTTAGTAGACAAAAAGGATGGGTCCAAGCGCATGGTTACAGACTTTCGAGAACTTAATGATAACACAGTCCCCGATAGATATCCGTTGCCACTCATTAACGATCAAATATCACGACTTTCAGGTGCCATGTACTTTACAAGTTTAGATTGTGCGAGCGGTTTTTACCAAATTCCGATATTAGATGCCGACAGTATTGAACGGTCTGCTTTTGTGACCCCGGACGGTCAATTCGAATATTTAGCGATGCCATTTGGACTTCGTAATGCACCGAGCATTTTTCAGCGGGCAGTTTCGAATGCTTTAAAAGAGCTTATGTTTAGTTACGTCATTTTGTATATAGACGATATTTTAATTCCTTCGTCTACCGTCGAGGAGGGACTGTATAGGTTGCGTGAAGTTTTGACAGCTCTGTCAAAGGCTGGTTTTTCACTGAATGTTAAAAAGTGTTCCTTTTTAAAGCAACGCATTGATTTTCTTGGCTATGACATCACAGCCGGCGAAGTACGACCCAATCCAAGGAAAATTGAAGCATTGACAAAGCTTTCTCCTCCTGAAAATATACACCAGCTTAGACAGTTTATTGGTCTGGCTTCGTATTTTAGAAAGTTTGTTAAAGACTTTTCCAAAATGATGACCCCCTTGTTCATATTAACAACTAGCAAACAATTCAAGTGGGAGCCCGAGCATGAACAAATTCGTCAGCAAATAATTGCGACATTAACTGATAAACCTGTGTTAATGATTTACGACCCCGAGCTCCCAATTGAATTGCATTGCGACGCAAGTTCGATCGGATATGGTGCGATCGCCTTTCAAAAGAAAGACGACCAGCTCCATGTCGTAGAGTACTTCAGCAAGCGTACCACTAAAGCAGAGTCCAAGTACCACTCGTACGAGTTGGAGACCTTAGCAGTAGTTAACGCCGTGAAGCACTTTCGCTACTATCTTCAAGGTCGCCATTTTGATGTCATCACTGACTGCAACTCCCTAAAGGCTTCTCGAAATAAAGTCGATTTAACCCCAAGAGTACATCGTTGGTGGGCGTACTTACAGTCGTACAATTTTGATATAATTTACAGAGAAGGAAAACGTATGTCTCATGTAGACTTTTTATCTCGCAATCCGCTTTCTGTAACTTCAATCCCTACTTTTCAAAAGGTAGAGCAAAAACAAGTCGATATTGCGTCTCTGTCTGAAAACTGGTTGTTAGCTGAACAGTTGCGTGATCCAGAAATTCAGTCAATTGTAAGTAAACTGAACGAAAAACAATTGTCACCTGATGTAGCTAAGACGTACGAGATCCGCTCAGGCGTCTTGCACCGTAAAGTACAACACAACAATCGTACACGTTGCCTGCCTATAGTTCCGCGCGCATATCGTTGGTCGGTAATTAATCATGTGCATGAATCAGTTATGCATCTTGGCTGGGAGAAGACTCGTGACAAACTTTACGAGTCATTTTGGTTTGAACATATATCAAAATATGTTCGCAAATTCGTGGACAATTGCGTTACGTGCAGAATCTCAAAGACTTCTTCCGGCCGAGTGCAAGCTGAACTTCATCCTATCCCGAAAGTCAGTGTTCCGTGGCATACAGTTCACGTGGATATAACCGGCAAGTTAAGCGGGAAAAACGACCTCAAGGAATACGTTATTGTTATTATTGACGCGTTTACCAAATTTGTGTTGCTTTACCATACTCTCCGGCTAGATACCGCAAGTGCAATAAAAGCACTTAAGTCGAGCGTATCGTTATTTGGCGCCCCCAAACGCGTGATAGCCGATCAAGGTAGGTGTTTCGTTAGTAAAGACTTTAAGGAGTTTTGTGACACTCATAACATTAACTTGCATCTTGTAGCGACAGGGTCTAGCCGCGCAAACGGGCAGGTAGAACGCACTATGAGCACGCTTAAGAGCATGCTCACTTCGGTAGAAACGTCAGAACGCTCTTGGCAGGATGCCTTAGAAGACGTGCAACTTGCTTTAAATTGTACCGTTCACCGCGTCACGCGTGCTAGTCCACTCGAGGTTATGATAGGACGTGTCGCACGACCACTTAGCCTTTTATTGCAAGACCAAGCTGAAGAGGTAATTGATATCACTGAAACGAGAGAACAGGCAGCTCGGGAAATAGAGAGGTCTTCTGGTTACGATAAAACCCGTTTCGATAGAAACAAAGCTAAAATTGTTAGGTTCGAGCTTGGCGATTTGGTGTTAATTAAGAATGAAGAAAGAAATCAAACCAAGCTCGATCCTAAGTATAAAGGCCCATTTAAAGTTATGGAAGTGTTAGAAGGGGATCGATATGTTCTTAAATCATTGAAAGGAAACCGAACTTATAAGTACGCTCATGATCGTATAAGAAAAATGCCTCATTGTCAAGTCCCCCCCGAACTGGATACTTTTGATTTAGAGTTTGACAGTAATGATAACGCGGGTCCATCCGCGAGTAGTTAATTTGACTTGGCTAGTTTGGACGGCCATTTTTGGTCTTGGTCTTATTAGAGACTACTTGATTGATCACTTAAGTAGTGAGCGATCTGGGTCTCGTAGAGACTACTGGTGATTATTGGAAGAGCCTGGGAGCTTGAGCTCTACGATATAAGGGCGATGCCATCGCCACGCTGCCGGGCAGCTGGGCCACAGTCATGTTAACGAAATGTTATGTTCTGAGTTAATGGACCTTTACATTTGGCATCTTTCATTGGTCAAAACTAGAGTTTAATTTGTGAAGAGTTGTTTACATTGTTGGTCAGGTAGGCCGAGCTTAAAAATGTAAACTCCAAAGCCCTTTGTTTTGTTACAGGTATACACGAGGCCGTGTAATTGTCAGTTCTGGCCGTGTCGCAGATAATTATTTTCTAACACATTTAGTGTTAATTTGATAACAATAGTTGCTGATTTGAACTGTCTTTTAAAGTAATAAAGTGAACGCCGTGGCGCTAGTGTAGCACCTCGTGGACAGAGTCGGTGAGTCGTTTGCCGGTTGGAATGGGTGGGAAACCCACCTTATAAATATGGGTGCCTCGTAGCACCCGGACACTTTTCAATCTGAATTCCAAAGGGCAACAACACATCGAAACTGTCGGTTCACTGCCATTTTGTATTTAGTACCTAAGTGACTTCAATTGAGTAAACGCTACGTAAAACATTATTCTGCTGCTTTCCTTGTCGCCTGAGTACCCAGCCCTTCAACCATGTCAGAACCCTCATCCAAAGATGCAGAAGCCGGTGTTCCAAACACTCAGCCTGTGTCTGCGTCGACATACATAATATATTTTAAAGTTCAATTTCAAACATACATTTTAAATAAATTTCAAGTTTAGAATTTATGCAGTAAGGTTTGTAGTTTTGTCAAATTCAAATTTGGAAATGGACTATAAAGACGCGTTTCACTTTCGACATGCTATGCGTTTAAGGGGCGTGGTTACTGTAACCAGAGTTCTGTGTAATAACTGTTGTTTTCAGGAAGAGAAATAGCGGAAACCGGCACGCTCAGTCAACTGAATTCATTACCATGATCCGATGTAAGCGTCATACATAGCACAATCAATTGATGCAATTGATCTGGTTCCGCTGTCCGCTGGCTTATACAAGTTAGAGGTCAGTAACTCCCAACTGTAATAACCAGACTTGCCAATTTAGTGCTCATGTTCAAATGGTACCTACTCCGAAAGACTGGTACGAGTAAAGGCACGAGAAGGACCTCCATACTTCATATTATAAATAAGTAACTATTTGTTAGTTTGTATCACTTTTAGAGTTAACCGCTTAACCGATTTTTATGAAATTTGGTAATTTTGAACATATTATAGGTAGCTTGAACCCTGTGGAAGGATTTACTTTTTACTCCGGAAAATTGTAATTGATAAATTAAATCTACGCGGATGGAGTCGCGGGTATCAACACTTAATACGATAAACGTGGAAGTAACTTTGTCGGTCTGTTTGTTATACTTTCACGGCTAAATATCTGAACCGATTTCGACATTTTGAAAATGAACGGTAGGTACCTACTTTTTAAGAAAAAAACTAGATTTGCTACAACTTTTGTTTTATCAGTACTGAAATCAAAAATTAATTGTTTTCATTGAACCTATTCTACTTATTACTGTTTGTGAGATAAACGATTGTATGGTTACCTAAGCAAAAAAAAGCAAAAAAAAAAACTTTCTTGTTTGTAGGATGGGGACCAATTATTTATTTTTATTCTTTAGGTATTAGTTAGCGGCCAGTGCCTGCTATTATGGCACGCTGACAAACAGACCGGCAGACGGACAGAGGAGGCTTTTTAATAGTGCCCTATTGACATTGGCAACTCTCCCGATAGGTAAGAAACCCCTAAAACCATCCAAGGCTATTTGGTAAGTTACGTACCTACCTACGAGTATATCAAACCCACCTTACCAACCGTAACGTAATGAATGAAACACCAGACTAAGAAAAGCTACGAAAAATATTATTAACTAGGTAGGTACATTGTGTTCTTAATTTACAACAAAACAAAACCCAAGATATCTATGGCAAGCAGAAGCACCTATAAAGTATCAATAAAAAAATATACCACCCCTTTAATATAGGTACGGATCGGTCTTTCTGTGACTACGCCTGGGGCAACCCAGCCGAAATTTCAGATTGAAGATCATTAAAATCAGTAAATTAGGTAAAAAGTTATAGTTCAGGAAGTATGAATTGGCCATCTGTAATCTTAACAAATATTTTTTGTTAATATCAAAAAATAGATAAGTACTTAATCGTAAAACTGTCCTCGTTCTTCAAGCACAGTGGGTTGAAAGGTTTAGGTTAAGGTTAGGTCCCGAAGTCTTAACGCAGAAAATAAAGATCGCAAAGTAGATAACAGATGGCCAAATGATATTTCCTGAACTATACCTATACGCGCGAATATACCTACATAAGACATCTAGCACATTTATACCTGAATCTGATTTTGTTTCTAATATTTGAATTAACTGTGATGCTGCTTCCTTGACACTCATAAATTTTGGATCCATGTATTGACGTGTTTTTTTAGTTAATGATTCCTCTGTCGGCTCCTTCACTTTAATATCTGAAAATAGGTCAAGTAGATCGTACAACATATCACATAAAAAATACCACTTCAATTTTGCCACACATCCTTGCCTAAGCATAGGTACAAGAGGTTGAGCTGCAGCACCCAGGTAAAATTTGGATAATGTCTGCTTGGATGCCCTGACTATTTCCAAATTCTTTACCAAGTTGTGTAATAGATCGGTACTTCCTAAGTTATACAATATAATACTCTTTATTGCAAACCACAGAAAGTAACAAATCAAAAGAGGTAACAATTTTATTAATCATGGTTAACAACAGGCGGCTTAATAATAGAACTCAATTAATGGTTAGCTTGTAGCTTATCCTGTAAAATATTTCCATACCTAAAAGACAAAGTGTGTGCAAGTTTCTTGAGTAATTTGCTTCAATTTTTTCAAAGAAACTGTCCGGTTTCCAATTATCAGTCCAGTATGGGATTGAAACTGTTTCCCCATAGTTATACAACTGCAAACCGCAGCAACTGACAGCATTCATTATAGATGCATTGTGAACAATCTAAAATTAAATCAATAAGTAGTTAAAACCCTTACATAATTGTAACCCCCACTTGCGGAGCTGATAAGTCCTAAAAGGCTCAACAGATTTCAAATTAACTTAGCTAAGAACCATGCATGTCCATCCCTTTGGGAACTTCATTGCTTCCGACAGACAGCTAAGGTGCAACCTCTATGAGTGAGTGTTCCTCTATGTGTGACTTTATTGCTGTTCTGTAGAGGCTGTATAGTTGTTTAACTAATTCTAGCAGGACGATAATATTGTTACAATACATTTGCTTGTGGAGGTGGTGCCATAGGGGTCAAACCTATAAAACCCCTCTTTTCATGTGAGGAACTAAAAACTGTGTTAACATAATTATGATATCATTGATAACAAAAAAGTTATTAAACTTTTATTATTTTGTTAAGGTACAGTACAGGAAATATTATAAATTTTATCTTGATACCTGAGTTTCTACACCTAGCTCCTTGGCCCGCAGCAGCATATCTGTGTGAGTAGTTGCCCCCAATGGATCGCCCACTACTAACAAAGCAATGTGTTTATCCGTGGCTTCTTTTAGTATTTCATCAATATTACTTTCACACAGCTCACGGTCTGCTATTACCAAAGGCCGGTCATAAAACTTTTCCTGCAATTTTTTTTTCATTATAACAAACATAGCTATCAATGATATACAAATACAATATAATAATTTTAGACATTAAAATTATGAGAAGGGATTTAGGTAGTTAATTTTGTTAATGTTGTTGCTATCTTGCAATATCAATTTGGATTGAGACTTTGATTAGGGTTGTACCAATAACATTCAGTTATGTATGATTCCCTAATTGAGTGTATTTAGTTAAAAAAATGTTACTAATATTTACCAATTCCTCTTTTCCAACGGTAAGTATTGAGGTGTAAGATTCCAAAAGAACTTTATCACACTGTTTCACAATCTCCAAGCCCCTGACAGTTATGTCTTTCACGTCGCCTAAACCTAGTCCAACTAAATAGAACATTTTGATAAGATTTTAATTGCAAACTGGATCTCAAGTTAAACTCCTGAAAAAAAAATAGACGAGGTAAGAATCGTAATGTTATCTGCAAGTAAAATAATTACAATAGAGGTACATTACGGCTGTCCTATGTACAATTACAAGTTTCAGAGAAGAAAAATCCTTGTTTAATAGCATTTATCGTATTCTCTTACAGGTTATAATTTAACGTGTGTTGCGTCCTTGCGTCGCTCGCGCGCGATACGGCGCGATAGGTAGGTGGGGTGGTGATAAGAATGACATTACGATTTGATTACGATTGTGATTACGTTTAGTTTTAACATTGTATCAACACAGGTTTTAAAATTTGATTTAAGAATATGGTTTTGTAATTTGGCAAGTTAAATTAACCATTCTAAAACGAAGATTTTGCTATATAAAATAATATGTTAATATATTGCTTTGCTATGAATGTATATGTTTTAATAAATAAATAAATTCCGATTCAATTAACGCGGTATCGATTGTTGGTATCGCCGCGGAGCATCGATATGCTTGTTCGAAATCGATTCAATTTTTTAGGGTTTCGTTAAGATAAGCCTTATAGTTTGGTCATGTCCGGTCCGACTATCCGTCCGTATGTCACAGGCATTTTACTCAAAAACAAACTACAAGATGTATGTTGGTGTAAATTTGGAGTATAAGGTGGTTATAGGTCTACCAGAATCTCATGAAAAATTTAAAAGTAAAAATAAATCGATTTTTATATGGCAATGTTATAAAAACTGAAATGTTATAGGTACTTTACGCCTGTCAATTCAAATTTCACCGCTTGTCAGAGTTTGTTATTGTTTGTAGTTTTTATAGCGTTAGTTATTAGGAAAATGCCCTTAAAGCCCTTTGATCTCAGGCGAAAAATATTGTTAATCATTGTGTTCTGAAAAAATTGCAAGCAAGAAGATGTAAATCAAACACAATGTCGTGTTTTTAATAGAGTAAATGAAGCCTAATAATTTGGCTTTTACGTCCGAAACGTCAATTTAGCTAAGCAACGATACGTCATTGAGTTTTTAAAGTCATTTTCAACTAAATCCTAATCAATATACATAATGCACATGATTGTTTTAATTTAACCTTAATACTAAAACAATAAGAAATGCAAGTCCAAAGTTGGTTTTAAGGGTTAGGTAGGTAACTAACCGTTATTAATTAATATTACTAGGTGCACTTGCCGTCCCGGGGCAAGTCTAAATGGAGCGAAGCGGTATGCTGCCATCATCTTTCGGCACTTCTCATTTTTCCCATTAATTCATTCATTGTCTATGGGAATATAAATATTGGTTTGTTCCGTCCCTCTACGGTTTGTTCCATCTTTACGACATAGATAGTTAATTGCTCGGACGAGATATTCAAATTTTGGAAATGTAATAATTTCCAAAGAAATAAAGACTTCTACGCGGACTGCGTCCACCGCATCATACTTTTATTGGACTGGTGAAAAATCAAGTATCAAGACCTTTAAATCCTATTACCCTGGGGCTCTTCTTTGAAATCAGGGGCTCTACTTTGAAATCAGTAATTCGAACTTCGGATCGCCCCGTCACTTTCTTGTTAATTAGTGACGCGTCGATAGCAAAAGAGATAGCAATAGACGAAGTTCGAATTACGGATTTCAAAGTAGAACCTCTGGAGCTGAAAGCCCTAAATTTGACTTTCCCTTTTTTATATTAACATGCATAAATTTTTTCTCCTCCCTTAATCTTTTAAACCGTATGTCCAAAAAATATGAATCAAATTACAAAAGCTTGTATATGGCTTGTATGGTCCGACATGCTCTTGCCAGAAGCCCGTTTCACGAAGCTACAAGTTACAAATTACAAGCGGAAACCTCTTTCTAACTCGTACTGCTAGAAAGAGAGTTCCGCTTGTAATTTGTACAATATTGGAAGCGGCGCGGCGCGATCTCTAGGTCTAGGATATCCGGTGTTTGAGTAAAAATATACGATTTGTAATTATTATGTTGGTTGATATCGATATCGATTCGTTTCATTTCATTCGTTAAAGGCATTGCTTGTAAACACGTTAACATTTACTTATCTGTATTTAGTTAATTTTGATTTTGTTTATGTTCACCTTCTAAAAGTTAACTTTACTCAAACTACTCAAAGTCTGTGATATAACTGTGACTTCTTTAGTATTTTTATGATTTTGACTATTGTGAGGAGCATATTCTCAAAATGATTTCAAGAAAAGGGCAGAAAGCCATAAATGAAGGTGTAGTTGGCAAATATATAAAGAAAGATACACCGCCGGATTTACCAAGTAAGTTTAGTTACACTGTTATTTGTTTGCGTGTTTTCTAATCTAAGAAGTAAATTATCGAGGGCAGTGTGCTGTGGTAAATGTGATTAAGGAAAAATTGAATGTTCTTTTAGTAATAAATGTCTGGACAACTGGTCATAATAGACGTCCTCGCAGCCAGCCCTTCGGAGCGAGCGATGGAGTCTCCAGTAGCCACGAAAACAAATTCGGGAAAGCACAGACTATGAGCGGCCATGCAGGCAAATATACACCTAGCGAGTCAGTGCCGAATTTAGCTCACAGGTAGGAAACCACCAATCAACAATAACCCTGTCTGCCTATTTACTGACAATAAACATAATGTTAAATGTTATGAGAGCAATTATGTTATGAATGTTGGTCAGAGTCAAGTATACTTTCGAACCATAGACTGTAGATTACAGCAATGTGTCATGTAGCTATATTTAATTAATACTGTTTATTTACATACATAATATTACATGTTGACTGAGCTCTATGTTTTATATAATACCTTCCCAGCAATCTGCAAATTGCAGATGTTCATGCATCTCAGTGGCTACTCTCTACCAGATAGATGTACATTCACGAACTGGGATTGTTCAGCCACTTGCCATTGTTCGTAATTTAGCCGTGTATTCAATAACCGATGTCACCAACTGGCTGACAGCTATTCGATTTGCATTACACAGCCAAATTAGAAAATTGGGTGAGAGGCTCAACAATCCCGGTTCGTGACTGTACAGCCAGGACAATGTTTTTGTGTACCAGAACACTTCAAATATTAAAGTCATCAAATAGTAACAGGGTTCCACAGATTTCTTTTTTACAGAAAAATTGGAACCCTGTCCTAGTAAAATCCAATTTCAAAAAACCTAATTAAGCCCCTTAGGGATGGATACGGCACTAGACATAGGACCAGGGTCGATACGGATCTGGCACTAGGCATACGAAAGATTAATAACATTTTCATTTCATAGGGAGTTGTGTCAAAATTGAAAGACTCTATTTTTTGCTGACTGTACATGAATCATTTTAAGGCGGTAATTATGCCTTGCATGTTTGTAGTTCTCCAGCTATAAAAAAGCAGAATATATTTACAACAAATTCATTGAAATCTATTTATATTCAAAATATATTGACAAAAAAATTCCAGGTTCGCCAGTTTATCAACAAGTGACTCTGCTAGCTCCGCCAGTAATTACAATTCTCAGTGCTTCCTAGATTCTAACTTGGTAACTATTCATATTTTTTACTTATTGATTTGATTTCTTGCAGTATCTTATAACAGAGCCATATGTGTGTTTGGGCATTTCATTGTTTGTTTATTAGTCATTAGTGATGTCATATTCATATTACTCTCCAGGGACATATTCTCATGGTTTAGTATTCAGCATTAACAGTGATAGCACTTTAGGGGTCATTTATTATACAAGATGTTGACTATGGCTCCAATATATGGGGAGGTGGTAAACCCATAGTTTAAGAACTGTCTGTTTTCTGGGATGGAAGTAATTTTTGTTCTTGCTAAGGTTGATGTTTAGAGCCCCATATTTTGACCACTGCAGCGTAACTACCATATTAACTTACTTATGAGTTCAGTAATAAAGTATGCACAAAATAAGAATGCTTGTTACTGTCTCTATGAATCATTGATTTGTGGTACATGTACAAATGACTCATACTGTTAGAACTATGTACCTACTGTACTGGGCATAAGGGGTTATGTCATATTTTCCAGCAGTGGTGAATTTGAGAATATGTCTCTGATCATGCCTAATGTGACAATTTATCCCATTTTTATCCCATCAGAAATTACATTATGAGTATGGTTATCCTAATAAAATTAGTAGGTGCCATTGGAAAAAAAATCGGTCACATTAGTTATGCTCACCTTGTGCCCTAATATTTGTGTTTTTTGTAGGCTTCCCATTCCACGCTTAATGAAATAGATGACTCATTTAGTAGACAGAATAGTCATAGGTTTTATGGGCAGCAGCAAGAGGACCCCATATACCAAAACCAACAACAGGTAAGAGTTTAATGTTCATTAATAAAAATCATTTTTGTGTGTGTTTAGTCAAACACATATTAGTTTTCATTCATACCAACTGTCCACCAGAGATCACACGAGCGGGAAGGACGTAAAATTTTATTACCGCGTCTACTCTCTGCATTATATCTATCTATTTTTTGCCTTAACAAAGGATTTACCTCAGGTTCTAAATACTTGTAGTTTATGTACATTTGATGATGATGATAATGATGTAATTTTTTACGTGCCTACATGAAATGAATACAATATTTTACGGCTCACGGTCGTGTGCGGGATTCGTGTAGACGTGTCGGGTATCCGTTTCCGTGTTTCACAAACTGCACTTGTTTGTGGCCCATTCCGAACGACGGGTATCCGAGTACCCGGGTAGTTAGTACCCGGGTAGAAGTATTTACTTATCAGATCTTAATTACCTTACGGGTAGTGCTCAACAGGGCCGTTATTTGTAAGTTATAAGAGCTATAAATAAATGTAGGTAGTTACGAATAGGTACTGTGTATTTGCAATAGTGACCCTTGTAAACAACAGCCCGTGCCTGCCTCAAACCGTGACCGGACGTTAACGCGGGTAGACGGATCCGTGTTCGGACACAATATGACATTTTGAACACCTTACGTCGAATACAAAATGTGTCATTCACACGCCAAACATGTTTGCTGTACTATGCAAATTACGACCTAAGTGATACGGAACAGTCTCTTTTAATCTTGAACTTGTAACACCGTTCGTGGCCTCTATACGTCGGCGGATCATGGGCCAACGTAAGGGACCGAGCAAAACGTAAATAGTGAGATGCAAGAATATGTTGCTCACTCTAAGGTGTAAATGCGTCCCTTACGTTGGCCCATGATCCGCCGACTTGTAGAGATGCCATTACGGCCAGAGCAATCTGTGGCGTGGCGTTCAAAGGTCAATACCGTCAGGGCTAAAAACGAGTATCACGTATACCCGTGCGGGCGAGTAACACGTGCATCGGAAGCACTCCAATTGATGTTGGTTTTAAGTATCAAGTTCTCTAAATGATGGTGGACAGGTGCAACAACAAAAGCAACAGCAGTACGGGTCGCGCGAGTCGAGCATCCCGCGGCTGTCGTCGAGCCTGAGCCTCGCGCCCCGCCTGCACCCGCCGTCGCCGCACGCCGTGCGCCTCCACACCTGCACGGATTGTAAACATCTAACTTTTCACTTATACTGACTACATTTGACCCTATTGCATTATAAGATTTGACCAAGTATTCATTTGGCTATTAATGACATGATCAACCTAAAGATTTTTAAATTTAACAGAAACGTCTGTTTACGAAATTCTAAACTATACTAAAGCGAAAAAAGTAAAAGTATGGAAAGCAAGCGATTTCGTGGATCTTAAGTAGAGATCTTAAGGGTCTTGGTGGTATAAGTGGTAATGCGCCTGCATCGGCCCGAGGAGCCAGAGGAGATGTAGGTTCGAATCCTGCCTAAGACTCTCGAAATTTTTTCGCTTTAATATACTTAGTTATGTTTTATGATCAACCTAAACCTAAAACTGATCGTGAGTGGCCACCGTTACTTGCCAGTTCTAGAGTCATAACAATATACGAGTCCTAATGGTCTTGTGAAAATAGTTTCCTGAAGTAAACAATGCATAATTCTCCTCTAATCTATGACGCATGTCGTTGCAGCGTACACAGTGGGCAGCCAATCGTCGCCTATTTACTCCAATTACGTGAACACGTCAGTACTTCCTTATAACAATAAAGGCCATGGAAGCAATATTATAACAACCACACAAGGTAACTATTTTATGTCATCAAATTGTATGTAAAATGTTTTCATTATGTTGTGCTTACGAGCTAAAGTAATAAAAAGAGTCCCAGTCAAAAAAAAATTGTTGAGTCCAGCTTATTTCGCTGTTACTTTTTTTGGCATAGACACATTTGTGCAGTTTGGCAAACTACAATCGCGACCAAAAAATCTACTCTACCTGCAATCTGCATGCTTATCCGCCCAATATCTATTTACTTATTTACGCAATGCTGAAAAATGTTGTATGGACTAAATTTAAAGCAATTAAAAATATTTTTCCGTCTTATCAGAGTTATCAGTTGTTATTAAGGATTCAATCTGTGTATTTCGAACTGATCTGTATCAACGAAAACGCTGGACCTAGGCCCTTGGTCCTAGGAACTTAAAATTTAGATATCCCAGGAGTGCACTAAAAAGAGATTCCTGGAAAGGAGTTAAATTAAAATAAGGGGAGTAGCGGGAAAATACTCCACACGTACGAAGTCGCTGGCGTCTTTTAGTACTCTTATAAAAAAGACGCACGCAGCGACAAGCGAAAAAATACAAGTTGTGTTAATCTTTCTGTTCATGGTAGTGATGCTGAGCTTTTATGGCCCTTGCGATATGACAAGGGACCATATGGTTCTCGAGAGTGTCGGTAATGGTTGGTACGGGCGGGCCTATCATGTTCGTGTTTTTCGCTTTCTGACAGAATAGTATACTCTGTATCGATTTTTTCGCTCGCAAGTGGTACTATCATCTCTATCATCAGATCAACTCTCAGGCACCATATTATTGCATTGATAACGGATTTATTTAAACATAGAGATCGTTAAATGTTAAACTGAACGCCCTGTGTTTACGCGAAGAGTAAAGGGGGCACGATCTCTACCATGTATTCCAAATTTTAATCTATTTCAAAATTGATACGTAACGTTCGAACTAAACATACTGATATTAGTAAGTTCATATAAAGCAAACATGAAATGTTGATTTTGATAGACATGCATGATTGTTTCGTAGGTTCCGATGAGTGCGAGCTGCCGCTGCCGCCGGGCTGGTCGGCGGACCGCACGCTGCGCGGGCGCCGCTACTACATGGACCACAACACGCAGACCACGCACTGGACGCACCCGCTCGAGAGCGTGCCGCAGCCCTGGCAGAAGGTGTCCACGCCGCACCACGGCGTCTACTACTTCAAGTACAGCCTTACTCAACTAATTTCACTGTTACAAACATATTTAAGCGATACAGCGATTCAGGGCCAGGGCAAGCGAAATATACGCGAGGGTCAAAACGATGTTTTGCTTTTTTGATCCACGCGTGCAACCCTAGAATTATATTCTAAGGGCCTGCGCAAATGCCGGATAGCATGACAGAGGATTGAACAGTATTTCTTTTATTGTTTCAGCGAAATTACTCATCAACGAACATATGCACATCCATGCTTAGTTGGTGGCTGCTACTTAGTAAGTCCGTACGTCCCAACGCTGGTACCGCCCTATCTACTAGAAGAGATTCCTCATTGGCTCATTGTTTACTCAAAAGGTATATTGCTTGGTATCCAATCTCTTGCTAAACAACATTTCACAAACTGATTCATTTCACAAACATTATCATTTTGCAAAACGATTTTTTGCTAAACTATAAATTTTCAGGATTTATCTCAGGACCATCTTGTAGAACTCTATATGTTAAGTAAGGTTAGTTTTATAAAAATCCTGAAATAGTCTGGGAAAAAAATGTTTTGCAAAAAGATATGTTTGTGAAATTAATTTGTGAAACGTTTTTTAGCAAATGGTAAACCATATTGCGTTTCCATTGTTCATAATTGCTTCTCTTTTTATAGCGGACCCAGATATGGACCACAAATTACGTTGGAGCATGTTTAGGCTGAGCGAGCTGGACTGCTACTCCGACATGCTGACTCGCTTGTACAAGCAAGAGCTGCAACTCATTGTTATGAAATATGAGCAATACAGGTAAAACAATATTGGAGTGGGCAAATATTTGTAATGATCACAAACCTAGAGTTTGGTTTGGGACAAGGTCGATTTGTATGGGAATGACCCCTGATAATTATTTATTTACTTGAGATTTGCTCTCTCTGCGCTATGGTTTAAAAAAGTCAAATATAATTCAAATTCAGATAATTTATTCCAAATAACTATGGTTCATTTGGTTAATGTACCTTTGTATTAGGGGCATTATTCATAAAATTGGTTCAGTTGTTCCAGGGATAGAAGAGAGAAGACACAATTTATCACTATGATATTAGTTTAAATGCATTTGCATGCATTCACTAAAAAAGTGTGTCTAAGCTCAACTCTGGTGACAAATCTCTTAGTCAAAATATGCTCTTTGCTTATATTTTTTTATTTTCTACCAATCCTTATTAATATGATGAATAGGTGTGTACAGTGCGATAGCACTTGGAAGATGCTTCGGGTTTGTACTTGTTTCTCACTCGCACTGATATGCTCTTATTAAGAGCGAGTGAGAGAGAAGTACAAACACGAAGCATCTTCTAACTGCTCACAGACTGTATTTCTTGTCCTCCTGTCACCCAACAACAGAGTGATATATCAACTTAATATTATAACACAGAGGTAGTCTGAAGGCCAGAGAGTGACATAGGTTATGGTACAGCTGGAAAGAATACACTGTCAATAGTGAAAAACGACTTGTCAGCAGACATAGTCATAGAGAGAAGCTAGTTAGCAGTAGTAGTTATAAAGTACTGTCTATGGACTGAATGTGTTATACATATAATTACTTTCTTTCAGATCTGCACTGTTGCAAGAAATCGAAAGAAGGCGGCATGCTATTGCGTGCCATGCACACTCAAACTGTTGAGAGTTTATAAAACTTTTATATTTTATATTAATTCTGCCTTATTGAGCTGTGATCTTAAACAATATAATTGTTATTTTTATTGTGAATATGTCAGCTTCCAAAATGGCAGTGTAAACTAAACTAAAAGCAAATAAAACTAGGTATCAATATTGACTTACTGGTTGACTGATTGGTTTGGTGCAAGAACACCAAAAGATTAAAATTTGGGGTCAATATCTTGGAATAAGAATCTTGTGAATAACTGCAAATCATTCAAATCTCGTTTACATTATTTTAAGATTAACTTGTGCCTTAAGAAAAAATCTTGAATAAAAATTATTTATTTATTTTTATATTATTGTTTCTTTTATAGCCACTAATGACACATTCTAGTATAGTCAACTACAAAGAGATGAATCAATTTTTGGACCTTATTACAATACAGTAAGGTCTAATTTAATCTCTTTGTTTGTAATAGTTTATGCAAGAAGTCAATAACATATTAATTTATTAAAACAATCCTCTTACTGTTTATCAAAAAGTCATAAATATCTTCACAGATGTAGTGCATAATCATATAACATCACATTTTGTGATATAAGTTCAGATTGGTCTTGCTTTCTCAATTAGCTTATTGATGGGTACTCTAGCTGATTGAGAAAGCTAGATGAAATACATTTCCAACCAAAATGATGTTGTATGTTTGTACACCTGTAGTACCTGTGACTAGTGTTGCTAGACGTCCCGATTTCTGCGGGAGATACCGATTTTCAGGGGTCTATGGATACGTCCCGATTTACCATTGATCTGGACATCAATTATCCCGATTTTCAGCACATCACGATTTTAAAACAAGTCCCATTTTTTTTCTAGCGCCATCCCAATATGATAGACTAGTGCCCCTAATGCAAATGCACAGAATATTAAGTTATTCAACATGTTTAGTTCTATTCCGTAAATTCAGACTTCGGTTGCTCTGTAGAATTGTTTGAATTCTGTCTCACTTTCTCCCCATCTACAATATCATACTCGTCTACTTTCGTAAAGCCTGAAACCCTGTATACTTTTGCATTTTTAATTCCAAGCAAATTGGCCCATCCATGAGCTGGAATGAGAAAAAATAATTATATTAAGAAAAAAAATGCAATATATAAAATAGAAAAATGCAAAGTGTTACACACCAGGAGACATTTGATGTTCTTCATCTGATTTTAAGCCGTAATAATGAGCCCAGTCAGCTTTTCCCTGTACAACATTGTACAGCACTATGCCAAACGCGTTCCAAGCGAGCAAACCGTACGCTATGCCGAGTCGACGCTTCCACAACACAGCCTTATCGACTGGAATAGGTTTAGTTCTTTTCCGAACAAACCTGTGCCACCACTTGTAAATCATACTTGAGAATTAGGTAAATATTAGTTATATAAGAATAGAGTAATGTGAAATTGAACTCTATCTTCGGAAGATCACATTTCACACGCAGGATAATTTATTTATAAAGTCACAAAGCATTTGAAAATGTTTTTATAATTAAATTTTAAATACTTCACGAATTTGAAAACAAAATAGTGAATAATGTAGGTTAAATAGGTTATGTTTTCAGTCACAGCTCAGATGACGGCACAATGACACTAATGACAGGTAGATGACAAAAAGGTTGCGTTCAGAATTCGGCTTTTGCTTCATGAACTCAGTTAAAACTTTAATTTCTAGACGTGTAAAAGTGTTATATAGTTGCCTATCGTCGGTGATATTGCAATACCTCATAACCAGCGGCCCGTTTCACGAAGCTACAAGTTACAAATTACAAGCGGAACTCTCTTTCTAGCAAAAGAAGTTAGAAAGAGACTTCCGCTTGTAATTTGTAACTTGTAGCTTCGTGAAACGGGCCTCAGGGGTCGGATTTTTCATCGCATGGTGAGATGAAAGAAAACTGTGGAGTCGATATTAAAGCTAAATTTTAATTCATATTCATACTCATTCATTTAATTAAGAACGAAATTAAATTATAAATAAAATAAGTCATATGAGTAGAAATAAATTATATCGTAAATAAAATTAAAATAAAATATTACTTTTTTTTACCGCAACAAAGTAGTCTGAACCAAACAAAAGATTAACTAATTTGATATAGTTACAGGGTAAATGTAACCCTTTACCAAGCAAAAGGCTTAACACTTCCCAAATCATACTACACAAATAATTTTAATTACATTCAGTAAGATTAATTTTCGATTAACATTTTCGATCTGTCAACCTGCACAAGGGACAAAAGTATTACGGGACTAAGAAAATTGGTGAGTATGAGTATGAATATGAATTAAAATTTAGCTTTAATATTGACTCCACAGTTTTCTTTCATCTCACCATGCGATGAAAAATCCGACCCCTATGGCCCGTTTCACGAAGCTACAAGTTACAAATTACAAGCGGAACCCTCTTTCTAGCAGTACGAATTAGAAAGAGACTTCCGCTTGTAATTTGTAACTTGTAGCTTCGTGAAACGGGCCTCTGCTCATAACATAACTAACAAATTAATTCAGTTGAAAAAGGTACCTTACTCATTTACTTGCTAAGGTTTAATTTGCTTCTTATTTCATTTATTAGTTTCGAGGTATTGCAGTATCACCGACGCTATGTAAAGTGTACCTTAACATTGGTTGGCCCGTTTCACGAAGCTACAAGTTACCACTTACAAGTGGAGCTCTCTTTCTAGCAAAAGGAGTTAGAAAGAGACTTCCGCTTGTAATTTGACATAGGTAGTCATAGTTGAAATAGGCGACTTACGCGCGTTCATCTGAACTTAGCCTAAGGGTATGTCTAAAGATGGATTTATAGCTTTATAAAACAGGCCCCAGCTGCCTTTTAGCGCGACTGGCAAATTGTTGCGAGAAATCTCCGGTAGTAATATTTTTTCGCGAGATAAATCTCAAGATACCCGACTTAGTTAAGTGAAGAAGGTGGTTTATGTGGGATTGGCCACTGCATGACTAGATACCAACTCACAAAAAAATAAATACATACAGTGGAACGTATAACCTCCTCCTTTTTTGAAGTCGGTTAAAAACCCCCTCGGTGGCCTACCTCCGCCCATTTAGGCAGCACTGGGATGGGTCCTGTTGATGTCCTTGTAACGCTTATTCGCTTTAGCGCGGTTACGTTAGTAGATATAAATGTCGTTCGAGCTTTTGCTTCACTACGCCTAAGAATTGTCACAATGGGTCGAATAATAGGTGGGTAGGTACTTCATATTTCTCACAATTCTGCAAAAGATTTAAAATGGGAACAACGTACCTATGCACTTATACAAGCTCGAGTTAAAGGTCCTTAAATGGAACTGTCGGGTATTAAAATTTTCGAATAGATCTTTTAGTGTAAAGGCAATGTAGGTATAAGGTAGGTATACCTTTCTACCGTCATATTTTTTAAGAATAAACATTGCAAAAGGCAAATTAAAAGGTGTCAATTTGTGGTCTTGTTGTCATAGCACAATACATCATACGTCACATATTTATAGTCTTGAATTTTTTATCATTTTTTTCTACTGATTCCCGTACAATGGCTTTGATGATATTAGGCAGTTCCACTTGGAAGTTGTCGAAATCAGTATCCAGAAGACGATATGGAACGTATGTAACATGCAAAATTAAGGCTAAGGGGCAGGCAACGCCTTTCCATATATTTGTGTAGTTTGCGTTTTCAGGGTTCCTTACAAAAACTGGAACTCTCCCGGTGGAATTTATGGCGTGACTTCGTCTGCCTGTCAGTCTGTCACATCGGCATATTTGAGTACCACTTCCCAGCTGATGCTATCGTTGTATTTTTAACTTGCACGCTCAAATAATTAAGATATGAATAAGTTAAAATTGCTTGGTAGTTCGCGATAAAAACTTAATTTATACCTTCTTCGCGAATTACCTACGTAACGGTTAGATACATCAATCGTACGCATGATAATTTAATAAGATCTGTCCGAGTTGTATGTTCGTACAAAGAACAAATTGTAATGACCAATGGGTGTAGGGCATTAAGTAGATTTACCATCACGGTCATACTGATCACCTAGCACGATACCAAACCCTTGGCAAATTATTGTATTGTAACATCAACAATGAGATTACGTCAAATTTTTATATAGGCTTTTAGCTAAAGATTTGGTTATTGGTATAACTTTGCCTACATAAAGCTACTTAGAACAAAATATCACCATTTATTCCAAAAGGCCATCAAAAGCAATATTATAAAAGTTGCATAGAAATAGAAAAGAAACTCTACCATTGGTGAAGTGACGTGATATATCAACGTAGGCAAGGTCGATAAGGTCGTGGTTGAGTTGTCGTCATACATAAGTAGTTACGTTGTATGGTACCGCCCGAGGTTACGGCTTATGGCGTACCATCAGACGCCTGGCACTGGCCGCAACGGGCTTCTTACATACTTGTGCTACAATTAAAACATTCGGCTTTTATTTTTCTTTGTATATACAGAGCTTAAATTCTTTAAAAAAAATAATGGAGTTCGGAGTACCAGGTTAGCGGTATCTCCTTTAATAGCGTTTTTTGAGAGCCTACCATTAAATATCGGTAGGTAAGTCTCTACCTACATGTTTCTTCCATTTCAGTTTAATTTTTTGTTCTTGTCTGTCTGAATATTTCTTTGGTGTTCTCTTATTGTTATTTTAATTTTGTTATTACGCAACTCTTGACCAGGCAGGTAAAACTATGAATGTAAAATTATAAACACTTAAGGATTTCTTCCAGTTAACCTTTGGAATTTTGAGGTTATTAATTAAATAATAAATAAAGAATAAAATAAACTTCTTTTTGTTAAAGAAAAGGTAGAAGAACTTTTACTAATAAAAAATTGGTAGGTACCTACTTTTAAAAATTACAGAAAATACTGCCTTTTAGTAAGCTAGAGCTCGCAGCTGTAAAATCTGTAATGTCTGTACGAGTATTTTTACGCGGCACGGCAGATACAGCTGAAACGCGAACCTTCTCGAAGGTCGCGCGGGCCTTTGTTTACATCCACTAGGTACACCCTCAGTCTGTGCATCCACCCGCGGGCAGGCTGCGGGCTCCAGAGACAGCGCGCTCGGATCTATGGGGAAATCTGACAAAAAGTAGGTGTGACTTGTGCCGCTTGCTAAATATACAGTCAATTATTCGGTAGCAACGAATAATATGAGAATTGAGACTGCTTTGATTTCTAAAATAAAAATATCAAAAGTTAACAATGTTTTCACTTGGGTACGATAAGATAGGAAACTGCAAATTTACATATTGACCTTTAATCTATATATATAAAAGGCAAAACTGACTGACTTATATATCAACGCACAGCCGAGACTCTGTACAGTCACGAGATTTAATTTGGTACCCACCTTAGGTCCAAAGTCAATCTGACATTCTGCAACAATAAGGTTGAGTTTCCTAAAAGTTACAAATGACTTGACATCTCTAATGACATTGACGACTTCAAGCATATTTTTCTTGAAATGGGTCCCAAATTAACGCTCGTGACCGTACCTAGAAACTCGAAATTTGGTACAGGGGTTCGTTTCATGATCTAAGTGAGCACTAAGAAAGGATTTTCCGAAAATCGACCCCCAACGGGAAGAAATGGGGGGAGTAGCGTGAAACCAATTCTACGCGTACGAAGTCGCGGGCGTCCTCTTGTCGCCATGCCTTTATATATTTATATATTAATATGTGGGAGTTATTGTCCTACCACTATGTCTAGCCAGACTCACGCCATGCATGGTGTACAATGAGTCACGGACCACATAATAGTAGACGTTGGCATGGCAACAAGACTTGTTATTGTTAATTTGTATTAGCTGTTTATTATGTTTATTTCTGCTTCGCTTATTATGTCTATATCTGCTTCGCTTAACATGGTTTCATTATATTAATTGATCAATGGCAATAGTAATAGTAATAATGTGATCTCATACCTGGCGACAGATCCTGCTAAGTCCTCACTCCCTGCTGTTATATCATTGCTCTTAACCACCAACAGTTGCTCACCAATAGGTTGCTATTGAGTTTGTTCACCACCTGTAGTTTAAATTAAATACTATGACTTCAACTGCAGTAAGACCGCAGTTGAAGCCACACATAATGTCAAGTAATTTATGCTAAGCTCAACCAATTGTTAATGATAATGCTATATGGTCACTAGAATGAACATCAGTTTCCAATATACACACACAAACCTCTCTCTCTCTCTCTCTCATCGTACACATGGCGGGACTTAACCACCCAGTCTCATTACAGGTCGGGCTAAAACACAGCCACCTGATTCTCACTACAGGGCAGGCCAAACAGCCCCCTGATTTTCTCTACAGGGCAAGCCAAACACAGCTCCCTGATTTTTACTACAGGGCAGGCCAAACAGCCTCCTGATTTTCACTACAGGGCAAGCCAAACGGCTCCCTGAATTTTACTACAGGGCAAGCTAAACACAGCTCCCTGATTTTAACTACAGGGCAGGCCAAACAGCCCCCTGATTTTCACTACAGGGCAAGCTTAACACAGCTCCCTGATTTTTACTACAGGGCAGGCTAAAACAGCCCCCTGATTTTCACTACAGGGCAAGCAAACACAGCTCCCTGATTTTCTCTACAATTAAACTTGGCATATAAAGATCATAGCAAGATGGAGGTAAATTGCTCAATCAGCTCATAGGAGTTTCGCTGAGCCATAAACATCCACTCACTCAACAAGATCATAAAAAGATAGTGGTTTTACTTATTACAGACTTAGACACATGATATTAAGACATATGTGGTAATTGGATACTTGGACATTATGTGATGCTTAGTTACTTTGATATTTAGTCACTCAGTTAATTAGACACATGATACTTAGACATATGATACTTAGACAAATAATACTTAGTACTTAGCTTCTATAACAGCTCAGGAGTTTGGTGAATCGAATTTATTAGCACTTTCACTTCACAACTATGAAACTATGTAAAGAATGTAAAATATGTGAGTAAACTTCTTACCATAGACAATCAAAGATTATGGCGGGAACTCGCTTCTGTATAATGTTGCTATGTACAAATATTTACATATCGCGAGACGTCGCGACACACCCGCCGCGGCGAGTTAAAGTAAGGTTGTCATCAAGTGGCTCGTCCATTCCCTGATTTTTTTGCAGGGCTCGGACCGCGGCAGATCGTTTTTGTTTATCTTCTTTAGACAGTTCTTGAACTGATTCATTATCTCTCATAATAGTGTCATTATCCATCTCACTACAATCATGCGTCATATCCGTATTATCATCTGTAATATCTATGTTATCATTTGTCATATCTGTGATATCATTTGTCATATCTGTGCTCTCTTTTGTCTCATCCGTAGTTTGTGTCGCGTCTGTGTTCTTATTAGTTACATCCATACAATTTTTCATTTCGTTTGTAAGTACATCAGGCTGCATGTCAACACCTTCTTCTATTACAATAACTGGTGTATCTGAAGTTTCTTCGGTTACAATTTCCTGCGTTCTTGTTGTTGTTTTAGGTTCTATATTTTCACAAGAAAGATTACTTTGCGGATCAGTTTCATCAACTTCCAAGGGATACAAATGTGCAATAGATCTTATAAATATGTGATTACCAACTTTCACTTTCGCTACCCTGCATTGTCCATCTGCACCCTTGATCAGCTCAACAATACTTCCAACCTTCCAGTTCTCTCGGTTCTTTAAATCACTTTTGATCTGTACAATATCACCAATACAAGGATCGTTATGAGCCTTAACTCTGGGTTGTTTTGGTGAGTGTCTATACCGTTCCCTTAGACTCAATAAATACTGGTTGATGAACATGTCCTTGTATTCCATCATTATGGTTTCACCACGTTTCCATCCTTCTATAAGTTGTTGCTTAGTTGTGGTAGCTAAAGGTGCCACTTGGTCCGTTGACCCCTGAATAGCTAGACATTTTCCAGGTGTTAAAAAGTCAGCAGGTTTGAGTACCTGTTCCAAGTCAGATCCCACATAAGTGAGAGGTCTTGTATTTACTACTGCTTCGACTTCCTTCATGATAGTCAGTAATTCATTATCACTTAGTAAATGTTTTTGTAAAGTTCGTTTCAAGCAATGTTTAACTATAGCCACAAGCCTTTCGTATACACCTCCATGCCAAGGAGCTAGCTGTGGTATAAATTTCCATTTTAAATTCTCCTTGGACAAAAATCACTAGCTATAACTTCAGAAAGTAATTTAAACTGTAATGCATTATCAGTTACTATTAATGTTGGTGCTCCTCTAGACGCTATAAATCGTCTAAATGCTAATAAACATTCATCCGCAGTAAGATCCTTTACTATCTCAAGATGGATAGCTCGTACAACCAAGCATGTAAATAAAGAAATCAACCTCTTCTTTTCGCCATCTTCTTGATTTGCCTTATCATAAGCCAGTTTAATAGTTGGTTTTCCTCGTTCTGTTAAGTCTTGATAGCCTCCATCAGGATTAATATTTACTTCCATTAATGATTCATTGGCATTCGAGAGACCCTCCCCCGCTAAAAGGGAAATGTCTCTGATTGGACCAACGGCCCATGTAGATGGATTTGATAAAAAGTCTGGTCCAGTCAACCATCTTACATGATCCTCTTTTAAACTCGGCCAACCTCGTCGCTACGTCGGCCGGATTAAATCCAGATGGAACATATCTTTTTCTTAAGTTCTTGTTGCTACAAATGATACTAGCAGTTTGTTAGAATGGTACCAGTCTATAACTATCTGGCTATCGGTCCATATGTTATCCACATATATATCATTTGCTATCTTTCTTACGTTTTCAATTTCAGATTTCAGAAGATGATGCTTTATTGTAGCGTTCAACAGAAACGGACTTGCGATGATCCCGAAAGGAACACGTGTGAATCTGAAATGTATAAGATTATCTTCAGTGCAGTGTAATGCACTAGTATTTTTAACCATAGGAATCTTGTCACGTCTCTATCCATTTCTTTAAGAAATATTTGTAAGAAGGCTTTCTCAACATCTGCTGTTATCCCTACAGCGTGACATCTAAATTTTATTAATAATCCAGTCAAATCTTCTAACAACATTGGTCCGCAGTACAAACATTCATTCAAGCTTTTGCTATTCTCAATACTCAATATTTTATTGCAATCATAATGTTTACAAAGATGGAAATATAATAAATAATAAATGTCTCAATTATGAACCCTGTTAGGCACTGTAAGCATATTTAGAGAGACTTATCCTTTAAATAATATGAAAAGACTTCAGTAATAGGTATTTGAATTTATTGTATTTTTGTATAATTTACCTTTAAAGTTTAATTTAACTAATTTGTATTATTATAACTTGTCGTGTAAGTATTCATTTATTGTGTAGTAAGCTTTAGTTATTAGTAACTGTTTGAGATTATTTAGAAATTTACGTTCATTTAAGTAGACTCCTTACCCTTGAGCAGCTCTTTTGGGCACAATGCTCTATTGTGGAGTCCATTTTTACCACAGCGTGGGCAGAATACTGTCCTTTTACAATATTTCATCCCGTGTCCAATTTGAAAACACCTATAACATCGGTTGTTCAACTTCAATTTTCTTTCAGTTATAGTTTTAAACTTGGTACACTGATCATTAAAATGAGCCTCTTGACAAAAGATACATGATAATTTTCTTTGCTTGTCGTAGAATTTCTCATTTCCATCCATTTTTACTTCATGTTGTCTTTTCCTTGGTACAAATGTTTTATTTTGTACAGAAGTGTTAGGTCTGTATTTCTTGAGTCTTCTTTCATTTTTATTAATTTCTGAACTATTGAAAACTCTTTTCGGTCTTGTTTCTCTTATATGTAATGTTTCAGCCGTGTAATTAACTTTATTATGTTCATTCATTTCGCAAGCTCTTTTAGCATCTTCTCTTGCAGAAATTATTATATTTAACTGTTTCCTCATTTCGTCGATTGATTCTGTGCTTATTTTAATTTTCATCTCATATATGATGTCTACCGGGAACTTTTCCATCAATAGGAACCGCAGATGATTATGATTTGTGTTTTCTCCTAATGATTGTAAAACTCTCAGATGTCTTTCAATCTCATCTAATGTTGTTCTACAATCTTCTGATCTTTCAGCCCTTTTCATTTTGTAAAGTGAAGCGTAATGCGCATCGATGATTTGTACTCCTTTGCCATATCTTTCCTTTAAAGTTGTTACAGCAATCGGGTAATTTTCATTTGTTGTCTCCAAGCCATCTATTACTGTCCTTGCTTCCCCCTTTAGAGAAGCTTTCAGATACAGTAACTTGTCAACATTACGTAGATTTCTTTGATCAATATTAGATTGGAATTGATCCCAAAATTGATGCCATTCCAAGACGTCGCCTTTAAACGAAGGTAAATTCAATTCTGGTAATTTGCCTCTGCTACTATTCGAATCGAAATTTGGAGTGCGATGGTCCTTGTTAACTTGAACTCTTGCATCAAGCTCAGCCAGTGTCTCTTCTCCCTCTAACTGCAGTGATGTCAAAGTAGATACTTCATCTGCATTTGGACAGACTGATGTGTTGAAATACTGGTATAAATCAGCATTAAACCTGTTAAGTATGGATTGTAACTTTGAAGCGGTGATTCTAGCTTGTTCCAAATTATCACCATTCCAAGAACTACACGCACACAGACTGAGAGCCTTATCAGATAAAATCTTTATATTTGACGCAAATGTAGACAGTCGATTTAACAATATCTCTTCCATTTTGTTTCTTAATCTGTTGATTAGTTCAGAAAGAAAATGTAAGAATAATATAACTATGGTTATATTCATAAATAATAATAATTTTTATTTTGTTCATAACTAGTTATCTCCTTGAAACTATTTGCTGTTTGTTTTAAACAAATGGCTGTATATCAACATGGTTCGCTATGCATCTACTTATACATACACCCTACAATGGTAAGTAGTCATCATCATCATCAATGAAATATATGAAAATTCATGACTATAAAAACCACACAACAAAGATATTTAAGAAATTAAAATCATGTTCTTTCTATATTTAGAAAATAAAGTAACAAAATCTCTTAATCAATTACAAGAATTATACTTTACTTTCCTAAAATAATAAAATAACTCTATCATTAAACAATGATGGTTGTAATACTATGTAATTTTATTAGTTGTAAAAAGTATGTAATTTTATTTGTTTATTGCATCCAAAACATAATAATTTAAGGCATCTCAACAATATAGCATATATCAAATGAATGCAATGCATTTGTTTTACTAAATATTTTGTTATTAAAAGTATTAATTTTGCTCAAAACAAAAATATATCAATGTATTTTCACTTGTCATATCATAAGCGCCACCTGTCCCAAACTTGCGTAAACACAAACTTCGTACGTACGTAGTAAGTTTCATGAAATATAATTAACTATCAATATAGGTATACAGCATCGTTTATCATTTACCAAATTAGAGATTACAAATTCATGGATCTTTGTGTAAATTAGCATCTCACATACCTTAGTATATTCTCTTACATAACCGCCATGAAACCAAGACTGCCGTGAGGCTGCGCGGCCATACCGCCTTTGTAATATTCGAACTTGTGCCGCCGTAATTCCCCAGCGACCAATGTCCTTTGGTTTCTTTAATTGTAGTCGCTTTCCTAGAGTATAAAATTGTATTAATTTACAAGTAGGTAAATCTCTTTTAACACGTAACTAGTACGTTTTAAACTTGTACATAACTTAGCGTAGGTAGATACCTACTCTCGTCACCGGCACGGCAAGGCAACAAAATTCTGTTTTATGCAACGAAACTTTTATGTATTACATAAAGTAATACCGTAGTATATCACTGATAGTCTCACAACGCATCAATAGTTTGTGGTTGTTATTAATACATAACTAAATTCAGTTGTTTTGTAACTTTGTAAAAGCATTTTCGCGACACCGCTTGTATTTCGACGCAACTTTTATTTCTAGTTGTAAACTATCAAGAAACATTGTAACCACATAATATATTGCTTACCTATTAATAATGCACAATTTTCACACACTTTTTGCATATATTTCCACGTTTTTCCTTTATTAATTACTTTTTCACGTAACTGCACACACTTGTTGTTTCACGCACAAATTCGGCCATGTTTGTTTATTACGCGCTCGCAGTAATATTGTTCGTACGAGTCAGGTCATGTTTTATTTCGTAAAATAATTTTCCATATTCTTAAATTTAGTGTGATAAATCTTTAAAATTATCACTAGCTCTTATTTACTAATTATCCTTTCTTATGAGTAAGCATTAGATAATTTAAAGATAAAATTCTTATTAGAAAACTTGGCGTCTACGGCTTATTCAGTACTTCCGGTTTGTGTACCAACCTTACGTACTAACTTCTTATACTACGAAGAAAGTAACAAAGTCACAAATAATGAATTAATCCACTGGTTAATATTATAATAATATTAAAATATCTGTAACTTACAACCTCTAGTGAGATTCACGTTGATTTTTCTTATAGAATTCAATTACTTATGTAGCTATATCGTATGGCTGTAGGCCGAAAAAAAATGGCGCCTACAGAATTAAATTATTTACATCACGGTTGCATAATTAAGCGTAATTTGCTGTATCAATTTAATAAAATACAATTTTATTCAACGTATACAAGCAAATATAGCATTCGAACAATTTCGATTTCTAAACATTATCTTATTATGTAAAGTCAACTTTAATTCTCTACTACTCGCCCCTAGATGTCGCTATGAGTCACAAAATTACCAATTGCACATTGATCTTTCAAGATAATTACTTTAATATATTCTTCTGGATAAACATATATCCCAGCACCTCCACCAAATTTGTCGCCATGCCTTTATATATTTATATATTAATATGTGGGAGTTATTGTCCTACCACTATGTCTAGCCAGACTCACGCCATGCATGGTGTACAATGAGTCACGGACCACATAATAGTAGACGTTGGCATGGCAACAAGACTTGTTATTGTTAATTTGTATTAGCTGTTTATTATGTTTATTTCTGCTTCGCTTATTATGTCTATATCTGCTTCGCTTAACATGGTTTCATTATATTAATTGATCAATGGCAATAGTAATAGTAATAATGTGATCTCATACCTGGCGACAGATCCTGCTAAGTCCTCACTCCCTGCTGTTATATCATTGCTCTTAACCACCAACAGTTGCTCACCAATAGGTTGCTATTGAGTTTGTTCACCACCTGTAGTTTAAATTAAATACTATGACTTCAACTGCAGTAAGACCGCAGTTGAAGCCACACATAATGTCAAGTAATTTATGCTAAGCTCAACCAATTGTTAATGATAATGCTATATGGTCACTAGAATGAACATCAGTTTCCAATATACACACACAAACCTCTCTCTCTCTCTCTCTCATCGTACACATGGCGGGACTTAACCACCCAGTCTCATTACAGGTCGGGCTAAAACACAGCCACCTGATTCTCACTACAGGGCAGGCCAAACAGCCCCCTGATTTTCTCTACAGGGCAAGCCAAACACAGCTCCCTGATTTTTACTACAGGGCAGGCCAAACAGCCTCCTGATTTTCACTACAGGGCAAGCCAAACGGCTCCCTGAATTTTACTACAGGGCAAGCTAAACACAGCTCCCTGATTTTAACTACAGGGCAGGCCAAACAGCCCCCTGATTTTCACTACAGGGCAAGCTTAACACAGCTCCCTGATTTTTACTACAGGGCAGGCTAAAACAGCCCCCTGATTTTCACTACAGGGCAAGCAAACACAGCTCCCTGATTTTCTCTACAATTAAACTTGGCATATAAAGATCATAGCAAGATGGAGGTAAATTGCTCAATCAGCTCATAGGAGTTTCGCTGAGCCATAAACATCCACTCACTCAACAAGATCATAAAAAGATAGTGGTTTTACTTATTACAGACTTAGACACATGATATTAAGACATATGTGGTAATTGGATACTTGGACATTATGTGATGCTTAGTTACTTTGATATTTAGTCACTCAGTTAATTAGACACATGATACTTAGACATATGATACTTAGACAAATAATACTTAGTACTTAGCTTCTATAACAGCTCAGGAGTTTGGTGAATCGAATTTATTAGCACTTTCACTTCACAACTATGAAACTATGTAAAGAATGTAAAATATGTGAGTAAACTTCTTACCATAGACAATCAAAGATTATGGCGGGAACTCGCTTCTGTATAATGTTGCTATGTACAAATATTTACATATCGCGAGACGTCGCGACACCTCTAGTTACTTTATAAAATCGCTAGGTACTTGTATGTTGTTACGTATATTTTCCGTATGCCGCCCCCTTTTGTCTGCCGCCCGGAGCCCCCCCCCCCCAGCCCCCCCCCCCCCCACACTACGCCACTGTTTGCATGAGCTTATTTATATCAAAGAATTAAAGAATGCTTTTGTTGCAGAATTACACCCGATAGTATCAACAAGTTGCGGAAGCGGTATGATGCTTTCCTGGAGGAAGACAGGAAACGCAAGGAGCGCAACGAAGATATTCTGGCTAAGCTCGACAAAATGCGTCACACTGTGACGTCTTCTAAGGTATTTACCCAAGTTTGGTGGTGTTATTAACTTATGCCACAAAAGCGGTCGATCGGCTTGCGAATAGACGATCGAGGTTGAGTTGAATCGACCCCTGCGCGTGTCTGGATCACGAGGCGATCGGTCTTCGCTCTTGGTTAACTGAGGCTAGGCTGTGCAAACGCTTTTGCTGCGTAAGAGAATAACACTCAGCCAGTCCCAAACAAAACAAGTTATCTAAATTAACTAATATTCATAATTTTCAGGCTATAACCCATAGAGAACCCTTGAATAATTTTGGGATCATGCCGGCTAGTTATGTTCGAAGATATAATGACCCGCTTATCAAATTTGAAGATCATCAAAGCGAGGTATTCTTGTTAAATGAGATCAGCAAGAAGTATATACTCATTCCCAAGCTACGACCCACCATAATGGACAATACTTATAGCGTCAGACCGGTAAATCAAGATCATAATGACGATGCCGATTGGAAAAGCAAATATGTAATTTTAGACAAGCTTAAACAGAGTGAAAAGGAAGAAGCAGTGAGTTACCCCGCTTTTGAGAATCGTCATGTTAATGACTGTAAAACCTTCTTAGCAGAACCACCTAAAGATCAGAATGATGATGCACCAACCGAGCTTATGATAAAACGTATGAATTTAAATAAAAGTGCAGGTGATTCTGCATCCTCGCCACAAACCTTGCTACAAGAGAATAAGGACATTCTTAAGAATGGTTCATTCAACTATGAGAATAAAAGCGAAATTCCACAAGAAACGAAGGTTTCAAGAGCTGGTTTAAAATTGATCAAGAGAAATATTGATACTGATGTCACTGGTAGCAGGGACACATTTGATCAGCCTAGACTTGATAAAATTAATACGATTGCCAAGGATTTTACGCCTGTTGCTTTCCCTGCAGCACATAATCATGAACCCGTTAAGAAGGTTTCGTATCACAATATTGCCGAACAGCCCGACGACTTAGGGGATAACGACAATAAACATGAAACTGAAGGTACTGAAAAAGTGATAAATGAAAGAGACATTAGTCATGTGGAAATTATTAAACAATGTGAAGTCAATGAAAGAGTCAACGAAAAGTTAGAGTTCGGTGTTACTGAACAGGAAAATTACCCGATTGATATAATTAACGTCCAAGACTTTACACCTGCAGACGGCGTTACATTAGTAGATGGTGTGAACATCAATCCTGAAGCGCTTCCGCAAGAGCAAGAACATTTTGCTACAAAACCACAGCATATATCTGATGTTAAACAAGAGCAGCCATATGTTGTTGCAAGCGAGAAGTTTACCCCTGGGACAATAGTAGCCGCTGAACAAGATCAAGCATACGTTCCACCAACCTACCCGTATGCTCCAGACACAGGAGAAGCTGAAAGACAAAGTCAACAATATGATGCGCCAACCCACATGTATGCTGCGGAGATGGGAGAAGCAGAACAGAACCAACAATATGATGCGCCTACCCACATGTATGCTGCGGAGATGGGAGAAGCAGAACAGAACCAACAATATGATGCGCCTACCCACATGTATGCTGTGGAGACGGGAGAAGCAGAACAGAACCAACAGTATGATGCGCCCACCCATCTGTATGCTTCGGAGAAAATTGCTGAACCAGATCAAGCTATTGCGCCAAGCCACCAGTATGTTTCTGAGCCAGTGACAATAGTTGGACAGGGTGAAGAAGTTCCTTATGTAGAGAACTTTAATGTCGTTCCAGGTCAGGCAGTAACGAATGAAATCAATTACGATCAAACTCAATCATACGACCCAAATACGGGTGAACCCGTGACGGATACTATCAATTTTGATCAGTCAGAGGTAAATACAATAAATTTTGATCAGTCACAAATCCAGGCCTTTGAAAGCGAGCAAAATGAAATGTTCTATTCAGAGCAGCCACAATTTCAAAACTACGATGAATACAATGAACAGCAGGTCGCCGGTTACAATGCAGAGAGCTACGATCAATCAGGCTACTTCCAAGGTGACCAACAAGAAGGAGCGTATTCTGTGGACGTGAATGAACACGAAGAGTCTACGCTTCGCTATGACCCGAATTACGAACAACAATATCAACAGGATGTCAGAGATCAGAAAGGAAATCCAGATGCAGAACCACCGCAGAATCAACCGGAGTTAGTAGAGCCAACAGAGCTTATTCAAGTGTCTCAATACGACGAGCTCGAGAATGTCACTAAAGAGGTGGAACAAGAGCTAGACAACGAGGCAGGGTACCTCCAGCAGGCGGACACCGTCGAGAAAAAAGTCGATTAAATCACTGCATTGGATGAGCAAAATGTAAAAGCTAGAGAATAATAAATGACAACGGTAAAAATTTACCGATAAATCCACTAATGTTTTTAATAGTAAATACCTAGGCAAATGACAAACAATTTGTAAATAGGTACGTTTTGCTGTTGCCTCAATGACTACGGCCTAATAGTTTGTAGCTCCAACAAATAGGTATTCTCTTACCCCAGGCCGCTTAAGATGTTTTTGGAAATACTTTTTCTTTTCGAATGAAATGGGAATGTGGACGAAGTGAACCGAAACGGTATTTCCGAGTGCATACAATCTGAACCTATTTAAAGCTAGGACTAGGGTGAATAGGCATCCTCTGGGTGAACTCGCTTCATCGTTGACAAAATTAGGGAACATAAAACAATTAACAGAAAGTTAGTTCAAATTATTTTCAATTATCCTGTTTGTTTTCGGTTGCATTCAGTTCAATATATGTACAAAAGCTTGTATAAAACCTTAACATACTAAAGAGTGGTTCAGTAAAAAAGTAGCAATAAATTATCTGGTATTAGTATAATTTTTAATTTTCCTACTTATGAAGCAGTTTTTTTTTTAGTTATTTGTAGATATCATTCTATCAAATAAAAATACAGTAATATTGAAATGTATGAAAGAGATTCTTTAAGTTTTCTATTCAATTTCCATTTTCACAACTGGTTTTATTCTTTTAGGAATATCATCTTACGAATAAGTTATACCAAAAAACTGGATTTTATACCTTGGGTAGTAAGTAAGTCTCTCAAATCTAACCTCTGACAGAGGTTTTTCTATGGGAGACAAATTTCGGTAAAAATTGCTAATACACAAATGTTGCAATTCCATGTAACTACCTCAAAGTAAAGTCAAATAAAAAAGTTAACTATTGATCAAAAGACAATTTAAGGTATTAAGTAGACTATCAGCCTTAAAGAAAAAACTGTGTTTATGACAAACACCTCATAAATTCTCTCAGAAGACGCTGTTCAAAAAGTTTTACGTGAGATGTAATATAAAAGGCGAAAACTTGAAGTCACCCGTTAATTTTTACGATCGTTATTTTTTATTTCATTGTATAGTATCCAGAGATTACTATAAATAATGCACTGCTTAAAAAATATACCACTAAATAAAATAAAAACCATATTAGGTCCTGCTATTTTTTTCCGTACCACTCATTAGTGTAGTTTTTACCGAAACGGAAGGTTCGGTTTTGGTTCTAGTTTCGGCCGAAACCGAAACTTTTATGGATGTGTTAAAATCGTTCAATATTATGAATAAAAATATCAGTGGACCGTTAGGTATTTCTAGACATTTTAACAATAAATCAGTTGTAAGTCCTGCACTGCCGTGCCAAGCCAAAAAGGCCTATGTCCAAAAATGACTAAATTCTGATCTTTTTTGCGTTGGATTCCACTACAAGAAATGAGATGTTGTTAACGAAAAAGTCGTATTTTTACCCGACTGCCGAAGGAGGAGGGTAATGTGTTTACCAGTCTATATATGTGTGTTTGTTCCTTTGTGGCGCTCTAGAAACTAAACGCGTAGGCCGATTTTGTTGATTCTTATGTCAATCGATTAAATCGATTTCTCCTAATCTTGTGAGTGTCACTAAAGATATATGACAGTAATCAAAATTCAATATGGCCTTCTTCTCCGCAATGATGGTCTTGTCCGAAGCGCTAGTAGATTCACTCCATATTACCGACGTGTAAAAGAGCCCTCATATGTGGCTAATTTACTGAATAAATATTTTTTTTTTTTTTTTTTTATTTGACTCAGACGCCATATGGTAAAAAAGAAAAAAAATGTCGACGACATATTAAGTGGGGTATCATTGAATAGGTATTTAAAAATCATCTTTAGGTTTCATTCATCATTTTTAATTATGAATGATCATTTAGGAATTATAATGATTTAAAGTTGGTTAGCAACAGTCGGGTTTTTTAAAGCTTGCTTTTGTTATTATTATGAGTGGCTTTAAAACGACTAAATAGACGTAAGGCTTGTTTTTCCCTTAATTCCTAAAACTAAATCTATGTATGTATAAAATACTTAACAATTAGGTCTATATATATGCCTCAATAATTAACCAAGGGAAAAATAGAAATATTTGGTAGAAACAACTTAAAAAGTACTGTTAGGTTAGGTACTAGTTTTATATTTTACTAATTTTACATGTTTACATAAGATTATTCTTGAAGGGGCATGTTTTGCAGAACCTCTGCTTGTTCATGGAAGAGTGGCTCTAGAGGTTTTTTCCAGTGGTTCTCCACCCAGGGGAGCTTCTCCAGACCAGTGGCCCAGTGGTGGATTCTACATCTTACATTGACTTTCTCAGTTTTATTAATCTGAAAATATTACACAACTTTATAATACTAGTACAAAAAATGAGTTTAGTCGAGTTCATAAATATGGGTACACTTTAGTACCTTGTCACTTTAATCACTGTGACAATTTATATATGGCAGTTTAAACATGTCATTAAATAGACAAGGTACTAAAGTGATCACATATGTATGAACTCGACTGTACAATACATGTGTTGATTTAGTCATTCTTGAATGTTGTTGTTTGTTTAAGGCAAACAAGCAAACGGGCCGCCAATAGCTATTATGCAGTCACTGTTTTTGGGAGCAGAATTCAATCCAAAAAGCAAGCCCATTTTTTTTTCAACAATAGTTTTATAAGTGACTGATTCTGCAATTGTGTGTTACTTAAATCCCTTTTGTAAACTTACAGTAACAGTAACATAGAACTCCTTTTCCTGGAGGGAAAGGTCTGGTCCGGATACTTTGCCAGGAGGCATTGTTATTGCGAACTCTGGAACCACAAACCCAGCTTTGCGGAATGAAGTCTTCACATGCCAAGGTTCCAACGTCCAGGGCTCCAGTTTGTTCATTGTGATTTGCAGCACTAGACGAGACAGACAATTCATTGTCTGTGAATAAAGATACCACAAACTATGACTTGCCAAACATTTTAAAATTGAAGCAAAAAAGTATTAGAACAGAACCTATTTTTTCTTAATTTAAATCATTCAACTTCAGCCTACCTAAAGATTAAGAAATACTAAAACTTTTTGTTCCCCTTAAAAAAAACATAATTCGATGTTGTACAGTGATCCTCCAGCCTCAAAAAAATCCTCAGTTCATTTGTTTTTAACAGCATTTAATCTATATATATAAAAGGCAATGTCCCGGGTGACATATCAACGCCCAGCCCAAACCGCTAAAGATACAAATTTGGAATTTTGAGGGGAAGTTGATTTTGTAATGGAGGCGTCGTTTAAGAAGGGATTTTTCTAAATTCAACCCCTAAAGGTATGAAAGGGGGTTGCAAAGTTTGTATGGGAAAAAATATTTTTATGGTCCAATTTACTTGAAACTCGGTAGAAATGCTTTTCAATGCAAATAATGAGACACGTATTTCAGCGATTACTAAAATTCAACCCCTAGAGGGATGAAAGGGGGATGCAAAGTGTGTATGGATAAAATATTTTTATGTTCAAATTTACTCGAAACTTGGTAGAAATGCTCTTCAATGCAAATAATGAGACACGTATTTCAGCGATTACTAAAATTCACCCCCAAGAGGGATAAAAGGGGGTTGTAAAGTTCGTATAAGAAAAAATACTTTTATGGTCAAATTTACTTGAAACTCGGTAGAAATGCTCTTCAATGTAAATAATGAGACACGTATTTCAGTGATTACTAAAATTCAACCCCTAGAGGGATGAAAGGGGGATGCAAAGTGTGTATGGATAAATTATTTTTATGATCAAATTTACTTGAAACTTGGTACGAATATTCTTCAATATAAATAATGAGACACGTATTTCAGCGATTACTAAAATTCAACCCCTAGAGGGATGAAAGGGGGTTGCAAAGTTTGTATGGGAAAAAATCTGTTATGTTCAAATTTACTCGAAACTTGGTAGAAATGCTCTTCAATGCAAATAATGAGACACGTATTTCAGCGATTACTACAATTCAACCCCTAGAGGGATGAAAGGGGGTTGCAAAGTGTGTATAGATAAAATATTTTTATGATCAAATTTACTTGAAACTTGGTACGAATACCTACTCTTAAATGCAAATAATGAGACATGTATTTCAGCGATAACTAAAATTCAACCCCTAGAGGGATGAAATGGGGTTGCAAAGTTTGTATGGGAAAAAATACTAATATAGTCAAATTTACTTGAAACTCAGTAGAAATGCTCTTCAATGCAAATAATGAGACACGTATTTCAGCGATTACTAAAATTCAACCCCTAGAGGGATGATAGGGGGTTGCAAAGTGTGTAAAAATAAAATATTTTTATGATCAAATTTACTTAAAACTTGGTAGGAATACTCTTAAATGCAAATAATGCGACACGTATTTCAGCGATTACTAAAATTCAACCCCTAGAGGGATAAAAGGCGGTTGCGAAGTTTGTTTAGGAAAATTTACTTGAATCTTGGTAAAAATACTCTTCAATGCAAATAATGAGACACGTATTTTAGCGATTACTAAAAGTCACCCCCAGAGGGATGAAAGGGGGTTGCAAAGTTTGAATAGAAACAAAACTTTTATGGTCAAATTTACTTGAAACTTGGTAGAAACGCTCTTCAATTTAAATATTGAGACACGTATTTCAGCGATCCCCAAAATTCAACCCCTAGAGGGATGAAAGGGGGTTGCAAAGTGTGTATAGATAAAATATTTTTATGATCAAATTAACTTGAAAATTGGTAGAAATGCTCTTCAATGCAAATAATGAGACACGTATTTCAGCGATTGTTGGGGGTTGTATAAGAAAAAAAAAATGGTATGCTTAAATTTACTTTAAACTTGGTAGAAATACTTGCTCTGCAATGAAAATAATGAGTCACGTGATAACTAAAATTCAACCCCTTGGGGGATGAAAGAGGGTTGCAAAGTTTATATAGGAACGAATACTTTTATGTTCTGATTTACTTACCTGAAACTTGGTAGAAATGCTCGATTCAGGAAAAACTACCTCTGAGGAGGTAAAACGGGGGGTAGAAAATTGTATGGTATATTTTTGAAGTGTGAAACGTGGAAAATGTTGTAACGGCTACTGTAGTTATAAATTAAAAATATTATTGCTTTCGGCGATTTTGGAAAAACTTACGGGTAAATTGGCGGTAGAAGTTTGTCAGGGATTTTTGAAGGAAAAAATGTGGATATGTATATTTACGCTACTGTTTCTATAAACAAAAAAAAAGTTACTTTCGGCGATTTAGAAAAAACTACTTATCCCAAAGGTGGTTAAATGGGGGGTAGAAGTTTGGTAGAAATTTGGTCATTTTTGAAGTGAGAAATGTGGAAATTGGTATTGAGATAATGTTTACCTTCCTATAAAAAACCTACCTACCTAAAAATTAAAATTATGACTGAAGTTAGATATAAGTACATGAAACTCGGTATCAACACCAATATAAATTAAATAATAACCATTTTTTTAAAACAATCCCTTAACGGTGTGAAAAGCGGGTGAAAGTTTGAACAGGAGTTTGTTTTTTAGCCAGGTGCATGAATTATAGCATCTAAAACACTGCAATCTTCAGTGTTTTTTAAACATTTGCACCTTAATGGAATAGTTAGTTAAGAGCAAATCCATTATCAATAATAAAAAATAACTAAAGGGAAAAACTTGGGATCTAAGACTACTGTAAAGTTTGTATCGATATTATGTAACATTCAAAGTTACATACCTGCAAAATATGAACTTGGGTATGGAGACTACTATTACATACCGAAAATATTCAGCTTCGGTGTTTTTCGGAAATCTGCTAAGTGGTTTAATTGTGTGTATAGAAATATGGCAAATTTATCTAGAATCGTATAAAAAAATGTAATAGTGAAAGAGAGTCAGTGAATTTATTTTGTATGTCAATTTTGTTGTTTTAAAGGTTAGAGCCATGAAATTAAAGTTGTTTATGTGGACCGCTTACTTAAAATTCACGTTCAAGTCTTTTTTTTTAAAAGCATTTGAAGGTGATGTTAAACTATAACTGTACTTTTAACAGAAGTTCTGACTCTCCGCAGACGAAGTCGCGGGCGGAAAGCTAGTTTAATTTATAAAGATTACTCTTAAAGTACAATACATACCCTTTTTGCATATGGTGAACTGAAGGAATCCTCTGTTTTTGGCTTGCTTTCGTCTACTTTATATTTTATCATATTTTCAGGATTAGCATACACGGCCAGGCCAGGCATTAAGTAGTCTCTATAAACCTCATTTGGCCGCGAGATTAGCACATCACCAGCATTTCCCACACCTGAATCGAGTACAACATAGCATTAGTATAAAAAGTATTTGTATTTGTAAATTACCTGAATAAGAAATATAATCCAATATGTATTTTACTGTGTCTTCGTAGAGAAGTCACATTATTTTTCCATGTTATTAATAAAATTAAGCTGTTTGTAAGTTTTAAAAATGAGTTTGAGTAATTTTCTACTAATCAAAGTAAGCCACTTTAATTGCTGCCCCACAGTAAAGTGTGTAGATATAATAAATGTAAATAAATAGTGTGTGACCCCATTATGGTAAGATACATGACATTCTTAGAAGCTTTAAAATTAACATACCTTCAACATATTGATTTAAAATAACTTTCATATCAGGTTGCCTTACAATATTCTTGTCTTCCACCAAGTCATACACAAAGTGGCGGCCTCTTAGCTTAGTCGTTTTACCACCCTTCTTATGTAATGGTGGTTCCCATTTTCGTTTTAGTACAAACGTTGTCTAAAGTAGGAAACAAATCAATAGGAAATAGTTCAGTACATTTTGGTTTCATTTCTATGTTAAAAAAATTAAAAACAAATGTACTTACTCTTGTTTGTTGAATCATTACAGTTTGACTTTGAACAACGTTTGTGAGAAAAGCGCGTATACCTAACATTTTTTAAGTTCTCTACACGTTTGTCTTAAATTTGATTACTGCCTATATATTATAAGAATTAATCACAAGTTTTATTGATCACAATGAACAAATTTTAGGTTATAAAATTGTTAACTTTTAACTGACAGAAGTGGTAAGTGTTGCTAGGTTTCTACTCTACCATACATTACGTATGCTGGATGGCTATGTTGAAAATGAGGACTATTTGAGTAAACGTTAAAACCGTGAAATTTTTAAATTTAGTTGCTTTCTTTAGTCAAGCCATTAGTCAAGTGGCTTCCTCGGCTAAATAGTACCAACTACTCGCCATAGACTACCCATAGACTAAAATGCGTAAATACTCATTTGTCGTGTGTGTGTGTGAGTGAAATTTGCTTGCTTGTTCTTGGTTTTGGTTTATGCCCTCGAATTTGTTGTATTCTCTTCTGTTCTGTCGATACTTGTATCGATAGCGATATAGTAGGACATATTGAAGTACAAATTACTATTGATTAAAACTAAATATGGAAGAAGAAGCCAGTCCCGATTTGCAGGTAAGTGGTGTTTACTAGGTTATAAATTTGTCAGTATCTTCGGGAGCCTATTAGTACATATTTAAGTCGTATTGCAATATTTCAGAAGTGTTTGTCAGATGAACCTTTGGATGCGGACGATGGTCCGATGGATACCGATGAAGGTCCTTTAATTAACGAGAACTCGAATGGTTTATCGCATTTGTTGACTGAGAACGAATTTAACAGTGTGGACGCTGTAGGGGTGGACGAATCATCAACGTCCAATCAAGGCTTTCTGGGGACTGGTTTTTCGGTGGAGTTCTCAGCCGGAAGCGTCGGGGACTACTTGGAGAACAACACGGATTCGTTCGACGTGGGTGACAACGCGGTAACATTCTCTGGGCATCCGTTGAACAACGTTTTATCAGACGGCGACTCGCGGCTGAGCGACGTTGCCTTTAAAGCCTCGGACACGGACGGAGACATCTCCAATACTCCAGCCAAGATGGAGACCGATAATGAAGTTAGTGAGGTTTCTAACGATGTTACTGAGGTTTCTAATGATGTTACTGAAGACACTATGGACAAGACGGATGAAGAGAGTACTGCGGCAGAGGCATCTGAAGTTGTGCCTGCGGAAGAGGAAACAGCTAAAATGGAGCATAATATTGTGTCAAAATCTTCTGCAGAACGAAATCTAGATGATTCTCCTACAACAGATGAAAGTGTGAGTTTAGAGATTTCACAAGAAAAAAAACAAACCATTAGTCTGGACACTGATCTAGCAGAGACAGAAATTGCAAATCTTGAAACTGTTCAGGTATTTTTATATGATATAATTAACTCCTATAAAGTAAAATTTCAGGCTGAAAAGGTTAGCCAATTGTTGTCTTTGGTCTTATGGTTTATACTATTTACAGGAAAACACTGCTGACGAGCCGGTTGCTAAAGAAATAAAGGAAGGAGATGAGGTATGGATTGTTATTAGCTCACAATTCATTGGTTTGCACAATATTAGAACCATTTGCAAAGCAGCACCTACACTGTTTGTTAATTTTGACAACAACTTTTTATTTGTTAAGTGTCAACTTTTTAATTGTTAATTTTTCAACAGGAGAATACAGCTCCGAGTATTGAAGTAGCTGCAGAAAAAGTCATAGAAAATGATGATCAAATGGTGCCTGAAAAAGCTGGTCCTGAGGTATTAATTATTGTGACTCAGAACATAACACATTATTTTAGTTTTATCTATTTGATTCGATTCTCAACTCCTTCAGAATTGTATAAATAATATGCATTTTTAGCAAAGCAACTGAGAGAAAATTATATACTTCTAGGTCAGAGGTGCAGAAGAGACTGAGGTGGTGTCAGAGGATGAGCTGCCAGCAGTTGAGAAGCCAAGTGTAAAGGATGCGGAGAATGTATCTGATGATGAGCTCCCTGGACCTAAGCCAGCTGAGTTACCGGCTGATACAGAGGTTCAAATATTTTTCTACCTGTTTTTGGTGCTCTTTTTATAATGTCAGGCCACTCTTGTCAAGAGGCTAATATTTTTGACACATTTCATTTTCCGGTTGGCAATTGCTTTTGCATTTTCAATAATGAATCCATTTGTTGCAATTTTTTATAGGTTGTATCTGAAGATGAGCTGCCTGCCTCTAAGAAAGACTCTAAAGAGTCAAGAAAACGAAAAACGGATGCTGACAAGGATGGGTACGATCCGGGCTCCCCGACATCAGAGAATGAATCTTCTAGTAAGAAACAGGCTGTTGTCAAGGTAAATATATATTATTGCAAGAGTGGAGTGTGATTAGGGCAAGAAATAGAATTCATTCATTTATTGGCTAAATTGGACTCATGGTGCTACTTTATTTGTCTTTCCCTTTTCTCTTGTAAATTAGCATTTATGTCTCTTTGTGTATCTGAATATATGGTCATGATATTAATCACAGTAAGCATAATATATGTATTTGGATTGTACTTGTTTAGAATGGAGAAAGCAAACCAGTACCTTCAGAGAAGAGACTTTCACTAGATGAGAAACCCAAGAAGAAAGCCCTCCCTGAACTAGATAAATATTGGAAAGTGGTCAATGATGATCCCACTGACTTTACTGGGTGGACGTATCTCCTGCAATATGTCGACCAAGAGGTAAACATATACAGTTTGTCAAACGTGTTACTCAAAAGATTGGAACTTATTATGTGATGAAAAATATTTGCTAGTCTCATTTGCTTTATGAAGCAATGAGAACTGAAATAAAATGTTGATTGGCAAGGGCCATCTGATGAATGTAATCTGAAAGCGACAAGTGTACTGCGCGAAGTTGTGTGCTGAGACGGCTGTTACGTTTCAGAGCGAGGCGGAGGCGGCGCGCGAGGCGTACGACGCGTTCCTGTCGCACTACCCGTACTGCTACGGGTACTGGCGCAAGTACGCCGACTATGAGAAGCGCAAAGGAAGTAAAAAGAAGTGCCTCGAGGTGAGTAGCAGGCCTGCCGCTCGCTCACTTGCTATTTTATACGCGTGAGTTGGTAAGGCTTCGATACGTTAAATACGCCTGAATGATCAGTTTTATTTCATGTGTCTAAACACTTGGATTTTTAAAATTGAATTAGTCTTAACTGGTATTTTGCAATTACTTTTTTTTCCCAACAGCTCTTCGAGGCCCGCATTCGTAAGGCAAAGTCGTCCGTACGCACCGGAGAGTTCTATTACCGTCACGTTGATCTTGTTCTAGTGTTTGATTGTTTGTGTTGTTTATTTGATATTCTAGTGCTTATAATTATGATACTCTGTACACGCATGTATTGTAATACCGTTTCATGTATAATATTTAAGTACCTGATATTTGATGGTGGTGATACTTAAGGCTTAATGACTAATCCATGGTAGCATGGAGCGCAACAGGTCCGCATATAATGCCAATAGGCAGTAGGAAGCAAGAGGCGGCGCGGCGGCCACAGCGGGCGGCGCGGCGTGGAACAGGTGTAAAGCCAAGGCAAACTTTTATATTCGTAGCCGCGGCGAGGCGCGGCCGCCGGCTCTGCCAGCGGCGATAGTCCGCGGCGCGCCGCGTCTCGCTCCGGCTATTCAAAATTACATGATATCACACATACAATGCTATTCAATATTCCCTTGCTTCGTTGTGTCGTCGGCAACGGCGGCACCCCCGCCCCCCGGGCGCGCTCGCTCACTCTCATTACGTTTCAGGTATTGGAAAGGGGGCTGAAAGCTATCCCACTGTCGGTTGATCTTTGGATACACTACCTGAATCATATAAAAGCCACTAGAACGGAGGATCATGCTTTTATAAAGGCGCAGTATGAGAGAGCCATAGGTAAGATCCGCTTTTTATGTTATTTTATTCTGTTATTGTAAGACTTGTTAACTTACGTTGACTCTCTTTGCAGAGGCGTGTGGTTTGGAGTTCCGGTCGGATCGTCTTTGGGAGTCTTACATCAAGTGGGAGGCGGAGAATGGCTCGGCGCTCAACGTGACTAACATATATGATCGTCTGTTAGCTACTCCCACTCTCGGATATACTTCGCACTTTGACAAGTTAGTTAAAATTGTAAAACGTTTCTATCACCTATGAAGCCGCACCGATAAAATGTCTAGTGCTTACTATGTCTTTCAATTAGACGCGTTCATGGACCTGCCAAATTATGCAATAACTAACTATTAAGTTCAGCAGGCTTATTTCCTAACGCACTCGCAATGGCAATCGTTTTCATTTTGACAGTCCGAAGGCGAGTCTACTTTCAAAATGAAAACAATCGTTCCACGAGCTCGATTGCGATTGCGAGTGCAACCCTTGCCGTGCCTTTACATTTGTTGTAGGCCAACAGGTTATCTGTTTTTCAAGGAAATAAAAAATATCCGAGATATATATAGAATTAGAAAACAATATTTTTATTGGTTACTAGCGACCCGCCCGCGCCTGGCTTCGGTTTATGTGAGTTTTCTGTAACAACGGTACGTAAACCAAAATTTATTATATACATATATAGGTATAAAAACCTTCAATACGCTTTTTTTGAGATTATCGCGAACATACAGAGGGACGCACAGAAGCGGGGGACGATGTTTTATAATATGTAGTGATTAAAAAAAGTCATGAGCCACTCAGGGAAAGGAAAGGAGGTTAACCCGGTGTCACGCGGCATTGTACTGCACGTTATTTCCATACGAATATTAGCGGATAGTAACCGAATACGGTAGATTTGATTTATTTAAAAAAGAAATAATAATAATAATGTATATATATATTGAAAAAACGTGCAGCACAATACAATACCTTGTGAAGGGGGGTAAGTGGTTTGCGAAGATTTTGGGCTCACACCCGTATTCACAAACGTCACTATGAGGTCTCACAGTGCACACGAACGCACAGGGTGGTCGTCTCATAAGTAAAAGGTCGGTTAAAAAGGACCAATCACAAAGCTGTATTGAACGCAGTGCGTTTACTCAGTGAAGGATCCCTTAAGTATTGTTTGTGAAAACGGGTATCAGTAGCAGTGGGTGTTTTTCAGTTTCCAAGAGCATGTGATGTCGGAGCCGGTGTCGGGCGTGGTGTCCCGCTCGGAGCTGGTGCGGCTGCGCGGCGACGTGCGCGACGCCGTGCGCGAGGCGGGCGGCGCCGCGCCGCAGCTGGACCTGCCGCCCGGCGAGGACGAGCCGCTCGACCACATCGTGAGTCCCGCGTAACCCGCCCACTAGCGAACTGATACTGTAACCGGACCTGCTACAGCAACGACCGTCTAGTGAACAACAGGCTCGCGAGCCGCGTGCATGTCACGATTTTACGCGCAACCGTAACAGTTACAGCTCGCTAGTGAGTACCCGGGTTTAAATGCCACCTCATTTTTAAAAGTACGCACTTTACAACTATGAATAAAAAATACAATGAGACAAACGAGCTAATTGACAAGTATGTTTTTATTTCATTTAATTTGTGTACAGTCAACAGCATAAATAAGTGATCATTTATGTACCTTGTTGCTTTCAATCGTTTCACAATTTTGTATAACATGTCAAACTCGACGTTAAAGTGACAAGTTACATAAATTATCACTTATTTATGCTGTTGACTGTACAACATCAGTTCAGAACAATTTTTAATCTGTGGTCCACACTTTTTTATATAGGCATCGGATGAAGAAGCTCAAGCAATCAAAGAACGCATCATTGCGGCGCGAAGAAAAGTGCATAAGTCTACCGGCGAGCAAGTCGCTGCTCGCTGGACCTTCGAGGAAGGAGTAAGTTCATTCATTCAATATAATAAAAACTCCATGAAAGCATGAAGTATCCTTTTCCCACTAATATCATAAATGCGAAAGTTGGTGTGTTAGTTGGTTACTCCTTCACGCTGCAACGGCTGGACAGATTTGGATGTAATTTGGAATGGAGATATTTTATACCCTGGTTAAACACATATGCTACTTTTCATCCCGGAAAATTTAAAAGTTCCTGAGGGAATAACGATAATCGTAATTTACGCGGACGAAGTCGCGGGAAAAGCTAAGTCAGTCTGGTTACACGTTCCCCTTATGAGATGTATTTTGCCCGGTTAAGAGCATTCATAGGATACTTTTTGTTCGCGAAATCTGACAGGTTCCGAGGAAATAACGATAAACAACTTGCGAGAGACTGAATCGCGGGAAACAGTTATTTCTTAACCGACTTAAAAAAAAAGGAGGAGGTTCTCAATTCGTCGGTTTTTTTTTTTATGTATGTTCCCCGATTACTCGAAGACTACTGGACCGATTTGAAATTTTTTTTCGGTGTTCGAATGGGTATACTTTCTAGTTGGTCCCATTGTCAGCACGTCACGATCTGAAGATGGGATCTTGGAGAAATCAAGGGAACTCCTCGAATATTATAGGCACGCTTATTAAGGCAAAGGTTCGTAGAAGTTAATATTTGTGCGTGTGTGCAGATCAAGCGGCCGTATTTCCACGTGAAGCCGCTGGAGCGCTGCCAGCTGAAGAACTGGAAGGCGTACCTGGAGTGGGAGAAGCAGCACGGCTCGCTGCGGCGCGCGCTCGTGCTGCACGAGCGCTGCCTCATCGCCTGCGCGCTCTACGAGGAGTTCTGGATGCGGGTAGCGTATACACTTCTGTTTGTTTTGTGGCCGATCCCAATTCTTAAACCGCGGTTAGATGTGTTAGTTCAGGTTCAAAATTGGTATTTGCCACAGTCTGACAGGCAACCAACTGACTTGTTTACAACGAGCAACCGAAATTCTTCTGTCTGTCTGCGGTGCTATTCAATTAAAATTTTATTGATGTGTAGTTAGCTTAGTAGTTAGTTGAAAGTTAAGTCGTGCTCGCCAATCAGAGGGACCTGCCAAGATGCACTACGCTAACTAGCGTTTCTATTCGTTTCGTTTTTAAACCAATCGCGTCACTGGGTCACTGGTAGATCACGTGACTTTTCGTATCACGTCATCTACCAGTGACGCGATTGGTTTAAAAACGAAACGAATAGAAACGCTAGTTAGCGTAGTGCATCTTGGCAGGGCCTTCAGGATCAAGTGTAACGGAGTATTGTGGATGCAGCTGGTGAAGTTCCTGGAAGAGCGGATGGAAGCGCACCCGGAGCTGGTGGGCACGCTGCGCGAGGTGCTGGAGCGCGCGTGCACCGTGCACCACCTGGACAAGCCCGAGCTGCACCTGCACTGGGCGCACTTCGAGGAGGCGCACGGCAGCGCCGCGCGCGCCGCCGACATCCTCGACCGCATTGAGAAGACCTGCTGCAGCCTCGTGCAGATACAGTACAGGTGACCTGCACTGCCATAACACCCGCCATACACGGCCTGCTTTCGGTCGGTTTGCACTTTCTAGAGCATTGAAACTGCAAATCGACCAATAGCAACGAAGTGCTTAAAGCAGTCCGTGTATGGCGGGTCTAACACCAAAGAAGGCAGCTAATTGCTATGTAGTAGTCGAAGCAATCTGTACTCTATTAGTAACCGCATTAAATTTAAAACGCTTGTAGTACTACTATGCAGCTAGCCGCCTTTATTGGTTTGAGGGCAGTGCACTATCACTGTCTGCAGCGAAGCGAGCCTGCGAACTGGGCTCCTGGCTGTATCATTGACCGCTACGCAGTGCGAAGCCTCCAGCTGCCGTATATGTTGGTGGTGTTTTAATGGCTGCCGCAGCTAGTCATTCTTTAGCAACTGTTAGACGCTGGAAAGACGAGACCCCGCTAGTCCTTGTGGTTGCGCGCACGGCTTGTTCACCATGACCCCGCTACCGTCTAGAATATAGACGGTAGCGAGGTCAGACTGGACATGCCTCGTCCCGCGGCACGGTCGCAGGCAAAAACTTTTCGAACTGTAGTGCTTAATGCTCTAATGATGATTTGTTGGATTGGCTGCTGCAGCCAATGCGATTCTGTTTAAATCCCGAGGCCCTTTACAATTATTGTTAGCCAAAATAAACGACACATTATAAAATCATACATAACTTTATAGGCAAGTTTATAAAATATATGGCTCGTGTCTAATTAAATAAAAAGAAGTTAATAATATAGCTGGTTTGACTTTACAGACGTGTCAATTTGGAGCGTCGTCGCGGCGACTACGAAAAGTGTTCGCAACTGTATGAAACCTACATCGCTGCTGCCAAGAATAAGGTAATATCTGAATTATTAAATTTTTTGAACTACTTTGAAATACTGCTTATTCGTTTCAGATTGAGAAAATCCATTAACACATTATATTTTTGTCGACGAACAAAGTCGTTCGCCTGTAGCAATTAATTGATTTGATACTGATCAAAAATATATCATGGCATTACCATGCCATGCCACTTTGAACTTTTATTTTTAGAGTAGTTAAAAGATACACGGAAATAACATGTCTAGTCACTTTAAAAAATTAAATAACAAAATTTCAAAATGTACAATGCGCAATTAATTATTATTTACCACTCAGGTATAAGATGTGAACCTTAACATATTATAACTTTTTTTTACTTTTAAAAAAAGCTACACTATAGTCTATTTTTTATTCCGTAGACTAAAAGACAGCTACAAATGTCAAACGTAAAAATAATGTGGCCATCTTTTAAGAAACAGTGCTGTTCTTTGTTTCGGTTCGTGGTGTAATTATTAATAACCGATATAAAATAAAATACTATGTACGTTAAAAAAAATATTTTAGGTACTTATCAAAAATAATAAATAAAATCTACATTGTATTCAACCTTTAACCTACTATTGGACAATTAGTGCCAACATAATTAATGCTAACGCATCGCCATTTGTTTTTCGTATTTCGTATTCGTTACTTTCCTCGTGTAGTGACCGGGTGTGTTCAGCGCGTTTTCTCGTGTTATTGTTGGTGTTGACTTATTTGGTACACTTGTTGAGTTTAATAAAAATAATAAAGCGAGTGGTTTGGTGTATTTTTAGCTTTTTATGATAAGTATTGAGTTTCGAATCGAATAAAATTTACTTTTAACTTAAATACATACCTTCACGCCTTCATTCCCAGAGTGGGGTAGGCAGAGCTACAGAATTATCAACAACTCTGAAACTTGTTGATAATTCCATTTTGCACAATTAGGCAATTAGTCCAAGTCTTCCCGTGGATGTCGTAAGAGGCGACTGAGGGAATAAAGGCTTGTAGTATTGTTGGACGATCGATGGGCTTACAACCTGTCACTATTACGCTGGTAAACATCTTAGCCTAATTGTGCAAAATTTGGTTACAGAATTTACTTTTAAATATTAGAAATATTTTGTATTTACAAAAATTCTCTTGTAAATACAAATCTAAAACTGTTTGATTTCGATTGGGTTTTAGGGGTCGCTACAATGTGTTAAAGTTTAAACTTATTGTATGATTTTTTGATATTGATTATTATTTTTTCGACTTTTGAAAAATAGCCGTGGTAAGAAGGCAACCCGCCATTCGCTTCTATTACCTAAAAAACGTAGGTTACGACTTATTTGTTCTTTTTCGATTGCGTTTTAGGGGTCGCTACCAACGACTCGTTTCACGAAGCTACAAGTTACAAATTACAAATGGAAGTCTCTTTCTAACTCCTTTTGCTAGAAGGGGAGTTCCGCTTGTAATTTGTAACTTGTACCTTCGTGAAACGGGCCACTGGAGACAAAGTTTGAACTTAATAATAAAACATGCTATTGCAGCTATTCGTTGCATTACTTCCTGGCGGAACAGTCTTACCACTCTTTTGATCGAAGAATACTATAAATTAATTACCACCAACGGAGAACCCAAAAAATACCCTCTTTTGACTATAAAAAAAAAGATGTACAACCACCGTAACCCAAAAAAACACGTATTTATGAACTCGTTTGTGCATTGTTCCCTGTTATGATGTGTGTGCCGACCGGCAGGCCATCGCGTCGGCGCTGTCGATCAAGTACGCGCGCTTCCTGCACCACGTGCGCGCGGACGCGGCGGGCGCGCGCGCGGCGCTGGACGCGGCCGTGGCGCGCGACCCGCTCAACCAGCGCCTGCACATGCAGCGGCTCGACCTGGCGCTGCACACGCCCGGCACGCCCTACAACGACCTCGAAGGTACACACTCGTGCCATTCTCCGCGCCCTAACGAACTCTGCTACATTACTAGTATTTTAATTTTCATCATTATCTACTAATATTTTAAAAGTAGGCAAGCAGCGAAACTACCTCGCAGCAATAGCGGCTACGTTTATTCTATTTGTTTAAGTACTATTTTAATAGTCCATAAAAATAGTTGAAGTTTGAAATGTTAGTGCTTTGCTTCTATTGGCTGACGAACGAAGTATCACGGGTTTTTTTTTATATTGATCAAACACATAAGTTGTATATGTTAATACCTTGCCGAAGGCATTGATAAGTATATTAAATTTAAACCACTCTCACTTAAATATTTTTTCTCGTTATTGGGAAATGTACTAAAATGTACAGCTACTTATGTGCTTGAATGTACCTAAAAGTAGAACATTCTTTTTTTTCTTGAGATCCATTGAGCGCAGTGCATATCGATGAATACTTGAATTATATCCGAGCGACCACAAGTAAAGGCCGTAAAGTCGTGATAACAGATGGGTTTTTAAATTTATAGAAAACGATATGACACGCTCTATTACTTAATTCTGTGTAGATTTACGGAATTAGGGGGTGTATTTATTAAGGGTAGTGTGAATGTATCTTGGGTGTTATGATCGCGCAGAGCTGGTGCAGTCGTACGAGAAGCAGGAGGGCGCGGAGCTGGAGACGAGCGCGGCGCTGGCGTGGCGGCGGCGCGAGCTGGCCGAGGAGCTGGGCGACGCCGCCGCCGCGCGCGCCGCCGCCGCGCATGCGCGCGCGCTCGCCAAGCACCTGCGCAAGCGCGCGCGCAAGGAGAAGCACGATGTGCCGCCGCCGCCCATGTCAGTACCGCTTACGCCCCGACAGTAACACCCTATCACTAACATAACAACGAGCGGACAATGTCCACCCGGCTGTCTGGCCTACCTTTAAAGAGCAGTATGTTTTGAACCGAAATAGATGCCGGTTGATTTTTTACATATTAATTATAACGGCAAATTATAAAACATAAAAACATTAAAGGAATATAGTTTTTTTGTTTGTATCGTAAAAATATTAATATATACAAACGTTAAATTTGGTGTGATTATAAGGCGAAACCTAAAGAGTGCACAAATAATAAAATTAGTGGGCGTATTGCCTAACGCACTCGCAATCGACTTCAAAGTGGAACAATTGTTTTAATTTTGTATGCAGACAAGCCTTCGATTTTCAAAATGAAAACGATTGCGATTGCGAGTGCGTTAGGCAATACCCCCTCCGGTCAAGTGAAGGTCGGGTGGCACGAGAACCCGGCGCGCGAATTCAACTCACACTTGTCCGATTTTTTTATATAGTTGTCGATTAATTTGATTTTTGCCCTAACATTGAGAGGCGCTATAGTGTAGATCATCGAACTCTACTATGACATCAAATTAGTTCGTTTTGATTACGTAGTTTTTTCCGGCCTACATATTTTTTTATTCCAATTATAATATTCTGCGATTTCCAGTGCCGCTGCCGACCCAAAGAAAAAAGAAAGTTCCGCTGCGAGCAGCGTGACAACGACGACTGGTGGAGGCACTTACTACCAAACGCCAGCCGCTACCACGCAGTCCTACGAGCAGAGCTACGCGCAGCCATACCAGCCGCCCTGGGGCTACCAGCAGCCGCCCGGGCCCTACCAGCACCACCCGCACCCCTGGCCGCAGTACCCCAACTACTACTAGCGTCGTAAATTGTAGAAGCCACACTGACCGCAGACAACTGGCATGACTAAATATGTATGACTCTTCAACTAACATGAAAAAACGAGTACAGAACAATTTTAATACTGTGCGTCTGCCCTAGTTGTAATGTGAATGTACGTAAATTGTGAGTTGATGGTACTAGTACTATTGTCTCAAGAAAAACTAGTCTTGAACCCCTTGGATGTTTTCGTTATATTGTATCACATACATATGTTGCTTCTACAATGCTAGTGATGATTATTCTTGACTAAGCGCAATATTAATTAGGGATGGCGGGACGGGAGTAGGGAGTAATTAGTTAGGTATCTCTTGACGATTACACGAGTGTTCTTTGGACGCACCACCGTTAGTGTATGACAATCTTTACGTGCGACACCACACTCTGTGTGATTGTTGCTCTATATTCATCAGTTGTTGTACATTTAATAAAATATTGTAACAAAGGAGCAGTTTTATTTGGGTACCCTTTTTATAACTTTCTAAAATAACCGTAGCTTTACCTTCTAAATGAGCTATGGGAACTCCACAGATTGTATTGCCCGTGGGCCACCCATGTGGTGGGGATTACGGAGAGTAGACTGGACAAAATCAATAGGTAGGTTTAGGTTATGTTAGTTCTTCAAAGGGCCCGAAGGGCCAAAATAAACTAGAAGTAGGAGCTCCGCGAGAGCGGTGCTCCGTCGACTTCATTAAGGTTGCTAAAATGCCGACGTGGACAACATAGGTGGAGCACTGGCAACAGGCTGCACAGCGGCTCACGCAACCGTCGCACACGTGGGTATAGTATAAATTAGCTTCGTACAGCAGCCCGAGCACGAAATAACGACAGCGACGCGTGCCTGTGTGTGTGTGTGTAGCAAGAAGCAGCAACGACACTATTCACACGCAACCACCTGCTTAGCCACATTTTGTTGCTGCGACGACGTGGTGTGGTTGTAGATACGTGAGAAATATTTTTGGTCCAATGTATAAGTTCCCAAAAAGTTATTATTTATGTCGGTTAGTTTAGGTTAGACTTGTGACTTTATTATTATCATTCAGCTTTGCTCTTGTCGGTGAAGTAATTTACATTATTTCTAGTGTCTGCCAGAAACATGTTTTTTTGGTTCTAAAGCCGACTAGAAAAAAGAACTGCCATATTGCGGAAATTATATGAACTATCATTTCTATTGCAATTCACGAAACACATAAAGTATTACCCATTAGATGTTTTAGTTTTGGCCGAAACCGAAACTTTTATAGTGTGTTTTTAACACGTTGAATATATTATGAATAAAAATATTGATGTACCGTTATTTCTAGACATATTAACAATAAACCAGTTGTAAGTCCTGTAGGTGGTTTAAAATGAAACAACACCAATTATGAAAATTGAAAAACGATGCATTCCGGGTTATATTTTAACACATTACAATCAGCCAGCGCCTCAGAATACTACTCAGAACTTATGATCATAAGTCATAAGTAGTTTATTTGTCAAATAAAAATAAAAACAATTATGAATTAAGTTTCGGCTCGACCGAAAGGTTCGGCACTTTTTTCATCGAAACCGAACCTTCGGCCGAGCCATGTTTCTATGCCGAAACCGAAACCAAAATTTCGGTCGGACACTAGGAAGGCCTCGGAATAGGAAATAATTTATATCCAAGTATTTTTTACATGCTAGCGATCCATCCCGAGCTTTGTTCGGATTACGATACCTACATTACCTACTTGGAAATAATATAATGTATACATATAACTTATCTATATTATACTAAACCAACCCCCAGAATCAAGCACTTGCCTGAGGAGTTAGCTAAGTACTTAGACGTTATCAATTTATTCATAAAAACATGCACGTTTAAGGGGTAACTTGTATGCCTACAGTACAGTTGTTTGTATAGTACATCTACAGTTGTGAGAGTTTATGTGGTCGGTCGATTTAGGCTCTCTTGTATTTTGCAAAAGCGCATTTTAAAGGGCGCTAGCCATGATTGTGCTATCTGTGTGTGCTTTATAGGATAGGGGTCGTCACTACTTGAACTAAACGACTTGCTTGCTCACGGCTTCGTACCGGAATTTCCAGAACTGGCTCAAGGTCAAATACAAAATGTGTCACTCACATGCCAAAAACATGTTTGCTATGTGCTATGCAAATTACAAACTTAATTGATAAGAAATAAAGTCTTTTTTCAGCTTGAACTTGTGACGGCTGTAGCCGTCGTCGTGGCGTCAGTGGACTTTTAGTTGACGGCCAGAGCCGTCTGCGGCGTTCAAAAGGTTAAACAGTCTAAGTAGAATAAGGCAAAAGTTGGTAGTAGTTTGGAAGGAAAATGAAAGACCTTGTCAATAAAACGTGTCTATTCAAATAAACGCAATAATAAATCGAAGGATATAAATCTTAGATAAAAATGTGTCAAATACATTTATCCCATATTTCGATCAATCAGTCTTTAAATATGTATAATAAATAACTCTTTCCTATTTATTTTATGATGTATATACATCATTTCATGTTTGTATGTGTTATAATTCATATAATCCGTAGAGTTCTGCTTCATTGCACAATAACAAATTGCTTATGTAATTTCTCCCACATCGATAATAAAATTAAAAATCGAGGTAACTTTTTCAAAAGCACATTATATATTACATAATATCGAAGCAGTTATGATACACAAATGTACATTACAAATCACATTTTACGCACAACGCCTACACTTCAAGTGGAAACTTGAACAATACTTTTGGTAAGATGCAAGAATTATTCAGACAACGAGGTTTCGTTCAAAGTGAAAACTAGCTTCTACATGCTATTACACGAAAGCTTAATTTATTGCTTAGATAACACCAGTCCGGAAGGCAAGGGTCGCGCAGTGCAGGGGCCGCAAGCGGCGCGTCCGTCCATTCTAAAACGAATAAACTCGCCGAGCCGCGGCCGGCGCCGGTCTCGGAGCGCTTACGGCCTTCATCATGAGCACGCGGCCTTGGCTGCCTTTACAGCTGCAACAATAACGAAAACATTAATGTCAGTGCGCACTGAGCCAAGACTAGCTGCAGTCATAAAAACTGCACAAATCCAACAATAACTTTAGTATTGACGTTGTCGAACGTAGGTACAACTAAGTCGTGAATTCTAAAACTTTTTGGCAGATTTCTTTCATAGATTGCAACTTGTCTAGCCCTACTGTATTGTCACAACACAGGTTGATTGTAACTCCGATTAAAAAAATAGTCACACTGTAGTAAGGGCTGCCTTAGAAACGAATTATAGAAAGTTATAATAAAAATTTTGTGCTATGATTTTATATTTATTACTAGCTGTCCGCGCCCGGCGTCGCCCGGGTGTAATTTTTTTTTCATACTAACCTTATGAAAAATAGTTTACGACCTATTTTCAGACCTACTGAATATACACACAAAATTTCATAAGAATCGGTCGAGCCGTTTCGGAGGAGTTTGGTTACAAACACTGTGACACGAGAATTTTATATATCAGAGAAGACTAGCTGTCCGCGCCCGGCGTAGCCCGGGTGTAATTTTTTTTTTCATACAAACCTTATGAAAAATAGTTTACGTAACACCTGACCATAATGTGAGTTTTATCGCACGCTGCGCGCACGGTAAAACTCGCATTGTGGCCAGGTGAAGACGTAAAATTGTGTACTCATCACGGGCAGTAAAAAAGAAAGCCCTCTATCGCATATTTACAACCCTCGCCTACGGCTCGGGTCTCAAATACCTGCGATTTCGGGCTTTCTTTCTGTACGAGCACGCTCGACAATTAGTATTTTAAGCTTACGGTGCAACAAGTGCGCGTCACAATCGCATACCTACGTGAGTCATTTCATTTATTCATTATTATATTACTTTAGAACAATAAAAGACTTCAACCGAACTGGTCGCGTCTTTCACTGAACATCAACATAACCACCCAACATTATAACATCGTGCATGTAAGGTGTAATGAACCATTGCACCCTACATTTTGGTCCTTCGAACCGGATATAATCTCAGTGTGATTGTGTTTTTTCTACGTAGCGAATCAGTTGGCTGGCTTCCCACAAGCGGGTTCCACCAGTTTAACCGAGACATCGCAACCATCGTAGTGAGGGCACGGTTGCACCGAACTGAACCGGAGTTCAACATTTTACTTTAACAACAACATACAACTAACAAAACAATGGAAACCTTGAAGAGACAATACATCATCTTCGAGACCATCGAGAAGATGAGGATTAACTTTCGAAAGGATTCCAACAGTCGCAAAACAGCAGACTACATTGAAACGCGGCTATCAACTCTAAACGCTCTTTGGGAAGAACTTAACAACAATCATGAGGTGCTCACACAGGCAGCAGACAAGATGATTTTAACAGAAGATTACAATAATCTTTTCAGCAACGCTAAGATTTTGTATGAAACATTCAAAGAACAATTGCTAAAGTGTGACCCCGTAACAACAGTGAGCAAGGGTGTGCCATCCGCGGCAGACGAGTTGTTCAGCCAACAAACAACAAATTTTAGGGCTTTTACTCGCATGTTAAAATCCCTCCAGATCGAGAATATCTCCGAAAGGTGGGAGATAGAAGACAAGCTACAAACTCTCCAGACAAGGTGGAAGGTCATCGATGAAACCCACTGGAAGCTGGATAACATTTTCATTGGTGCTGACGTGGAATATGAGCAAGAGTTTTCTCAACATGAGGCCAACTACGAGTCTACCAAGAAGCAACTTAACCAAAAGCTGAACGCCACGGCTCATCAGGGTCAAGCAGTACCCAAAATCGAAATTCCAACGTTTTCCGGGAACTATACACAGTGGCCAACATTTATGGATTTGTTTTGTGAAGCAATCCATAACAACAATACAATTACAAAGGGACAAAAGATGCAACATCTTAAAGGCAAACTTCGCGGTGAAGCGGAACGCATTGTCCAACATTTAACAGTTTCGGCGGATAATTATGACACTTGTTGGGAACTTTTAAACCACAGATACAACAACACTCATTTGCTCTTTACAAAACAAATGCAAACATTTTTGAACCACACAGTCATCCAACAACAAACTGCCTTTGAAATTAAGCGGCTTCACGACACCAGCCTGGAGGTTGTACACGCCATTCATAACCTTGGTGTCGACACCTCGACTTGGGACCCCTTTTTGGTGCACATCTTGGCCAACAAACTGGACTCGGATACCTATGCGTCCTACATGGAAACAAGGAAAAGGCCACGTGATCTGCCACATCTTGACGAGTTTATTCAATTCTTAGAAAGCAAGTTTACGGCGCTAGAGCCTATTAACAAGAGAAAGCAAACAGTAACGCAGCATAAACCGGCCACTAGCCAGGCTAAAGATTCGCACTTAACCTCGCAAAACGGTGGTCACAGCAGTGGAAAGTTCCAACGATTTATTGCGAAATCATATCATGCTAATATGGATCGCAAATGCCTAGTGTGCAAAACAAGCCACATTTTTACTTTCCAGAACATGACGCCAAACATCAAGAAACAAACAATGTCGCAATTGGACATTTGCGAAAACTGCTTATTTTCGCATGGCGGCAAACAGTGCACTCTCATCAAGACATTGCTTCATGTCTTCAAATCAAAGAACATAAACTACTTTGCACTATGGCTATGCCGATATACGACACAAAGGCCGGCGTGAAGATATGCGAAGCTCAATTAATTAACAAAAAAAGGGAGGGGCATTAAAACAACTAAAGGTTACATAGCGGTCTTCGTCTGCCTTTCGACTAAAGCTATTCATCTGGAATTGGTGTCAGATTTAAGCACCGAAACATTCTTGGCAGCCCTTCGAAGATTGGGTGCTAGACGAGGCCTACCGCAACATCTCTACAGTGATAACGGCACCAACTTCATTGGAGCGGCAAAGGTGCTTGCGCAAGAAAGCGGAAAAGCTCTCATACATCTCATCAACACAGAGATCATGGACACGTTGGTCAACTTAAACATTGAATGGCACTTCACAGCACCCGCGTGGCCTACAGCTAATGGAGAATGGGAAGCCGCAGTCAAAAGCACAAAATACCACCTACGGCGAGTGCTTGGCGAACAAAGGTTAACGTTTGAAGAGTACTCCACACTCCTGGCACAAATAGAGGGCTGTCTCAACTCCAGACCTCTAACACCCTTAACAGAGGACATAGATGACCTAGACTGCCTCACTCCGGGTCACTTCTTGGTTGGTGGTCCGGTACTTGCGGGCCCCCTGTCGTCAGACTTGGAACCACGCAGCATTCGAACTCGATGGCAGTTAACAGAACAATTACACAAAGACTTTTGGAAGAAGTGGTCGGCCGAATACCTGCACACATTACAGACTCGCAGCAAATGGACGACTGTCAAAAGGGACTTAAAAATCGGGGACATGGTTCTAGTGAAGGAGGACAACATAAATCCGGCTCGAAGGACCAAAATGTAGGGTGCAATGGTTCATTACACCTTACATGCACGATGTTATAATGTTGGGTGGTTATGTTGATGTTCAGTGAAAGACGCGACCAGTTCGGTTGAAGTCTTTTATTGTTCTAAAGTAATATAATAATGAATAAATGAAATGACTCACGTAGGTATGCGATTGTGACGCGCACTTGTTGCACCGTAAGCTTAAAATACTAATTGTCGAGCGTGCTCGTACACTTTCTTTTACAGCCCTTGTTAAGTAATGTACTATTACGACCTATTCTCAGACCTACTGAATATACACACAAAATTTCATAAGAATCGGTCGAGCCGTTTTGGAGGAGTTTGGTTACAAACACTGTGACACGAGAATTTTATATATTAGAGAAGCCTTTCGGGGCTTTTGCAAGATATTGTATCAAATACAAAAGTATGCACTCCCACGGCACTGGCAGCTGAAAACTACACTAATCTGAGAGCCCATTATTTGATCAGTAGTTTAACTTACCTACCTAATGGTTAAAATTCGAAAACCAAATTGATAATTTGCCACAGTTGGTTCAGATTTGACAATTGTTTACGATTTTCTGACTGGGATAGACCGAACACACAAGGGTCTTAATTGTGGTAAGTACTGGCAGGCGGCGTTACCTTCCCTCTCCTTGCGGCGCAGCTTCTTGCGTCGCCGGTCGATGGCCGCGAGCTCCGCCTTCACCGAGTGGTACGCCTTGCGCAGGTCCGCCAGCCGCGTCGTCAGCACGCTGATGCGCGTCTGGCAGTCCCACGACGGATCTAGTCGGCCGAAGTTATAGAGAACGTTAGTTTAGTGTTTTCAATTCACGGCGGCGCGTCATGCTAGTTCGTTTCAAGTGTGCATCGTCAATTCGAGTAGCAGCGTGGAGCGGATCGGAAACACCATTGTTCGTTAAATTAAAAATCTTGACAGTCTAGAGTTGGATGTGAAAAAGAGAGTACGCGAATAAAATTTTGTTAGATTGTATGACCGTAACTCGTTCAAGAAAGAAACAATCCTACCAAAAACATAAATGTAAAAAATGCCCAAGTACTCTTATGCAACTAAAAGTAGACGTAGTGGTAGGCATATCAAGAGGTTTGGCATAAGACAAGATTTTTTTTATTCAATTGCATTATTTTATTTATATAAGCTGTTTCTGAAAAGGTGTATTGTTGGGAACTGGATTGTTGACAGTCAAACCAGTTGGTAGTTTTGTTAAATACCTAACTGATCACATGATATTGAAACATACTGTATATAAATGTAATAGTTATTGCATTCACACCCCAAACCCACTAATAGAGTTTAGATAAAGAGCAGTGCATACCGAGGTCCATGTAGAAGTTGTACTTGAGCGCGGGCTGGTGCGCGTGCGCGTCGTCCGTGTCGCGCCGCGCGCGCCGCGAGCGCCCGCGCCCCGCCGCCGACGACTCGGACGCCTTGCGCGAGCGCGCGCCTGCGCACACACACACGATATAACAACCGAAGGCTGGTGTGGTCCACGTCAAACATAATAATATGTATTACTTTCCATTCAAATAGGGTGTAAAAATCTAAATATTAAGTACCTGTACCTTATTCCAAGCCTAATAAAATTGAGATGACACTTCCGTTTCCTATCGCAAACACGTAACTACCACGTGACTTGTCCTGTTTTACCGCCATTATTTCCCCCCTAATCCAGCGGCCAGGCTCGGTTGCGCACCGAGCTGGCTCATTGGCGTTCTGTTTCTGATAGAAGCAACACGTATATTTAAAGCAATTTTTCGAGAAAAGTTTTCTACCGCGTGATAAGTTAGAATGAATATTTTAATTGGTGAAAGTGAAAGTGCAAACGCTCCACGGGAGCGACCGGCGTTGGAGAATGATGATACATCGAGCTCATCATCCTGCATCTCGTCCGGGGAGTCTCGCAGGCGGAGGCGCCGCCGCCGAGGCCGGCGCCGTGTACACAAGTTAGAAAAAATTGTGGGTAACTTGGCCCAGGAGGTAAGGTCCTTACGTGATACTCTCCATCCAATTGTCGAAAATGATTCTGATGTGTTGTCAATTTGTGCCACTGACGATTTCGAGACCGTCCCTGCGCCTGCCGCACCCATCGCGTCGGAAGGCGGGCCAAATTTGGATATTAATTTCAAACTTGAGACTACCCTCAAATCGGCTTGTGCAACCACATCTAAAGAGCATGCAGACATTTTAGATAAATTGCAACACTTTAATACGTCCAATTGGGCACAGGTACGCTATATAGATGCGCAAAAGACGTACGTTTCTTCTCCCGGATTTACAGAGTTGGACAGTAATGATATGATAAAAACATTTGACCGTAACCACGCTTTAGCCGTTACAGAAAAAACACTGGCGGCTGTTTCTCACGCTCTCATTATTCAAAACGAGAAGCTGAAGGACGGCTTTGACACCTTATTATCCTGGTTAGACTCTGAAACTGAACCTATAACGATAACAGCGGTTAAAAATAAAATTAATAATATTTTTTCTGAGGGTGATTATTCACGTATCCACTTGGATATGTTACAAATGGTGTGTGGTCGGCGTGCAGATATTATTCAGCAACGCAGAGATGGTGTTTTGAATTTTGTTAAAGATCGATGCTTGAAGGAATCTCTGCGAAAAATCCCTCCCACTCAGGAACATCTTTTTGATGACAAACGGTTTTCTGATTGTATAACTAGTAACGGTGGAATTGAAAAGGTGTTTTTCAGCCTACGCACTCCTGCGCAAGGAGCTGCTGGCAAACGAACTATTGCGCAAATAGTCTCACAAGCGGGGCCTAAAAGGACGTACGAGCAGCCAAGGTTTCGTGCACAATCCGGGCCCGGACCGTCAACCAGCGCAAACGCCGCACCAGCGGCGGCAATGAAGCGCAAGTCTGTGCCGTTTCGTCCAGCACACTCTAGCGACAAGTACTACAGGAACAGACGTGGTAAGCGATCTCAAAGACGCTACGATTGACTATGCTACTTTTCAGGCCGGACAGTTAATCAATTTTCTAGGAAAGTGGAAGATACTAGGAGCCCCCGATTACATACTCAAAATTTTATCAGGTTACAAAATCCCGTTTTTCAAAAAACCACCATTGATAAACCCATCTCGAATTTCATCAAGATTGTACACAAAATCAACCCCAGCAATGTGCGATCAGATAAACATTTTGTTAGATCAGGGTGTCCTAGAACCAGCCCCATTGACTCCAAGTTTCATATCAAACATTTTTCTGGTTCCAAAAAAGGGGGGGGCTGTTCGACCAGTGTTCAACCTGAAACTGCTCAACACATTCGTACATACAACAAAATTTCGTCTCATAAACATGTACAAAGTTCCGGATTTCCTGCAACCACAAGACTGGCTGGTAAAGTTGGATCTTCACAACGCTTATTTTCACGTACCAGCGAGCGTGACACACCGGAGGTTCCTGAGGGTAGTATTCCAGCGTCGGCTCTGGCAAATGACCTGCTTACCCTTCGGCCTTTCAACAGCGCCAAAGGCTTTCTCATCAATAACCAACTGGATAGCGGAGGTACTCAGGTCTCGAGGTATACGGATCCTAGTATACTTGGACGATTTTTTCCTGGCTTGCCAGGATCCCTTACTGCTACAAGAACAAGTAAGTCTCACTTTGCACATTTTGATAGATCTGGGCTGGACTATAAATCACGAGAAGTCCAGTCTACGTCCTCAGCGTGCCATGGAGTTTCTAGGGATCCACTGGGATCCTTGGAACAACCTAAAATCACTCCCAGAAGAGAAGACTCTAAACATTTTGCAGAAGTGCCACGTCATGCTGTCGAAGAGGGTGACTTCATTGAGACAAATTCAGTCTCTTCTCGGTTTGTGCAACTTTGCCAGTTTCATTATCCCAAGGGGTCGTCTCAACAGCAGGCTCTTGTTAGCATTCTCCAACCAGCTTTTAGACATGGACCCAAATCTCAAGGTAAACCTGCCTCCGTCTGTTGTCCCCGAGCTGGAGTGGTGGACCAGTCACGCACACCTGTCGTCACACATTCATCCCCCGGCTCCCGAATTTTTTCTTACGACAGATGCTTCCGGCCGAGGCTGGGGCGCCCAGCTCAACGACATGAAGCTAGCGGGCCAGTGGTCATCACAGGAGCTAGGAGTTCACTCAAATGTCTTGGAGATGATGGCAGTAAAAAAGGTGGTAACCTCTCAAGCTACAAAATTAGCCCAATCTTCGTTAATGATTATGTCGGACAACCGGACAGTTGTTTCATACCTGCGAAACGAGGGGGGCACAAAATCTCAGCGGATGATGGACATGTCATACAACATCCTAAGTACGTTAGATCTCTATCATATTCATATGACAGTACAGTACATTCCCGGTCGTTACAACACCGAAGCCGATCGTCTTTCGAGATTCCGGAGCCAGTCAGAGTGGCACTTACTCCCCTTGGCGACGGTAAGAATTTTTCAGCTATGGGACACTCCAGAGATCGACCTATTTGCGTCGCAGAGAGCCCATGTTGTTCCAGTGTATGCAACGTTAGACCCGATAGACCCGAGCGCTGCATTCATCAACGCGTTCAGTCAGAAATGGGAGTATCAACTAGCGTGGATATTCCCCCCGCCGTGCCTGATGCCCCGAGTGCTCGCTCACCTCAACCAAGCCAAAGGTACATTTCTAATAGTCGTACCAAATTGGGAGAAGGTGTTTTGGCGCAGCGACCTGAGGAATCGATCTCTAGCCCCGCCTTTCGAGATCCGCAACCTTCAAACCCGGTTAGTAGATGTTCAGACCCAACGACCTCCTTTAGATGTGAAGCGGATGGTTTTGGAAGTCTGGCTGATACGGGGTGGGCCACCTTAATAGATTCATGGAATGATAAACAGAAAATGTTACTAGCTAGTGGTTGGCGTAAATCTTCTCTATCAACCTATAAACCGGCCTGGCTAAGATGGTGCCGTTGGTGTGTAAATAACAATGTGTGTAAAAATAGTCCAGCACCGCAGGAACTTGCAAAATTCTTAACTGATCTGCATCTTATTGAAAAGTTATCATATAGTACAATTTGTTTACATAAATCTGTTGTGTCAACATTCTGCCCATTGGCCTCCGGCCCACCTCTTAGCTCGCACGTAATTGTACGTCAAGCTCTTAAAGCTATTTCCCTAAGCAAGCCTAAGCCATTTAAACCTCCTATCTGGGATGTTAAAGACGTGTGTAGGTATTTAGAAAACCATATACCTAATTATACCAGTTTATATGAGGTATCTAAGAGATGTGCTATATTATTATTGTTGTGTTCCGGTCGTAGGATTCATGACCTGACATTGTTAAACATAAGCCCTTCTAGTTGTGTGATTGAATCTGATAATATAATACTTTGGCCCGACTTCGGTTCTAAGACAGACAATGCTATGAACCGACAATCGGGTTGGAAATTATTACACTGTCCTTCGAACACTAATATTGATCCAGTATACTGGATTAAAAAGTTGATTTCTCTGTCTCAGACCCGAAGAGGAGATATAAATAATTTGTTTATTTCTACCTGTGGAGTTGTTAAGCCAGCCTCACGGACAATCATAGGCGGATGGGTCAAATCAGTGTTGAAAGACTCTGGTATCGATAGTAGTGCAGGCAGCGTACGCTCCGCAGTTGCTTCGTCAAGCTGGCTTGACAACCATAATATTAATGATATATTGATTCGTGGAAACTGGAAAAGTGCGTCTACTTTCCACAAATTCTACAAAAAGTCTGTAAATTCACTGAATTTGAATTCTAATTCCTTAGACAAATGTTTTCAACCAGTTTAAAACATACCTAAGTGTGATTTATAATCAATGTACTTATTTAAGTTAATTATTATAAATGTTTTGTTTAAAACAATTGTTTTATTCTCACATTGGCGTTCTTTTCAATGCCTACTTTTCCACTAATCCAGCAGCCGATAACAAACACTTCTCAATTTTATTAGGCTTGGAATAAGGTACAGGTACTTAATAGACAAATTTTACCTGAAAATAAAATTTATATTAAGTTACTTACCTTATTCCAAGCCTAATTTTAATTACTGTCTGCTGATATTTATTCCTGTTGAATATATGGTTGTAAACTAATGTCAAATTAATGCATCTAATCTATAGGTATATTAGTAGTTAAGCTTACTTTTCAGCTTTTCAGCTTTTCAACAAGAATATCACCTCTACCTAGGTATAATGTTTACCTAGCATAATAGAACCAAGCCACCTGTCCTCCGCACAGTGGCATTCTACCGTCCCGTCATGCTAAACGGACGGTACATCAAATTGAGGATCCAATGAGCCAGCTCGGTGCGCAACCGAGCCTGGCCGCTGGATTAGGGGGGAAATAATGGCGGTAAAACAGGACAAGTCACGTGGTAGTTACGTGTTTGCGATAGGAAACGGAAGTGTCATCTCAATTTTATTAGGCTTGGAATAAGGTAAGTAACTTAATATAAATTTTATTTTCAGGTAAAATTTGTCTATTATTGACGTTGACGGTACTATCAGTTGGTAAGATATTGAGGAAGACAACGGTATTCTTTCTACGAGATTTAAATACTTTTCTGCAAGATTAAAAATAAATAAATTATAAGATAAAACAAAAAGAAAGGGGTATAATTTTATTTGGATGTCCACTGACAAGCTACCTAAGTTTCCAAATAGCTTATTGTAAGGTAGTCTTGTCCAATGGGCCAGAATTTTCTCTTATATCGTCAGAGGTTTATCAACATTGTTCTTACCTACCTGGGTGCTCTGGAGTCTTGACTGCAACGCATTTACTCCACCGTCCGGATTAAAATCTCCTAAGTAATATTTCAAGCCAATTTGAAGCTTACCAATAGGTTTATCGATGTCCATGGCGGAGGGGTCGTCCCGTCTCTCGTCCTCGTCCTCCTTCCTCTCCAGCGGACTGTCCCGTTCGGATATACGCCGTTCCCTGCAATATTTTACGGATATAATTCTTCCATAAAAAATGATTCCTCTATGACGGAGAAGAGTTGAATTACGAGTATGCTTTTGAGTATGTCGGTAAGTGTTTGGATCGGCGGATAGAGCGCGGCACAAGTAGTACCAAAAATATAAGTTACAAAAGTAAGTATTTTTTTAGAAGGCGCGGTTAAGTTTTAGCAAATTATAAGGCAGTCTAGTGTATTTGCACGGGTAAAATCTTCGACAGCTATTGGTCAATTGTTTGGCAGCCATTGCGGCAACGCCATCGACGCCATCGACGCCATCGTTCGAGTTTAGCTGTCATTGCATATTTTATATTACGAGTAACACAACAAGGGCTGTATCGAATTGATGTTTACGTTCGTTATTTTCGGCATTAACGAGCAGCTGCCTGCATGGACGAAGATTGCCGATGTAAGTTATATTTGTCGTTCGAGTGTGCATGCGTGTGAGCGGTGTGTCGAGCAGTCCCCCCTGAGCAGAGGGCGCGGTACCTGTGCGGCGACAGGTCGAGGCTGCTGTCGGGCGTGGTGGGCGGCGTGTTGTCGAGCAGCGCGTGGCGCCGGCCCCAGGCGGGCGCGGGCGCGCCGGGCCCCTCGCGCGCCGCGCCCGCGCCCTCCGCGCCGCCCTCCGCGCCGCCCTCCGCCGGGCCCGGGCCCGCCGACCCGTCGCGCCGCTCCTCTCCTGCGACAAACACATACATATCTTAAATAAATATAAATATCAGAGAGCAATCTCACCCAAACTGACCTAATTCCAAACTAAGCTTAGGCTTGGACTAATTTCTGCAGTGACCGGAAAAAGGCCATTGCGGGACGAGTATAAGTTTATTATACGAGTCTATCAACCGCCCTTCCCGGTCGAATAAATAAATCTGGGTGAATTTATTACTCGTTGAAGTTAATCCGGCAATTTTTTTATGAACACAACATTATGTTTAAAAAAAATTATACACGGTCGAATTGACAAACTCCTTCTTTTTTGAAGTCGTTTAAAAAGAAGTAAAACTATTAGATACACTTTAAAATACGATGTAAACGTTATTCTTAAAGGTTAACATTATTAGTATAATATGACACTTTAAGAAGTAAATTGAAAATGGAAGAACTTTGATTGTACCAGTGTTTGGCTGTTTGGAGTTAGTTATCCTAGTCCAAACGTGGTTTCAAAAGGTAAAAAAACGTGGTCTATAATATAATTTCATACATTTTGGTCATCGCTACCGTTGGTAAAAAAAATCGGTAAATTATCGCAGTTTAACCTAACACTCCTCCTCGCTACGCTCGTCGTCGTACCCAACTTTTAGAATTCAACTACCGAAATTATACCTTAAATATGTTAGCTAGGACAATCTATAAATACATTATGGGAACAAAACAGACTAAAAATCGGAATAGAATCCGTTTGGTCGGCACTGCTATGTTTTATACTAGTTAGAGATTAGAATTACAGGGTAATCATTGTTTTCGAGGCATAATAACCGTTCGATATTGTTACTTTCGATATGTTAACTTTCAATATTCAAATACGTATCCCCTTTAATACACTATGAAATTGGGTAGGCCGGATCGACTGAGTTGCTTGGCCTACCTTTGTTGTGGTGATGGTGCGGCGGCGCACAGGCGAAGGGCATGTGCAGGCGCTGGCGCGGCGGCGGCTCGGCGTCGGGCGCGGGCGAGCCGGGGATGGTCTCCTCGCACAGCAGCAGCGACAGGTTGCTGTCCTCCTCGCCCGCGCCCGCGCCGGCGCCCGCGCGCGCGCTGCCCGCCACTACCACGCTCGCGCCTAGAAAACAATCGATATAAGACAAGGGTTACACGATCAGTTTGGCGTCAGTTCAGTCCGTGCTCGAAAGGGACGCAGCTATATTAACATAATAGCTGCGTCCCCCTCGATCATGATTGAACTGACGCCAGACTGATGAAATACTGAGCGTGTAACCGATGTCTAATACAGAAACGTCCGGCAAAACCGACGACGAATTTTATTAATCCCCAGGTAAAATTGACAACCAGAACATTTTTAAAAAGTGTTTTGAAAAAAATCATGCTTATAGAAGTTTGACTCAAAAGCAAATTCTTCTGTCCAAATCTAGATTTAACTAAATAACTGATGGTGGTACAAAAATGTAAATTACAGTTATTAGTCACTGTCGACTGATCGCCGGCGAATCGGTCTCTCGGTGACCAAAACATAGGCGGGCAACCGGCGACTAAGTGCGTAAACAGCTATGTAAACTATAGAAAGTCACGGTCGCCAGCGACTCAGTCGACGACCAGTCGATAGTGCGTAATGGCTCTTATAGTAAGCCGACAAAACGTAAGTTAGTTACTGTGCTTCCGCTCGTTCTTGCAGGCGTCCTCCAGCATGAGCAGCGTCTCGCCGGCGCTCCACTCGCCGGGCGACTTGCCCGCGTGGCGCGCCGCGCTGTCGCCCCACTCGACCGGCGCCTTGCCCGCGTGCCGCGCCGCGCTCTCGCCCCACTCGCCCGGCAACTTGCCGGCTTGCCGCGTCGGGCCCTCGCCCCACTCGCCCGGCGACTTGCCCGTCACTCGCGTAGTGCCTGGCCCGCCCCAATGCTCGGAACGAAGCGCTTCGATAATCAACCTGTGACCAAACAACACACATACTGACCGACAAAACAAACAAATTTAGGATGGAAACGTTATGTGTTTTAATTTCATGATATAGACTAAGGGGTTGCAACTATTTAACTGTCAACAATGACGTTTTTTCACTACTTTTTTCATAAAATTTACACGAAAGTTGTAATAATAATAACCGATAACTTACCGCCTGTCGGAATCGTCGGAATCGCTCGACTCGCTCCGGTCCTCCGACGGGAAGGGCGGCAGGGGTATATTATTGACCGCGGCCGCTTGGCTCGAGTTGATTTGACTCGACAGCTTCTGTATCGTGTCGCTGAGGACTTTGTTGTTCTTACCGGGCGTAGGCATCGGGAGGTCCGCCACGCTCTTGCGGCGCTCCAGAATATTCAACGGACTCAATAGCCTGGGCGGCGAGGGGTCTTTAGCTTTGACTTTCTTGATCTCGGCAAGATCGCGCTTCGTGTCGGTAAAGTTCGAGGGTTCGCCGAAAATGGAGTCCGTGATCGTCGGGCTTATTTTCTTAGGCGGTTCCAATTTAGCGAACAGTTTTACATCCAGCTTGGTCGCGAGTTTGGTATCTAGAGGTACCGGGGAGATTTTTTCCTCCGGTTTGGAGAGTTTGCCGAGGTCCGATTTGGGTGTGGCGAGTTTGTCTTCGAGAGGCGGCGGGGACAGGGAGAGGCGCTTGGCGCTGTTGATGGCCCGGAGCAGCTTGTCGGCGATCTTGGGCGCCTCGGCCTGCAGGCGGAAGGCGGGCGGCGGCTCGGCGAGCCCCTCGCTGCGCGCCGGGCTGTCCGGCTCCGACTTGTCCTCCTCCGTGTCCACCAGCGGACTCGACGGCGGCTCCGATATCGCCAGCTCGGGCTCGGGATCTAAACTCTTCATAGGCTCGATTATTGCTTTGAGTACGGATTCTTTGACATCCTTAGGTTTAGACACGTTATCTTTTGAATCTTTAGGCTTCGGATTATTCTCTTTAGGATCTTTATTCGATTTGAAAATACTCTCTCTGGGGATGTTGCCCGCTTTGCTCGAGCTTTCCTTAGGATCTTTCGACTTAAACGCGCTCTCTTTCGGTTCCTTTTGCTTGAAAATACTCTCTTTAGGCTCTTTTTCTTTTATCTCGAGACTGCTTTCTTTGGAATCTTTAACTTTTATTACGGATTCCTTAGGATCCTTCGCTTTGACTATACTCTCCTTAGCATCCTTTGATTTGAAAGGAGTTTCTTTTAAATCTTTCAATTTTGGAATACTTTCTTTGGTATCTTTGGATTCAAAAATACTTTCTTTTATTTCCTTTGGCTTTTGAGGATTTACATTTATATTTTTAATTTCATCCTCTATGGCATCTTTGACTTTTGAAGTACTTTCTTTAGGTTCTTTAATTTTAAAGATACTTTCTTTACTTGAATCAATCAGTCTTGAATCCATTTTAAAGATGCTTTCCTTTAGTTCCTTGTTTATTTTGAAAACATTATCCTTGGGTTCGTCACTTGGAAGTGGAATAGAATCTAGATCAATCATGGGTGGTTCATCGATCTCCATTTCTTCCTTGATGTCTGGAGCACTGTCGCTGGTGGTCTCCGAGGGCGTGCTGGGAATGGGTATATCTTTCATTTCAATAAAGGATGTATCGAGCGGCGGAGGCGTGTTCGGCGGTTCTGGAATACTGTCCAACAGCTCCAGTTCCTTTTCTGGGTTGCCCAACATACTTAAAATATCGTTCTGTTCTTTAATATTTTCAACTTGGTTGGGGGACTTAGAGGGTTCTTGCACTGGGTCGGGAGATTTCGGGGAATCTGATGACGGTAACAATGAGCTAGGCTCACTGATCCCTTTGATCGCTATGTCTTCGGGCTCATCCTCAGATGACTGCTCGTCGTCAGCTCGGCTGTCCGGCGAATCATCGATCAACTCTCTAAGTTTAGACACTTTGCTTTTTTTCGAGTATGTCTCTTGATTCTTGGCCGGAATGAAGCCTTCAAACCGATGAGCGGAGCCGGTCTCGCCGGGGAAAGAGTCCTCGTCTAACGAGAACAAGCCATCCTTGGAATCTTCCTCGGGGCTCTGCCTTCCGGGGGCGCTAGTAGTCGCGCCGAAATCTCTAAAAGGAGAAAGCGACGGCGACCGCAGTGGAGTAGTTCTCGTTTTCAACGGATCCTCAGATATTTCTTCGCTTAGCGATTTAGACAGCGTCGAAGAGTATTTACTCGGGGAGATGTCATCGAAAATGCGGTGCGTTCGTTTCTTTTTCTCGTCGTGGAGCTCCAGCTCGAACGGTTCGGGCTCTTTGAACTCGTACACGTCTTCCGGTTGTTTCTCAGGCGCGGGCTCCGAGGAGGTCGTGGACGCCGTAGACGCCGTGGACGGCTGCGGCGGACTCGACGTGGCTTCTTTCTCGGGGAGCTCCTGCTTGACGGTCTCGTCGGGCTCCTGTTTAACCGAGTCGAGTCCCTTGAGCTCCGATCGTATCTCGTTGAGGTCGTAGTCGCGGCCCTGCGGCGCGGCGCCGGGCCGCGGCCGCTTGGCGGGCGAGGCGGCCGTGGGCGTGGACACGGCGCGCACGGGCCTCTTGCGCGGCTTGCTCGAGCTGCTGCTGTCGCTCGACTTGGCGTCCTTGGACCTAGGCGCTGCAAATAAACGATTCAAAGTCATTGATGAGTTAGATCATAAATATAATAAGTTGCACGCTGTGAACCACTAACGTTTAATGTTAGACTTGTCGTCTGGCTTCTTCGGAGGACGCTTCACGTTGTCGTCACTGTCTGAATCGCTATCGGAATCGGACCGAGCGGATGATTCTGTAAAAAGCGTCATGTTAGGTCAACAGTCTTTAATTATTTTATACAAATCCAAAGGTATAAAGTGTTTTACCCTCTATCCTCTTCGACCTGACCCGTCGGCTATTGCTTATGCTCTGAAATAAAACAATTCACAGTTTATTATGAAATAATGTACCAATCTTCTACTATTCAAATACAAGCAATTTTGATCTTTGAATTACAAAATTCTTAAGATTACGTATGCGTCCGGTTTGAATGACGACATTATAAGCTGTGCATAAAAATTAGTTGATTGTCAAAGTTTGCGATTCACTATGGTTGTTAGTTGTATACACCGTATTTACAAAGAAACATGTCTATTTTTTGAAGATCAGGACTGATGATCTGACCCCGTATTATCAACTGTTAAAACCTTGCAGGCCTTGACAGGGACAGCGCCACAGTCCGATATCTTTTTTTTTGACTAGAAGAAGGCTAACGAGCACACATGCTACCAGATGGAAAGTAGGATATGAGACCCATTTTAACAATGCAAACACTGCTGGCGGTAGATTAAAAGTGGTAGCGATCCAGACGAACGCTGCACAAGGTCCCACCACCACTAGAAATCAGTTGAACAGTTGATAAAAGCCGCATAATACGATAAACCTTCCATTTCACGGCAGAGATCAAATAGGTGATGATCGACAAGGTTATATCATGACAAATGAGCGGTTGACGGGTGTAAATTACGTTACAATAACGTCAAACGATATCCATAATATGGATCCTCCTCAAGATAATAAAAAAGTGAAAACAACATTGCACAAAAGTAATTTTTAAAAGTAACACATTTTAATACATAAATCGTCAATCGAAATTTAATCGAAGCCTATCTACCCTATGCAATAGTCACCAAATTGCATCAGTCAGCCGGTCATTAATCATGATCATGACCCCCACGACCCTGATAGGGTATACCAGTATACCTTCTTGTTCCGCATCTCGTGCTGCGTGACGTTGAGCGCGACGCGCGGCGGTTTGATCCACTCGTCGTAGCGCGTGTTCCAGCCGGTGTAGTGCACGCGCAGCAGCCCCTCGGCCGACACGTCGATCACCTTCGCCTCGTACGTCACCTGCGCACCCGCACCGTTACCGCCTCCGCCGACACGCAATACTTTACATAACAACAGTCACACACAGTCAGACCCGAGACAAATGCATTCGCTTTGCCGTTTTCACAAGAGCCGCCAGGAATGGTATGAACGTGCATATAATGTGTGTGTAATTATTATAGGTTATGGAATTATTTGAATTTTCGCAATATTCCCACGTCACCATCAAATAACTTGGAGTATGCGACGTGCTCAACAATATTTGGACGCGCTGTAACGCCTTCAACAACAGAGTAAATGTATTTTTAAAAAAAGCAACCTATTTTTTTTTAAGTTTGGGTTAAATCGAATCTTAATTAATAAATATGTTTTCTACTCGCATACTATAAGCCGCTAATATTGATATAGTTAAAACGGTATTAGATAACATGTAGCATAACCGAAGCGTGAAAACAGTTCTATAATGAGCGTTGCTATGGTAATAACAGTTGTTTTATAAATATTATAGCATTGTTATTACCATGGTTACGCGCATGAACAATGTCAGTGATGGTTTTTGGCCATCGAATGACATCTCAATTTTTATATTATTTGTAAACTGTTTTTACAACAATATAATTATGTATTATTATTAGTGACGTAATATGTGAATAAAGATTTTTGTCTATCTATCTATTTAATTTTAAAGTGATAAAATACGAAACCTATTTAATTAATTAACATAACGGAGCTTTAAAAGAAATAAGATTTATAAAATATATTGCAATATGCACCAGAAATGGCATTTGGTGAATAAAATTAACACTTCGATTCTTCTGACTTTAATGTTCGAAGTATGTATTTAAAAAAAATGTGTCACTCTCTCCGAAATATTAAATTAATAAGTTTAACAAAGAGCATTCTATTAAATAATCACAAAGCAACGATACTTAATATAAATCAACTAGGCTTTATTATACGTATGACGCCAAAATATTTCTGTTTTATAAGAGACCGCCCGAAAGAACTAAACTAATTACGACGAACTTTTTTAGGATCGTAGAAAAAGTTATGTATATGCAATGGTACATAAACGGCAAACTCGCGCTCTCACCTCGGCACTCATACATTAGAAAGCTTCATTATGTACCAGTTACATAAATAACTATCGTTAGTTAAAGTTACATAATAAATCATTGTTTTTCATCAACTTATATTCTTTAACATTCCTTTCACAAGTGTTGCAAATTAAATTAAAATAAATGCATCTGGGGCCTGTTTTATAAAACTACAAATTACAATTTACAGGTTACAAGTTTCCATTTGACACCACCTCGACCAATGACGACCAGCCATTTGAGCAGTGTTGCCAGTTTAGACCTGTAAAATTGTTACTTGTAGCTTTATAAAACGTGCCACTAGTAGTTTTCTACACAATAAATATCACTCTCTCTGGTTAGAGTTTAGATACTGTTAAGCACATTACATGTTCCAATATAATTTATTGCAACTGCGTACAGTTATCACGGGACTACATAGCGATCCAACTTGTAATATTTATCTCAACGTTTCGATCGTATTGTGATGAACGTAGTTACAAAACGATATTAGAAGCGAAGCGAATGTTTATTATAACGGGTGAGGTTTTTGAACTATTCGCACTTGGTCTAGTTTTTAGGGTTCCGTACCCAAAGGGTAAAAACGGGACCCTATTACTGAGATTCCGCTGTCCGTCTGTCCGTCTGTCTGTCTGTCTATCTGTCACCAGGCTGTATCTCATGACCCGTGATAGCTAGACATTTGAAATTTTCACAGAAGATGTACTTCTGTTGCCACTATAACAACAAATACTAAAAACAGAATAAAATAAATATTTAAGGCGGCTCATATACAACAAACGTGACTTTTTTTGCTGTTTTTCGCTTCTGTTGTATAGATAATGGAACGGAACCCTTTGTGCGCGAGTCCGACTCGCACTTGGCCGGTTTTTGTTTTTAGTCTTTCGGTTCGTAGTAATGCAATAGAAACGCCAAGATAAATATAGCCAGATTTAGACAGGGACCGGAAAGCCCCTTTATTTGATTAAGACTATCGATCGGGTAACTACATAATATGCTCTCCCAACATTTGGGTTTTCCTATCGATAGCCTTACCCTAATGATATGAAAACTGCTTTGAACTAGTTAACTACTACGAAAGGTTACTAGTTTCGTGAGGGTTTCAGATTTAAGCACGTAGCATTACGTTCGTGTTACCGTATCGGTTCTCCCTCTCTGTTGACTCTGTTACGACGATTCGTGTGATTGGTTGGATTAAAATAGCTAAAAACCGTTCAATAAACACTTCATAGGGAAAGACTAACGTGGCTTTTAAGGAATAGGTAAGTGCTTAGTCTTATGAATTTTATCGTATTAAGTCGATGATATGCTTACCGCATCGTTATTGATTGACGGGTTTGTAAAAACCAGTCAATCAAATACCCTATCGAAAACCTTTTAAATAGAAAGCGGTTCCGGTCCCTGGTTTAAATGAATGGGTAAGATGTTAAACATTCAGTCCATAAGATATGCACATAATTAAATGATCACAGGTGACGACATTACATTCGTTCGTATTCGTGCTAGCTCTTCTGAAATAACCTATTCCTAAAACTACTAAAAGCAATAAATTAAGAAGCTCTAAGTCTGTTATGGACAACTTAAGGTTTTCAAAACTAGCATAAAATGGCATGGATGAGAATCGCGGTTTATAGGTTTTACTTTGTTACTATTTACTGTAATATAAATAAACTTCCTTTTTCAGGCACAGTAGAACACAATTTATATGGCGTGTCGAGAATCTTCGTTCGCGTACACACGAACAACGATCCGATGATTTCCGAAAGCATGATTAAAACCCACGATCAGACTTGTACGTTATAGTTATAAGGTGCAAATTAAATTGCATCTATTTTTTCCATCTCACTCACGGCTGACTGAATGACACGCGAGCGCGCGTCAACATGGCGTCACTAGTAACCAATAATAGCACAGAATACAGACGCGCAACGCGTGGATCATGCTGATTGGTTCCCGCGCTTCGAAAATTCGTGTTCTGCGCAGGTACATCGGTAAGCCATATCAGTTGTGTTTTACTATATCTTCATGATTAATTTTAAGAAAAGAAAAACCTACAACCGCTTTTGTTTATTGTGACAAAAATATTTGGCGGACGAAAGCATCTGATCTTGTTGCATAGTTCAACGTGCACTAATTAGATTATTTACTTTAAATAAATAAATAAATATCGCCGAATAAATTTTGGTGTTAATAAGGGGTCTAAAGAGTGTTAAGATTCATCTCGGAGTCTAGGCCGGTTATAATATTTATAATTATTTACCTTCGGCTTCATTACCTTTGATTCCGACTGCGTGGGTCCGTAGTACACCTTCAGTTTATCCCCCACTTGAGCTTTCACGCTGGCACCCCGGGGCGGATCGTTATTCGAAGGCCTAGAAACAAAAAAAAAATTTGTAAAATATAACCTTATTTCAATTCCTGTTAAGGGTGGTATTCCACCTATCCAATTCTTTGTCTAATTTCTATATCCAATATTTGATCAAATTTTTTTGATGGAGGCCCATTCCATTTATCCCATATCTTGGTCCAAGTTTTTATACTATTTGCGTAGTCATTTTGAATTACATGTCATTCGTAATATTTGATAAAATGTAGGCGTTTCTAGAAATTTTGATGAAGTCATCCAATTTCTCTGATCAAATGCACATTGGACAAAGAATTGGATAGGTGGAATACCACACTAAGTTAGAATACTCACTCAGTGGATTTTCGTTTGCGCGGCCGTTTGCTGCTGTTGGATGCAATAGTGTTGCCACTGCTGGCAGAATTTGCGCTCTGGCTGCGGCGACTTAGCATTTTTTTTGTTAGGCCGCATCTATAATAAAAACAAATGTTAATTCAATTACTCGTAATAGACAAACAGTTGCCTTTTAATTAGAACAAGTGACATTTCAATTCATGATTTTTTTTACCCCTTCATTAAAAGGTGTATGTAACAAACAGTTGAGAAAAAACGTTTTTTGAATAGCTATAAAAATAACCAGAGTCTATATGGCCGACCTGTTACATGACGTCACAGTGCATGTCGGATCTCTCTGTCTAATCGCTACCTAATTAGATGTTTAAAATGCTTGTATCATTCGTATTTCTTGGCCGATTTTAATTTCGCTTCGTGCGTGTGCCGATGTAGGAGTATCTACATACGTTTTCGATACGAAACGAATTTATTCCCACTTGTCGGCTTAATTGGTGAAGCGATTGGTTCTTGTTATACTTGTGTGGTTCTTTTGTGAAAAATTGTATGTATGTGTGTGTGAGAACAGTTGTAATTACCTGGAAGCCCGGCCGGAGCTGTCGCTGTCGGTGGAGGCGTGCGGGCGGCGCGAGGCGCGCGGCGCGGTGGCGCTCGTGCTCTCTGGAATAACAACATCACCTTGATAGACAAGGTCATTTTCTATCTAAATAACGGAAAGCAGGTGCAGTAAAAATGTAATGGTTTTCGGTTGATGTGTTTTTTTTGGGGGACTATCTACTCGCATAATTTTTTTACGCATAATAATTATTACGCATAAAAATCAATTGTCATAACACCCTTTTAGACTGACATTGCAAAATTTAATAATCGTCTATTGTGTAGATTAGGTTAGGTTAGGTAAGGTTAGTTTTTAATAATAATTAAAATAAAGATTTTTATGCGTAATGATTATTATGCGTAAAAATATGTATGCGAGTAGACCCCTACCCGTTTTTTTTTTAATGCCGTTTCCTTAAATTCAAGTCTTTTTTCTTGTTGATTAATTGCGCTATAAGATGTACGTGTATCACATTTTGCAAAACCGATTTCGATTTCTCAAAATTTTTGACTGACCTTGTAATTTTGGGTTACATAAAATAAAAAAGTATAGTCCAATGTTGATGCGAATTAGCTAAAAAAAATCTAAGTTTTTCATTTGAATTCAGAAACAGAAAAGTTAAGACACATATTTTACACGAAAAAAAAAACTTCTAACATCATCAGTCATTGACAGTTAGGGTGCATACGTTATGTTCGAAAAATGCGCCGTTCTTAATCCTTTAAACGCCAACAGAGGATATTTTCTGTGGCATCGGAGTTTCTGTGCTAGAATACTGGAAGTAAGTGAATGTTATCTCTCATATGCTACACGCACCAAAAACGTACAGGAATAAAAAAAACCCTATATTATTTTGTTATTTTAAAATATATCTCAACGCGGTACATTCATAAATTTATATCAAAACAAAGCAAGGTAATTTTTGATGCATGCTTTTCTAATAAATACCTTTTGAGGACATGGGCCTCCGCTTCGGCGTCCGTTTCTCCACAGGCTCCGTCCGGGCGGGCATGCTGCGCGTCTTGGACTGCGAGCGCGGTTTGATGATAATCTTCTCGACACTAGTCGATGGCGTCGGCGTACTCTTGCTCTCTTTCTCCTTTTCCTTTTCTTTCTCTCTCTCCTTTTCCTTCTCTTTCTCCTTTTCCTTTTCTTTCTCCTTTTCCTTTTCTTTCTCTTTCTCCTTTTCCTTCTCTTTCTCCCTTTCCTTTTCTTTTTCTTTCTCCCTTTCCTTCTCTTTTTCCCTTTCCTTTTCCCTCTCCCTCTCCTTTTCCCTTTCCTTTTCTTTTTCTTTGTCGATCCTAATTTTTAAAAGCGTAATTAATATGTTGAGATTTAAACAAACTACCAATCGAATGTGTTGTCTTAGGGTAATTTATGAAAGAGATGATAATTATGTAGTAATAAAAGAAATTGGTTGTAAAAAAAAAAACTGACACGTCGTCTTTTACCAGAGACGTAAGAGTGTTTTAGATATTTTTGAGGTCAATGTTGGGTAATCATTAATGTATATTTGCGGGTGACTGTACTACAGGCACAAAACTTACTTGGGAGCAGTAACAATAAGCGGTTGGTTGTCGGCGCTGTCTTCCTCATCGCTTCCCCGGCTCTTCTCCTTTTGTTTCTCAGGCTTTTCTATCTTCTCATCCTTCTCGCTCTTGTCCGTCTCGCTCTTGTCTGAATCCTTGTCCTTTGGGAATAGTGACAATTTAGTATGTTAGGGGTCATAACCAGAATCGGCCGACTTTAGATTAAAAGTACAAGAATAGTGAACGTGCTAGTGTCACTGAGCGGACAATGTACGTGTAAGTGTAACTGAGTGGACAGTGAGCGTGTTAGTGAGTGGACAATGAACGTGTTAGTGAGCGGGCACAGAACGTGGACCTGAGTGGACAATGAACGTGTTAGTGAGTGGGTAATGAATGTGCTAGTGAGTGTAAACTGAGTGTGTTAGTGAGCGGACAATGAACTCGTTAGTATAACTGAGCGGACAGTGAGCGTGTTAGTGAGCGGACAATGAAAGTGTTAGTGAACGGGCACCAAACGTGGACGTGAGTGGACAATGAACGTGTTAGTGAGCGGACACTGAGTGTGTGAGTGGGCCGGCACGGATGGTGTGAGCGAGGCGGGGCGGGGGTGATGGCTGTGTACCGCGGGCGTGTTGGTGGGCGTGGAGCAGGCGGAGGAGGAGGTGGGCGGCTGGCGGTCGCGGTCGCGGATCAGCGAGCGGCCGGCGGGCGGCGTGCGCGCGCCGCGCGGGTGCGCCACCAGCGTCACGCCCAGCTTGCGGTAGAAGTCTTCGAAGCTGTGCAGGAACCTGATAAATAACCACATATTCCTATATTAGTTTTCGTCCCCAAATCATAAAATAAAACTTCGCTTATGTAAGTACAATAGGGTAGCGTTACCAGTTCTGGGACCGGTTGATAATTTTAAATTTTCTATAACTGGTGAAAACTATTACGCATTTCGCGTCTAATGATTAATTGTTACGGTCATAGGTATGCTAAACCTAAGTGGTAAACCGCTTTCTGCATGCAACAATCTCCTATTTCCTTTAGTTTATTATTGCCTGCACATAATTGGAATTTGGTTATAACTTCTAAAAGTTTGCAAATAGTATTTGAACAATGGCATGGCCATTTGCTGTTCAATTAGTAAAAACACATTTTTTTCTTATTTAATTCAACATTTATCAATAAAGTAATATTCGCTCACTTTTTATATGCCTGTTTGCATAAATTTGTGATGCTTGTGGTGACAGGGTGGAAACCCATCTTATCGGCTATAGTCTTCCACTGGTTCTGATTGGTCACTCTGTTGCAGCCGCCCAACTTTTGTACAACCTGCAACAACGATTAAAATTTAACCAAACTTCAGGCTTACCGTACGAATTAATCCGAGACAGTATATAATGGATCTCATCCGGAAAAAGCTGGGGCAGATAACTAGTGATTTAATGTAGAGTGAAGCTCACCCGAAACAGTCGGTAGAGGTCGATGTCGCGATTAGCGATGGTGGGGTTGCGGTTGAGCGGCGTGCCACGGTCGTCCATGAACTTGTACAGCTGCGCCACGAAGTGGTCCTTCTCTTCGCGGGGCTCGTCGTCGGAACTCTGCAACATCAATAACAATCAACAACTAGGATAAACAATTCTTTTGTTGGCACTTTTAAGTTTATTCCAAGGTAATTCTACATTCACAGAAGTCGATAACTGGTATTTTGATTGCCTATAACTGGGCGCTTTACCCTAGTTCGCTTCGGCCGCGTACCATGCGTTTATGAGTATTTTTTTATTCTAAAACTCAAACAAATTGCGTTAAAAATGAAGTCGTTCAACAACCAATAAATTTTGAATACTTTAATTTTAAATAACTTATTTTGTTCTGTATGTTCAACGTACCTACAAGGACAAGTAAATATAATAATTGAGATGTTAGTTGATCACCAAACACCGTCACTGACATTGTTCATGCACATGCATGGTAATAACAATGCTATACTAATTATTATAGAATTGTTTTTACCATGGCAACGATTATGTTTACGCTATAGTTGGTATTCTGATTTACGATATCAATATTAGCGGTTTATAGTACGCGAGTAGAAAAAATAAATAAAATGGAATTTGAATTATACAAGGTTATTATGTGGAGGTTTTAACGTACGTCGTCGGAGGTGTTCCGCGGCTCGTTGAAGAGCGCGGCGCGGTCCCAGTGCGGCGGCAGCGTGCCGTTCCCGAGGTACTGCAGCGCCGCCTCCACGCCGCCCCACTCCAGCGGGGAGCTGCCTTTGCGGAACTCGCGGGCCTCCTTCTTTGGCACCGTGTAGCTGGAAACAAAGGCATTATAAGTTGATTTCATTTTGATTGGTGTGTTGAAGTTTATTGCTCATACCGCAACTGGGTGCATACGCATATATAACAGCCGTCAATGATTTACTTTTGATTTTTTGTCTTAATAAATAGTTGTACAGTCGAGTACAAAGATATGTATACACTTTTGCACCTTATTTCATTGGCTTATTGCACCTCATTTTCAGATCCTTTACGTATAAAAAGCAGTTGTGCAAAAATCCATCCTATCCCATTTTTTATGAGATGCATCTCGGTTGTTCATGCCGTTCTAAATGCGCCTCGCCCTCGCTCTCCTGGACCTGGGACGTGACTCACTATCGGCCGTCCTTGAAGGAGCGCACGAGGTAGTCCTCCTTGACCTTGATGGCGGCGGTGGGCGCGACGACGAGCGCGGGGAAGGCGGGCTGCTGCGGGCGCCGCCGCTCCGCGCCGCTCGCCGCCTCCACCAGCACCACGCGGCCCACGTGCGGCTCGCGCTCGCTGTCCGCGCGCCGCGCCAGCGCCTCGCCCTCGCTCTCCTCGGACCTAACGACGTGCACATCCATTATCAACCAGGAATACTTCATTATCGAGAGGCTTACCTATCACAACATCGAGTTTTCATTCCCAACTGTTTCATTTGTTTAAATTTTATGTTCTATTATAAGTTAGAAATGCATTTTTAAAAGATTGACTGTCCCACTTTCCAGGATTAGGACTCTAAAAGATTGCAAAGTTAACGGTCTGCACAGAAAAAAAAAAATTTCAATATTCGGACAAATATTCGGAGAAATTAAGAAAATCAATCTTTAATTAAAATAATGATTTTAAGATGCAAGTAAAATTAACAGTTTCATCTCCAGCAGCATCTCTTTCACTCTTAACCCATCACTCAAATACAAAAACATACAACAATGGGAACTGAGGAAGTGGAGGGGCATGTTACCGTGAATAGTCAACCTGCACCTCCACTTTGCCCTGCGACATGAGCAACATGTATTTGTGAGTCTGTCCTTTTTTATAAGAATGCTAATTCAATTGTGATGGATTTTAGCTAGGTTTCCGTACTCAGTTGAGCCATTTAAGAGATATTAGCTCTGAAATGAGAGGTCGCCTTATATCGGAAATTTCCATTATATATTAACTTTTTCATTACATTAAAAAAAAAACTCTTTTTTTTACATAATTCCATATTATCATAAAATATTAGTATATTCAAGGTACTCACTGGGCCCTGCCTCTCCTCCCCCTCCTGCCTGCTATTACGGGCGTCGAGAAGTGTTCCGGGTGCGTTAGAGGCAGCTGGTCTAGCGTCTCACTCTCGTTGAAATGCCGCCCACTCTTGAGACATAGTGCTGAACGTCGCAAGGTTGTTATGTCGCCATCATCAAACACTGCAAACGATAGAATACAATATCTCCGCTCTTTTAAGCACAAAAGCACTTTATTGTTGTTATGGTTTAACAAAATGTAAGAAGATTATTCTATAATGATAACAGGAAAGTAATTTAACACTCAACTCCTATTTTAATTTTACAGTCAAATGTGAAAATATAAATAAATTAAGACTAAGTTATCAAGCTTTTATACTTAATATGGAAAATGAAATAAAATGATTAAATTTATTTTGGCTACATTTAATTAAAGAATAGTATTTGGATAAAAATAATTTGTTGGCCACTCACCAACAGTGTACTGGCTGCAGTCCTGTATCTTGGAGATGATGGCTTCCATGGCATCCTTCTTGGGGTCCTGCTTCACCTCCACAGTGCTGCCGACTCGCAGGGTACCCTTGATGACGTCATCATTCACTGTGATGGTGCCACCAGCTTTTAATGTCATCTGGAAATATTTATATGTGAATTTCTAAATTTTATCTGGTTTAGTGGCATGTTACATTTGCTTTCAGGTACATCAAGAACAAAAGCCTAATAATGAATTAAATTTTCAGTGTGTCTAGCAAAAGGAGTTAGAAAGAGACTTCAGCTTGTAATTTGTAACTTGTAGCTTTGTGAAACAGGCCTCAGGTAGTAATGAGGTTGTAATTGCTACAGGTGTTTTGTCTGAAATGCTGCCAGTTGGCTTAGCAGAGCAGTATTAGATATATAAAAAACAAAATTATGTAAATTACCTTGCATTTTATGTTCCTGACCACTTTTTTGATCTTTGCTTCACAAAATGCCCCCTTGTACTTGGCACTAACATCAGTGCCCACTGGCAGGAAGGGAGGGTCATCCCCCTGCTGTCACAGAAAAACACCTTCAATTATCATAAATAATTATGTACTAAGCTGTGTATGGTACCTGCTCATTATGATGATAGCAAAAATGTTGGAATAAATAGTTACTATATTTATTATAGTACATTTTTTTGAAGGGAAGTTATTAATAATACTTTATTCATAATCTGTTCAGTTAACATTCAGTAAACAGAATTTGATTTGAAACAGAACAGGTACTCAAACAACACAGTCATATCAAATTTTTAAGTTACTCTTAAATCATGATGTTAATGTAAACAAGTCCAGTACGAATTATAATCAAACTTACCATGTTAGCTATGTTGAAATTCAGTATTAATCTTGAACTACAGCCTGTAAGAAGTTATAAAGATCAGAATAGTTTAAAGTCAAACATTTTTGATTGCACACACTGGTTGGCCATCAGGTGGCAGATTAATATGAAAAAAACATGAAATTACACTTTATTACAAAATTAAGGGCTAGGGACGCCAAGCCATATAGAGGCCTACGTGACTGTTAGGTTATAGTTGAGTTAAATGATTACGAATTACCGTGAAGACACGAAAATAAAGATAACTTCGACGTCTTGTTTATAATCACCTTACAAAACATACATATACAGATACATTTAGAAACTATGGAGTTATGCGACACATAAACTAGATTGCGCGGCAAGAGGTTTCTGAGAAAGTACAGACCTGACAAAGAGAATTTTCAATTAATAGATTCACAATCACCAGATTTAACTCCCATTTAGCGGGCAATACAAGTTCATTTTACAATAAAAATAATTGTAATGAAAGGAAACCAATCAAACGTACACCATTTTCGTTTCACTTTTTTGACAATGGGATCTAATGTTGCTATCCTACATGATTCATTAATATTAAGTATTGACGTATGTAGTTAACACAATAAAAAAAGGTCAAACCTATAAAAAAACCATTCTTAATTATTCCAGTTGATTTGCAATAAATATGTCTAATGAACAATAGCTCAAATAATATAATGAAATTTTTGAACCCTACTTTTGGTTTTAAACTGTTGTCTAATGTGGTATTCCGAACGTTCCACACTTTTGACACAATGAACATTGAACACGTCAAAATTATTTTTCTATCCCAGCGACGAGATACGAAACGATGTTTTGAAAATGTATTTGCTAACAGTTGAGCGGTTTTGTTGGGCTTAGAAAATTTTCTGGAGATATTTGATGAAATTTATAGTGTACAAGCTTTCAGAAGTGAGTCCAAAATGAAGGCTTTACTCGCAACTGTGTCGAGTCTTGTGCTCACGACCGTGGTCATCGGCAATGCCTATTACCAGAAGAAACAGTTTTATCCATCGATAGTCTACCTAACTAATTCCAATCCTAGCATGGCTGTAAGTATTAAAAACCAAATAAATCAAATAATGTTATGAATCTGAAATTCTAGTTTTTTTAGCTTATTAGAATCCAACAACATTTTTAACTGAATATGGTGTTCTTTAATATAACATGACCTTACCTTCCAATAGCCTTCATTAAGTAAAATCTAATGACTAGTGCCCTTGTGCCACTCAAATAGTAAATGTATGTATTATTGATGAACATTTTTTTTCAGGTAATGTATTTACAGGCTTTTATACTAGTACTATTGGTGGGTAAATTATTAAGGAAAATATTCTTTGGGCAACTCCGACCCGCGGAGTTTGAGGTAAGTCACTCCTACATTTCTTCAGATTGAAGGGTAGTATTCTGTTTGACAGCTTATAGCTATGTAGGTTTGTGGTTTAGTATCGGGGTTGGTATTATAATAGCGATATGGTTCCTTGATTGATAGAAAGTATTTAAGTGAGATTGTATGTTTTAAAATAATTAATTATCTTAAGTGCATTTATTTATAAAAACATAATGTGAGTTTTTGATCATTGAAAACTAAAAGTAATTACATTTTAATATTGCACTATAGGTATATGTAAATGTGGGTTGTGTAAACATTTCAGAGTTTTTGAGAATTTCACTTAAATAATCAGGATTAACAATAAATGTGTGGTTTTCAGCTCTGTATTATAATAAGCCTTAAAAGGATGTACTTCGTAAATATTACTATAGCCACACATAAACTGTCTAGTTGATTGCATCATAAAATTCATAAGTATGGGCTGTAAAAATATATTACTACATACTTATAAACTGAAGTGTTATTTTAAGGTATATGTGTCTTTCAGTAGATAGCTCTTACTGACAAGTATATTACAGCTGTCCTAACATCAATAATATCATAACAATATAAAAGCAAGGTGGGTTAGTAGTAGAATAACAGCACTAAGCTGAAGTTTAATCTCTTGTATGTTATGGGTCAAAAATAATCAAATACCAGCTTTGGGTTGTAATTTATTCAAAAATGAGGTAAAACAATGCAAACACATGTGTAACATTAACATTAGTGCAGATCCACATTCTGGCAAGGTAATGAAAACTAACATGCAAATGTACTTTTTTTTTTGATTTGGATAGTTATAAGAAATTCCTACTATGTCTGGGTACCTATTTACTAATAAAATGCCAAGAGCAAACCCATTCAAAATAAAAATAAAAAATAAAATGAAACGAGAATAATGGTGTAAAAAAAAACCTTAACCTAACCTATCTTTGTTAACCTTAGGTTTTTAATATACTAAATTTCTTATTCTTAAAGGTATAATTAAACAAAATGAAAAGGTTTAGAAAGAAATAAGTTGAATCATACCATTATAAAAAGGTTTCTGTTACTAGTCCAGTAAAAAAAGAAAGTTTTAATGTATAATGTACATAATTTCCCTGATACCTAACCCTTTTAAATAAATTAGACTAAAGGCAATCTAATATTTTAATATGAAATAAAATAAGTGAAATAAGTGCTTTAAGTTTTAAGTGGCCCCACTTGCAGCAAAAAGATAAATCTACATTTATTTTTTAATCCAAGCTGTGGCAAAATGGATGGTAATATCAGTTTAATTCAGATTTAACACTAAAACTACATTTGACTTTTTCCTACAAGTGGTCCTAATTTTATATTTGGTTGGTCAGATTAGTCTTTAAAATACACATATCAAAGATATTTTTGATACTTAGACATTTAATAATGTGTATTAAACAAAATATTTTATATTTTATGTATTCATAATTGTACATTTATTTGTTTTGTTTTTTTTTCACAAACCACTTGGATATGCATGCATGTGTTGCATAATAGCCTTTATTTGTTTACGATTAAAGGCGGTTTTTGTTTCAGCACCTGATTGAGAGATCCTGGTATGCAATAACAGAAACATGCCTGGCATTCACTGTGTTTAGAGATGACTTCAATCCCAAGTTCATTGCGTTGTTTACACTCCTACTCTTCTTGAAGGCATTCCATTGGCTTGCTGAGGACAGGGTTGACTATGTATGTTATTTTTTCATGTTTATTTTATTATACACTTGTATTGTATGGTGCAGTTTGCTGTCATAAAAGACAAGAAATATTAACTTATATTATAACTGTTACAGCCTTGAATTACAGCTGTTCTTGGATGTAACAAAATTACCATAAAAACTTGAACAGTAAATGTCAAGGTCATAAGTTGAGCTTTTTGTGGGATGAAAGTAAGAGAGGCAGGGCAATAAAACTTTGCTTGGACATTTAGTATCTCAAGTTGGCAAATGCCTTACGACTAATATAGATGGTGAATGACCTCTTACATACTTAGACCTTAATATTTGCTTTTGATGATTTGTGTTTGGTTACCATATAATATTTAATGTAATCCATTGATGAGTTGCTTTAGCGTTATTGGGTCGGGAGCTATTGCAGTGACGCAATGTATCACAAAAAGCTTGCGGGCTGTCGCTCAATAAAACTGAGCCTTAATTAACGCTTTATAAGTATAGTTTCAAAACTTTCCTCTGCTTACATCAGATTTTTTTTACCAGATGGAGAGAAGCCCTGTCATTGGATGGTTGTTCCATGTAAGGATTCTTAGCTTGTTGATGTTGCTGGCTCATGCTGACTTCTACTTCATCCACCATGCGTATCAGGTCACTGCTTCTAAGGGACCGTCTGTGCAACTGGTCTTTGGATTTGAGTACAGCATACTCATTATTATGATTGCCAATATCCTCATCAAGGTATGTACTAGTTAACTACTACTGTTTCCTTTTTTATCTAACTGAATATTTTATATAATACAGCTCGGGATGCACCTTACTTGTGACAGATTTTTATTCAATACTAGGAGCCCATCCTGATCATGTCCGTTATAGTACATAATGTAACATTCAAATGTCGAAAAAAAAATTACAAATTCGCCTCCTTTCTTTATAATATTGTTTAAGAAATTTTTGTTACTTAATGACATTGTTAATTAACAAAATTGCCTCATTATTTTTAAAGCATATTATTTGCAATTTCCTCATAGATTAAGTAAAACCTAACCTGATTTAGTAGTGTTACTCAGCAGTGAAATTATTTTTAACTTCTTATGCTCTTAAATTACCCATAATTGTGGTCTCTAGGGACGAAAGTACTTTTTCCTTTTAAATTTCCATTGAAAGCCACAAACAGCCAGTTACATATTGCTCATGTTCCCGGAGAGGGGCGGCGCGGCGGCGGTGGAGGTGAGGTCAGCTGGTCGTGCAACTCGTGTCAGTAGTGTCAGTAGTGGGTCAGCCCGCCCTCCACCGCCCTCTCCGACGACTTGAGGCTGCCTGTGGCACACCAGTGCCTGGTTATCCAAATTTGAAAAAGTTGTCTATGTACCATTTGTAAGCTTCCCTGGGTAACCCCAAAAACAAGTAGCTATCTCTTTCTGCTTTGAGTGACAGGTAGAGAGTAAATAAGATAAGCGCTACTAGTATTTTTTTATTGGTCTGTCTTGAAAATTATTATTTTTATTTTAGATTTATTTTCTCGCAATCGAAGTATTTATCTTTAGACTGAAATGACATAATGACACTCGAACTATAGCCACCCTTGCTTTGCTCGGGTGGATAAATATGTCACGTCATAATGGACTATTTTATTCCCTTTATAAACAATATACTATTGTGTACCGTTTCAATGCATCGCTATGCTCGATTCTACTTTACAAATCCCTGCTACGCACGAGATTATTCCGATCTGACTGGATCGATATACCGCTGTTAATGAAACTTTGCTCCCTGTTAATCAATCTAGTAAAGTAATGTTTTTTTGTCTAAAAAGATACATTATCTTCTTAAGAACCCAAAACTATGCTGAGCTTCTGATCTATATTGTTTGTTGACTTTCTACCAGTACGTTCTGCACGCGATCGATTCCCGCTGGGAGGCCCCGTGGGAGAGCAAGGCGGCGGTTCTCTTGTACACGGAGCTGGCGATCAACTTCCTCAAAGTGCTGCTGTACATTGGCTTCGTAGCCATCATGGTCCGCATTTACACCCTGCCCCTGTTCGCGTTCCGACCAATGTATGAGACAATGAGGTAAGAAAAAAGTTTTTTAATAATTGGATTGCTATCAATGTTGATAACACCAAAAAAAACATTTTGAGATGCAGTTATCCTAGCTAAGTGACCCTGGCGTACTAAGCTAGCAAGTATTTGTGTGGTGAGAGCGAGTATTTGTTCCTAAGTCTCAAATGTTTTATATGTATTTAAACAGGTACAGATGGCTCAACGGAATATTGCATTACACATATTTAAATAAACTAAATGCACAGAAGAAAGAAATTGAGCCACTTTGCAAGTTCATCTTTTATTAGACTGTTCTTAATAAGTATTTTATTCCAGGAGTTTCAAGAAGGCGTACAACGACGTGGTGCTGTCCCGGCGCGCCATCCGCAACATGAACACGCTGTACCCGGACGCGACGCCCGAGGAGCTGGCCGCGGCCGACAACGAGTGCATCATCTGTCGCGAGGAGATGCATACCGGTGAGAAACGTGTGCATTTAAATCAAACATACAGTCACAACATTTACACATTTCGGGAAAGTGAGTTTTATGAGCCTTAACCGCCACAAAATATAGCACAGAATATACTACACCGTATAACGCCTTGGTATGTACTGTACGGGCGCGCAATCCGCAACATGAACACGCTACAGCGTACACCCGGAGGCCCGAAAATGAGAATGTATGCAAAATAAAAAACTTGCTTAATTTTGTGGCATAAAATGTCATTAGCATTACGTTATACTGAAACTAACAAAAAAAAAATGAACGATGTCGACTTTACACATGTGGCCAGTTTACAAACTATTAATTGAAATTTCAAATATGTTTTACGACTAATCTTTTTTTAATGAACGTCTAACGTCCGAACCCTATATTCAAACCGCGGATAGATAAGGTTTACTTTCGGATTAAAATTTGACATTTGCCCATACAAAATGTATCAAAATGTTCGGCCATAAATGACGACATGCATAAATAGTTTATTCTATAATATAACAGACAAACTGCTCGAAATTAAGATTTTGACGTTATTCGCTTTTTTTGATGTGTTTACGTCTTTGACCGTGACCCTAAGTCATTGTGATCATAGTTGTAAGTTGTAAGTATGTATTTCGTAATAAATTAGTGTAAGTATTTGGGATTTCCTATGTTAAAGGTGGAAAACATAAAAATTATGTAATTGCTTCAAATTCGGAGAAATATTATCAATTAGTCATTCACGGATCAGCGTGGCGATTCGTCTGTTTATTCATGTACCTAACGGCAACAACTTGAATAGAATGAATATAAAAAGTAAAACTCATGTTATTACTTCACAATTTTATCGCAAAAACATTACGTTAAAAGATATCAACCTGCGTTGCCATTATCTTGGTCGATAACTACGTATGAACAAAATTAAAATTCGTTTTTTGTGTGTTACTTGCATAAGTTACTGTTAAGAAGTGTTTCGTTGGCTGTTACTGATTAAGGTCAGTGAAATCATCTGCAGTATCTGCTTAGCTGGCTTTTCGAGGCCGCAGTATGTACCACTTAAGACTGCAATTGTTAACTTTTACATATTGAGCTCGCCACGGTGAGATATGACGTAAACAATAAAAATGTGGTGGACGGAACTAGTCATTTACTTTAATAGCCGACGTTGGCTGTGTGGACTAAATCAATGTCGGGGATCGCTTGTTTCGTCGGGCGTGGACTAAGTGGCGGGTGAAACTGGATACGTTCCTAGAATTCGGGTTGCATTATAGTTGTATACTTTAAAATAACAAATGAACAATTAACAACGATTATTTGGAATAATCGCAAAATTTCAATAACAAAAATAATGTAAAGTTCGTGTAACTGTTTTTAACAATTTAAGCTTCTAACTATTTTAGATTTTGTGAAAGTTTTTGTGTTTGACTTTAATTGGCTGACGGATGTGGATGATATCGAGCACTCAGGTAGTCATAGAATATTTTTGTGTCATGAACTAGCTATAATTTATTCTGAACTAAAAAATGCAAACATAAATTTTAGCGATTTTACGAGTAACAAGTGACATATTATTCATGTTAGTTAAATTAAAGCATCGATATCTGTCTGTAACCTGATATGTGCGGTCGAATAGAGACCGATGAAACTTGACTCTGAAGTATAAGACGTGTAAGAGGTAGGTATCTACTCGAAGGGCAGATTTGTGTCCCGTACGGACTTATCGACCGTTTTCTGTTAATTAGTCGCCGTCTACTTGCGCTTTTAATTAAAAATGGATGTTGACATTGAATTATTGATAACATTAGTTGAGAATGCTGTGGGACAAAACCCAGAATTGCTATAAAAATAGGCAATCATCTTTCGCTTGGAGGGAAATTTGTACTGCGTTAAATGATGGTTCAGGTTCTTTGTTTCTTCGTGCTTCTTCTTGTACAAATAGAAGGCCAAAATGAGTTCTTCTTATTGTTCGACTTTATCACACAAGTGTTAATTCTATGACGACCGGTTTAAAATTGAAGCATAGAGACGGCATTCGACGCTAACATGAATCCGGTAAAAAAAATACTTGTATACAAGGATATCTGTTTATTGACTATCCGTTTTCCGGTAAAAAACAACGGACGTCTACAAGCGGCCTAAGGCAAGGTCGTAGTTTTCTTTTAACGGAATCAAGATGACATTTGCAAACCCAAGATTGCGTTGTCGTTGGATTCATTTCTCCTGCTCTCTCACGCCAGCCAAACCCTTTAGCTTTTCTACTAACTTTAATGAAAGTAAAAGTAAAAATCAAAATGTCCTTTGTTGTTTCGGTGGAGCCCTTGAGAGGCTTAACGGAGTCCCAGGGCTCTGCGGAGCACATTTCGACGATGGCATCTTCTGGGTGAGCTCGCTTCATCGACAAAATCTTCGTCCTCCAAGGGCAAGAGTTAGTCAAGAGCAAACCCATTGAAACCTGGTCTACAGTATAGAAATCTGTCTCGGTGTCCATCTGATCGATGCGTGCAAAAGCTAAATAGGTAAATAATGTATGTTTTGGTGTCAGGCGCGAAGAAGCTCCCGTGCAACCACATCTTCCACGCGGCGTGCCTGCGGCTGTGGTTCCAGCGGCAGCAGACGTGCCCCACGTGCCGCCTCAACGTGCTGCGCGCGCCCGCGCCCGAGCCCGCCGCGCCGCCGCCGCACGCGCCCGCGCCGCCGCCGCCCTTCCCCAACATGCCGCCGCCGCCCGGTAACTACCACCCGTAACACACTACACTACAATAAAACATGGTTACAACAGATGTTACACTCTAATGTGAACCCAAACGTGTCCCGCTGTGCCAGCGTACAGATTTCAACATGAAATATGACGATCATTATAATTATACATTTAAATTAAAGCACATTTAATCAAAATTGTTATAGCAGCTGTTATATCATTCTATTTCAAAATCATTGTTAAGGAAATCATTTTAAGCCGGGAATATACCTACATGCCTGTAATACGGAACAGTAGCGTGCGTACTAGTTAACGGCATGTACAAGTAACTGGCACACAGTGAGTATATTTGCAAGTTAACTTGCAAGCAATCTCATCCAGACGTGCATGCTTGTAGTTATCGCATTCATTCTCACGTGCCGTAAGCATACGGTTTGCAGCCCCTCCCTCATATTGTATGCCAGTAAATCAAATCGGTTGCAATCTAGTTAGTGTATACACATGAAAGTAGATGGCACTTACAAGAAAGGAGCTGTTATGCCGGTGTGCCAGCGACAGGCATGTGTATTCCCGACTTAACTGCCACCACCATTTATGCCGTCCGTCCTTAGCTTAAATTAATGAGTCGTGATGGGGTGTATATCTAGAGTATACAGGGTGGAAAAAACGAACGCCACATCGACGGCAACTACCCTAAACATTAGAAATAGTAAATTCTACGCAAAGGAGATTTACTTTCATTGTTTAAAAAAAAAAGCTCCATTTATGGCTTTTCGAAAAAGAACTGAGGGCTTATTGTCTAACGCACTCGCAATCACGATCGTTTTCATTTTGAAAATCGAAGCCTTGTCTGCATACAAAATGAAAACAATTGCTCCACTTTGAAGCCGGGTGCGATTGCGAGTGCGTTAGACAAAAGCCCCTCTGGTCGAATGACAAATCTTCTATTCATTACATCATTAACTGACTGAGTGCGTCCGTTAGACAGTTTTCTCGATCCTAGACAGCAATATAGCAGGTAAGAGTAGCTGAGGATTGCGTGTGGAATGAGTCTGTTTAACAGTGTGATGGTTATGTTCCAGCCATGATGGGGTGGGGCGCGGTGCCGCCGCCGCCGCCGCCGCGGCCGGCCGCGCTGGCCAGCCTCAGCGCCGCCGAGCTGCAGCGGCTCGAGGGCTCCGAGCGCCGCAACGTCGAGGCGCGCCTGCTGGTAACGCACCGCACACACACACACACACACGCCGCTACACAGGGCAGGGGTGGGCTAACTTTGCAACAAGTTTTAGGAGGGGCCAGAATCGCGATAAAAATGCATTTTGTTTTAGAATATTTATTTACTAAGGGTAAGTTACGTTAGTTATGCTGGGTTTTATAAAGATCCGTTAGATCAAATTTCGGTCAGGAATGTCAATAATTGTATGAAGTTACTAAAATTTGATCTGACATATTTACTAACGGACCTTTATAAAACCGGGCCTTAGGAAGTAAATTTAACGACGACGCAAATATTGCTATGTGTTTCTGGGCGTGAGCTATAATCTACGGAAACTGAGCTTTGGGCGGTTTTCTATAATGAGCATGTTTTGTAGAATTTTATTTTTTCTACTATTAAGTCATCTCTCCAGAAGAGATGTTAGACCGGATTAAAACCCTTCGCTGGTCGTTCGCCCACCCACCCCTGACCTAGGGGATGGATGGTTTGAGTGCAGCGGACTACGCAACTCTAACTTAAACTAACTCATAAAATGTGTTTTTTGGATGGACTTATAAAGAAATTCATAAAATAATATTATTGAGCAAAAGTTACCTCCATTAAGTATTTCATGTCATACTTGTGACAGGAGTTCATGATCTGCCAAATTAAGAGCATTGTGAACCAATACTTAAATCACATGGCTGTAAAAAAATCCATACAAACTTATCTCCGGGCGATAACCCTTACGTCACTTACGCTTAAGACAGTTGATGAATTTATTGCGAGAAAAGTCGTTCGCAGGCAGGTCAAATCAGTGTTTTTGGCAGTAGCTATTATTAACCTATTGAACGCATTACGTCAAATACAAAATGTGTCACTTACACACCAAAAACTCTACGTTATGCTATGCAAGTAAAAACTTAATTCATACGAAATAAAGTCTCTTTTAATCTTCAACTTTGATGTGGCCGATTGTGGCGAAGTGGCACGACTTTCAGACCAGAGCCGACTGTGGCGTTCAACGGTTCAAATATCTCAATCTCTATAGTGTTTGCTGATTATAAATGCGTATAGGTATTTTTAAAATAAGAGAGGCAAACGAGCTTGCAGGTTAACTATATGTTGACTCTAAAGAGGCTAGTAAACGCAACCTTACTTACGGCCGCACTCAGAGTCAGTTATTCTGCCGTAGTAACTTCCTCAGGAAGACTTCCTGATTCCGAATATGTACTTAACTCAATTTGACAAAAAAACAGTTAGTTGTGCCCTTTCTCGTTACGACGGTAGTATTAACGATTAAGTCGTCCCTTAGGGAAGAATTTTCTTACATAAGTTTGCAAAGGGAACAAGTTCATTGTAAAATCTCTCTGAGTACGGCGGTATCACTTAAAATATTAGAGCAAGATGCCCATAGTTGCCCGTGAAAACGATGCTCATCTAACCAGCTCCTTAGTTATATAAATATTCATATATTTATGGTTACTTTATTATCCACGTACTACACACATCAAAAAAGTCTTGGGATAGTCAGTATCCCTAGACGAATTTGATGTTTTGACTCAGTAGTAATATGCCTATATTGAAATGTTCAGAACTGTCTAGGGATAAAAAATATCCCTAGGCACTTTTGATGTGTGTATTAAGCAATATGTTTAGTTTACTTTACAATGAGGACAATGGAAATACTTTGACGCGGCTAATTCCTAGTTGTTTTGTTTTTAGCTTCTCCGTGAGATCCAGGCGATGCTGGACGCCTCGGTGCTCCTGATGCAGCAGTACTCCACCGTGGTCGCGAACATGCCCCAGAACTGTGCCACCGTGGCCACGCAAACTGAGACAGTGTAAGTCTATTCGTATATATGACTAGAGGACGCCCGCGACTTCGTACGCGTAGAATTAGTTTCCCGCTACTCCCCCCCATTTCTTCCCGTTGGGGGTCGATTTTCGGAAAATCCTTTCTTAGTGCTCACTTACATCATGAAAGGAACCCATGTACCAAATTTCAAGTTTCTAGGTACAGTAGTTTCGGCTGTGCGTTGATATGTCAGTCAGTCAGTTTAGCCTTTTATATATATAGATTACTCTAAATACAAAATGCCACAAGGGATAAGTTATTTTTTAGAATTATTTTTATTGTATTAACACAATTACCGGAGGCTATAATCCTTTAACCGCCATTGCTATTTGACAATAATTTAATACTTTACCAACTGTAATACCACAATTCTTCTTATAGTCTTATTTGCTGACATCTCGCTTCTTACAACTTTTAAAAATAGTCGCAATTTAATCGATAAACTTCACTCCATTCTTTATAGAACAATACTCTGGATAAATATTCATAATTTTGGAATTAACTTTTTTAAACTAAACTAATGTGTTTCCATCCCCACCAAAAACCAACTAGGTATAATAATAGATTTTAAATCCCGTGTGGTCGCCTGGTTAGAATAGTGCCACTCCATGTCTTCCCGTGAATGTCGTAAGAGGTGACTACAGGAATATAGGCTTGAAGTACTGTTAGGCGATGGGCTTGCAACCTGTCACTAATACACTGGTCAACATGTACGCCTAACTGTGCAAAATGTGGTTACAGAAAATTATTAACAATTTTTTAGAATTGCTGTTAATTTTGTAGCTCTGCCTACCCTACTCTGGAAATGAAGGCATGAGTTTATGTATGTATGTAAATATAGTAATATTAAACTAGAAATTGTATGTATCACTACTCGTAATGAATATAAATCGGTCGAGCTATTCTCGAGTTGTTGCAAGACTAACGAACGGCAAATGATTTTTATAGGGAAGATAGTCTGATTTATGTGTAGCCATCCTCGTTGCCTTTGAGACAGAAAATAAAACAAAGATATATTTAATGTATATATGTATGACATATATGTGTATGTGTGTGTGTGTGTGTGTTATGTTGTTATATGTCATTTAGGAGTTTACAAGAGATAGGTGAATATTGGAACGTGCTGTTAGACATCAAGCAAGGAAGAAACGTTAGCAAGTTATTTGTTTGTCAGTACATACCTCAATCTATAAAACTTAAGCTGAGCTAGCCGTTAAGATTTCGAAAAAAATATTTATTCAAATCGGTCCAGCGCGGTCTTTGAGTAATCGGGGAACATACATTTTAAAAAAACACGACGATAAAAAGCATGTCAAAAGTAAAGATTTTTGTAAAACTGGTATTAATTAGGGTGTTACCCCACTAGGGCTGGCAGAAGCTCGCCGGGCCCGGCGCCGGCGGCGCGCGGCGCGGGCGAGGCGCCCCCCCCCGCGCCGCGCCCGCCCTCCCCCGTGGCCTCCTCCAGCAAGCCACAACCTAACGGAGCGCCCCAGACAGACCCCCCTGCTGCTTTGGACTCTAATAGGTAAACTTACATTTTAATTCCATAAAGGCCTGTTTACATTTTGCGTAGTAGTTAGTAAAATCGACGTGTAAACGGTCACGCTGTTAAGTGACAAGTGCGAGTGCGAAGTAAAGTGAATAGACGCTCGGTCTCTTTTTGCCTGTTAAGTAGTTGCCCCCGCACCATGTTAACTAATCACTTCTCTCTGCCCTTGCTACTTCACAAAATGTAAACAGGACTTAACGGTTCGTTATTCTGAACGAGTTGTTGCCTTACAAGTAATATTATGTAACCTGCTCCTGCATAAGGGACCTTTTCTCATTGCGCCATATATAGGGCAGGAAAATTGCTTACGAATTTATGATTTTTTATTTTATAATTTATGTCTTATGTCTTATGTTTAAACAATTATGTGTGTGTACCCTTCCGTGGTTTCAACTGATGCCAGCATTACGCTGAGTTGGGTCCTTTTGTTATTTATTTCACGAATAAATGTTTTTTTCTTTCTTTCATAAATTGATATCACTAAACCGAACTAAGTGAAAATATACACCATATTGTTTACACGGTGTTCTCTGCTTGTTTTATTCGAAAAAACTAACAGCTTTTTTGTTAGGTTAATCTCAATGTAACTACTTCTCATTACAAGCTTTCACAGATTAAAATTGTGTTTTGCTAAAATCCATTTGTAGTTATTTTAACATCTCTCTTTGGACCTTTTCTAGAGAGAAGACTGACTCCGACGCAGAGGAACTAAGAAGACGACGACTGCAAAAATTCACTTCGGATAAATGAGCTTTTTATAGAACCTTTTGTTCCAATTTCTTAACTACTATTTAATGTAAAAAGTGTTTCGGTAAATGTAAGCATTGTGTATTCTAATCATAAATAAATGTATTTATGTTTCTGTAAATATAAAGAGATATGCACATGAATACAATACATAATACTTTACTTTCTATCATCACACTAGGTTAGGTAAACAAAGTAAAACAGATGGAATTCATTCCTACAAATTATTATTTTAAGCTATCAAAATTACACTATATCTTAACAGTTATAGAATGCATTTATATATCCGTATATTTTAGGGTTATAGTTCTCTAGAACCGGCATCCCACTGAAGTAACGACTTGAATCGTACAGCTTCATGTTATTCTTGCAATACCAAATGTTCTTGGTACCATCCTTGCCATCCACATTCAAGGTGTTCAATTCTAAAACACCGAAATGGTACAATTGTCCATCAGTTTGGATGCAATTTATATATACTGGTTCAGGTAAATCCTTTACATTCTCCTGTAATTAATAAGTAAATTTAGTAAAAGTAAGATTAGAAATAAACTATTTAAAAATATTTAAATTGGCTTCGTAGTTTTTACCCCATGTATTTGTTTGGCGTATGCAGCGGCCACTGTGAACGCGTGTGTGAGAGATCGCCCCTCGACTTGGTTTGGAGTAACTGGTGTCTCATAGATGTTGCCTACTTCAGTCTGATTGAAATGCAACCAAGTTGTATGTGGGTGCTTGATGCTCACATTAGGTCTGAATGCTGGAACAAATATTATTAATAAGAGAGGTAAGTAATGAAGATGAAGAAGTGTTAGTCTTTTGTGATGTGGCTGTAAGCTGTTGTCAAGTTGCAAGGCACACCATTAGGGCTCTTCTAAACTGGCAACTTCTCAAAGAATATGTAGTCATTATCCCTGTTCAACATTCTATAGTCAGAACCTTTTCGTTTCGTCATATATATAAATTAATCAATTTACCATTATTACTCCATTATCAGTAATCACGTACCTTTGAAGTTTGAGCATGGTCATAATCTTTATTTATGTGCTTAATCATTCTCTTTATGTTTATTTTGAGGTAGTAATCTCTCGATGTATTAATAGATTTGATTGATTAACTAATTAAGAGAGGTTTTTACCCAGAATTGCGATCGAGACGAAATAAACGTTTAACAAAAAATCAATGGTGCTTTTATATATATGCTTATATTTGGTCCGTCATGCCAGTCTTTGAAATTTGAAAAAAAAAATACATTTCTGAGCTTCCATTTCTTTTTCGAGCTTCTGCTGTCTATCTATCAGTAGGCTGTATCTCACGAATTGTAATAGGTGGACAGTAAAAAGTGTCAGAGTGTATTTCTATTGCTCCTATATAATAATAAAAAATAAAAATAAAGGGCCATACAAAACTGTTATGTGACTGGGAACCTTTTGTGTCTGATCAGAGTTGCACTTGATTGGTTTCTAAACTTACCTAAATCAGAAAAACTATGTAAAAAGTTTTAACAATCACGGACCTGAAAAAACTGGTTTTTTAGGTCCGTGTTAACAATATCCAAGATTAGTAAATGAGTACCAGGGTCCAGGTCCTCACCAAAACCATTTGTCTTATTTTTGTACTGTTTAGTAACAATTAGAAAGTGTTTTTTTTACCCAACTGCTGAAGGAGGAGGCTAATGTGTTTATCAGCCTATATATTTCTTTGTGGCGCTTTAAAAACTAAATGCATGGGTCGATTTTGATGATTCTTATGTCAATCGATTTGTCTTAATCTTGTGAGCGTAACTAAAGATATGACAGTTATAAAAAATCAATATGGCGCAACCAGATGCCATTTTAATGGATTTATAATAATTTAAAGTTGGTCAGCCAGTCAGGTTTTTAATAGCTTGCTTTTTGTTATGTTATTTTTTTCAAAATGACTTTGTTCCAAACTAAGCTCTAGGCTGGTAATATAGGTACAGTCACCAGCAATAATATATATTATCCATCATTGGGCGCAAAAATATCTGACACGGTCTTATACCTCTAGTAATAAAGACCTGTCAGATATTTTTACGCCCAATATTGGATAACATATTATTGCTGGTGACTGTACTTAACAACGATAAATATACTTATAGAGAAATACATAGAAAACATCCAAAAAATACTCGCACTCATCACACAAATATCTGCCATTTTTTTGTTTTCGTAGGCAGGGTAACTACCAACTAGGCTAATGTGTCACCATTTTTGTATCTTAATAGACACATCATCAGTACATCTCATAGTCTTGATTAACAAAAAAAGGGGTTTCTGTCCCAAGTGTTACTGTGTATTGTTTAGCAGTAGTATACTCACGATAGTTGCTGTTCTCAGGATAGAAGTGTTCAGGGGGTAAAGTAGCTGTGTACTTCACTGGGTGTAAATCAGGTATTTCAACAAATGGTATATCAGTTCCTGGCACATCATGTTGTAAGGGCTTGTTACTAGTAACCAGTATGTGAGACAAGTCTTGGAACTGAATGAGTTCATCCTCTTTATCAAACACTGTGTGGCACTCTAAATCGTTAGAGACATATTTTGAATGTGTGACTTCAACATCACTGCTTTTCTCCACAAGTTGAATCAATTTGTTAGTGAGTATGATGCTGGAAGAAATAAAAATAAAATAATAAGTTATTTCAAAAAATTCTTGTATCTAATACCTTTTCCTCCTCACACCTATTTCTTTTTAGTTAGATAGGAGTATACAGATAAATGATAATCAAATTATAGCTATAACTTGAATCAATATTCCACATAATTATTTTTAAGTTCCTTACATAAAAAACAGCCACAATACAATAACTACCATGTAAATAAATAAATAAATAAATAAATAAACTACCTACAGTCAAACTACAACACAATTGGAAAGAAAATGCAATTACTTGCGCCTCTTATCAGTGATCCCCAGTATCCTTGGAAAGTTGTAAGCAGGTCTCACAGGGTCTTTAATTTTTGGCAACTTTTTCTGTTCACAGTCAAACACATTAGCTGACAAAATTGCTTTTTTAACACACTCATGTAATGCTTTTGGAGCAGGTACAGTGGCCAACTCTTCTATTTTGGGTGGTAAAACATTTTCAGCAATAACTGTCTTTGTAAGGACTTGTGCTTGTGAGATGCCTTCAAGCAGTACATTAGTGCTCTTAAGAGTGTAACACGGTCGCTCTTTATAATCAGGATGGTTCGCATCAAGTGGCAGAGGATGCTTGTAGGCGCCAACAATCTCAATTCTGTAAAAACATGAAACAGATTATAAGGGTGTCTCATGAAAAATGAGACGTTGACTAATGTTGCAAATTATAACTTGATTAACCTTTAAAACATTAGTTTATTACCGTCCCCGGGGCTCCGGTCGCTCTGTCACGAATTCGAGAGCATCTTCAACTTGAATTCCTTTCGACTTCAACTTCTTCTCGAATCCGGTGTCGAGAGGAACGCGCTTTCCTTGTACAAGCCAATGTTTTTTAAACATAAAACCGATGTGTTGCCTATTCAAAACTTGTGTGAGTCGCATTTTAACTTAAGATGTATAAAATAGGTTCTCGTCTCGAGTAAATAATATAACCTACAAATTTAACATTGAATTGAATGACGTTTAAATGACATGAGAGACAGCTGACAGCTACCAGTTACCACAAGTAAAAAAAAAGATTGATTTAGATGCGAATTAATTAAGCTAGACTATTATTGTAGGTTGGTAAGAAAGAGTTGAGAATGAAGGCGCTGCTGTTTGAAACGGAATTGGTATCATGATACTAAGCTAAGATAGCGGTCGTGGGTTCAAATCCCGGTAAGGGCAGATATTTGTGTGACGAATGAAATTTGTTCCTGCGTCTTGTATGTTTTCTATGTAATTAAGTATGTATTTCTCTACATAAGTAAGTTTATCGTTGTCGGTAGCACAAGTTGTATTTTCTCACTTGTCTCTCAGTGCGTCTCTATCGTTACTGACTAGATAGAAAGGGAGATTCGAGCGACAAACAAGTCGCGGGCAACTTGTGCTAGCCGTGCTGGTACCCATTGTGCAAGCCTAGAGCTTAGTTTTGGAGTCACTATGTGTGACATTGTCCCCTGACATTTATTTATTTATTATTATTATGCGCTTGGGCGACGACATATACATTTCTTGACTGTACCAAGGGATCTTAAGAATTTGTTAATCTTAACAGCAATAACTTAAAGGGGTCAAACTTATAGGTACCTATGCAACGAGCCAGGAAGCGGCCTTATATGCAACTTTTTTCAAAGATGACATCCGCAAGTTAGCTCTATCCCTTTCTTACAATTCTGTTAAACTTAAGGAGTAAGTAGTAGAAGAATTTGGTGCTTCAGTCTCCCATTAGGTTTTCTTTATACAAGGTGCCTATGTGTTCGGGGCTTTAAATGAGGGTATTGATTATTCTACTCCTCAAATGGAATTTCTTTTATTGTACGACTTTAGTCAGTGAATTAAAAGGGTAGGATACGATCTCCCGTGTTTCTTGGTGGTTACAGGGGTGGTACTTTAACCTGTATTTTATTTTGATGTAACGAGTGCAACGACAACATTATCCTGCGATTTATTTTATACGAAATTATAAAAAAAATAGAAATACCTCGTTTTTTAAGAGTTGTAGAACAAAAAGAGTTCCATTTCACACTTCACATTCAAAGCTCCGAGCTCAAAGGCACCCTGTATAAATTATGGTTCTCAAAATAGGGATCACGTTCTGTATTGCACAAAGGAAACAACAAATGATTTCGTAAATATATATTTTTAATTTTATATCTTCCATCAATACATACAACGACACTTATACATTCAAATTTGGCCAAAATTACAAATAGGTCTCACTTCGTAATGGCGGGTCGCATACTGGTAGGGGTCGTGGCAGGTGTTCTTACACTTACTGACAACTAGGACACCGGGAAGACAATGTTTCGAACCCTTCGACCGCCATGCTTGCCGAGCAGAGGTGTAAACACTTAATAAAGTAACAAGGTAGGTAGTCGCGCCAGGCAGTCGAGGGGTTAACAAAAAGTTAATGCGCCTCGCTCGCAGCACCGAGACTCAACAGGCATAGTCCACCAAATTTAGAACCGCAATGCACCGAACCTATAACTTTAATGGGAAAGTATGATATTGATGGAGGAAAAATATTTTACAAAATAAACCTTAACGAAATATCTTCGGTGTATGCTAGGAGCTATAAAAATTGAAAATAATACAACTAATTAATTTCATTACTAGTACGACGTTACATTCCTTTACCACGAGATCAGCGACGTGCGCGTGCGTCCCCGGCGCGCCGGCGAGACGGGGAGCGGCATACAACATGATCGTAACAGTATTGCCCTAAGGTGCATTATATAATTAGTTGGTACAGTTAGTCGGAAATGGCATCAGTTCCAAAACATGTCAGTAGTATCATTCTCAGTAGCGAGCTGGACTGCAGTTTCTCGGAGCAACTGTGCCTGCCAATGGTTAGGAGTAAGCCCTTTGGTTCTTCACACAACTTTGCCGATTGGTGGGTAGGTCTAGTGTAATTATACAGATTTTACAATCTTTGGACTTCTAAAATAATTTTTCGTAATTTTTTAAAAAAACTTTTTCATCATTCGATTCTAACTATGCTTTATTCTTACGCATATTGCAACAATTTGCGAATCAAACATACAACACTTAATACTTACTATAATATAATACCTAATTATTTTTATAAAGTACCTAACAAAATTAACTTATATTTACAGTTACCATTAAATTTTTAGCAGAATTTTCCTATTTCAGTACTCAAGTATCCATAGTCGCGACACGCATCGTCTCGTGCGCCACGGAAACGCTGCAGCTAGCCATGGCGTCCAGGGAATAATTTCAATAGGGTAGATGTAGTCTCCGTAATACTGTCGCTTGACTTAATTTGACTTTACACATGTGAGTGGAAGTACATGACTGCGAGTAACAATACTACATAGTGAAAACGTAATAAATCCTTAAGGCACCGTTGGTTTTTCTGGGACTTAATAAATAATAATGTAAATTTTAGTTTAGATGAATAATAGTACCCTGAACCCCTCAGGTTCGTCAAACTTCAGCTGAAGCTCAAAAGAAATCCACTGGTTGTATGAGATCAAAACTGAATAGAATTGTAGATGAACTAGGTTAAGAACGTGAATACAAAGGCAAATATGGTGTGATGTTAAATGTGTTAAAACCAGCCAGTATACGTATTTAACGCTGTGATTTTAAGAAATAGTTTCGAATTGAAGAGAATTCCGAATTTGAAAATGGTTGTTTTCTTGATTGTTATATGGCAGCGTGCCAGAGCGGGCCTGTTCTGCTAGCGGCGCGACGGCGCTCAGTCGTCGTCTTTCTTCTCCATCTTGGGTTCGTACATCGCGTGCAGCTGCTCCGGCGAGATTCTGCAACAAATTGTTCTGTTAGGAACGTGCTATCAGACCTGGCAGGTACTTCAATATGTGCATGTTAAGTCAGGATGAATTGGGATGTTCAAAAAAATACCCTCGTTTTTTTATTGAAAAATATTTAACAATAGATAAGAACAAACGTTTATTGACTAAAGTAAAACAGAAAAGCTGCAGCGCCAATTTTCAGCCAGCTCCGAATGTGAATAGACATTTTAAGAAACTTATTTTATCTATTTTGCGTTGTAAATGTTGTAATGATTTTTATTTTATTCCAAGTTTCGCCCTGTGCCCGTTGATATCTTTTGGTTCAAAAAACCTTAAAGTCATACGAATATTGAAGACGAAAATACGAATAACTTGATCGTTATAAGTATCGATGTCCGTTGCCCACTCTAGTTTAAATTTAAGGCGGCCTTTACGGCGCTGGCCAAAATTGAACTACCTAGTCGTATATATGTTGTAATGTCATAATTAGACTATTTTCCATAAATGCATGTTGGTACTCGAAGGTAATTTTTAAATATAAAAATGAACAGATACGGTTTGCAATCCTTGCGAATTCTCATACCCCATACTGTGTAATTCCAGATAGCCATATTAATTAGTGGAATAAACTTTACACCTACAAACCGTTTTTAAATATAGGTCGAGGCTTACCCGAGCAAGCTCTGCAGGTCACAGACGAAGCGGTAGACGTAACGCTTGCCAGCGGTCTTGTGGATGATGTTCTTGTCGTAGTAGTAGCGCAGCCCGCGCGACAGCTTCTCGTAGTTCATCTTGGGCTTGTTCTTGCGGATGCCCCAGCGCCGGGCCACCTGCACATCGATAAATTGCAGGTTAAACATAATAGAAGGGCAAAAAAGTGGAGGTCTAGCCACCGGCTGCTCGTTAATTCAGCAGTAAAGAGTCACGCATGACACAAAAATCAAGAATTGAAATTCAAAATGGAAGGTGAAAATTGTACCTATAACACCTACTACCAAAGTAATAAAGTAGCAACTGGCTCGACAGAGCTGACTGCTCTCCAGTAAGGGAGCAGGCTGGGAGTGTCGCGTTTTACCGAATATGTAGGTCAGTACCTAGATTCGGACGCCCCATTCAGATACTCGGATGTGACATGATCGAGAGAAGGAAAAAGAGAAAAAGTAACGTAGTAGGTAAAGGGACAGTGTTTTTTGGGGTAGGCTCGCGTTCAGTCGTAACCTTATACATTTATTTAACGAATAGCACGTGGCTTTGAGACACATGGAATTTGCCAAGCCTGAGAACTAAGATGGTATCTATGCCTCTACGTTATTAATTTCAGCAATTTAGCCTCACTTCGAAACAACACTTTTACATTGCTGTAACCTTTGCTTATTGAAATATCAAGTAAAATACCCCAGAAAATACCAGCATTTCCTTGCTCACGAATAAGCGAAATTAAGTGGTGCAAATAATACATACCTCATCAGGGTCGGTGAGCTTGAACTCCCAGCCGTCGCCGGTCCAGGAGATGAAGCCCTGGCAGCCCTTGTCCGTGAGCAGCTCCAGCAGGAACTGCCACAGCTGGATGGGTCCTGAACCTGCGCCGTCACATACACTTGCTTTACGATATACGGTGCATTTTGTATTGTGTAAACGGGATGTTTGCGGCTGTTTACGTTGACGACATGTTGTTACAAATGTTGGTAAAAATTAAGCATCATAATTTTCATAACCATGAAACTTAGATTTTTGTGAGTGTTAGTGTTTGTGTTTCTTAAAAAAATTATGTTGGTAGAAGCACGGTACGATACAGTTCATTTGATTATGAGTGGAAGACCGTCTATAAGGACGAGTATTGGGGGCTTAAATCCCTCTTTTTATCTGCCAATTAATAGGGATATCTTCTTATACAAATCGAAACATCTCTAATATCAAATTACATTAATTTTGAACTTTCACTTATTTATGGTTGATATTTCAAGTAAAGGATTATTTATCTTAGGACGCCTTAATTTTACGTCGTCAGTTCTTTACTGCCGTAATACCAAAAAGGGCGATAAACTGCATACTAATAGGTAGTATAAGCATTTTAATATGGCAACCAATAGAGTATATAATATATAATGCTTCGACTGCGACATTGCATTTAGCCGTCTTCGTTATAACGGCAGTTGACTGTTATGAAGTGTTGTAAGTGTGTAGGTACCGGTGAAGCAGGGTCCGGAGGCGGGGTACGCGAGCTTGTCCTGCGGCAGCAAGGCGTGCTGCTCGCCCGACCACTCGCTCCATTCGGAGCACGTGCCGCCGTACTGCTCGGGGTAGCCCTCGCCGTAGCCCTCGCCGCTGTACCTGCCGCCTGCTGCTGCGGAATAATATATAGGTTAGACGAGGAGAAATGACATATGTAGCCGGGGATTGAGGCTGATTTTCAACTGCCAGAAAGGGCTTAGATTCATCAAATATTGAACACCTATTTTTTGCTTTTAGAAATCAATCAAAATTGACAAATATAATAGAGTGGGGGGCTTGTGACTAGGGAATGCAAATAACCATACAAAAACGGTTAATAACCGGTTAAATTGCATTCCCTACTTGTGACGTCACATCGTGGTATAAAATGTGCCAAGGCGTGACGTCACGCGAAAATTCAACGCACTTTATCTTTGTAATTTTTTGTTAAATTGACAAAAGAAAAAATAAATGTGTTGAATATTTTTTGATAATGTAAATGACGGACTAATTCGATTATTTAGGACACTAGACTAGCCTAAGCTTTTGCTATAGAACTTTAGACGCCTCATGTAGTAGGGGTAAGAAAGCAGTAGGTATATGTACGAGTACCTATGTAGTAAGATATTAACAGCAAAGATTTTGTTAGCGTTTTTTTTAAGTCTGTAGTTAAGATGATGTCAATACAAAATAAACAAGGAAGTATAACCTAACCATACGTATTTTTTACCGGAAAATTAATACTTAGAATCGTAATCTGAGCTAATTAAAGTAACTTTGTTGTTTCTAACGTAAATTAAAGTTAATCCGTTAATGATAGGTACGTTGTTGATCGTTTTAATGAATCATTAATTAAAGGATTGTAGCAATTAAAACTGCTTCACGGCGTCACGGCGCGTTATATCAAGACGACACGAGACGAGAGAACCCGACACTGAATAAATAAAAGATGAAAGAACGAATTTGTGTTGAAACTAAATACCTTCTTTAATTTAGTCGTGTAACTCTCTTTGTTGCTACAATCGTCCTGTGATCTTTCTAATGAGGGAATGTGGCAGTTAGCGGGTTTTATTTGCTGTAATTATAAAGAACACGACACACACTGCGCGTAAACCAGGCGTCAATTAGGTACGTGATGTAAAAGTTTCGGCAATCATCAAGGGAAGATTGTACGCAAAAACACCTGAGGTAATCGAAAACTCGAGAACTCTAAAAGTTTTACGCCACGACTAAAGTCAAAATACCAAAGCCAGTGATAATATGATGATTGGTTTAATCCGTCTGTCTTGATGTCATATTGATCTGAGGGGCTATTGCCTAACGCACTCGCAATCGCAATCGTTTTTATTTTAAATATCCAACGCTTGTCTGCATACAAAATGAAAACAATCGTTCCACTTTGAAGTCGATTGCGATTGCGAGTGCGTTAGACAATTATCATTATTATGACACGTGAAAGCAGCCTGAGCCCTAATCGTCCTAATTAAAGACACTAACAAGGTCGAAAATATTTATCAAGGAATCGCTGCTCTGCCCTGGACCCCTGGTAAGCCAAATAGCAGCATCTCAGATAAAACTCCTGTAGCAATCAAACCCTCATTACTAGAGTTAGGGCTTTTGGTGGTAAAGCATGTTTCTAGAATCCATGGAGCCGGTATTTCCTATTTATTATAACACAGTCGAGATCATAAATATGTGTACACTTTAGTACCTTGTCTGTTTAATGTCATGTTAAACTGCCATACATGAATTTGTGACAGCGTTTTAAGTAACAAGGTACTAAAATGTACACATATTTATGAACTCGACTGTACATACCACTTTGAGTATTTTAATATTTCAAAATTCATTATTAATTGAATTGAAACTCTAAATCAATTTTAATAAATTTTGGTATGGAGGATATCCCTGCTGTGAAAGCGTTACAAACAAGCAAATATTAGTAGGTAGGTATGGAATAACCGAACTAAAAATGAATTTAGTTCATTTTTAAATTTGACCATACTTAAGGTCAAAATCAAAGTTTCATTGTATTATAATAATTAGAAAATAGCGACTCCATGGATTCTAGAACAACGATAGGTATGCCACCAAAAATTCTAATCCTTACTCATTACTAACAGGAGAGGATTGAATCTACTCTGGCAATAAATCTGAGATACCACTTATTGGGACAGTGCTGCTTTTCTAGTTAATTCTCTGGTATTTAACATTGGTTACCTCTTGGGTACGGTTTGGTGTAGGCGTGCGGCTGGTACTTGTGCTCGTGCAGCAGCGGCTGCGGCGCGTGCGCGTGGTAGTACTCGTCGAGGTAGGGCTGCGCGGGCGGCGCGGGGTACTCGGGCTGGTAGTACTCCTCCAGGGGGGAGGGGGCGGGCGGCGCGGGCGCTGGCGCCTCGTAGCCGTAGGCCGAGTCGCGCGGCCCGCCGGTCGTGTAGCCGCCTGGAAATTAACATTTAAAAACATGTTAATAATTTAAACCTTGAGTACCTTTTTAAAAGGACTCCTACTATTTGACTTTGCAAGAATGATACTAGAATCATTGTGTAACTCAATTTTAACACACGTTGGCATAAACGGCACGTACGAGATAAGGATGAGATATTTGGTGTAAAGGAGGATATACGTAGCTTGCTATATTGCCTACTAACGTTATTCTTATCACTCAAAATGTATGGGACGACGTTCTCGTACGTTACGATAAACCACGTGGTCAACTGTCATGAAAAGAAAAAGCGTTTGCATCTTGGCTACAGCCCCTTCTCTCCGTGCTACTAAACCCTACCCTCTAAGTTCTAATATAGAAACCTATATGTGCAGGAGATCGTGTATACATTCAATTGAGACAAAGATATATTCTATTGCGCGCATGAAATTGCAACGGGACAAGTCATCATCATCACCGCTGAAGGTCTCGTTGCTAATTCTTAAACTCAAGCGAGATACGTATGAATAACTCACATCCGTGACTTGGTTATCTACTGCTGACCATTTCATCACTTCAAAAACGTTTGAAGCGGTCATACGTCGCGCAGCACACGCGGTGTAAAATCAGGACGGTGCGCGCGCGGCGCCGGAGCGCGACGGTCGCGGTTCACGGCGCGCCCTTTGTGCGCGAGGGTTACCGAGCCGCTGCGTCTGCGCAGGTCGCTTTGTTCTTACTTTGTGCTGTTTGGTGTACAACTGTTCGCACCAATAACATTGTTATTTACCAATGGGGCTGTTCTTGGACTAAGTCCAATGATAATTGTCACTAGTTCTCCCTTTAGGCTAACAATAGGTACCTAATATTGAGTAATTAAAGCACTTGTCTCACCGCCGGCGAGGAAGCGATTAACTATAATCTATTTTCTCACACAAGAAATAAAACAAAAGATATAGATCCCGTGTCAATAAAAGAGACACAATATTTAGTTAATCGCTGGCTGCTTACACTGCCGGCGAGAACTCTCTCTACAACATAAGATATTTATTCCGTCCCGTGTCACTGCCTCGTGCCTACATCCTTCCTTTGCAAAGGACATAAGAAACTAAGCAAACTAAGTCCTAAGCAATATAATCTTAAAGTTTCAAAAATATATTCCATAAAAAGTATGGTGATAAGGAGATGCATATAAATAATTGATCGCTGGCTCTACTGGCTTTTCGCTCATCGTGGTCGTGGGACAAGTGTCTAAGAACTGCCGGTATCTCGCCTAGTTACCATAAGGGTTACCAGGGCTAAACAGAAAAAAAAATGGTTTTCGATACACACTATAAAGATCTGGACGCCTAGTCTGTTTCGATGTTTATCCGCTGGAATCGAGAGTTTTCTAACTCCAAATTGACAGCATTTACTTTATATAAGTACCTAGGTAGAAGGTAGGTCGCTACATGTTAGAAAGACTATTGGAAAAGCCCAATCACAGATTCTGACGTCGGGATTTCTTGTAAGAAATGATTCCGCTGAAAAGCAGCATGACTAGCTAGCTCTAGCCACAACGCAATAACAACATTGGTTACATGAAAGTTCATTACCACTTTAAGAGTTCTTCAATACCCAGTTTGATAACCCTGACCCGCCTTAATTATTCGGCTGATTTACAATGCAGATTGTCGACGAATAACATATCGTTACTTGCCCGTTACAGTGAACTGAAACAATGAAACTAACGGCGCGCTATTGTTTCTTATTAGAGATAATATGTGATAGTTGGAGACCAGAATTTGCTTTTGAGCTCACTTCGTTTGGATTCAGGGATGTTCTTTAAAAAGCTTGGAAACTACTTATTCGAAAATCGTATAGGTATAGAGCACGGCTAAACCCCGCCAAGTTTCAGTCAGAATGAGATAGAGGTATACTTGAGTCATTTATATATATCTTTCTCCCTTTTACCTACTTGTATAGCCTCTATTAGGTATACATTTTATCTGGAACTCTATTTTTGTTGTGTTGTATTTGTGTTGTGTGACGTTGTGTGAGCTGGATGAGAGTGCCCACGAATCGTGTTCGTTGGCGTGCAATGATGATGATGATGATTTATGTTGTAATGATAGCCATAACGTTAACAATACGATAACGATACCTATGGTTGAAACCAAAGTAGAATAGAGGTCCCTGACAGGTTTTGACAGTGATAATGCGTATTGTCGCCGTTACGATTGCTCTTTATTTACTTGACAGTAATGGCGGCCGAGTTAAAAACAGTACGAGTAAGATAACGTCAAAGGCCATATGGTTTTACACAGTGGAATAGAGGCCCAGGTTAGGAAAGTTCCAGAGGCGTGACGTAAAAGCAATCTAGATAAATCGTATAGGGTAGAGTTTTAGGGCCGCAGCGAGAAGCTGCATTACAGCCGTATGCAGCTGGTTAGTAGATATACTACCTATCTACTTAAGTTAGTATACGCGAACCATACGGCACGCATCAGTGAACGCTCTTATTGTATGTGTCTGTTCGGTTAAGTAACGAGGAGAATTACAATAGGTACTTATCTAGTCAGTTTCATATGTTCGTACTGTGTGTATAATTATTTAGATATTTAAGGATTTTTTTAATTTACCACGTTGATATTGACGTTGACTTATCGAAGGGTTCCGAAAGGGTAAGTATTTATAATTAAAATAATGTACAAGGAAATGTGAGTATGTTTTGAAGGCTTGTGCTGCGGATACATTCAGTAAAAGTATACTTAGTTCATGTTTTCGAATATTACAGGTGATTCGAAAACGTGGCGTATGGTATGATTGAAATGTTCGTGGTAGAGCGATTGTCCGCGGGTGACGCCTGACCCCGCGGTACCAACATAAACACACTGACCATTTGTAATCAAATGTGAATCTTGACCCCTTACAATAAGGCTCGCTATTGGTACTAAACGCGCCACGCGCGCCGAGCACGACATCGCTATACCTAATCTACGTACCTACTATAGATGCCTACATGAGGGAAAATTAGGCCCTACTTTGAAAATTCGAGGTTCGAAGTTACGTTAGCTCCCCGTCACTCGTCATTCGAGACTAAATCGGGAGAAAGGGATGGAGCTAACGTAATTTCGAACTTCGATTTTCAAAGTAGGGCCTCTGATTTAACACTTTCCATGTCAGTGACACACGGCGTAGGTAAGCAAACTTGATACAACTGCTAGCAGCTGCTCTGCTCACTTTGGCAGTGAACGGGTTAACTAGCTTGTCACTGAAGAGCACTTTAGACTTCGCATTCTGTAAGGTCTACAGTAAAATCTAAGATAAGGTAGGTAGGTACGTGCAAGATTTACGTAGGCTATATTCGCTTACGTAAATCCTGCATGTAAGTAGGATTAATCTGTCAGCGTAAGGTTGAATTTAATTTGCATGTCATACTCGTAGAAGAATAAGGTCGATGCGAAGCGTCTGGCCATTTTGAAGGGTTGATTACACCGATTTTCATTTCATTCATAGGCGTTCTACGTATGTAGGTACTTCAACAAAGGAGAACAGTCACGTTATACCTACCTAAGTAAAATTGTTTGAAGCTTTCGAGAATGTGATGTTATCCTTAGGTACCTAGGATATAAATATAAGGTTATTAGAGGAACTTGGAACCTATGTGGTACCTATACTCCTAAAAAGAGTATTGTGCTCTTTCTAATTAAAATGTCGCCAGCAATGCGAGCCTGTCTAATAAAAAATCAAACAGCTAACGGAAACACCTAATCAGGCATGTAAAAGACCCACGTGGTATTTAAACAACGCGCCAACAAATCACGCTGTCGGGCGACAAATAGACCCATTCCAAAACTATTTTAATGAACTCATAATGTCTAATTACAATTCCCTTAAGAGCGAAACATCGATATATTTTAAGGAAAACGCGTAAAAAGTCCCCGCGGGATTTGAACCCGTGCCCCGGCACAGATACGTCACAGGCTCGACGTTCGAGTGGCTTTGTTCAACGACTTTGATGTTTTGAGTCCGAGCGGAACACAGACAGGAATGTGGGTAGGACGTTAATTAACTGTGGAACACGCATTCAAATAAGTAGGTAGGTACCTACTTACTTACATGTTTTGAGATGAAAGCTTTTTATTTATATTTACAGAAATAGATAAGTTTATTTAAGTTAGTTATTAAATGTGGTTAAATTTATTTTAATGAATGTACGTAGTAATATAGATTCTTACGTATTTTTCCTTATAATTTTTGCATTTCCTTATTTCAACTACATACTCGTACATTGTTAGGCTTCAAGGTAAATCCTCGAACCGCTAAAAACCAATGACATTTCACAATTTTCTCGGCGCTTAAAAATATCGAAAGAAAATTAACGAGTTTTCTACGATATCGGCCGACCGGCTGATCGAGAGGGGCGTGAGCGGCGCGGGGGGCGGGGCGAGCCAATCGGGCGCGGCCACGCCCCGCGCCGCGCGGGTTGAAAGGTCGCTGCGACCATTGGCGCAACCGAACAGAACGAACATTTGAATTGAGAATGTTGTATTTGAAATTGGAATATGACTGAAAAATATATTCAAGGTTACGTCAAACGTCTCTACTTTTGATGCCACAAGGACTTGTCAAACACAGATTTGAAGTTGGAATGGGTTTCAGAGCGTGAATGAAGTGTCTGAATGGTAGGATAGAAAAATAACGGCTACTAATGGCTGCCTTCCACTGCGAGCGGAGCGAGCTAGTCCAAATGTATTTTTTTTGTCAAGAAATAGTTTTTTGTAATTCATTGCTTGTCTCCGCCAGCAATACCTTTTCACATATTCAAGTCTCTTTCTAGCAAAAAGAGTTTATTATCTAGGTAGGTACTTAACATTTACGTAGATATTTTTTGATTTTCCTGTCAAAATTATTTGAGACCCATATTATTATTATAAAAAATACTTTTTTTACTTTCACCTCCATTTTTTTTTTTGCGGACGCCATAATTAAATATTATACCTACCGTATGTCACTTCGACAATTAAAACGAATCGAGTGACACCTCGCATGTTAAAATCCGTCAAGCCGTTTAGGCTGCAGAGTGTGCCCAGAAATAGACCATACATATACATATACATACATACATACATACATACATACCTACTCTCGAAAAATATAACCCTCCTTTTGATGCAGTCGGGTAAATAATATCCTAGGTATCAGGATTTAAGGATATTATTTTTGGAAATGTTGCTCGGAAGGTCTGTGTCCTTTCACCTATTTAGGTAGGTATAAATTAAACTCGCAATAGTAAAATACTTAAATCAGAAAGTAGGTAGGTACCAGAATTAATAAGTACCTAGGTATTCAATTATCAAATAGTTACCTAGTCTAGTAGGTACATATTTTGTAAGGCCCCTTAAAGCTAATTTTAGTTTTTTAAACATTTGTATTAAAAAAAAAAAATGTAATTAAGTTTTAAACTGCCTTAGCCCCATATCAAGTTAGGGCTTAAAGAAACTGGCTTAGTATGAATCGGCAATGAGGCGGCGCAAGCGACAGTAACCTTAGACCCCGCAGCTGCAACTCTGTCCCACTTTTTTACTTGTTCTGAGAAACATGAGACCGCGAAAATGTTCTGTGACTTTTTTTAGTCTGTTCGAGCACGCGCTAAACCTGCCATATGGTGCGTTTGCGACAGACATGGCGTTCATTATAGGTGATATTTTATTTATAACAAGTTATGTTTTTATAGCAGAAATAAGGAAAATAAGCATTATTAAATTTTATATTTGTGGATAGCGCATCGCTCGCCACATATCGCGCCAATTCCCATTTGGGAGCGGAAGTCGAAATATGAATTTTTAAAATTAGAATCGACGCGGCGCAGGTGAGCGCTCGGTGACAGCCCGATGTCGCCCAAACGCGCTCTGTTTTGACACAAATAACCCAGCCCTATTAATTATAATTAAAATTGACTTGCCTGTGATAGATGAATTTCTACGAAATGAAAAGGAGGAAGAAACTTAACTTCCTACAATCTTTCAACCTTTTTATTACAAATTTAGGGCTAGTTGCAGCAAAAATACGAGTATAAATCAGGTAATGGGTACGCTAACGTTCGGATTAACTAGCAGGTAATGTCAAAATACCTATATGATACTGACAAGATTTTAACGGCGTTAATTTTTTCATCCTTTTGCTGTAGGGGACGGGCGGGCAAGAAGGAAAAAAAAAAAAAGTTTTAATTATATTTATTCGTAACTTCATATTTATAATCTTTGGATATTGATATATTAGTAATTAAGATCAAAGTTCTAAAACAAAAATTGTTCTTTGATTTAAACTTAAAAAAAAAAAACCTATTATTGGTTTTGCCCACCTAGGGCTCGCAAAATGAATACATTGATAGGTCTTAATCGTCACAAACATATGATTCTCGGCCATACTCAGTATCTTTGAAAAAATCGGAAAGAGGAAAGGGTTAAATTGGAAACCTTTCCAATGGGAGTATAGATGAACTGAAAAATAATAATTCAGATAGCCCGAACTCGGTGGGGGTCTTCGGTATAGCCATGGGTGCTCTATTTTTCTCCTTTTGAGCTATCCGACACGATATGAAATACATTTCAGTTCACCTATATAGGCCATTGGGCCACACTGTCTAACTTACGGTAAAGGACTCGTTCGCTCGTTCGTTTCGCGAAACAAAAATGGTGAAGCAAAAACTCAAGATGAATATGTTTTTTACACGTATATTTACATCAAACTCTACTAAAAATATCAAAATATGGCTATAGCCCTGTATATAATAAACTAGCACAAGGTATTTACGGTGTTTGTTTTTACAAAAAAAAATTGCTTACGTAGAACGTGTGTTAACTAATCTATTCTACCGGATGACAATTAACAGTAAGTGCATGTGTGTAACGAGTCGAGTGACAGTGTAGTTCTGTCTCTTTCTATCGATCAAGTTACGAACTAGAACAAATATTCTTCTTGCTCGCCCTCTCCGTCTTGCCCACCCGTCCCCTAAGTGGCCATAGGTAGTTGGTAAAAAAAAACATAGTTTTTTGTTACATCTATCTAGACATTTTCAACAATATTTTTGTTTACTCCTGAACATCTGAGATCTATTTTGTTATATTTAATTAAAATGTCCCCGCAACCAGCTTTATATTTCAGAGATTCGTAATAATTTGTCAATTAAGAGACAAGTTGTCACACACAGAGCCGTTGTAATAAAACAAAAATTGTGGGAAAAACGGCCAGTTCGAAAGTAGAGGAAATGGTTGTCAGCGCGTGGTGTTTAAATCAAATTCAGAATTGGAACATCTTTCGACGGGAAGTGTTAAATATATTATTTAATGTCGCAGATGCCACGCTTTGTTATGTAGACATTTCCTAACGCAATTACTTTTATTATAGGTACAGCACTCCCAGCTTCTTAATAGCCTTCGGCTGGCTATCAGCATCACACTTGCACCCGCTACTGACAAATTTAGTTGTCACTATCGTGTTTCATCAAAAAAGAAGATCGCTATTAAAAACTAGTAGCAATGTACTAGTTTTTAACTCGGACACCATTACTGTCAAGTAGGTAAATCGGTAAGAGCTATCAAAACATTGTGACAATACGATAACAGCTCAAAAACTATATTATTTTTACCATATTGAATAAAGACCGTGGTATGATGACTAAAGTGTTTTTACATATGTACCTATATATGTATAAATATATGATATTATAAATTATTCGCAATAGCTTATTGGTTCATTAAAAAAATGAAAAATACGTCCATAAAATCGAAAATTATAGCATATGACCTCAACTTGGTTTAAAAATAAAGAGTCCCAATCAGTTCTCCCGCGAAATTAACTAAACACCAGTCGATATTTACAGCCCATAAAATGGCACATGGCGCACCGAACGTACATATTTTTAACCATCCTATACAATGTCTACCAAAGATATTTTTATAAAAAAACTAAAATTTACAATAATATCCGGTGGAATATTATGTTGGCATTAATTTATAATCAAACTGTCGCGGCAGATGTGGATTCAGATTTAACATAATAAAAACAAGATCGAGTTTATCGATTATTTATCTGTTCATTTTGTATCTACGCGATAAAAAGATGGGGGAATAAGAATTTAGTGTCTGTTGATGATAATGCACATGCCGACGGAGTCCGAGCCGCTAACGACGGAGGTTTAAACACTTTATGTATCGGCCATTACACTGGCCGAAGTGAGCATTCCTATATGTAGAGCGCACAGGCTATTAGACAGCGCGTGTCTGATATAGGTAATAACAAATGTGCAATTCTAAAGTACATTACGACGATAGTGGAAAAAAACATATATGCGCCACTTGCAATTTAATTAACATAAAACAATTAACAGATATACACTAGCAAATACTAATATTGTTGGTTTTCTAGTTTCTATCGGTATTTAAAATGTCGTCAGTCACTATGTTAGAGCAGTTTATAGACGATCGAACTTGAATCTGGAATGTTACCCTAATAGAGGCGCAGATACCAATTGTCAAAGTATGATAGTACATACACGAAACATGTCAAAAACTCTACCTTTAGTAGAGTTAGTAAACCGTTCTGACGTTACTTTATTTTTCCATACAGTTTATTATTATATTAAGCGTTAGAAAGTGAATGTTTACACGATTGTTTTAATCTCTAAATTCTATAGAATTAGGTAGTGGTTTATGCCAGACCTAGAAGGTTGGTGAGGGCAGGTGTCGAGGCACCTGCGCGCGCGCTCGTTGCGCGCGCGAGGGGCCGCCGCGCCATGACATAAGGGAAGCCGTAAAACAAAAAAATATCTAATCCCATCACAACGGCAAAAGGCTCCGTTGGTCTCTGTAACTTTGTGTCAGGTCTACCGAACGTGACGTTGTTAGGTCATGTCTTTTATTTAATTTTTTTAGCACAGTGTGCGCATAATAAATATTATGTCGATGTAATAATAGTTAGAACCGGTACCTACAATCACCAGCAATAATATATTATCCAACTTTGGACTTAATAATATCTGACACGTCTTTATTGTTCGACTTATAGGAGCGTGCCAGATATTTTTGAGCGCAATATTGGAATATATATTATTGCTGGTGACTGTACGATATAGGCCGTTATAGATTACAGTGATGACGACAATATTATCCCTCGCTGTAAATATGTGATCAGACGAAAGTCGAAACAGAAAAACCCCGTATGCTCGATAACTTTAGGATTTAGGTAAAAACAGAACGGTTGAGTTGACGCAAGTCGACGCATTATCGCGTATTTTTCCTGAAGTATTTTCCCATCAAATGAATTTCCTACAAACTCGATCTTAATGAGGCTAAACTAGGGTTTAATGAATATGGGTGGTTGGTGACTAACCTTAATGGAATGTCCGGTAATCTGAATAAATCTTGCAACCACCCAAAACGCGGAAGGTGTCTTAATTTTCATACAGAGCTTAACTCGGTTTAAGTAAGATAACGTAACGTTCTGATAGCGTCTTAAGCGCTGTCAAAACGCTTTGGATTTAAAGCATTTGCCACTCTATAGTGAAGTGTGTGAAGGTTTAATTTGGTAGGGTATGGGTTGTTGGTACAGGCAGGATATAGCGGCGCTACTACGCCGGAAGCAAGCGCATCAATGGCGCGACGTGACGCGGCCTGTCACGCGTTAACGATCGCATAAAAACTTAAATATTGTCTATGTTCGCCGTGACTTTTTAATCGACGGCGGCGTTGACTAGGATTGTTCTTGCTACCATGTATAAGTAAGAGTTAGAACTGATGAACTGATGATGAACATTCTAGATTAATTTTAATTATAATATCTTAAAATATAAACCAAACCAAATAGATATTAAGTTACGTATGATTTATAATCAGTGTTGACAATAATATGGTAGTGGAACATATTTCAAATATTTAACCGAATGGATTAATTTTGTAAAATGTGAATTTGAAATTTAAGAATAATTAAGCAAATTTAAAAAAAAACTTAGATCACGGGATAGTGGTAATTGAATGAACGATTATGAGCGGGAGGAAATGCGCCGCGCCGGAAGTGGCCATACTGTGAATGAACGTGACGTCGGCGGCGAGACGATGACGTCATCGTGGACATGTGATACCAGATATCCACGAGGTCCTCACTTGGTTAGAATAGTCGTTTTCTTAGTATAGAATCATGTGTTGCACTCACATGCTGCACTTTAGCAGAGTAGGCACGTCTGAGTTGAATTAAAATTACAGCACTAATAATGTAGGTAGCAAAAAGTATCTTCAACGTGTTGCTTTATTTTTTTATAAATTGAGATTGATACTCCTAGTAGGTATGTGTAGTTAGAGGATACATCTTTATTTGTAGTAGTGGAGTCAAAATAATAATTATTAAGAAGTAATTTGGAAGTTTTGGAACACACACTCGTCTCTCTCGTTTCGATAAATTACTTGTAGGTAGTTACATATCCATTGCAATTGTCATCCCGTAGGTCGCAATTATCAACCTAAACTGCAAAAAAGACTTCATATCATATTGCTTTAAGCGTTTCGCTAGCTTCTTCCAACCAGTAGGTTAGTAATACAGAGTGCAATATGTTGCAAGCTGGTGCAATCTTAATTGAGGTGACCTAAGTTCAATTTGGATTGCTAACGATCGTGGCACCCTGCGAGGCATTTTATATCGTGCAGATGGGCGCAGCTGGCCGCGGTCACCTTAGAGTGAGACAGGTGACTCTAACGCTCGGGATGCCATTCTATCATACATCATATCAGAAAAACCGAAGATAGAAAAAGAAAAACTAACGGTGAGACGTCACCGTTCAACGTTTGTTTCGAATAAACGCTTGCAATTGTCAGCAACTCCTGCAGTTCGAGATAGGTGCAAAGTCAAACAAGTCTATACCCCTGAGTCTCTAAAATTCAGAGTCTGAAAAGTTTAGGATCTAAGGATCAAATTTATATTTACGAGTAAGAACTCAAAACGAAGATTGTAATCATTCGGGTAGGGTGATGGCACCAGTGTTTGATACTTTTAGCTGACAGGCACCAGTAATGGGCACTTCACTCTTAATTCAAATTTCATACGGTTCTAGATTGATGATGTTGCAAAACAAATGAATAACCCTTATCTTGTGTAAAAAAGAATCAAATGTCCATCATTGGTCCTTGCCCATTACTGGTTCCGTCACTCTATGGTAGAGTAAGACATACATTTTAAGCGTGTAGAGACTTGATAGTGTTAAAATTAACGACAACGATCTTCATTTGTTTCTAAATAAGGCTCACAGCCAAGACAGCGCCATAACGCCGTCGACTCTACGACTACAAATGATTCGCCTCGATTCCCGATTGCGATCACGCAACGTGTTAGAATGAGATTTGTGACTACCCGCAAAAGGAAGGAAGCGATTACTGAAAGGTGAGTAACCTGCACCGTTACTCTCGGCCATATCGACCGACATTTTGTCATCACTCGACACGCGTCGACGCGATTAAATCTGACCAAACTGTATGAATATTCATGTTTCGCACGTGGTTTGCATCATAAGTTGATGTCTAGTTTTCCGTTCAAGCTTATAGGACTAACAGATGGCAAAATTGTCTATCCGTTTTTCAAAATTATTGCCAATCATTTTTATATTTTTTTTCCTCTTCACAGTTCAACCTACCTATGTTACATGTCGTTTTATTTGGCTATTAAATGCCATTAATGTATATTTAAATATATTCTGTAAGCAAATTCAACGCTATGATGTTATGACACGTTTTAAGGCAGACCACAAGCAGTTTTAACAAGGAGATTTTATAACTTATCTAATTTACATAGAATAAAACGTTAAATTTTCATAACTTATTCAGAGAATAGATAGTTATGATCGTCACGTATCTACGTATGCAAATGTCAAGTGTGTGACAATGGCGAAGCTAGTGCGAAGCTTTATGCGCGTCACGCGGCGGAAGCGGTGCGCCCGCGCCGGATCCAACATGGCGGGCGAAAGTGCTTCCGGCCGGAGCTTTCAAACTTCTCAATTAAGTCCTTATACGTCTTAGATATCGTTCGTAATTAAACATAGTGTTCAAGGGCTTTACGTTTTGGGGAAATATAAATTATATTTTACGGTGACGTGGAGCACGACTCCGAGCTGCAGTTTGCTATAAAGACAACTGAAGACGCCAGAATTAGTTGAAACAGATTTTCAAATAGGTACGTAAAGATATTTTTTTATTGACCATTTTGTACTAGGTATTTATATTAAATCTCTACAATGAAATCTTAAATTTACGTGAAATAAATCTATTATTTCAGTAATGTTCGTATTTATTTATTATTTGCCTTGTTTAAACCGCAAACCGTTAATGAGTATAGGCGGTTATTTACCTACCAATATTTAATTATTACAATAAATAGGTAACGTTACGGATTTAGCATCAATCACAATGTATGTTTTAGTATAGGTGCCTACTTTGTAAAAATTAAACGGGTGTCTTTGATTAAAGAACAATAATACAAACGTTACCAATTATAGGGAGTTGATACATATTAGGTATGCTATTTGTTATATTTATCAGGAAATTAATAAAATTCACAATTTAAAGATGGGATGATTGATTAAGTCATAGAGTCAAATTCAATAGCAAGCTCGCTACAGTGTGTGCTCTTTGCTAAGTAAACATACTTATGAACCATTTTATATTAACTAAGCCAGGTACATATTTTTGGGATAAGTTAATTAATGTACAAGTAACAGAGTAAGTTTATCCCATATACTTATGTGGAACAACAGGAAAAATATCCACCTACATTATGCGAATATAATTAAAATGAGATGAATTAACGATAAACCCAGGAACGTTACGTAAGTAGGTTTCTCAGGGATTTCCGCGAAATACTTAAATAATATACCTATACAAAAATAATGCTGATAAAATAAACTCTTAATAGTGGATTGAAAAAAATAAAAATAGTATCTAACTATCGATTTTCAGGTAAATCAGAAGTAAAATGGCAAAAAAACTGTAAACACGTATTTTTTTTTACAAGTAATCTCTCATGCAAGCCAATACATTAAAAATAAAGTTATTAGGTAGGTATATACCTATTGCCGTTTGGTTAAGAAATTGTAAGCACTATGACGATATATTTTTTTACAGATGACTATTCTTTATTGAACTGAATCTAACCTGTCAACGCGTACGCAGGGTCGGGACACATGTCTAGTGTCGGGTCGAAGGGCCTGTTCTGTTCGTACTGCAGCTTCGGGGTTGTGGCGGCCTGCTCGTACCCGAGCCGAGCCACGCTCGCCAGCGCCTGCTCATAGTTCAACCTAGGCTCTACTCTAGAGTCTCTATGCTCCTCGTAAGGTTTTAGTTTAACACTGTAGTCCGTGAAATTGAGTTTGGTTAGCGCGGACATCGGCAGGTCGAGCGCGCTCGGCGGCACGGCGGCTTCGCGCGGGGACTCCACCAGGAGCATGCTGCCCACCGGCCCGGCACCGGCTACCGCTACCACTAATCAACACCTCATCACGAAACACTTTTCTTAAAGTAATATCAAAATGTTCACTATATTATTTTATAGAAAAAAAACCAGCTTTAATCTTAATAAGTTAACCGTAAATTATTTTTAAAATCCGTGAAAGTTCGCGCTTCAAATGACGATCGGAGAGTTAAAGGTTCGAGAGCGACCGCAGCACCGTTTCGCTTCGCGCCTGATCGACGACTGCGAGCTTTCGGGCGGAATGAGAGGGCGGCCGTGGAAAATGTGGGCCGAGTGTGAACGACGAGAGCCGAGCGCGCACGAGTGCCGGCGGAGACACACGAGCGCGCCCGACCTGTCGCGCCACCTGCTACACGACCAACTGTTGCGCAACCGTTGATTTTTTTGCTAACCCTCCAGAAACATGAAAATTAGCGCAAGCACATAAATTAGTTTATGATTGTTCAACGACATACGAAGGGACCTCGCCTGGACGAACAAACGATAAAAACCAGCGTTAAGGATATTCTACATTTCAGAAAGGTAACTATTTATCCTAATTAGATTTACTATATATAGATGAATAGATCAGTTTTAATTTTAGTAATCATAATTTAATTAATTTTGCATTACATCAAACTTTTTTTCTAAAATGTAAATATTTGCACTATTGTGCCCGTTGATGTCTTTACTATAAAAACTAAAGGTCAAAAATGTAGAGTCTACACCCAAAATAGAACTAGCTTGATTCTCACAATTTAATGTGGGTTAGGAAGCTTATTCCTTAAATAATAACGCTTACAAATATGGTCTATCCTAATTATCTATCTGCACTTATCATAAACCAATAAATAAAAAACGGAGTCTTCATTTCAATAATCAGGTTTAAGAGCGAACGAAATTCTGAAATGTTGACATTCATACATTTACTTGGCGTAAAAATACCTAAATGTATGTATGTAAATAGTAGTGCTTCTGAATTATACCCTACCCACGTAATTTTCAAACTTTACATTGTAACTTACATTAACGTCGCAAATTGCTTGTAAATTTTGAGTGTTTACAGCCAGCCATTGTTTCAACGGGCATAAAAACTGCGTTCTTGACATTAAATTGTCAAGAACAATGCAGCTACGCCTCGTAGGACAATTAACGTGAGTGACGTCTCACCAAAACCACGCGTAGTAATACGTCAAGGAATCCTCCCTCGCTGGCTCTTCCAGACAAAATATATTTATGTCCTATATCTTAATAGGTTTCGAGGGACGACCTAGTAACATAGCGACCTAGAGAAATCGCGACGATTTTGAAGTTAATTTTCACCTGCCGCGTTGATTTTACTTTTTTTACGCGATCCCACCGATCAGCTGAGATCATGATTCGATTGACTCTCCTGATTGGCATCGGGCACTAACTTTTTAACTCGCCCGCAGCTGTCATCATTAGTCATCCATTACTTGACATTAACGCAAAAAGTATTTTTCTCTATTTTCGTCCGCGGCTCCGCTAATTCGCCGCGCTGTGACGCCGTAGATCGTAATTACATATAAAATAATGACTCGGATGACGCATGCGCGGCCTTGACGTTGATTCCTATTGTTTGATAGCGGCCGTGCCCGAGACTTGGAAACCACTTGAATTTTAAATTCACTATAACTCCATTTGCATTGTTCGGAGCGGCTGTTCGATACGCGTCAGAAGTGGGATTCTGGGATGTTGACAAAGATTGGGACAGATGTGTCCGAGTATCAGTTTCCGATATTGTTACTGATCGAGATTTAAATGATTCGATGGGAGGGCACGAGCTGGAGGGCGGTGCTGTGCCAAAATCAGGTCAAGTTACAAGGGGGTGGGTTGGAGGGGCACAAAAGGTACCAAGAAGGGCGCGATGCGGGATAATAGGCACCTGAGCACGTGTGCCGCCGGATATAGAGGGGCTATTGTCTACCGAAGGAAGTGATTTTGATGCGTCAAAAATGCTAGACACTGAGTTTCGTCATATTAGTGTTTCTATGGCAACCGTCATTACCGTTAACAAGCACGCAGTTGCTTGATAAGCGTGAAGGATTAAGCTTATTAGTAACTTCGTAAGATAAGACAGGTTAACAAACAATAAACGTACCTCAATAGTAATAACGCAAAATAAGATAAATATGCCATCTCATTTAAGTTTTTTATAGAAATTTACTAGTACAGGTACTTTTAAGGATAAATTATAGGATAAATTATATTGCAGGTACATACCCAACCCAATAAGTAATTTTCAAGAGAATATAAGTTTAAATATTACAAATGAATAAACTTTTTAACTATCATAGTTAACAAGTTTTTAATTTTTAAGAACTAACTATCTCCGTGGTTCCACAGAATCTGCACCGTGCATTACATTACATTAGAAATGCTATTACCGCGAGCGCATCTCCGCCGCTGAAAGGGAAATGGCGCGGGAAATGAGTTTTCGATATTTGAATAAATGGGCCGCGGAAATAAACACACGCGGGATATTGTCTGTGCTCGAACAATCTCAGTTCATCACGACAGAGCTGGCAGGAAATAGAAACGCGCTAAATGCCAACCTCTTATTACGAATATGATTTAAATGTTGAAATTATAAAATGGATCATATTTTGTTTAAATTCCAACCTTCAACGTGCTCTGAGTGCTACTAGTAACAAATAATGCGAATTTGATTTGCTAATAAAATCTGAACGCAAATGGTCGGCGTAAGAACAGAAAAGAAAATTACGTATGGCATGAGCGTAATATCGATCGAAATGGCAAAGCCGCATTGATATAAGCCGGCGGGCGGCGATCGATATTCACCGAGTAAAGGCCGTCATTCCCAGCGGCAGTTTAAATTTAAAAATACAATTTACCAAGGAATTCCCTGCTTTGAATTACATTAAGTGTAAACAATAAAGCGCTAGCGAGCGTATCGGCCGCGGCAGGCGACGGAAGTGCCAGATAAACAATCTTTTTTAGATAAAACATTGAAAAACAGAACATAAATCTGTGCGACACGGGAGCACTTCATCCAGAAATGTCAAAGCTTTATAAATATCTAACGGTCGCATACGATTATCCCGCCTTTTACGAGCTTAAAAAAAGATTTAAGCACTCCCCGTAACCTTTGCGCTAATTAAAAAGCGGGGTACATCCGGTTGTTCATTTGGTATACAAAAGTTATTGAATTCTAATTTCAAATTTGGAATAATTTAAAAGGGTTTGGAGGTTAAAAACGTTAGTTTCCTGTTAATTACAGACGATGTCGTATTTACATGTATAGGTGTATCGTGATAATAAATGTTGTTTTTTATTAATATTATGATAATTGGAAAAATGTCCCTTTAGATTTTGTTTTCCTAAAAACGATTTAATATTTTTTCTGCAATTCCGTAAGAACAAAGAACCTATCGCACGTTAAATCCAACAGTGACAATAAGTTACGAAAAATACTAATTATTGCGATTATTAACTTTTGTATGAATTCCTTTTTTTGCATAGTGTCGCTGTCGGATTTATCGTGCGCTACGTTGGTAAGTTCATACGATGCGGCAGTCAGTTTCCAAGTCATCCTGAATCATATTCGGCCAAGATAAAGAGCTGCAGCGCTCTCGGCTTCAAGTGGGCGGCGTTTTAAACTGGAGCTCGCGGGACGTCACTTCCGGTGGCAATAATTCTTCATCCCGCTCCTCACGGCGACGGCGAGATACGACATTTATCATGCTTTAAATTTGGATAATTTTTGTCAATGACATTGTTTTTGGTCTACTATCATTTTTCATGGAAATAGCGATTGTTATGCTTAAAAATAAACAATCAAGATTTGAATTTCCGGTAAGATAGAAAAAGTCAATTTTAATTGTTATAATCTTTTGCGATTGGCTATCGCTATCGCAATCTAAACATTCGTAGTACTACGAGTGTTGTTAGAGTGAAATAAAAACTTCAGAATGACCCGTGTCACTGTGACACGGTGACAGTGTTGTGACAGTGCGTGACAGTTATCGCGTCAGGGCCGCGGCCCACGCCGTCCGCTCCCACCACCGATAACACGGGATAACTGGAATAGGCATTAAATATACTTATTTAATATAACTATATACCGAAACAATGGAACTCCATCACTTTTAGTTCCGAGGGCGAATTCATAGATTGTGAGTGATTTTATGTATCCCTGTTAGTACAGTCACGAGCAATAATGTATTTCCACATTGCCCTTAAAATATCTGACACGCCCTTATGTTTCTAGTTTATTGAGTCCAATATTGGGTAATATATTTTTGACTTTAAAACGATAGGGAATCCCAAAAAAATGCAATGTTTTTTACAAATTATTTTCATCTTTTTACCATGGATTTATCCTCGGATTTTTTTTTACAACGTTCTACTCATTGACGTCTTTTGGATCAAAAGCCTTAAAGGTCGAACAATCTTGCAGTGGAAAATACAAGTAACGTATCGTAAAGATCGCACTTGTGTAATAATGCAAGTAGGTAGGTCAGTAAGTCTTTTCCTCAATGTGGTTATTGGATAACCACATCGTTAAAATATGGATAATATGTGATGATGTTAAAACCACTTCCAAAACGATTGTGTACTTAAAAAAATTAAGCGTAGGTAGGTACAAACAGACAGACAGATATATAGATTTTGTTTTAAAGTATTCAGAGATTTAAAAAAATACGTCCGTTCCAATAATTCAATAACTAATTTTTAATTTAACATCAATGTTTACAATCACAACAAGTTGTGCTAAAGTAATTTTACGTCTTTAAAGAAATCATTGAAACGGCAAACCACATGCCTACTAGAAATAGCGATCAAAAGGACGGTGTCCCGATAAAGGCGATCGGCACAATTAAGCCACCACCTAATAGCGGGTAATGAACACTCGGCAAATATTTGTTCTTGCGGGGATTCCTCGATGGTACTCGTAGAGCCGCAAATACGACAATTAATTAAATTCGGCGGTTCAAAGGCGCCGCCGCGGGCTTTGTCGGCGCCCGGCAACCCGACACTTGTATAGGAGTCATCGCGAATCTATTGAGACGGCGAGCCCTTGCGCGGTGCCTTACTCACGCCTTTTCCCAAAGGATTCCGCAAACACCTGCGACGATCAGAAAAATCTCGAATTTCGCACATTGTCAATCGGTTGAGCGTACGTGGGAGCGAAGCACAAACTAAAAAATATTCATTTTATATATAACTGGAAAGAACACGCTGATAATGCGTTATCGGCGTTCCACGAACCGCACAAATGTCTGCCTCGGCAACAATGTGGTAGGTACTCACAAGATCATAACTCAATTTTAGGATTTTTCCGTAAATTATCGTCATTTTTACACAGTCATAATCTTTGTGATTTAAAAAGTCAGATAAACCCGAGATGTCATTAAAAGCTCTGTAGCCGTATGAAAATAGAAATAAAACTTTATTGAAGCATGAAATTTTATCAAATGCTTTTGAGAACATAAATAAGCCGTAAAGAGATGGCGATAAGGATCACATGTGTAAGCTCTCTTTGTGATCGGCGGACTGACCCTTCAGCGAACAGAGTGATTCAAAGCATTGACAGGCGAAATAAGATTTAGGATTCCAATCAAGGCCACCTGAAATAGGTGAATGTTGAAGAAAGGAGTCGTTGAATAGGCCCCTCGCGAGGGCCCTTATTAAGGGCTTATTGAAGGACAAGGACCCCTCCGCGCGCGGCGGCCGGCGAGCACCCTCCAAATTCACAATATGTTAAAGAATCACCCTTTGCTCTTTTGGTTGTGCGCCAGCCCTCGAGAGCTAATTCTACCTTTCTTACCTGTCTACTTGTTCAAGGACTTATTATGTCCCATTTTTTACTGTCGCCGAACAATGGATGTATACTCACGGATAATTTGATTTGTCTTGTACCCTTTTAAATCTGACAAAATATTATTAGAATACAGGCTATTTTCCTATCTCGCGCCGTGAATACGTATGGATGTGCCAGCGCTTTAATCGGGTTTTTATTCAGCACGTGCTACGACTGTACGTGTTTTTTATACCTCTATTGTCTTTGTGCGATCTAGCGTCTCGGCTTCTAAACTTCGTCTAAGAATGAGTCATTAGGAGCGGCTAAATCGAATGAATAAAGAAAAAGAGCTATATAGAGGCCAGACTGAGTTCTGACTCTGTTATCCTCTTCGGGCGCCTGTTATCAAAACTTATTCGGTTTTCTGTCTCATTCTTGCGCCCTTTGTCCAAATTTCATAGTTAGATCGAGTTTTGAAAAGGTCGCGCACGTGCGCAGGAGTGTGTATCGGGTTGCACCGGAAGCTTGCCAGTTGAAGCACAATGGCCACCGGATGTGGCTGCTCGAAACGACACGTATCTTTTTATTGATATCTTAGTAAGCTCAATACTTTTCTTGTCAACACTTCAAATCTGACAGTTATGAAGTGCTGCGCTGTCAATGACGCTAGTGATGCTATTATTGAAGGTTTATTTGGGGTTTAGTACAGATAAAGACATAATTGTATTGTATTTGTCTAATATTCTTAAGTTACAAAGGGAATTACTTTTCATAAAACGAATGACAGAGCAAACTGACAGCATTTTAATGCACAGAGCTATAGAAACGGTTCCGCTGTGAGCTAATCAACACGATCCACTACCAGGAGCCATTAACCGTCCAAATCACTTCATGGGAATAAATTATAACGATCCTTGGATCTTCGCCACTTCAATTACCGTTCGTTATTGCCCTCGCATTCGTATCCGATTCGTTCCGATTAATTAACCAACGTCTCCGTAAAACTATCTTATTTCTTTATTCTAAGTAGTTACACTAAAACAAATTAAAGCTTGGAAATTAATGGGTAGAGATTATTGCATCTTTTGAGTCCTAATTGTGGTTGTGGTTTGGTCTACGGGCGCGTAGCCAAGAGGTCTACGACGGCGTAGCGCATAAGGCGGTGCGCAGACTGGCCGCTTGCGCCATAGTTCCGAGCCTACGTCCGGCGATTACTGCGCAACGCGAGGATGCGCGGGCGCAGCGATCGCCTTGCGACAGCGCGGATGCTTCGAAATTGCACCAACAACAACCATATACCTTATTAATACGAGTGCAGTTGCAAAATATTGAATATACGATGCTTTTTGTGCGTTAACCTTCAGCGTTGTCGGCCCAGTTGCATTAGTTGGCCACGCTCGAGTTGTCGCGAGGACGCGAGAATTTCGCTCGTAATTGTGTTGCGTCTTGAGCTGTCTCACTTATGGTAGCCTTGTCATGTCTCTGCTGATAGTTGCCATTTAATTGTTATAGTAGCTACGCCTAAGTTTGCTGATACGATTGCATATCTACTTGCAATGTTTTACACGGTACTCATAATATGAATCATATACACCCTGCAATTTTTAGCCTGCCTCATAATAATACCGTGTAAAAAAAACTATTCTAACAAAAGAAAAAGGCAGTTCTTACTTATATGTACTTTTGATGTCCATATACTATAATAATACTTATACTGACTTTTTGTTTTGGTTAGCAGTATTAAGGATAATATAAAATTGAAGTAAGTTTTCACGGTCACTCACCACGCCATACCATCACAGGGTCCAGCTCGGCGGACTCCCTGGCGCGGGAGCTCGGGTGCAAAAACATGGCTTAACCCGAGTCCCAGGCTGACATGGTGCACACACAGACGTCACTTCGCACTCATTTCAATTGAACAATCCATACAAGAGCAGAACAAGTTTCCTATTGAAAAACGAAATAAATAGTGAATGATAAGAAAGTAAAAATAAGACGTTAAGATAATAAACTTACTTATGGATAAATATAAACTGAAAAATATAATTACAAAAATACTGTTATGATAAGAAATAAAAACAAAACGACACTAAACTTTTGATTAAGGAACGTAAAGACACGGCAGTGAGACTTGTTAAGAAACAAAAGGCGAATGATGATCACAAAGGGGTTGATGTTCGAAGACTGGGCACTCCGGCGCAGCGCGAGGCGAGCGCCGCGGTGGAAGGGGCGATTGATCAATCTGGTGTTCCACCGAGGTTGTGGACCCAGCCTTAGAGCGCGTAGAGCCGTACGATAGTAGTTCGTATTACTTTCGGTTAAAGTTGTAATTTTAAGCGCGGTATTATGGCGAATACGGCTTTTAAAATATTCTAGAATGAGATCGAAAATTCATTCATAGGTATGTGTTAATTAGGTGAATTAAGTCATTCATATTCATATTATTAATTACTTTAAACGAGTAAAAGACTTAACCTATGACATTTCCTAGTTGAAATTATAACAATTCGAAATCTGCTATCAACTTGTATATTTCGTAACATGTGCTTCCGTTGCGCGTATTTTGTCGCTAAACGACTGAATTACAGCACCAACGAGACAAATTTCGTGAAGACCTCGGATCGACTGAAAGAGAGCGGAAAAACTGCGCCAAGGTCGAGTTGCGCGCGCGCAGCCGGGCGGAACCGCGGCGCATCGCATGTGTTCCAACACATTACTAGCAAGAATATATACAACAACACTCTAGGAACAAAACTGACCTAAGATGAAACCTTATATGTACTTTAAACATGTTTAATACATGAAACGGATGTCAAAATTAGCGGTAATGTAATTAGTTAAAATTTGATTCTTCAATGACATCTGAAACCACTACAACTTCAATATAATAGATTGAAACGGTCATGGTTGTTGTTTATCCCTTGCTTCTGCTATTAATACATCCCTTGTTTGATATTCTAAAATACGACAAGATTGAAAGCAGTTTAATAGCGGAATAAGACAGGCCATGACATTTAGCCTGCCCGTTAATTCCAGTATAATTTATAAATTTACGTCCTCCAGAGGGATGTCAAGACATCGCAGGCGCGAGATATACGCCCGACATCAATTGGAAGTGTTAAATTGGGTATTCAAACGTCTGGGGTCGAGACCACCGTGCTAACGATGTCCAAGAGTTCTTGTCTACTTCGTTAATTTATTATTTCAGTAGCTGAGCCGCGGTCCAGTCAAAACATCCCGCTGCATGATTTATAACGCAATAAACACCGGTTTATATCTAATGGAAATGAACCTTTATCCGTGAGATTGCACAGCTGAACCACGATTGTAAAAAATATTAATTATCATTTTAGTTTCACTGCAAACACAACAGATGTCCCCAACTACTAAAATGTATCTTAGTCTACATTTTTTTCACGTCGACATAAAAAAAGTCATGTCACAGGCGGTTGATATGAAAATTCACAATGATACTAAATGGTGTGTATTTTTATACAGTAGGACTCGTAAGTCGCGGGTAATGGCGTCTTATCGCGGATGGTAGCTTAATGAGGTTGAGTTTACCGCTCGGCGATAAGGGACCTATTCGCTTATCTTTATGAAATGAGAGACACCCCTAGGCGTTGAACGATCGGAGAAATATCTTCGGTTCTAATAAATATACTCATAAACTTAGTAAGCGAGAAACGGTTGGGATATAGTTTCTAATTAAGTCTAGATCGTTCGAAGACGGTTACAACACGCATTAAAAGAGACATTTCAACTAATTAGCGCAAAGCTGTTGAAGTTTAAGATCTTGTATCACTTTGAACTATATCCATTAGATCATTTTTCCAAATTAAATTGCAGAGAATTCCGTGTCCATCCTTGATAATTTTGCACATGTATAAATCATGGTTTCAACCATTGAAAAATTATGATTTCGAACACGTTTTTCTTCTATCTTACAAATGAGTCTCGTCCAAAATTCAAGGGACGCTTGATACCTAGCTTGAAAATATTCTTTAATGATGTTCAAACTCGAACAAAATACTTATTAAACTAGTTATAAAACTGGTTTACCTGGCTTGTCTACTTTTCGACCATCCTAATATCTATATTATCGAACTCGAAGTATATAAGTACTCGATGTAAAGTAACTTTAAATTCAAACATGCTGATTTTTGGAAGCGAAAAGCATGATGTGCTTTATAAAATTTCATGGCTTCTAATCTGCTTTGTTTTAGCTTGTCTTACATCTTTAACGTAATAGTATGAATGTTGCCTTTACCTGTGTTTATTTACTGTCAAGTGAGTTAGAGTTCAAACGGCTAGGTTGGAGACTAATAAGACAGGGATATCCGAATGATAAACAAGTGGCAAAGAACTTGTACTAGCCGTCCAGGACTCCGGGCCAGTCTCTCGAGTTGTGGGCTAGACTAGGGCTAGGAAATGAACTGACCTGTGTTGTTGTTATTGTTGTAGTGGTGCGCTGGCGGCGGCAGGTAGTCGGGCAGCTCGGGCAGGCACACGTTGCTTTCGTACATGTTCGGCGGCACGTTCGCGAGCAATGAGCGCTCTTTTTCCACGTCTGGGTGAGAAGGTGACAGGTTATACATGGTGAGCAAAGTTCTTTACGGGAAAGTTACCATAAAAGACAATGCTATTATGATTCAACGAAAACACCTACTTATAATTGGTTCATGTAGGTGACATTGATTAAAAGCTCGTATTTGTCTGTCTTTTTTTAAATAAACACTATATTCGAGGATGCCATATGTTTGGTTCATAAACACATAAATGGCCACCACAAACGATAAGACCACTTTATCTGACTCTAAGACAACGATTTGGCTGTGCCCCTGGGCATCGGTAATGTCTACGGGCGACAGTTACTAATTTTCACCAGGTCTGGTGGACTGTCCTAACAGAAATATTAAAACAAAAATCAATCAACCAGCTTACCTTTCTGCAGTATCTCGAGATGCTCCCACAGGATGTCCCCCATGAAGGCGGGTGCGCGCGCCACGAACTCTTCGCGGCCCATGGCACAGATGTCCTTGCCCTGCGCGCGCGCGAACTGCTGTAGCGCCACTCCCTCCAGCGAGAACTCGCGCGCCGCCCAGCGCAGCCACGCGGCCACCGCCGCCTCGCTCCACTGCCGAGGGTCTGGGGAGAACGGAGACAGTCAGCACGAGTTATGCAGACCAATCTATATAGAGACTGACTGACCGATTGATTGAGTGCACACTGACAAACAACACACAGCGTAAACCTCTAAGAAATAGGGGAAGTACGAGTACTTAGTGAAAAACTAAAAAATCCTGTACGAAGTTGCGGGCGTCCTCTAGTGCACTACATAAACTCATCATTCGTTACTTATAATTATAACGTGTTTATTTTAATTTGTAAATCTAAATTTAATTCAACTGTTTGACCCTGAAAGTCATCCGCTGGGAGCAGAACGATTTCTTTCAAGTTCTGAACTCCTTGAGAAAAACCTTTGTCAGGCTTTCATCTCCTAATAGGGTAAGTGACCACCCTCATTTTAAAGACTGTCAAACTAGACGAGCTTGACTAACTTTTGTTAAAGGCGGCTGCGACACTTTTATTTGCGACGCTTAACCAATGCGACGATTCTCTTTAATAGTCTGTCTCCTGCCACCAGGAGGTGTTACAACATACATAGGGGCCGTTTTTCTAAACTGTTATTTACTGAGATGACTGAGATGTCCAACTGAACATATTAAGACGGGCAACTCAGTCAAGATCGGTTAGTTATACTCGTAGTTATGATGTACCAATTAATGTCGATTTACGAAAAACAGACTGCAGCTCACGTATAGGCAAGATATACCACAGTTACCTTAACTGCACTCATCATAACTCAATTAGCTGACTTTTTCTTGTTCTTTGTATATTTAAGATCCGATACTAATAAATAAGCCACCAGTCTGTTTATTTACCTACTAATAATGTTAATACAACAATACTGAGCTTCAGCTGAAACTGATGGTTACGGACTCATTAAGGGCCGAACCCTATATTCTATCTTTTCTCTTTTTCTCTTTCTATCAAGTAAACCGATATTATTATCTGACATATTTACGTTGTTTTATAATCTATCTGTTTATCTTATCGATATATGAACACAGGTACAATTACTCCCAGCGACAAACGCATGGATGCAACAGCAATTATCCGGGCAGCTAGCGGCGCGCGCTTGCAACAGCGGAACTTGCCTCAGCGCCCGGAAGCGCGCGACCTTCGCCCGGCGCGGCGCGTGCGCAGAGGGGCTCTAAGGATTTCTAATACGAAGGATGCGTGGAACACTGAGCCACAGCTATTATTTATTACAATTTTCAGTCACAGGCCTTAGGGCCGCGGTTTCGAAAAGGCTGACCGACGCCAACAATGAAGTCTTCGTTATCATTTACGAGTTGCAGTACACTCGCGTCAGCTTTCCAGTACGAACGCATTAAAAATAAAACATTTTGAATTAAGACGCTCATAACTGTTGAAGTTGAGTTATTGAAGTGAGAATTTGTAGTTAAAATAAAATGTCAAATGTTGCTGACACAAACTACATTACGATCGTACAAAATTAACCAGAAAAAAAGCGATATTAAGATTTTTTTCAACTGACATCAATTTCTGACATAGGTTTGGCTCTTCTCTTTTTATGAGCCAAGTTTCGTTCTTATCCAACAAGGCCTTCAGAATTAAAATATGTGATTTAGGAGCTATTTTTGTCTTTTGTTGGAATGAAGGTTTCACATAAGCTTGTCTGTTTTTTTTCAAGCCTGCCTCGGCTTTGACTCCTGACTAAATAATTAATTCTCTCCTATCGCCCCTGCAGCCACTGGCCACCTCGCTGCTTTAACTAGATGGAATTTCATCCTTGAGTATTATTTAGTTCTTAGATTCAAAATTCAAAAACCTTAATTTTTTCCAGTGTTGCCTATTGTTTGACTTGTAGAGAATGGTCAAAGGCATTAAGTCCGGTATTTGTAATCTTTTACTGTGCAATAATGATTAAATAATAAATAAATAAGACCCCTAGCAATTTATGACACTACATTTCACGATTGAACTATTTTATACGCCTGTGCTTTGTCTATAAAAAACCACACGTTTTATGCTTTTATTCTTAGTAAGGACTACGAGTAGTTATACAGTATAATTAGTTAAACAGATATATTTTATACCACGGAATCTAATTGACTTCTTCCACTAAGCAGGTATGTAATAACACCCATTCATTCGTGTTTATCTTCTGAATTGGGCGCAGACATTCGAGCAGAAGAACGTTTCATGTTTGGGAAGGAATCCCAGCGCAATCAATCCAAGCGCACATCGCGGAGATTCTTCAAACGGTCACGGATAAAAAGTCAATCAATACAAATGGAGTTATGTGTTACAAATTGCATTACGCTCGGAACTCGACTTTTTCCCGGGAGCCGCGAGCTAGCTAATATTCAATAATTAGTTTAATTACCGCTTTTAGTCGGTCGCCTTCGGGACTTGCTGTTTATGGCGTAAGGGTCTGCGATGCCTAGTCATACGGTTTCGCATTTATCTTTAAAATACTCGATATCGTTATTGTTTATATTTGCTGTTTCATGAATACGAGGCAATGATTTCGAAATAATATTAACGTATCTAGACTAGAAATATATAAATCCACGTATCAGAGTCATTTACAAAACTACAAACATCTTGAATCAGTTTCTAATTACTAATTAGGGTAGTTTTAAAACTTATACACAGTGTAAAAAATTGTTTGTTTCCATTGTATTTAGAGCACTTTATGCTAATGAGGTTCATAACAAATTACCAAAGGTTTTCAGATAAAACAACGATTGATCGTATTCTTGGTTCAAGTCAAACCGAAAAACGTCATTTCTTATAACTTTTAACGTGTAGAGATGGAAACGCGGTGCAGGTAACGGGAACCTCCGGAGGCATTCTCCGGCTTCCGGGCACTTATTTTTATTAATTAATTGTACGCTCTATCGCCGGCCTCCGATGACATGCAAATAATTCACTCTGAATATGTTACTCCTTGTCAATCGAATGGCTCCTGGTTTATATAGAAACTACCTAATATGTACTGGGCCTCTATTACATTGGGTAAAACCATATTATTATTATCTTTGACGTGTAATGGTAATGTTTTTAAGTCGGCCGCCATTATTGTCAAGTAAATAAGAGCTATCGTAACGTTGACAATATGATAACATGTCAAAAACAATATGGTTTTATCGAACGCAATAGAACCCCAGTCCGCTCTAACCTAACTTCTTAAAAACTTTCCGTAATTCTTACGTGGCTCCTGAAACACTTAACTGTCCCTAAGGCTAGCCACACATTGTAACATCCTTTGAATAGCAGTATCAGCCGAGGCACGTAACAAAGGCCGTGCTCGGTATGGTAATGAACCAATTTCATTAACAACCGATCCACAGATAACACTCCGGCTATCTCGTCATTGTGGAGGCTGCATGCAGTTTATGTTCATCTTCTAGATCCCCACCGTAGATACGGCTTAACTACCACCACTGTTTACGTTTTGTCTATCTATTATTGTGTTTATCTATTATAAAGCAATTGGAAATATGTGCAAGACAGTTGTATTTAAAAAATATATTGTCATATTTTTTTTTATTTAATTGAAATCTTTGCATATTTGCTTAAAGGGTTTACTTACTTTTAAGCGTTTAATTCGTTTTAATGCTACCAATATATGTATATATGTTTCCTTGTCTATTTGTTTTGATCCTTTCTGCCAGAATTTTAAAAAAGATCGGGTTTTCTCCCACTTAAATCATGTCGAATTTACATATCATTTGTTTTCCTTTCTTAATCAGACATTAGATACCTACTTCTCACGGATTGAAGTTGTTAAACAATTCGGGCTGCAGCGATCACGCCTAAACGATAAACAACTCGTAATCTGTTATCAGACTTAAAACTAAAAACAATTAAAAACCTCGATAAAGCCTTATATTTTTGGGTGTAATGGTTTCAGTTTTATTACGCCGAACATTCAAGAGCCAGCTATAAAATAAATGAAAACCAGTTGGCTAACGTACCCTGAATTGGGTTACAGATAACGAGCGAGATACCGAAACCACACTAAGGACTTTAGTAGGACAAGAATATACAAAAACATAAGTCTGGCGAACGAAAAAACAGGCTATAGGTAGACTGTATAAATAGTTATGTTAATGTCCTGGGCTGAACAAGTGCACTGCACATAATATAACGCTTTCAAGCTCTTGATAACACAGTCTTGTCATGTAGATAATGTACTGAACAATTTATCGAAGTAATAATTTCCCCTTGTTGTACTATAGAGCCCCTAAATGCTGCGACTCCCATTCCAATTATTCCCAGCCCGCACATACCGCTCGCAGTTCTCACAGCGCATAACCGATGGTCGATGCGTGTTGCATTCGTATGAGTTTGACGCGAGCAGAGATTTAGTCGTCACATCCTGGAGCTAGATGCGCGGGCGCCGGAAGCGCGAATAGACGGCGCACAGACGCACGCACTTCCGCCGCCGGCCACCGACCCGTCACCTGCACCAACCTAGCCGATACCGTCATTCTAAACAAAACATTCACTGCTACATACAATTACAATGCAGAGAGTCCTGTCTAAATTTCCTGCGTAGGTCATTTCGGCTCGAGCGTCTTTGCTTTATTTCCACAGTGTAAACGATCTCAGCGAAAAGATTGAATGCTAAAGTTTTTTGTTATTCCGGCAGCATGTCTTGATGGAACAGACATGATGGTTAATTTAATATAGACTGTAACTTTGGAGCCCCTATCAAGAGAATAATACATATACTCGTACATACATAGAGCGCAATTCTTCAGGTTTTAATGTGTCCGCTGTCTTCTCAGGCAATTCAAAAAAACAAGCGTTTATTGCTGTTAATGTACAAACAGTATGTTTTCCTGTACACTAGATTTAAAACATTACCGCGACCGCCAACAAAGGCAGAGGTGTGTGGCGGACGCGATGCGTCCATCGCAGCGCATTACCATATGTAAATGCGCTGGCATGTGCTCGGTACCCGTGCGCTAACAGTTTTTGCGTGTACTACACGGAGGGAGAGGTAATTTCGAGACGCTGTTGTTTGGCTTGTATCGCTTTTTGTTTTAATTTAACGTGTCCTCTTTTTCGAGCGAAGTATTTATTTAGTAAGGAGTGTAAGGACCGAGAAGAGCTTATTTTTTTTAGTTCTCTCTTAGCATACAGGTCGCGCTAAGTAGTGTATTGTTATTGTTTTGATCGCTTTTGTAGAACTGGTTTAGAACCTTATAATTATGTCATTAGTTACATTGTTCCGGTAATGATAACAATAAAAACAAGATAGTTTGCGAGCTGCGGAGATTCCTCCGCGGTGAGAACTCCCGAGGCGTTTACTCAGAAGCGTCACTTTGCGAATTGAACTAAACGTTTGCACCCAGGACGACCGCGGTGCCATTTAATGGCAGTTAAAGTATATTTATACCTCAAGGTGCAAGCGTTTACTGCTTTCTCTTATTATCTGCCACGAGCTAGCGTAATTATATGCGCTCTATTTTACGGTAATAATTGGAAACAGCGCCTATGCTATTCCAGATTTCCGACGCGATTCAGTAATATTTATGGCTTTTAAAAGACCTAGGAGTAAAGCACACTATCTGTAAGTATGTAGTTTTCTTAAGAGTTTATTGCGTAAAGAGAAGGCAAACGAGAGCAAAGGCAGGCCACCTGAAACGGTTTCCTACTCGAGATAGATTTGTGCTTACGATGAAGCTTAATGATATGTAAGCTTAACCAAGTCGCTTGACTTGAATCTGATTTACTCATACAGTAATGTATCATTATTTAGATTTCAAATTTACATCTTTACGGTTTTATTTCACTTTATCTGAATCGTCTTTTTTCTTGCTATGGTTTATGCTGCTCTTGCTTTACCAAGAAAAAGAAATAAAGCAAGAGTCGAAAGAGCATTATAAAAAATCATTGGTGGCGATTGATTTAAAAGACAAATTAGAATACTACCGTTATGAAGGCGGCTAACTGCATATTAAATTTCATATGGTTACTAATAGAGTATATAATGCTTCAACTACTAAATTGCAGTTAGCGCCTTCTTTGGTTTTAAGGCAGAATAGAGGTCCTTTAGTACAGCTGTGCGTTGTCTATTCGTCAGTATTAATAAGTTTATCTACCGGTACTATTATGGATTACCTTTCGGCACGCCGAGGCGCAGCTGCTCCTTCTCCCAGGAGGCGAAGGTAGCCTTCAGCGCCTCGGCCATCTTCTTGTTGGTGCCCGGCGTGAGCGGCGGCACCTGCGACGGGATGTCTGTAACAAACAAACTCAATCAACACTCATACTATAACCATTTTCCTATGATAAGTTATTCAAAGGCAGCATAGTCCAAATACCGAAGAAAGACCGATAAAATCTTCTCAAATACATATCGAGAAAATAACGAGATACAAGATGTTCAACAAGAGTCGCTTCGTAATTAGATGAGCGCATCAACGACATTTTAATGTCGCAGATCTAGTTTAGGACTCATCGACAGCCGGGAACTGCCATTTGAATTAATTAAACCATCGAAATCCACTCCGAAGATGTCTAAATTACGTGCATTAAGCACGGAACAGATTAATAGCGTAGCTTTTTGAGATGGGTTCGAATAAAATAAGTCGGAGATAAACAAGTGAGATTAAATCTTGGTGTACTTGTTGCGCAGGCTTCATTGATGCGCGCGGGTGTGTGCGTGCGCGCGCGCGTGTGCGTGCTGCTCTTGCGCACCTGCCGACCAGTTCTGAGATGCGGAGATTTGTGCGCCTCTCCCACGGTCGCTGCCCGGGCCCTGATCTCCTCTAGCGCTACTTCTCATTTCATTTAGTTTTTCTATTCTAAGACCGTTCTACTAAATCGTGAGTGCTACCGGAATTATGAATCATTTTTATTATAAAAATATATTTTATTGCAGTTTTTCTTTCTTAGTCATTTTGCTTGCAAATCGAGTTCTGGTTACTTGTTGACACCTTTGTGATTAAACTGATAATAAATAAGGTTTACACGACAGTTTACCTTACTAGCAAACGCAATGCTTGTTAATTTATTTCTCGCCTTCAATATTAAACTGTATTGATCATGTCTACCTGTCTCATCGAATGTTTTTATTTAAGAGATAAAACACTGGGAGAGCCTGACTTGAAATTTAAACCGGAAAAACAACAACAACGCCCTGCAACCCTTTAGCCCGAGAGAAGCCGCGGGCGCACCTAGTTCATTACGAGTAAGCCACAATTAATTGCATCGATCCGCGGCGTGATTTACTCGCGCTATATTTCTCGCGCACCTGCGTTTGACTCATTGCGCAGACGCATCCTACAATGAATGCGCTTATGTGCTTGTAATGACCATCGCTATGTATTGTTCTTATGGTTTCTGGACCTTGTATGTTGGAAGAAACTAAAATACGCTATTTTAGGACTTAACAATTTTGCAGCTGGTCATAAATATTGTAGAAAGTTCAAGCTCCAATATATTCTTACCTCGCACAAAACCTTTTATTAAAGGAAAGTACATGCCTAGTCACTTTTTTTAGAAAATAAGTAAGTAATTCATCTTAAGTTGTAGAGTTCACAAAGAACTATTACTTACCACTCAGTTACAGATATATAAATCTGAGCATAACTTCATTTTGTTCTTTCCGTGTACCCTTTAAATAGAAACCAACAACAAATTTTTGACTACCTCGTGAATCCTTCAAATTCAGACCAATCGTTTGGTGTGAAAAGTAGATATATCCCATGTCTATGTTTATAGGGCAATAGTAATCCAAATGCTTGATTTAAAAACGTCTTAATATTTTCAATATGTTTGTGATGTAGTTTAAAGATAATCCGTTAGCAAGTCCTTGTGGTCAGATAATGCACCGCAATTAACTTCAACGGGATGCTTAAAGCTTAAACTTGAGCTTCGGGAATGCCGCTCAGGATTAAGCAAAAACTAGGCAGCGTTACCTGTTTCCTTAATTAAAGTAATTAGCGAGTGATTTCGGCTTGATTGTCGCGAACGGCTTCCGATGGGGTCCATCCGTTTGGGCTCCGGCACTTCACCAGAACTCAGCAAGACGTTGTAGATACAAAGCATCAACTCGATGCTACAAGCGAGTTAACGGGGTAAACAATACCATATCGGTTTAATTTATTATCTTATTTAAATTGGAATTAAATGTTGCCATTAAATAAGGAATGTGTTTATCAGCTTATATATGTATGTTTGTTTCTTTGTGGCGCTCTAGAAACTAAACACGTGGACCGATTTTGATGATTCTTATTTCAATCAATTTGTCTTAATCTTGTATGAGTGTCACTAAAGATACGACGGTAATCAACATAGGCATATGGCGTCAGGTATCCGCAATATAGTAAAAAAAACGACGAACTATGAAATGTGGGGTATTGTTAAATAGGTAATTAAAAATCATCTTTAGGTTTATTTCACCATTTTTCATTTTAAATGATCATTAAGGATTTATAATGATTTAAAGTTGTTTAGCAACAATAGTCGGGTTTTTTAAAGCTTGCTTTTTGTTAAAGTTATTTGACAGTTAGGTTAGCTTAGGGTAACTTGAGAATTCATAACTTTTTGCTGGCCCTACATGACCCGCCGTAATGGGTGCGCCAAAGTTCATATAAAATTGCAACTCCGGTTATTGGAACTCCGAAGTTTTTTCTCATACCATTTTACATCATAATGATCACTCCTTATACTCTTCATAAAAAATGTTTATACTAATGATCGGAACTCATAATCATCTGAACTTATAACGCCAATATTCATGAAACCGTACACTTTTCAGAATTTCTTAAATATCTTACGTGTAGATAAATTAGGGTAGGTTAGGTTAGATTTATAACAATCCTCAAAAAGTAACAGTTTCTTAAAAAAATTGATTATGAGTTGCGATAAATATGAGCAAAATTTTTCGAAGAAATGAAGTATGAGGATTTTTTTTCGAAGAAATGATGAGTATAGACACAAATCGTTATTTGTATAAAAAATCTAAAGACAATTTTATATGAGCCAATATGGACCCCGCCGTAATTCATATCCATGTTTCGTCGTAGATCAGCTTTTTATAGGCTTTATAAAATAGGGGTTATGGACCATTCAGAAGTATCTCATGTCTACTCTGTAGCGCAAATGAAACCTTGTATGTAGTTAACTAGGAGTATGTAAGAAAGAAAATAATAGGAAAAATGCGCTTTTTTTATCATACAGACTAAAAATTATTTCGGCAACTTACTGATTCAGCTACATTAAAATCTTAGATTTTTTTACCTTTGACATTAATTTGAACTTGATGTATTTTCGGGACAACGCATTTCAAAATATTAGCAAAATATTTACAAAAAAAGAAAAAGGTAATTAAAGTAAAAAAATAACGCATTTCTTACAATGGTCTTTTAATAGATTTTATTTAGCATCACATATTTTAGTTTAGTTAAAATCTTACAAGTCAATTTTGAATCAGTTCCTAATATTGGAATAGCTTGATATTTGGGTAAGTATATAATTTGTAAATTCGATGACAGCAAAAAAATACAGCAAGTTGGCAAGAAAAGTTTCTCTTATACTTAATTGTAATTTTAGTCAGATTTTTTTATATATTCTCACTCGCGTCTTGTGGACTCAATTAAGAAGTCAGGCAAACGCTGTTTAATTATTTTTTCTATCCGTTTTATTCTAATTATGAATAGTTAGCACCTAAATCACAAAGAACCCAATACGATTTCATAATACGGTATTATAGAAAACACGAAAATATATACAGCCGACTTGCATATTCGACACAATTTGTGTTTTCAGCCAGGTGTAATTGAGCATCTCAACCTTGAGAGCATCGAGGCCGAATGAGAGAGAGGGTCTTAGAACAACAGTGGACCCAATCGTGAATAGCGTAGATAACAGCACAATGGGCCGGAGATGCGGCTGGCCACCCCGCGAGGCCGACCTTCGGTTTCGGCTAATTGATATTTAGGGATTTCAGTAACATTGTACACATGCAACAGCCAGGTACAATAGGGTTAATACCGTCTTAAAGACCGGCGAAGAGGTTAAATTACTATTATATTTTTTCTAATTTGAACATTGTCTTATCAAACAATGCACGCGAGCCGCAATTGAGTTTCCACATAACGTAGTGCATTATAAATGCTCAGGCACAACAGGTGGCGACGCAGGCCTCGAAGGGGAGGCCGACACTTGTTGCGCGCCAATTTAAAGCTAACAGATATAAAGGTGATAGCTTTATTTTACGTAGTTCCACTTAAATAGGTGTGGGGTGTCCGACCAGCACTAGCACTATAGAACAAACCATCAGTTTACTTCTTGAGGTAGAAATAGAAGCTAAAATGTTGCCTTAAATCTAACTAAGCTTTCCTTAAGGCATAAAGGTTTCCTATCATGTGTTCAGATGAATAATTTTTGTCCGATTTACTTCGAATAAAGTGTATCATTTTATGAAGCAAACTATTATAGTTTTCCATACATATAATTCTCTGACATGACCGAGCACAATAGCGTCGCAGAACAAAAGCTCGCGCCATTTTGACCGCCGCCATTGTTATTGTTCGCCATTTGAACTTGGCGCGGCGCGGGCGCGTGCGTTGTTTCGCATTCAAATTGTCTCCTTTAATTGTTCATAATCACCTTCTTTATACACGTCCTACCATTTCCAACGGTTTTCTGATTAAATGGTTTTGCGAGTCAAATTGTTTAACGTCTTTCAATTCTTCCCGTTGGCGTGTCATGAAAAACTTCGTTGTTCCAGGTGCGATGATTCAAACGGGAATAATCCGTTACGATCGTGTGAAAACGAATTATTTCATGCTTTTCCAAAACTGATCATTTGCGTGGGGCGGTTGCTCTCCCGCCACTCAACCATGAATAAGGGAGGGTTCTTTATAATGCGGTAAAAATGTTATTTTACAAACGGTTCTGAGGCCACTCGTGTGGAAAATGAGTCCACAGAATGCTTTGCATAATCACGTATGGCTTTTAAAGTTTACTCTTTTCCATTTGTTGTTTGTAATCTAAATATAGCGTTCCCTAAATGCATGCATTAGCAGTTCGGCATGACTGAACCGACTCAAGCAACTCGTATGCAATGCTGGTAGGTATCTATTAGCTGTATCTTTCAGTGATCTGTAGCTGCGTTGATCACGAATGTAGGCGAGAGACCTTTGCTCAATGACAGAGGCGGCGCGGGCGCATCATCTCATTGAGCGCGCACCGGATGGGCCAATCAGCGGCGTGAATGGACGCCCCCGCGCATGCGCTGCTGCTGCCAGCGTTATTAGCTACTACTAGATGCCACCGTTTCTTTGTCATCTCTGTGAATTGTTAGTTATGAGTGTTTATGGCTTTCGGTGTGGAATGTGAAGTATCATAAAGCTTGCTTCATTGACGTTTGTTCGTCATGTCTTTATACAAAGCTACCCACCTAGAAATTAGTTTAATTAAAGCGTTTTTTACACAGGAAAGGGCCTGAAGATGATGCATGTAAGACATAAAATTACATGTGTGCCGTGGCTTTTTATTGGTAGGTATAATTTAACAGCAATTATATTCAGTAGGTACTTATCTAATATCAACGTAAAAGTAAAAAAACAAGAGGCCAGTGATAAAGACTCCATTGTTTACATCATTTATAATTCTCGCTACGAACAGTTTGTATAAAAACATTGTTTTCTAAGTCGCAGGTTGCGCGCACGCATGGCACAAGGTCTTCACTTTCAAGATCAGCAGAGCATGCGGAGTAAGTCATAATTACGGTAATGATCGCGTTGCACAACGGTCAGCCCTCTTTACCGTGATGTTTCAAAATACTAATATACTAGTACTATTGAAGGACATTCGCGTTTTGATGATACTGATATTGGGCAAGAACTCGACGTAGGACTCGGTTGGAATGGTCCTAAATAACGTCGTTTTCCGTTTCAATTTGGACTTCGGTTGCTTACACACTTACAAAAAGCATTTAAATATTACTGAAATGTATTTACTTACACTAGAATGTGAATCAACGCGTGATATGTCGGTCAGAGTTGGTGGAAAAACCCCACGCTATCTACGTTACGTTACAATAATTTAAATTGGTCCTGAGATAAGTATATGGAGGTAGAAGTGGAAACAAAGTACTAGGTGGCCAAAAAACTGCAGTGTTAACAGGATATTTTAAAGAAAAACATGTGCTTGAAAAATTGACATGGGAAAGAAATCGATATCATCAAGAAATTTCCAATTTTCCCCAACATATTCACAGTTCCTGACAATTCAAGCATATAAAACATTAACCACCGTTCGTGTTTGCAAACGATACGATACGCGGTATTAATTCATGTGTTCATATTTTTCTTGCGGTCACGGAGCGTTCACATTCGGGACAAGTGTACGCGAAACCGAGAGCGTTGCGTCACGAGGATGATACTCGCCATTTCCACAACCAGTAATAACCGACCGTTTCCAATTTCAAATTCGATGGCCGTTACTGTGGCTTACTTGTTTTACAGCCTATCAAAAGTTAACATTGTCTTATTTGCTTTTTGGCAACACTACTGCCTTTAAACTGCCTTTAAACTGATGATGTCTGACAGATGATCGACAAAGATTTTAATGGACGTCGATGTTGATGCCTTGGTGTAAGATACCTTCCTTGATCTGATATAAGTAGGAAATTAAAAAAACCCGGCATGGCCGAGATTCTAGGCGGTACCGTCATACCGTCTTTGACCTGCTATCGTATTGTCAACGTTTCGCAGGTCTTATTTACTTGACAGTGATGGCAGCCAAATCAAAAACAATACCATAACAGGTCAAAGACGATGTGGTTTTTACCTCTAGAATAGAGGCCCTGAGCCCTTGTAGAAAATCAAAGAACAACTTACTTAACAGACGCTTACCTTTTGGCTTATTGAAAGCTTTCATCATGACTTTGATTCCCATGCCTGCAATGGCCGCCGACGCCTCAACGTGATTCTGCCAAACACCAGCAGTTTGCTTCTGGTTAAATATCTTCGTCACTTAACTCGACTGTCTTTACCACTGATATAATATATTACAAATGTCTTTTCTATTCACAAATAACTTAAACTTTAAATAAGATCATTAAATATCACAACTGTTTCTTTTATAGTTCCACGTTCAGTCTAAACACTCTTCACTGTTTTTCATTTTGACGATGTCCGTGTCACGTCACGGTGGAAAAGTTCGTTATGGGTCTATTAGTGTTCATTGTTCCCAATTGTAACACCTGCATTAAAAAAGGATAAGTGGATTTTGTACTCGACTTTGACCGTTACAAGAAAACATTTCGAGGCCTACAGGCAATTAAGTAGATAAGTAATTCTGGCGAGTAACATGGCAAAGCTCTTGAGTGTTATTAGCAATTCAGTGTAGTGTGCTAGACAAAAGACTGATATTCAAATTGCAGTAAACATTCCCACAGGTGTGGGCGAAGTGCCGGCGGCTTCCGGCCCGGTACCCCACTTACCCCGGGCTCTCCTCCCCGCGCCCACCCCCACCCTCCACCCTCGTGCGGGCAGGGTAGTTCCCACACCGGCCACTAACCGTGACGGGCCATTTCGCTAACTTCTAACGTTTGTGTCTAAGCACTTTTAGTTTTATAACGAGACAAAGTGCGCATACGCTTGTGCTATTCGCAAATAGTAACCGAATTTTCAATGCGCAAGTTAATGGACTTTTAAGTTAGTTAAAAAGTTTTCGGCGTACTCTTAATGTCACTTTTTACATGTTCAAAAGCCTATCACTTTGTAATCGATACTTTATTAAACCCCTATTCTATTTGACTACATCAGCAACGTCCTTAATTTCATCATATTAGAAAAATTAGAATGCATAAAACATGTTACTACCCGTAACGAATTAATGAAATTGCTCCTCAGTTCAAGGGTTAAACATCTTTATCATCTCCAAACAAACTAATAAATAGCTACTTCGAAAGGGGTGGCGTTATTGAAAATGTTATTAACTTATTGAACTTCAAGTATTATTAATCAGTTAGCGTGACGTTTTTAAATTTTATCTTTAGTTGTAACATTTCTCACGACTATTAACAAAACTGTTTAACAGGCTTTTTTTAAAGTTAATATAATCGCGACCTACGGGGTGTGCGACATTGTACTAACCTAACCCTATTAATTCTAGTGAATTGTTTCCTAGGTCAGCACAACTCAGCTCTCGTGCCTCTCGTCATTGTTATTGACTGCAGAGTGTCCAATGTGCCTACCCAATCTAACTTACTTAGCGGAGATGGGGGCGAGGAATTGCTCCTAATAAAAATCACATTTGGAACCGATGCCATATCGGACACGATGATGGACAGACAAATAACGGTCATTTATTCTGTTATTTAAATACAAAATTACAATTACGTAATGTAATATTTATATGAAGATTAATTTCATTTCATTTTATGTATGTTTATCCTTACTTTTGTACCTACTATTAAATGAATCTTTCATTAAAAAAAACGATAAATATATGAAATTGCATTTTTAGTCTAAATTTTGATTGTAAAGAAGTAGATAATGACTATAAAGAATCCACACACTGCTAAAGTTAGGCGTCTTAAACGTCACTCAGAAGCGACACAGCACATTCCGATGTTATAGTTACGGTGTGGAATCCTTGGGTCAGTGCAGACAACGGCCGTGTCCTAAGTAGCGCTGAATAGCTCCCACCGACTCCAATATTGGAGGACAATAGCTGAATAATACATCTACTCGTCATACGAGCGAGCGCACTTTATGTTATTAGAGGTCACAGCAGCCTTTGTGCTATCTATTTGTAATAAATTTCCAGCTACTTGAGGGCTTTTGTGTGTTTTTTATTACGTGGTTGATAGACAACTAATTGTATGAAAAAACTAAACCTAGTAAGATGAATAATTAATTATGAGTTAGGTACTTTTTATTCGATGAATTGACATTGAAATACCGTACCTATAAACGACATACATTATTATGATGTTCATTCGACTACCAAAAACGAATCTTATTTTCGAGTGTTTAATAGTTTTCTACATTACGAAATAACCTATACCTGAAACGTTCTCTTTTAACAACAATACACTAAAGAAGCTTTATAAAGCATTATCTTGTAATCCATTTAGATCGCGTTTAGCGTCGTCGGTGCGGCTAATCGTCGCGGTCGAGATTGCTCCCGGGTCAACTAACTCGATTGTCGCGCCCAATTTGTCGCCCCAACACGCCTCAGCGACACCGATTTGTTTTCCAATAAATCTACTGATACGATGAGGCCCAATCGGGTTAGCCGATTAGGACCTCAATCTGACGCTCTCAATAAACTCATTGAGAGGATTTAAACCTTTGTACGTTTAGAATGTATAAACTGTATTTTTATAGGACTTATACAATATAACCCGGTAAATTTAATGGCGCGAAGCTTTCCTATTAATGCGACTGCTTCAAACGCCGTGCAATTAATTAAGTGCTAGATTAATTAGCACCCGCGGCTGTCCCCGGGGCTTCGGGCAAACACGGAGCCCCGCCAATTGCGGCGGATCTCAACGTAACTCATCTCGACCCCAGACACCCGCATCGCTCTGTCCGTCTAATTTGGATATTGATGTTTACATGACAGCGGACATCAAATAATATATCGTATAAGCTTCCAAGTATTCTTAATAAAAATTAAACAACGTTAGTCTCTATTAAAACGATGTCATCCAAGAGAGCTGAAGGAAAACGTTTGATCTGAAGAATCTTGATTAGTGTAGCCCGGGAGCAGGGCCGCTTGATTTGTGGGCATCGGAATTTGCTTCGGGTTGTGTACGGAAAATGGTTTGTTTTCCCGCGTGTATCAGTGCATGTTTAGATAAAGCGAGCGTTCGCGAGATTTTGTGCGGTTTTGCGCGCGCATCAACAAACATGACGACAATGGTCGTTCGGCGAAGCGAGTGACGTGGGATGGCCTAACAATGTGGGCTTGCATAACAAGAGCGAACAATTCGGAGCGGCGGCTTGTTGACGCGGCTAACAATGCAGTGTACCGCGCATCGAATAAGCAAAGCTTTTTGGTACACTCTTGTTTTAGCTATGATACAATGGCTTACATTATTGAGGACTGCCGGCATAGCGACTACTATTTAACGTTAACGCCTGTTTGTAATTATAAGTGGCCAAATTAAAGAAGATATAAAAACGGTATTACGTACTATTTTTTACCTATAGAAGACCGCCCCCTATATTTAACCATCCTGACAATGATAGGTGACAGGTGACATCTTGCTATACATTGCAAAGTTATCAAGCTTTCACAGCAGTGGGATGCATATTAGCTGCGCCATATATACTGAAATGTCACCTGTCACCTGTCATTGTCAGGATGGTGAAATAGGGGTCAGGTAGGTAAAATTACTAGAATAAATCCTCAGAGGGGATAAATTGCGACATCCAGATATGCGATACGTGTAGGTTTTTTATGGAGCCGGCTAGGCTTAATAGGTGAATGAGTGTAGCGGGCGGCGCCGCAAGTGATTTGACCTCCGACTCCTCAATTAAAACGTGCCCGCGCGGTGGCTCGACGCGGGAATTGGATGAGCCACCGCCACTAAATAGATAAGTGTAATAAATGTGAGGCAGCCTGTATCACTTTTCAGACGACCGCGTGTCACTAGATCGTTTAAACGCCGGTCCGGCCTTGTGAAACTTGTCTACTAAATAAATTAAAATGATTCGTTTCTTTCACACAGGGCTGTCGTAATTTCCGTTTTTCAGCGACTTCTCGAACAAGCATGTTTTCTCCCCGTTTCAATGTAACTAGATACTTAACCAAATATAGTGTCAGTTAAGCCTAGATAGTTAAAACAGCTCGTATATCACCGGGACCGACATGCATACTAGTTTGTACTGATACGGCAAACATAACTCGGGTACCTCAAATGGGGCATTCGACTAAGTAAAAACATTGGACTACATCCAAATCAGGAAAATGCAAGAAAAACCCCGATCACGTAGCTACGTGACAGATATCAGAGATAACTTTGCGTCGTTATTTTTTTGCTAACTTTGAAATCTGAAATATGTAAAGCGTTTGGGCGGGTCTCATTAGAGCGATGTTTGCTATCATTTAGGATTTAAGAAGTGGGTTGATTATTTTGAAGCTTCAAAGAGAGATAAGTCTGTTCTATATTTGTTGGTTTGGCTAAAGATATGGTTGGCGTCGTAAACATATTAGTGGTGTTATTGGGAGTGTGGGTGTTTTGGTGTGTGCGAGGCGTGCTCGCGGGCGGGAGCGCGATTGGCGAGCGCCTCCCAACGCCTCCGCGCACGCGCCGCACCTCCCAGAGAAAAATCTGCTCGGAAAACTACGCGTTTTCATCTCATCGGTCTAATTCGACCGTCGTCCGCGGCCGGGGCGGGCTACCCGCAACAATTTGGCGGCTCAAAATGGCGACGGCAACTCTACATTATGTTTTTCAATGTCATCTCTATCATTGTGAATTAGCAAAACACCTCGGCTAATGTCTCTGTGACAACTTTAAATTGTTTATTCGTTTTGAACATATTCTATTTGAATCCGTACTTCTCATAAAAACAACCGGCTTAATTGAATTTTCGTCGAACCCGCGCCTTTATAAACCTAATGCTTGTATAATTTCGAACTCATTAGACATTCTAATTAATTCTGTTTCAGTAACTTTTGTATGATAATAAAGACGGGAAGGTTAAGTTCAGTGTCGCAGGCGCAGTTCCATTACCCGCGATCGTTACTTCTAGTTTATGGACAAAGCGAGCCTTTGTTCCCACCAAAGGTAAGATATCAATCTGTAGGTAAATCTATAGGTATATGCATATACGTTATATTACATGCTACCATTTTATTGTTGTGTTTAAGAAAAATAATACTTATTCTATGTAATTGGTTGGAACGACCTGACCTTCCTTTGTAATAGTGATATTGCATCCAAGTATCAATCTTGTTAATTTTAATTCTTAAGCTGGTTGATTATTAGAGTGAATGTATTTTAATTCTGTTCTTTTTGTATCGTTTCGAGTGTGGGTGGTAATGCTTTTTGACATTCATGGGTGCATTATATTATGCCTAAAATAAATAATAAAGAACTTTGACTTTGACTTTGTTCCAAGAATGTTATTTTATAAATACCTACTTGTTGGAGAAGGTAATGTGTGCTGTGCAGTAATTATCGCCTTGTGTGTAAACTTCCATGGATTGTTAACTTCACATAGGCATCTTCGTAAACTACTTATTTACGTTATAATTATAACGTACACCTATGCGGAGGCATGTAAATGCTAATCAACAATAAAAATTATGAAGTAGTATAAGACTCAACAAATTTATATTTAAAAATATTTAAATTGTAACAGTTTTTTTACGCAAATTAGAACGGAAGTGACGTAAATAATTAAAGTATTTTAAGGATTTTGATTAAATAAAGTAGGTTAGGTCGTAAAGCGATCTGTCAATGCGCGGTTAGCCGGAAGATCTAATTTAAGTTAGCGTGTCTTTCTCCTCATCGTGGACGCGCATTATCCGCTATTAACACCGAGTTAACGTCAAGTTGAAATACGCCTTTGGAAAACACATTTTCTTTCACTTTTCACTTCCAAACTACTAATAAACTTCAGATATGGTGTAATTATCGGAACTGCATACGTGATGTGTATGTGATTTTTGGACCAGCATTTTAGTTTCATATTATTCATTTGAAAGTCACACATGAAAATATAATAAAAAATGCTACTCGTACGTTTTTATTAAATATAGGAATCGCATGAGGTAACTGGGGCTCTATTGTACTCGTTATTGTTTTTAACTGGGCTGTCTTTTACTGCCAAGTAAATAAAAGCTATCGTAAGATTGACAATACGATAACACGTCAGAAGCAATAAGGTTTTACCGATAGAACAGACCCACACAACAACAAATTTGATTACTACGAATATTTTTATCACTCAATAATAATTACAAAGTGAGTTTAGCGTGAAATTGACGTTCTATGTTCTGATAAATATTAGCCAAGTTCCTGATGTGTGTAATTTAAAGAATATAGAACGTTACTGGCCAGCAGTACGTGTAGCCAGTTGATGGCTGTATTGTAAGCGCTCGGTTTAACGCTCCTTTGTCGAGTGACTCAGGCGCACGGTTGGCTGGCTGCGAAAATTTGACGTTTGCCTCACCGACACCTAACTTACGCTATGTTATGGTCAAAATAACTAAAAGGTTTGATGCTTTTTTATCGCTGCGTAAAAAAAGTACAATGTTTTATAAGATTAAGCAAGTTCCAATGACATGAAAAAAGGCGCGAAGTTATAAGTGTTATAACTCTTGTGTATTCATACCGTATATTGGGCGCAACCGTCTGTGTAATGATTTCTATATTTGCGACCTCTGCAATTACCAAGTTTCAATACTATCTACCACTAACATTACATGAACGTACTATACTACCCCAAACATAGCATAAGTAGGATAAGTAGGTTTATAGGAACAAACACAGTACACAGTATACTCGTACTACACTGCAATGCGACAGTCCTTTGTTTAATTACAACACGCCTCATTATTTTAATCAATGTTCATTATCACAAGCATAAAGTTTACTGGGTAATTTACAAGTAACGTACGCACGTGTGTAGTTATGAAATGTCGAAACTAGCCCGCGTACCGAGAAATTGTTTACTTTCAGCCTCGAATCGCAGTTCTATGAACCTAATGGTAAAATAAACTATTGTTTCATGATTCATCGTCCGCTTGTTTAGGGAATTGCACAATGGCTCTACCTAGTTGTTTTTTTGTGCAGTTTTGGTAACAATACGAATGCCTAGATAAAGACATAGTTGCGAACGTTGCAGTATTCCGAAGAATAGATAGGGGAGAGGAATTAGTGGAATGACGAATGCCTGAAACCCTGATACGTGGTAGGTAGGTACTGGAGTTCTTTTATTCTGCGAAATAATTAGTCGTAACACAAAAAAGATTCGAAGCAATTGCAACTATTTTATCTGTAATTGTGCGAGGTTTAAATTACTCTACAATAAAACCCGACGTGCGAAAGTGTAAAACTACAAAGCTTTGCAGATGTTGCGTCGTTAATGCAATTTGTAACATTGGAATCGTATCGTGATAAAAAACTACATAAAAAGTTTAAAAAGCGGAACAAGTAAGGATTCGCAAAATGGCGGCTAAATAAACAGTGAACACCTGTATCCTGCGCGGGCGCTGGGTGCTCGAGGATATATACAGTCGTCCTCCGGGAGTGCATCTAATCGTATAGAGGGGTGCAGTTTGTGGGTGCAGTGCAAGCCAACACCACGCCACCATGAGAACGCGATTGACACGTCACGGTACTTGCGTCAAATTTGCGATTGTCGTCTAATTACACATGAGTATGGAAACGATATAGTTATACCCATATTTAAGTATAGCTACCTATAGGATTACAATGGAGGTACTGTCAAATAGATTGAATGACTCTATTGCAGTATTATAAGGCTATTATTACATCCAATTATTTGCACTTATTAGTTGCTTTAAATTAAACAGATATATTTGTATTTATAATTCGGGCTTTGGGCAAAAAGATAGGACTTTTTTCTCTCAGGAAAGGTGGTGCTAACTACAATTAGCTTTAAAAAGTCAAATACAATTGGGATGGCAAAGATAGCTAGCTAATCCTCACTCATTCCCTTTTATTACAGTTTTAGATAGTCATTTTTATGTTCAACTTGTTATGTGATGTGATGTCATACAAAATGTTACTTCTTGTCAATTCTCTTTCAACATTTCTTTTGTTGTAACTTTAAGGAAATCTGCATCTTAATTTTTACGTATTATGCAAAATAATTTGATCACAGATAAAGCTATATGATCGTGTTAGAAAAAATAGGCATGTCTGGGCAGAATCATCATGTGGTTTTGGTTTTGACGGTGGTAAACTACTGGTACCTACTATGCTTATTATAAATAATATTCACCAAGGTTGGTGGGTAATCATGATGAACTTATTATGCATACGGTAGTAACTAGTAAGTGATAGTAGATGTATAAAACACAATAAAATTTTCTATTGAAATAAAACGGTCTTCGATTGCGCATAATAATTATGAGATCTAGAATTTGCAGCAGTATATAAGAATATACAATACAGTTCAGTTTTGTAAATAAGTATGCATTACCTTTGACTAAAAGCAACATTTGAGTGTAGGTATTTATGTTGTTTGTTTTGATTTAAATGAGTTTAAGGAGTCTAGGTAGAGCCGTATCGAATTGAACAAAGGCGACCGAACGTGAGCGCTATTGGTTGGCAGTTGGCACAAAATCATGGCGGAAACGTAGAGAAGCTCCAATCATGGCTTCCAAACTTAGTAGTAAGTATGTACATACTTATGTAAACGAAGGTTTTGATTAAGATTTCCCTGTTTGAGCTACTTTACTTTGGCATTTAACTGCCGCACTCAGAGACGTCAATTAAATTTAATGATTGATTAAAGTAGCTACTGTCACTTTCTTTGCTATAGCAATAGAGTAAGATAACATATCACTAAACAAGCTTTAAATTTAATTAACGTCTCTGAGTGCGGCAGTAAGTCTTCTCTTTTTTTACATGGTACAAAAAAATCGCTTTCACGTTTGTCTGTCTTTTTATCCTCCTCCTCCTTCTAAACCTGCAACGAATTTTAATGAAGTTTTCACCATCAGTTAGATATTTTTTCACGGAAGGCTGTTATACCTACGTAAGTAAATTCTGGTTTATATACCTACGTGTGTTAACAAAAAAGTTACATAAACTGAAGCGAAGCGATGGCGGGTCGTTAGTATACAATGAATAAAGGTTATTAAAATTGAAATTAACAGCTAAAATTCCATGAATTGCGTTTCCAAGGACAGTTTTCAATTATAGTATTTATGTGTTTTCCGATGAGCCCTTCCATGAGTCACAGTGCAAGTGAAAACAGAATAATTATGCGTACCCTAATGGGGTCTGTCGTTATCTGTCGCTATTGTTTAACGCTTTTTTATTCCCACGGTGCCTGATAACGCAGGTACCCGCCGAGCCTTGGAGTCGGGCTTATCGCCGAGAATTTTAACAAATATTTGGACTTTTGTTCTAAGGATTTACTCGGTCTGTCTACGAAGATAGCTCGTAAATGTTGATACCAAATGTTAATGCAAGAACAAGAGTGCCAGCTAAGCAATTAAAATCATGATGTGTGTAATAGATGTCGCCACTCGCGAGTGGAAGGTAGCTGTCGCTGATGATGATGGTGAAGGATGAGGCGTGTCGGCAAATTTTTAAAGCAGTAGAGCTGTTATCACCAAATATTCGCTTATCGTCTAAACTAAAGCTATGAAGGGTTGGGAATAAACTTATAAGGATTATGTGAGTGGCATGCATTTTATGAAAAGGTTTCTTGTTAGCTTCAGTTACAGTGATAAATGCCGTTAACCTTTAATTAACCCTTGAGGGTCAGTGGGAGGAAATCCCTTATTGGGATAAGTTCACCTTTGTACTCCTTTATTTATTTTTAATGTGTGTTTTTGTGTATTGTACAATAAAGAGTTTACATACATGATGCTATTGACTGTTCAGTAAGTCCATTATTTTTCTACTCCACACATACTGATTACGGAGGACAAAAACAAAAAGTACTCGTCCTTAATACTAAAAAACAAAAACTTTGTATTCAAATCATGGATACAGAAAACGCATTGTTGAATTGAAATATTTAAATGGAACGGCATCAAACAAAGAGGGACGGCAGTCAAGTGCAAAATCCAGCGGCGACCCACGCATACGATAACGACAGACAAAATGTAATATATGAGCCGAATCCATTATCCAATGACGTACAGCAATTACCCATTTAGTGTAATTCGGGCCATTGTAATACTTGTCTAGCGCGAGTTCTCGTCGTTCGCGCCGTCACTCACTCCAAGCACCAATTCGAAATATCACTAGCGAGCACTGCGGACCGGGTGGCGAGCGTTCGTGTTTTGAACTTTCGATCATTTCAAACTAGTCCAGTTTCAGAGTGTACGGTCGGGGCGCGCGTGCGGGGCTGCGGCCGGCGCAAGACTAGGCCGCCGCGCTCAATGGGCGCGCAGTGGGGCGAAGCTCGCCGAGCCCGAGCTTACCGCGCCGCGGCCATCGGGCCCGCAGCTCTGCAACCCCACTCGCACTCGCATTACCTTATTACCTTCAACAAACCTCCAAAAATCGACATCACCTTCATCAACCATCCATATCAACTTTGCCCCCGTAATTTTAATTAGACCAGACCACGATGCAAACGGAACTACCTGCTCACTCCCGATCGTAAACCGCGCGTTAGAAGGAGATGAAGTGCTCCATCAGCCGCGGACCGGATGGCGGACTCGGTTATGAATGAATCCTCCGTCCTTGTCCGCCGCGCAGGTTCGCGTAAACGAGTCTCTCTCGGATACAGGTTGTCGCCGTAGAGGAAGTGAAAGGGACGAGAAGCGTAGTAAATATTGCGCTCCGTGGATCCGTCAGGAGTATTATAAAGGGCTTTGGTTTTTATGTTACAAAGGATAACCGTCACATCCATTCATAGTTTTGTTATGCTAGATGCGTTGGAACTTTGGATGATAGAGTCACTCGTAGCAGTTTAGAATGCTGACAGGTTTGCCGTGCTTAGAGATAGGTAGCAAGTTATTGGTGAGGTTAATGAGACACTTTGGATAGGTTTTGGTGAGAAGGCGCGGCCGCGGCTGAGGCTGTCTGCCGCGGCATTGTTCGCGGTATTGTTATCTGTGGGCGCGGCGTCAAGCGGCCCGTGTCAATGTTTGAACGCGCCACGTGACGGACCTACTCCGCTAGGGCCAGTTCCTTTGTCGCGAGCAAACACCGGACCGACACAAAGTTTCCACTTGACGCGGCTCTAAATTTTACGTCCGGATGAATCCTTTTACAAGGAACACGAATTCCTTGAGGTCATTCGTTAGATGTCGCGTGACTAAGTCTTTCATAATCGTGCACATTTAGATGGACATAATGAGACAGAGACTACAATTTCCCGCAGTTACAAGTTACAGCTTCACTATGACAAAATGTTAGCAATTACATATATAGAAAAACATAACCGGGGTTTTCTTTTCTTTTCATCACATTCCGTTGTAGGTAGGTATTATTTCCAATGTCTACATCAGTGCATCTGTCAAAAAAACCGAAACTCTTGATGCATATTATCATCATATTAACCAAAAGGATATAAGGATAACTGCTGTAGATACGAACGAACGCAGCGAATTTGGTAGGGGTCAGAAGGAACGACTCCTTAATTACTATACGATAGATATTTTTGTTGGGTTATCAAGGGAGGTTCCTGTAAAATGTAGTTTCACCCGCCATCGCCACTGCACTGTCGCGTAGAACTCCGTTTACAAAAGACCCTAATGGCCAAACGCAATTAGGCATGCACGCGAATCAACGTAACTTGCTTTCAAAAGTTTCGTTAAAATAAATAAAGAGCAACGCAACAGTCGGCTTTCACTCGCGCAAACAGAGGATGTTGTGTATTGTCCTCGGCTCCGATGCGTGCGATTCCGACATAGTTATATTATATTTGCTTATATTATGTAGTCTATTTACCTTCATGAAATCTTTAACCCAGTGACAAAGAAACAACATTTCCCGCAACACTTGAAGACCAAAAAACAAAAAGAGTTGAAACTTATGCGTAGGGTATAATTATTTATTATCTTGCTGTTGGATATTTGGACACTGATACATAAAGGGCAGGAAACCTCAAGCCCGAGCACTGTTTGCAGCGTTTGACGTTTGTGTTCGAGCATTACATTCAGTTGGAAAATAAATCAAAGTTAAATCAGAACGTTAAGAACAGTGAGTCTCGCCACAAATCAATGAGATCCCGTCGAACCATGTAACCTCCGAGCGCCAGGTGCTACGCGGGAAGTGTCCCCCGCCCGCGCCCCGCGCCCCGCGCCCCGCGCACTCCCGCGCACCCACACTGGCGCGCCGACGAGAGGAAGTGCTGCACACACTCACGACACACATGTATTAGTGACGTAGAGATACGTAGCTGTGTGTTTTTGTATTTTATTTATTAATGGCCTGCATTTGCGTATGCGCCGCTCGTCGTGCATGAAAAATGGCGGGTATAAATATGAATTTGAGTGGACGCTAATTCAAAAGTATGGTTATTTAAAAGTGTGTAAGTGTTGTCTTTTATCGGCGGCGCCGCAAGAGCTTCGCGGCTTTGTGGTTCGAGTGTAGATTTATGAACGACGAAGAACCACTTGGCTCGGACAAGGCGGGGGGACCAAACTATTCGGGATAAGTTACTGCGGCTATCAATTAATTAGAGAATAATTTATTCTATCACTTAATTAGATTACTTTATGACCAATACAAATAAAACCATAAAAGACAACGCAACGACGTTATAGGCATAGGTATAATACAAACAATAAAACCAAAGCACACAACAAATGTTTCATTACCTAATCGACGAACCGATTTTAGAATTCACTTCAGTTCGCAACAAAGCTTTGTTCACGTCTCGGAATAGAACCCGCGGGGAATTATCAACAGGTAGCGTACAAAGTATCCTTCCGGTATCCGAAACCAACCACTCCATTCAAAACCAAACTTTAAATCAACGTCACACAGTGCATTTATAATCACAAGCGATTTTTTTTACCTTCTCCTGTCCACAGTAGTAACCCAAGTCCAACATTAAAAGAAAATCAATTTTAAGTGTTACAAGTAAGGTTTAAAGTTAAGTGGCGTGTAGGCTTAAGGTTAGGGCTCATCCGGTGCAACGCGACACCGTGGGGAAGTGAGCATTCGGGGTAGCGGTGTGCAGCAACCCTTTAATAATAATGACTTACATATGTTAATGTGTATTTATTGCATTTAGGTACTTGAGTGATACATAATCTGATTTCAACGAGACGATATCTGGAGAATGAGTTTATTTTATTGAGTTTTCCATAAACCATTAACAAATAATATTTCTATTGACTGACAATTTGAAGATACGCATAGGTACTAAATATATTTTGATAATGTACATCCATTAAAACCTGTTTGGCTTACCGATCCAGGTTTAGTTTAATTGGCAGAATCTTTAAATAGTAATATTATTTTTTCGAAAACTTGATACAAAAAACATCAACGGGCCCGAACTTTTTTCAACACTTTTTTTTTTAATTGAACATATTAATTTTCAAATCCAAAAATATTATTTTATAATAAGTAGTACTTATAGGTAAGAAGAACGTTCTGCTGGCTAGTAAGTGAGTGTCTCTAAGACATTTTTAAACTAACAGGCGCACCTTTAGAATTATAGTGACCTATTTCAACGTTTCAGCTTTCGACATCAAGTCATAAATTTATTACTATAGAGACCTAATTCAAAATCATTTTTTTTTATTTGGTCACTATTATTCTAAAGATGCGGTTTATTCGGCTCTTGTCGGGTTTCCTCAGGTAAACTGCTAAGTAGGCTCGGTAAATGTTTTTTAATGTTCCATCACTCCAGGAAATTAAATCCAACCTAGAGAGACTTTATTGGTAGTAGGACCTTGTGCAAGGTCCATCTGAATCGTTACCACAGTTTTATTCTTTAACTTACTGCCACGCAGGCGCAGCAGTGTTTACATTGTGGTGTTACGGTGTTGATCCGGCAACCGGTGAAATGACTAGGATATACAGGCATTTTACCTTAGTTCTCAGTGTTGGCAACGCGTTTGCGGCCTTGGGATTGCAGTCTTTAGATTGTAGTGTTGAGAATTCAAATATCCATGGGTCATTCCACATACCATCATGGCAAAAAAATGTTGGTCGAATTAGAATAAATTGAAATATAAAACTTTTTCATACAAACCTTATGAAATACCTATACTTTACGACATTGCGACGACCTACTCTCATACTTATCAAATATATTTAAAAAAAAAACGTAAAAATCGGTCGAGCCGTTTCGGAGGAGTTCGACCACAAACACCGTGATGTCTCCGTGACACGAGATTTTTATATAATATGTATACTTACGTATATTAGTTATATCAACCAAATCCGACAATAACAACGGAAAGTTAATTTATAATTAACCCGTCTTCTTAATTGAAGTGTTCAATGTCTTGCCCGTATGGAAACAATACCTACTCTTATTCCCAACTAAAAGACGCCTGCGACATTGTACCTACCTAAAAGCAAGCATAGAATCAGTTTCCCGCTAATCCCCCTATTTCTTCCCGTCGGGGGACGATTTTCTAAAATTCCTTTCTTATTGCAATCCCAGGGTACCCATCGAATATTCCCTCCAATTTTCAAGTCTGTCTGTATATGTATGTGTAGAAAACAATAATCACAATCTTGGTATGAATTACCAATATCTGTTTAGTGCGCGGCTCTGTCTGTCCGCTTGTCAGTCATTTTGTAGGTCCCAAACGGGTCGACCGATATCAAAGCAGTTTTTGAAATAGGTAGATGCTGGTTTACTCACGATGGTTCTTACAATTAGGTCGGTTTGTTGAAAATCAATTGCGCTACTTAAAAGTGATCAGATCACCTCTAAAACCAGACGTCACAATGAAGATGTATCAAATTATCATTAAAAACTGCTAACTTTATCGACTGAGCATTAATTTATTCCATTAATAATTAATATATTATATCACTATACTCTCTGTATTAAAATTTTATCTCATTGCAAAATACATCTGGGGGCTTAGTATGCTACGCGAGATTTACTGTCATATTTTACGTCAGTCCTATGAAAATAAGACAATATGACATAACGTCACACTTTAAGATGCTTAGTAATAAAAGGACTCAATTCACACAAAATACACTTTTATTTAAAACCTTAAATTTTTACCCTTACGTTAGAATATGGAATAGACATATTTGACACTAAATCGCGTTTGACGAGGTTTGACGTATTCTCCTCGCCTCGCATGCTAAGCCCACTGCTGTAGTGCTTTTTATGTGAGTTCTTCAGACGTATCTCACGAGCTCACGACATCAACGTAGCCGGTTATCCATTGTCCAAGTCTCGGCACATTATCGTTCAACTCTTTTCTACTGCTCTGATAAGCGCTCGCCTGCGCTGCCTTAGTGATCGACATCAGCCATTGTATCTCGCCTCTCACTCTAACTCCGTATTTAATCACTGTCATAATTACTGTTTTCTATGATACACAGAATCAATCGAACCAACCAAATAAGTCATACAAATCCCAACTGTTTTATTTATGCAGTTCAATTTAATTAATAACGTCTAAGAAACTATAACCATAATTCAAAGCTGCCTCCTATTAAGAGAAAAATTACACGCAACCGTATCACATAGGTAAGTATACGTCGCCCTGTATTAATTAAATATAATGGTCGAGCAATTCGTCGACCAGCGCCCGCCGCGACCCGACTGGTTCTCTCTACTATTAATTTATATTGCCCAAATTAAATTAACATCAACTGAGAACATTGTTTTCACGGAATAAATTAATAATTATACAAGAAGAGATTAATTGTCAAGAAGCCTGAGGATCCTAACGAGTGCTAACCACGTAAGAAAATCTTCGTCGGAAACAAACATGCAAATTCAAATCGATTCAAAGCGATGAATTAAAATTCGTACCAAATGTACCGACTCATTTATCATTTCAGACTCTTAGAAATAAAGAGAATGGCTGGCGGTGGTATTCTGTGCGCGCGCGCATTGTGCCGGCCGCCGCGGGTTCGGCTTCAAAAACAATCACCAACAGTAAAATGTCGAACGGAACCATAAAAAGTTGAGTAAAAGGCGTCGAAAGAAGGCAGCGAATTTTGAACAGAACCAGTTTAATGAGGGTCGAATTTAAATACGAAAATAAAGCGGTTCCCACGGCGTTGGTCGCGGGAACGGAAGCCTAGTGCGGCGGCGGCGGCGCGATGTCGCTGTCGCGTCGCCGCGGCGTCGCGCGACGTCGCACGACCGGCGCCCGCGCCGCGCCAGCCCACGCAGACCCCTGCGCAGCCTCGCGCCGCCGCCGCCGTCAATGAATTAATACAACTACTCAAACAAAACGGATCGAAAGAGCCTCAATTAAATTGGTCGAAATATACAGCCTCTCACCGTGTTGACATAATTTATTGTCCCCGAGTGTGAGAACTTTTGCAAAATGCTCAGATTAAACAGCAATATACGGAGATTTGATGAACGATAAAATTAACATGACAAATGACAACAGTTCTGTTTAATATATTGACGTAGGTACTTAAAACTATCGCGGTTTCCATTATGGCCCGTATTTTATTAATTTTATAATCGACATAAAGTTAAAAAACTAGATAATGTCGTCCGTAAACTTTGGTATTAATTATAATATCGTCATTAAAAATAATCCGGGCATAATATTGTAATCTCACGTAGAGCAGAGAGATCCTGTTCGGCGCCGCGTAGTTTTGATAAAATACAGTTTTAAAGTTAAAAGGTATGTTCGCTCGGGAGATAAAGCTACTACTAAAGATAGCTAAGGCGTCAGATTGAATATTTAAGCTAAATAGTGTTACGTAAATTGATAGGCAAATGCTTAATTATTTATCCTCGTTTACTTAGTGAGACAGATAGCCATATCGTAATTGATGCGATATCAATACGAGCAAACTAAATTAAATTGCTCGCCGTCGAGACCAGTTTCTACGTATAATGTTTGATTTCACATATTCGAGGAAATGTTGCAAAAGACAATTGACTTTTCGAAATATACAAGTTGTAAACACGGCGAGGTGAGGCCCGCCCGATCGTCTGTTTGAGCTTGCTTTCGATAATGTCAATAATGCGACCTCAACGGAACTTGCTCCGACAGCTTTATTTGTATACTTTACACGGGCTATTTGAATCACTACAAACGTTCGTTTAAACGTTAATGGTACAAAGAAAACAGATCAGCCAGGTAAAGTAGAAGGACAAAGCCTTTTAACTACGTTACATTTGGTATTTGCAGATATTACGGCTCGTGCGACGAAGAGTGCAAGTCGTCAAATGAATAATGCTCGACATATGGGCCATATGGCATTGAAAACGATGCAAAATTGTTTGCAACTGCACGAAAAAATCTGTTATGTAATGAATAATCAATTTACTAATGAGCTATTGTTTTCTTTTTTGAGATAATTATAAATCATTGAGCCCACTTTGTCAAAGTTGTTTTTACAGTTGATTTAGATGTTTTATTTACCATTTCTTTTTTACCAACCCTTCTAGAGTTAGTTACCATTCCGGTCAATATTTTACCTGCCGTTAGTAGATATGGGGCGTGTAAGCCTGATCAGCGCCTAAATAAGCCGGGTGAGTCAATGTAGACTCACCACTCTCAGGCGCCTGTCGCTATTGTCCGAGTCCGAGGGAAAACCGACTTGCACAATGTTATCAGCTTAAAAAAAGCTTAGACATTCTTCCGAGAATTCTGTGCAACAAATTATTTACTAATTTTTAGATAAGGCTCATTTTGCTATTGTAATTTGTAATCAATACCAAAGAAGGGTTTATCTATTTTGCCTTCATGACATGACTCATCTATGTACTTAAAACATTGAATATGCGTGATTCTATAACAGAGTTCGGTATATGCACAAATAAAATTTACATTCTCGTACCATAACATAAAGTAAAGCTAAGCTTTCTTAATTAAAGAATACGACATGTTCACTGGAGCGTCTTAATTCAGCAGTAGGTACGTGAGTTACGGTTGAGTACGGCGATAGGGAGATAGGCTGTCGGGAGCCCTCGATAGCATCTTGAGTTAAACTCTGATACCATCGCCGGCCTCCGCCATTGACACGCGTAAAATTTGATATGAATCACCGATGGGTTAATGTGCATCTTTACGGTGCTGGGTGTCGTGCTGAGAGAGCTCTTGTCAGACATATCGAAATGGGTTTTTTAACGTTTAAGTAGCTTTTGACAGTTTTTACCAAGGGTCATGCTATCTCGTACCTGTTTCGGAACATAGTTAGCAGTATCATATTTAATTTGTTTTTCGTAAAATTTTACTCATTAAAAATATTAAAGGTACTTACATTTTTAGGATAAATAACTGGATTTCAATGTTTTGAAGACACGTAGTCATTAAACCACAATATGTTATGTAGAAACCAGATAAGAGATGTAGAGCTCCAATTTCTGATAAGCTTCTCTACCTGTATGGTTACGTTTATTCATTAACATACTGTATGGTTCCGCAAATTAACATAATGGTGGCAAGACGATTATTGTTCAGGGTATCGCACCCAATTAACATGTAAATACGCGTAGATGCCATAAAGGACCACGCTTACACGTCCAACATACAAGCGCCAGAATGTTCGCACGGGAAAAACACGCAGTGGTTGATACATTAACTTTTTATTAAACTTGCCTTAAATTAACTGCACCGATAAGATATCCTTAATTACTGCTGATCCGCGCAGCGTTTTGACGATGCCCATTTTTAGGTAATCTGTTCCACACTAATATTTAAGTTTCAGCTGGTCGTTAACGTGAGTGTTTCAAATCGTAAACCGAAAAAGGTCGCTGTACAAATAAAAATGTGCCGAGCTCAAGTACAGGATAGAAGTAAGCTCGTGTGTTCAGAGTAGAGACAGTTGACACACAATTCGGATTACTTCCACCCAATCGAGGTCTGACGGAGGTCAAAATCGCGGTCGACCGGTCTTCAGCGCTTGCAACACGAGCCCGACGCCGTCGCAAGCGCCGTCGTGAGAACATTCACCGGCACCACTCCACACTGACCCCTGCTCTGCGCCGTTAATATACAGCGCCTACCAGTTTCATGAACGAATGTAAGACGCGCCATGTATCTTTACATTCTGGTTGCTTCGTTGGTTGTCGATTTTCGTCGCACACATAAAAATCATGTGTAAAAACGCTCATTTGTGATAACCAGTGATCGGGGAAAACGATGCAAAACTTTAACAAAACTTACATTACAGCCATGAAACTATTAATATCCTTATACCAAATCCGAGAATCTGATATAGAGTTAAATTGAAAACTAATCTGCCAATAATATTCTTATTTTTCAATAATTTTATTATTTTTCTTGGTTGCAAGTTCTCCTTTATGGTCAACTTTACAAGTTTTGTTAAAGTTTTGCACCGTTTTCCCCGATCACTGGTGATAACCTGTGTAGGTGTGGTTAGGTGGAATAGATTAGATCGATTGACCGAAATTTCCATTATTATTGTCTCGTGAGAAAATTGGTGAAATAAACGAGAAAGTCGAGTTACATTTTAATTTGTTTCTCGGTGTCGGCATGTCCGGGATTAATGAAGGATATAAAAACGTCGGGAGGGCCGGTCGCCCTCATTATCAGTGTTCAAAATCGGTTGACGAATAAAAAGGCTTCTTATACCGTAGAAAGCGGTAAGGAAGGCTAAATGGCGCAATTTGGTAAAAGTTATATGTGCAATTAGTTGGCGGAGCAAAAACCGCGGACGTGGAGACACGTACCCGACTTGTAAGTATTGGCAGTAATCTCCGTAATGCCGCGCGTGTTTCTTTCTATTCGCTTCAAAAATATTACGAAAAGTTTCGTTGCCCACAAAATTACATCTTAACTCTCAATAAATAATTATGATGGTTACAAATTAGAACGATTAAAACTCAATGTGGAAGCGGTGTCGAAACATGAGATTGATTCAAAGTAAGTAGTTGCTTATGAGTGAGATATTAATCTCTGATCCGTCGTAATTGAGAAAGCTCGAATCATTGCGTCTATTTATGGGCTGTTTTCGTATGCACCGGCCATCGCCGACCGTCGCCGTAGATGCATCGTGTAGGTACTTAATGAACACTCGTCTACGTTAGCTGCACAGGAAATGTCCGGCGAAAAAACTAGAAAGCCAGCAACTCCATAAGACACGGGAATCTTGCCTTCCGCTAATTATTTACGATATATTGCGTAACGGTGAAACGCCGGGAAGGGGACAGGAAAAAAACACGTTCCACAGGATGTAAGTTGCTAGCTCTGCCACTCGTATAATCCAGATCCAACCGTATCTGGATAAGATAAAGTCGATAATCCTCTAGATAGTAAGACTGCTTGGTCACTTTTAGAATATCTTTATTCATGTTACGAACGATCTCGATGAACCAGTAGTGGACTCCGATCGATTGATTTTCTCATCAATTTTATGCTCTATCTCGGGGGTTTAAGATACGAACTTCTGTAGAGACGATCGTGAAGACCGGTCCGTTTATACTGGTAGCGTAATTAAAGATACCATAGCAGGAACCAGGAAGAGTGTCGTACTATCTCAATAGCTAGCCGGAAGTCGCTCGATCTGTGAGTTCATTCATAAATGAGACTCTCGTCGCGACAATGTCGTATGACAAGTTAACTCATCGGGTTACATTAGTCTTTATTTGTGTGGAGCAAAAGTTTATTTTGCTTTGAATACAGAATCGTAATAATTAAGCGTGAATGAAATGAAGCAGTTAATTGAGTTGAATGTGAACAACCATTTCGTAAGCTATGTTAAGTAGATACTTTTTTGTGAATGGTTTTTTAAAGCAAAATATAATTTGCTATTTTATTACTCCAACTAGAAACGCTCTCTACCTTCCCTTCTCAGGCACCTTTTTATTCTACTATTACGTCAATATTTAGGACCTATTTGTTACGATTATTGTAATAAACCTGCGCCTCTATTCCCGACGGTAAAAACGATATCGTAGTTGACCTGTTATGGTATTGTTATGACGTCAGACGCCATTACTGTCAAGTAAATAAGAGCTATCAAAACGGTGACAATACGGTAACAGATCAAAAACGATATTGTTTTTACCGTGTTGAATAGAGGCCCTGCATCTTCGCTCAAATGGACTACCTTTAAAAAGACATCAAAGAAAACAAAACACGGAGTGCCTACTATTAAAAAAGGACAACAAACAAAGTGTCCCCGAGGCGCAGGGCGACCGGGCCAAAGGGCGACTTTGATTGCTGTAATCGAGTTAAAGACGACAACAAAAAGAGACAACAATTAACGGAGGCGTGGGCGCAGGATGCGGCGCTCTAGCGGGATGGCAAATTTAATTACTACAATCACAGTAAGTTCCTACTTCCTTTCCTTACGATAAAAACGTTTGTTTTAAAAGGTAGCCCTATATTTTTGTTGGTCTATAATATATTCTATTTATTTTTGTATTTAATTATTAAGCGCATATATAAAGCATAACCGATAGTATAGGTAGATAGCATAATAGGTAGTAGAAGTGGAGACAAGACTTTTGTCCAACACAGCTCCATAATAATGATTATAACCTTTGTTATTGCTTCAGGGTAAAAAGTAACTCATTAGTTCCAGTCTCTTTAAATTATGACTCGATACGAAATATTGTAATTTTTTATACAATAAGATGTATGAACACTGGGCATTGATTAGTACTTTAGCATGCCAAGGGTTTAATAGCTGACTATCGAAAATATCGCCGAAAAAATTGACAGGTAATTGACGATACTTGAGTGTTTTTGTCAAATAAATGTTGTTAGTTTGAGTTTAAATAAGGACTTTGAACATTGGTCCTTATGACATCGTCTATGTATATAGTTACTTTGACAACGTATACGCGTAGCTCCGTGAAAGCTACTGTAGAGCGCTTGGATTAACACGTGAAGGCATAACCCACGTTTTAAAAGCAAACTGTGAAGTGTGAAAAAAGCTCATGGTCCAGTCCAGAGTAAATCTAATACGTCGATTATAACGGGTTTGTACGAGCTGGTCCTCGCAGGAAGTGCGCCGGACGCGCTATCTGGCTACTGCATCCATCTCTCTCGAACCTATGCGCACGCGCATCTAAAGCACCCACCCTCTCGCTTTAACCTAGCCCCATCTTTTTTGAACTTACGCAATCAATGATGGTCTCTTTCATACGAGTCGACTATTTCGTCGTACCCGACCGCCACAAATTAATGTGCCAGGGCGAAGCCACTCTCCTACAGCTACTGTTTAATGATAGGTATTACGAGCGAAGCTTCGAAATTACTCAATGTTTTTTTGGGTACAAAACCAATTTGGTAAACTATTTACTGACAGTAAGGAATAATGAGCGAAGGGTTTTTACGCTTTGGTTACCTACATACTCGTATTCAAAGTTATGCTTCTATTGGATCTTGATGGGACTGTAGACTGTATTTAACTGTTTATTTATATTTGCCGAGGGCGCGGCGGCGGCGAGATCGCGTCCAGAGTGCAGCTAGAAAACGTCTCCGTCCGGCCGCGGCCATTCCGCCAGTTGCAGCGTTTTAATTTTAATGAAACTGCCCGCGCGGGGAAAGCCACACCACACCGGCTCTGCTTCCGCTCGCAACGCTGCGCTTCATTCATAAATCCAAGCACCCGCATCGAATCGTCTCAAGTATCCACTAACCGAACCGAAAATAAACCCTAAAAGCGGGCAGTAACGGTTCAAAACCCATTTGCAGCAAAACACTAACGGCATTTCAGATAGAATAAAGAGCGGTCAGAAAAAAACGTAAGAAAAAAGTCGTAACTTGTGGCACGTGCAGACGAAAGTGGTTTTTCCTCCGACAGCAGAAAGTTGTTTTCCGTTTGTGGAAACGTCTCCAATTAGACCTTTAAAGGTGCGAATGTTCTCGGTTGATTTACTCGCTTGTCGTGAATGGGATGCGCTCTGTGGTCGCGAGGTGCGAGGATCTAGCGGGTACTCGCATCTATGAATGGAATCAGCGTCGTCGCGCTGTCGATAGCTAACGATATCAACGCGATCGACCGCTGGAAAAACTGAGCCGGCTCGCATTACCATAGTCGGTCGATCTATTTGCGTCCTGCCACTGCTGTTCGTTATGAAAGCTTGCTAATGTATGTAAGGAAACTTGCGCGCCGTCATAACTTTAGCAAGCAAACTTTCCTCTGATATCGAAGTTAATACTGGCCCAAAATGGTCTCGGTAATCATGTGTTCTTATCAAAAACAAGGTAACGTCACGCACATAGGATTGATATATTATTATTTTTTGCAAGAAACCGACACAATAACGGTTAGTACTGTATTTAATTTTTTGCCTCGCAACATTAATGAATTGAAATCTATAATGATGGCGAGCAGATACGCGATACTCGCGCCGTCGGCCCGGGCGCAGCACGAAACCGAAGCTCATCCGAATTTCTTGGAAGTCCGTAATCGATTAGTTCCCTTTCAATTTTTCGAGTATTTTGCACAAACAAAAAGGCTTCGGTGCCACACTGTCTGCAGCCACAAAAGAGCCAACTTTTTACAAATTGTGCCTTACAAATGCAACCAGTTTACGTTTCGGAAACTACAGCCTACGCGGATAGGCATAGAGCTTGGATTGATTGAGCAGTTTCTTTTTGTTATAATGAGCAATGTTTTTGTGTACCGGTCACACAATATGGTGTCTCAGCTCACCGGATATAGTTGGATTGTCCCGTGAATGGGGCGGGGTATAAAAAGCATATTTACGATTATGCACGAGCGATTTGTCGTCACTCGATACGATCTGCGAGCGAAGCCGCGTGCTATTATTGTATCGCGTTTCACGGAAGATCTTTAGAGGAAGTTCGTCGTTTGCATATATACTTTCATTTTGGCATTGGGTGTCTCACCATATAGATTTGCTTCATAAAACTGAAAATCGCAAACATTTAAGTAAAATTATCGTTTTTTGTATACTTAATATATTTGCAATAGGTATTCAAGAGGTGCAAGGCAGAATCTCAAAAAAAATGCCAAAGCAGATTTAATCCATTTCAGGTTCCACTTGCTACAGAAGTTTTGTTTGAGATACCGCCATTTCTCTTAGAAGGGCGGAATTAGAATTCGTATTTAGGTAGTTTAAAACTTATCGAAGAAGTAGACCAACAGTAAAAGCTTTCATTATACTTACATATATTCTGTCAGTGCTCATTGGGTATGATTCAGAGTTCGTTTTCAGCGCGGTCATTAGTGAATGTATCAGGAAAGTAAACAGCATTTTGTAAGAATGACGTACAAAAATGTGCAATTAATAATCAATACAACCTGTCACGCAACTGTGCCACTCTTGCTTACAAAACCCGCTTATTTAATGTCGGGACCTGTCAGGACTGTAAGTAAAGAGGCTATCCGTATCTGTACCGTAATGGGAAATTTACATCAAAACGTTTTACTAATAACATTTCAAAAGAAAAAAATTTTTCGGAAATGAAAAGTGCAAATTAAAAATGTTTGATGACTGATGACTTAAAAGTATTACCCTGTAATTAATTTTAAGTAACCAAAAATAATCCTTGCATATTATTGTAGTAGGTATGAGAAAATTTTAAACGTATCTTTCCTACTATGCTTTCTATGTATAAAAATAAATCTTTCACTGTATATCTTCCCACATTTCCCAAAACTGTCTACTAATGACATACTTTATAATTGGTATTTTATTTATAAGGCACTAACACCGGAGTCAAATCGCTGCGATATCTCAGCGCGTGGATTTCAACAAATCAACACATTATACTCTCGAACCGCCGCCGCCGCGTTTCGTTTCCACTGAACGATCAATCATAAGTGCGAGGTGATTTTTCACGCGTCTGAGCTGCGTTTTGTTTTCCCAACTTTTCAGCGACTGATGAGAACGTGGCAAAATGACGGGTCTTAGTCACTGTTTAAAAACAAAGTGTGTCCTTATGGTCTGAAAAATGGCGCTTGATATCGGTTCTACGTACTTCTACACTTAAAAAAAAATTGACGCTTCTTATTATAAGGTTTTGATTGATGTACCTAATTGTAAATAATCTTCTTGATTCTATGCGAGCTTAACAAGACGTTAGACTTAAACTAAGATGTAACTTGAATCACACATTAACTTTCTGTAATCTTTAAGTAGCTTTCGTTGGTAAAACGAATGTCATAGCTAATTCATTATTTTATTAAATGTTTGTCAACCGATGCTTGTTCCCAATATTCAAACCGCGGATTGAATAAGTGACTTCAACTTAAAATAGAAAATAGAAATAACAACTTACATAATAATAATCTAATGCCAAATTGTGTCAAATAGGGAGCCACTCAGCATTATACTTTCGCCTGCCACGGCCGGCGCTGGTTTTCAGTGGTCTCTACTCGAATGGCATCACGATCGCACATTTACCACGTAAAAATGGAAACTTTAGGAATTGGGAATTTTAGGGAACTGACGTGGATGAGAGAAAATTCCGCACAGTTGGCTTAAAAAAAAAATTGACTGATAGACAGCAGAAAATTGATATTTAACGTTAACAACGTTACAATGTTTCATGTTCGTGCGAAAAACTACTTGCAAACAAGATCACACGCTACAAAAATAAAGATACCTCCTACAGGATCGTTTTACATAGTGTGTAATTGAACCATTCTATAGTTAAATACCTACTTTATGAATTAAGTATAGAATTAATACAGGATTAAAAACATGACAGGTGGAATAGTAACGAAAACAGCTAAACATTGAGCTTATTAGTTAATTCTTATATGGGTTATCATTATCAATAGCTGTCATCGTGTCGTTATCGCTTGCCAGTTATTTTTGTTCTTCGCCGACTGTTTTTTAAATATCGGCAAAAATAACCAAGGTGTTGAAATAACAACTGGCATCTATTTAAGCGAACCAATTTGTCGCCAAGGTTTTTAAAACCAGTATTCAATATTATGTGTTTAAGGCTTATTTTAGAAATGAACGCTATAAGTCGTTTATTTCGTTTTGATTAAACACCTATGTTGCTAAGAGAAAGTCAACACTTACCTTTCGCTATCTTAAAAAAAACATATAAACCAATACATCAAATACTTTCAATTGTTTATTTTTAAATGCTTATTTTATGCTACGTTTAGAATTAAGTATTTGGAACGAATTCAAGTTTTAAAATACGAATTCGTCAGTGAGTGAAGAGTGAACTAGAGTGAGATGTAGCATGATGTAGTGATGTAAAGTAATAATAAGCATCAATGAGGTTGAACTTTTTCTACTAGCTATTAGGTAGGTGAGGTGAGTGGTGGTCCGTTAGTGAATGAACCGAGACCGGTTTGACCGTTGTAATGCTAGTCCACTTCATAAGCACATCACCGAGATTTATTATTTGAACTCGACTGTATGCGGTCTGGAGCGATTTGGTGTTTTTATTTCTCATTTTGAATCACATGTGGAATGAGGCAAGGCAAGAACGTGTTGACCGTGATTTCAAATGAAACTTTAGCGCTTTATGAGATTTACAAAAAAATGCAATCATGAAAAATTAAACAAAAAATAACCAACGCAATTTTCTTTTAATTAATTGACATTTATTTGCGTTATTCAAAATTTATTGAAGGGAATTCAAGAACAATTTAGATTTATAAATAAGGAGTATTAGGTTGACGAGGGTACGATATAAGATAGTATCTCAAGCTAATCTCAGTCACATATTTAATCCTCACTCGGAACCCTAACAAAGATATTAAATACCAAAAGAAAACTAAGTTACCTAGCTATTCATGCTTATGTAGCAAAAAAACAAGTAATGAAGGTCAAAATTACAAAAGTAATAATCCAAGCAGACAATCCGAGCCCGTATCTATCGATAGATTTCATAATTTACCAGCGTTATCTCCCATCTCGGGAGCTAATGCAGGCAGGCCGAGCGTGACTCGCGGCCGGCCGGACAAGTACCGATTAATATTGAGAACAGAAGCCGATGTAAAAAACGAACGATTACTGCAATCGATTTAGATTTTATGACTCAAATCAGACTGGTTTCATAGCAAATTGATGTTAATTAAATTTTAAATGCCCTTTCTTGAGTCCGGCTACCGGTGGGCGGCCAAATTACAACATTACTACTTTAAAATACTCTTTACATTTACGTGATGGAATTTTACTAAACCTTAATACCCACCTCGCCTTTATATATAATTAAATAGACGTCAGTAGTTTGATTTATTGTTATGTCAATAAGTTAAAACCTCGCCGTTGGTCTTACCTTTTGAACCATTTTGACATGTAGTTTTCTTGGGTCTCCACCACCATCATAGAGTACGACTGATTAAAATCGAGAAGTTACTTTACCTGAAACAAAGTATGAAAACAAATGAAAACAGTTTGTTTGCACAATCTGTAAACAATATAAAACGAAGTCATTATTTCTATCTGTCTGAGCGCTCGATGTTCTTTAAACTATAAGCAATATTTTAATGCAGTTTTTGCCAATGTTTAGTGTTTAATATAAATATAAGACAGTAAGAAACATACAGTTCTTTTTTACTTCACATTTTAACTCGGCAATATTAAAATATACATTTTAATGAAGTTAGTTAAAAATTATTTAGTCGCATCTTTTTCACAAGATTGTGGTTGTTGTGATGATTGTTAAACAAACCTGACCAGTTTGATAAGAACATTAACTAAGATGTAAGTTAAATCATTCAAATCATTCATTCATTCATTCTCTCTTCGTAGTTTTTTAGTGTCGTCCTAAAAATACCGTTGTACAAGGGTTGTCCCACAACATAACTGTCAACATCATGGGAGAGGAAGAGGCGTGGTCGCCGGACAGTTTCCAATGTGAATCATGCAAAATATGTCAGTTGGTAATTGAAATTTGACACCACGTCTTTGTTATGCTGTCTATTATGTATCTTGGGACTTGTTTGTGCATTGTGATGGTAATGTGTAGTCTTATGTGGACTGTGAGGGGTGGTTTCAACAGTTATGTTAAATATGTATTTCAAATAATCAAGGGCAAATATGGGAGCGGGCAAGTAAACAGAAATGTTGCTTGGCGGCATGAAACCGTTGACAAAAGAGACATGTAGGTAAATGTATTCTTAAACTATGACAAAAAAGAAGAGCCTTTCAGTTTGACCTCTAGTCTAGTTAAAATTCGTTTCTATTTATAATCATAATGGTAAGTAGAACGAATAAAAACAAATTTAAACAGACATTTTGATAAGACCATGTTCGCCACTAAACGGGCCATATTTTCACTGCAATATGTGGCTGGCAACTATTGGTGTCTTTCTTTAACATACGAGTAAGAGAGGGACACCAATAGTTGCCGGCCACATATTGCAGTGAAAATATGGCCCGTTTGGAAGCCCCTCTACAAAAAGCGTGTGACAAAATACTACTTGTTTTTTCCGGTTGTTAAAAATCGACAAAATTGATCGTAATCACTTACGAGTAAACTTGTATAAATAGCCATCGTATCAACGGCAATAATCACTTCAAACGTTTCTCACGGTAATTCGCCAGTTAACAAGTCGACAAGCTTTCTAAGAGGCGTTAACGGCATAAAAATTAAACTATTTCCTAATTAAAACCATTAAAAAGCTGGCGATAGTGTCCCCGCTTCCGCGTGGGTTATTTGTGGCTTAACCCCTCACCGGCTATTAAAGGACGGTTAGGGAAGGGTTAAATGAGACATTCTTCACTTCGGGCCGGTTGACGGGCTTAATGAGTTGTCGCCATGAGTTATTTTCAGTCATGAAAAGGCAGCTGAACGTTTGGAGATAATGGCTATCTATTTGAGGGCAATATGGCCTATTTGGATGGACCTAATGGTATGAGAATAAAACCAAAAAAACGTATCGAAATGTATGACGCAGTTTTTTATATCATGAACTGGCAAATGAACACATATACCAATGGATGGTAGTACCTGCTCTTTGAAGTACCTTACCTACCATCAATTGATTGCGATCCATTTGATCCTACTACGAAGGAGGCGCAGACAAAGTAGCATTGTAGCATCTATATACGGCGTGCCAAAAAATGTATGAAAGTTATTGATCAGGTACTTTATAACTACCGCAATCTCTAGATATTGGGTGCTATAGGACTTGCTCTAGCATTACTAAATAATTAACATGCATAACATACATTTAATGCAAACGGAGTTTGTACATTCTTCGTTTTAAATTTTAGTGACCGATTTTAATGAACCGTAGGAGAAAATCCAAGAAAACGGCGCTAGTTCTCCATGGTTTGACAAAATTTTAGTGAAAAGAAAAGTCCGAAACCCGAATAACTACACCACCGCCTCGAGACGGGCCGTGGGCCGTAACCGTACGTTTCATGAATGGCTATCAAATGGAGCGTAGTGGTTCAGTCAGGCTCGATTGGCCGCTGCGCAGGCGCTCGACTCGTGCTCGCTACGGTACATGCACCTATACAATAAGTTACATTCGACTTACGCTTCGTTAGGGAATATAACAAATCTCGCCTCCGTAATAAACAGTAGCCAGAGCACGATCCTTTCAATTTTATAGAATCTATTCGTAGAATGAACCCTTGACAGACTCACGTTTCCAAACATTATTATACTTAACATTTATACTTGATAACGATAAGAAAGTCACTGTCAAAGTTTATGTTAGAAAATTTTAGTACTTTATATCTACGAACACGGTGCAGCACTGTTCCAATGACCATACAAAATTTCTCGATACTGAAACGTTGAGTATTCGGTAGAAAAAAAAGTTCGTGCTCGAGGTATTGAGCCATATTGGATAAACGTTTTAGATCTATCCTCGTATTTCTCGTCAATATAGCGTCCTCTCTCCGAGGAATAATGATTTTATGCGACAGAAATACATTTCTGCTGACCAGATGTGGACTGCATTCAAGCCAAACTCGAGATCAAAGCTCCGAGTGGTGAAAATGGATTTCTCGATCGAGTTATATTTTTCCACTACTTCTAGGTACTACCTAATTTGTCTAAAAAAATTGTACGTACTTACATTAATTTGAAGCGACAAAAAATGTGAAGAGACTAGGTTTTTTTGCAGATCAGGAAATCAGTTACCCCCACATGTCTGGTTAAATTATTCACCACAGGACCTCTGGCATAAAAGCCATAAAAGCGCGGGCTATCAAAACAGAGATTTAATCAATGAAGTGACGTGTAGCATTTCTCACGGTGGAGCGGCGCGACCGGTCCCGCTAATTACAATATTAATAAACAATCCATTAACGATTCGGACCGACAAAACAAAGAATGAGCTAAGAGTAAGCGCATTCCCAATCTGGAGCTTTTTAGTAACGTCTCGCTCACTCTTCGGCCGTGATGTGCTTGTGAGAAAGTGATAAAACTAATCTACTTTAAATTAAAAAGTTGGACAGCACCTGACTGTGTCCAAATCGAGTCTTGGTTATGAGTTGATTCTTTAGTGTTTTACTGACTTAAGTACCGGTCAGCTACAAAATAATGATGACTTAAAGGTTACCATTGTTTTTAATTGATGCAGTGAGAACGCTTAAAGCTGAAAGTTAATAAAAAAAACTGTTGTGGAATAAGAATGAAATAAGTGCGGAAAGGACATTTCTAGTCACCTTACTGACATTTTGAGGGACCTCGATTTGAAAGTTAGGAATCATGTAAGTTTATATGTAATTGTCGTGGACAAGTTTTTTTTAACGGTGAAGAAATAGTAGTCAAGTTAAGATTTACATCTTAGTGGTAAGTAATATAGTTCATTGTTAACTCTACAATTTGAGATTAAAATCGCATTGAAGAAAAGTCAGGATATGTCCTTTCCGTGTACAGTCAACAGCATAAATAAGTGATTATTTATGTACCTTGTCACTTTAACGTCGTGTTTGAAATGTTATACAAAATTGTGAAACGATTGAAAGCGACAAGGTACATAAATTATCACTTATTTATGCTGTTGACTGTACTATCCATTATGTGCCATTTTGTACATGTATGTGAACTCTTTATTGCATAAAAACAACGACAAATTAAGTTTAACTAATAAAATAAAACGTACAAATGTAAATGTACTTATATTGAATCTGCCTCGACTAGTTGATCGTTCGCATTAGATATCTGTTCAATCGGTGATATGTAACAAATCGTAAAAACCCAATTAGATGTAGGTACGATTTCAGTGCAAATCCAAGAGCGTACAGGACAGGAAGCTGTCACCGACGTACTAATTTAACCGCGTGGTGAGTTTCAGCTTATCTCCGGCGGACCAGTTTGGCGCGCCGTGGGAAACACTCTTACATGCGCAATCTACGTTGTTTTATTTATTAGGGCTGTCGCAACCAGGTAAACTCCTAGGTAACAATTATTGTTTCGCAATTTATAGGAATATAAATCAGTTTTGATTTGGTCCGTTTCCTTTTATGAAATAATCCGTTATCAAGCAAATGCAAATTATTCATTATTATACGAGTATTAATCAGATGTAATTTGATTTTGTTGACATTCAAATTTGAATGTTACGAATAATAAATGTACAGTAACATATTATAAAGATTTAAAATTGGTTTAGTTGATAACCCTACTGGTAATGGTCGGTAGCGGCATCCCATTCATTGCGGCAATGCGCGTGTGTACTGTGTACTGGGCCAGTGTGCGTGTACACATACTTGTCGAATGTTTGAAGCTACCACCAATTTCATGCTACACATAATGTAGATATGCCGGTATTTCTGTTCTCATTGAGGGACAAATGATGACATCTTATGCACCGCCTTTAAAGGATTCAATTTTGAGATCTTAAAGATGAGAACATCAGGCTTCATTTATTTTATTTTAGCGAAAGCGTTGAATATTTATAAGTGGTTTGAATTATGTTTGCGTCTCGTTATCAAAAAGCTATCAAACAGAATAGGCTAATGAAACAGTCGTAGCTGGGGGCATTAATAGAGGTGATTTATGTGGCTCAAGCCTATTTCCTAGTGGTGTTATAAATCGTGGTTCTTTTGTTTAATGAATGATTTAAGCCCCTTGGGAGTGAATAAAAAAGGCTTGTTAAGCGATGTTTGTTTTGGCCGCGTAAGTGGCGAGGTGTCGCGCGCAAAGCGCATATAAATCTCGGATGCATTACGTCGCGCGTGATGAATAACGTCCTCCCGAGGACTCCTTTCAGGAGGGTCCCGCCATTAACACGAGACGGGATAGCGCGGTCGATATTTAACGTTAAAAACGCGTACAAAAACAAATGAAGAAGTTTAGAATTCAATATAATAAATAAGCGTATAAATTATGATAACTAATATTGAGAACATGTAACGTATTACTTTGTCGAGGCTCATATAAGGAATAAAGTGACGTTTTTACGCCGAGGTCTCTTTCGGCGTAATGTAGCGAGACGATATCAATTTGTTTGCTCCCAATTGGATTATAATCCGATCGTATAGAGATGCTGACCGCGGGGTCAACGGCTGCCGTAATAACAACTCTCGAACTTTAACAAGTGAGTTATTGGGCCCATTGTACGGTGGTACATGAAAGGAATCATCTAGTTGGTTGTGAATGCTTTTGATTAATATTAGAGGTATCAAATAGACCTGCATGTTACGTATTTTTTTTACATCAATTTTTAAGTATTTTGGGAAACCCATAATTTTATCGAATTTCACTTCATCGATTGTATCATTCATCGAATTTATTTTCAACGAACGCTATCTTCTGCTGAAACCATGATGTTTTCTGCATCTTAAACATTATTTACGTAGGTTAGGTTACATTGCATGGTTTATGTTACATTTGTTTTAATGTATTGTAACTGTTTCTAAATCAAATAAATAAATAAATAAATAAGTAAGTAAGTAAGACTTTGTAACCTAACTCATGCGGCGAGAAATACCTTTCGCCAGACAAACACACACACACATAGCGGATAAACTTAGAACACCCCTTTTTTGCGTTAAAAAGCGCTGAATCCAAAATTTGTTTCTTCAATCCAAAGCTGAATCAATTGTACTTGCATACGTAAGTAACTTTATTCCCGAGATAAAACATAGGTAGTTACTAGACAACCACTACATTAACCAGAATAGGGCGGATATCCAATTAGAGCGAAGTTCATACTACCTGAAGACATCGTTAGGTTTATAAAATCATACTACCTAAATAGATTTACAATAAAAACCCTGCGAAATGCGAATCTGCGTGATGAGAGTTTAATAATGGTTTCTCATAATAGTAATAGCTCAATATGTCTAGGAGTCCTATAACGACTCAGGATTTCATCGAGTTATGTAATAATAACGAATAACTAGTAACCTAAGTATAGGTCCATTATACGATGATCAGGCAGCTACAGGATACCATCATATTTACGTCGTCTTTCATTGCAAGCTCTATATTATTAGAAGAGGTCGTCAAAAACATTTAGTTCGATTATTCTTTACGAGTTCTCTCGTATAGGAATTCTTTAATTTGTTTTCTTCTTGAGCAATAAAGCTGCCCACCGATTGCAAATTAGAAGCCGTCATCAACTCTACAGGATGTTTGGATTGTAGAAAACTGCAGAAACCATAAAGAATAATAATTGGCGCAATATGTGCCTATTCGTATTATTCAAAACAGGTCGAAAACAGCTGCTGCTGAAATATGTAAAGTTCTCTGTACATTTGTTTGATTATTAAAAACATCCAGGAAATATTTCTACGGCCGCAATCAGAGTCATTTAATGACGACAGTCGATCCTTAGTAACGATTTGTCTTACACAAACTAACTATGCCAAAAGGCGCGTCGTCGAATTGCTGCATATTTTACCACGTTGTCACCTGATTGTAACCTGTGATAACGAAATAAAGACTATTCTACTACTTTTTAAAAGGAACGAGTTAATTGTCTCTAACTACGGTGGTCAGTAATACAGTCAAATTCTAGATTTTTCCAATATAAGTCTTTGCTTTTTTTACAGAAAAAACCTTTATATTTTTAAACTGAAGCACTTTCGATCATCGATGACCAATTAATCTCCAAAGTATGTACAGTCAGCTGCAGAGAAAAGTAACCTCACCTGCATACGAGTTTCCTATCAAAGTGGTTACATTTCTCTGCAGCTGACTGTACCTATCCCGCAGCCTGAGGTTTCTCGCGCTACCGGGCACTGCAACCAGCATCGGCTGTTAACAGCGCGATTTAACTGCGTCGTTAATCCTTCAGCTGATTAAAGTGCTCTCGATGCTGACAATTATAGGAAGTCAGGCTAACTTGCGTAAAAAAAGTTTATACTGCGGTAGAACTAATTAGACGAGTGCGTTGATTAGCGCTTTTATGTATATAGCGCGACCATCTTGTCCGGAAAGCATTTCGTTGAAGGTTAATGCACCCCTGGTATAAGGTAGGATGTTATTTTTATTAGCCATTGAATTGATGTTAGATACAGGATGGTTTTGTGAATATTCCTCAAGTTTGAAAAACCTGTAAATGTTTTGCAAGAAAAATAAAAATAACAAAATTAAGACTAAGTACAGTGTAATGTGACACTCAAAAATGATTTGAATTTGAATTTAATGTATATATATGTATAGATAACGATGGGTCACAACCTAGTTTATTGGTACGTTCTCTAATTAAGTATTAAAGGAGAGCCGGAAATGAAACTGAAAAGTATTTATGTTAAAGTCAATGTTTAAAGTAAAACATTACCATGGCTATCTGATGTGTTTTAAACATGTTGCGTTGAGCAAGCAGAAACGCAAACCGAACGTTTCTTAAAACAAATGGCCCGAGGTGGCAGGTGGGTATAGCCTAAGAAAATCTCGGCTAGATCATTGATCTATAGATCGAGAGAGCGGCGCAGTGGGAGGAGGCCTGCCTCGAAACACCTGCCGCCCAAGTACTGTGGACCAGTGTCCGGTGTTGCACAACAGAGAACGGCCTAACCGCACCAACCTCCAATTGGAAATATAACTTTATTCTTATTTGAACTAAGTCTAATACAATAAACAGTGTTGGGTGGTTACGTTGTTTGGCTCCTATTGGAGGCTGCAGCTTGCCTAGCCAGGGTACAATCTCTCTAGAGATAATCTCCGCTGCAGCTACTTTTACTAGGTATACGACGGAGTTAAAATTATGGTAGTATTTAAGTTGAATAATGCGGAGTGCACTGTGCAGTGTGATATGTTTGTGATAGGTTGTTTAAATTGTGAAAAGGAATTATTTCCATGTTTAAACTGGTGGTACTAGTAGAGCCTTAAAACATCGAATTTAATATAAGATACAAAGAAACAAACAAAAAGTAGGTGCAATAAGGAGACGTTATTTTTAAGTTAAAATCGAGCCGTTTGATTTCGCAGTTCATGCCTCTGGTTTGAATAGTTATTGCTATTTTAGTACAATGCAGACGAAATTCGTTGTCATTTTACAAACGTAGCAATAAATACCAAGTAATTGCACTCACAGCCATTCTCCAACCGCACTATGGCTACTTTACTATGACAATATCTTGGTAGATACCATTTACAATACTATTAAAAAAATAATGTTTATAAACTTGAAATTTTTATAAACGATTCAAAACTCAACAAATAAAAGCGAGATAAAAAATAAATTAAATAAATCAACTCAAAACTTAAGTAAACAGTGAGGCAGTAAATAAGATTTATAGATAACATAATAAAATGATGGTCGACGCCACAGTAGCCCCGAACGACCAAATCGACTAAAACGACCAAAACAACGAGCAGGAGCGGCCGACGACCAATTTGTCCACGGCGGCTTCAGAGCCGATCTTAACGAGAGATAGACGAGATTATATCTCGATCAACTGCTAAAAACATGCCCTGGAGTTATTAAATATTATTTCTTAATAAAGAAAATAATATAGGTAGAGGTAGGTACTTACTTGAATATTTGGATTTAATTACCGAGCTAATGTTAAAAAAAATCACAGATGATGTATTTCTGGCCGGTATAACAAAAAATACTAAAAATAGAATAAAATAAAATAATAAGAATAAATATTTAAGGGTCCCATACAACAAACGTGTTTTTTTTTCGCCGTTTTTGGCTAATGTTGTATAGATAATGGTACGGAACCCTTCGTGCGCGAATCAGACTCGCACTTAGCCGGTGTTTTTATTTTAAACATACATAATTATAAAATTGTTGATTTTTATGTTTTTTATTTTTATTTCTATCGAACAATGTAATTAATTAAATTAGTTCTAATTTTACATACCGTGTAATTTATACTGTAAATGAGTAGTATTTTTTTTTTAAATTGAACATACAATTTCATTAGTGAGACCTACACATGAATGAACATAGAATAAAACATAGTTTTCTCAAAAATGCTATGTAATCTTGCCATATCACCAGAAAATAGGAACCAGTAGGTTGAAGTTCCTGGACAACTATCCAAAGTGTTCAGTAAAGTTGAGAATTTCGAATTTGGAATCAATAAGTGTCCAGTAAGTAAGTATGGAAATTGCATAACAGGTACTTATCATATTATTTGAATTTAAAACTACCGGTAGTGACCTGTGACAGCCTTCAAAAAGGCAACAGAGGTAAGGAAGAAAAGGTCACATGACACAAAAAAAAAATGAAAGTGAAAACTAATTTGACGACATTAGGATTTTTGCAAAAAGTAACATTATTAAAAAAACCAATTTGATTTAATTTGTAAATAAAATACTCTTATTTATATTACATGAAAAGCTAAACATTCTGCTCGACAGAGGTTGGCAGTTTGATACTAGAAAATGGAACTTAAAATAAATAAGAGTGTGTCACTAACGAGGTCAGTGTTGCCAGGATTTATGCTTTAAAAAAAGCGGGAGAAAAATCTGTTTATCGATTGGTGTTTTTGTACAAAAAGTAAATTAATTAATTAATTTTTTTCTTAATACATTCTACTTGTTCTATTTTTGAGAAACGCACTATACATGCTTCGACCATTAACGAAGGCTCACTTACTGGTCTTTGCAGTAATGTACTATAAGTCTATAACGCTGTTTCATTATTAAGTAATTATTATTCATTACCACTGGTCTAGCTGTTTTTCAAGTCTCCATACATACAGTACTGTATACCATCAAAAATACTTATAGAATCATTTGTGTGTCTGTCCAGCCTCTAATACTCTTATACCATTTATTTCAGCATAACACATTAGAATATAACACATTAACATATTATCAGCAACAGGCTTCGTCAAAACGTTTGACATAGGAATGATCATCGGCAACACGCTTCGTCAAATTCTGTTAACACTAACAAAACAAATTTTACAAAACAGACTTATCCTAATTACCCCCAACCCTGCACCGTGGCCGGCTCAAACGTCCCCATTACACCGGCCGCATTGCCCCACTGGATTGCAATGGAAACCTGCTGAACCAGCCACGACCCAGAACGAGGATCCCCCCCTCTGTCACGCAGATGACGGCCTAACTCCTTAAAAAGCTCCTTGGCTTCCGAGCCCCAAGGTCCCGATGTCTCCACCGCGACAGGGACAAAATCGTACATTGGCTCCAAGGCAGAGTACGTACTCAGAGTGCTTCATCTTCGCGGCGGTCTCCGCCGCGGACCCAGCCACCCTAAAAGTATTCTTCAAATAGACGAACGATCACCCTTTTAAAACGGTTACGTTTTCAAATCTATTATTACACAAAACCGCCTAATGTTCCGCGAATCGTGATTACTCATTAATTCGCGGTATGGTTGCACAACGCGACATCGGCGGTTGATTAGCTGGGAGTCGAACCCAGGACCTCTGTTCCCCGAACCTGAGACGCGTGCCGAGCCTTTGATCCGCGCCGACAAAGCGCCGCGCCTTATCTCGTGTGAGACCGATTTTTGTTGCGACGACATAATGCTCTTTGTTGATAAACAGACTTCGGGAACTAGCTGGGTAAACGGATCGTGGGATTTTAGGAGGGAATTAAAAGACTTGTTTCCTACTTTTCCTAGGACAATATCTGTGTCTTCTTTTCTTTGTCTATTAATAAAAGATAAACGATTAAAAAAAGTGAAAGACATTCATTCAGTGAGTAGGACGCACGGGCACTTTTACACGTCAAAAACCTGCCAATATTATTAGGTATATAGCATAAAACAAAGTCGCTTTCCGCGTGTCTGTCTTACTCTGTGTCTGTCTGTCATATCGTCTTACTCCTAAACGCAATGGAGTTTGATGCACTTTTCACCATCAGTTAGATATTTTTTTACGGAAGGGTTTTATGTAAGTATTATAAATTTTGGTTTATACAAGGTGTTACAAAAATACCCGTAAAGCCGAAAGGGGGTTAAATGGTGGCTTATAACAAGTCCATTCACAATATTTGAGAACCGTACTATCACCGTATGACTTACCGGCAAAAAAAAAAAACATTTTTTTTTTCATTGATGTGCCAACCCTATTTCAGTAAAATTAAAGAGTAAACTACGCAGAATGTTTATGTAAATTTTTACCTAATTCGTGAAACGATCATGAGACATACTAACAAAGTGTACAGAATTTGATTAGATAGATATTACAAGTCGAGTTTTGGAGTCGTAATATTCTGAGTTAGAAAACATCGTCATTTTGGAAAAAACACGAAACAATTGTAGAGTATCGATAAGAAGATTTGAAATTGACAACATAACATTTTTTCCGTCTTGACGTTTTTTGAAGCCAGTACTTAAGCATAATGATATCATAGTATTGAACCTTTGTGGATGAAAACCAAAAAACCATTAAAGTTGACAATGATTAAATTGGTAGGTTGGCCTCTCTGTTAAATAATCTATGCTAACTCCGGTTCCCTCACATGACAGCTTACCAGGGTTGACAATATTTTTGGCTTTTATAATTTATTAGATTTTTTACGGGGTATTTTGTAACACGTTGTATAAGGGTGTTACAGAAAACTCATATATAAACTGAAGCGAAACAAGGGCGGGTCGCCAGTTAAGGATAATTACAAGATAAAAGATAATTGCAGGATTCTTAACATAAATCATTTTTTGTACATTTTAATCGATTGGTTCGGTTGGTTTCTGAGTTCCGTTGCGAAAATAGCATATATAGGCGATGAATAAACATAGGTAACGTGACTTTTTTTTTGTCGAAGTAGAACCAGGTTCAAATAGGCAACAAAATGTCTTTGTCCTGTCCATGATCGATATCGCGCCTCCTCTCCAACGCTAATGGACAGAAACAATGACATCGAACTCACAGCCTTGTTTTCGCTCTGGGGGTAGAAATAGAAACCAAAATAAAAGACTCGCAGCGTCCTTGTCTGTGGAGTATCGGCTCCGCTTGTTATTTAATTAGGGGCGCATTAATTTCGTAACAGCTACTTCCGCCGCGACGGTTGCGTCGGCGTCGCTCCTGAGCGGTGCTCCAACGGAGCATTCATATTACTAGCGATCCTATACAGGGTGTCCCGTAAGTAGCATGACACACTTAAGGGTTAGATAGGTTGGGCAGGTCACCTACCAAACATGAAATAATGACCTTAGTAAAACTATCACCATATTTTGGAAATATTTCAGTTTTTTGAAAAAAAATTAGCCTTAGTTTTGGAGTTGCGGTATTCGGAATTGAATACTTTTTACATTTGTTTTATGAGAAAGACATTAAATACCTAAGCTAAATTGTATTTCTATTTTTTTAATAAAGAGTTTGGCGTTTTACAATACTTAGAATATTGCGGATGAATACTTTTAAAACCCTATGTTTATAATTTATAACATATTCAAATTAAGAGTTTAATTTGTTGGATTCGTTTTGCATTGCTGCTGAATTTAACTAAAGTTCAAACTACCGCACTCAGAGACGTCAATTAAATATATGATTAAAGTAGCTGCTGTCACTTTCTTTGCTATAGCAATAGAATAAGACAACACGTCACTAAACAAGCGTTAAATTTAATTGACGTCTCTGAGTACGGCAGTAAGCTGAATACACGATACAGCTCACATTTTGTGTTAGTGTCGGTAGTACTGACCTAACATGGTTTATGCTTTCTTCTGCATTTTTCTAATTTTGTCGAATTGGATATCCGGAATCGAAGGATCAGAATTGAAGTGGATATCCGAAAGGGTCCATCACACAAGATTAGATTAAGATAAGTCAGCTTAAGGTTATAAATTACCCATACTGTGTAAGGATCCAATAATACTTTACCTTAGTACCAAGTCAGTCAGGCCTCCTGTCAGTCCCAAATCTTCGAATAGATGTATGAAGGGGCCCTTTTACAGTAGGTATAAGACTTCAGTAGTTGTACGCGTACGCATTCGTTAATATCAGCAAGGTCAGGTCTAGTGGAGCAATTCTCCTCCTTTCCGCTCCAAAAACTTCGCTTATGCAAACGTCTTTGTGCCACGCAGCCGGGCCTGTCTATACATCATGTACTGTAACTACGCACCTTACTAGGAACGTTCAGTGACGTGCAATAAAGTATACCTCAGTCATAATAAAATTACACTATCTAACGTTTAACACCTTTAGAAATATGTATAGTGTTCCAATAAAAGAAAATAGCTTTAGATTTAGAGTAGTAAATTAATTATAAATTTATTATCATAGAGACCTAACTCGAAATCTATTTTACAGGTCACTATAATCCCAAAGGTGCTTGGGCCTCAAAAATATCTGTCACATCCATATTACTAGAGGCGTAAGAGCTTTTCAGATATTTTTAAGCCCAATGTTATTAATAAATTATTGCCGGCGACTGTTTCTACATAATGTAGAAGGAAAGTGACATAAGTAGGTAATGTGTTTTGTAACCAAGTCTGACTTTTGTTATCTCAGTTTTTCCTTAATGTAACTACTTTAATAATGATAGGGTAGGGATAGGGTATTAAGGAGTAGGTTCCAATATTATTAAGTGGATCAAATATAATTATGTACATAAGTACGTACAATAAATACGATGGAAGCTATGTAGAACGAGGATTATAATTAAGAGTTTACTCATAGGTCATTTTATGGTATTAGGTACGTAACTTAACCTTACTAGACCATTACACATATCTAGTTACATATATCTCCATGTAATTATTACGTTAAAGATACAAGTAAGGTTAAAGTAAAAAAAATATCTTTGGACCTTAACTTGATACCAATAAAGTCAAAAGGTGACCATTTGCTCATTACGTTTGACCGTGCATGGGCACTTTAGTTGATTTATAACTTAAAAAATAATAAAATCTACGCAAGGGCAAGACTACTTAAACTATGTTGAAACACTAAAAACAAACCTTCGAAGTGAAGTGATTAAGGTACTTGTTACAAGGCTATCAATCGTAATTAAACTACCGATTCCACATGGGATCACTATGACGATTTAGAAAAATCATAAACCATCAAAAAATTACAAGTGAACCGGAAATGCAACGTAGTGGCGCGCGCGCAGAACGGACGTGCGCCCGCGCAACTGGGTCAGTTTATTTCTGCTTTGGCGGGAACCTGGCCGGAAGCGCCGCCATTGTGGATGCGCCGGGAAGCCCGGAAAAACACTCGCCGGATTTCAGCCTAATGAAATCTTACACGGCGTCTAACAGTAGCGACTTGCGGCGCTTGCGGTCGCCGCCGCTTCCAACGGCGACTTTTAACACACTTTTCTAGGTAAGTAAACGTATCCGACACGCCTCGAGGGCTAATTCGGTTTCCTATTCTTGAAAAACTAAATACTATCGAAGGAAATGTAGCGATTCGGTTCTAAAGCGTTACCTAATGCAGAGCCCCGAATAAACAGGATATGGAATAACGGGTCTGCTCTCGTTGTTTATTTTCCTTCGTCGTAAAATTCGGTTACTAAAGAAATCAATTATTTGTTTTTATTAAAGTGTAGTTTTGATGTGAATTTTTAAGTACTCGGGTTATGGGGGCCGAGTGATGCGGGCGTTTGCAACAACATTCCGCGCGAAGGACCCAAAGGACTCTCAATTAAAATTAATTAAAGACAATTTAGCAATTCCTGTATTTATGGTACGGTCACTTGAAGATAAACGAGATTTATTAATTGTTCCAGTGATTTCAGTCTATTTTGGTCGAAGTGTTCGAGCGTGCAATTATGTACTTGGTCGCGTACGTTACGATCTCTTGTCAACTACTGGGGCCTAGTCAAGATGCACAGCGCTAAGTAAGTGATTTTTTAAATCGACAAACGACGACTACTCACGTCAATTCCATACATTCCATAGTCATAGTCCATAGTCGATAGAAAAAATACATGTCAGCAGCGCTTGCATTTTGGCTAGGCCTACTGGCTGTATGGTAGAAAATAAAGCCAAACCTAAGCTAAAATAATAGAATGTGTATGTATAGGTAGCCAAACTATCACGTAAGCAAGCATTGAATAAGTACTAAACTACTAATAACTTTGTTCCACCCTTATCAAGCGAGACACTGATCAACACATTTCTTTAAATTTGTTCGTCACACACGGGGCGCGTCGCAGGTGCAGGTCCCAAAAGCGCTACTTTGAAAATCGAAGTTCGGAGTTACATTAGCTTCATCATTGTCACTCGTCATTCGAGAATAAATCGAGAGAAAGGGATGGAGCTAACGTAACTTCGAACTTCTATTTTCAAAGTAGGGCCTCAGGTGCGCACACGCCGCGTTCCCACATTATCGCCATCCACTCCATGATAATTTCACGACTGATAGCCCGTAAAGTGACACGAAAGTGCATAACATTACGCTTTGTTTAGCCTCGAACTAATGTTAGGTTGGGTCTAATAATTACGTATTCTAAACATATTTTAACTGGCGCTATGTAGCTGTACTTAAAAAGGCCCATAAAACCGAAACTAGCTTAGGAAGGTATACGTTACGGTATACTTAGTTATTTTCTTATTTATTTGGTTTGTTTGTTTATACGAGAATATCAAGTAGGCTCGTAAATAAAATAAAATCGTGATATACCTAAATAATAAAAGCATAGCACTGCATATAGAATAACCTTACAAAGGTCATATGTATCTTACTTTTTTGAAAGAGTTAACCTGTGAATTAGATTTGCATTTGGTCAAGCCCAAAGTCATAACATTTACAAAACAAAATTCTGCGCGAAAAAATAGGTAGGTAAGTTATATTTTTGAAAACAAATTGTGAGGCCTATATACGATAGATAGATAGATCTTTGGGCCTATATACGTCAAAGCTTTTTGGATTCGATTAGGTTGGTGTTAAAGTCCTCAAGAAGCACCCTACGTTACCTACCGATCAAGGAGCTATCCAGAGAAACAGAGCAGACTGGCGGATCAATTATATTTTCGAAATGGATCTTTTAAATTCCGGGACACCCATGGGAGCTTTTTATACCTACCTAGTATAAAAAGCTCCTGTAACAGATAAGATAATACACGCATTTTTTTGCAGTTATACATAACTGGTGAAGGCTACGTATAAGCTGTAAGGGCATGGCAATAATTAGGTGATTAGAATGGAGAAAATATTATTTGGTTATGATAGTGTGTTTGTATAGTTTGTTTGTCTATTTCTTCACGGTTCAACACTTCAATCAAGCAATAAAACAAAATAAAATGTGGTACAAAGACAGTTTATAGCCTGGAGACGGACAAAGGGGATAGCGATCAACAACTTAATCGCGGAAGGAGTCGCGGGAAGAAGAGAGTAAGAAATGTTCACTTTAGCGTTTATCATGGTAGGTAATTACAGTTCAAGTTAAAACTATTAATTAATGTAAGCAACACAAGGGTATAAACGGTCGGTTAATGAATTCAGAGCGTTGCTGATGGCGGTGTGGTTTCGACACCGGCGCACGCGATCTGCGAGTTTGACTCCATTACGCGCAGGCGCACAATGAAATTACAACCGCTCCAAACCGACACGTTAAGCGCCAAAGAACGACTTTTGTATGAATTCTTGACGCACCATATGTGTCAAGGGCAGGGAACGCGCTAAATGGCCGGGCTTTAATTTTTCAGAACCGCTACCGTATGTCGATTTAGTAATGAAGAATGTCAGTAGGTACGCCAAATCGCTTGAAACTTTGTAAGAGTAAAGCTTATAAATAAACAAACATACTACTTTTTGTTTCATTCAAATAGACCCAGTAGTTTTGATTCTACGAACGTATGAAATTACGGTCAAAAATATTAAAGGGTGCGGGCGCCATCTTACTGGAGTGACGTCATGGTTTCGTTGCGGTACGGCCCCTTATATGATTGAGTAAGTTTACAGGGCTATATTTTTTTAACCGTTATAAGTAACCAGTTGAAATTTTCACAGATTACGTGTTATTATAAACTCTATTGTTTAAAATTACAAAATGAACAATAAATCAAATCCCAAGAGGGGTCCCCATACAAGAAACATGACAAATAACCAGTTTTTTTAGCATTTTTATACGGATTATATTTTTATAATGGCTTACTATTTTGATGCTATTTTAAGCTTAAATTGCAGTCGAACTTTCATAGTTTACGACTAAATAACAATCTCAAGTAAAACTGCTAAAAATATTTGACCAAACTGATTTTATCAACACGATGTTTTAAGCGGTCACTCATCCTGTTTTAGAATACGCTTGTAAGTAGGTAGTTGCTTAACTTTGGAAGCCGAAGTACGGGTTGTATTTGTATTAGCTTTTTATTTCGGTGTCACACAATAATCTAAACTCCATACTTACGACCAAACAGTAATCTGTAGTAAAACAACAAACAACAAAATCTTACACGATGTTTAAGCGGTGTTTACTTAACTTTGGTACAGTCAACAGCATAAATAAGTGATCATTTATGTACCTTGTCGCTTTCAATCGTTTCACAATTTTGTATAATATTTCAAACACGACGTTAAAGTGACAAGGTACATAAATGATCACTTATTTATGCTGTTGACTGTAATAGCCCTTTCTTTACAAATGTCGTATCTAATGTAGAATTCATATCGCTAGGTACCGTATAAAATAATGAACTATAAAACATGAGTTTTTGATTGACCTAGGTAGTAGTTCTGATATTTTGTGTACTTATTCATTTCATCGATTTCAAATTTCGCGGGCGGGCGCTGCCAAGTGGCTCACTCGCCATAAGTTAGGTACCTAGACCGCCTCTCTCTCTCTCTCTCTCTCTCTCTCTCGCTAGTTGTTGGTATTAGCGGCAGCTGTAGTAAGTAGGTAGTTTTTGAACTGTTTTTGAGCATTATTACTGTTATTTCGTGTATGCAAGATAGCTTAGATAGCGTGCGTGTGTGTGTGTGTGTGTGTGTGTGTGTGTGTGTGTCCGTCTATCCGCAGCCTAGCTCAGAGACTCTTAGTACTAGAAACGTGTAATTTGGCATGAATATACATATTAGTCACGCCAACATAGTTAAATAAAAGTAAAATCATGATTTTTTTTTTTACGTAACGTGGGGAAGTTTTTTTTTCTCGTCTACCCCATAGTGTGGGGTGTCGTTGTATAGGTCTTTCCAAAATATTGCGGATTTGTGAAAACAATATTTTAATTAAGGTATCCGTTTATGAAAAGCTTTAAAGCGCAAATTTTTGTTAGAGTCAAGTGTCGTCGTCCCCTCCCCACTACAGCCAAAACTACAAATAAAAAATATGAAAAATATCTTCAAAGGAAAACTATCACGACTAAGTAGACTTCATTGGCTCTTGAGTTAAACGGTTTAAATGTTTATACCTGCCGAAAACTTATTTGCGGTGTTGGTAAACTGACCGCGACCTATATCGATGTATGGGGATAACAGTTTTCCAACGACAAAGTTAAGTTTGTCGCGAGGTCTAATTTGTTTGTAGTAACGGCTTCGGAACCCTACACTGAGCATGGTTCGACAGGCTGTTGCCCGGTTTTTTGCATTAATGTTTTGGTATTTTTATGTAGAATACGGTGAACCCTAAATTAAAAGTGCTTGACTATTATTCTATTTTTATTTAACCAACTTATTCGACAAACATTACAAACAGAAAAGCCGGTCAGCAACGGACAGTAAGTTTAGTTAAACAGGTTAAACTGTATGTAAAACAAAACAATGGATAACCATAACTATCATAGTCACATCAAAACGAATTCGTAAAAAATTACGACTTCCAAAGTTAAGCAACTACGAGCGTAGTCTAAAACAGGATGGGTGACCGCTTAAAACATCGTGTTGATAAAATCAGCTTTGTCACCTATTTGTAGCAGTTTTACTTGAGATTTCTATTTAGTCGTAAAGTATGTAAATTAGACTAGAACTTAAGCTTAAAATCGCATCAAAATAAGAAGCCATTATTGAAATACAATCCATATAAAAAAGCAAAAAAAAATGGTTTTTTTTCATGGTTTTTGTACGGGGACCCCTCTTGGGATTTGATTTATTGTTCATTTTAAAAATTTAATCGATAGAATCTATAATAACACGTATTCTGTGAAAATTTCAACTGTCTATTTATTACGGTTAAAAAGATAGAAGCCCTGTAAACTCACTCATTCAAATAAGGGCGCGTACCGCAGCCAAACGATGACGTCATCATCCGTGAGCGCTAGCCGCCGGGTTTCGAGCGCCGCATACGAAGTTTAAAATTCAATATCTCGGAAACTATTAGACGTATCGAAATGATTTTTTTACAGCATTTTTTTGTTTTTAATGAAGAATACGATAAGCCAAAAATCTAAACTGGTTGACATTCTCTATTGGCGTAATGAACGCTTTATGAAAGGTCCATGTTTTTGGTTATTTTTTTTCCGGGTTTAGTAAAAATTAAGGCAATCAAGTCAGCGGGATCCCCGAACACAAGATTGTTTTTGGACCGAGTGATTTGGCCTGACATATATGATGCATGCAGCTGGTTCTCAAGACGCTTGCCTAGTTCCGTTTGTTTATTGTTTTTAACTCCAATGTTGTTAAATTACGTATAAACTACGAAGAAATAGTAATTGGCTCTCTAGTGCTCCTCGACTCAAAGGATTTTCGGAATTTCACCATGTGTTTCATAGGAGAGCGAATGACAACAAAATTACATAATTCCTTTGCATTTTGCAATGGCTCAACGAAGATTTTCTTTTGATTATGCCACTGAAGGTAAATGTGACAATCTGACAATAGATATCGTGTCGAATGTTGAATGGTTTATTGTCAGGAGCGAGACGGCCTGATAACTGTGGCCCCAGCACTTCCCGTCTTTGTCTCAAGTATGGTTGACAGACGAGAGAAATTAGTACTTTGTTACTTTTTTATTGTTAAATTGGCAAGCATTTGACCGCAATCTCACTCAACGAAAAGAATAAGTTTAGTGTCACTAATTCCTAATTGTTGTCGAATTTAAAATATCCAAATTATAGTTAAGGATTCGCTACTTGGTCTGTGTTTACGAAAGCTGCTTTGGACGGTAACTTACACTTCATCGATTGTATCATTTCATCGAATTTCATTTCATCAAACGCTATTTTCTGGTGAAACCATGTTTTCAGGATATCATAAACATTAATTACGTAACGTAGCTTCGGTTCGGTTAACTGGTGACCGCCAAAAAATACCCATGCAGCGAGAAATGCCCTTCGATGAAATGAAAATTCTGCGTAATGAACGAATGCCCGAAATGAGCACTAAAAATACCTACTGTAAAAATAAAAATAATATTCATAAATAGTTAAGACTGAAGATAAATATACTTAAGATAAAATATAAAAATATGTTTGTTATTTCAGAATGCTTTACATATTAGTTAAAATTTAGAGTGGCCAAAAACGGTGTAAAGATGGCCAAAACCGTTACATACATCTACCCTACCCGGGCCTAGATATCTCAACATGAAGACAGCACCGGAGTTACTAGGTACTATGGATCCGTTTTGAAGTAAATTTATTACTAAGTATTAAACATTATAAAAGAATAGAATAGAGCATAATAGAAAACATTTATTTCGCTCATTTATAAATAAATCTGTCGAAATCTGTACGAGAAGGCAGGCGAATACAAAGTTGATCGACACACTCCATGCCTCATCAGACTTCTGTAAAAAGCATTCTTCCAACTCTCCTATGAAGTACATTCATTAATACAACAACAGCTTTAACCGGCAATTAAATATCGTTAATGGTTACGACCGGTAAGTAGTTAACCTGAACGAGCGATTAACACTCGGCTCATTAACAATTAATCAACGTGCAGTCGGATTTAAGCAGAGCTTCACACGCCCCCCGCACGCCTCGAGCTGTTTACTGCTCTAAATTACTTCGGATAGGCTCAGCTTCGCAATGAGTACGAGGGTACACTACGTAGTCCTTTAGGGGATAATTTAAAGGTTTATTAAAACGTGACGAAGGGGTTTTGCGACCGCGTTCACAGATAAAGCTGATTATGACATTTTACTTACAAAGACTAACTATGTATGCGGCGTTTCTTCTCAGCATTGGTCTCCTTTTGGGAAGCACTGGTAGATTTTAGCCGTGTAGAAGTGTCCGTGCGGTCTACTTACTGAATAAATATCTTATATCTTTTGATCTTTTATCTTTTATGCCCATACTTTAGCGTATAGTCCTGGGACATTCATTCCTATTTATTTTAACCTATCTTTCGAAACTAACAAGAACTATCATAACCTTAACAATATGATAACGATATCATCATCATCATCATGTCAGCCGAAAGACGTCCACTGCTGGACTTAGGCCTCCCCCACGATAACGATATGGTTTAGACAAAGTGGAAAAGATGCCCACATAGATTAAATAGGATAATTATTTTTCTTCTTGATGGTCTTGAAGCAATTAACTAATGTGTTGAGCTGAGCTTGTTTTATTTGAATAGGGTACACATAAAGGTAAAGTACACCCTTTCCTAAATATTCGTTGATTTAAATGAAAATTAATAAAGTTTAGTGTTTTTGTTTGTCAGTAATTTTGCACGACGTTCGGATGCCAATATAAAAATTAAAAGAATTTGTGAACAAAATAATTACAAAATTCAATTGCTATTGTATTCAATTCAATTATTAGAAGAAATATTAAAAATTAAAATGCGAATACCTTATCGAAAAAATAATATTTATAAACTCGGACAATTAATGTCGGTCGTCTGTTCCTTGAAATAGTTTTTAATTTAATATGGGTAATCCAATTCTCATGAAAATACTTGGGGCATAGATACTTGATTTGAATTATTTATTCCTGATTTGTGTTGCAATTGCAACTTTCAACTAACACTCGATTTACACCCGCCTTCCTACAATAGAATCATGCTACAAGTTAAAATATACAAGCTTGTGTATTTTTTCTTTGAGCCTTACCCATCTGATCCATCCTCTTTCTAAATCTATGTAATGCTTTAAAATGTCTTCGAACTTGGGTACCTATAATGTCTTCTGTCCATGTAAAAGTACCACTGCATATAACTAGCCTCAACATTTAGTTTTAAACAACAGGTACAGTTAATTATTGTTCAAGCAATTTGCGAAGCACGCTCTATGATTTACGAAGTATAATTAAGTTGGTTAGGTGCTTGGCACTTTTTTAACATTGATGTATTGCAAATAGCAAAACTGATAAAGTCTTTGCCTAATTGTTTGAAGCAAAATTTAAGATTTGGGTTTCTTTAATTACAGGATATGAAATTCAAAAACCATTTCGATTAAGCCCATATAACCCACATTCAATTAAAAGATATTACAATATATTAGATATTATTATTGTTTAACAAAATTATATGTACCTATACGATTTGACGTTAATTTGCCCTTTAGGTTTTTCTTGCACAAACAAAAAAAGTCCTATGAATATCATGCAAAAACACCTTAAAAACCAAATTTCTATATTAAAAATCTCAGCTAATACGACGATAGTAGGTACAGTAATGCAGCAATAACAAATAAAATTGCCATTAAGTGGACGTCGATTCGTTTAGTCTTCAAAGTTAATCTACAATTCTTGTGTTAAAAATGTTATTTTTCTATCGAAGCATAGCATCCCTATTAGCACAAGAACTGAGAGACAGATTCCGAATTGAACAACAACCCTAATTAACAGCCGATCGATGTCCCCACATCCCTGCACCGAGTAATTACATCGCCCTCTCAAAGATAAAAGGCGAACTACCTAGCGAATGAGCATTTTAAAGTTTTTAAAAACCTTTATCGTTAAAAGCCTCTTGTTAATAAGGTTACCGAGTGACCGCCGGAAGCTGAGATTCAATAACTCAACAAAAATTAGATTCCTGAGTGCCCTGGGCCGGGAGATTTTGCTCTTTGAAGTCACTTAATGAAATTCACCTCTTTCGCGGTGAGACGCTTTTCCAACCGCCTTGATTTTAATAATAGGGTTGTACATTAGTTTATGTATAGTGTTTTTGGGGCGGCAATGATCTTTTCGTTGTAGCGATTCTTGGGGAAGTGTAATTTTAGCAGTGGACTTGAGCTAATATGATAAAGATGATGATGATGATTGATGTTAACACGTCTTGTAATTGTTAATGTAGTACAATAAAGAGTTTACATACACACATACATACATACATGATACACTTAGTTTTATATAAAGCTTACAATGTTTAGTTGAAGCGTTAAGTTACAAACCCTGAAGAAAAACATCATTTACTTACTAAAATAAAAAGTGTGAGTTGGGTTCGAAATTGAATTCAAAACTGAATATAATACAACCTACTGTGCGGCGGTACGAAACCCTCGGTGCGCGAGTGCGACTGGCACTTGACCGGTTTTTTTCCATGGCTGACAAAAAAGCTAGGAGGTAAGTAATAAGTATATAAGATTATCTCGAAAAATAAATTTCTAAGTTTTTTTTTTTTTTTTTTTAAATATTTAATATAATATAATACAATTAAAAGTTAAAACTAAACTTATTTAAATTAAAATAAAAACTAAGCTACTCAAATATTAAAGACGTAAATAATAATCACCACTATAAAAAGAACACCCCCTCTAGCAGGTCCGCTCGCGGCATGGTCCCTATGACACTGGCTGCGTTACCTCTCTGGATAGCTAGCCCAATCCTTTGGGAGAGGTAAGCACCAGCTCTAGGATCTCCGGAGGTGTCTATGAGCCGGGATGACAGGGCCTTAATAAAGCTTTTCATATCAGCTGACCAAGGTCCCATGGTCTCCACTGCAAGCGCCACAAATTCATAATTATTTAATAATGATGAATATTTGCGGCGCTTGTTGGTTTGGGCCTGATCAGCTGCTGCACCGGCCCGATTACGGGTTGACTGGACGTGGGACAGGGCGAATGTGTCAACACACGTCGCGTCCCACACCAGTGCCCTACCCAGTTTCCACGGCACCAATGTAGCTCCGTCTGGTCGCTTGCCATCGTCTCTATGTAAACCTGCTGGTTCCAGGACAGCTGGTACAGAGGCAGTGGCAAGCGAACGACGGATCAGATCATTAATTGTGCCATGCCGGTACAAACGGCCGGCACTTCTAAAGCATGAAAGGCCATGTCGTCCCAGCTCACTCACTTCCTTCCCGCACGTGCAAGTATGAGGTTCACAGATTCTAGCTCCAACCCGCAAACTTATTGCTATGCGCAAGCAGCTTGGGTCCAAGACTGTGCCTATATTGCGGGAAGGAAGAGCGTGGAGCCAGTGACCTGATTCGCCTGCAGAGACAGCGAGAAGACGGGCGCGATCTGAATCGTCCGGACTATTTTGTATGAGAGATGTATGAATTGATATGAGGCGAGGAGTATCCCATGCTCTTTGGATATGCCTCTTGACTGGCATATCCACTCCGGGACACGACTCACACCAAGCATCCCTGGCCTCCACCAGGTTCGCAATCTCAACGTCAAGTATCTGTGGGACATTTAAGATAATACTGACGAGAGGCAACGAACCATAAGCGGAGGACAGGAAAGCTGGTAGTGCCACGCTAGAAGAGCATCGAATACCAAGTCCACCGAAACGAATTGGGAGAACCGCTTGAGTCCAAGGCCTTGAACTAAAATGAATGTTTAATAATTTAGACAGAGTTGATTGAAGGGTAATGTCTATAGAAGCCATGATGTCTGGAAATTTCCAAATTGGACAACTCCGTAACAAATACATGAATTTTGGAGTGAAAAGACAAAAACGAATAATAAAAAGCGCCATATGGGGGTTTATTTCGTACAAAAGGTTAGAAGTATTTTTAAACAGATTTAATTTACAATTTATAATGGGATCGATTGCATCGTCAAAAATCGGTGAACCTAATAGTGTTAAAGATGAATTTGAATGGACCGAAATGTTGGGTGAAGCTGCATTAAATTTAGTGACGAAATCAATTTTTTTTTCTAAAGAAATGTGATCAGGTATATAAATTTCGCACTTAGTAAAGTTTAATGAGAGGCCTATATTAGAAAATTTAGTGATGATCGTTTGCAAGTCTTGTAGTACAGTTGACGCGTCCCCGCCAAGGGAACCGTCATCAAGGTACCACAGATTGAATTTAGAATTTAGATCTGAAATAATTGGATGAATGGCTAAGCTAAAAATTACGGGCCCGAGCGGGTCTCCCTGTGGGCAACCCATGCATGAAGATATGATTTTGTCACCGAAAAGTAATTTTGATGGTGCCCCATAGCATTGCCACAAATAGCTATATAATTCTGGAACTTCTTTTTTGACAGCAGCTAGAAGGGCACCACGATCGACCGAATTAAAAGCATTTTTGACGTCAATTTTTACAAATACCTCGTAGTCCGGACGGCTCAGAAAAGAGCGCGCAGCATGGACAGCTGCCTCACAACCTCCCTTGACGCCAAAACCCAGCTGCCGGGGTTTGAAAATGTTTGACAGTCTATTACGAAATTTTCGGCAGCAAAGTTTCGACGCCAAACGCCTGAAGGTGCAGCCGACGGCAATAGGGCGGATACCACCATCTTTTTTGGCTAGAGCCACAAGATTGGCGCCATAGAGGAGCGGGACAATCTCGACATTCACGCGACCTGACAACATAAGATTAATCAGAGCGGTGACGTTTTGTAGTAAAGCCTTTCCCGCATCCCCTAAGGACGAGGTGGTCAAATCTTTAAGATGTTGTGGTGAAAGTCCGTCTAAGCCGCCGGCTGAACCATTAGGGAATGACATGATAGCCTGCTGGACGGCATCTTCGTTTACAGATAATACAATGTCATCAGACAAGGGAGGGTCAGGAAGCAGAGAGGAGGCGGGGGGAATTGGGTGCTTCTCTCTGAGAGCAGCAAAGGTCTCAGCGGAGTGCGTGGCCAAGTCGTCATTCGAAAACAGGAGTCGGGCAGCACTGCTAACATTCCCTTCTGAAAGTTTATTTTCTATTTGTTTCACTTTGGAACATTGAAAATAACTTTTACTACTTTTAAAATTTGGACGCATTTGTGTATCGAAAGGTCTGTCAGAAGATAAGGTGTTGTTTTTAATTTGGTTTGTAAGAGAGTCTTTTTTACTTTTGTCCGCATGAAGAATTGAATAAGGGAATGTTAGCAGACACTCCCAGGCTTGAGGGGAGTTTTCCGTGACAACCTTGGCGACGCACTCGGAGAGGCAGTTGGCCACAGAAGTGCGCGCTCCACGGGGAATTCTTTTTACGATTGGTACATTATTTTTCAACAGCCCCAATCTTTCGGCGAGTGGTGTCGCAGTGCATGGAGGGATTGATGTCGATGCTGGCGCAGGCTGTGAGGCCCTCGGGAGCGGGGGGTCGACATCCATACGCGTGCCATGTTTGCGTGCTGTATGAATTGCGAGCCCCCGCTGTCCCTTATATTTTTTATTACCTCCGCATAAATTGCAACTTAATAGAACCACTCCCGAAAAACAGGGCTGAGATGGCATAAAAACAAAAAACTTACAATGAAACACTAAACACAATCACTTATAAAATAAAATAAAAAAAAACACCGCTGACACACACAATTTCTAAGTATTTCTTCAGAGAAGGTAGGTACCTAGTTAAGCAAGAATTAAGTTAGTGAAACTGCACCTGAATATAATATGTAATTTTTAACTTGGTAGGTAGGTACTTAGTTTCAATTTTTACGCAAGTAGCCTAAAAAAATTGGAATGAAAACACTTGCGTGAAGTTGTGTAATTTTAAGTAGGTACCTATTATTAGGAACTTATGTCGAAATGCATCATAATACTTATAGTGCATTATAATATAGAGACATGGAAATGGTACATACCTAGGAAATGTCTTTAGATGCAAGAGTTATCTTGCCTAAGTATGTACGTGTGGTAAAAAATCGACGTCAAACCAAATAGGTGGTATAATTTTACACGTAAATCCTGGCGGCTTTATAATAAAGAAAAGACCTTGAGTTTCAAGATTTTCTTTGCTTTTTTAATGTTTATGCGTAGCGTATGGTTAACTTTAACATTGTGGTCATAGAAGGGATGAATACGCTTAGGGATGAATTAAATAAGATCACATATGATTTAGAATCTAGAAAAACTTTCCCAGTAACGGGCATTTTGCTAGTGTGTGTACAATAAAACACGTTACGCAGCGTGCGTGTGTGCGTGAAGGATCAGTGGCCGGCGCGCGCGCACCTGCCGCGCGGTTCCCACGCCTCGACCCCACCCCGCCGCCCGCACCCCGTGACGTCACGCAAACTAACATGTGCCTGCGCTGATATTATACAAGATTTTATCTGGATTTGCATGTAAGTAGAATAAACAGGCATTTTTAATAAGTTTGGCCGGTAGGTACCTACCTATCTATTCACATCTTTAGGCAACGCGCAAAATATTCAATTGAAGTTCAACTGGAATAACCATTCCATAAAATAAATATTGTAATAAACTAATTTTAGTGAGACTTTATAAGTTTTGAAAGAGTTTCAATTATAATACTATGAAAAGTTGAAAAATAAATTTAAGCTGGTGTCGCCCTCTTTCGAAGTTTGTACTAAACTTGAAATACAGCGCCACCTAGCGAGTTCTTTCGAAACTGTAACGACATTTTTACGCTCAGCGTCAGATGGCTCAGTGACTCGGCGGCTTTTCGTTAGATGGCGCTAGTAGTGCTTCGTGAGCTGACAAAACAGAACTAACAAAAGCGTAGGCGCACATTTGCTTACAAACCTTATTTTAATGTCTCCGGAGAAACAGGCATGTTGATTTAGGATTCTATTTCTGTACCTTACATTATTTAAGACCGCAAAGAGAGTTTTAGAGCGTCCCTAAAAAGAAAAAGAAAATTTTGCGTTGATCGCGAAAGAATGAGTGTGTTTATTGCATGTTTATTGTTACTTGTCTCCTTTGTTTACGTTCTAAGTACTTGCGATAGTTGCGATGATAAATAATTTGAGGAAGTTTTTCTAAGATTGAAAGTGCTGTGTATTGTTTTGGTTTATACGGTATTTTAATTTCGGTATCGCATAGGTAGGTAGGTACCTACTTAAACAGGTCTACCGTGTTACGTTCGTTACCGCAAGTTGGCAGGCTTTCAAACGTCTTTAGTGTATCATAACGAGTCAGCAACAGATTTATTGCCTCTATAAATCTTAAAGGTCGCAAACTTCGAGGTAATGTGCGAATATTCTGGTTTAATTAATTTTCTTCTGGCTCTAATTTCTTACCGAACCCTTAACTGAGCGAGTACTTAGCTCTGATAGAGACTCAATAAGTTATAGAGACTAATTAAAGCATTTGTTGTATGAGAACTTGACTAGAGTCGTAGTAAGACAAAAAAAAACCACTTATAGAGAAATAGTAAAAAATATAGTCGGTAAAATTTGCTTAATAAAACTTCTGCTGCTGAGAAGCTTGAGTGTTGGTAAATGCATGCAATAGATGCTATTTTTCGTTCGACCTAGGTATATTTGACATTTATCTAGATGGTATTCCAATATTCCATCAAAAAAACATAATATAGGAACAACCTACTGGTATCTCTTTGACGTTAATGGCCGAACCCTACATTCAATCCGCGGACAGATAAGGCTTACTTCGGGTTAAAATTTGACACTTGCCCATACAAAATGTGTCAAATTTCAATCCGAAGTAAGCCTATCTATCCGCGGTTTGAATATAGGGTTCGGCCATTAACGTCAAAGAGATACCAGTAGGTTTTTCCTACATTATGTTTTTTTGATGGAATATTGGAATACCATCTAGATAAATGTCAAATATACCTAGGACGAACGAAAAATAGCATCTATTGCATGCATTTACCGACACTCAAGCTTCTCAGCAGCAGAAGTTTTATTAAGCAAATTTTACCGACTATATTTTTTACTATTTCTCTATAAGTGGTTTTTTTTATCTTACTACGACTCTAGTCAAGTTCTCATACATTCTCCGCTCCACACGCAAAATTTTCCGACTTAGATTACGACTTGTTTATTCTGATCTACGCATAGATTAGTTTACTCAATGATTATTTTATTATGTTATCACCTCGATCTTTACTCATACTCATACTCATTTATTTATAATATCAAATATTACATGTCAAGTGTTCTTAAAAATATACTTTCCTTAGTGTAATATAATATACTAGTTGGATATGGTGATCCGTTTAGTATGCAAACTACACGGTAGCGGAGAGGTGGCGAGCAGCCCATTCAGCTGCGCGAGCGCTCCTCCCCACGCGCCGCGCATGCGCTATGAGCTCCGCACTAACGTCAAATTAATAAAGTTTTACTGACTTTTTGTTTGCTTTATTCAGTAAACCGTCTATAAAAAGGTACATAAAATACTTACTGGCTTTAGAAAGGTCCTTTACCTGCCGTTAGTTCGAGACGTGCAGATATTATTGATAAGTTTGCGGTTGACTGATTTGGTAGTATTGATTTAAGTGTTCACATTGTTATGTTCCGGTGAGGGGATGGGGAAGACAACCGGTGAAATTACTAGCTAGAGGCATTCCATCTTTAGTGCTCGGGTTGGCAACAAATTGGCAGTCTTTGGATTGCAGTCTTAAGATTGTAGTCTTGACAATGCAAATGTCTATTGTACCTACCTACCTAATAAGCTTTGTTTTAAACTAGGTACCTATATCGTTATCACATTGTTAACGTTATGGTAGCTCTTATTCACATGACACGACACGAGGGGCCTGACCTTTGATAGGTACAGTCTGTTTGATTTTTCTAGGCCACTATGGACTATGTTAAAGTGACGTTGACAACCAAAATGTAAGAGACTTCCTATGATTTGGTTTACAACGTCACGTTGACAAAGTCCAAAGTGGCCTAGGAATCAAATTGGTTGACTATACCACAGTATAATAAAGAGTACTAACGTACAGTATGGTCACTCTCTCCCTCCCGTTGAAAGTGCCGCCCACCCGCTCTCGGTTACCTCACAGTTACCGGCTGGCAAGGACGCGACGACGCGGTGCGCAGAGCGGAGGCCACGTAAAATATTTAAATATCAAACAAATATTTAAAAATATATTTTCCTTAGACTACTTATCTCTTTATTTAGTATAAGAGGCTATTCGCAAAGATTCAATTTTCCGTTGGCTATACAACTCATAATACTTTCTGTTATTAAAACTGATTCATTTTTCTTTCTTTCTAGTTACTATTATAATAAGGGAAAGTTAAAGTCAAACCACAGGTTTATTTTGTCCTTTCATTTTTTAAGCAACGGGAAACTGAGAAAGCCTATAATAAACGGATTCGTCTTTTTTCACACATCCTTACATACTCACAAACTTTCACGTTTATAATATTAGTAGGATAATTAGGTAAATAATGCTACTTATTCAAAATAGTTTAATAAGCACCCTTATAACTAGTGGCTCTGTGAGCTGTACTCCTCGCGTTAAGTTAATAAAACGGAAAACATCCGGACATATAAAAACAAATTGCTCGAGTCAAAACATAGACCTTCGCTAACGCTTCGGGCAATAATAATCTCAGAAAATAGAGTTAAAAATGTTTTTGTTTATAATTAATTACAAGCACACAAAATAATTCGACGCCGCTATTACAAGGTCATCTCATCTCATATTGCGTACCCGATTCGCGAACGCACTAAAATGGCGGCAACCCTAGCATGTCTTATCTCACTCACACAAGCATGGTACGCGTTCACCTACACGAGCTTAGACTGTGTGCGTAGGAACGCATTTGTTTCATACATTTGATCGCCATTGTCCGAGGTGTGAAAAGCAACATGATTTCGAAAGATAAATGAGTAAAAAAAAGTGGAATAAAGACACTTATGGTTACTGTACTTGCGAGAAAAAACGTTAACGGGGCCACGTTATTTTTGCTCTTAGGTAGAGTGTATATTAAGGTTTTTTTCATGATGGTTTTTATATCGGTAGTTACCTACATGTTAAGTACATAAGTATTGGAATCCCATGAACAGCTAGGTGCCTACTTTAAGTTCCCGAAAAAACTTTAAAGGGCCTTTATTAAAGCTAGATGATGGATATTTTTGTATATTTCATACACCTAGGTACCTACCTAGTTATAAAAGTTATTTTCACTGATAAACCGAAATACTTACTTCATTCAATGACGTAATCTTATCACGCTTTGCGGATTCTATAAATAGATACAAAAGGGGTAATATATATTGTTATGAATTATCTAACAGCTATCTTTAAATGGCGTGATATTGGTACTCGTATTGCACGTTCAACACACTTTATCAAAATTTGCACTCACAGTCTCACCATACCATACACGTTACTTTTCATCTCACTAGCTCGGAAAGCCCTTTTTGTTTGTTTGATATATCTATTGAGAAAATAGCTTTCTATCCACATGTGAAGAAAGAGTTTTGACTTTTGAAGGCAGCTTAAGTGATATTTGACAGCTAACAAAACGTAAAACGATTTGATTTTACCAATACTTCATCCAAATTATTGCAATAATTGATAGTACAAACCCTTTTTATTATTTTCCTCGCTATAGTGAGGTGAAAAGTTTTGTGTTATATACGGGTGAAAAATTATTTTACGTCTCGTGTGTTCGTCGCTACGCTCAGGATTCTATTTTTGAACCACTCGTGGTCAATCATAGAATCCTTTCGCTAGCTCGTGTTTCAAATGAACACTTGCAGGTAAAATACAACTTTCCCCCCTTGTATAACAAATAACTATTTTTGGCAGATTATAGTAACTTATGGAAATGTTTATACCTATGAGTATTATTATGATTATGATATCAATGATTATGATATGAGGTCTTTATACCGCGGAGTTCATCGTTTATTTATTTATCTAAACGTAATGAACGTATACATGTGTAATAGGAGATTACTGCCACACCGATAAAATATAATAAGTAACATTCATTAATTTAAGATACAATGTAACATCTAACGAGTACAAGCAGATAACCCGGCATTACTAAGAATTTGTTGAGCGGTCATTCATCGTCGGCCAACGAGTGAAACAACATGTCCGCCGACGGATCGGGCCGCGGTACTAGGCGAGTAGAGCCCTCCAAGAGCTTTCGCCCGCGTCCATTCAGCAGCTATCCGATGAATGAACCGTCTTTGTGTGCGTCGCGAGTCACTACGCGAGCGGTCGCCGGGGCCGTGCCGGCGCTGTGCGAGACACGTGTTAGTGTGAGCCAGCTCGCCTGGGAGGCAGATCTGAGAATGCTCTTGTGTCAACACCGGCCTGGGCAGAAATAGTCTGAACGTAGCTTTGTATTTGCGAAGTAAAGGGAGCCCAACACAATGCCGCAGTGTAGGTGTACATGTTTAACTTTAATCGATTTACATTCTCCAGAACACGGCAGAGTAAAGAATTCCCGTGGGAACATACGTAATACTGCATTAATAGTTATGTATTGCTAAAATAAAGAACGCGAGGGTTAATTAAAGCGATCTGCCAACATTGATTAAAGATACGCCATCTGACACACAAGTGTGTGCCTGCACATGTGTCACGGGCGTCATAGCGACATAAAATAAAGCTAAATAAACTTGAACTCTTCGTAAATATTATTCTTTAACCTACTAGGAATAAAGTTCACTGTCACGCGCTCTCACAAAAACCAGGTGAAATACGAAACTCTGTTTCCAATCGATGGAGCATATAAAACTGCTTACCAAGCCATCACTAGTATTCTGTTACCCGGCTCACGTCACAACGTCAATTTATGTCGGATTTTTTACATATGTCATCAAATTTCAATCAATTTTCATATTACTGATCCGTAGACAAAGTTGATATCGCTCACAATAGAAGTGTTTAAATCTACTAATTGAAGTTAAGCGAAGTTTAACAACTTGACATTGCGTTAACGCCGTAATAAATACCTATAGATGACATCGTATCTTTCGTCGTAAGGTCGCGGGCTGTACAGAGATTATCGTACAAAGGTGGGCGAACATCAATGGAAGTATTATCGAACGTTCAATGAATGTTATGAATGATCTTGTGATAATGAATGATATTTTGAAACATCGCACAATGTTACACGGCCGTTACACGTAGTAGTGTTATGTTTTTGTAGGTTAGTGTAATGAAATGTAACTTTAGTAGTTTACGAAGTGGTGCGGTGTGGAGAGTTTTGGCAACATCCTGCGGCGCGATCAACACGCGGGGGAAGTGGACACCGCAACATCCTCTGCGCCCGCGCCGCCCTCCGCGGGACACGGGGGACACCTCGCTCTCAGCGATCAGCGATGTCTTCAGTTACTGCGCTCTCACTTGTATTACTTACCAACAAAACTTTGTTATGTGACCATTTTGTGCTCAACTGATACTCAGTCTTCTTGAAGTACAATACTCAAATTGCGTAAACGGATATTTAGATTGTCGAGTCACTACTATATACAACATTTAAAAGCGAATGAAAAGTATTTTCATGCAGAAGACATTCATTCACTACTTTGTTATAAGTATATGAAACTGTTTCATGTTATGAGAGTTTTGTATGTTATATCAACTCCAGACCCTCTCAAATGGATACTGTTGGCTTGACGACCAGATATTGACAAGCAGCGACAATCAGAATGGTAGTGAGTGGGCGGCGTTCCCACCAGCGCATGCATTTGTGGCGTGGAATTGATCTCGTCAATGTATTTGGCACATACAAGTAGTGCTAGTATGACGGTTGGCGTGACTCATAGCGCGATAGGGACAATTTAGTAGCGTTGTCTGTACTATATGATAAAGGTTTGTAATAGGGTTATACAGTTCTAGACGAATAAACAGCAAAATATGCGTTTTAATTCAATTAGTTCAGCGACGAAACGAAAGTAGAAAACGAACTTTGTTAGACAATGTTTAACTCACAGCGATATTGTAAACGGTTGGTTTCTGTAACACTTATATAATAAAATGATAAAAACAATTATTCAGTTTGATGCTATCTATATTTTATTGCAAGATCGTGATAAGATATGACAAAAATGCCCCGCAATAATAAATAACTATATTGGGACACGTCGTCAATAATGACGCCAACAGTTGAATAATTTGGCTTGTAGGAAAATATATACATGCATCAATATATTATTCCGATCACATTGCATCAGAATAGACTTTAAGTAACACGTCTGTGTTTGGCCGCCTATATTGTTTGATGTCTTATCAAAGCAGACCATGCAACAAATAAAAAAGTGCTAAAATCTAACAGACGCGTGATATCACTGACATGGAAAATAAAATTTGTGGGGATAGACATAGATACCTACCTAGTTGCATTCGGCGTAAACAGTTGAAGAAATCAAATAATTTGCATAAAATTGGAGTAAGTTATGCCATATATTTTGACTGATTCGTACAGTAGGTAGTACAATTTCTCAGAACGTATCCTGCCTCGCAGTAATTGATTTCGTGATAGTAAAATTGTAACCACCGTAGCTTTGTGAAATTGGCCCCAGCGATCGACATTTTCAGTTCAAGCAGCCAGCGAGTAAACAAACGTCGAGGGTGGCACTCTCACTCCACGGCTAAACGTTCTAAAGCTTTTTAATTACGACTCGCACGCACCGAGACCGGCTCAGTCCATTCAAAACGAATGTATCGTGTTACGTCTATTCATTCATTCAATCCATGCATTCATAAATAAATATCGATGCTCTTCAGAATCTACCGAGCAAGTTTTATTTTCAGGATATGTTCAACGCTGCAACATTTTAAGTAACTAAAACTCTTTCATAATGTTTTGGTACAGGGAACTAAAACAAATGGTGTAGTGAACATATGCGTTCCCACGTCGAATGCATACAGACAGACAGAAACAATGGGCCCGTATGGCCCACCCCGGAGCGGCTTGAGACACGTTTGGAAGTTCATTACCCTCCGTTTAATTACAATTAGGTGACTTGGAGCGCATTAATGCAAGTGATACTTACTGATAATTCACACAGTTTGCACTGTTAATTTAATCTAGTAATGTGTTGGTAGAGATAATAACCAATGCATAATGCAATAATTGATTAATTAGCGAGGAGACGATTTTTACAACGTTATCATAGTTGAGCCTAGTAGCTGGAAGAAAACCTTAAATTGTTAGGCCTTGGTACTTAGGTATCTTTGGTGATAACCGCGTGGGCCTCTATCGGCAAAACTATATTTCTTTTGATGTATTACCGTTACATCAACAATAGCTCTCATTTACTTGACAGTTATGTCCGCAGAGTTAAAAAAAGTACAATAACATGCCGAAAGCAATACTGTTTCAGTTTTACCCTGTAGAATAGAGCGCCCGTTGTCTCCTGTATAAGGATTTCATGTTTTTGTATTTTTTGTTTATTTTTTGTGTGGTGTTCAATAAGGAGTATTTATTTTGTATTGTATTTCTCTCTTGTGAATTGACGCTATTATTATGACAGGGTTCTATAGTGGCTCAACAATTAAATTTGTTGACTGAACATTTAACCTGATAAGTTATTGACCACTTTTGTACTTTGTCGCTCTCACTCGTAAGGCCCTTCCGCGTAGCAGACGTAAGTCACATAGGACAAAAGTCATCACTTACCTACTCATAACGCTGACTGTACGATACTCAGATTAATATCATCATTTCTCAGAAAACCGAATGAAACCGAAGTACATTCTAGAGCTATCATAGACACGCTCTTATACCTCTAGTGATAAAGTCGTGTCAGATAGTTTTGCGCCCAATGTTGGATAATATATTATTGCTGGTGACTGTTCTATACAAACTTTGAAACAGAAACCGAGATCAAAGAGAAAAATAAAAAAATGACATTGTCATATAGCGTAGTTTATGCTTGTCCCTATTGTTTACAATAATCGGTACCTACTTACTTTAAAGAAATGAAGGTACCTATTTGACTTAGGTTAAATGTCATCTAGTTAATTGAGATAAGCCTGAAGAATTAATGGTTCCTTCTATTTCCTGTTTTCCCCACTGGTTGACTGGTAGAAAATGCCGTTGGGCATTAAGTCCGTCATTTGTACTTATTGTATCAAAATAAAAAGTAAGTAAACATATTATTATCGTATCGATAGCTTCTGCCTGCGACTTCGTCTGCGTAGATTTCGATAATCATTATTCCCTCAGTAACTTTTATATTTTCCAGGATGAAAAGTAACCTATGTGTTAATCCGAGGTATAAGTGATTTCTATTTCAAATTGCACCCGAATCTGTCCAGCCGTTGCAGCATGAAGTGTGACAAACAAACACAAAACCTTAAAAATAAATTGTAACAGTTTAGGGATATTTATCACATAGGTACAAAGAACTACCATTATGTAATTTTCGCCAAACAAATATTTAGAAAATTATGTACGTGAAATGAGTCAATAAGTAGGTACTTATTAACGGCCGAACCCTATATTTAAACCGGGGACAGACAAGGCTCACTTCGGGTTAAAATTTGACATTTGCCCATACAAAATGTGTCAAATTTTAATCCGAAGTAAGCCTATCTATCCGCGGTTTGAATATTGGGTTCGGCCATAAATGTCCATTGGTGGACAAAGCTGCTGGATAGTATCAACGGTCAGTCCATATAACTCATGCATCCCGCTGACTGCAATTGGTTGTCGGTATGCCTAGAACATAGCACAGCGAAGAGGCTGGCTGCGTTCTGAAACTGCAACGTAACGAGGATGCGCCGCATTATCCTATTCGGGCTTCACCTATTTGCTAATCATTCGTAGCCCCGTGGCCGCGTGACGATCGATTATCTTCGTGTGTGATACCGGCCTAGCGAAACGTGATAAAGTGACTGAGTACGAATATACCCGTGGAATATACAATTGGTATTATTCTGCTGTGTTTGATATTTTTTCAGTCATGGTAAATTGGTGACCTTTGAGAGATGGAGGAAAATTACTCAGTTATGACCAAAGAGTCGGATAGTAGTCTTGGTTTTCTGTGATACCTACTATGGAATTTAAGTGTTTATGTTCAATGAAACTTTGCAATTATGACGAAAACCAAGTATATTTTAGAATTTAACAGAACTACATAGGAACACATAGATAAACCACTAAAAAAGAAATAAAATGCATCGTGACCTTTCCCAACCGAGGATCTTCACGACGGTCATTTTATTGCTATACTCACAACCATCGGTTTCCTACGAAAGTAGATCGTCGGTCTGTACCTTGGTAGGGACCTACCAACACTTCACTTTATCTACATAAATGTATAGTTAGTATCTTCGGATGTGGAAGCAATTGGTTCTTCCTCAGATGCATCCCTGGATGAGCTAAGTTGCGCCGGACTCGCTCGCTTCCGCTCCTCAACTGGCAGTGATTTACGCCGGGGGACCGAGGCGGCCTGATTGGGCCTTAATAGCCAACCTTCAGCCGCGATAGGGGAAGAATTGTAGGAATTTAGAAGTTTGTACGGCAATATTGTGCTCTAAATGAACCGTTTATAGCCAGATTTTATCAAACTTGGGTTTTACTCTACCTCACCTAGCTAAAGTTAGTTAAAGTTAGCAGCATGTTAATGTAGAGTCGTTTAATATGAGTTTCCGATTAGGTGTTTTATCAGTATGTTTCTTTTTAAAATAAGTAACGAAGAAAAAGAAGATTGTAAGGGGAAATAGAGAAACTGGTCCTTGATTTCTTTAATATTAACTTTAAATGTGAAGTGTGTGAACCACCATAGGTAGAGTCTGGTCACAAATAATCAAGTATCAACTCAATTTGGTTTTTATACTTTGACCTTACCTTATTGAGACAGGGTACTAAGGTGCTTCATCACTTAAGATCTGTGGTACTGTGGTATACTATGACTTACCTAGCGAGGCCTCAGGGTCGGAGAGGTCCGAGAGCGATGGCACCTTCTGCATGGCCCGGGGCTCCTCGCTCTCCGGCGGCTCGCTCTTGATGCCCTCCACCGCTCCGCCGCCTTCATCGCACTGAGGGACAAACAGAGACACACATAAGTCCGAGTATTGAACAGCCTTAAAGTATAAGATCATCTATCTATCTATACATATTGAAAACGCTTCCCAGATTGACTCACAGATAACGCACAGGCTAAACCGCTGGGGACTTGCAATTTGGAGTAAATATTCCTTGTGGTGCAATACGAAAGGTTTTTTTTTTAAATCGACCCCCTTCAATGTAACTAATGCTAGGCGTATATACGAAGTCACGGGCGTCCACCATATTGCGCTGGAACGACGTATTTTGTAGTGAAAAAAGTGATGGTCGTGTCGTTAAGAGCTTAATGTACGCGTTTTCAGCATTAGTTGCTAAAATTTTTAAAAAGCGCATACATTTTAACACAGGCAAATAGCGCAGATTTTGTTTATCACTTTATTTTATAAGATAAATTGTTTGATTATTTCAAATGGGGTGTGGTCAAAAACAACAACCAAGTCTATAGGAAATAAACATTTAAACTTTACGCACAATCAAGCAATCTGGGTATTCAGGAGACAAGTTAACAGACAGAAATTGTTTTTTGACACGTTATTCAACAACTAACTTCTAGACCAACTCTCATATTAAGAATTCAAATTATAATGTCAATTGAAGCGATTATATCAAACCAACCTTGAGACTAATCTCGTTACATTCATATTTGTTTCTTTATGGTTTCTGAGAAAAGTGCGTGCAAAGAGGCTGACGTCACTGCATCCATTGAGACCCCTTTTGTCTGCTCCGCGGGCTTAGGATAATTCGGGTCGCTGGGTGGGCAGACAGTTTATAAAACACCTACACAACCGTACGGTTCCTAAAAACAATTATGTTCTGTTCTGGAGTGGTGTGTCCTAAGTACAGTCGGCCAAAAATGTGGTACGGTTGAAGTTCATTTGCACGTCATGAACATGATACAACAAGTCCGTTTTCCCTTGCAATAATATTATGACAGTGAGAAGTGTCAACCTTAGTGATAAGATAAGTGATAATTAAATTAAAAATTAAAACAGAATTTTTTATCAAAACTGGTAGACCACTTTCTTGGCCGACCGTACCTATTCTAACACGTGGCCCAATCATAGAGGTACCAGTTATTCGTTAAAAAATATTGCTAATAATTATAACTTCCGATTTTAATTTATAAACTACCTACACGTAGAATAAGAAAATGTGTGAAAACTCGCAGATGCCTGTTGAAGTCACAATATAACTATAATTCATTGACTGCGCGGTGTTTACATTTCGGACCCATTACTCTACGCCGGCCAGCCCGCGTACCTACTACAAACAACGTTGTTCGTTCAGCTTTTAAGTCGAAATGCACTATAAATAGACGGCAGCATAAGAACATGCTGTAGCCACAATTATTATTGAAATAGGCTCGGGCGGTCATACGAGCGGTCAAGTCGATTTCCTATTCACAGAGCGAAACCCGCTTCCGCCGCAGGGACATGCACTGCTTAAAAATATTCAGAAACAATTGAACCGATGGGCTTTGATCAAAATAACTCAAGTAAAATCCGGTTTTTTGACCGCTTACAAATGGCTCAGTCAAGGTTGCTGTTCGATCAAAGTGATGGGCTTACAATATTGTTCTCACATAAACTGTCGATCACTTGAAGATGAAAGCTTCACGCCTACGTAACTATATTTTATTCGTTCAGTCCATCTCTACTTAGATAGCATGAAGTGCAGGTAATCCTCATCCCCCACAAAGATCTTTATGCTTGGAGCTCACAAGTGGGCTGACAAGTGGAATATTCGGTATTCTTAGTTCCGACGGCCCTTGTCGATAGGTGTGCTGGCCCTTCAAAATTGAATGTATCGGGTCCATGGCAGGGCTCCTAATCATAAAGTATATCAATATTACCCAATAAAAACGTCAAAATCGAATCAGCGCGGCCCCTTCGACCCAATCAGGGGCAATCTGTCGAACAACAAGTTCGTTCTGTCTCTATTAGACCCTTTGTCGTGTCATGTTATAAATATACTTTTAGGTATGGTGTAAGTAAATAGATTAAGCTAAACATAATTTTGCGGCAGAACATCCGTTGTGAGAAATCTAACAATAGAACTATTTTGTTTTACTTAAACTTACTAACAGTTTTGGTTTTAGGTATGCTCCTTGAAAACCTGACTGGTATGACTTAAATGTCTAGGTCACAGTCTAGGTCGTGTGCCAGTTGTCCTGGCAGTGGCGGTGGACGGTCCATGCTAATGTAATATCTTATATTCGTAGCGAGAATTGTGAATAGACAAAACACTTAAATCGCGTCAAAAAATTCCAAACAAATTTAGCTCCGGGCGATAACGTTTCTAACCCCCTCAAGTCTGATTTCCACAACTTTGGAATGTTTTAGTGGTAGAAAAACAAGGGGAGAGAAACGTTGTCGCATTCTGTATGGAATTGTTTAAGTTCACGATCCTCCACTTTGGCCGGGTAGCTGTCATTACACTGACGAGCAGTAGAACCTAAGGTTACTTACTGATGTCGTCGCGTAAAAAGATTGCAATAGACGCGCGAGCAACGTGTGAGCGCAGCTTGCCCGTTGATCCGCTCGCATATCATATCAGTAACACGCATTATGCGGGCACACGTTACGGATAGATGTACTGCTGCAGCAAATGACTTCTCCAACTAGCACAAGTGTGACCTAGGCATGACTGAAAGTCGCTCCGGTAATGTAAGAACAAAATCAGTAACCTTAAACCTGGGACAGCATAACAAACATCTACTTGAAGTAGGTACAAAAATAATGTTGTCTGATGTTAACAAGTAATAAGTGTAGTTGGTAGAGCGTGTGCGATGATTAACCCGTAAACAGTGGGGTATTTTTAACGGCGCGGCGGGTCGGGTCACCCCTGCTGCCACGTGATTATCTATATTGGAGGGCACGAACCCAATTCACTTACACCTCCTAATAGTGCAGCTAACGATTGACAGACACGACGTACTTATTTTTTTTATCTTGAGAGATAAATGGCTATTGAAATGTCAGGGGCAATGATGTGACTACCATCGACAGAGTGATACTTGAAGTAAAAGCTCGTTCAGTTTATTATTCGGTCATTTACTGTCCCAAAAGTAATAGGTGCTATTCTTTGACACATACATACGTGGGGCTTACAACATTCGAGTACCGGATATAATAATGGAGATTACACTTCGAATATTATTATTTTGACTCCGGAAAGGGACAGTAGGTACCTAACGTTAGTCACCGAAGTGTGAAGAAGGGAGTCAAATATCATACCGAATACCGACTGGTCCACCTACAATACATGGAGGTAGGTAATTACAGCACAGTGGCCACGATTTGTTTCAGATTGGAGTGGGGTCGATAGGGAAAAAACATAGTTTGTCGCAATAATAACACAACGTTTCTACCGGATACACCGATACGTTTTATCGGTCAATGTTATTCATTAATACTTTGCTTGCTTATTTTCAACACCATGTTTTTCAGAACGGGGGACTTATTATAAAGCAGGTGGCTTTTTTCCCGAAAGATTGAAATTAAAATCGACACAAGATTATTTTTAATCGTTTTTTGTGCAACGCAATTCATTATCATGTTCACGTATCAGTATGATAGGCATGATCATGAATTAGGTACATATTTTTCGTGACGAGACGATCTTTTAGTATTTTAAGCAGGCAAGTTACGAACGAGTTAAAATACTTGGGATTCACACTTTTGTCAAAGACGTCTGTGTTTATAGGTATATGTCCTCACGAAAAAACTATAGAGTAAATAAATCCGTTAAAAATGAAGAACCTATCTTTTTAAACAGAAATAAATAAATATTTTTAAATGTACGTTTCAGGGATTTTTCCCGAAAAGGATGTGGATAACATACTGCCTAGGTTAATTGTCTATTTGTCGCCCCGCGGCGGCGCTCTTGTCCCACTATATCACGTGTCGCTTTTTACCACAGATTTATTGCCTTTTGTTAATCCCCTGATTGTGAAGTATTACTACGAGGGGATTTGAGGGATGGTAACAGATCCCAGTCTATCATTCGTGTATTACTGTCATTGTTCGAAATTTACTACGTCGTGCTTACAGCCCAAAAGATCAGGACTCTATTCTACACGGCAAAACAATATTTATTATCGTATTATTTTTAACCCAGTCGCACTTACTGACAAGTAAATAAGAGCTATCATAACTATGACAATATGATATCATGTCATGTCAAATGCAATATGATTTTAATCAGTGGAAGAGCAGACCCAGGCCAGGCCATTATTAAAGCATGTCTTTATTTATACATATAGGTACGCTTGATTAAATATGTTATTCGGGAAGAAAAATCACAATTAATTAGTCACGGGCAGCGGGGCGGACGCAACTAGCTTTTTCCCTCTAATTAGGAGCCGGATATCGTGGAGCTAACGAGGCACGCCCGGCCAGCTCGGACCAACATTGCCTCGGATACATCCAAATACGTACAAAAATAATTATTAATATTCGTACCGTGGCTATTAGAACCCGATATGCTACTTATTTTTCTTACGCTGACTAATACGTTCACGTGTATGATTTTTCTTCCACGTGGGCGTCTTTCGCAAACCACTGACGTAGTTGAACGTTAAAAAGTCAGCCAAGCACATGCTGAGCAGTTGAAATTAATTAAGATATATTTACCTTACTAGAGGGTTGGGTAACCCATCATCTTATCGAATTACACTCCATGGATTGTACCATTTTATCCTCCTTTTTTCATCGGATATTTTTAACATTAATTACGTAGTTTAGGGTAGGTTATCCTTGTGACTAACGAAAAAAATTAACTCTTGCGGCGAGAAATGCCTTTCGATGAAATAAAAATGATTCGTTCGTTAAAATGTGTTTTGATAAAATAATAGGTAGGTACCCAGCGGGTTGACATATAGTACTGAGCAACATTATAACTTAATAATGAGAATAATACTTAACTTAGTTTATTAATCGAGCCAGTCGTCGCCGCGCGCGTAAATCACGCCGGCCGGTTCTTTACGGCGACACTCGGTGGATGGAGGTGTGAACGTCATAACTGTCGACGGGCTCTTTATCTCACCCTCGAGTTATTAATGGTAGCCCCTTTTATTTAATGCGTACCAGAATTGAATCTGACTCGTCATTATCTGATTAAGTAGGTATCTAAGATTAAAAAAATGTTATAATTCCTGCGTATACTATGGCCCCATTGGTTAGGTTAAGGTATGGAGACCTGAGTTTTTATTCATTAAAGTAAGTTTATGAACTCACTATTCTTTGCCATAATTTGCTAGTTATGATATATCCCTGGCATAATTGGTGAAGAGTATACGTTTTTTCTGCGGGCAAAACCATAAAGCCTCTTTTCTTCTTTCGAATCTTACTAGTTCAATCTCGGTGGGTCTATAGTGTCATAGTTATATATAGTCATATATTTTATTGCCTTATGTTGTAGTTACAAAGATCTTAAATACTATTACATGAATCAACATAAACCCTGTGTTGTGTGTTACAGCAAAGATACTATTAAGTTTAGGCTTCATTTCATCACCAGATCCCCGCTAGTCTATCATATATCACTCAGCGCAGTGAAACTAGTGTAAGACACACCAGAGCACAATACAGGTACCTTTTATATCAGCCTCCTTGCCACACTTACATATATAAGAAAAACTGCTAGGGTAAGCGTACCAGTGAATGAACCCTTAAGGAGATTTTCGTCTTTAAATATATTTTTTTATCAAATTAAAGCAGTTACTGACAAATATTATTGTCCTTATCAATCACGAAAGTGTTCTAGTTTGCTTATATAACGTTTGTTTTATAATGATATTGCCAAATTTCAAGTTATAGCTATTTTAGCCGAAAACGACCCAAAACACCAGTGAATGAACATGAAAACACCAGTAAATGAACAAATGAAACCAGTGAATGAACTATGTCTAATTGTTTACTATGTTTTTGTCTTTTTTTTAATTTATTTTAAAAAATGATATTTTACTACTTAATATTCATTGACGTGCCACTTTCCCGCCTGAAAACGCTATAGGTATAATAGTTTCTTGTAAAATAACGATCGTTCATTAACTGGCTCTTAAATGTTATGCGAAACCAATGAATGAACAAGTCGTATTGATGGTAGTTCATTTACTGGACATTATAAACTAGTGAATGAACGAACATTTTTAGCATTTATGAGTTTGTTCGAATACTGGCCATATGACGGACAATCAATTAACAGCTATGTTTCTGAAAAATAAACATTAATACAACAACGAAAACGCACAATATTGTAAAATAAGTAATTCACACGGTTCTAGTGAATGAACACCGCGGTTCATTCATTGGTTTTAGCGGTTACTGTGATCCAGTTATAAAACACTTGCTTAAAATGGCAATTTGAAAGAAAAACACATGTTATGGTCCGTAAATAGAAAAAACATATCCTTAAGACTTGAAATAAACACATACTACGGGTCGTTGTTGTTTGGAATAAGTACAATATCACATCAAACACAAGGTCCTCTTACCGTCCGCTAACTACTGCCCCATACAACGAAAACACGTCTGCGAAACGTCCACTTTGAGTATCTGTTATTTTGCAACTAATGCACCTGAGTTGAATTCAATGTTACCATGATGTTACTAGTAATGTTGCGCATCTAAAAAAAAATACTTTGTTGTGTAGAAATTTGCAGAATTCTTATTTTGCGAAAATATGCTCACTTTGTTCATTCACTAGCACTGTTCATTCACTGGTACGTTTACCCTATAATATGTGTAAAGTAAACTGACTAAATGGCTACAGGAAAACTGTTATTACAATATAAAAGAATATTTGACGCGCTAATCGTAGGTATAATAAATTGTATATTTGACATTGTAAGAAGTACATTTGTTCATTCATTCATTCATAGGTATCTATATTAAATAAGTTTCATAAAACACTATTAATTGATTTACGCATTTTCAAATATGAATTCTTAAAAATTATGCACGTATTTCATGGAACTAAAAACAAAATAATTAAACTACTTTTTTATCCTACTACTAGCGGCCCGCCAGCGGCTTCGCCCCGCTGCAAATTTCTGACTTTCCCGGTGGATTTTTATATTATTTTCTTTCATGTAAACCTTGTCCTGACAATGACGAACGCAACAAAAAAGAAATCAGCCAAATCGTTCTCGAGTTTTGCGCTTAGCAACACATTTAGCCATTCATTTTTATTATATAGAAGATAGAAGATTTGCGAAACGGACCGTTTGACAATAACCTCGTTCTTCGACCGAATCGACTCCATTTTGTAAAATCGGATCGGAATCGGCAGAAGCGCGTGGAGCTAACTCCATGTGCTTCCTCCAAGTCCACAATTCTTTCTTGCCGAACATGGTCTTATTCCGCGGTACATGTCTGAACACTCGAATCACTTAAATACGCGAATGATAAATTTTGCTGTCAAGGCCCTTGTCTCAATATGAAAGTAAATAAAAACAAATTTTAATCATTTAATGTCATTGTGTTTATTTTACCTCGTTAAATCACCTATCTAGACTGTACCATAAGATGGTAACAAAATTTATAACCGAATACTGAATCGATTACTTTTCCTTTATCAACCGAGTCGATAATCGAAAAAAATCTATGCGATTTTCACTAGCCACATCACTAAATTTGTCAAATGACATAGGTCACAGGCACAATAATAAATGAATAAAACTTTTTAACAAAAAAATTAAACCGCCGAAAAAAGAAAACTGAAAAGCAAAAAATAAAACAGAGCCTTTTAAGTCTAACTAAGCTCCTACACTAATGTTAATACCTTAATAAATAATTTTGAGTCGGCGCCAAACAAACAAACAAGCAAATTAACTATTTCGTAAAGTAAAATGATGTATGTGTGTGATGGTATGTGCTACCTCCTGAGTGGTTTGAAGTCGGTGCCTGCCATGCTTGTTTGTTTGTTTGGCGCCGACTCAAAATTATTTATTAAGGTATTAACATTAGTGTAGGAGTTTAGTTAGACTTAAAAGGCTCTGTTTTATTTTTTGCTTTTCAGTTTTCTTTTTTCGGCGATTTAATTTTTTTGTTAAAAAGTTTTATTTTTTGCTTTTCAGTTTTCTTTTTTTGGCGGTTTATTTTTTTTGTTAAAAAGTTTTTATTTTCCACTTTTCAGTTTCTTTCTCTGTTAATAGATACTTAATCTTTGATTACTTAATTTAACAATTCATTGTTTCGCTACAAAACACAACCGTGTCTATACAATTCGTTCCATAGACGAGTCTCGTGAAGTTGCTACCTATGGGAAGAAACCTCCCGATAATGTTGTTCCAAAAGATGTGAACAACTGTGGCCGTCTTTTGTCTTAGCTAAAATTAGCTACCGAATCCCGTGTCATGCTTAGAGGTAACATATCACCTATAACATATACCTGTGGGCCTCGTCAATGGTGTTTTTTTTCTTAATTAGTGGCTTTTACTCCTTGTTTTAACAAGGTGTATTTCGCCAGTATCGAGTTTTAGATAATCGCCATGGACTTATTAGATAAACAAGTCCATGGATATCACACGCGAGGACAATTGTTCGGTTAAAGAGATTTACTCTGGTGGACTAAACAGAAACACATGGGGTTAGCTACAACAACAACATGGGAACAACACTTGATAAAGCTGTAATCGACCTCGGAAAGAAACTAACTTTTTGCCAAGGGGCAGGTTTATGTTGCACTTAGTATAAATAGTTAAACTACTTGAAGGTATCTGAGTTAGAGCGAAATAAGGTAGGTATTACAAAAGCCACACGATGAACGAGCTTTAGCAGAAATGCAGGAACTGAGAGGTTTACACACTACACACAATTACGTCGCAATAGGTTTGTTACACTCTGATTAATAATTTAAAAACCTTAGTTTCCAAACAAATAAGGGCTTCCCTCGACAGCCTTCCAACTCCATCATCAAACCCCATCATCAGACCCTCGACGTTAGTCATAATCCGTGCATCATACTTAAGTTAGGTATAAAGTTCTCATTAAGATGCATGAATAAGAGAAATCACGAGGTAGCTGCTGTAACCGTTGAAGAGTTCCCTCATCTGTCTTCCGTCTCAGTTATCAGATCAACATCAAGTCTCCGTCATGTTGTAGTGTCAATAGAATTACATATGTGTGCTAAGTTTGAACATAATCGGTTCACAGAAGGGGGGGGGGAGTTCCAAATTACATGGGAGCAACTTCAAAGTATACCCTTATACCTTAGTTTTCGAACAAATAAGGGCTTCCCTCGACAGCCTTCCAACTCTATCATCAAACCCCATCATCAGACCCTCGATGGTAGTCATAATCCGTGCATCATACTTAAGTTAGGTATAGAGTTCTCATTAAGATGCATGAATAACAGAAATCACGAGGTAGCTGCTGTAATCCGTTGAAGAGTTCCCTCATCTATCTTCCGTCTCAGTTATCAGATCAACATCAAGTCTCCGTCATGTTGTAGTGTCAATAGAAATACATATGTGTGCTAAGTTTGAACTTAATCGGTTCACAGATAAAAATTCATGGGGTCACCTAACAATCCCTATATTTCTACCATTGACAGAGGGGGGGGTGAGTTCCAAATAAAATGGGAGCAACTTCAAAGTATACCCTTATACCTTAGTTTTCGAACAAATAAGGGCTTCCCTCGACAGCCTTCCAACTCCATCATCAAACCCCATCATCAGACCCTCGATGGTAGTCATAATCCGTGCATCATACATAAGTTAGGTATAAAGTTCTCATTGAGATGCATGAATAAGAGAAATCACGAGGTAGCTGCTGTAATCCGTTGAAGATTTCCCTCATCTGTCTTCCGTCTCAGTTATCAGATCAACATCAAGTCTCCGTCATGTTATAGTGTTATTAGAATTACATATGTGTGCTAAGTTTGAACATAATCGGTTCACAGATAAAAAATTATGGGTTCAACTATCAATCCCTATATTTCTACCATTGACGGAGGGGGGGAGGAGTTCCAAATTAAATGGGAGCAATTTCAAAGTATACTCTATCCAATAAAAAAAGAATTATTGAAATCAGACAACTCAGTAAATAGTTATGCGTAATCATACATAGTAGCCATAGTAGCCATTTGTGGTCTTCATCATCAGTTCCACTTCACCAAATGATACTTTCTGAATGAAAATGCTGGATTTGTTACTAAAAATACTAAAATCGCTATATGTTTGCATTTAATATTCGAAGAGTTCCCTCAATTCCTCACGGAACCCTTCATCAGATTCAGATTTGGTGACAATGGGACCACCTCGGAAGTATACTCTATCAAACCAAAAAAGAATTTTTAAAATCGGACCGCACTGTGAAAAGTTATGCGTGATCATACATAAAAAAAAAAAAAATATACGCGTCGACTTGAGAACCTCCTCCGTTTTTTTTTGTCGGTTAAAAATAGTATACTTAGGTGCTGTACTCCTGTACTCTCGTAACGATTTAGAAGACGGAACGATAAAAAAAACTTGTAAAAATGGGACAACTTCAAACGCAACGTGTCGCAGTGTTACGTTTCAATTAGTAATATACATAATACTCGGATGTAGATACCTGATACATGTAGGTATGCCAGCCTAGCAAGGTCGTTTTTTAAGAATATTTTCCAGTTTTAATTATTGCCATAAATATTGATACGGTGTGTTAATAAATGTAATGTACGTATAATCAATTTTATCATCAAAAATATGTTTTTTTTTTTAATATTTATGTTTAAGCATTCATTAAACATCGGGAGACAATCTTACACTAATTGACCTAGTCCAAAACTACTACTAGTACTATGAGTACTACCTAAGCAACGACAAACATACTTATAGTATAAAGAAATAAAATAAATACTAATATGTGTAGTTAAAACAATAATTCGAGGCACGTCATGACCTTGGAAACAAACAATTTGATTCCTATGAGAGTAGAATCTTGCCAAGTCGATTTACGAGTATTTTGTCGCGGGCACTTACGATTTGATTGTCGTTACGTTAACATTAGTTCAAATGACCTAGAAATCGTTAACTGCACTAAACGTTGTAAATACACTGTTCTACAGGCATAGTTAGGTATCAGTAGTCTAATTCAGCTTGAGTAAAATCTGATTCATGTAACAAACAGTAGATAAAAATCATTTTTTGAATAGCTATAAAAATAACTAAGATATAAGCTAACAAAGATTTCTTTCTAGGAAAACAGAATTTAACATGTAGTTTATATGGCCTGTCTAATCGCTGTCTAATTAGCAGTTTAAAATGCTTGTTTCATCCGTACTTCTTGGCCGATTTTAATTTTAATTTCACTTTTGGTGATCTCTTTCACGGTATTTCCATATTTTATTGAGAAATGCGATTTAAAAACTCCATGCATATTCCCTTTTGAAAAGAGGTTTTTTTTTTAAAAGGAGTTATTTAAGTAATAAAGTTCCTTTTGTCAATTGACGTTGCCTTGTAGTGTCGATGTACGTAGTGGGGCACGCCAACCCGGTAACCCATCATTTATCGAATTTCACTTCATCGATCATAGAATCATAGAATCATTTATTGCTATTTGTTTGTTTGATTGTATCATTTCATCGAATTTCACTTCATCGAACGCTAATTTCTGCGAAAATCCTGATGTTTTCAAGATATCTTAAACATTAACTACGGTTAGGTTAGTTAGGTTAGACAAATGCCTTTCGAACAAATGAAAATTCTACGTAATGATACGTTAGTTGTAAAGTGTTACGATTAAATATTAGGTAGGTTAGGTACCCATTGAAAACACTATGTTTGTTTATTCGGTATTTCGGTAACCCGTTCGTAAAAAGTCCCTACGGCCACGGCTAATGTCGAAACTCATTAGAGCAGCTTAGCGTCAGTGTCACGGGCAAGTTTAAAAATAATAAAAGAGCGGGAACTTTGAAATAGGAACTCCGGTTTGTTTTCGATCGCGCGATGATTGATTGTAGCCGCACGCGCGTTCCTGCCATCAGGTGAAATGTTGGAAGTTTGGTAGTTCATTTAAATGATTACACAAATAGATAGGTATAAGCCATAAGTTGTTTTTATTTTTAATTTTACGGTATGGAGTCAGCAAACTAGCATCTAGGCCACCCACCCGATGGCAAGTGGTGGTGACCCATACACATTTGCATTTTTAAGACTACAATCCTAAGACCACAATTGAGTTGCAGATCCTGAGGAACTTCACCGGTTTTCTTATCCCCACACCGGAACACAACAATGCGAACATTGCTGCTTGGTAATAGGTTAAGGATAAGATGGATTTTGTTATGCTTAATGTAGAGTTTTACCTGCGTTTGTGTTGTGGGTAGTTAGTACAATAAAAATATTAAGTCATGTTAAGGTTTTTTTCTTTTTTTTTCTTTATTTCAGTCCTACATTATTTGCCAACTTATTTCTAAACATTTTTTTTACCTTTTCCTAGCGCTACTCTTTTACATTTACCGCCTGTTTCAAAACTGACAAGTTAAATATATTTGACAAATAAAATTAGCCCTTTCTCTTTCTTACACTTAAAAATAGACAAGGAGAGAGACAACTTTAGATGGCAGACAAATTTACTCGTCGATTGGGAAACAGGCCCTTAGTCTTCTTATGGCCGAACCCTATATTCAAACCGCGGATAGATAGGCTTACTTCGGATTAAAATTTGACACATTTTGTATGGGCAAGTGTCAAATTTTAACCCGAAGTAAGCCTTATCTGTCCGCGGATTGAATATAGGGTTTGGCCGTTAATCGTTCTACGGCGGACGCTTACTACTTCTGTGACTGTGATCCACATTTTCAATTATGTATGAAATCACCACCACACATTTGTGTCATGATATATTTTATCTTTAACCCATACAAGATTGATTGGGAACACGCGTGCGCCGTTTGTGCCCGGTGACCGGTTTCCTACTGAACCCGACTATGGCCATAGCATCAATTAGACGAGTAGAATTAAACCGTAAAGTTCAGACCTTGTAGCGATCAAACCGGATCGCGTGTAGCAGGCTTAAACGTTCAGGGGGTTATTCTGCTGTGCATCGAACGATTGATCCAGCCAACTTAATGGGTATCCTCTGTTAAGTAAGGCCTTGGTTCAGCCCCGGCGTGGCTGTACGCACAGGTCTAATTGCCCAGTTCAATCGCAAACTTGTCTTAGCTGCGTAAGGGAATAACACCCGTTAAGTGCCTCTGTACCTAATTATTATACGGCGAATAACTGTCATCGCCTTTTTCTGTTTCTAAAGAAGTCTGGTAGCTGTTAAAGTTTACTCCGGTTCGGAATATGTGTTGTAAGCTTAATGATGTAAATTCATGATTTTTGCGAGAAAAGTTAACTGCGGATTTATTTAGGCATGCACAACGTCAATATTTATGTAAATGTATACCTTACTCACTACATTGCATTGATTAACTTGTTATTTACACAATACAATACACGTACTCTTTATTGAACACCAAAAAACAAAACACGGAACAGTAATTTTCAATTACAGGCAGGTATTGTCTAAACGCTTTGTTACTAACTTAACTAATTGTCACAATAACTAAAAATATCAGTCAACTCGGTAAAAAATTGGGGTGTTTTTAAATACTTCTTTGTGATTAAAAATAAAATTATTGTTGTAACTAGTCCGGGTTGTCACAAGAACACCGGGCGCTCCGGTCCGGCGCCGGCGCATCCGGGAGCCTCGGGACGCGACATCCTCACCGTCACCGCCTAAACCGTAATTAACCAAGGATGAAGTGATTTTCTACATTAGTCGAATTATTTTTTTGGATCTAACGATCTAACGCACCCTTTTACGACAAAACGTAGTAACAGATAAGTGTTTTGCACATGCTTTCGTTTAATGGTCTTCAGATAACTGGTTTTACTTGTAAATGCACTGACTTCTTTACCAAGACTCATTAGGACAACTGAAGTTCAAGCAAGACAACAGGCAGTTTTTTTTCACTCAAAAGTGCGAATTATACTGGCAATAAAATTTGCACAAGTTGATCGCTGTCTTACTTTAACTTCAGTTCAGAGCAAGAAGCACAATTTTGCTGTCTTTTTCGAACTTAAAAGTTAGACAAGACATCAGTCAACTTCTGCAACTTTTATTGCTAGTCTAAACCTCGCTTTAAACTATCCCATTGTTTAGAATCTATTCAATTTCTTTACTCCGTATTGATGCGAAAGAAAGACACAGATAAAACAAACAAACATAGTTTTAAATCTTTACCATTAGTTAGGATTTGCATTGAATGGCAGTTTTCTTCTTGATTTGTGCATCAGTAGCTTGAACATTGTCACATTGGGGTCAGGTTTGCCGTTTACATATTCAGTAGAGAAGGTATATAAAAGAAGCTAATACATATTTCATGCTACGAATGGCTTCGGGTAGGTTTTCTCTAAATACCGGGGGCACTGATATAGGTCCCTTATTACGTTTAATCGATATAAATAATTTATCAGAATAATCAGATAAGTGAAGGACTTATACTTATCAACTATGTTTACTTCTTTGTATTGTGTTTGATTTTTATGCGTAAACAACTTAATATTTATTAGGTTTCGTTTTAATGTTCCATCACGTATTTTTTTAAACCAATGTCAGTTTTCGAAAATGGAATTCGGTAGTCAGTTTCTCATAGTTAAAAACTAGGTTCTTTCACGTCCCAATCTAGGATCTTTCACAAACGTACATAAATAAATGTATTTCAGATGCAAAAATGTCTTTAGGAATTTAATTTTAATAATGTGCTGTAAAAAAATAATCCTTAGCTTAGCTGTAGGTAATCCTTTAAACCCTAAAAAAAATAAGTCCGTAGGTAGTAGGTACTTGCAGTTCAAAATTTTCAGACCGTATTCCTATTAAGAATTTCACAATTTCAGCCAATTAGTCTTTTTGTTTTATTCCATATTCAACAACGTTCAACCGGTCCGATTGTTAAGAAACATTTTCAAATTCATGTCTTTCAAGTTATTCGCTAAATTGGTTTACAAATGGCATGTAGTGAATAGTTAAATACACAGTAGCTATAATTACCGGCTAACGCTGATGCTATACTCGGAGGGCGCGGAAACCGACAATTTATTCCTACCCACAGTCCTGCGTGCCGAGAAAGAAACCGGCCGGAGAAACGCACTCCTACTTATTAGGTGGCTTCTGAAGACCGGTCCCGCTGTTTTCTAATATCTGACATCTTTACATAAATAAAACAACTTTCCTTGATTTTCCTGTCATTTGTTATGCCAAGATCAAGGTTCGGGTTGGACCGGTAATCGATTGAAACTTGGAAAACTTGAAGTGAAGGTCCATTCATAACTCTTTAGACTCACGACTTAGCTATCTACTTCGTTGGTAAGAACTTATTAACGTTCGTGAATTATGTTTATTTACTTTTAGTACCCATTTAGGATACTAATAAGTGTCATTCAAAACCACCACGGTTTCCTGCTAAAAAGAAGGGAAAGAAAGGTAATGAAAGATAACTTATCATTTTGATAGGGCAGCAGGTAGCTTGAATTTGAATCCGCGGATTTGAAGGGAATAAACAAATAGGCTCAAATCTCATACCTAGTAAACAAAAATTAAAAGTATAATAGAATACGTCTGCATTTCTTTATAATATTATAACGCGAGTGCTACGAGTAATCAGTCAAGAGGAAACTCGGAACTGGGAGCGTCCGCGGTTTCTAATTCATGCAAGGGCTAGCTGACCTATTAAAATTGATAAGCTATCATTATCTTTCTTACCCTTACCTTTTAGAAAAAAACCGAGGTTGTATTATTGTAGCAGTTTTATGGACATACCCCATTCAAGCAGTGTTTACAAGTACATTGTTATGAAATGACAACCGGTGAAATAACTGGCATAGAGGCTTTCCATCTTTGTTCCTAAGCCCCATCCAAATTGGAAACGTACCTACCTATAGATTGCAGTCGTCACGACACGAGTTAGCCTAGTTGGTAGTGACCCTGCCTACGAAGCATTTAAATAAAAGAATTCGCCCCCAAATCGGTTCACCCGTTTAAGAGCTACGGCCCACAGACAGACACACAGACACACATAGCGGTCAAACTTATAACATCCCTCTTTTTGCGTCAGGGGTTAAAAAAGGCTGGGTATAGACTCACCAGGTCCAGCCGGAGGCTGAAGGAGACGTGCTTGCGCGGCGGCGGCGCCGCGGCCGGCGGGCCCTCGTAGAACGCGGCCTCCTCCAGCCCGTAGTCCGACTCCCCGTCCCCCCACTCCAGCTTCATGGTGCTGGGGCTGAGAAACAAAAGAAATGTCAACCAAGCAAGCAGATTCTTAAACTGTATAAGTACACATTACAATGCCCAAATGGATCACGAATTAGAGTCCGACCAGCGAGTGGTGACACAAGCATTTTTCTCAAATCCATGGCAACAATTTTACCTATGAAAGAAGCTGTCACATTATGAGCACCTACCAGTCGCTATGAATTTCGTGTTACCAACTAGAGATATTTCAATTTTGCGCCTTTTTTTCGTGTCACGACTCGCTGGTCGGACTCTACGACGCGCTGGCACACCGTTTACCTAGTAAGTTTAGTATTTTTTTGATAGGGGTGGCAAAAGAGCTAGGCTGTCACCTGATTTAATTTTTAATTATATATCGATCTAAAAAGTAAACACATAAACACTAAGTAATGTTTATTTAAATAGATATAGACGAGTAAAAAACCGGCCAAGTGCGAGTTGGATAGCTTAGAGTCTCTTAGTTAAACCGCAGAAGGACATGGCGAAACTGTAAGGGTTCCTCGTTGACTACGGAACCTTAAAAAAAGTAATTTCCTACTTCGGGAATAACATTACAAAATTCGTGTATATATTTCCGAAAGTTTGCGCTCAATGTAACATTTAAACATTCCGTTACATTTGTCGTATAATTAAACAATATGTAAGAATGTATCTGTTTCATTCGAAAATATTAAACAACCCAGAGTAAACTTGGAAGAACGAAAATTATACACGCAACCTTTCCCACGGCGCGTCAAAACATTTCCAATCATAAAGAAGCCTTGCTTCACAAAAGTCAAGTCGACTTTGTACGGAGTGTAACAATCTTGTGGCGTCGGCAGCAACGATACGGCTTCAGTAACCGCAGGGAACCTGTTCCATCGCCTTGCTCTATCTACTGCATTTCATTTTTTTGTCCACGCCATGAATCGCCCGGTTAGTGGTTACTTGGCTTGTAACGATTGATTTATTTTTGGATTGAATGACGTCGAGTATCAGTGGCCTAAAATCGCACCCGCTGCCACAGTTACAATACTTCCACTCCAGAGTATCAATACACGCGTGCATAATAATATGCATAAGCATTATACTGGTAAACTTAACTCCCAATCATAACTCCCACTCCGCTTGTCTTAAATTAGAGTTCAAAAGGTACAAATTATAATTTCCCCTAAAACCCTTCCCTGAATCTACTCATCAAAGCTTTCAGAATTAGTTAATACTTTTCAAATGTAACGAGTTGATCCGGCGGAAATGGTTTTCAAAAGGACAACTCCAAAACTATTTTCATTCAAGCCAACAGCTCTGAGCTCTGTGTCAAAGTAATAAAGGTGAAAGTTGTGATGGCAAATGGTGGTAAGATGCAGTTATTAGGTTTGTTTCAGTGGATAGCCAAGAGTGGTAAGTTTGTCGTCGGCAGAATTCGGCGCTTCTGAGGCGCGCGCGCGTGTGTAGTTACGCCTAATATCCGGCGGATACGATGCGACTGACACCGGCGCATTATTGTCTCTTAATTGAAACGGCGTGTCGATCAGCAGCGATTTGTTGGAAGGGTGCGACCGCTTAATAGCTGGCCTGAAGACATGACACGGCATAGTCATACGAAACCAAGGTATTGCAGGATAAAGTTATCTTACTAGAGCAAGCAAGTCACGGTTGATAAAAACGTATCGGTGGATAATTTTACAGCATGGAAGACGATTTCTGATTTAAGCTAGGGTGATGGCACCAGTAATGAACAAGGACCAATAATGGACACTTGATTCTTATGGTACAGAAGATAAGGGTTATTAATTTATTTTGAGACATTCAGTTTATAACCTTATGACCTTTGAAATAAGAGTTAAGTGTCCATTATTGGTTTCTTCAGCTAAAAATGACCAACATTGGTGCCGTCACCCTAGTATGATCCGGTTTGCAAAATGTCCTTTAGCACAACCGTAGCCATTTTTAATTTGTTTTTTCGTAAACGGCAGCAAATAGATCAATGTCAATACAATTAAAAATCCTATCGTTTAGCTATCGGTGTGAGACAGATAAATGTGATGTGTTCTAAGATTGGTAGGTGATTTTTACCCGATTTCCTTATCTCTACTTGTTCCAATTTAGTCTCAAAAATATATATGTACTTAATGCAATCTGAAAACGATCGAAGTAAGGGATAGAAATAATGAACGCTACAATGTAAGTTATCGCAAACTTGGCCAGCGCGTCTCCCGCCCACTACTGGTGCGCCGATTAGATAAACAAGTCCAGCTCGTCACAATCACAACATTGTGTTTTATCTTACAATCATTACATTTATGCAATTCGCAGCAATCACTTTGAAAGCTGGCGGTTTCTATGAAATAATTATTATTTAACCATCATTATTAGGGTTTCGTCGCAAAATAGTAAAAAAGGAACCCTTGTTCCATATCTCATCAGACGCGGCTAGTATAGCTCTTCTATCCTCAAGATGAAGAGGTTCTTTTTAGGGTTCCGTACCAAAATGGTAAAAAAGGAAACCTTATGGTGAGACTTCGGTGCCTGCCTGTCTGTAAGTACGTCACAGTAATTTTTCTCTGAACTATAGAAACTATCAACTTGAAATTTGGCCCTATAACTTGTTCCGTATCTCATCAAACGCGGCTAGTATAGCTCTTCTATCCTCAAGATGAACAGGTTCTCTTTAGGGTTCCGTACCAAAATGGTAAAAAAGAAAACCTTATGGTGAGATTTATGGTTGGAACACGCTACGCCTCCGCGCCAAGCCAAAGGGCTAATCTAATCTATTAATCTATCTAATAATTTTCTAATCAGTCTGCTCCGTGATGTCGCACCGTTGAGGCGTGGCGTGGCGTGCCCGTGGATGTGGTCAAAACATTACGCCCAACCAGCTGCCAATACGCCGCACGACCCTCGCCACGACCTTCCAAATTGTTCCTTTTGATTTCCTAAAAGCTTGCGAAGCCTCTATTGTTAGAGCTCCTTATGGCCAGTTGGCCTGCTCCTTTCTCCATGTTTAATAAAAAAACTACCTTTTTTACCAGCCTGCACAAGACTTCTAAACTCATTACACAAATTATTCCCCGAGGCCTGTCTGGACACTGAACAAATTATGATCGAGGCATGCACTCTGGTATTCAACGTATGCTAATTCGTCGGCATAAGGTGCCCGACCTACAGAACTTGAACCTGGAAATTGGCTGCACGCGAGATCGCATGCCGCCTTCATATCTTCTGCGTCGCATGATGCTTAATCGATTCGTTAGCGCACTCAGTGAAAGCATTTTCTATTTTGCCACAATTTCATAAATAAACTAGCTGTCCGCGCCCGGCTTCGCCCGGGTGTAATTTTTTTTTTCATTCAAACCTTATGAAAAATAGTTTACGACCTACTGAATATACACACAAAATTTCATAAGAATCGGTCGAGCCGTTTCGGAGGAGTTTGGTTACAAACACTGTGACACGAGTATTTTATATATTAAGATAGAGATACACCTTAAAAAAACTGAATTCTGAACCACCTTTTTTGAAGATGGTAAAAAATTACATGCGTGTCTATCACAAAAGAGGTTTGATTTAAGATTGTGACATTTATTTTAATTTTTATATCATGTCACCCTGACATATTATTTACTGCCGCACTCAGAGACGTCAATTTAATTTAATGCTTGATTAAAGTTGCTGCTGTCACTTTCTATGCTACAGCAATAGAATAAGACAACACGTCACTTAACAAGCATTAAATTTAATTGACGTCTCTGAGTGCGGCAGTTAGTGTAATGCAGTGTAATGGACTGTTTGATGTAAAATTGTCTCCGCGACGGATGCCATAAACTAAAAAGATTGATTGATTGACGTATTAACTTAAATTAAATTGAATTAAATGACATATGCATGCCACAAAACAATACGTACATACCACTTAAATTAATTAAAAATACCTAGTCAGCTATGTCGAGAATTGGAAAATCTAGCATTAATTGGAAAGAGTTGGAAAAGTTAGTTCCATCAAACCAAAAAGTTAACTTTTTTGCGTTCAAAGGAAAATCTGATGCGTATTTACGAAGGTAAAAGTTAAGATATAAGATCAGTAAACCAAATAAATCTATCGACTAATACAATTTTGCAATGGTTGACTGTAAAACTTTCTACAGAGTCCTGGCTAACCCTGCTGAGCCTCCGAAGATCGACTGGGAGTTTTATAAGAAGTTGGTGCCCGAACCCAGCATGGTGGACTCCTTGAAATCCAAGTATGAAGCTTTCAAGGTGCCCATCCCTGAAGATAAATACTCCAAAGACGTAGATGCGCAGTGGAGTAAGATAGAACCGGAGATTCAACAATTTTGTGCTACTGTTCAAGGAGAAATTGATATGTAAGTATGCCAAAATATCTTCTTACTTGGGACAAAATAAAAGGTTTGGGCGCATAACGTCCCACTCGCAGAATGTCCCTTCGTCACTTTCGCGAAATGTCCCTTAAGCAAAATGACCCTTCTGCAAAAGGTCCCGTTCGCAAAACGTCCCTTCACATAAATAAAGTCCCGTTAGCAAAACGTCCCTTTCGCAAAATGACCCTTTCGCAAAACGTCCCTTTCGCAAAATGACCCGTTCGCAAAACGTTCCTTTCTATGAGAAGACTCTACTTAAACAAGATTTTTCCAGACGGGACATTTTGCGAATGGGTCATTTCGCAGACGGGATGTTTTGCTATAGGGGCGTTATGCAATAGGGACGTTTTGCGAAAGGGGTGGGACCTTTTAAGAAAGGGACGTTTTGCGAATGGGGTATTTTATATAAGGGACCATTTGCAGAGAAGACGTTTTGCGAATGGAACGTCATTTAGCTGGAGGGACGTTTTGCGAGTGGGACGTTATGCGCCCTAACCAAATAAAAGTATTTTTTATGTTAAGAAAGCATTATAGATTTTAACCTATCAGGTTTATCAGCTATAGTTTAAAGATGTGATTTTAAAGCAAATGAGGGCAACCATACCAACCCTTAAAGTTAGCCTTGTACTACATTTTTTTTAATAAAGAGTTTACGTACATCTCCCTACCCTACCGACTGAACTATTTCTATGCAGGGCTAAGAAAGAATTGGACCGTATTAATGCTTTGCCCAAGTTTGAGGAGATGACCTTGGAAGTGGTGTACGACATGCACCCGGACATCGCTCTGGACTCAGTGAACAAGCCCACCTTCTGGCCGCACACACCAGAGGAGCAGCCCGCCTACCGCACGCCAGCGCAGAAGGACCTGAAGCATCTTGACCTATATAAACCTTGATTTTTTGGAAACTTGAAACTTGACAATGTAAGTTTCCCTTGTTCCTATTTATTTGAGTAAAATACGTGCTGCTGAAAATGTGTTTAAATTACCTATAGCCAACAAATCGAAACACAAATTTCTTCTTCCATTTTATCAAGATTCGTGATTATATTCTTTTAAGCATTACCTTTCTTGGTCTTAGATCAGCATTCAGAACTTTTGGTATTTTCTGGGAAATTGTTATACGTAACGTTTAATAATAAAAAGCAAGCATTTAGTATGATCTTTGTGTAAAACAAAAAAAAGGCAGGAATCCTCAATTATATCGTACGACTGCACTCCTGACTAGTTTCAGTCATAAAATCGATAATATTGGCGAAATTAAAAGCCAGTGGCATTCGCTCGCAACCCAAACAAACGGTTGATTTATTGTCTATGGCATCAACAGAAGGGCTGCGGCGCTAAATATAGAGCCACGTTCAGGGTCGCGAGGACATCAGCCAAGAACGCTCTGGCGGCAAATTATGATGGATGCTAAGATTGAATTGCAATGAATAATGAATTGTTAGAAGTGATACTTTGGCCTACCGTGAAAGAATTACACATTATTAGGTGTACATATGAAGGCTTATTGTTTTAAGCATATGTCAATTTGAAATACTGGAATGTAGGCCCTCGTGACGAAGTCGGATCGTGTAATAGGATCATGTGAACTTATTCACAAACAGAGATTTGTTATTATAGGTATAAGTTTAAACTGTGTATTGTGTATGTGTCTTTAGTATACTTAGTAGCTCCAAAAAGGATGAAATCTAGTTTGATGCAAATCGGTTTGGCCATTTAAGAGTTAACTGCTCTAAAAGTAGGGATCGCCGATAGGCGATCTATTTCATATTTCCTTTTATGTGTAATCGGAAGTATGTCCGTTGTAAAACGTGTGTTTATCACCCCCTTTCTTTAGGGCTATAGAGCTACACGCGCGCTCGTCGCGATAAATACCTGGTTCAACTTTATATTCCCGTAGACTTCAGACTAGATCGTTGGCCGTTAGTTTGTCTCCGCAAACTTTGTAAAAATTAATAAGGATCGTCCGATAGAAGATTTGCAGTCTATGGGGCCTCTTAAAAAAGGAAGAAAGAGTAAAACATAGTAATACAGGAACTATTTCTTCTGTGCTCACGGTTTTGGTTGTTCTCCCTCCGGTATCCGCAAAAATGTCTGCACTAATTTGATTAACCCTACTATTTACTAGCATAAATCATAAAACCATGCAAGCCAGGAAATAAGTTAAGATAATATATTCTTTGTAAATATTTCACAAGGATTAGGCAATTTGGATGGATCGGCGATCAAATGTGACTTAAAACCAACTGTCTTCGTGCACCACGCCAGACGCGCTTCCAAGAAAACTTGCTCTGTAACTCAAGACTCAACTCAACACGATTTCGTGCAAATATACTTAGTATAGTACGCAAACAAAGACACGACTCATACGCGAATAAGAGCAATCTTAAAGTTGACTATGCGATAACATTTCATACGCAATATGGTTTTACCCGTAGAATAGAGGCCCAGATCAACTTTTATAAATTCACTTTTAGTCCTTCTTAAGATAGTAACTGTGATCTGCTGGTGCTAGAACAGGCAGGATTACCGACAGCGGACACAGGTCTTACTTTATGATTAGTATCATTACCAATAAATACCATTACCCATTACATAGCACTCATAGCAGCCTCCATTGTGCCATAAAAGTCACATGTGTTATTTTAAAGTAAGGCGCAGTTTCAAAGAAATTATTTCTAAAGAAAATAGAAGACTCGGAGGATATCCGTCGGCAGCTTGGTCGGACATCCGAAACGGCCGGCAATAATGTGGGAAGTTACGGAATCTAGATAGTTTAGAAATAGGCTTCGAAGAAATTTTATAAATAAACTATAACCTTTGAAAAATTAACTGATATCCGTGAATTTGTTGACGATAATTATCAGAATATTCTGGAAATATAAGTTCCAAGTAACTTATACTTCTGAATTAACTTTTCCGGCAGACATAAGTAGAAGCTCCGTGCCTTTAGGCTATGCATCCATGCAAATGTATTTAAATTTGTGTAGCGAGAGCGTTTTCACTTTTCCTATCGTGTTCTGAACACGATGTGCCGCTTGCCACGCATGCAGTACTGCCGCGTTAGGGTGCCGGACCACCTGTTGCACCGAGTCTATATTTAGCACCTCCCCGCCCGCCTACCCCTCGTCCATTCATAAACATAACTCAGTGACTAATGTGTAAAGCTGTTGAAATGCTAAGTTTAAAGCCCAGCCAGAGAAATAAGCGCAGAACGGACACTCACATGTACTGAAAGAATGATCAACGATTTACTGGAAATTACACAGTTTTTGGACTGAAGAGAACTGTACTTACATTACAGCTTCTTCGCTGAAAGTAGACCATTGTAGGTACGTTTTAATATAAACTCATACAATTTTAAGAACTACAGACCAATTCCAGTAAGAATTACGTACTTAATTAAGTAAATGCTTCTCCTCTATTAAATTAGTAATGGAATATGTACCAAGAAACTCTTTTGACTGTTTCATGTGCACACTTACACACATAAGTACATACCGTCACGCCTTCATTTCCAGAGTGGCAAGTGTAATGCGCATGTTCCAATAGCTCATTTTGTTATTTAATTTCTCAAACATTATGTAAGTAGGTACTAATTTATATTATTTCTGAAGGTTATTTAGTCTTTCTACGTAATTTATATTTCTACTAGGTTTACTTTGGTATTAAGTTATTACCACAACATGCAAAAGTATAGCACTGCAACTAAATTTTAGTCTCAATAATCGCAATACTTGCATTGCTTTGCGAGAAATGCAACACAGTATCTGCAAGTGAACTTTCATACTATAAATACTTATTAACTTACGTGCCTCTTCATATTGCATTTAGCACGCACGCAAAAGGGACGCGAGCCTTGCAAGAGGTGCATTAGATGATATTTTATTCTGTAGCTTTTATACACACAGTAAGTTGATTAAGTTTTTCTGTTTCATCGCTGGATACGCTCGCCTACTTATGAATTCTTTCGACGCACGCGTCGTTGTCGCCGCCGTCGCCTTGGCCCAAACCATGATTTGACACCCACTTCTCGTTATATGAGAATACGACCAGTTGGAAATCCGATATTTACTCAATAATGTTGTTTGTTCAAAGCAAACACATAGATTAATGAGCCAATTAGTTTTTGCAATCGGGGAACTTGGAACATTCTCTTTGGTTACCATTCAAGCTAGTTTATTCTATAATTATTATTTTAAAACGGAAATTGGGATTTACGTCTGTTATAGTTATTAGTAAGTGATGTAAAAAAATAATGTATGTATGATAAATATTACTTTTACAAATATATTTACTGACTCTGTGACTATGGAATTCAAAAAGGCAAAGCATGCACTATACTATACGATAATTAGAGAACGTTATATAAAACCCGTATTTAAACTCATAGACAGTTTGTTGCATAGATATGAGTTGGATACAGTGATATATTAATATTTATCACAGAGTCGACGACCCCGCGGCGTGGCCGGCGTGATGCATATATTTAGGTTAGGTTATGCATAATAAAACAATTTGTTACTTAATAATTACTGGACTACGTACTAGTTTTAATATTAAAAATAGTTTCCTCAGACCAACGTCTTCCCAACTTATAATTTATAATTAATTATAATAAACATTACTTATTTTTACTTATATATATATACATACATACATTAAATCACGCCTGTTTCCCAGAGGGGTAGGCAGAGACCACTTCTTTCCACCTGCTACGATCTTGACAAATCTCTTTCTCTTCTTCCACATTCATACATCGAGTCATGCACGCACGTCGGTTTCGGGTACTTAAAATTCGGCCCTTTTCCAGTATTTTTCCGATTTGATTCGAAAAAGTACGCCTAGGGCGGCCCCTTCCGACCCTTCCACTCACTTTAGCTCTGTATATCTCTTTCGTCAATCTTCTTTCATTCATTCCAAATGACCGAACCATCGAAGCATGCCCTTTTCAATCTTAGTCACTACATCTTCTTTTAGTCCACATTTCTCTCTGATCTGACTTCTTCATTTCTTACTCTATCAGTCAGTTTCACACCACACATACTACGCAAAGAGTATATATATATATATATATATATACACCTATATACGTTCTACTTAATCTAAGTACTTACATTGTAAAATTATTTTAAAAAAAACTTCGAGCCGTTACAATTTTTTATGTCAATTACCTGTTAAACGGTAGTGTGAACAGCTAGCAATGACTAACCGGGATTAGGCAAGTCCGTGATGTTGATCGCCACTAATTAATTCATAATTAAAAATTCTGGTGCGCCCGCGCACATGATGGTTCCAGCCAATTACGCTGCCCACGCGTGTCAAATGAAACTGAACACTATTTTTATATGAATTAGGTGGAATATTAATATAAATTAGTGTGGTTGAATGAAGGGCAAGCGACAGTTGTTTTATTTTGAACTATATTTAGTACTTGGACTGAATTGTTACCGAGCGCCGCGCGGCGATATGATTGGCATTCCGGCCGATGTGACTTTCTTTTGTCATTAATTGCTTTTCAAAACACAGGGAGCAGGGCGTAAATTCTTCGATATTGGCCAAACAATATCACAAAATGTTTTGTGACAACATGCTGTAACTAACGCATGAACTCCCATTAATTTGACAGCTTTATGTTTAAAAAAGTAATTATGGTTTTGAAAACAATAATGGTTTAAGCCAAAGAAGAATAGAGATTCCAACGGTTCTGATCGCAGCTACCTACCTATAATATTATACCTACAATTTAGGGTAGTTTTAAGGCTTTCACAGAAATATTACTTTTTACAGTAATTTAATTTTATTGTAAGAGCGGTGCGTGGTGAGAGCGACGGCTAATAATAATCGTAGATAATTAAATCCATAGCTAAATAATAATTTAACAGGTAAAAAGGGGTGATCTTAGGCAAAAACAAATCAAATACACTAAATTAAATAATTATTAAAATATTACTGCTCTGTCTCGCTTTTGTTTTAGTAAATATACCTACATAGTCAACGCTGCGCAGAGGCGGAATATTTTAAAAAGTGACGGAAGTACCTATTGAACCTATTGAATTGAATATAAGTATTCTATTCGCATTTTATTGAAAAAATGTTTCCAAAAATCTTTTATATTGGCATCAAGAAAGTAAGTTCCGTCGGGAACGGAGCCGACTACCTGCCGGAGATCGGTCCCGTTGCGTGCAAGGTGCACGCACTGCCTTTGATGGTTGCCACGCGTTTTGCGCGTTTATTGCTCATCCGTAGCTCTGCCATAAATCTTATATGGTTAGGTTAAGTTTGTAATAAATAATGGACGGTTGTAAATAAAAAATGATTTTCTTGGTTCTCAATTGAAAACAAATGGTACTTATGAGTTAGTACGTTTGAGCATCGATATATTCGAGTAGGACGACGCATTAGTGTATCATTAATAATTTTCAACGGTAAGCCCTTTTACACGATAGAGTAACGGCTTCAAAGGAATGAAAACCTCGCAGGTGGCAACCCTACGTCGCACACAAAGGCGATCAAATGTCTAAGCACCTACACAGACACAAGAAGGCCCGCGCATATGTCACCCTCCCCGCGCCCTGCCACCCCCACCCCCTGTCGCATCCAATAGTGCACGAACCTCAGCTGCAACTAGTTTCTGTTCGTCAGATGTTGATCGACAGTTTTTTTGTTTACGGGTTTTATAAAATGAGCCCCAGGCCTCAGCATAATGTGGTGTATAAAATGAACTCGCTTAACTCCAGCGATTAGGGTGTCAGGTTATTTTAACCCAAAACCCCTGCGTTATGCTGAAATCTTCATGGATTTAATTCTTTAATGATAGAATTTATATGTTATAAACATACGTTTATGATTTTTATAAATTTGAAGTTTGGCGTTATAAATGGTTGCTATCGGGTACAGCACCAGCCGGTAAAGTGGTATGCAGAATATTTGAATATTTTACTAAAATGGCAACTTTCCTACTAAGGACCCCGTGATCATAGAAAAAAACTGCTCTCTATTTTATAATATAACACAAGGGGGCACCCATACGGGTGCTTAGGTTCCTACACCACCATCAAAATCAAAGCACAATTGAAAGTCTTTATTTTTACGCAAATCTATTTCGTAAAGTCGAAAGAAAAAGAAGAGTTATTCTAGCCGTGTCTGATGGATGAGATAAGTGGTGGTGTGACTGTGACGTTGGCATACATGTAGGTACCTACTCGCACTGGATTATCCACGTTGACTAAAATGTTGTCTTATGTCGTAAAGACGTGTTCCAAATGACAGTACTTTTCACCCGAAGAACATGAATATTGATAGGACGAGTGTCCAAACTACAAAGTACAGTTGAAGATTCCGGCTTTCTTTCTACTTACGACGCTACGCTAAGCTACTCGTATAGCTTAATATTAGCCTCATTCTACTAATTGCATTTCTATATTAATGTTAAATAAGGAATTAACAAGCAAGTGCTTGAATGAAATCGCATGGAGAAGGCAAATGAGCACAGCGCACAGGTCACTCTGATGGTAAGTGGACTCTTAAGCTGATAGACTGTCATCTGGCTGCACATTCATTGCCAACGGTAAGTTTAGTACTAACATAATATGCCTTCCTCAATGCTAATCATTTCATTGAAGAGTTAATATAGGTACCTACCTAACCGAAGAAGCGTCCTAATAGCATCTGAATTAAATGTTGTTTGCTGACGATTGGATAACCGAATTGACCAAGTTTTCCTAACTATTTATAGCTGACATAGAAACTTCCCGCGTGCTTCATTCAGAAATCACATTTCTCTCAACAATATAGTAGTACAGTCACTAAACATATTAATTTGGTCGCGTTTAGCATGGGTTACATTTCAGGTTTATGACGGCAATATAGCCCATGGAAATCGTACAATAAAAGGGGTGTTGCCTTGCACTGAATGAGGTTGTTCCGGATTTTATATTTTGTATGTGGTGAAGTGGTTATGACAATTTTTCAAGAAACCCTCTGGATCATTGTGAAACACTTGCAAATCTTTGAAATTTTCGATATTTTTCTGTCTTTGACCATTTTTATCAACAAAAATTACTATAAACACCTCTTCATCATCTCCGTTCAACATCACCATACGAGAACATAAGCAGAGGTACTGTAAGAAATACCCAAATTGCTATAGGTGTGCCTATAATACCTACTTAAAGAGTTCCCTCGATTACTCCATGATTCCATCCTGACTTGATGATGGTCCCACCTGGGAAATGTACCTTTACAAACAAAAAAAGAATTTTCCAAATCTGTCCAGCCACCTTCAAGTAATCGGGGAACATACATAAAAAATATAGAAAAGATTCTGACGAACTGAGAACTTCCTCCTTTTTTAAATCGGTTAAAAATAAATAAATTAATTTCCTTTCTGTTTCAGGCGACTTTGTTTATGTCTACCTATGACTACTCATAATCATCATCAACATTGCGTATGGCACACGTCCTGCCTGGATCATACATAGGTCGATGTACAGATGTTTCAGCCAGTTTGCCGCGGCAGGCGAAAAGTTATGCAGCTCCCTCCATACCACCGGGAAAAACAGCGAAGTGGGCAATCATTTACCACGTGCGAGGGTCTGGTCGGGTGCTCCGCAGTCGCATTATGGTGACTCCCTCAATCCCCACTTATCAAAACCGATTTCAGCGGGTCCAGGATTTTCGGTCAGCGCAGAAGCTAGGCAATTTGTTCGAAAGATCTGACACGAGGGTGGCGTTAACACCAGCAAGAAGACTTAATGATGAAGAGTTATGGTTCTTAATTTTGGTGGAAATATTGAAACTTTGTAAACTTTTGAACATATGTATCTTTAAAAAAATATTGTACCGAGATGAAATTGGTCTCATTTTGTTGCAAATATAGTGTAATTTAAGGTGTCTTTATTATCTTCTGTGATAAAAATCGTCGAGTGGGACGCCCTGGGGTCGCTGGGGCAAGATGGAGCGATGATATTGCGCAGATTGGCCGGCAGTGGACTTATACGGGCTGAAAATGATGATGATGAAAAATCGACAAACACAGAAAAAATATCGAAATTTTTAAGGATTTCAAGTGTTTAACAATGATCCAGAAGGCTTTTTAATTGGAAAAAAACGTGGGATTTTCATAACCACTTCATCATATACAACACTGAAAAAAAAACAGAAAGACCTCGGTGCAAGGCGAATTCCATGGGCTAACAGCAGATATACCTTTAGGTACACGAGGGTAGGCATGTCTTGTTGACTACGTAAAACGTTTTACGATATAAAACGGAGAAGGCTAATTGACTAACTAGCTCACATCTATCACTCCACCAGGATTGTTCTAGGGCTCTGAATACCGTGGACAGGATTAACATGAAATCCAGACTAGTAATAGAGCCGTTAGCATTACAATGTGATTACGACCAACAGGATGAGTGAGTTGGGTGCGCGGTACTAGGCCGAGGTAGGTACACTACAGAATAACAGTTTATCTGCAGCTCCAAGTCTGTCAGGCCCGCAGTCCAAAATTATTGAAGAAATAAGAGAAACCTTAAGAAAAACTGATAGTCTGTGTGTGTTCTAACGCGATGAACTGACAATGACACGCCGATATCGGTCGACGGATTGTTAGTCTCGCGGTGCCCTTAACATCCACAAAAGTAAAGTATAACGCAACAATACGCAATAGCTTGACAAATGTTCAGTGTGACTGTTTACCTATTTGTACACTGGGTAGATATAGGAAGGTAGATAATGATTGTGATGACACAGATATAATCCGTAGAGTAAGTATAGCAAAGCCACAAGTATGGTCTGGTTCGGCCTGTAACCCTGACCGAAACATTCGTCTGACATTCGCATTGAAACAGAACACGAATCACAGACCTGGCCGAGGCGGACAACCTTGAGTTACCTGGTGATAAGGAACAGATAGATATCTGATAAAAATGTAAGAGCATATATTTAATGCCAACATACTGTCGAAATGACATACCTTACTTTAATTCAACTGTTTGTACGAAATAACTGAAACTTATGTAACAAAGGGTTTCCTTTTATAAACTTAAGACGTTTCGCGTCTGTTAAACACATTATAAAACCACATGTAAACAACGTTTTTATCACGTGTGACTAAGTAAGATCATAATGGTAGATAATGATAATGACTCAATAATGCGCAATTGTGTAAATGAGTAAAACTTGTGTGAAAAAAGGCTTTGTTTGTCATTTTTTATTTACTTACGAGTATGGGCTAAATAAACATAATGTTTGGAGTCTAGGAAATTAACACTTAGAGAAAAGATATTTCTACAAACCATTCCTAATGAAAATAAAATTAAATAGGTAACCTGCATGTATTTCTACGTAGCTAGATACAGTACAGGAGAAAATATAAAATATAAATGGCAGTAGCGCCAATGTCTTCGTAAAAGTGTCACAGTTGTACATAAAGGGAAGTCAGTTCCATTCTTTGGCACAAATGTTTCCATATTTTTGCTGTGCATTATATTACTAAGTAACTGGATTCTGGGATGCTTGGGGTTGATTCAGGTATATATTGTGGGGATAACATGGAGCCTTCTTTATGCGATTGTTTGATCAAAATTAACTCAGGAACACGTTGTTAACAACACAAAGAGTACTGTTAGCGATTTTGACGCCATAACCGTTGCAAACGCGTGCTTTCCTTAGTTTCATGTGTTACGTGGTGTATTATGGATTACATACAATGGTATTATGGAAACCGTAGCTTATCAGGTACTAGGCGAATTCGAAACGTGTAAGTATCTCAATAAATTCTGCCTTCACGCGCCAAATTTTTATTTCAAACATTTCTTCAGTGATTTGTCGGTTTATAGGTTTTATGAAATGTAAGCATTTTTACAGTGGTAACTGCGCCGAGCCAGTTGATTACAAAACATTGGAATACCTTCTCGATCGACAGAGTACAGCAACAGGGTGTTTTCTCGGTACACTGACGTGCTTTCTTAGCTACTTATTTTCACTTATTTTCCAGATAAGTAATTATGTAGTTGCGAAGGTCTCATTAATTTTGTTGTGATTTTCTTAGTGTAAGTTGGATACGACATTGACACGTTTTACACACAAGTTTTACAATTCACGTAGTACGATCTCAACATTCCAAAAATATTACGTTTCGCTCCCAACCACTAGGAAAATACAAACACTACTAATATGCATACTTAAAATTCGGTTCGGTTTTACCTCGTTGGACTTAAAAATATCCGATGCGGTCTTTGTTAAAGGTTTTTGAGTCCAATGTTAGCTAACTTATTATTGCTGGTGACGGTGCCACATAACGCTTATACCACAGAATCTGTGCCTTTAGCAGTATCATGTCGCAACAGTCAGAAGTTTTATTTTCTGTGTAATTTGTCCAAAAAATTATAAATTTGAAAATTATTTTTTCTGGACCCATTAATTCAAAAAGTTTAAAGAGATATACGTACAAAGCCTGTAGGTTAGGTTAGGTTCGGTTTATAACAATCAAGGAAAGTTAAACGGTTTCACAAAGAAATGATTTGATATAACTTATGAAAATTTGGACGAATGAAACAGTTGGTAACTGAAATTGGACCTTTGATAGACATTGGGAGGTTAATGAAGTCTTTTTTATAATGATAACGAAATTAATTCACAAGTTACAAATTATTGAATTGAACATTACCTGGAAATTACGTAGATTTATCAGAACTTGTAGCCGCTGTACAAAAACAAAAGAGAAAATATAACAGCGTTATCAGATATCACCCAGATAAGAGATAACGTGTTATATTAAAGAGGCTTCACGATCCATCCAGCTCGCTAGGAGGTTAATAAAATAAGTCGTGTATGCTCACATTATCACAGTTCTGCCTCAAAAATAGTTGTATACAGCGTATTAACAAAACCCCTAGCTATCAGTTTAAAATGTAGGTACTTAATAAAAAAACGTAGCGTTTAGTGATACGCAATATAAGTGTAAACAGTTAACAGTTGAATTGTTTGAGCCACCATAGAACTCTGTCACAACGACATCGACAAGTCATGAATCATGATATGAGAAAGAAATGAAATCAAAATTAATGAACTTATTGTATATATGTAAACGCAAAAGAAATAGAAAAACAATACAATGAAGATAAAAAATAACCTACAAAGGTGAACTTATCCCTTTGAGGGATCTCTTCCAGCTCTAGAGATTTTGAAAAGTGAAAGATTTTGTGATTATTGATTTGCTGCGACAAGGTTTTTTAGTAGCTTAACAATTAAAGTCGTTCATTGTACAAATTCGCGTTTTAAATAAAATCGCAGAAACGCAGAAACTTTGTCTGTCTGATTTGAGCCTATACCTACCTCCTTCGGCAACCGAACCGATGGTGCATTACGGATCTTGCCAATTTTTTCTATTAAAGTCGTAGAGATGTAATAAGAGGCTGTAACCTGGCTTCAAAACACTAACCTTAATTTATAGAAAAATGCAGAAATGACCGTATGAAGAAGAAGTAGGATATTTTAAAGACGTAGGTGGTACCTAAAAAAAAATAAGCTACGTAAATTTCCTGTGTGTTGTACTGTACCTACTAATATATCAGTTCACAATTTTATTAGTAATCTCAAAGTAGAAATGATTAAGCAAATGAGAGGAGATTAATATCGTCCTGCCCAAGCATTTTTTTAAGCAATTTCCGAGTCCTGCCCAATGTCTTCGATGAAGGACATTTTTGTATGGAAAATTGGAATTACCGGTCAGAACCTTCTTATTTAAGAACATAGGGCAGGAAGAGGTTAAGTAAATAGATACGAAAATAATTACCTCTAATTAAAATAATTTGATATTACACACCTTACCGTCTTGTAACGAGAACCACCTTTAAAACAAGTTTTAGGGGAAAACGTATGAGAATTTGGAGGGTAGGTAGGCCCATAATCATAATGAAAGTTCACTTGACCAAACATATTAGATATATTGGAAGTTTTATGAAATGTCGTTTTAAATGTTCCTAATGTTTACGGACTGAAGAAATTCGGGTCTCCAGTCTTGGTCTATTTTATTCAAATACTTATGTTATAATATGTGTTTTATATGTAGGTAGTGTAGGTACCAACTTAGCATTAAAACAATATTGCTGAACTTTCAACCGTTATCAAGAATATGTGATTGCAATCAGAGCAGAAGTTTACTGAGCAAGTTTCTAGTATTGTGACCAACAGTCATAATATTTTTTGTTGGAGTTAAAATAATGTCGCAAGGCGTGAGCGCCATGTGACCTGACTAATGTTATTTAATTATTCATTGTATTTAGTTTATCTAGCCGAAGGTAAGTGTACAGTGACGAGATAAATGATAACTAACAGAGATATCAACTTTTAAGGTTACGTCATGTTTTCCTTAGATAGGTTTACTTAGATTCGGAAAAATTTGTTTGTGCCGAAAGATACAATTTAAAAGCTAATAGGTAAATTACAACAGGAATAGGTATTTTAAGTAATGAGTATGTTGAGCCGTAGGTAAACAAACAGAATCGTTAAATTTCTGATTTATTGTTTGGACTTATTTTATCTTAGCTGTCTCGTTAAACATGATTCTCGTGAAATTTATCGCTAATTACTTAAATAACTACAGCGACCACGCGTTACCAGCAACCTCAGTCATTTCATTGAACCCTGCCAAGCCCAGAGAAGATGAACCATTTTAAAAATCAGGTTGTTTTTGTTGGAAGCTAGACTAGGCTCGCCCTCGATAGCTTCAGGGAACTGTCCAAGTTATATCAGGTGACGCAGCTAGGCCTACTCGGATAACTAGGTGTCGACGTTTTATTTTCTTTATCAGACGTGTAATGCGGTACTGGTTATCGATGAGCGATGCCATTAGCGGGATCAGCTTGCGGCGAAACGAGTGCGCTCGTCTCGTCGGCGCTCAGGTAGCGCCGGATTATAAAAACACCACTTGAAATGGAGCGGACGCGTCCCGGCCTCGCCTAGATAACGCGATCGCGATCGGCGCAGAAAAATAACCAACAACCCGCAACAACAAGGCAGGAGCGCTCGCGGACCCTTATCGGCGTGAATCAACCTCTGTTCCGAATCTCCCGACAATGAGACGCCCTAATCACCCATTCACATCACACGTACCGATAATATAAATAAGCTAACGAATGAATGAACTTATAATATGTAAATTCGTCGCTCACAAATCGCGACATAGCTCGCGCGTAGGCGTCGGGCCCGAATGAAAATAAACATTTCGGCGGTGGATCTTACCTCTCGATTTTAATGATATCCAGATTAGCGATCGGCGAGCACAGCACAGTTAAACAAAGAGTCGTTTAAGGTTTTTTACACTCAGGTTGTGGGCATAGCACTATTTGACAAACGCGATTCGGGGCCGACGCGGTCAGGAGCGGTACAGTCGGACCGGCCTGTTGGATCGACACTGGCGAACACAGGCGTAGGTGCGCGCGCGTCGCCACGCACACATGCGCGTTCATTCAAATAACGTCCCCGCTCCGCCGCGGTGGAGGGGAGAACTTATGAATGGACGTAGTGGAGCTATGTCGTATAGATACCGCTGATAACGCGCTGTACTCCTTGTACAGTGCGAGCTTTGCAGATTGCCCGACGACCGAATATGCCGATAGCCTGAATGCGTGCGCAGCTGCAAGTAAACGTCGGCATGTCGGCTTCGGCAAACTTCTAGATCCAGCGATTTGCTGATATTTGGAACAATAACAAATAACAAGGTCATTCAACGAGAGTAACAGTTGCGAAAGTCGAATAATAATCAGATCGCGGCTTGCGACACATTGCACAATAACAACTAGTGACATAGGGACTGTACTGATAATAACTAATCCTTCGATACCATTTATGAGCAAGTCTGTAGTCATTATCTAAACGAACTATTAGTCATCATTAAAAAGGATTAATAAAAGCTCGTTATTGATATAATAATAATTTATTACTTATCTAGTTGTAAACATGTTATAACAATTATGTAAATAATATAGTATCGCAAATTAATGTAGTTATCTTGTGAGGGGCTACGCGAGCCCCTTGAGCAGGCTGGCGAGCTTGTTGCTCTTGTAATCGGACCGCAGCTGGATGAAGTTGAGAAGGATGGAGTGGTCCAGTTCCGCCTGCGGACAAATAATGTATCAAATAATCATAAACTAGTCACGTCACGACATTAAATTAACGCAGAAGCGACAGTGGCCTAGTGGTATGTCGACTCGTGATCGTAAGGGACCGAGTTTGAACCTCAGTGGTGGCCATGTACCAATGAGTTTTTCTAGCTTAAATACATTACCTGGTACTCTTACAGTGAAGGAAAAACATCGTGAGGAAATCTGGACATTAGCTTACCACAGCATGTATAAGAAGGGTAATTAAAAAGATCCTGAAGGCTCGAAGTTGGAAAGGATACAAAATAGATAAGTTAAGATAAAAACGCAGAAGTAAATCACTTGAAGGACCACCACCTAAATATAAATCTGTTGATTTGTAAAAGTAATTAGATGTAAAGTCACTAAATTTTCAGATAAGTGGCTTACAAATACCGAGATCGCTTTGAAGTACATTTCATCGTCATTAATCTATATTTTAATTTGGTTAAATATTTCGAGCAAAAAACGACTCAATTTCATACCAGTTTACAGTTTAATTTGCATGTGTAACCGTCAACACGTTTAAGGCCAGTGACCTGGTTGTAGGATTGCTTTCAACAAATTGAACTAATTTGTGTTTGAATAACACATTTTTTCCTGCTGAGTGTGCATCTAAATATTCATAAGATGCCATTTCGAACAAACTACATGTGACAAAAACATACTACTAAGATGGCAAGTCAAGCCTGACAGCTGTAATCCTAATACAAAAATCTTTATTTTTTCATCTTATAAAGACGCAGGTAAAGAAGTTACAAGAATTCCAAGCATTTGTTGTTGCTGTGTCGAAACAACGACAAAATTAAACCAATCTACATAAACACAGATAATAATAAAAACCAGGCAAGAGCATGTCGGATCATGTTCAGTGTAGGGTTCCGATTCCAAAGCCCTATTTTAGAACTTTGTCGGTGTAAGTTAAATGTATACTTATGCCAAATTACAGTTTTATAGTACAGTCATAATGACAGCGTCAAACCACATGAAAGAAATTACGCCAAAATTAATGATTAACGTCAGGTCAGGTGCTCAAGCGGGTTCCGCAACTTCATTTGTATTCTGAAATATTATTACTTAACCTAATAAAGTTCTGCTGCTTAAGTGGCATTATCTTTTCAGGACCACAGCCCGCGGGACACTCAGCTCTATTAAGTAAACAGAAATAAAACCGTAAATGGCACTTCTGTAATTTTTGCTTCTGTGCCTGTAGACTACATATTATTAATCGCAATACAAAGTTTGCCTTGCGAAAACTTAATCTTTTCCAAAAAACATTTAATAAAACTATCACGTACGTTTTTTATTTTTCAAGTAGGTGTGATTCTTTTGAGGTTTTTGTCGTCAGTAGTTTATGAAATAATTGGGGGGGCAGGACGTTTTCCAAACATTTCAAAAGTCATTAATTAAAAAACAATGGTTATCTTCATAACGTTTTTGTATCATAGCTTTGAATGATACCTCTCATTATAAGTACAGCAGATATTTTTTTTCAACTTTTAATTTTCAAATTTTATACCTCTAATACAATTAATACCCGTCTGCTAAATTTAATCTCAATAGCTTTAGCCATTTCAGAGAAAAAGGGCCGACAGACAGACAAAGTCATCTTTATAAGGTTCCGTTTTTCAATATTTGGCACGGAACCCTAAAAATATATTATGAGTTGTAATGTGCTGTTGATGTGCTTAATACATAAATAAATGCGAAAATTGAACAATTTTTAATTAAATACTCGTACCTACTAATAATAACAGTGAAACAATCAAAGCCGCGTCAAAACCAGCCAAATATAAGACATTGTTTTTAGATTCTAAGTTATATTTGTAAGCAACCGCGCGAACAAAAGACGGATGGGCAACATTTTTCCCTGTGAACGTATTTATTTCATAGTGACCGGGAGAATGAGCGACGCTTGTGTAACAATTGTCGCATATTACAATGTTATTAAACTTAGCTCTATAGCTAGATTTTCAATTGTCAGACCTCTTTTAAGTGTTGTTATAATACAACCCTAACCTAACAGAACCGCAGAAATAATTGGAAAACTTGAAAAGTTGCCTGACTTATCTGAAAACCAGTTTAGGGCAAATGAAAATTCGAACAAACGATGTGTTTTAGGAAAAACGTTGTTAGGGATTCTGAGGTACACTCGGGCAAAGCAAGTTGTACAACAATGCCAAATTTCAAGTTGATAGCATTTGTAGTTGCTGAGAAAACCCGCTGTGACATACAGACAGACAGACAACGAAGTCTCAACATAAGGGTTCCTTTTTTTATTTTGGTACGGAACCCTAAAATTAATTTTTGAAATCGGACCATATTTGACGGAGAAATCGGTGAACATACATAAAAAAAATATACAGTGGAATATAGAACGTCCTCCTTTTTTGAAGTCGGTTAAAAATACGTTGAAAAGAAACGTTTCTTGTATGGGGACGCCCTTTATAATTTCACTTTTTTTTTAAGTTAGTAATTCCGCCGCCACATTCTAAAATAAAAACAGCTATCTATTACAGTTCAAAAGATACAGCTCTTTAAAGTTAAGACGAACGGACAGCGTAGCCATATTAACAGTGTTACGTTGGCTCCCTTCGGGCACGGCACCCTATAAAGCACTGACCAGAGTCTCCCCCTCGCAGACCTGCTGCAGGTTCTGCGGCTTGACGAGCAGCAGGTTGCAGAGCGCCCGCAGCGCGTCGAACAGCGCGGGCGCGGGCTGCGGCGCCGCGCCGCGCGCGCACGCCGCCGCGCGGTACTCCTTCACGTCGCACATCGCCACCATCGCGCCTGCGCACAAGGACATCCATCCACATACAGTTCTCCCAGCGTCTTATAAAATATAAAAAATATATAAATACTAGGGGACAATCTCACACAAATTGACCTAGTCCCAAACCAAGCTCTAGGCTTTTACTATGGGTACTAGACAGAAATAAATACTTAAAATACATAGAAAACACCCAAGACTCGGAGAAAAATACTCGTGCTCATCACACAAATATTTGCCCATACCGGGAATAGAACCCGGGACCGCTAGCTTCGTAGGCAGGGTCACTACCGACTAGGCCAACGCGTTGTCATTTTTATTCTTAATAGCGATTGACTGGCTATCGCTATCACTATCAAACTTGCACTAGCAACGGACAGTATATTTGTCCCTCGTCTCGTAGAAAAACGAATATTGCCGATCGCTATTAAGAAACTGGTAGTATTGTACCAGCCGAACAAGCGTCCATTATTGGGCCACTAATATCTAGACAAACCCCGTAAATTCTGCATTCGAGCCTGCGTTGATTAAAGTCATGACTTTAAAAAACTAAGAAGTCGTATTTATTTGATTTCAAGTGTTTTCGTTTCCATTTTTTTTTTTTTTTTTTAAACTTTAATTAATAAACGAAATTTCAAAACCTCGCGAATTATAATTTCCGGGGATTCCTCGAACCCGCAAGGTGAAGATAAATATTGTAAACTTTTGTAAACATTGTAAATGTGTTCCGCCACTTGCAACCATCGGTTTCCCACAGCCTTAGAAGAAAAGTGGACCGACGAAAAGTCATAATGGATTTAAATCCAAAAACGTATTTTAAAGATATTTGTTTTTTATTAGGAATTACGTCATCTGAACCCTGGTTCGAGCCCTTCAGGCACGATATCACACTTAAAAGTATTCCAAATATATGGATAAACACATGTTACAGAATCATATACAGTAAATCGTTTCTAACAAGAAATGAAATACAATTTTAATAGCAATGATATTGTAAACTGACCAGCGAAATTAAACTGGAAGTTCTGCAAGTGCTCGTAGATGACGCGGTGCAGGCGCACGGCCAGCTCGAGCGAGACGGCGTGCAGGTTGTCTCCCTCCAGCCCCGCCCGGATCTTCTTCGTCACGCTCTCCACGTAGTTCACCACAGCAAGGCACGCCTGCCAAAAGGGCCTTTTTATTTATTTATTTATTTTATTCTTCTTTATTTATTTAACCCCGTAAGGTCCACCGTACTACAAACACAGTTTTTATATCAGTGGGACTTTAAATCTACCACCAAGGCAATAAAGTTCATTACGTTTCTTCGAAAATGCCATTTTCAATTTATGAAGATAGGAAAATACACAGCCCGGCGTCCACCGTCAGCTCCAGCTGTTCCATCACCGTGGTCAGCTCACTCGTTACTTACAGGCGAGGCCAGAGCATCGACGTCTCCCTCGGGCTTGTAGTCCGTCTTCTTCTGCTCGGTCTGCAGGTGCAGCTTGACCCAGCCCACGATGGCGGAGATGGCGCGCTCGAGCCCGGCGTCCATCTTCACCTCCAGCTGTTCCATCATCGTGGTCAGCTCACGCGTTACTTACAGGCGAGGCCAGAGCATCGACGTCTCCCTCGGGCTTGTAGTCCGTCTTCTTCTGCTCGGTCTGCAGGTGCAGCTTGACCCATCCCTCGACAGCGGAGATGGCGCGCTCGAGCCCGGCGTCCATCTTCACCTCCAGCTGTTCCATCATCGTGGTGAGCTCATGCGTTACTTACACGCGAAGCCAGAGTATCGACGTCTCCCTCTGGCTTGTAGTCCGTCTTCTTCTGCTCGGTCTGCAGGTGCAGCTTGACCCAGCCCACGATGGCGGAGATGGCGCGCTCGAGCCCGGCGTCCACCGTCAGCTCCAGCTGTTCCATCACCGTGGTCAGCTCACTCGTTACTTACAGGCGAGGCCAGAGTATCGACTTCTCCCTCCGGCTTGTAGTCCGTCTTCTTCTGCTCCGTCTGCAGGTGCAGCTTGACCCAGCCCACGACAGCGGAGATGGCGCGCTCGATACCGGCGTCCACCGTCAGCTCCAGCTGTTCCATCACCGTGGTCAGCTCACGCGTTACTTACAGGCGAAGCCAGAGTATCGACGTCTCCCTCTGGCTTGAAGTCCGTCTTCTTCTGCTCGGTCTGCAGGTGCAGCTTGACCCAGCCCACGACGGCGGAGATGGCGCGCTCGAGCCCGGCGTCCACCTTCACCTCCAGCTGTTCCATCACCGTGGTCTTCTTGTTCACGCATTCGGTTTGCTTTGCTGACGAGCTGTGGTAAAGTCGTAATGTATAGTAAAACATCCGGACGTTACTAATACAAATTTAACGTTGGGAGTATAAAAGTAGACCTGGGTAAGGCTCAGGAGCGTTTGACCCGCCCATCCTGTGTGTTGTGTGGAACTTTGATTTGGGACAGATAAATTGAATTATTAATTACCTAATAAAAGTAAGTTGTTTGAAGGTTACAACACTTACAACATAATTCCTCAAAACTTAATGGTATTTCATATCTTTGATAGATCTTTTTTTTTCGAAACAGGATTCTGAGCCTTATCTGTGCAGTGAGCGTGTGTACTTACCTCAAGCAAGGCAACACGGACTCTTGGAAGTGCTCTTCAAACATTTTCACTATTGTGTTCACTTGCTTAACCGTATCAAAGAAGTGAATCTGAAAAATAATATCGCATAAAAAAACAATCTAATTATGACCAAGACATCATTACAAAACTTTGTGCATTATACGAGTAGCTTGGCACAAGTGGCAACCACCTCATTAAGCAGTGTTTTTTGAATAAATAATATTGTATCAAAAAAATAATTTTTGGGACAAGCTTTTGTAGCCGACTGTACTTTTTTGCAATGTCATTAATGTCATTATATGCTTATCAAGATCTAACTAATGAATGAGTTCCAACACGGTGGGTCTACGTTAAGTATAGCGGGGATCCTGTCGCCACCTTCCGACGCTATCATGAGATGAGCTCTTTGATAACATAATATTGCATTGTCATCGGGTTTACATACGTGGTCCAAATTTCAGCCCATTCCATTAACGGGACCTGGTTCAAAATTTACTTGCAAATTTTGAAGGACAACTTACAAACATACTTACATAATGAACAGTGCAAGTTAAATAAAAACTTATAAAAATAGATCACGTTGCCGATTTTAAATAGAACAACGCTCATATTTTTATAACTCTTTTTTATCATGCTGTAATGTGGTTATGCCCTCAGTGATATTAAAACACATAATCAGTCTTCGTCAAGTTAATTTAAAATACGTATCCATTCACTGGCACCAGTTTCGCTGGCAAGATACTGGCTCCATGTAAGCACTTTTTTGTGCCAGTTCAGTCTAATTATACGTAACGAATAAATCAGTAACTCACCTGAGGAGGCGACTTGCTTTCGGCAATAGGAATGGATTGCAGCCCCAGGTCCAAGGCATAGTCCACGTGTTCGATGAGCAGGTGTTGTATGACGATGTCGAGGAGGCCAAGCGTAGTGCCGGGGAGCTCGTTCGGGGTGCATAGCTGTAACAAATACCAATGGACAAGTCCATTCATTCCATCAAATAAAGAGACATGGCAGTGGTAAATAATATACATGAGCTTTGTACTGTATTGTACGGATGAAATGTATTAATATAGTCAAAATATTTTCCATTCACGCAATGAGCATCGTAGCAGTGCGGACCCATAAGGTTACGGCGGGATGATTTAGAAGCGTTAGTGAGGTTGTGGCAGGAGCGTCGGTGGCCTAGTGGGTTAGGGGTCGATTCGTGATCGTAAGGTACCGAGTTCAAACCCCCGCGGTCATCATGTACCACTGAGTCTTTCTAACTTATGTACATTACCCGATGCTCTTACGGTGAAGGAAAAATATCGTGAGGAAGCCGCACATTCGAACAGCTGAGTGTGTAAGAGGGTAATTGCACAAAAGATCCTAAAGGGGTCAAAGTGTATCCATCTGTAAGTTAAGATAAGATAAGAGGTATTGGCAGGGGCTTGTTATAAACAAGGAAAATCTAAGATAAAACTAAGATAGTTTAGAAAGTAAAAGTGTACGAACGGTCTTGCACCTCACGAAGGAGGTGTTGGCCTCGGCGAGCATGCGCGCCACGAGCGCGTCGCTGAGGAACGTCTCGCCGCCGTAGTTCTCGATCTGCGCGATGTTGATGTTGGCGCGCGCGCCGATCACGGCCTGCAGGTCGCGCCGCAACTCCTGGAACCTGGAGAGACATACTTATACCGTATTCTCATTGGTCAATAAATAGCATACATTGTCATGGTTTAGTGATAAGTGGGGTTCGTAACTTGTGGATTGCAAGTACGTTACGCGACCCTAAGGGATTAACCATAGCAAGCGTCCGGGGCGCGCGCCTCGTTTCGTATTCAATTTTGTATGAAGCTGTTCGTGTCGAATCAAGCGTCCGATCCGTCGCTGCAAAGGAGCGCTATGAATGCTATGATAAATACTATAATGCAAACAATGTTGCTTCCCAGCAAGTGTTAGATGTAACAAAGCACCGCAGCTCGCTCGGGGAGGTTTTGCCGTCGCCGGAGATGATGCCCGCCGTACTGCCAGATCCTACACTCACCCGCCGCCCTGGATCTGCTTCTTGACGTGGTGCTTGTCGCTGTAGTAGGCGAGCAGCAGGCCCGCGAGCAGCGCGCGCAGGCGGCGCGCCTCGAGCGCGGCGTACCCGTCGGCGGCGCCGGCCAGCGCGCCCGACACCAGCGCGCCGCGCCGCAGCTCGCTCGGGGACGTGTTGCCGTCGCCGGAGATGATGCCCGCCGCGACCAGCTCGTCGCACGCCCGCTGGGTACTGCCAGGGAATTTATACATACAATCACGCCTCTTTCTCGTCTCGCTTCCTCCAAACTCATGTCTCTTCATACACTTGCGTCAGTTTAGGGTTCTCCTGGCCTGGCCCTTTCTTAATAATAGTAATACGTCCCTGATCTAAACGTGGAACATTCGCCTCGGCCTTCCCTTTCCAACATTCCCATTTACTCTTGCCTCATATATCTGTTTTGTTAATCTCATTTCATCCATTCCCAGAGAATTTATAGCAGCAATTTGTGCCGTTAGGACTCTTCTATGAAAACGCGTCGTGTTCAGGATAGCATGTTGTGTCTACTACAACGCTTACGCTTCTACAATAATAATGTTTAATTCAGTTGAAAAGAAGAATACGATGATACGACAAATGTATCGTCAATCTACATTAATATTTTTGAAGTTTTGTAACACTTGCAACAAACCAATGTAAACAAAGTCGCTAGATATTTTCGTTATCATTGGGTAAATATAGCAGTGCTTCAAAGAGTACTTTTTTCTTAATAGTCGTTTTCAACATGATAAAGTAAGTAAGCTATACTTACCTAAGTATTTTAATCAACTCAATTCCCTAACCTTATTTAGTTTAAAACACTATCTACCTAGTATTATAACTTTTTTTAACACCATTTCTTATGAGCGCGCGATGTTGACACGTACTCTGTTTCAAACAAAATATTGCTTGGCTATATTTCTATGGAACGATATTGGTTTGTTTCCTAAAAACAGATTGTTTACCCAAGACCACCTACCTCGTGTACATATCATATAGATTCCTCAGATACTTCTCGACGTCGTTCTTATCAGCCAGTTTAGTCTGAATGTACTTCTGCAGCTTGAGGTGGAAGATGTTGAGCACGAACTTGCTCATCACCTGCTCCGGGTTGGAGAACACGGCGCTGATGATGACGTAGTTCTTCTTGCACAGAGGGACCACGGACGAGAATATGTCCTTGCCCATCAGGGTGTTCTAAAATGGTCATAACAGCCAAATGGATGAAGGTTTCGCACACATCTCTCTGTTTTGAGAGCGTATTGCAAAATGTGAAAACCGTATGTTACTTTTGCAATTAAAGAGTTTTCTCAAATACCCCAGTTTATTAGCGCTTTTTTTAGAACATTTCATTGAATTTTAGTACGACTTTTAAGGTTTCATCGACTGTAGGATAAGACATAAGTAAATAAATAAATAAATAAGGAACAGCATAGGATACAAAACCGAGCCCTGAGATACGCCACTGTAACCAATTTATTTTTAAAAGTTTCAAATCCCCAACTGAGTTAGATTCCCGAAAAATGGATCATCAAACTCGACAAATTAAATCTAGTTAAAATTTAAAAAACAAACATACTATGCAATAGATTCTTACCATTTGACTTGTCTCTATAAACGCATCGACACACTGAGAATATCCCTTGAAGTTTGTCATGATATTGGCAATATCTTTCATCTTGTTCATATTGCCCTGGTTCTGTGCTTTCACGAATTCTTCGATCAAGTTTCTTTCGATCTCATCGTACTTTGCTTCAATCTTTTTCTTCGCTACTTCGAATTTGTCCTGCGGCAACTCTTGGGCAATGGTATGGAGTTTTTGAATGACGTCGGCAGCTTCGTTAAGCTTTAACAAATATAAAAGGGATAGATACAGAGTACGAGTTTTTACCTGCGACTCCGTCCGTACACAAGTTCTTAATCGCTAATGCTTTGAGAACTATCTTAACTATTCCGGGATAAAAGTACCCTATGTCCAAAATCTGGTATATAGACTACCTCTAAACAGTCAAAGACTGAAATACGAGTCTCGACACTTTTTAGTAATCACCGTAAGTACAATATCAGTAGTTTAGAACAAAGCCAACAGTTAAAATGGAGCCTTCAGAATGAGCATGCTCAGTTTAAATACCTTGTTAGGGTCATTGAACAGCTCAGTATGCACAGGGCCCGGGCTGAGGAAGTGCGCCAGGTGCGCCAGCAGGTCGCGCGCGGCGGCGGCGCGGGCGCGCGGCGCGCGCGCAGCCCCGAGCTTCTCGCCCACGTCGAGCGCGCGTCCGCCGCAGCGCGACATACGCTCGTCTAACGCGCTGAACACGTTCACACAGTGCTGAAACGTTCAGAATTAGGTTTGTTTATGGTATAGGTGGGTTGATGATTCGGCTTGTTAGATTATTTTAACAAAATATTTTCTTCTCTGACGCAAAATTTCTAATCGTATTTATTTCCAATCTGAACTTTCTCTAGTCGCATATTTTCCGGTTCGGTTTTCTCCCAGTCGCCAATTTTTTGACATAAAACTAGGTAAGTAGTTTTAGGTTAATTTTACAGTAGGCCCAAAGGGCCAAAGCACCTAGAAAATAGGAGCTCCGCGGAAACGGAGCTTCGTCAGAACTCCGGCATTAAATTGATTTCTGAAACGAGAAAGAATGCGACGGGACAAAACGCGTCAGGGAAAAAACACTACTGTGAAAATTAAATTAGGCAAAATGTGCGACTGGTAATTCTGCTACTAAGAATTAAGGCTTTTAGAAAATTTAACTGCCAAACCAATGTTTGTACTAATGTCTATATAGGTAGGTAAAGAGTTGAAGAAGAAAACTTACAGTGTGTTGGTCCATGATCTCTGCAAGTTTGGCCGCATATATCTTTTCCTCCCCTTGAACAGACTGTTCTAATCTAGCACACTTTCGTTCCTGCCTTTCCTGCAGCACCTTTAATAAAGAAACCACCATCTCCATTATTGATAGTAAAAAAACGGGAAGTAATTGTTAACACATCATCCGACTGCTGGACATAGGCCTCCCCTAAGGTTCGTCAGAAGGACCGGTCCTGACCACCCAAACATATTATGACTGCTATGAGTTGTATGTAATGAGCACAGACTAGCGCACTCAAGTTGACAGGTGGAAAACTAACCAGTTTAGTTAATGGTTCCCACCAAAATAATGTACATACCTACAAATCGTAAGTAAGTACATTATTTAGGCTACATCTGTTATTTTTCTGTTATTGGTTTACCAATACCATTATCGAATAAAATTGCAGAAAACCTAAAAAGTTAACTGTACATACTATACTTAACACACTTCACACACAAATATAACACATTTCTAATATCCTTACATTATTTTGATATTTCAAAACATCTAACAATAACAAAATAATGTAAGGATATATTTGATGCCTAGACATTTATGATGTGTTTATACGAAAAGTTAAATGTATCTGTGTCCATTATACCTTTAAATCTTGGATGGCTTGAGTGAATATGTCGTGTATCATCTCAGGGTCAAACTGGTCGTCCTGGAGGCGAGTTTCCTCCATGCTGCGCCGCACCATCCGCTCCACAAACTCATCAGGGTCAAACGGATCCTGGCATTACATAGGTATCTTATTCTTTCATAGGAACTTCTTATTAACCCTTTCATAGTTAGGTATTAGGAGATAATTGAACTAAGTAACTGTATTTTTATATTTTTTGTTTTACCAACAACCTCTGCACTAGTTGAACTAATGAGTAATCCAGTGCGTATAGCAGGTCATAAGGTTTCGCATTGCAAAGATCAATGTTTATTTTTTACTTGGTTGGTATCAGGTTCAAAAGGTAACAGATTGTATTTTTTTTGCCATTACTGATGTGATTGCATCAAGATTCGCAATTGGGGATGTGCGCATACTCAAATACATTCAACACCAAGCGGTCTGATTTCCATATGGACCCAACTATTGGGGGTTGGCGCTGAATGTGTTAATTGATACACCTACTAGTGTTAAATTTTTATAGGTGAATTGAGATTAAATAATGCTTGATATGAATGTAACTGAAATTTTGGCTTATGGGCACTATTTACAAAATGATACTTTAGAATGTAGCACACAGTGAACAGTCATTTCTAAAGAAATTAACTAGTTAATAGGATGATGGCACCAGCGTTGGACACTTTCAGCTGACAGGCACCAATAATGGACACTTAACTCTTAAATAATTAAAAGAACATGCAGTTTTAAATTGATATTTACAAAACAACAGAATAACCCTTATCCCCTGTAAAAGAAGATCCAAGTGCCCATCATTGGTCCTTATCTACCACCTTATGCAAGTTTCTTTCACTCGGTTGTTTGGGAAATGCCACTTTTCATAGTGATGATATGACCACTGCTGTTGTTTCATTTGGTTTTGCTAGAATTTAATTTCTCCATCAAAATTAGAACAGTACGAATATGCTTTTAGACTAACATGGAAATGAAAGACTAACTGTTAACAAAATCCTAAGTAATTACCTGTTCCAACTCTTTGATATATTGGTTCATCATTTTGTTAGTTTGAAATTATAATCGCTCACGAAACAACACTGACAGGACTGTAATAGTATTATATGTACTCGTCGGATGCCGCCCACTACTGCACAGCGGTCATTATACTCTTCAATAAAACTACTTCTATCTCATTCGTAAAATAAAATATTTGTAAGAGAATTTAATGATAAACAACTAATAGTTTTTTTTTCAGAGAAGGACCTGTCAACGTCATATTTGACAATAACATTTAATTTGATACATTTGAGATAGTCTTAAAAACGCCTAGCTTTATGTTTCTTACGATTGATAATCTAGTAAAAATAGCAAAATTTCACTCTCTTTGTTACATACCTAATTACACGGTGACACCACTAAGAAACAAAAAACACTAGCTTAAAATTACGCACACCTGCTCATTTTTTTATAATAAACATGTAGGTACTTATAAGTTATGTTATCGATCATCAAACAACTATTGGAAAAGGGTGCATGTCGACATTATCGATATCGATTTAGTTTTAATTTTGTTATATAGATGCCAGCACTTAATACGTTTTTTTTTAAATAAATGTATTTTTTATATTGTGCGCCACTTTATGTTTGTTAGTATTATATTGTATGAGGGGCACACCGAAACGATCGGAAATAAAAAAACGGTCAAGTGCGAGTCAGACTCGCGCACCAAGGGTTCCGTACCGCTGCATATTAGGTATTATTATATTATTTGTCGACGCGCTGTTTTTTACTATGTGTTGTATTTCTTCAGGGTTTACCAAAATAATACCAAATTTGACGGTTGTATGTTTTTGTTTACCGTTTTTTTCTGTACAAAAAAAAAATAAAAATACGTTGAAAAAATAAGTTTCATGGGACCTTCTTATTGTTACACTTTCTTTAAAAAAATATTAGTAAATTCACCGTATAACACGTATTCTGAAAAAACCGGCTTTCAATTACGGTTCAAAAGATAAGTGCGTTCGGGTAAGTATCGGACGGTTTTAGGCAGGTTGAGATGATGTTGTTTTTTTTTTCTCATCTTGTGTATACGTTACGTACCTCATTCCAAAATCAAAATGATGAGAATGAAATACTCTACTTAGCGGTTATAAATTCACATGTTTTTATGTTTTTGACGACGCGTTGGCCTATAGTTTGCTCAATATAGGATGATGCCTGTGACAGCCGCATTTTGTAATTTCAATCACTTACTACACTCGCAAGCGAAGCAATTAAAAATAGGTGATTAATTATTTAAATTCCTGAACGGCGTCGCTAGGTTTGTACTAATGTAGTAAATGTGTAAAGTTAAAGAAACAATTGTAATACGTGCGTATAAGAGCTGTCACAGGCATCATCCTATATTGAGCAAACTATAGTCGGTACTGACTCTGCCTACGAAGCTAGCGGTCCCGGGTTCAAATCCCCGTAAGGGCAGATATTTTTGCAATGGACGCGAATATTTGTTCCTGAGTCATGGATATTTTCTATGTTTTAAGTATATATTTCTGGATATAAGTATTTATATCGTTGTCTAGTACCCATAGTATAAGGTAAAGTCACCAGCAATAATATATTATTCGACATTGGGCGCAAAAATATCTGACACGCTCTCATACCTCTAGTAATAAAGACCTGTCAGATATTTTTGCGCCCAATGTTGGATGATATATTATTGCTGGTGACTGTACAAGCCTAGAGCTTAGTTTGGGACTAGGTCAATTGGTGTTACATTGTCCCCTGATATTTATTTATTCATTTATTTATATTTATTAAAATACAAGAAGGTTCAAATTAAGACACAGCGCGGACATGTATTAACCATTTAGTATTTAAAACTGCTTTGAAATGACATGGAAGCGCTAAGCTTTGTGTCGTGTTTCGATTGAATGTACAGTCAACATGCAAAGTAGATAGATTCACACTTTTGTACCTGGTCGCATTACCATAGGGCTCCATAGGGCCGCGCGCCGGCCCGGTCGGTCGGTGAGAATCGTCCCTTAAAATATGAATTAAATTACGTTTGTATGGAGAGTCAGGTTCAAATAGTTGAGCAAGCGCAAAGTTTGAGAATCCCTGGCAGTTTAAGATCGGATTTTTGCTCACTTCTTCTTCGGGCAGACGGACAGACGGACAGCGGAGTCTTAGGAATAGGGTCCCGTTTTTACCCTTTGGGTACGGAACTCTAAAAAATACCCCGCAATAAGCGTAAATTAAATTCATACGATCTTACCCGGTGTCCGATCTTAGTCGAACGCTCCTTATACAGCTCTTTAAAGTTAGGACGGATGGACATATTACCTAATAGGGCCCTAATAGATCCCTTCGGGTTAGAACCCTATAAGGTAACTAAATTGTATTTCATCGTTTTGCGAAGTATTCTCTAGTAAAATGTATGCATTCGTTTAAAAACAATTATTAAAATAGTTGTACAATTCGGAAGTTGATGTTGCCAAAATTACCGATTTGTGGGCTCCTTCTGTAGCTTCTGGGTTTTCGAATCAGGGGAATGGAAAGAAATCGTTAGGGATCAAGTAGGCTAGTGCTGCACGCAGGGTAACGCTTCAACTCAACGTTTTCCTGCATCAAAAATGCTGAAAGATGCTCCTCGGTAGTGATTCTTTCAAAAGCAAAGGTGAGCGAACGCAGGAGTGATGTCCAAGCGGCGAGTTTAAGTAGTCCCGTCAAAGCGAGCAAAACACATTTTAGCGCGTGTATTCAATTTGGTAGCATGGCTTCTCGAACGTATAAGGCTGCCTAATTGAGAATGCACGCGCTAGTAATGTGTTTTGTTCGCTCTGACGGGACTACTTAAACTCACCGCTTGGACTTCACTCCTGCATTCGCTCACCTTTGCTTATGAGAGAATCATTACCCTGAAACTGGTCTACCGAGCGGTGTGCGATTTCGCATTATCATGATGTAGTAGGTAGGTATAATGCATCGTTTCAGGTTGCCTCTAGGGTACCATATTATTGTATTGTCATCGGAACTACATTAATATGCAAACGTTTTAATAACATTGTTCTGTTAGTTAGATATTAGGTTAATTAGTTAGTTAAAAGTGAAGCTAACGATGCCGACGAACTGAGAACATCCTTTAGAAAGCAAGTTAATATATTCAAATCTTGGCGATTAACGTATTTTCTATGGTAACCGAGCTGGGCATTCACGACCGCTCCAACAAGCCGAATAGAGCAGCGCCGCGCCAAAATCGTTAGGTGAATGTCAAAACTGTAGAATTTAAAAGTACTTGGAGCTGTCCATTGGGTTCCCAAAGTGACGGAAAGCCAACGCGCAATCCGAATGGAACTATCGTGAATGTCGAAATTTAACGTTAGAGCACGCCACGCCTCCGCCCCAAGCCCATGAATGTGGTCAAAATAATACGCCCATCCAGTTCCACTCCATCTTTCGCTGAGACAACCATCGCGTCCGTGAATGCCCAATGTCGAATGTTGGTTTTTGTCTGACATATCTAATAATAATATATCAAGGTCGTAATATATAATTTCACATTGATTATCTGAGCAGCCGTCATTTCGATGGTGTATATTTTTCAAAATTTAATTGCTACTCTACTTTTATTGCTAACTTGTCATTAAAACTGTGCCTCATATATATTTAACATTATTTTTTGAATATATAACCTATCAAATGAGAATTATAATCAAAATGTAAAAAAAAACTTGCCACCGAAACGACGAAAAAGCTTGCCGTCAAATATCCACCCCGGTATATTAGTACCGGAACCGGTAAACGTTTTGTGATGACACAGACGGATAACGGATCCGTCGGAATACCGCCTTTTCTGGATTGCAATCCCTAGCACAGAATAATAAATAGTACAAGTTCCCTAGATAGAATCCCTTAAATAAAAAAAAACAAGTTTTTCACCTTTGGGGTACTGCCACGGCTCTGCCATGTCCAAAGAACAACGAAAATCTTGACGTTTTTACAGTTTTCAGTCAATATATCGCAAACTTCTGGTTTAACAGCAATGCTTTGTTTTAGAGAAATTAACAAGATTAAACGCAACTGTACTTTGGTTTATGAATAATTTCTATATCTTTACGTCTAAAGTTATCGAGATACGCGACTTTGAACTATAGGCAGTTAGGACTATTGACACTAAATGGGGGTGATACTGATATTCAAACCCTTATCGAGCTGCGTTATCAATTATATAATTACAAAGGCAGGTTTAAAAACACGTTTATTACTTTGCCATTGTCACCAACTCAAGATTCTGCACACTAACTAAGATCTCACCAATAAGAAATAAAAAAGAAGAAAGAGTACGCTAGACGGGACACGAAAAAATAATACAACGAGTAAAAAAGTCAAGCATTTTTACGGAAAAACATACAAGTATTTATTTTCTATCCGATTTGATTTGCCACCAGACCTGGTGGCAAACAATGGAGTGAATTGTTGCCTTTAACTATTTTTTTAGTGTTTGTTGTTTGTCTTTAATGTATGGATTCGTAGGTTTTGTAGACATCTGTGATCTAAAATGTTGTATTTTAGGCTGCAAAAGCCACCGTGCTCGAAAAGATGAAAACATAACCTTTCGCCGCGAATGATTTCTCACGGCAAACCGCCCACTCAATCACAGAAACCATTTGGTAAAACTTTTCGGAAGACCGGAAGTGCTTTTTTTTTTCAAGCTTTCATAAACTACTTATCACGTGTGAACGGCAACCTTAATGACTGGAAAAGAGTGGCTGACCCTTTCCAATTGTCTGTGTTCGTTCCAATAATACGAAGCATTTCCCAGATTTTATAATAAATCGGCCGGTCATAGCCAAAATAATGACCAATCAACTATAATAATAATATTTGATTCTACGTAAGCACAGCTAATTAAACCAGGAATCTTATGAAAGTCTGGTGCCCTTTGAACACAACCCCACTATCTGTTCGACTGACTACGACTCCGGCTTGCCTACGACGACGGGGCAAGTACCTACCCGGCACGTTGCCTTTTCTTACACTGCTATTACGCTGACAATTATTTAAAATTCTACGGGAAGATTGAACCCAACAGTAAACGATGCCTACGATATTAAACCTTTTTACTTTATAAGACGGACTGGCTTCAAAAGTTTTTTTAATTTTAGAAACAAGAGAAAAAAAGTCATCCATGTAGGAAATACGTCTTTTTAGGTGATTTTTTACTAGTGGAAGCGTTATTTATATCCAAATTCTTTGTGATGTCGTAATATTTTGACAAAATCTTGTGCGTGCTTTTGCGATTTATATTATTATTATATATATTTACTCTCTTTCATGAGAGGTGTGTGGAAAACTAGTATCAAGCAGAGAGCAAATATTTTGACAGAAGTGCCAAGAAACCTTGAGCATATCGTGATCTGTGAGATGTCCAATGTATCCTAAACGGGTTAGGATAAAGTCGATAGAGCTCAATGGCTGAGCGCCTCAGCCCTCGAAGCTCCGAGGTGAATGCCTTGGAACAACGAGGCTATCTCATCGGCAAGAAGATCGGACAAGGATCCTATGCCACCGTCCACCTGGCCGAGTACTGCGATGCATCCAGCCCGAAGCGGATGCATCTCGCATGCAAGATATTTGACAAGGAAAAAGCACCTAGAGATTTTTTAGAGAAGTTTTTTCCTCGTGAACTCGATATTCTAACTAAGATCGAGAATCCTCATATTATTCAAGTGCACAGCATCCTGCAGCGAGGACCGAGGGTATTTATCTTTATGCGCTATGCGGATAACGGGGACTTGTTAGACTTTATAAAGCGCAATGGTGTCGTGCCAGAGAATCAGGCCAAGTTGTGGTTCCGGCAGATGGCTAGCGGTCTGCAGTATTTGCATAGCAAAAACATAGCACACCGGGACCTTAAGTGTGAAAACATTCTATTGTCTAGGCGCTTTAACGTTAAACTGGCAGACTTCGGATTCGCGAGATTCTGCACGGATGGAGACAATCGCCGCGTGCTCAGCCAGACGTACTGCGGTTCCGCCGCCTACGCTGCCCCGGAGGTGGTGAGCGGGACCCCGTACAATCCGAAGCTCGCCGACGTGTGGTCCCTCGGAATAATTCTGTTCATAATGTTGAACGCGTCCATGCCGTTCGACGACTCCAATCTGCGCAAATTGCTGAAAGATCAGATGTCGCGCAACTGGGTGTTTCGTTCGAGGATCCGCGACTCGGTGTCGTCGGCGGCAAAGTCGATCGTGCGGCACATCCTGGAGCCGGACATCACGCTGCGCCTGACGCTGGACCGCGTGTTGTCGCACGAGTGGACGCGGCCGCGCAAGGACAAGAGCGCGAGCCTGATGGGGCGGCTGGTGCAGTCGGCGCCGTCGCCGCCGCACGGGGCCAGCAAGCGCGACCACGATGACCCCAGCGCGGGCACCTCGGCCGGCGTGCGCGTCTCTGGTGACCACCGCGAGACCGAGCGCGAGCGCCACGACGACATCAACATGCGCTCGCACAACTAGCACCCTGAAAACCCGAAAATACCCCCCAACTCAATAGATATCAAAGTGATTTGCTCTAGTGAATGCCTTTCGGACCTCAATAATCGAAATTTACTTTATTATTTTTATTTTTTCTTATTGTCGATTTAACTTTTGTTTATCGCGATAAGGAAAACATTATTTTATATTAAATGTTCATAAACTCAAGTTCCTTTACTTTTATTTTAGACTATTAGATAGGTACCTAAATAGATAAAATTGTACATGAATTATTTTATATTCTTTTCCAGATATGAATAAAACGGTTAAGAATAAGAGTAAGTAAATCCGTGTTTTTATGTAGTTCACTGGTTACTGCTTCTTACACATTTCAAATCCTGAATGAATTAATACATAAATTGACAAATTACAGGTACCTATATAGGAAAAATCAACCCATTGGTGTAACGCAAAAAAGATGAGGACATAGCTCGCTGCTAAAGCATGCAGAAGCCAAGTTTAATGAGGACATAAAAATAATTTTCCGGGTCAGAATGGTAAGTGATCATCATGCATGACTCATTAACACATCCCGCAAGTCGGGCGCTGCGACCTGATTCCCCTGAGACTTAAAACCGTACTTTTCATTGAACTGAGATTAAGTGAGATTCCTGGCTCAAGATACGCCAACTCAACGATTTATTTCTGACACATCTTGAGTTGCGCATCTTATTCATCGTTTGGTTTCTGATAGGTGCTAGGTGTGTGGCAGAAAGGTTTGCACTGTGGTAGCCAGACAACCATTAATAAATACGCCGAACTCTACCACGAGTTCGGTTTAAGTTTACCTATCAGGCAGACCATGTACAGTCGCCATCAAATATATTGGAGCATACAAGATGGTCAAAAATATCTGAACACATAAACGCCTTTAAGAATAGACTCACAGCCGTCTGCCATGTGGTTGCCGGCTTAGAATAATACCACTCCATGTCTCCCCGTGGAAGTTGTAAGAGGCGACTAAGAGAATAAAGGGTTGTAGTATTTATTGTAATGGCGCGTACCTACAGATTACGCACGAACATTGGCTCGCGCGGCGCGCCTCTATGGGGTTACCCGGTCTCCCGTCTCCCCGGCCGCCGCGCGAGCCAATGTTCGTAATGTGGACCCAGCTTTAGGCGATGGGCTTGCAACCTGTCACTAATAGTAATATACACTGTTAAACATCTTAGCCTGTTTGTGCAAAATGTGATAATTAACAACAAGTTTTTAGAATTGTAAATAATTCTGTAGCTCCGCCTACCCCTCTCTGGGAACGAAGGCGTGAGTTTATGTATGTGTGTATGTATGTAAGTAGAGTTTATGGTTAACTAGGTATAGAATTTATGGTTTATTTACATTTTTAGTGCTCATCTTGTAATTTTGCCTACCCTCGTATAGTTTCCAAAATCATAGTCAGGTTAACTGGAAGAGAGGGATAAGTTTTCCATCGTACACATATTAATGTTAAGTTTGTGTGCGTACTTACTTTTAATTGGTTTTATGTGTAACTAGCTTTTTTGCGTAGATTTCGTTTATCGTTATTCCCTCGGGAACTTTTACATTTTTTGGGATTAAAAGTAGCCTATGTGTTTATCTAGGGTGAAAGCTATACCCATTTTATTTTTTATTAAAATCCGTCCAGGTGTTGCAGAGTAACAAACTAACACACACACAAACTTTCGCATTTATAATATTAGTGGGATAAAGAGTTTACATACATACTTAATATATAATTATTGAAACGCTATAATTACGCATCATCTCAAATTATTAAGTGAATATCCTCCTCCCATGAAACGATTTATGACAAATAAATAAATCAAATAAAGACTGTAAATAACTGATTAATTTCAATATATTAATAATTTTCTACGACTCACCGACCGCATCGACAACCGCGAAATTTCTATTTGGTTCGTTGTTCATAGACTGAGATCCTAGAGTTGTACAAAAAAAGCTTTTGCTGCTAAGGGTGCGTCCGGACCGCAACCACCATTTCTCTTACCCACATCTTACCTTACTAATCGCGTGTATGATTTTCGTAAAACCGTATTTCATGTGTAAAATACTATATTGTACAATTATAAAATAACAAAACACCGCATCCAATACACACATACAAAAACTCAGCTACATAATTAATTACCAACAACTCCAAAAATTTGTTGATAATTCTGTAACCACATTTTGCACAATTACAGTCCGTCCTCAAATAGTCCAATATTTCTGCGGAGTTCCTAAAATCACTCCGAGCGATCGTATAAGTACTAGAAAATACTGGATTAGCAGAATAATTCGCTTACGTCTAAACCCTTTCTATCTATGACCTTTACGGGTTTGGAACCAAAAGACATCAACGGGCGCAATGTCGTAAAATATTTACTATGGAGGAAAATAATTAAAATCAGTGCAATGCAATACGCAGGAATAGATTCTTGTTATTAAATGTTTATCAATCAAAAAAAAGAGTTTATTAAAAAGAGAGTCTATATTTTGTCTTGACAGTCTACTTATTCGTGTAAAAACACTCTTGTAGAGGTTTTTTCTCAAAAGAACACACTTTTTTCTGCTAATGGTTAAAAACTTAATGGTCTATTATCCGTCACAGTTAGTTGTAGACTTAAAAAAATTTACTCATTTTGTTATGATTTTTATTTTCAATGCAATGAGGTCGATTTTAACCAGCCTAAGTTTGAATATTTTTATTAATAACTTTATCCATACAGTTCGTAGGGTAATTAATTAAAATTAGGATTTTGAAATTTGTCACATTTCGTTGATAAAGGTTATATCTCAACGAAATGTGACAAATGTCACGGTTTTTACGAATAGTTAGTTTAACTCCAGATCAAACAACAGGCCCTAAACAGAACATTTCAGAGAAAAACTAAAATTTTAAAAGTTTTAATCAGGGTTCCTCAGAATACCAGCGTCACGGCTTGCGGCGGCACAATGCTGAGAGGGGGCCCTTTTTGGCATAATGTGCATATAGTTCTGTGTTGCTGTTTAACTTGTTTTCACTTTATTTATTTTTTTGTATGTGCTTAATGGTAAATAAATCTATCTTATCTTATCTTATCTTATCTTAAAATTCAAATAAAGCATGAGATCGTCATCCTTTTAATTTCAAAATTTTAATTCAGTATCTACATTCTTTTAATTATTCTTATTCTTATCTGTGAAGCAAAATGTTCGTATTTGGAGTTCTCTTTCCGCACAGATTTTGGTTTTTTTTCAACAATAATACTGATTTTTCTAATTTCTAATATCCTAATTGTAGCTAAAGAAAATTTCACTGTGTAATTAATTATCCTACGAACTGTATGGAAAACGTTTTCTTTGATTTTGAGGTGTTCCAGGACTCTAACCTTAGTTGGTCTCGAAGAGTGTTTTAATCATTGATAGAAAAGGGATCGAATGGCATTAAAAAAAAATTACTCAAATCTGTCGCTTTTCTTGCTGACTGTACATTTTATCAAAAATCTATGAATATCGATTTTCATCACTTAAAAAAATAGTCGAGGTCTCCTAAGAGCATTTTCGCGTAGCAGCTAGGGTAGATCCCGCTGCCCTTACTGCCCCATCTCAACTTGTAGAGTCTATAAGAATGATTTTTATCAGAAAACCTATAAAATAAAACCTGGGGGTTATTATGACATAGCCATGCAATTCTGTTTACGCTGAGAGAAAAGGATAGAGGCTATATAACTGCTATAGCTCTGTCCTTTAGGGTGCGTTTCCACCAGAGATGCGCATTAATGTGTTTTCATACATTTGGCAATCGGAGCGAGGTGTCGCGTGGAAACGCACCCTTACGCTCACCGTAAAATGAACTGCATAGCTATATTAGCCATGTCATATTAATAATGTGTTTTGTTTAACGTGTTAAATTCGTCAAATTACGTCGGATTTTGAAATGGTACATGGTCATTATTCCGTGGAAAACTAACGTAATGAAATTATCCGTAAATAATTGAAAGGCCTAGAGAGTGTGCGTGCCGCGTGCGTGACCGCGGAAATTTCTGTTAGTTTTTAAACTAATGGTCGCTATCAGCATCCAGGGACCCAATTCTCGTGTCTTCGAGATGATTTTTCATGCGAGATCAACTGTCAACTGCATACATTTTTTCGACATATCTCGCATGAAAAATCATCTCGAAGACACGAGAATTGGGTCCCAGAGTCCAGATAGTATCTGTCAGAGTGGGAATAAAATCTCGCACAATCACTTTCCGAAATGCGAGAACGAAGTCGCTGCGCAAATTTATTACAAACACTGTCCATGTACCACTACCACCACTTTAATAATGGACCTATAACAATTTGTCAATCACTTACTTCGTGCACTCGGGTTGACTGTTTCAATTATTCCGATTAATAGAGGCCTTTTCTGTTACCGTTTACCGTTACTATTACCGTTTAACATAGGAAGAGGCCTCGGACGTTTGAGAACTTCATTAAGGATACGTCAAGGCTATACGCATAACCAACGACCTCTTTCGGCTCGGCCTGCCTAGAGTTCTCTCTCTGTTAACATCGATGATACTCCTCAGTAGAAACAATAAAATAGGACGAAGTAAGACTCAATGCAGTGGTCTCTCGCACTACATCGTTTTGCTGTACATAATTCTAGCGATCAAGGTATATAAACGTAAATCGAGTTAAACCAGGTCCAAGTTCAGCTAAATCTACTGTAACTACTACACTCTCCAAAATGGTTTCAAAAATTAACCTGCTGGCGATAGTTCTTTGCTTTCTGGTCGCAATAGAGAAAGCTACGGCTAATAATGTGTTCAATTATGAATTTGGTGAGTCCGATATCAGTTACCTACGTCTTTCAAGCGTGAACATTAGGCCTTCGAATATTCGTACCAATACTCGGCCCGCAATTGCCAACTTCCCTGCCTAGGCAATAATGTACCATTCCGCCCGACCCAACATAATTCGTCATAGCTCGGAAACGATCGGGAACTCGGCGGGAATCAGTGCGACGGCGCGCTGGTTGACGAGCATCATGTTTTTAGTCTTGACTTTTGGCTAGAGATGTCTTGAGATTGAAATAAACTTGTGTACATATGTCCTCGGCAAAGCAAGATGTGTAAATAATTCAGGCATTACTGGAAATATTTGTAATCGCGTTCTCAAAACGGCTCAAACGATTTCCATGAAATTTGCAATGTAAAATTTAACGGGGGCGAAAAATTGTCTGTCAAGTTGTCATCTTCAGGAAAATTCGTTTTCAACCCGAGCGACTTTCGGTCTCCTAGTTAATACCTAACTGCTGCACTCAGACACGTCAATTTAATTTAATGCTTGATTAAAGTTGCTGCTGTCACTTTATTTGCTACAGCAATAGAATAAGACAACACGTCACTAAACAAGCTTTAGATTTAACTGACGTCTCTAAGTGCGGCAGTAAGTCTTTTGTGTTCAACCCACTGAAGAAAAGAAATTGAATCCTTTCCTAGCAGAAGAGATGAAAAAAAAACACATTTTAATCTAGTAATTGTAATACAAAAGGACCAACCTGCCCCCTCTTTCACCATTCTGACAATGACCGGCGAAAGGTGACAATTCGGTATACATTGCAGAGTTACCAAGTTTTCACATCACTGTGATTTATTTATGCTACACCGTGTAGACTGAAATGTCACCTGTCACCTGTCAATGACAGGGTGGTGAAATGTCAATTATATTTGTGTTTTTCAGGTAACAAGCATGGCGGGGAGGAAATCGACAGACTGTCGGGAACGATTCCATTACTTTCCTTTAATAACGACAAATACGTTCACGTAAGTAATTGAGCATAAAATATCTAATTCAAACTGTAACCCTCAGGGGCATCTCCACAGATCAGGAACGAGTATAATAGAGCATACAGCTGATAGCATTAGATAGCCTTTGTCTTGTCTATTCCCACTATTGATGCGGATAATGCAGGACTAATCCTGCACTAAACGCTGGTTGAGATTGCTTACAATTTAATTTAATTTTATATAGCAAACTTAGGTTAAAGATTAAGTTTAGAATTTAGTTTGTAAATGTTCCTACTAATATTATAAATGCGAAAGTGTCATTAGGTATTTGTTTGCCCCTCTTTCACCCAGAAATGAAGTACCTAACGGTAACTGACTTTGATGGCAAGAACGAGGCCAATTAGGTTCAGATTTACTACCAACATCAACAAAATGTTGAGATTATTTATAATGTAAAATTTGTCGAAAATCTTAGCGTTGTGTATCATGACATTCATGACTAGGCCCCAAAAACAACAAACAAATAGTATTATGGCAATCAAAAAATAAATACTTTTTTTTTCAGGTTCCAAGAGGCAAGGAGGTTACTTATGTCAAAGTGACAGTGAATGCGTTATCCGCTCCGAAAGTAGAATATGACAAGGAAGCTAACAAGGTGTCCATCAATTACGATTTCACTCAGATAACATACAGCTCGTACACCATCTTTGTCAAAGGGGTCTGAGACTGATGACGCCACGGATGCTCTATGCTTAGGGTTCCTGTGTAAAACACCTCGGGATTTAATTCGGTAATTATTTGGAACTAGATAAGTATTCTTCAGATTCCCTTGGTCATTAAGTAAAACTTATATTGAATTGTTTGGTTTCGTAAAAAATAAATATTGTTGTGGAAACACGTTTTATTTTGTTACTCCCAGGATTTTTTCAGAATATTTGATGTGTTTTTCTCACGATGACAGTAGTAAACTTTATACAGGGCCACCTGATAGCAAGCATGTAGAAGACAAACAAGCACACAAGTCATCCGATGGTTAATGGTCTCCCGATGAGTATGGTAGAAGGTGGTGATATTTTTCCAAAAATAATTCCATTATCATAATTTACCAATCTGTATTTATCTGAATAGTTATATCATTTTCACAGAGTCGACGGAGCTCCGTAGTCGCGGAGCTCCGTAGGCGCGGAGCTCCTACTTCTAGGTGGTTTGGCCCTTCGGGCCTGCTGCACAAGTAATATAATCTAAACCTACCTATTTCGACCTAATAACAATGGTGAAATTTGCGACTGTAAAAATCCAGAATGGTAAATATGACACCAGGAAAAATTAAGAATGGCAAAAAAGACATTCGGTAAAATCACGAATCGGAAAAATGGCGAGTGATTTCATGAATAAGATTTTTTCCTGTTTTTAATGTTAGCGCAATTTAACCAAAATCAACTTGCTTGGAAGCAGCTTAAAATGTATTTTTGCGCACATTGATTAAATTAATTAAACCATGCTGAATATTTTAAAAATATTTATTAACTGCCCAAACGATTCACTGCTCGTACTCCTTACAAACATTAGATATTGTTTAAGTGTTAATTTTTTGGAATTATGGTGTAATCGAGATAATTGCTACGTTATTGAGGATTGGATATTAAGTTTCGGATTCACAAATTGTACCTATTTTTAGCCAGAGAATCCAAAGGAGCGTTATTTAAATTTTAACTAATAAGCATATCAAAAACTTGCAAATGAACTGTAAAATATTAACTGAACTTTATTAAGGTGTTATATTTACGCTCACCTGTATAATTATGATAAAGTGCAGTTATGACAAAAGAAAACATATCTAACTAGTCCTTCGCTAGATTTTAGAATTAATTAAAATAGACATAAGAATTTAGGCAAAGTAAAACTGAGGGTGAAGTATCTACCGAGAAAGTCGTCAACAATTAACTTTTCTACATATTTGATATAACTAAGTACACACATCAAAAAAGTCTTGGGATACTCAGTATCCCTACACAAATTTGATGTTTTGACTCAGTAGTAGTAAATTATGCTTATATTGAAATGTTCAAAACTGCCTAGGGATAAAAAATATCCCTAGGCATTTTTGATGTGTGTAGTTGCAAGAATAATGTTAGATTGGTATTGAATTTGCTTGTTACCAGCCTGGATTTATTTTATCTTTATATTTCTATTTTTTTCCGCAAATGAAGTAATAGCTGCATGTATCAATAGTGTAATAATCGAAGGCTCGGCGTTTGGGTTTGTTGATGATTATGTTTACCTGGAATATACTGTCCATTTAAGTAGGTCCAACTTTGAGGAAGGTGAACCATCGAACCCGGCTCGGTTGGGCAGCGTTCGGGAAGCTACCTATACTGGCTGCTCGTCCTATACCGCAGTGTCTCAAGTGAAAGTCTTCGACCAGTGTGTGTTACCAGTGATAACTGATAACTTATGGTACTGAGACATAGGCACTAATGATGGTCTTCATAATCAAAGTCACTCAAAGGGCAATGGAGAGAGTTGTGCTCGGAATTTTTCGGCGTGATCGCATCAGAAATACAAGAATCAAGGCCCTAACCATTACTAGAGGCAGCGTGCTTGCATAAAAGACAGCCCATAGGGTCGAAGAGTTCTCGAGTAGCGTCCGCGTATTGGAAGACGCAGTAGTCCTCCAACAAGGTGGACGAACGACGTGGCTAGGATTGGTGAAAACCGATGGATGCAAGCGGCACAAGACCGGTACTTGTGGCAAACTTTGGGGGAGGCAATATGTCTAGCAGTAGACGCCTTTGGGCTGAAATGATGATGATTATAATGACGAACAAACAGGCAATTCAAAGGATTAACGTTTTTTTAATAGTTTTGTGTTTTTTGTTAAAATAATTGACGTTACTATTCGGGTCATCCCGTAGAAGCAGCTTATAAACATTAGCTTCAAAGTACAATTAAATGGCTATCATACCTAACCATGGATAATTAAAACACGCACAATAATCCAAGCATCTAATTGAAAAATATTATTTAACCTTGTAGTTAAACTTTTCCGCACTCTGGTTGTAATCGGCTGCAGAACTGAACTGCGCCACTCAACATGGCTATACGATGTAACCTGCTGGGGAAATTTCTTTGTTTTCTAGTAGCAATAAATGTAGTAGTTGATTCGACTAACAAATATGTTTATGAATTTGGTGAGTCTGATTATCGCACTTTGTTATGCTAGAGTAGGCAGACGAGGGTGCTGGTCACCTAATAGAAAGCGGTCACCGCAGCCCGTGGAGTGGATATCCACACCGCGCCACAGTAGAGGAATTGTAGATGTGTTGCCAGTCTTTGAGAAAAGCTGACACGTCTCTAGGAGGCCTAGGAGCCAGTCGATGTAGTCTCGTCGCAAAGCGGCGCTCACAAAAAAGAGCGCCGCTTTGCGACGAGACTACATAATTTTATAACGAACCTCCCGTATAGCTAATCCACTTATATATTCCATCATGTAAGCATGTACATAAATATCAGTCTCAACGGATATTTTTCCAACAAATCTCCTTTCTCAAAGTGAAATCCTAGCATGTTTTTAGAGGGAAACACGAAATTTGGAATTTAGGCTAGGTACTGATTCCAAATCGTATATTTAGAACATCTACTCTTGGGAGTCTTAAACAGGAGTTCCAAAGTTAATACGGTATTTATTACAATGTGACAAGGAAAAAACACGAAGATTGTTATTTTAGATTAGAAGAAATAAAATCAAGAAATCATTGCAGGAACACCGGGAGTCGGGATTCCTGTCTACATTTTGGATGGCAGTTTAGCGTTACAGTCCTGGAATAACCAATTTTTCGTTTCCGTGAGTGTTGTAATTAAAAGATATATTATTTTAATATCATCATTATCATCTTAAGTACCTATCTTACAGTCTTGTATTGCACGAGATTGGACATAATCACTAACCACACTTTGCTCGGGTGAATAAATATCTCATGTCATAACGGCTTACTTTAGTCCCTTGTCGAACAATCTACTATTAAATCACGGTCAATGATAATTTTACATAAATGCGGAAGTAAGTTCATCTCAGTCGATTGTGATAAAATCTGGTTTAAATATAGCTACACTTGTGGAAGATGAATATTTTTTTAGTTTCCAAGGAAACAACAATAGACACAATCTACGCGGACGTTGTCGAGGGCAAAAGCATCTTAAGCATTGCTGCCTATAAAACTGTGTTTTGAGAAGTGTAAAGGCCCAGCCACACCGGATGCGTGCGCGTAGACGTGACGTGCGCGTTGGCTTTCCAGCGTTGTATAGTGGCATGTCGTATGAGAATTCAAACTATACACCACAGTGGAAAGCGAACGCGCATGTCACGTCTACGCGCACGCATCCGGTGTTGCTGGGCCTTAAACGTATCGTTCGTACCTATAACTGTTATAAACTACCGTAGATCAATCTTCGGCAGGTAACAAAATAATATTAAGGAAGGTACAGAAAAAATTGGTAATCTGGATGTAGGGTCTTTATGACAGTTTCTCTATAATTTTGTATTTCTTTCAGATTCCTTTGGGTAAATTCTTTACCTATGTTCGAGTGACGGTGTTCGCGGTGTCGTCTCCAAAAGTGTATTACGATAGTTCTACGAACATTGTCTCTATATCATATGCGTGGAGTCAACTTACCAATAGTAGATATAATATTTTTGCTGAAGCATTGTAAACCTTGTCGTTAAGGCTGCGTTTCCATGCGAGGAAACGAAGCGGTGTGCGAGGTAAAATGGACCAATAGGGTTACTTCACTTTCCTAGCCTTACTATCCTATTGGAGACTTGTTTGTTAAACTTTGCCAAAAGTGTCTCATATTTAAAGTATGTATGTACACTCTTTATTGCACAAAAATATAAATATTACAATATTGTTATTAAACTAATGTACAGTACCCCAACGAAAATGTTATGCACTTTAGTGCAATGTCATAAAAAACTTCAAACTGAACATCAAATTTTAAGTATTTGGGTGACTAAGGCAAACTTATTCCTAAATGCGATATCTTCCAGCTTACCCTTAAGTAGTTGAGTAAGGACAATGCTTGGGGTTGTACAATGTACTCATACAAGTTTTGCTCCAAAAGTAGCAAAAAGAGATGATACTTATTTTAAATAAATAAATATTAATCTTAAAGACATTTTTTAATTTTTAACATAAACGTCTGTACGAAATTCAAACTATATTAAAGCGAAAAAAATTCGTCGGTCTCTTCTCTTCTCTATTTTTCAGATTCACCATACGAGGACGTGCCGCGAGCAGGATGGCCGTGTCGCCCGTGTCGCATCCTTTGTAGGAAGCCGTATACGAAGTCTGCCAAGTGACAGCTCTCAGTGTGCTATGACCTTGCTATGACCTATGACTATGAGATAGTTGTCACTTGGGTGAGGTCGTAGAGAGGGCGCCACTGTGGCCTTATTATGTTGACAACATCGGGTTCGAAATGACGTTATTGGCAACGATCTGATATTGGAGATAATGTCTAAGATGTGATGTGACTGTTGTAGTGGTTGGATTGGAAGGTATGTATTTAGGGATGTATGTTAACTCTTTATTGCACATAAAACCAATTACAAGTAAAAGGAAGTTCGTAGGTTCATATATAAACTTCGATAAACGTATACAATGGCAATCTTATACCATTAAGTGATCTCTTCCAGTTAACCGATTGATGAAACTGACGAGGATGAGACAAGGTTTTAGTATTATTTTTGAATCGATAGCGTATGATACCAGCATTATAAACTCGTAATTAGACAGCGATTAGATAGAGAGATCCGATGTGCACTGTGACGTCATGTAACCGGTCGGCCACATAAACTCCATGTTAAATTCTGTTTTGCTAGAAAGTGATAGGAGCTTTGTTGGCTTACATCTTGGTTATTTTTATAGCTATAGAAAAAATATTTTTCCCAACTGTTTTTTACATGAATTCGTTTTTTTGGAAGCTGTGAAAAAAAAACATGAATATTCCCTATTGACAACAGGAACTTTTTAAAAAGGTGTTCTGAAAAATCTTGCTTAAGAGGTTTGTCTCAAAAGCATTTTCTTTTGTTAATTTTCTTGGCGCGTGCATTTTAATTAGGCAGCATGGCTTCTGTCGATGAGATCGAACGTATAAGGCTGTCTAAATGAGAATGCACGCGCGAAAAGTCTTTTGTTCGCTCTGACGGGACTACTTAAACTCGCCGCTGCGACATTCACTCGCTCGTTTGTCCGACCGCGTTTTTAAGAGAATCCTACCCCAGGTAAGTTGGCGATGCTGCCCATGTATGGCGAATGCTTGTGCTTTGTGGCAGGATAGTAGGTAATATAAATAAATAAATAAATAAATAATAAATATCAGGGGACAATTTCACACCAATTGACCTAGCTAGTCCCAAACTAAGCTCTACATAGGCTTGTATTATGGGTACTAGACAACAATATAAATACTTATATACAGAAATATATACTTAAATATATAGAAAACATCCATGACTCAGAAACAAACTATTCGCGCTCATCACACAAGTATCTGCCCTTACCAGGATTTGAACCCAGGACCGCTAGCTTCGTAGGCAGGGTCACTACCAACTAGGCCAGCGTGTCGTAATATGGTAGTAGCGATCCGGACGGGAAATGCACAGGGTCTTCAAATGGCATCAGCTTTGTCGAAAGCGAAAAGGTATAAGGAATATGTAATTAAGGGCCTGTTTCACAATCGACAAGTAAATTTATCAGCCATTTAAAGTTGGCTCTCTCCTTGTTTATTTACAAGTGCAAGAAAGAGAAAGGGCTAAATTTATGTGTCAAATGTGCTTTACTTGTCGATTGTGAAACAGGCGGTAAATATAATATCGACTCACAGTAAAATACATCTACGAAATACAAGAAAAGCTGAATTTATTAAGTGGCAAAGGGATTTGACACAATTTAATGGTGAAAACATGGCATGAGTTAGTGATTTTCAGACTAAAATTTTCTTTTTTATTCATAAGTTTTAGATTGCAATATTTTATTTTTAATGCTTTTGATTTTCTTTTACATCCGAATAAAGCTTTTCTTTTCTTTTTTCATGTGTGTCGATCCAGAATTGCTCACGAGGTGTTGTCCTGTTCTGTTAACGTAGGAGGCTAGGCTATGCCAAGGTCGTAGACACATATCGCCGCGCATCCCCGGGAGCACGGGTCAAGTTAGTCGTTTTGATCGCCTGACCTCGGTCTTCACACGGGTTGCCAACATTCACAGGGCTAGGGCGAAAATATTGTATTTACTGGCAGTAAGTTGAGTCCAACTATATTTTATAGTTATGAAATTCGTCATGGCATCGAAATCCACTTTTGGAGACGACACCGAATACACTATTACTCTGACATAAACAACCTTCGCACCAACGGGAACCTGAAAAATACATAACATATGTACAGTAAGCAGCAGAACGTGGTCGAAAGTGGTTCTATTGTCAAAAGAATAAGAGCCTTGACTTACAAAGAAACTTGTTGAATACTGGGACTGGAAGACCTTAACCGAGCCCTATCCTCAAAAAACGACGCACTTTTTGACTTATGGCCTTTTGACTTATAAGACTTAATCCGAGATTAGTCCATACAAATTGGGCTTTTAATCTAGGTATAAGACCTTATTCCGGTTTGGTCGAATCCGCCCTAAATGTACTAAAAATTACCGTTCCCCCCCCCTTATCTCCGAAGTTTATGGACCAAAAAATCTGAAAAATTCATGATTTAGGGATACCTATTTATTTAGGTACCTATATTTAACGGGGAAAATAAAATGAAGTTGACAAAATGAGTACTTTTGCGTTTCCAACCATATTATCTTAAATACGGAACCCTCGGCTCGCACTTGACCGGTTTCTTTAAAAATAAAGACTGGTAAATTTTGCAAATGGAAAGATTGCTACCAGAAAAAAAGATTTTAGGAAAAATGTCCGCCACACACGTTTTTTTGAATTCTCATTTTTATCAAACTACTAGTGGCCCGCCAGTGGCTTCGCCCCGCTGTAAATTTCTGACTCTCCCGGTGGATTTTTCAATTATTTTCTGTCATACAATCCTTGTCCTGACAATGAACACAACAAAAGAAATCAGCCAAATCGGTCCAGTCTTTCGGAAGTTATGCGATCACATACATTTTGGCGATTCATTTTTATTTATATAGATGTATTATAGGTATAGGGTAGCTGTTGGTGACGTCAATCTGTATTAACTGTTTTTATAACTGATAAGTAATTATTCAAATTGAGCATAATATTCATAACATATTAGGTATACTTATATTTTATGCTAATTAGTTTTGTCGACTAATTGACTTTCGTGCCGTGGGAAATGGGACGGCCTTTAGTACGGGATGCCATGCCACCTGTGTGGATACTCTGGCACCGTCCCATCTCAGTGCGACGGTTCTGAAGGCTGGTGCGGCGGCTATCGCGGCAGAATCAGCAAAACACCGCAAATATGCAAATTTAGCTGATAATTGCATATTTGCGGCGTTTGCAGTAGAAACACTTGGACCGTGGGGCCCGGAGGCAAGGAAGCTTTTTAAAAAATAAAATGATCCGTGCCTCAGGTGACCATAGGGCTGGCTCTTTCCTCGGCCCACGGCTAGCAATAGCTATCCAACGAGGAAATGCAGCCAGCATTATGGGCACCATTCCTAGTGGCAGTGGCCTAGGGAACATTTGTACATAATATAGTTACTTAGAATAAGTTAATTTATTTTAGTATTTAGTTTTGTTTTTATTATTTTTCTGTTTTTGTTTGTGTCTTTTGTATGAATAAAGTCTATTTAATCATCTTACGGTAATAGGAATTTCGTTATTCCAGGACAGTAATCCTATAAATCCATCCATATTGTAGACAGGAGATCCGGCTTTGGCACCTGCAACATGCAATAATTAATTAGATCTTTATTAATGAACAGATAAATAAATTATGTTTTACTAACCAAAGACAGCAGATTCATGAACGTTCGTTCGGTCTGATGGCTACATTATGTTACAAATCTAGTGCATAATAATATTAATAATAATAAGAAGAAGTCTTGCTTTCTCAGTTAGTTTATCGACAGGCACTGAAGCTTACTGAGAAATCAAGATAATACTGACTACGAGTATTCCGACCAAACACGATGTCATATGGCGTATGATTTTAAAAGTTTTTGTTTAATATCTCGAAAAACATGAAGTATGTATGTATACAAAAACTTTTTTTTAATCTCATTTATTTTATAAGCCATACATCTTATGATTAAAGGCTGCATACAAAAATTTGATTTTCGACAAATCCCATAATTATTCGTGTCTTAAACAGACTCACCGAACTCATAAATGTACTTGTTTGTCGAAGCAACAGAATGTATTAAAACAATGAAACATAAAACTTTTCTCATTACGTTATTTTTTGAGGCCATGTTAAGTCGCACAGTTCAGTGGACGTTTAATATCTAACTGCACCGAATCGGTGATGTTTCTACTAACCGTACCTCATTATGATGTTATGCTAAACGCGGATACCATGATGCTTTTCTATTAGATACCAGCATCATTGTACATGTCTAAATTATTTATGGTAAAACTTTAGATACCTACGTCAAGCGGAACTAATTGACACAGATTGCGCGGCTAATCGAAACAATAATTAATATAAAATAAAAACACTGCGATTTTAATCAAATACTTGAATTGTTTTAGTGATTTTGTGTATGTATGTTTAAATTAAGCGTGACTATCATTATTACGTCTGCAACTACTTATTTAGGGCTTGCGCAAACCAGAGGACGGCTTGGAGAGCCTCCAGTAAGGCAGTCGTGAAATCACCTACCAGCGTAAAGTAGATGCGAGCCGACGTATATTTATCAATAACTGGCCACTTAAGAAAGTGTATTCTTTCCTAAATGACAGAAGAGGGTGTCATTTAGGAAAGAACTATCAATTTTATATACTTATTCCGTTAGTAAAGTACGGAGTGCGCCAGGCCTGCTCTTACCATAACTTGAACCTGCTCATCTCAACGTTCTACCCTCCCTATACAGGACTCGAGATTAATACTGAAACTCCAATTACATTGGTCCTAGGGCAGAGCTTTCGTAACTAATTGCAGGCATATTATTGATAGTCACACCTAATTAAAATTATGGTTTTAATTAATGAGACTTGATTTGGCTAGGAATTTATTTATTTATTTATTGTCAAACACATGCAAGTTTACAGTTCGGAACCAAAACACTTACACGTTATTAATTAGATTATAATTAGAGATAATTGCGCTTAGAAGTTAAGAGATAGATATAGAGATGTCATTAAATAAGTAGTTAAAATTACACTTATCATTATATTATAATATTATGTATAACAAACATTAATTTGATTCTAAGGTCACCATTTTGTCATACTTAACTAATTATTTTATAATGTACCACAACTGTCAAGACACAACCTCACGCGCCTCACGAAAACCCCTATGCTATCGCTGAATAGATCAGCATCTGGGACCTGTGCGTAAATATCATTGAGCAGTTGGAGTGCCCGGCGTGTGGGAGCGTTCCCGCCTCGGCGGGTGCGCGCCGCGCCGCGCGCGAACGGGGGCGGGGGCCTCCGCGGCACCACCGCGCCGCCGGCGCCGCGCCCCGGCACGCTCCCTCGCGGCGCCGGGACGAACAGTCCCATTCGCTCCAGCACAGACGGATTGTCCACTTTATTATTAAGAAGCCGATAATAGTGCACCATAAGTAGCAACTTCCTTCGCGACTCTAGTGTGTCCAATCCCACCATACCCGAAACGAATACAGACGGATATAGGTAGGGATAATACCCGTACAGCCGCCCGTATATGAATCTGGCGAATTTACGTTGTATTTTTTCTATATTTAGACTATACTTCATCTCGTGCGGATCCCAAACTATAGCGCCAAATTCGAGCCTACTACAAACGTATGCGTTGTATAACATGAATGCAACTTTAACACCTGAGAATTGGTACGTCATCCTCATGATGAATCCAAGCATTTTGCTTGCTTTCTCGCATGTGGTTGTTATGTGCTGCCGGAAGTTGAGTTCCCTGTCCATTGCTAGCCCCAGGTCTCGGATCTCTGTGACGCGCTCCAACGGGGCGCCGTGCAACATGTACAATGCGGATATCGGCTCGCGGGCTCTGGCAAAAGTAATAATTATACATTTCGAGGCGTTAAAAGGTAACCTATTAACTTCACTCCACTCAGCTACTGCATCTATATCACGCTGAAGCGCCTCACAGTCGTGGACTTCACCCACTCCCAAAAAGAGCTTGAGGTCATCTGCGAACAGCAAACACTTTGCAGCACGAACAATTTTTGGCAAATCATTTATCATTATGATAAATTGCGTTGGTCCGAGGGTGCTCCCTTGGCTCACTCCGGATCGTGTGAATACGGCTCTGAGTCGTATCCCGACACCCTGACGACCTGACTGCGATCCTTTAAGTAGCTAGCGAAGAATCTAAGAAGTCGTGGTGAAAAACCGATTGCAGCAAATTTTTTCAATAGAATGTCGTTGTCTACTAGGTCAAATGCCTTCTTGAAATCAAAATACGCCGCGTCTACCTGACGGCCTGCATCCATCATAATCATGCATGTTTAATCATAATTCATTACATAATAACATAAAGGTTAACTGCATTATAGTCTAAGCTCTTACATTTGTTTTTTGAATGTGAACTTACATAATCATCGCGACCGATAAACACCCGCATACCAGAGGGATTGCAGGTGCGCGCCGGCCTTTGAGAAAAAAGTAGGCTCGTATTTTGAAGGACCCCAAATCGTATTGGTAAGGAAATACAGACGCTGAGAGCTGATTCCACATACATAAGGTGCGTGGCAATAAGGCTCTCGAAAAACGCACGGTAGTGGATATCCAACTATCAAGATGGTTTTGGTGTAATGATAGCTTGGTACGAGTTGTACGATGATGGTGGAATCCAGCGGCTGGTATTAATCAGAATAATTTCTCGGTGCACTCCCCGTGATAAATAAATGCGGTAAAAGACAGAGGGAAGCAACATCCCTGCGCAGGGTCAGTGGATCCCGATTTTTGAGAAGCCCCCGGTTGTTAGCACATCGAGCAGCTCTGTTCTGAATGCGGTCAAGTGGAAGAAGTTGATATTGGGGTGCTTCGGCCCAAATATGGGAGCAGTATTCCATGTGAGGTCGCATTTGTGCCTTGTAAAGTGTTGAAGGCGATGTGCCGGCGTGAAATACCGCCCCGCTCTCTAGAGCGCACCAAACTTCTTCGAGGCTAACTTAGCCTTACCTTCCAGATGACATCGAAACTGAACATTGCTCGATATATCTATACTAGACGCGGCATTAAGGGGAGTAGCCTCGAAACAAGGAGATAGACTAGGTTGTGTTTTAGTTGTAAAGGTGCAGACTTGTGTCTTCTGAGGGTTAAATTGGACCAAGTTGAGGTGACACGAGACCTGCTCCAATAAAGTCTCCACTTCAGACACAGGAGCATTTCGACTCTCGTTGACCTGCTCCCGGGAAATGTTTGCACGGCCGCCGGTATAAAGTACATCCCCCGTACGTTGCTATTTTGCAACAAATCATTGATGTAGAATGTAGAAACAAATGTCGATAAAACCCATTGTAAGTTAGTCACTCTCTAATGTTCTCTTAAGGTGATGTTCATTCATATTTGTACAATCTTTTTGAATGAAAATGTAGGTATGTATAAAATTTTAAGAATCATTTTACACAAATAAACGTATGTAAGCTAATTAATTAAGGAATAAAAACGTCAAGACGCGATATAGCGTCGTGCGCGCTCGAGTACTCACATAGACATCGGTTACACGCTCAGTATTTCATCAGTCTGGCGTCAGTTCAATCATTATCGAGGGGGACGCAGCTATTATGTTAATATAGCTGCGTCCCTTTCGAGCACGGACTGAACTGACGCCAAACTGATCGTGTAACCCTTGTCTTACAATGAAGCGATATCGAGTCATACGCGGTGAAAGAGAGACAAATATTGCTTTCGTCGAGTTTAAGTTGCCTCTCGCACTCGTAGTCAAGCAGTGCAGAGTTAGGTACGTCGTATCACTTTGGCCAAGCTGCTGCGTCGTCAAACCCAGAAATGTAGCCAATGCTCTGAGAAGGTCACTGAGGGCCCTGCCAAGATGCACTACGCTAACTAGCGTTTCTATTCGTTTCGTTTTTAACCAATCGCGTCACTGGTAGATAACGTAACTTTTCGTATCACGTCATCTACCAGTGACGCGATTGGTTTAAACACGAAATGAATAGAAACGCTAAGTAGTTAGCGTAGTGCATCTTGGCAGGGCCCTCTGGTTATTAATTAGTTAACGAGTTGAATAGAGAGTTGTATTGTAATTGGTTAGGCTCAACCGTAACCAGGAGAACTTTGGCCATTAGAAGTAGATAGCTGTTAACTGTGCGATGAAAACTTAGCACTAAAATCGGAGTAAAGTACCTAAGCTCAATATGTAGGTCTTGCTTTATACTTAGGTCTAATTAGTGTGCCAAAGGGAAGGCTCGGAATAGGAAAGAATGGAAATTACTCCGACAAGAAAAAAGTCTCTTAAGTTCTCTTGAGTAAATAATGATGATGATTGGTTAAAATTGTTTGTAAAATATCGGCAGCATTAATTTTTAAAAAACTTCCTTAAATCCAAAAAAATCATAATTTCTTCTTCTTTTATAAGGTGTTGCCATTGGCTGTCTGTCAACAGAACTAAACAAAATTAAGACCTCAAGCCGCAAGTGAGCCGTTAGTACCTAACCAAGAAGTATTTTTTGCGCTGACCCGTTATCTAGTTGGTATTGTTGATCGAAGTCTTTAAAAGTCTTAAAACGACATACATACATACATTAAATCACGACTGTTTCCCAGAACGATAGGCAGATACCACTTCTTCCCACCTGCTACGATCCTGACAAATCTCTTTCGCTTCTTCCACATTCATACATCGATTCTTAAAACGAATTAGCAAAAAAAAATTGACTCTCGTAGGTACTAAATCTTTCTTGCATAAATAATTAAGACACGTACAATTAATTATTCAGACGTATAAGAAAACCTTAATAAAATAACCCTTGAATGTTTTTTACCACAATCAATTACTGAGCGTGTGTTGGACTCGACTGTGCTGTGCGTTTCAAAATGGCTTTCGGAATAATCCTGCTCGAGCGAGTCCTCTGTTTCCTTGTAGTAATAACTGCAGTCGGGGGCTCCGAAAAATATATGTTCAAATTTGGTGAGTCCGAGCTATGAAACCAATTATGAGGACGACCAACTTTTATAAGAGGATATGGAAGACAAACTACATAACATTTTTTTTATTATTATTTTGATGTTTAGGTTTCAACAGCAAAAAAACGGAAAATTACCAAAGGAGTACTTTGAAAAATACTTAATACTGGTTTTTAACACTTCCGAATCTAAGATTGATAAGTTTTTTGTTTAAACTAGAAAATACAAAAACTGTATCACCGCCCTTAATAATTTGGCCACTCATTGTGTATTTAACCTCTAAACCTCGTTCAATGGCCTAACATTAGAAAAAAATCATGACATGAGAAATGATGGAGAAAACTGCTTTTAAATCTATCCCAAGTAGTTAGTTCCAAAACCCTAGCCGAGCACACAAATAGATAGACGCGGTAAGGTATACAACATAATATTTTTGTTATTTGGAAAAAATACCAAAATGACTAAAACTAATGCTAAAACGGTGGCGTAAGATTTAGTCAAATTAATTATCTAAATATAGAAATTAGTGGAGAAATGAGAGGCCGTTGCCCAGCAGTGGAACATTAAAACTATTCATACCTAGGTATTAAAAAAATATACAAACATGATTGTTAACAGGGAGACCAGGTGCTGGAAAAGAGGTTTTTAAAACGGTTGGTTATATCAGCATGATGTCCTGGCATAACGAATTCAAGGTTGACGTAAGTTTTTGTTACCCTTACCATGAGTAACAATTACGTTACTGTGAGGGACGAAGCATTTGACTTGCTAGCGAGTTCGGTAATTGTATCTCATGGTAGGGGTAGGTACTGGAGCTTGGATAGTTGATCGGAGTTTGGAGATGTAGTTTCATGACCCCCGCTGGTATAAGTAGACGGTACCTTTATTAAAATTTCACCTTGTCTTAAACCGTATCGTTATTTACCTATATTGATAATTTGATAACGATACGGCCGCCTTTAATGTTAATGTAATAAGAGGTAGCATAACAACGTCCTAACGATATTGTTTAAAACAAATATAAGCAAAGAATAAGAATAGAGGCCCTCCGCCTCTTCAAAAGCACTGTATCCAATCCAACGAACCGATAGGAAAGGACTCACTCTTCAACCCAATTTTGATAAAATTATAACAGATTTAATGTACCTATACCTTGTCCGGATAGGTATTTAACTAAAGGTAAACAAACCAAACCACGTGGCTCTGTTCAACAGTCAATCAAAACTGTTTGGTCGAGCTTTGACGTATCAGTGTTCTGCTCCTATTGGCTGACCAACTATGTCATGTGGCTTGTTTGCTTACATTTAGTTATATACCTATCCGAACAAGGTTTAAATTCCAATTTTTATTTTCTCCTTTAATGCCAAAAAACATATCTACATAAAATATTAAAAATACGCAAAGAAAAAAGGGGTACCTATCTTAATGGTGCAATGAAAGGAAAAGATCATAACATGAAAACGTTTCTCGACGTTCACGATCACGATTCATGTTACATAAAAATAGACCCTAGGTACTATAATTTAAGACAAGTTTTTATAATTTTGTAATTTTAATTTGACTTGTTAGCCTAATTGGTAGTGACCCTGCCTAAGCTAGTGGTTCCGGGTTTAATTCCCAGTATGGGAAAATATATTTGTGATGAGTGCGAGTATTTATTCCCCAGTCTTGAATGTTTTCTATGTATTTAAGTATGTACAGAGAACTCTATAAAAGTATGTTTATCGCTGTCTAGTTCCCATAGGATAGCCTAGAGCTTAATTTGGGACTAGGTCAATTTGTGTAAGGTCAATTTGTGTTCCCTTGATATTTATTTATTGTTAATGATTATAATAATAATACATCTTTTAGATTCCTACAGGAATGAGACCTACATACATGGAAGTGACTCTGTTTGCGGTGTCACCGCCAGAAGTAGATTTCGACTATGAAACGGGATCAGTCTCTATAAACTTTGATTACAGTAAAATTAGCAGCAGTAAATACCAAATAATCGCCGAAGCGGCATGAGTCCAGAGAAGCCGCAACCTTATTCGTTGCATGCATTATATGTATTAGAAGATCTCCAACTCACCATATCAACCACAAACAATATAAAAGTACAAAATATAACCTCAAATTTGACTTCACTCTTTATTGCTTCCAAAAATCATGCTAGATTGAACGAGGGGTCCAAAAAACACACAGCACTATACTTCGACACGTTTAATCAGTTATTAATCTCGTATGAGCTAGTGAAAAAGGTTGACAACAGAAAGTTCCTGAGCCTTATACTTACTCTGGGGAAATCTTGGCAGCGCGATGTAGAAATCGAGTAACAGCGACATCTTAACTCTATTGTTTTCTTGTATGAAAAATACATTCAAAATTAGCATTATTTTAGATTACTAACGCCATCTGTTGCCGAGTAGCTAACACTTCATTCATCTCATAAATATTATTTTGCATTAAACTAACTTCTTGACTAACTAATGTGTACTTAACGGTTAGACATAGATTTTATAAATCGAGTAAATGTATGTTCATGTGAGTCAATGAGATTTAATCAGCCGAGAAAGGCGCGTAAAGCTACTAAGTATGCGTCTGTAGTTTTTACAAGCTTTTATTTAACTTGCACTGTTCGTAGTACAGTCACCGGCAATAATATACAATCCAACATTGGGCGCAAAAATATCTGACACGCTCTTATACCTCTGGTAATAAAGACGTGTCAGATATGTTTGCGCCCAATGGTGGATAATATATTATTGCTGGTGACTATACCTATGTAAGTTATCCGCTTCAAAATTTGCAAGTCAATTTTGACCCAGTTCCCGTTAATAGAATTTGGACCACATATTATGTAAACTGGTAACAATACAATATTATGGTTTATGGTATCTAACAGCTGGGGCCCTAGCCAATATGCAAACGCTACTAACGTTTTACTTTTCTATCACTCGAAATTTATGCGATGAAAGTTGATCGAGTGGTTTACCACGCACGAGAATATCATCCCATACATTTTGAGTGGGACTCGGCATCCGAAGTTTCGAATTTAGTGTTCTGATTTATTTGGATTATTTTTAACAAATTAGTTTTACCAATTTCGTTTAGGTATGTATGTACCTAACGACTTCTTGCGCATTTATACAAGAGCGCAAACCGGGAGACGGCGGGGAAGAACTTCGAAGATCTACCTATTTCGTACGAAATTACATGGTTTCTAATGCGAGGTTTACACGGGTCGACTTTAGACTGTCTACTAGGGAATGCAAATAACCGGTTTTAACCGGTTTTAACCGGTTATTTTCATACATAAACGGTTAATAACCGGTTAAATTGCATTCTCTACTGTCTACCGTCTCAATGGCAAGTCGACTAGGCCGCAAGTGACTACAGTCGCAAACCCCAAAGTAGAGCAGCATCCGACTTTGGCCGCACGGCGACCGGGCGCATGAGGCTGGTGACTAAAATCCACCGTGCAAATTTATGCTCAGGGGTGTGATTATCTCAAAAACGCGGTCGGACGAACGAAGGAGTGAATGTCGCAGCGGCGAGTTTAAGTAGTCCGGTCAGAGCGAACAAAACATGAAAATATTTATTTACTATGCACATCTGTGTTTGGGTCATCAATTTACATACGTGTACCAAATTTCAACTCAATCGGTCCAGTAGGTAGTTTCGGAACAAATTGGATGTAACACACGGACAGACGGACAGACGCACGACTGATCCTATAAGGGTTCCGTTTTTAATTTTTTGTACGGAACCCTAAAAAATATAAAAACCGGCCAAGTGGCGGTACGAAACCCTAGGTGTGCTAATACGACTCGCGCTTGACCATTTTTTATGAAGACATGATCATTCAAGCATTTTAATTGAGGGCCTCGGTATTATCAACCTGTTTAGTTCCAGAGGCGTGCAAAATGAAAACCCAATGTCACGATAAAATCCGTGTAATTAAGGTGTAATTTGTTAATTAGAGGATACTGAGGTTAATCGGCACTTAAACAAACCGGCTCGGTTTTAATTTTTTTTACTTTGTTCTAGCAATAAAATTAAATGATGATTTAATTTGATTGTTTAGTTACAATACTAATTAATGATTAATGAGCGCCATTTTACCACACTGCCAAAGAAGGTTACCCTCCTTGTTTTTAACATGTATGTATGTACTGTACTCGTATGTACGTTGTATGTGGAGGCTGAAGGGATACCTAAATTTTGAAGAGCAAAGTGTGGTTAGGTTTGTATTCGCAAGTGTCACTGGATACTTTAATTTAAAAATATGCCAAAAATTATATGGAAGTATGATGGGCGTTTTGTAGTGAGGGTCAAATTGACGAGGGTCATTTTATACTTTGTTGGACATTGTAATCTTTTAAAAAACTTTGTCTTAAAGGAATTCTATCCCGGTTTTAATAATACGTTCCCATTGAAATAAGTTTATCGAAAAAAAAAGAATGGTATTAGTACATTACTACAAAGGCCGGGACAAAAGGGGTTGCCGGCCGAAGACATATAGACGGTCGAGCAAAGCGAGGCCGGATAGGTCTGAGGCGGGCAACCCCTTATTTCCCGCCGAGGTATGTATAGTGTTTTTCTCAAACATATAATTTCATACAAACATAGAAAAACAAAATTTACAACGTCACATACTAGGAGTGCATAAACATTAAAAGTGACCTACAGTGCGCAGACATCCGCGCTGTGTCGGGTGCGCCCGCCCGCCCGCCTGCGATGCGATGCACCGCGCTAGCCTCCTAATTACATCTGCGCTCCTGGTACTTTATTTAAATATGCAAACGCTTTGGTTGGATGCACGGCTTAGAATATTAAAAACAAGTCAGCTATTTAGCCTGTTCATAAACACAGATGCCATGTTTAAATGAAAATAAAAAAATCGTTTATTGATTTTTTTAATACTCATAGTGGCAGAATGTCATAATGCCTGTGCCACAAATTTTTGTTTAATGGAAATTAAAAAAGAGGACTTTGCCGGCCTAGGCCTGCACGATTTGTATGAAATTCCATTAACGACCTCTTGTCCTAGCTGCACCTGAAACGTCATACTTCGCAGCCTATTAAGGAACATAACATCAAAAATCCATAGCATGTTTGAGAAAAGAATTTTTACAAAAATGCTATGTATCTTGCCATAACACCAGTAATTAGAGGACAGTAGATTGAAGTTCCTGGACAACTATCGAAAGTATCCAGTAAAGTCGAGTAATTTCGAATTCGGAATCAATAAGTGTGCATTACTGCACAAGTATTGAAATTCCATAACATAATTATCATATTATCTGAATTTGAAAATAAAACAATTTTATTCGCTTTATCATTAATTTTTATATTTACTACATAAAAATGAAAAACTGAACATTCAGCTCTACAGAGGTCGGCAGCTTGTTTGATGAAAGTTTTTATTGTTTTTTTAATAGTCAATCTTTAAGAAAAGGACTATTCCACCATTATGAGCCATCCTGGACTCGTATGTATAAAAGCCCTCGCCTCGAGCTTTTACCGTCCAGGAAGGCTCACTTACTGGTCTTTTCAGTAATGTACTAATCTCTTTGTACATTACTGCAGTAATGTCTGAATCTATACCTACATACAGGTTACCAAAAAGCGACTCTTCACAATATAGGCAATTATAAAACATATCCTAAATTGTAGCGCATTCAGACAGTGTTGTTAATTCGTTTCCACCACTTTGCTCCAAAATCCAAAGTTTAGATTCGTTTTTATCATCAAAACTGATAAAAATGACGAGATTTTTGTTAATTGTTTGGACAAAGCAGGGCCTGCAGCACAGCACTCCAAAGTCGAGAACTGGGATTTTTAATAAAAGCACCTGCATAACGCCATCCGAAAATGGCGGATACCCGATCTTTTGCAAGGTACTCTTTTTCATACACATTTACTGGAGTTAATTGATATTAGGTTATGAATAGTTAATTATGTGATTCAAAAAAATATGCTACTCGTACAATAACAGTGTACAAACAATAAAAAGGTAAAAACATAACTGGCCTCCTTTGGATACTAAATAAAAAAAATTAATCAGTTTTTGAACTCAGTTTCTTTTATAGATCTATCGATCGAAGTAAAGTGAAAATAATAAAACGAGATTAAGAAACTTGATTATTGGATTATTATAATTTGTCTCTATCGCGGGATAAATTATTGACCAGCTGTAGTATCGCCCCGCCCCGGGGTCCTCTAGCACCTCACTTACCAAACGTGTACCAAATGGTACAATCTTCTGATCTGACACGCGTAACAGTTGCATCAATGAAGGATGAAGTATTTCAAATGGTTTTCTATATTTGTCATTGCAATAATATTTATCGAAATAGTCAGCAGTCATAAAGCATATAAGTTTCATTTCGGTAAAAACACAATTTTAATTTGATTTGCCAATTTTCCGAATATCTGTGATATCTGTTTCAGTTGTTATAAGTATATATTTTAATTTCTTTCCTTTTTTTGTCAAGTCATTATAAAGTACTTTGTCAGGTTTTATACATTATTTACGTCACGTGCGGTGTTATTTTATTATACATGTCAGAATCACCCATTTAGAATTAAATTAAGTCATTTTTATTGGTTTCCATTTTGTAAAAAAAAAACATTAAGGGTAAGTATAAAACCATTGGTCAAGTAAAAAACGTCATAAATCTAAAGTCAAGTTCGGTCGGCCGACCGAGTGAACGCGGCGCAGCTTATACAATAAACCGGCGAGTTTAGGCAGCCTTATATACGTTCGATCTTATCGACAGAAGCCCTGCTACCTAATTGAGAATGCACGCGCTAAAATGTGTTTTCTACGCTAGAACGAGACTACTTAAACTCGCCGGTTTGTATTATAAACTGCACCGCGTTCAATCTTTCACTCGTTCGACCGATCGAACGCCGTTTTTAACGGCCAAACCCTATATTCAAACCGCGGATAGATAAGGCTTACCTCGGGTTAAAATTTGACATTTGCCCATACAAAATGCATCAAATTTTTAACCGAAGTAAGTAAGCCTATCTATAAAGTCGCGCTCAATAGAATTTGCGAACTATGTAAACAAATTAGTACTGTTTGACAAATAACCTCAAATATTCACCAAGCGTGTTTTATTAAAAATAACGTATAATTAATAGTTATTTCATGTTAAATTTAATATGAAAATAATGATTTAGTATATAAATCGTTGCAAAGACCTCACTTGATCTTTAAAAGTACGTGATTATCGATTAATCATGGTGAATTGGTTCGTTTGGTTTTGTTTATATAGTTCGCAAATTCTATTGACGGCGACTTTACGCGGTTTGAATATAGGGTTCGGCCATAAGAGAATAACACCCCAGCCTGCTAGCAGCTGTAGCGTTCATTACCAGTATCATTAAAACCTTAATAACTCTAAGGTCTCTGCCCACCACACCGTACCATACCATGACCGTACTATGAACGTATCAGGCCCGGAAGGTAATTAGTATTAAAATGTTGGTCGGTGACGGAACGGTCTAGTCTCATACTTTTCAATACAAAGTTTTTGTTTTTGTCTGACACGTTCCTATTGCGGTCATGGTGTGATACGGTGTAGGGGGCAGAGACCTTTAAACTAATTGATATATATATATATATATATATATATATATATATATATATATATATATATATATATATGTATATATATATATATAAGTTAAAAGCTTTCTCATTCTTCTGAGACAACCTGTATAGATTATAAATATATAGATTATCAACATGTATTTGTATGTACACAATTACGTTTTGTAGGCAGAGATGATGCAGATCGTCCTTACCTTCTATATGAATTTTATGATACGACTGCAATACCAGATGATTACATTGAAAACTATATAACTGTAAGTTTGATAAAAAAAAATGTATACCTTTATATTTATTATTTATGTCGGCGGACGATCGCATAATCCATTTACTCGCGAAACTCCCGGTTTTGGGTGCGTTTCCACCAGAGATGCGCATACGAGTATAAGTATAAGACGCGAGTCCGATTCTCACGTTGACATCACGTTAATGAATTCAATGATTGGGTTGTAATACTTAGGGCCTGTTTCACAATCGTCAAGTAACGCGTATCTGACACATAAATTTAGCCCTTTCCTTTTGTTACACTTGAACATAGACAAGGAGAGAGCTAACTTTAACTGACACATAAATTTACTCGTCGGTAAGTACCATTTTATACTATAAGCGTACTGGTTTTTACTTTGTAATAAAAAAAAATGTTTTTAAGCTTCCCGAGAACTCAACTATAACATTTGTTGCCGTTGAAGTACAGAGCCACTTAAAGCCTAGGGTCAAATACAGGAATAAGGAACATCTGGTGAGTATAAGTTTTCACTGGGATAAATCGCTAAAACCCTTTACCTATGAAGTGAAAGCATGGGGCAAATTGAAGGATATAGGTCCGAATGGTGAATTCCTTCCTGATGAACACCTACACCCCTCTTCGGTGGACTTAAATAACTGATTGGACTTAAATAACTTAAATAAATGATTTGAACATGATATCGCCGTTTTTATTCTTATTGGTCAGTTATACTCGGACATGGTTATCATGTACAGTCAACCAATTTGATTCCTAGGCCACTATGGACATTGTCAACGTGACGTTGTAAAGCAAATCATTGGAAGTCTCTTATACGTTTTGGCAGTCAACGTCACTAACATAGTCCATAGTAGCCTAGAAATAAAATTGCTTGACTGTACCAACGAGTTTTTCTAACTTAAGTAAGTACAGTAACCAGTGCTCTTGCCGTGAAGGAAAAACATCGTGAGGAAACCTGCACATTCGAACAGCTTAGTGCGTACGACGGTAATTGCACAAAAGATCCTTAAGGGGTCTAAGTGTTTTCGAAAGGACCCATCATAAGCCGTACTGTTAAACGCACAGTAATAGAATCCAGAAACTACAAATAGGGTTACCAAATCTTTGTTATAGAATTCATCTTGGTCGAGAGTTTAGGTCAACTGCAAACTGCAAGTATATGCTTAAAAAAGTTTAAACTGCTAGCCATCACGGCGTTTAGCTTGACTTTTAATACAGTCGAGTTCTTTAGGTGTATACACTTTAGTACCTTGCCATATATGAAATGTCACAACGATCAAAGTGGCAAGGTACTAAAGTGTACATCTTTTTGTATATGTATACTTTTTTTATTACTTTGCAACTTGAATAATAACGAAATCATGATGGGGTGTTTCCTAGTCTTTAATTTTACACAATTTTTAGTGCGTCTACACTTCAGAAACAAACCTGTTAGTTTTTTTTGTATGTTTTGTAAATAAATATACATATAAATATATCGGATCAGGAGGCTGATTAAGTGGATCACCCAACATAACGGGAGTGTAGGCGTGGAAATGGTTGTATACAAAAAGTAACTCTCACAATCAATAAACTTAATTTAAGTAAATCGATGGTACAAAATGTAACGAATATCACGTAAACGAAACGTAACGACAGTTTCAAGGGTCGACCGCACTCATCGAAGGCTGGTAGCAGAATGTTCTTCGGAGCTGCCCCACCTGCGCCAGTTGCGAGCGCCTTCCGGTAGTTGTAAAGCGCTTGCTGCGCTTCGTTTTCCTTCCGTGACCATGACCATCTCCGACACGGCCATCCTGCGACTTACACACGTCCTCGTAAAAGAAAGTTACCACATTATCTGGGTAAGGCCGAGGGATGACTTGACAATAGACCACTTTAGGGCGCTCGGCACAATTGGCAGACATATACGAGTACTACGTTAGGATTGAGATAACTTCCTGTCAAATTTTTTCAAGTCGAGGAGTCCATTCAAAGTGATTTTTTTCTGACGTCAAACGGTACAGGGGCCCCATTAAGGTAGAGAATTTAGGAACAAATTGGCGGAAGTAAGTCGCAAGCCCTATAAACTGCCGGAGCTGTGATACTGTTTGAGGTGGTGGAAGGGCAGTAAGTGCATCGATCTTGCGTCGGTTTGGCCTAATCTCGCCTGCCTGAATCTTGTAGCCTAGGAATTCTAATTTTGATTTCAAAAAGGAGCATTTTTTGAAGTTAAACGAAAATCCGGGCTTTTTTTAAAGCTTCCAGTACTGTTTTTAGTCGTTGTAAACCTTGATCAACGGTCTCAGAGACAATTCAATTTCATCCGCATAAACAATGACATAGGAATGAATCTCTATGTCTCCTAAAGCCTTAAAAATAGCTCTCTGAAACACAGACAATAAGACATAACATTCCTCAAGCCAAACGGCATAGTTAAGTATTCGAATTGGCCATGTGTTATAAATAAAGGCGCTCGATCGATTCAGGATGTACCGGAATCAAATGGAAATCACTAGCACAATCAGGCTTGGTAAAATAATGAGCACTGTTAAGGCGAGGTATTTGATCAGATATTAATGGAATGTGCGGTGTTACTGTGTGTATTCGTTTTTCCTTTAAATTCATTAGTGTAAGTGCTTTGTAACCGTACTAGTTAAACAATAACCCCCTTACTAGTAAACGTTGAGTAACGTTGGAATAGCTATACAATGTTTTGTCCTTATCTGTCATTCACAATGACAGATAAGGACAAATCATTGTATAGCTATACCACCGTTACTCAACGTTTATTAGTAAGGGGGTAAATAAATATTAAATAATCTATACATATAATAAAGTTGTAAAAGAGAAAATATCTGTACATTCGAGATATATGAACTTAAAAATACTGTATAGGGGCCCTCAGAATGAGCAGCAGAACACGTTTCTACACTTTTTAGAGCTGTCTGTTTGTCTGTTTAATTTTGTTTCTCCTCGCATCAATTGAAAACCACTGAACCAATATGATACTATGGTTTTCACTAAAACGTTTCAATAAACGGTGACCAGGTTTAAATATAATAAAAAATTAAGATATGATAATTAAAGGGAAGGTAAAGAGGGGAACGGAATTGAGCTGAGGGCCCTGCCAAGATGCACTACGCTAACTAGAGTTTCTATTCGTTTCGTGTTTAAACCAATCGCGCCACTGGTAGATGACGTGATACGAAAAGTCAGGTGATCTACCAGTGACGCGATTGGTTAAAAACGAAACGAATAGAAACGCTAGTTAGAGTAGTGCATCTTGGCATGGCCCTCTGGTTACTTGAAAGTTTGTAAAATTACTCTTCGTAACAAATTATACTAAGGGCCTGTTTCACAATCAACAAGTAAATTTATGTGCCAGTTAAAGTTAGCTCTCTCAAGTGTAAGAAAAGGAAATGGCTAAATTTATGTGTCAGATATGCTTTACTTGACGATTGTGAAACAGGCCCTAAGTATACCTGTTTCAGGATTTCTCGATTAAAGTTAAAACAACTAAGAAATTATTAAATTGGGCAAGTTGTAGGTATTTCTTTAAAACCCTATTCGAGGGCCGTCGATTACTTTAAGTGATTGCAAATATCTAAAAAAAAAACTCCCTTTATTACATCGAAACTTAATTCAAAGATTTTTAAAAACTCAATGTACAAAATGTTATAAAATGTAAAGATAAATTATTCCAATACGTTGTTGTAACAAATGTGACGACATGATGATGTGACATCAAAGAAAAGGACAACCATATCCCTCCCATAGCTGGAGCGATCAAGACAAAAAAGCACGCCATCATAGATTAACGTTACAGAAGCGACGTTGTGATTGAAACTAACAGTGTCACGTTGATGCTTTGAATCATTGTTTTAATGCGTAATATCGAGAGTTAAAGTTCGAATACACATAAGACAATATTTAGACAACCAAACTCCTATTTTTAACTTAGTTTTTGATCATTAAGTAATTATTCTCTTCTTTGGGTTCCGCAGCATTTAAATCAAAAGAGATATCTTGCAATTTCGTCATGTCCATCAACATATGTCACAAATACCACCTTTTTTTGGGTGTTAGGGTAAACGTACCAGTGAATGAACAGTGTTAGTGAATGAACAAAGTGAGCATATTTTCGCAAAATAAGAATTCTGTAAATTTCTACACAACAAAGTATTTTTTTTTAGATGAGCAACATTACTAGTAACATCATGGTAACATTGAATTCAACTCAGGTGCATTAGTTGCAAAATAACAGATACTCAAAGTGGACGTTTCGCAGACGTGTTTTCGTTGTATGGGGCAGTAGTTAGCGGACGGTAAGAGGACCTTGTGTTTGATGTGATACTGTACTTATTCCAAACAACAACGACCCGTAGTATGTGTTTATTTCAAGTCTTAAGGATATGTTTTTTCTATTTACGGACCATGACATGTGTTTTTCTTTCAAATTGCCATTTTAAGCAAGTGTTTTATAACTGGATCACAGTAACCGCTAAAACCAATGAATGAACCGCGGTGTTCATTCACTAGAACCGTGTGAATTACTTATTTTACAATATTGTGCGTTTTCGTTGTTGTATTAATGTTTATTTTTCAGAAACATATCTGTTAATTGATTGTCCGTCATATGGCCAGTATTCGAACAAACTCATAAATGCTAAAAATGTTCGTTCATTCACTAGTTTATAATGTCCAGTAAATGAACTACCATCAATACGACTTGTTCATTCATTGGTTTCGCATAACATTTAAGAGCCAGTTAATGAACGATCGTTATTTTACAAGAAACTATTATACCTATAGCGTTTTCAGGTGGGAAAGTGGCACGTCAATGAATATTAAGTAGTAAAATATAATTTTTTTACATAAATTAAAAAAAAGAAAAAAACATAGTAAACAATTAGACATAGTTCATTCACTGGTTTCATTTGTTCATTTACTGGTGTTTTCATGTTCATTCACTGGTGTTTTGGGTCGTTTTCGGCTAAAATAGCTATAACTTGAAATTTGGCAATATCATTATAAAACAAACGTTATATAAGCAAACTAGAACACTTTCTTGATTGATAAGGACAATAATATTTGTCAGTAACTGCTTTAATTTTATTTAAAAAAATATTTAAAGACGAAAATCTCCTTAAGGGTTCATTCACTGGTACGCTTACCCTAGTTGTTTATCAATCAGATTATGAGACAAAAAAATAATTTTTCACAACACTGCTCGGAAATATGGCCATAGATGGTCTTGTTTGGGGTCACAAAACGTCACTTATAAGGACACACCAAGAATGTTTTTCTCGGCGTGTTTGCTGATTGGTCGAGAACATTGTTGTCCAACTTTAAGAACCAATGAAAATCAAACAATCAATTTTTGTGTCAGCTCCTTAAAATGAAAAATTGAAATCGACCAATCAGAACACACCATTTTGTGTCGTAAAATATTAGGTGTATTTTTGCTAAAAGATACACAGACTAAAAACTATGTCACTGCTTTTTTTTAAATGTAATTCATACTTGGCCCCTAATCTCGAACCACTAGAGCTGAAATTACATGGGAGATATGGCGAAACAAATACAATTTTATATGGAGTTCACATCTTTATCTCGAATGTTAGTTAGTTTATTAATCTCGAGTGCCACGAGAACAGGGGTCCAGATTTAAAAAAAGTTATCTATGGTAAAATTGGCGGTGATACAGCTTCTATACTACCTTTGAAAAACCGACGACAATTGACTAACACTACTTATTGAGTTTTGAATATGATTTTTTATTTTATTTCCTCTCAGTAGTTGTGAAAAGCACTATGTCTGCCTCGGTAGAAAGTGCAATTTATGGACTCGTACACTAGAGGGCCTCAACTACGTTTCGGCCCTCTATATGACTCGTCCAAAAATCGCGTACTTTCTATCCTCTGCAACAATGTACTATTGTTAGTAGTAAAAAAACAGTACAGAATAAACTAACCCTAATAAACTTTTTTGAATTAATGCTTTAATTTCAGATTCATAGCGTTCCATAGATTGTTAGTAACATTAAATCTTATTATAAATTGGTAATTATTTGTCTAAATTGTACAATTTATTAATGTATTTCTTCTATAACTTCTGCCACCCAGTGTGACAACATGGGACAGGCTTTTTAGATTCGGTTTTGTTAGTCTATGTCAAAATCGACGGTCGGTGTCAGATTGACGTTGACATATCCAGATATTATCATTTTTTCCGCCATTTTTAAGACTTCGTCAAGGCTTATCTATATTATGATTTTTTTATCACACTTACTCAGAAAGGATGTTATAACACGAATGCGTATAGGGCACTTATAGCTGATTTAGCTCCCGCGGAAGTTATGGATTTGTATAACTCCGTAGGGAGTCATGAGTTTAGTTTTAAAATATAGAATCCACTCGTACATCATTTCAGACTAAGGAAGTGTAAAATCAGCCAAGGTTTATTTCCTATATTCAAAACTTGGCTACAAACCTATTTTACTGTATAATTAAACTTATACGGTTTTATCTGCATTATATTTATATTTTACCGGTAAATCGGTACAATCTGGCAGGATGGCCAGTCAACATAGGAAATTTAACAGACAGACATAGAGACAGACAGCCAGACAACGGAGTGATCCTATAAGGGTTCCTTTTTTCCGTTTGAGGTACGGATCCCTGAAAAAGCCTTGGCAATATTGCCGCCATTCTCGGAAACTTGCCTATGTTACCGGCAATATTGCCGGTGGCAGTATGCTGGGAATTTGGGAAATTGGCAACGGCACATCTGACATCACTAACGAACGAATTAATGTAGATATTTATGGAAAACACTTCTACCCGGCGACTTTTCTCCGTAAATGTACTAAAATTGTATAAAAATTCCAAAGATATCGAAGACTAAAAAAAAACGTGTATAGAAAACCGATCGGTCACAACTTCGCCAGACATTGTGGATTGAGCCCATAGAAATTACTTGTAGCTGCGATGGTGTCGAATCGATTAATATCGACCGTGGCGCCGCCGGTGATCGACAGCACAAGAAATGCACTTACATGGCGCGTAAATGCAATCATCGGTTTGCAATTGCTTGCTATATTATTAAAATATGACTTGGACAATTGTATTTCATTATATACTCGCGTTTTCAGTTGTTGTTTCTTATTGTTCTTTTTTCGAATATGGTACGTATTGCATTGTTTTTATTGACGTTTTCGAACACAGCTCGATAATAACAGCGCCTCTATTCTATCAACAATCCAAACCGTATTTGTATTGTCAACGTTTTGATAGCTCTTATTTAATTGACAGTAATGGCGACCGAGTTAGAAACGATTCCATTATAGGTTGAATATTATTTAGTTTTTACCGCCTAAATTTAGAGGCCCTGCTTTGTGATTGTGGCAGAGAGACGGACGAGAGTTCTGTTCCGTCATAGATGCTTATACTTAAGGGTTCCGTCTTTCCTTTTAAACTACAAAATCTAGAAAAAAAAAAACTTGTTACTCATATGGAAGAATTTGCCTTATATCGACATGACCGCTTATTGTTTATTGTGTTACCTATTTTTTTTTATTTTTTTTTTCAAGTTAGTTTATTTTAAATATCTAGTAGATTAAGGGCCTGTTTCCCAATCGACAAGTAAATTTATGTGTCATTTAAAAATGGCTCTCTCCTTGTCTATTTTTAAGTCTGATAGGGAAAGGGCTAAATTTATCTGTCAAATATGCTGTACTTGTCGATTGTGAAACAGGTGGTAAATGACAAAATGTTTCAGGAAACCACGCCGTATTGGAAGTAAAAGCTTTTGAATATATTGGAACGATACCAGGATACATAGCAGATTTCAGATTAAATATGACAGTAAGTGCTCTCGGTCACTGTAGTGTTTACAATCCAACGAAGTTCTCCAATTTTAGTGGTGGGAGGACCTTGTTCAGTGTGCTTCCGGATCGCTACCACTATTTTAGCCTTAACCTGCCGACAAACAGCAGTGTTCGCATTGTTGTGTTCCAAGGGTTTGCAAAGTCCGTTGAATTTGCCGGATCCGGATAATACGGATTTGGGGACATGACGGATCTGGGTATCCGGATATTTCGGATAATAACGGATCTCAGAATTAAATAAAGTATACTTCGATTTATAATTACGATTTATTAAGATTTAGATGCACGCACGACACACGTAGATTTTAAACGGGTAGGTACACTACATAATTCCGAAGAGTCATAATTCCGAATTGATCTAAATTCCGAATTTTCATAATTCCGAACGCATTTTTTTGATAGAAGACTAGATTTTTTGATATCGCTTATAAATTAAACCTAACCTAACCTATGTATGACAAATAAATTATGCATTTAATCTAAAATAGCTCCAGCATAACATAGCTTTCGGAAAAATTAAAATTCGGACAAATGAATATTCGGAAAAAATAATTCGGAATTTTGAGGTGTTCCCATTTTAAACATATAAAATCACCAAGGCTTTTTGCAAAAATAAATGCCTACATACTTATTAATCTGTAACACTACAAATTTTATCGACTGCAGACAACTGTGACGCCTATTTTAGCCGAGCGGTACAGATTGCGCCGGAATTCAGAATAAAGAAAATAGAAAAAAAAGATTATTAATCAGATGTTAAGTAATCTAAAAATTAACAATACTCTTAGGGACAAATATAACCACACCACACCAGTCACCCCACACTTTAAAATATATAAAATCAACAAATATTGAGTACCTACTCAATCTAATATACATTCTAGGATAACTTTTTTTCTGATTGTTTTGTAAATCGAACAATAACAACAACTATCTATCTATTAAAACCTCGCCAGGCGGTTCTTTAATCGGTGTAGCTAGCTAGATATAGTGTGTCAAGAAAGTCATGACATGGAAATAGGCTATTTGACAACATTGAAAATACACTACAAATTGTGGTCATCCTATTAGATAATAGCGTAAAACAACATATTTCACTTTATTTTAAACTAAATTATGTATACTTTTTTGGAAATTACACAAAAAAAATGTAATATTTTTTGAAATTTTATCTGTGGCAGAAACGCTATGTGACTGCTTTGTAGCTGTGGTTACTCGCTGGTGACGTCAAACGCAAGTAACCACAGATCATAAGGGCATATCTCTTCAAATGTTTTTTTATTGTTTACTTGCGTGTGACGTCACACTTGTCATATGGCCAGCGCCATGATAGAAACAGCGTTTTAAGCGCGGTTTTGAAAATTTAAACTTTAACATACATTTTTATTGATAATACAGTGAATGTCACGGAAATATCAATGTAGTGTGCTTCTTATGTAATAAAGAATCATTTAAAAAGGTTTTCTAAAATTAGTCAAATAGCCTATTATTTTATAATTAATCCAAAGAACTGAATTACAATATAAAACAGCATAATAAAACACAGCAATATAGTAATAATACGTAGTCTGTTTACTTTATTTTTTATTATGCTATTTTATTTTATACTCTAAGAGAGGCGAGCTTTTTGAATTGAAAACACTATACATTGATTTTTAAATTAAACATGCCTTCCTTTCAACTTTACATTCCGTTTTTGTTTTCGCGAATAAGACTGACTTTGTGACTTTAAAATCTAGGCAGCTTATCTCGTGTTATATTGGCTAAGTTGAGTCTCTTGTTGAATAAGTTGTATTAAGTACTTAGCCCGTGTGGTGCCGGGTTTAGAATGTTGCCACTCCATATCTTCCATTGGATGTCGTAAGAGACGACTAAGGGACTTAAGGCTGTGTAGTGCTGTTAGGCGATGGGTTTGCAACCTGTCACTAATACACTGGATAACATCTTAGCCTGGTTGTGCAAAATGTGGTCACAGAATTATCAACAAGTTTTTGGAGTTGTTGGTGAGTTTGTGGCTCTGCCTACCCCACTCTGGGAATGAAGGCGTGAGTTTATGTATGTATGTATGTAAGTACTTATCGTCTTTCCATATTCGTTTTTAGGATTCCGTAGTCAAACTAAGAACCCTTATAGTTTCGCCATGTCCGTCCGTCCGTCCGCAGCCTAGCTCAGAGACTCTTAGTACTAGAAAGCTGTAATTTGGCATGAATATACATATTAGTCACGCCAACAAAGTGGTAAAATAAAAACATGGGAAAAAAAATTTTTTTTATTGGAAGTACCTCGTAACGTGGGTAGGTATGTTTTTTTTTCTCGTCTACGCCATAGTGTGGGGTGTTGTTGGATAGGACTTTAAAAAATATAGCTGGTTTGTGAAAACAATATTTCGATTAAGGGATCCGTTTATGAAATATTAAGCTTTAAAGCGCAAATTTTTGGTGTTAAGTGTACCGCCCCTACAGCCAAAAAAAAACTACAAATACTAAAAATCTGAAAAATATATTCAATGAAAGCGCATATATAACGAATTTGAAAGAAAAACTATTACGAGTAATTGATTTTTGAGATACAGGCGATAAAAGTGTTTATACCTACTAAAATTATCTAAAACGGCACCAAGTGACTTTAAATAGAAAATTAGTTACCACTTGTTGTTTTTATGTTTGTAGTACTTAGCAGCGTCGGAACGCTGCACTGAGCATGGTCCGACATGCTCTTGCCCGGTTTTTGTTATATTTTCGAAGATAGAGCCTACTTGTTACTTTATTATAAATAAAAAAATATTTGATATAATGTAATAATTTTTTACCGCCTGCCGTCGTAATTTTTAACAGACTTCAAAAAAGGAGGAAGTTCTATGTTCCACTGTATGTAGTTTTTTATATATGTTCACCGATTTCTCTGTCAATTGTGGACCAATTTTGAATAGTCTTTTTTTGTTTGACAGGGTATAGTCGAAGTCGTCCCATTGTCACCAAATCTGCATCTGATGAGGGGATCCGTGGGGAATTGAGGGAACTCCCCAAATGTTATAGGCATACATTACATATAGCGATTTTAGTATTTCAGTAACAAGTCCAGCATTTGCATTCAGAAAGTATCTTTTGGTGAAGTGGGACTGATGATAAGACCATAGGTAGCCACCGGAACTCCTCAATTCGGGAATAAAAAACAGCACAGACAGGTGCCCTAAACATCTGCCACGAGCGACTGTATGACCAAATTGAGCCACGCAGTATGTATACTGCAGAGGGTAGCGATTGGCCCAGTTTTCGGTCGTAGTTATATTAAAATACCAAGTGCGAGTCGGACTCGCGCACCCAGGGTTATATGGTTAGAAAACGCAAAAGAAAAAATCTCATTTTGTTATGAACTTTTTTAGGGTTCCGTACCAAAATGGTACAAAAGGAACCCTTATGGTGAGACTTCGTTGTCTGTCTGTCTGTCTGTCTGTCTGTATGTCACAGCAGATTATCTCAGCAACTACAAATGCTATCAACTTGAAATTTGGCATAGTTGTACAACTTGCTTGCCCGCAACTATTTTTAGTAAAAAAAATGAAATTAATTTTATTAATAATTGAAATGGGGTCTAGAATGGGGGGTTGAAAACTGAAAGTGGTTCGATTATAGCAAATGGAGTGTCATATGAAAGGTCTTAATCTGTGGATTTCAAAACTATTTTTTTGGAAAAAATTATTTGATGTACTTTTTGATTTATCGCCAAAAATGTACAAAAAATGACCGTTCGGCGCTTTATCTCCGAAATTTATTAATCAAAAAATCTGAAAAAAATCCTGACGTATAGATAATTACTTATATTTTATGGCAAAAATAAAATGAAGTGTTAATTATTTACAGTTTTTGAGTAATAACAAAACAACTAAGAAAGATAATCTGTATTAAAATTTAGGCTAGTCAAAATGGACCTTATTGCCTGGAAAATAAAGCTCATAACAAAATGAGTATTTTCTTTTGCGGTTACCAAGCATATTATCTTCAATACGGAACCCTCGGTGCACGAGTCCGACTCGCCCTTGACCTGTTTTTTTTTCTATGCAATAAGGGCCATTTGAAGAGCCTAAAATTTAATACAGATTTTAAAATTTTTAGATTTTTTTTCCAAAACTGTAAAATTTGACTTCATTTTATTTTCGCGTTATATATAAATAATTATCTTTAAATCAGGAATTTTTCAGATGCTTAGGTCCATAAACCTCGGATTTTTTGTAAGTTTTTGGCTATAAATCAAAAAGTACGCCACGGAAAATTTTAAACAAAATAGTAGACTGAGCCCTTTCATATGACACCCGGTTTGCTATAACCTAATCACTTTCGTTTTTCAACCCCCCATTCTAAACCCCGTTTTCAAACGTTTAGAAAAAAATATTTAACATTGTTTTTACTAGAAACAGATGCGGGCAAGCAAGTTATACAACTATGCCAAATTTCAAGTTTATACTTAGCTTGTATAGTTTCAGAGAAAAACTGCTGTGACATACATACAGACACCGAACCTCTCACCATAAGGTTCCTTTTTTACCATTTTGGTACAGCACATGTCACAATTAAACAATTATGTTTTTCTTTCAGCATGGCAACCCTAGCCTCGAACAGCAATACACATACATCGGCGCCAAATACTTCGACCCGACTTCGGAAGTTGAAGTAATATACTCTGTGAATGAAACTACTTTGATAATATCTATAGAAATTCCGTATCTGCCCTTCAGCATTGGAGTCACCGGCTTTGCGAAGCCGCTGCCCCTGGCGATCAACGCTAGTTTACCAAACGATTAAAATTACATGTCATACTTAAGTGAATAAAAAATAATGTGACAGTGTATTTCTTCCCTTTCTTTCATAGTAAATTTACCGATTATAGTCCTGACCCTGAGCCATACAACTATCCGTTCTTAAATGATGGCACCAGTGCTATTTATTATTTATTTCAAATCATATTCATAAAAATGATACACTGTGGAACTAAATTAACAAAAATAAGGTACAATTCGAATTGGTTAGGGCGCATAACGTGCCACTCGCAGAATGTCCCTTTGTCCCTTTCGCGAAATGTCCCTTTCCTAAATGTCCCTTGCAAAATGACCCTTCTGCAAAAGGTCCCGTTCGCAAAACGTCCCTTCACTTAAATAAAGTCCCGTTCGCAACACGTCCCTTTCGCAAAATGTCCCATTCGCAAAACGTCCCTTTTGCAAAATGACCCGTTCGCAAAACGTTCCTTCCCATGAGAAGACTCCTAGCCTCTACTTAAACAAGCTTTTTCTAGACGGGACATTTTGCGAATGGGTCATTTCGTAGTCGGGACGTTTTGCGATAGGGGCGTTATGCAATAGGGACGTTTTGCGAAAGGGGTGGGACCTTTTGAGAAAAGGACGTTTTGCGAATGGGGTATTTTACATAAACCATTTGCAGAGAAGACGTTTTGCCAATGGGACGTAATTTTGGTGGAGGGACGTTTTGCGAGTGGGACGTTATGCGCCCTAACCAAAGATATTCAATGTTCCGCGCCGTTTCTGTAGGTAAGCTGTAGATTTGATGTTAAGTGACCAGTCGTGATCACGTCGCGGCACTGAGCCTTCAAAAAAATGTATGCCTACAGCATACGAAAGGTTAATAAGTGTAGAAGTAAAATATGAACAGTTATAAAAATAAAATTGGTCTGTTATTTAATTGTAAAATGTCACTTCAAACATACATCGATACATATTTGATACATATAAACAAACCCTCTTGCAAAGAAAACGGGCACGTTTGTTTTTTTTTAAATAAAAGTATATAGGTCTACCAGAATCTCATGAAAAAAGGGAAATTTAAATTTAGGGCTTGCAACTCCGGGGTCCACATTCTATAAAAGGATGATGCGGGGAACTCAGTCCGAGTAGAAGTCTTTATTTCTTTCGGTATTATTAAATTTTCTAGGACAACATTAAAATATCATGTATGTGCAATTAACTATACATCTATGCGGGGCCTTTATTCAACACAGTAATAACAATATCGTTTTTGATCTGTTATCGTATTGTCACCGTTTTGATAGCTCATATTTACTTGACAGTAATGGCTTCAGACGTCATAACAATACCATAACAGGTCAACTACGATATCGTTTTTACCGTCGGGAATAGAGGCGCAGTGCAGATGGAACGAACAGAGATTTACAATATTAGTAACAATTAGTTACCTACGTAACCCTTTACATCAACTTCGGACTTGCATTTCCTAATAGATAATAAGTGTTAAGGTTAAATTGAAAGAATCGTGTGCTATAGCATATATGTATATTTAATAGGATTTAGTTCGAAATTACTACAAAATTCGATGACATATCGTCTTTTAGCTAACAATACCGCACAGGTCAAAATTAAATTAACTCTTAATTCGCATTCAATCGTTGACTTACGCGGTATTGTTAGCTAAGCGAATATACTGTGCAACTTTAACGTGAATCAATCTCGTATTGTGAGGAGATGTGCGATATTTCTTTTCTTTTTAAATTCCTCATAAAAACATCATGAACACCGTGCCGCACAGCTACGGTTCGCCGTATGGTGGTAATGGGTAATCCTGGAATTAAATGACATATAATTATTAAAGGCTCTAAATATACTTTTTCGTGTTAGACATAAAAACCAAATGGGGTGATAAGTGACGTTTCTGCAAAATGTACAACGGACCTTAAAGTATCAATATTATTTGGCTTCATTTACTAGTCATTTGTAAATACGTCACTAAAACTAAGATTGTGTTCGATTTATATCTTCTTCCTCGCAAATTTTACAGTACACATGATTAACGATTTAACGATATTTTTCGCTTGAGATCGAAGGACTTTTATCACATTACTCTAATTACTAACGCTATATTTGAGTAAAAATAACAAACAAAAACAAACTCTGACAAGCGGTGAAATTTGAATTGACAGGCGTAAGGCAACATTGCCATATGAAAACCGATTTCTTTTAACTTTTAAATTCTGGTAGACCTTTAGCTACTGTCAACTGAGGCTTAGTATTCCGAACGAAAATAAACGTATGTGTGTGATGTATATACGGAATCTCGAATGGATATTCTGAAACGGCATTCCTTTTCGGAATATGGATTCGAGATTCCGTATATACATCACACACATTTCGAAAGACACACATTTCGAACACACAGAATTTTGAAATTGAAGGCAGCTAATCCATTCAAATCAGTGACCCTACCCTACCACACACGTACAGTCAACAGCATAAATAAGTGATCATATATATGTACCTTGTTGTTGTTGTGTTGTTGTGTTGTTGCCTTAATACTTGTGGATTGAAATGTGGTAGTCCCAGAGATGACGTAGCACGCCCTTTTACGAACACCGCTCAATCGAGAATGCCGCCATGTCCAATCCCCTCGTTCGGAAACGTTTTACCATAGAGAAGTCACCTTTACGCCATCTCTGATTCTACCCAGGCAACTGCCTGACGTTTCTTTGACAGCTCTAAAGTTAATCATGAGTGGATCCATAACTGTAAACTGATTGACAGCTCCGACACGGCCGTCCTGCATGTCACTCGTCCTCGGGTGACTCACCTGCAAAGAAATAGCACAAGTAGGCCCTTTTTCACGTATCCTTTTCCAAACTTAACCGTGTGAAGCTCGACACTTGTTTTTGGCAGAATTGTGCTGTTAATCAGCTACAGAAGCCATAAAATAAAGAAGTGAAGTGAAGTGAAGTAGGCCCTGAAACGCTCGGCCGTTTCTGACCTCTCATCAAGAGTTCAGAAATAAGCACGTCGTTTAATTAGCCGAGTTAAATATTAACATTTTAGCATGTTCTCAAAAAAGTACACGTCATACCATCATCTACAACCAACACTCAAACTGTAGGAATACCACATGGACACATCAACATCATCATCATCATCATTTTGCGGGTGGAAGGACCTTGTGCAGGGTCCGTCCGGATCGCTACCACCATCTTATCCATTAACCTACCGCCAAACAGCAGTGTTCGCATTCTTGTGTTCCGATTTGGGGATAAGACCGCCGGTGTAATGACTAGCATAGAGGCATTCCATCTTAGTCCTCAGGGTTGGCAACGCATTTGCAGTCTTAGGATTGCAGTTGCAGTCTTGTGAATGCGAATGTCTATGGGTCACAGTAAATTTTCCACTTACCATCAGGTGGCCTGTGTGCCCGTTTGCGTTCTCTACGTAATATCCTACCTCGCCTTTGAACTTTACGGTGCAGCACACTATTCCCCCAATGTGTTGGCCGATGGCAACGGTTACCAAATTGTTCCCTGGTCATGACGGAAAGGTTAGGGCAGTAGAGGTAAAAAGTCCTAACAACAAAACTCATCTACGTAGTATACATAAAATTTGTATTTTGCCCATACAAGACAATTATAATAAATGTTTGTCATGTTATTTATAATCTGTTAAAGTTACAGCAGAGCGGCCGTTGGGCGGCGCCACTTTTTTGGAATTTTTAGTTTCACTAATTACTGATGGATGACACTACTGTCACCAACTGGTATTATAAAGTGTACTGAGGGTCAAAAATTGTATTGGTCTCTGCCCCGCTCTATGTTTTGTCTATGGTATAAGAAAAAATGGCGATGCCGATGTACATTATTAAAGTGTGTGTTTTTCTAACTGGACGTTTGAATTTGTTCATGGAAAATAAATCCCATTACTAGTGCTACCAGCTATCGAAGAAGTGATAACTACTGTAATATGTTTACTTTACAATGTTTGCTAGGTAATGTTAAGTTTGATAAAAAAATGCAAGCTTACGTTTAATTTGCCAACAAATGGCAATTTACTATGCACAGCTTATGCAGTGATGTGGTTTGGCTGTTCTCAGGCTGACTTTATTATGTTAAGTGTGTAAAATAACTGTACTTTATTTAGTGGTCTAGTTCGTAGGACTTCTTTTAGATGTATAGTTCTAACTATGATGTTCATGATAATAACGAAACTTTGTTTTCTTTTCAAGGTTTATTGTAAAATGTTAAGCTCGATGTAATTTAAGTATAGCCTAATACATGTATGTATTAGTTCGCATTTCCTCCAGGCGGGCAGCATGTTGGCAACACCAACACAGTATTTTTAGATAAGTAAAAAAGTTTGTATTCCCTCTCTGTCTGACATCGGCGACCCCGTTGAAATACACGCAAAATAAGACTCCGGCATTTTAATTTAATTCCACTGACCTCCAGCCCTTACAATACAAAGAAATACAGTCCAGACACCTATTTACACACACCCGAACGGAACTCATAAGTCTTGGCCAAATCGTTACTTATCTTTTCATCTTTAATGTCTGCCATCAGTTTTATTAACTCCGGATCGCGTTGCTGCTCCGCAAGTAACCAGTTATCAGTTACATTATCTTCTTTTTGTTGCGAATGGGTATGGTCAGCAGTTCAGCAGGCGCCTATAACGCAGGTTCTGTAATGGGTTTCGCGAAAAATAGTCCGCGTGTGACATACGGTTGCCATTTACATGCACAATATCGAAATTAAAAGCTTGAAGAAAAGCCCACCACCTGTGTACTCGAGGGCTTAAGTCAAGTTTCTTGCGGGACGCTTGTAAATAACTGCAGTCTGTGACAACTGTAAATTTGCGCCAGTGCAAATAATGTCTAAAGTGTCTTACTGCATTGACTACCGCCAGAGTTTCCAACTCATACGAGTGGTACTTGGAATCGGCGGCAGTCGTGCGTTTGCTAAAATAGGCAACCGCATGGCGTTTATTGTCACAGACCTGCATTAACACTGCGCCGTACCCTAGAGAACTCGCGTCAGTATGCAACTCAGTGGGCTTATCAGGGTCATATAGTACTAATGTTGCCTCTTGGACTCTAGGTCAGGTGTCCAAGTAACATGTCCTTTTGTAGCGCCATTCAATGCATAGAGTGGAGCCATGAACTGTGGAACGAATCTCACCACGACTCACCTCAAAACCTAGGTACTCCACCTTTCCTTCATGAATGAGCATTTTTTGAGGTAACGTACTTATGACCGTCTCCACTCTATTCAACGACTCCTCAACATCAGAACCACCAATTGTCAAGATATCGTCCATATACATACGTGTTAGCTAGCTCTCCTAACGCCTTTATTACAGCACGCTGGAAGGTCGCAAGCGCATTGCAGACACCAAACGGCATTGTGACATACCCGAAGTGACCTTCAGGTGTCACAAATGCCGTCTTCTCTATCAAGTCCTGATGCACCGGTACCTGATGATAACCGCTATGTCTAAAGTTGTAAATAATAGCGTCCGTTCAACCGGTCAATTTGATCTGAGATTAAAGGTGGCGGATATCGATCAGGGACGGTGTTATCATTTATCTCCCAATAGTCTACGCACAAACGATCGGTACCATCTCTTTTCTTCACTAACAATATTGGATTGGCATACGGAGAAGAACCAGGGCGTATTACTTTAGCGGCAAGAAGTTCGTCAATTTTATTACGCACTACCTATACGGGCGGCGGCAAACGGTTTTGTTAAGATCTTTTAATCGGATTTGCATCGGTTCTACATCGACAAGTTTAGTAAAATGACATTGAAATTTATTTAGAATCTCTATCAAACGATTTTTATGCTCACCTGTAATATCAGTTTTGATATTCTGCCTGCCTATTATGGTTGTGTTTATAAATGTGGATTAACATGAATAAAACATCTGTCACTTTCTGACCAGTATATAAGCGCGAGAGTGACGTTTGCTTAATCCACCGCGACCAAGACCACGATAATGCAGGTCCTGAAATGAAACCGGTGAATTTACTTTAACGCATGACCCAACTACCTTACGCTTAACTAGCTTCAAGCAATCCACGGTCATGTTTACGTCTACAACTTGATCTAAAATTTCCCGACCTAACATCACAACGTGTCTTTAGCAGTGATCAGGGAGGACATGAAATAATATCTCTAAAGAAATGTCATTAATTTCAACAACTCTTAACACAGAGTCGTACTATTCTCATTTTTCTGTCCTGTACCCGTCATTGTCACTACATTGTTAAGTCGTTGGCCTCTAAACCTAGTACTAACTGACTCTTTAACAAGTGAGCATTCCGCTACAGAATCATAGTAGAACAAAATGTGCTCACCAAAATGCTTTATTGTTCCGGAGGGTGCGCTGATGATGCACTGGTCCACGCGTCGCTCTGCTGGTGCACCGCCACTCGTTGCCTCATGCTTGTTGGCCGAAGTGAAACAGTGTAGGGCGATATGACCCGGCATGGCGCACTTAAAACAAGTGCGAATTGTTGCTGGCTTCACGTGTCCTAATGCTGAATTGCTTGACGTACCCGCTGATGATATGTTGAGTCGGTTATCCTTCTTAACACGGCAGGCAATAGCTCGATGACCCACATTCCCGCAGTTTTGTCGTCGCGGTTTGAATTGGATCGTTTCCTCAAAAATGTCTTCAATTCGCGTTGCATCTCACTTCTTGTTGTAATATCACTAGTAAAAGCTAATCTTTGCACTCGAGGTTCAATTTGGGCGATATGTGACATTATTGTTGCAACAGCTATCTGCTCTGTTGATAATTCATTCCATCATGACATCAATGATGTCATTAACCTTGCTGCGTATGCAGATAGACACTCGTTTTCTTTCAGTTTGCTTGAACTCAAGTTGATTAAAAAGGCAGCAGCTGTGTCTGAACAATCAAATCTTGCTATGAACATCTGTTTGAAGTCAGCCCAGGTCATTCCCGAAAAAAAAATTGCGACTACCATGTTGACGCGTAACCCTTTAAAGCGCGGCTGAGCGCCATCATAAGCGGAGCACTATGTACGCGTTCATCCGTCACACACAGGTCAACAGGAGACACCCAAAATCGTGCGTCTACATTGGCTTTATTTGGGTTAAATTCTGGCAAAGTAATTTGGGTACTCGTTGTTGCCATTTCTGGTTCGACAGCCTCCAATAAAGCCATAAATTTTTGTTTTGTTGCTCCATGATCATTTTCCACATATTTCCGTCCGTGTCCACATTCCCGGGGCGTTGATTACATCCCACTTCTGATGTAAGATTCCCGAGAGGCTCTTTGGTAGGAATCCCGGGGAGCTCTTTAAAGTGTGGGTCGTCGTTGTCCATGTTCACGTAACACAATATTCGAAATAACAACTCCGTTTTCTAATCGGATAAGTCTTTTAATTAACGCCACAATAATCTGCTCGAATATATCAGGATGCCTTAATACTTGTGGATTGAAACGTGGTAGTCCCACAGATGTCGTAGCGCGCCCTTTTCGACACGCTCAATCGAGATGTCCAATCCCCGGGGGTTGCCAGTGCACCCCCTCGTTCGGTAACGTTTTACCATAGACAAGTCACCGTAACGCCATCTCTGATTCAACGCAGGCAACTGCCTGAAGTTTCTTTGAAATTCTTTGACAGCTCTAAAGTTAATCATGAATTCATCCATAACTGTAAACTGATTGACAGCTCCGACAAATATATATTGCAAAATATTTCGTGGTACAATCGACGCTCCTGACTTCACAACGATTTGCTCCGCATATTTGCCCCGAATAATTACCTTCGCAGTCGTAGTCACAGGCTTTTTACAGGCTTCTGGGTGCCTACGCTTGTCGACTGTGTAAAGCAATTTAAAATAGCTTCAAAAGCTCTGCATGAGGTTGACTGGATCTCGACGATCTCGTCGTTTCTGAACTTTATGAGTTGTTAATTAATTTCATTCAAAATAAAAGAGAATGTTATGACGATTTCGAAGAGGCGGATAAAGAAAGAAGAATATAAACACAGTCAAAAAAGAGTGAGGAAAGGAAGAAACATGATGATGAGAGTCGCGAAGAAGAAGTGTGACCAGTTATTGGGCCAGTTGAACAGGCGCAAACGGCATATGACACGGTGACTGGCAATTTTACCTTTTTAGGTAAATGAAATACATTGTCTGAGGCAGAAGTTAGAAGGAATGCCATAAACCTTCAAAATGTATACCCGTTATATAGATCTCGCGGTAGACCTACAAGACGAATGTGTTCTATTGGAACACTTCTTGGGGGCCTATGAATATAAAATGAGACTATGGCAACTTAGCTTATTTATAAGAACCTATTGACTTATAAAAGTATGTTTATCGTTGCCTAGCAGGTACCTACTCATCGTAGGTACAAGCCTTAAATGACATGTTATATCGAGATATCATACGATGAGACACTCTATGAATGAGTTCATGATAGCTTTGACACATCTTGACTAATATTTCGCATCTTAGTTGAGTTTACAAATACGGCCCTTAGAGCGACATGCGAATTTAGGGTATTGAATATTGATAATGTATGTATTAAAGTACGGCCGCACTCAGAGTCAGTTAATGATGAAAAGCCCGTTCGTTCTTTAGTGGCGACGACGCGGAACCTCTAGCGAAAACTACACTTTTCGAAACCAATATTGCCTAACCTAAAAGGTCGATTTTTAAAAGGTATCCAATAATACTTCACTTGAAGGTATAAAATAAAATAAAATACCTCCTTCACTTTACACGTATATTTTTCAAGATTTTATTTTTCAACTTTGTCAGCGTAATGTAATTGTATAATTATGCCAAATTACAGCTTTGTAGTACCAAGATTCTCTGAGTTAAACCTTGGACAGATGGACATGGCGAAACTATAAGGGTTCTTTGTTGACCACGGAACCCTAAAAAGGAACGAATTAATTGTCTCTAAAATAAAGTTTGTCCGTGAATGAACTAAAATTCTAGAAAAATTCCAAAGATATCGAAGACTAAAAAAATCGTGTTCTTATAGAAAACCGATCGGTCACATCGTCACCTAGACATTGTGGATTGAGCCCATAGAAATTACTCGTAGCTGCGATGGTGTCGAATCAATTAATATCGACCGTGGCGCCGTTGATCGACAGAACAAGAAATGCACTTTTATGGCGCGTAAATGCAAGCATCGGTTTGCAGTCGTTGGCTTTATTACTAAAATATGACTTGGTCAATTGTATTTCATTATATACTCGCGTTTTCAGTTGTTATTTCTTACTGTTCTTATTTCGAATATGGTACGTATTGCATTGTTTTTATATACGTTTTCGTACGTGTAACATCAAAACAGCTTTGTGGCAGACGGACGGACAAGAGAGGTCTGTTATAACTACATGGTTATACTCTTAAGGGTTCCTTCTTTCCTTTTTATCTACAAAACCTTAAAATAATTAATAATATTCATAAAATCAGGTTACTTATAGGGAAGATTTCGTTTTATATCGACAAGACCGCTTATAGTTGACCCTGTTAGTTATTTCATTTTTTTTCCCAAGTAAATTTATTTTTATTATCTTAGTACATTAAATGAAAAAATGTTTCAGGCCATCACGTCGTGTCAGAAGTTAAAGCTTTTCAATTTAATGGAACGATACCAGCATTTAAATCAATTTTCAGATTAAATATGACAGTAAGTGCTCTCGGTCACTGTAGTGTTTACAATCCAATGAATTTTAGTGGTGGGGGGACCTTGTGCAGGGTCCGTCCGGATCCGACAACTACCTTACTCTTTAACCTGCTGAGAAACAGCAGTGTTCGCATTGTTGTGTTCCGGTACGGGGTTACGAAAATCTGTGAAGTTGAACCCATCAGGGCTGGCAACGCATTCTCTGTCATGAGATTGTCATAGTAACATTACAGATGTCTATCTATGGGCTGCAGAGGCCGCTCACCATCATCAAGTGAACTGTCTGGTCGTTTGCCTTCATCATGCTATAAAAAAATATTTTTCTAAAACATGATCGGAAAGGACGGCTCGTTGTCTCTTAATACTCGTAGTTTTCAAAAAAAGATTATCCGAATTTGTCGAAAGCTTTTAACAATACAATAATTAGTAATTAGTATTTGTATCATTTCCTCGTATTGCCTGGGCAAACGGGGATTGCCTGAGTCGGATTTTAGCAGGCCTCGCCAACGCTCGGCCCGCCAAACACCTCGTCAGGCAATTCCCTACTTTCCGGGCCAAGGCAATAATGTATTTACTATAACGTACTTCGATGCCACGCTACGCGCAACATCATTTTGTTTTGAGTTGCGGAGCGAGCCGTGTCACCGTGATTCTTAAATAACACATGCCTTCCCACGTTACATTCCCTTTTTGTTTTCCCGAAATTATAGAAAACATTAGAGTGACTTTGTAGCTTAAAATCTAGCTAGGCAGCTAATCTCGTGTGAACTGTGAGTGAGCTAATTATAGTCTTTTGTTGAATAAGTTCTACTATATATTAGGTACAGTAAAGAGGGGCGAGCCCTCTTATAAATAAAAACGATGTTTACTTGTACAATATTCAACTTTCTTTTATTTTTCTCATTGATTAAGGTAATACATGGTGGGTGTTACTTTGATCATAGCTCTGGAGCAACTCCTTGAAAATTCACCAGAAAACAGACGATCGCTGTTCCATCGAAGTTTATTTTTAAATTTAAAAATTTAAAAACAAACTTTACATAAGATATAAAAAGGTATACTGAAATAAGGCCTATTCTACTATTTACAACCTTATTTCAGTACATTCCTCGTCCCTCTGGGGACAAGGAACGGAACCTACCCGGGCCTAAAGAACTACCTAAGTGAGGATTATAACTATCCGTTTCCCTCTAGGAAATAGCTTTCTGTGTAATCAATATATCGGTGGAAATTTTACTTGTCAAACCGATATTTCGACACAAAAAACTTTCGACCTTGAAAACCTCACTAAAAAAAGATCGGCGGATAGAAGCTAATTACCTACCTGCCTAACCCTACAAAGAAATTTGACAGCCAAGCATAGAAGATGCTGGACCACCAAAAAGACCTTGACAGTCAAGCATGCTGATCTACTAAAATGGATTCGACAGTCAAGCATGGAAGATGCTGGACTACTGACCATCCAACATGGAAGATGCTGGATCCCTAACATATATCCGACAATCAAGCACGGATGGTGCTGGATTACCAACATAGGCTTGACCATCAAGCATGGTATATGCTGGACTACTAACAAATTCAACAATCAAGCATGGAAGATGCTGGATTGTCTCACAATTATAGAACAGTGAATGAATTTCTTTATTTAAAAAGAAATTCATTATTTATGGACATTTGTCCACTTTCATCCGTCAGTGAGCTGACCTTTGTCAAGTCACTCTCGGATTCAAGCATCTGTAATAATAATTCTAATTAATTTTTTTTATACACCCTAACTAGAAAATAAAAAAAAACACAAAACATGAAAATATTACAACTTCACAAATACAAAACTAAGTCGCGCCTGTGTCTCACATCTCGGCCTGAGATATGGACACAGCGTCTTCGCAGAATGATGATGAACTGCAATTTCTTCCTGATGACACATCAGGTGATTGCAGTATCAACATCCTGCCCAGTCTGAAGTGTGTGGCTTGTAGCAGTTGCAGTAGAAACATGAAAAATGACACATATTAAACACACAATAATCACAAATAAGGAAAGAGCAGGTTAAGCTCTCAGGTGGGAGATTCTAAAAGAAATTAAAATTATATCCATCAATGTGTAATTTCCTTAAGCTTCTTGCCTAGAAAATCATCCACTATGAACAAAAAAAAACACATTAAATTAAACTAAGGGACACAGATTTTAAGAGATCAGTAACATCCATCAATGTGTAATTTTCTTAAGCTTTATACTCAGAAAATCGACCACTGTGAACAAAAATTTAAATAAAAATTAGATGCAATAATTTACATTAAGCTAGGGCACAGCGTAACCGTGCCTCCAATGACATGACAGTATCGCCTGCCTACTTCCTAACTGCGGACACCAGACACCAGTCATCGGTCACTAATCATCAGTCATCAGTCTTCAGGATCCTCAGCTCAGCATAGATGAACATGAAATATAATAAGAACACATAATAACACAAAATAAAATTAAACAACAAAACCTGCAAACAATAAGCACGAACAAGCATCCAGCTATCACGCCTTAACACTGAATGTAGGACCCATCTACCACGAAAGAACTAATATGCCATGCAATATGTGAGATGAAACCAACCGAGTTTCTTCCAACCTTATAGGCATAAAGGAATTCTCACAACCCCAGGCACACCAGACCCCATGGAGACATGCCCACATCATGCTCTTTTCCTCTATCTCCCCAATGGTTGTTCATGCTTTCCATAACTTGTACTGTAAAAGAAAACAATCATTATCACACTTAAAGAATTAAAGACATAACCTAAACTAAGCACTAACTATACCTAAACCCTAGAATAATATCTTTTTAGCCTATTAATATGTACAACCTGGATTTTCGAAGGCATACCGACTTTTCTTATTTTGTAATTTACATTACTAAGTCTGGCAGTCACTTCAAAAGGTCCCCGATATCGCTTGGAAAGCTTGAAACTCAGGCCAGTCTTCCTTTTAGGACTATAGAGCATCACAAGGTCCCCATTATTATAACTTATATCTTTGGCCTTTTCATCATAATAAGCTTTCTGCTTCTGTTGGGCTTTCCGAATATTTTCGCTCACTTTATTGATCAATAATGACATCCGTGTCATCTTATTCGCCAAGCTTTCTGAAACATCAATTTTATTAATTCGCAACTCTACATCAGATCTATACAGCGGTTCCCTTCCGTAAATTATCATATGCGGCGATACCCCCGTGCTGGATTGTTTCGCACTATTGTATGCATAGCACACATAGGGTAAGTAGGTGCACCAATTACGTTGTCCTTCCGAAACGTACTTTGACAACATACCCAAAAGTGTTCTATTAAAACGTTCTATCAATCCCACTGTTTGCGGATGGAAAGTCGTCGCATGGGATAATGTCACATTAAAATATCGGGCAGTTTCCTTGACTAAATTGGATGTAAATACAGAGCCTCTGTCTGTAATTAACTGCTGTATGCCCCCAAATCGGCACAATAATTCTGTAATCAAAAAATCATTTATTGTTTCCGCCGTAACTCTGGGCACCGCTTTACATATGGCATATTTTGATAAATATTCCACTGCCACAATGATAAATTTATTTCTTCTATCACTGACTTGCATTGGACCTAATATATCAACTCCAACCTTTTGATATAAATCTGAAACAGAAATCGAAATTAACGGAGCAATTACTTTGTTTATATTTCTCTCTTGACAGCGTTGACAGGACTTGACGTAATCACTAATTTTCTTTTCTGCTTTATCTATGTAGTATCTGTCATTAAACTTCGCATAAGTTTTAAAGAGTCCGAAATGACCTGCAAAATAAAATGGTACGCTTTATACCACCGATACTGTCCTTGAATTACCGTTCGTTCTTCTTGGAAAATTGCCTTACCCTAGGCTTATCTTTCCTCTCTCCTGTTAAGCAACGTTTTTGCTTACGAGAAGTAGCGGGTAACCGTTGTACGTCCACCAAGTAAAGAGGGGCGAGCCCTCTTATAAATAAAAACGATGTTTACTTGTACAATATTCAACTTTCTTTTATTTTTCTCATTGATTAAGGTAATACATGGTGGGTGTTACTTTGATCATAGCTCTGGAGCAACTCCTTGAAAATTCACCAGAAAACAGACGATCGCTGTTCCATCGAAGTTTATTTTTAAATTTAAAAATTTAAAAACAAACTTTACATAAGATATAAAAAGGTATACTGAAATAAGGCCTATTCTACTATTTACAACCTTATTTCAGTACAGTACCTACTTATCGTCTTTCCATATAAGTTTATTTTATTTTTTTCGAAGATAGTGCTTACTTATTACTTTATATATTATAATGTTTTTTTACCGCCTGCCTTTGTAGTTTTGTCCATAGCGTATTTCTCAGTCCGTGTCAATTGTCACGAACAGATCGATTTTAAACAGTAAGACCGTCCGTGGGAGGCTTATTGATTAGTTGTTTTTTTGTCGTTGTGGTGCTCAGTAAACATTTGCCCATTTTTTATTCACTGACACTTAATTTATTGTCTTTTCGCATTTTTTCTCAATCTTAAAGGTTTCCAGTCGCATAATTTCTGATCCGGATTTCACCCAATCGCAAATCCCACTGGACATGAGTTTGAAATAGGTACGTAGGTAGGCTATTTGGGAATCCCGAGGTAATTTGGAACTAAGTTATCAAGCTTGTTAAGTTGTTAAGCTTTTAGTTGATATATTTTTTGTCATGGCTATGATAGAACTGTAAAACTTGGTGTCAGGCGAAGTTTTCAGTTCTACCATTGTCATGACAAATATATATCAACTAAAAGCCTATAATGACTCGATTCCAAATACCCTTGTGATTCCCAAATAGCCCCGTTTTACCGGTATGTTCTATTTGCAGCCACGAAGGGCTAATGCACCTGGAAATTTACCGTACAGGGACTTTTAAATTAATTTCAGAAATGTGGAAAAATGTGACGGAGTTAAACACGTCATGCAGGGGTTAACACGAGGGTAAAAACTATATTCGGAAAACATGAGAAAGGAAATACTGCTCCTGCTGGGTCGTAGAACTCGTTACGAGTATTTTAAAGCATAAATAAATCAATAAATCCACGAATCCACGAAATACTTAAGAGTATTTTCAATCCACTAAGTCGCGACCTACCACTTAATTTGACGTTACACGTAAGTAAAAATAAAGTAGTGGGGCGCGCCTTCGTGAAATAAAAATCCTATTATTACGTAAGTAACGTGCCTTTATAGTTCATTAAACAATTATTTTTTATTTTTCAGCATGGCAACCCTAACATCGAAAGGCAATACACTTATATCCGCGCCCAATACAGGAACCCGGGTTCGAAAGTTGCGATAATATACACTGCGAATACAACAACTATGACAGTTTATGTCCAATTTCCGTATATGGAGTTCGATATCGGAGTCACCGGCTATGCGATGCCCGTACTTACACAAAAAGATATAAAAAACCAGGGTTAAAATCACATATTATACTTACGTAAATAAAAAATAATGTGTCAGTGTGTTTCTTCAGTTTCATTCGTTACCTATATAAGGTTACTGAGCCACTGAACAACAGTGTTATCTGTGAACTGTAACTTTAATTAATCTTAATGACAATATTTTTTATTTTATTAGTCTTCTACATCGGCATTGTGGTCGATTTACCTCGCGTGATCGGGGTCCCCTAGGATATTCTATTTCAATTCTGGAATTAGAGACAGCAAAACTTGAGGAGCGAGTGCACTTGCATGCAATAAACATATGGCACGAGCAACTGTACGACCCAGTTGAGCTACGCAGTATGTATACCTACTGCAGAGGGTGGGTGGTGCGGTTGGCCCAGTTTCCGGTCGTAGGTACCTATAAAAACTGTCCCATGTCACATACCGGCTTACTCAGGTGCTCACTGAACATGTGACCTATAACTAGGGAGTTATGAATAAAGTATTGTATTGTATTGTATTGAACATGGTAGCTTTGGAGAGTAGAGAGTAGATACCTACCTACATAGGATTGGGGGAGACGTGTCACCACTGCACGGCAGTCGTAGACCTGGCGCAGCACACGCTCGCCGACTGTCCCGCGTGGTGCATTAGACGTGACAGGAAATTTGGCACGATAATTTACCATCTGCACCTTTCAGATAGTACTTAATAGGTAACGCTGCAGCGTGGCGAGCTGGAACCACGTTCTGCGAGTCCGTAATGGCAAAAATGAGTAGCGGAATTCGCGGAGCGCGAGCGTGAGCGGGACGAATGATTTTTAATATGACCGTCTCGAAGACGCGGGATTCTCTTCTTTTATAGACAAACATTTCATAGACACTATCACTTCCTTTTGAAATCATTGATCACTTCACAGAATTTAAATTTCATCGAAAATTATTTTCTGCTGAACCTGTGTTGATTTCAGGTTATCTTAAATATGATTCACGTAGGTTAGGTGGTTAGGGCGCATAACGTCCCTCCAGCAAAATTACGTCCCATTCGCAAAACGTCTTCTCTGCAAATGGTCCCTTATGTAAAATACCCCATTCGCAAAACGTCCCTTTCTTAAAAGGTCCCACCCCTTTCGCAAAACGTTCCTATTGCATAACTAAAGTGTCTATGAAATGAGTGTGTATGAGAAAGGTAACCCGAAGACGCAGACACCGCGACAGCCGTAGGCTTAAGAGTTCATAGCACAGCCCATCAACTGGGTACTCCAGGTCGCGGGCAGTCAGGGATAGGGGATCTGGCTGTCTACTAAAGCGCCTCCTGGAAGGTAATGTAGTGTGGTTAGGTCCATGGCATTGCACAGGGCAAATATAGCTACAAGTCAGTGATGAGCTGCAGCAAAGTGCGTGCGGGCAGCGCGCCGCTGGCGCACAACCATTTGAACGTCCCATAGCTACCCTAAGAGGTAGTAGACCACCGAGGGGGTTTCAGTGGATATCCACTCATGCTAATCTGACAAAACCCGGCCTCGTTTTACGTTTGACGTTTCTGGACCTTACGGCCATGTCATGAGTATACCCTTTTTATTTTTCTAAATAGCTCCGCCATTTTGTCATAGTAATTAGGCGATGTTAATTGTATTTAAGAAATTATTAATCATGAAATGCTTCAAAGTAGATGCTTAGAAAAGGCTATTCTTTCGAATAAAAATGTAAAAGCAAGCAGTTATTTTTTTTTGGTGTATCCTATATTCCCAATTAATGAGCTGTATTTTTTAATTTGCTACTGATTTCTCTCTGAATATATTTTTTTCCTCGCTTTGAAGTATCGTCACTCAGATCAAGCTTGATCGTCATAAGTTTACGGTTATTGTCGAACAAAATTCTTAATTTCAAGCTTGTCTTAATTGAATCAAAGTAGCTTTGCAGAAGAAAAATGATAAAACCTAGGCATCGAATTAACCAAGTCGGATTTGTATCAAATCGATTTCAGCCGGTGTGCTATGAATCCCGATGAGCTGTGCACGTGCCAAATAAATTATAGATTATAGATTAAGTATCTATTGCTGAAAAACTCCAGTTACCTACTATGAATTGGTTAATTTTATTTAATACCATTATCGCATATTCAATACCATGCGCACTTTGTTATTGTAGTTATTTTGAATATGGTACGTAATTTGTTGCTTTTGTTTTTAGCCAGTAGCGAATAAGTGGGTGAAAGAGAAGTTTATTTGTTATGAACTTTATTTACTATGCAATAAGGTCCATTTTTAGTACCCTAAATTTTAAGACGTTTAAAGAATTTTGATAATTTTTCCGAAACTGTAAAATTAGACAACTTCATTTTATGTTTCGCATTTCAATGTATTTAATACTAACGTAATTTATAAACCCCCCCCCCCCGCCTCCCTCTTATAATCCCTTTCACTGTAGTACGTTTAGCTAGGTATTTGATGTGTTTTTCAAACATTTCGCAATATGCATGGATAATGGATATATTTCAAACAACATTGATGAAACAATGAAACATAAAAATACCGTAAAAGACATCACTAAAAGTGAAATGAAAATTAAAATCGGTCAAGAAATACGGATGATACAAGCATTTTAAACTGCTAATTAGACAGAGAGAGAGATCCGAAGTGCGCCGGTGACGTCATTGTGCAGTTCGGCCATATAAACTCCATGTTAAATACTGTTTCGCTAGAAAGATACAGGAACAAAACTTTGTGGGCTTATATCTTGGTTATTTTTATAGCTAAGTATTCTAAAAATGTTTTTTCTCACGTGTTTGTTACAGGAATCAGCGTTTAATGAAGCTGTAAAAAAAAAACATGCATATTCCCTAATGGTTATGTTCACCTTTGTAATACCTGTTGTGTTTCTGACGATTTTGTTGTTTGTTATTTCCCTGTTTGTACCGATGGTTTGTACAATAAAGTATTTAACATACTTGCATACATACCGACCTAAAGTGTATATCTCGCTACGAAGACGAATGCCAGAGATATATATTGTCCTAATTATATTCGAGCAAAGCTTAGTATCATGAAAAAAACCAGAGAAGTGCGAGTCGGACTCGCCCACCGAGGGTTCCGCGCATGACATGGTTAACTCGATTCAAAAATTGCACCGCCACCGTTCCTTGCATAAAGACCCTGTTTTTTTTGTGATTTAAATAAAAACGTATGACTTTCAGATTTTAAATAAATAAATATCAGGGGACAATGTCATACCACTCACACCAATTGACCTAGTCCCAAACTAAGCTCTATAAGCTTGTACTATGGGTACTAGACAACGATATAAATACTTATATAGAGAAATATATACTGAAATACATAGAAAACATCCATGACTCAGAAACAAATATTCGCGTTCATAACACAAAAATATCTGCCTTTACCGGGATTTGAACCCAGGAGTGTTATTCTCTCAAAAACGCGGGCGGACGAACGAACGAGCGAATATCGCAGCAGCGAGTTTAAGTAAGTAGCCCCACTAGTCCCGTCAGAGCGAACAAAATACATTTTAGCGCGTGCAATCAATCTTAATTAGGCAGCCTTATACGTTCGATCTTGACGACAGAAGCCATGCTGCCAAATTGAAAATGCACGCGCTAAAAGGTGTTTTGTTCGCTCGGACGGGACTACTTAAACTCGCCGCTGCTATTTCGCTCGTTCGTCCGACCGACCGCCGTTTTTGAGAGAATCACACCCCAGGACCGCTAGCTTCGTAGGCAGGGATACTAGCAACTAGACCAGCGCGTCGTCGATTTTTCCCTATACTTGTAGTATAAGACGGTATTACTTGCCAAATATCATAGTTCTAGGTTTACCTCTTACTTTAACTTACAAGTTTATATATAAATCAATTATTAATTTGTTACACAATAAAAATACGAATGAACTACGAGTATGTTAGTACAAATGCAGACCTTAATAAATAAAGGACTGGCATCACGGGCTCCCACATCAGCGGCTCAAGGTGGCCATTATAGCGATGTTACAATACTTAGGTGGTTTAATCGGAACCGAAGACGGAGTCGGAGTTTTTGGCATAGTTTATCCGGAGTCGGAACCGGAACGGAAACCGAAGTCGGGGGCGGAGGTAAAAATGCGCTGACCACGGCCGGCACCGCAGCCGCTGCGCTTCGATCTCCGATTAGAACCTCCGATTTTAAAGTCAATCGGAAGTTCCGACTTATCGGAACTGGGTTCGAAGCTCCGTAACATCCCTCCATTCTGTCCGCCAACATCTACAAAATCTCGTTGCAGCATAGGTAATGGTGATGATTTGTTTTCAGGATCTCATGATATAGATGAAGTCAGTTCGTTTAATTACTCGGGGGAAATACCGGCGTTTAATGGAAACTACACTTTAAACATGACTGTAAGTACTACTTACCAGTCTCATCATTAACATCATCAAAAAGTAAAGCAAAAGTAAAGCAGTCAGTAACAATAGCGTTGAGAAGCAGCGAGGAACACGGTTAGAAGTATCACTGGTACGGAACGGTAAATTAATTTAGAAAGCAGCCCCAACACTTCATCTCTATCACACGCGCATTCGAAGTTTTTACGAATGTACTCGGAGTACTTCGTACTAACCATTGAGACGAAGGCTTATTGTCTAACGGCCAAACCCTATATTCAATCCGCGGATAGATAAGACTTATAGTTGGTTCCAGTTTAAATGACGAAAATGCACTTAAAACCAACCATTACCAAAATCTATTGTTCAATTGTTATCTTCAAGTAGGGTTGTAAAACAATTACGGAGGTGCGTCGGTACGGCCAAAGTATACTGTGAATAAACAATCTTGATAGTTTTTTATTGCATGTTAGCCATAAGAATAAGCGATATGTATTAGTGTTGTGTTGATTTATTATGTATCAATAATGACAATTTAAAATTATATTGAATGTTACATAATATAGCAATATTTATTAAGTATATTTTTGTATTACAATATAGACGGCTTAAAAAAATCTTTTATTTCAATGATCAAGAAGGGTTGAGCTACTCAAAGGCACGTGCCACACTTCGGTCGTCCCTTTGTTATCTTTTTCTTTCATATTTAGCAACAAAAGAAGTTGTAAAATCCCGCGTTAAGTGCATTTTCGTCATTTAAACTGGGACCAACTATACCTCGGGTTAAAATTTGACATTTGTCCATACAAAATGTGTCAAATTTTAACCAGAAGTAAGCCTATCTATCCGCGGTTTGAATATAGGGTTCGGCCATAAAGCACTCGAAATTACGATCGTTTTCATTTTGAAAATCGAAGGCTTGTCGGCATACAAAATGAAAACAATTGCTCCACTTTGAAGCCGGCTGCGATTGCGAGTGCGTTAGACAATATGCCCTCCGGCCCCTCCGCTATCATAAAATATAATGTTATCCGACATCCTAGTTTTTCCCTGGAGGGAACTTAAGCTTGAAAGAACATGTTCACAGAACACGCAGCAGAGATGGGCCTGTATTCAAACATTGTTTTAACCTCGACGGCCATTACTGTCAAGTAATTAAGAGCTATCAAAACACGTTAACAGGTCAAAGACGATAATGGTTTTTACCGCGGAATCTCGGCCCTGGCCGTTGATGTTATGCGTAGGTACATACATACGTACTTGTCTGTTTCAATTTCAATGTGAGAGGCGCTTTACATCAAGATCTTTTTATCATATAAACTTGAATATTTTGATAGGTAGCTTTATAAATGTGCCTATTTAGGTTGAGCATCCCGCCCACTCCTCCGTGGAGAAATGCCACAAACAAGGTGCAAAATTACATTAAAGGACGTTGTTAGAGTACGTATAGTAAGTACCTACTAGACCTCCCGGTACACGTGTATCTGTGTTCTTAGGCCAGGTCCAAACTACAGTGATCCGTGTATCCGCGTGTCCTTTATCCCGGACACGAATACTTGTGCGGGCGAACCTTAAAGAAACACTGGTCTGGTCTTACCCATCCGCGAAGGTTTGGGGCAAGTACAGGCTGTTGTTAATAAGGGCCACTATTTTAAATCCTTAAATTCATTCATAGCTCTTAAAACATCTTCTTCAGAGATCATAAAATTGTTCGTCTCGTGTTTTGTGGTCTCATATTTTCTCATTTACGCAGGAACGGATGATACTTTTAATTGTGTTTTTTTTTTACTTTTTAGCACAATTTAACCATCGTCAATACATATAATGAAACCAATACAACAGAAATAGTTGAACCAGATTACAGCTACCTACGTGTGGAATACGTAAGCACAGTTTCCAAAGTGAACATAAGATATGAAAAAGATTCAAATAGTTTAATATTTCAAATCGATTATCCATATTTTCCGATATCAATTGGAGTATATGGATATTCGGTGGCAATGAATGTCACCAACGGAAATGAGGAAGGAGAAGAGGAAGAGGAAGAGGAAGAAAATGGAAAGGCAAAAGACGCAGGAGAGGGAAAAGAGGGAGGTGAGGAAGAACAGGGAAAACATAAAGAACACAGAGATGTAGCAGGGGGAGGAGAAGAGAGACAAGACAAAGCCCCAGACCCAAAGGAAGGAGGAAAAAAAGAAGGTGAGGGAGATAAAGGGGCACGTCAGAGAAAAAATAAGCAAGACCAAAAATTTCAAAAATTAGTAGCAGGTACACATCATAAAAAGAAAAAGGGCGATCCAATACTGAGGAAACCAGTAGGGATAGGGTCACGGCAAAGAAAGACGAAGCCCAAAACAAACCCAAAGAGACCAGGAGACACAGGAACACCTCAGAGAAAGATGAAGCACAAAGTAAACCCGAGCTGGTAACGGGGAAGCGTCAGAGAAAGAGGAAGGACAAGTCAAACCTAATAACACCGAGAGCTTCCATTTATGACTTAACTATTTATAGTAAGATATCTCTCGATTTCTCAATAAGTAATTGTTTTGGGTTGCACATTAAGGTACAAAAAAAGGCCCGGTAGCATACAAATTTCCAAAAATATTAAATTAAGTAATTTAGAAAGACATAATGATTGTTGGATGGATTTCAAAAAAAGCGTACGTAAAGGACTAAAATTAAGAATCGGTAAAACATTCGAGCGCTTTACCTCAATGTGATGTGAGTAGTTTCACAACTTTTTCCTTCTTCAGCAACATTTACAGTTCAGACAAGTATACACTTAAGTAATTACTTATTTGTTTATAATGTTATATTTAGGTTTGGATTACTTTTGGGCTACAATTTGAAGTCGGTTTTTGCCCAACTATACTTATTTCTGTCTCAGCTTATTAATAGTTGTTTTTGGTCCCTTGTAATTATAAACCGTTCAAGAATACTGTAATCGTTTAATAATTATTTTAAAAAGATAAATTTTCCCATGCTGGGGCAAAACCGTTTACAATCCCTTTTTTTTAAAGCTTATGTATCTTTTAATTAAGGTGCAGCGAAAAAGTAAAGTCTCTTAAACTGTTTGTAAATTAAGAACCAATGAAGTCTACTTAGTCGTGATAGTTTTCCTATTAAATTCATTATATATGCTTGCATTTAAGATATTTTTCAGATTTGTAGTTTTGTCTATAGTTACACATGACTCAAAAATTAGCTAAACAAAAATTAGCGCTTTAAAGCTAAATATTTCATAAACAGATACCTAACTCGAAAAATTGTTTTCACAAACCCGCAAAGAATTTTTCATTTTTGAAAGACCTATCCAACGACACCGCCCACACTATGGGCTAGACGAGAAAAATACATCCCTACGTTACGTGTAGGGGAGGTACAAATTTTTTTTTCAGGATTTTATTTTACTACTTTGTTGGCGTGACAAATATATATAATAATATAATATATATAATATATATTAATATAATATTATATTCATGCCAAATTACAGCTTTCTAGTACTAAGAGTCTCTGAGTTAGGCTACGGACGGACTGACGGACGCAGGGCGAAACTATATGGGTTCCTAGTTGACTACGGAACCCTAAAACGAGATTTTTAGCCAAAGTAACTGTTCTGTCTAATTAAAAAGGTCACAACACGTTCCCATCTCCATTACCGTCTGTCTTATTTAATAGCAGTATTGTTACTGCCATTCGGTAAGTCGAAATGTCGACGTACTGTGATATTCGAGCGAGTTTACACCTCATAAAAACTTTCACGACAAAGCTAAAATTCACAATAAGATTTTTTTTATTCATTTGCGATGGGTCGCCAGACCATGAGCGAATAATTTGGGGATATATTGGCAGTGCGGCCAGCGCCACCCCTGCCAATCAGAAAACTTTGTCCCTTTTCAACCTTCTGACCATTTTTGATGGGTCTAATAGTTCGGTAACTAGTGGGTTCATGTGCAGGGTAATTCGTTTCTTGTGTTCTATTTTGTAACGCTCAATTTCAGATGCAACCGTTGGGATTTTGAGGTACCTACTCATGAATCTCATTATTTGTAGTGAACCAGGGAGCATTGACTATTGCTCTGAGGATGCTGTTCTGTAGGCGCTGCAGACAAAGGAAGTTAGATTTACTCGCGACACCCCACAGCTGGATAAGAATTGACAACAGAAACTTATTTAAAAAGTGTTCTGTTAAAAATCATGCTTATAAACGTTTTTGTTCATTATTTGAGAACATTATGTTCTATATGGGGACATAACATCTGGAAACAGCTTGGTCTATTGCCACTAGACAACGATAGATAATAATATATATTGGTATATTGCTGGCTTAAATGCCGCAACGCTGAGCTTGTAACTACCTACATTCTTCTTGTGCGTATTTCTCTATTTTGTGTTGCTGCTTGTCACGAATAAATGTTTTTCTTTCTTTATTTCTTATAGAGAAATACATGCTTAGTTAATATAAAACATTCAAGGTATGGAACCACTTATCGTATTGCCTAACCGCAGGTAAACGAGGTCGTTAACCGATTAAAACAACTGTAGATAATAGGGAATAATCACGTTATCTGCTGCTGTACACGCTGTACAGCTGAACTCCCTCCAAGTGCCACTGCCGTTATGTACCGTTTTACTACGATACCAGTGAACTACCCTTTCCCGAATCAGATAATGCAAATTTGTTTGTTTTTGTTTTATTTTTAAAACTATCGTAAGTTCAATCTAAATGTACAGTCGAGGAATTTGATTGCTTAACCGATCGATTCACTCCGTTATAAATTTTTCACATGACATTAGTCGTGTTACGGCTAATTTACGCGTTGAGTAAATCAAACTGCGAAACAATCAATTTCCTACTAGGTACTTGAAATGATAACTTACATCCAAATGAAGTAAATTAGTAATTACCTACCTAGGAAAATCTATTGAATTAATTAGGTGCTGCACGCGGCGAACCGGACATTCCCATGTTCGCAAGGCCTCTCGCCTCGCCAATCGTCATTGTGCCGCGGTCCGTCGCTCGCGAGTGACCTCTTCACTCTCCCCCCCCCCGACTCCCAGCATTGTGACCTCAAAACACTCTATTACCTTTCCCTCCTCCTCTTAAGCATAGGCACATTGACAACTCCAAACACTACTTTTCTGTAACAACGCCCGGCATCGGAATTAAAATTTAAAATAGTTGTTAAGCCTTAAACGCGAGCAGTTCAACCATGGCGCTAACCCAGTACTTTACGTTGGACAACGGCGACCGCATGCCGAGAATCGGCTTCGGGACATGGCAGGTTTGTTTAGTTTTCTCGTTTCTTGTGTTTTCGCAATAGGCCAATGCCCTATACTGGAACTGGGGCAGTATTCTACTTGGTAAATTCGTATTATCAACTTTATGATAGCTCTTATTTACTTGGCAGTAATAGCGGCCGAGTTAAAAACATTACGATAACATGTCGAATGCAATATGGTTTTACCAAGTAGAATAGAGCCCCTGTTTAAACCATAATATCCTCTTACCTATCCGTATTGTTATTATTCTTTTGATATCGTACTTTAAAAGGCAGAATGGTTTTTAAAGCAAGATGGTTAACCCATAACCCATAATAAAGCCAATGGAGCCTCAATTTATTTTTCAGGCATGTTCGATTTTGATCTAGGTACCTTAACGATTTATTAGGGTTTATGTAGGCACCTCCAAAAGAAATAATTGGAAAAAAATGCGAAAGTGTGACGATTATCTACAGTTAGGTTTTTCCACGTTTGCAAGGGATTTTTGATCGTAATTAATTAAATGGCCGAAAATTTTGTCACTTTGTTAAAAGCGAATAAATTGGTAAGTATCAAAAACAGATTAAATAATTAATTTCCGTTCAAATTTAACATTCCAACGCTTTTAACAGTTGTCATTCATTCGATTAAGAAGGAAAACAGCGCATGTTTCCTTATAAAACTATGAAAGATCCGAATCCTACTTATTCATTTATTATTTAGTAAATTGGCCACATCAGGGTGCCATGAAGAAAATCTACTAGGTCTCCGAACAAGACCAACAGTGCAGAGAAGATAACATTGACAACACTAAATAACAATGTACCTACCTAAATAGTTTTTGCCGCGTACAGTGAAACTGTGGACCGAACTCCCTTCGGCGGTATTTCCAACTAGTTATGACATGGGTGCCTTCAAGAAAAGAGCTTACCTTTCCCTAATAAAATTGTCCGACAACGCACCGAACTCTTCTTGAGTTGCTAGTGTTTATGGGCGGTGGTGATTACTTACTATGGTAACCCCCATGCTCGTTTGCCTCACTCTCACAATAATATCATAATTTAAAAAAAAAACCTGGGATTGTTCAGTCGAAAGTATTAATATCTACATAGCCTTTACGTCAATATGTATACATAGACCTTATTGATAGTGGCATAGGGGTATGTATATATTTATGACTTTGACTGTATGACCAGGGATTCTGGGATCGCCGAAAGTCAATCATTATGTTTAACGAATCTCTTTCTCGTGATTTGGTGCTAGGTCAGTAACACTTCTATGGTGGCTCGACAATATGTGAAGGTACAGTCAAGGGTAGAAATAAATATCCGCAGAAAGGTATAAATATATGTACCTACACATAGACCTAATTGAAATAGTAATAAGATTATGTACACATTTTTGAGCCTTTGTGGTTTATACATTTAGTACATATGTGCAGCTTACGTTCTACTGCATATTATTGGTGTAACAAAATTAAATACGTATAGGTTAAAATTATCCGCGGACCTATTTTGGTCACATTTGCCGCGTAGATAAATGTGGATTAAGCATTCGTCACCCTCGCAATTACATAGTCAGAATGAGCGGGGTTTTATCCAGATTTATCCACAGCGATAAACGCAACCATAATAAGGCTGCGTATACTTATTAGGGCAGGATTAGGGGATTAGTTGAAAAATCTAGGCCCTTTTTCGTGCTTATCTAACAAAAAAAAATATTGTGTAAATAAAATGGATACAGGATAACAACGAAACAGTGCATAACTCGAAAAGGCCATATTAGCAAGAGCTTAGGTGTTCCTCAGGGTTCCATATTAGGTCCTTTTCTGTTCATATTTTTTTCAAATGACCTGGTAAGTTATATGGGAGGATCTCTTCAGGATACTAAACTCGTAGTTTTTGCTGATGACACAAACGCCATCATATCTGCAGGAAGTATCTCGAAAATAAATGACAAGGTAAACAACGCACTGAATGGTTCGAAAATAACAATCTGAAACTGAACTGCAGTAAAACAAATGCTTTGCTAAAACTACTGCGAGAAACAATGATGTACTACAGATCCATTCAAATGATGCCCCAAGTGAATTCAGTAAAATTAGTCGGTGTTCGTATTGACTCCAGTTGAAACTGAAAAACCCCATTATCTACACAAAAATAGCAAAAAACTGCAAAAAAATCACTTTTGTTGTATGGGAAATGTTTGTTGCCCCCCTTAAAAAATATTTTTATTCTGTTTTTAGTACTTGTTGTTATAACGGCAACAGAAATACATCTTCTTTGAAAATTCAACTGTCTATCTATCACCGTTCATGAGATACAGCCTGGTAACGGACAGACAGACAGACAGACAGACAGATAGATGGACAAACGGACAGCGGAGTCTTAGTAATAGGGTCCCGTTTTTACCTTTTGAGTACGGAACTCTAAAAACGAACTTGATACGCACTAAGAAGCCTTAGAGAGGAGGTTAAGGTGTCCCAAATCAAAATGGTGTACAGTCAAAGACTTTAATTGTTATGCCACTATGGAACCCTGTCGCATAACGTTAATCATTAATTTTGGCGTAATTTCTTTCATGTGGTTTGACGTTGTCAGTATGACAGGGTTCCATAATGGCATAACAATTAAAGTCCTTGGCTGTACTATGCACTGATTGAATCGAGATTGCGAAATAGTATTTATAAAGTTCTAGGGACAAGGCTTTAAGTATGAGCTTTGAGTATGTTTAAATGTTAACACTGCTTTTGCGGCCCAGAAGAGGGCTATCGGGATTATGGCTAGAATACCTCAGAGTCCTTATAAGAAATATTTATTGGATTTTGAAATTCTCACTGTTCCTTGCCTATATATCCTTATAATTCTCTCTGACCTTATGATGAAGCATAGCACTAACATAGAAACACGAGAAGAGTTACAAAAGCGACTGGCGACACGGAGGATAAACCCGCCACAGTCCACCAAAATTAGACTTAAAGTAGAAAGCACTCGGCCGGTTACCAGGCAATTGTTCTATTCAATATTTCACCTGTTGACTTGAAGATGCTATCAAATATAAATATTTTTTTAATAAGCTTAAAGCTTTTTTGCATACTAAATTTCATGATAATCGTTGGGAGCCGTTTCCGAGATTCAGATTATATATATATAGGTATACCTATACAAGAATTGCTCGTTTAAAGAAAACATGCTAGTAGACACTTTAGTAAAATGTAACAATTGAGTATAAACATAAAGTGCTCTTATTCATGATTTATTATTATGTATCTTAAATTAATTTGTGAATTATGTACTGATAGCATATTTTCAAATGAAATGTATATTGTTACTGAATAAATGTCTATGGCTATGATTAAAAAAGTTAAGATAAGCAAGAATGTAATCAAATTTTAAACGGTTTCGGCTGTAGAAGCTGATTTAGAAGACTCCTGGACAACCACTTCGTTTTGGACCTCCGGTTCATTTATGGTTGGGGCTTCGCGCGGCCTCTTGTGCTTCATCGGGAGCCTCAGTCGGGTAGTAAAGTAATTTTTTATCGTGCGCCATTTGGACTTGCGTAGTCTAGAGGAGGAGTCGGCTATGCGGCAGGGTTTCTGGACGATATTGATGGAGCTGATCGTGCTGACGGTGTCGCAGGAGCAGGAGTCTGTGCAGGAGGAGTACACCTCATCGTAGTCGCCGCTGGATTGCGAGACGCCGTGCGAGGTCGACGCTGGGCACTGCGCGCCGCCCTGGCACTGCTCGCCCGACTGTTCCGACGACACATCCGGACTGTACTCCTCCAAACTATGATTATCCGACATAACAACTTACGAAACACATTTTTCTAAACCATCAATTTCAGCCTTTGCCATTAGATAATAGGTATTGTTCCCAATTACCATCCTGTAATACCAAATCACTACAAATTATGCTATGACAATAACTTGATTGACAGAAAGTGATGTAGACCAGTTTAGAATTTTTGAGTACCTACCAAGGCTTTAGAAAATAAGTATGAATGTGCCTCATCTAATCTCAAAACGACAAGATATAAAAATAGATTTGTATAAGTATGGTTATCGTTGTCTAGTACAGTCACCAGCAATAATATATTATCCAACATTGGGCGCAAAAATATCTGACACGTCCTTATATTACTATATTATTATAGAGGTATAAGAACGTGTCAGATATTTTTGCGCCTAATATTGGATAATATATTATTGCTGGTGACTGTACATACCCATAGTATTTAGATTGGATTATTTATTGGATTTAGCGATAAAAGAGAGGTTTTAACCGATTTAATAAATCATGAAACCAAATTTTGAATCCAGTTTTATTAGCCATCAATCCATCATGTTGATAAATTTAATTACAATTCCATAGGTGTATAGGATTGTGAAGCGACACTTAAATCGCGTAGCTGTCAAATATTTTCCATACAAATTTTGCTCCAGGCGATAACGTTTCTCACACTCTAATCAGGCCCATTTTTCACGATTTTTGAATATGTTGTAGTGATTATAAAAAACTAGGACTGTCTGTACGTTAGTGTTTTTTTTATTTGTTTCGTACTAAAAAATATATGTTCTTGGAAAGGAAAACTTAGGTACAGAAATAGTTTTTCGTAATATATACGACATTTTAATATGTCGTATATATTATGAAAAACTATCGTTTTTTATAATCTTAAAAATCGGACTAGATTTAAGAGGAGAGAAATGTTATCGCATTTTGTATGGAAATTTTCATCCTCACAACACAATCCTCATAATTATTTCGACATTATTTGCGAAATTACAATATACCTACCTATTATTTCTCAATAATAATTTTTACGTCCATTTATGTTTAGATTTGATTGACATACTTTTTCTCACTGTTTATATTCACATTGTTTATTTTAATAAAAAACATTACTTTTGTTTGCTCTATTTTATAACTAATAACTAGGTAGTCAAAAATTCAATCTAAAAAATGTTATGGGGCAAAATAAATCCAATTTGTTGTTGTACAGTCATCAGCAATAATATATTATCCAAGATTGGGCGCTAAAATATCTGACACGCTCTTATACCTCTAGTAATAAAGACGTGTCAGATGTTTTTGCGGCCAATGTTGGATAATATATCTATTATTGCTGGTAACTGTACTTAACTGAAATTTGACACCATGACGTAACATCAAAGAAAAGGACAACCGTATCCCTCCCATAACTGAAGCGATCAAGACAACATCCACCCGATCATAGATTAACATTACAGAAGTGACTTTGGTATTGAAACTAACAGTGTCACGTTGTTGTTTGAAAACATTGTTTAAATGCGTGCTAGCCGCTCAAGGTATATGTAGTAATAAGCTGAGCATCTCCTACAGGCATCAGACGAAGTCCTAGAGAAGGCTGTGGAGTCAGCCCTGGAGGCGGGCTACCGGCACTTCGACACGGCGCGCGCGTACGAGAACGAGGCGGCACTGGGGAGAGCGCTGCGCCGCTGGCTCGACGGGGACGCTGCCAAGAGAAAGGAGCTATTCGTCGTCACCAAGCTGCCACCTGGAGGTTAGTCTGTGACCACGGACGCTGACTTAGCCATCTAGTTTTTTGCATCAGCCTTCACGGTCTGTTAATTGGTGGGTGCATTATTCTTAGGTATACTTTTGGTTTCGTAAGATAGTAGGTATATATTCCATTGTTTTTGTCCATAACATTTAAAAAAACCATTCGAGTGCGAATCGGATTCGTGCACCGAGGGTTTCGTATTTAAGATAATATGGTTGGAAAACACAAAACAAAATACTCATTTCGTTATGAACTTGAATTTTTATGCAAGAAGTCCATTTTGACTAGCTTAAATTTTAATACAGATTTTTAAACTTTTTTGTATGTTTTTCCAAAACTGTAAAGGGATTTGGGTAAAAGTGTTGCCATTTGTAAAAATCAAACATTTTCAAGGTGAGCGGCCATTCGTGGAAGTGGTAAATTATGATAGAAGTATTCAAAATAAACATATTTTGTTTAATAATGTATAATATCTTAAGTGCATCGGAGCCGAGATATTTAAATATTCATACCTAGGCCTACTTTTAGAACCAAAAACTGAATACTTAAATCTTTAATATCTCCGCTCCGATATTATTTAACGCCATAAATTATACATATCTATGTGTATTTATATAAATTCACAGTTAAATTTTTAGTAGTGTGCGAAAGACAGTCCAAGATAGTAATTTCCATAAGTCCAAAACATTATTGTTATTTTTGTCTCAAATTTACCTCATTTGACACTCGTACATTTGCTCTTGAAAAGCACTATTTGGTGAAGTGGAACTGATGATGAAGACCACAGGTGACCACCGGATCTCCTCAACGGTACCTATTTCGAGGTTGGCGATAAGATATCTCGGTTAAGATAGTTTAGAAATGGTTTCAATATATGCACTATGACTTTCCAGCGGAGTTGCTTGCGGCAAGTTTCTTGTTAATGTCTTATAGTTTCTTATTATATAATATTATGATCACTAAAAATTATAAAATAAAATAGGTATATATTTAAAAACAAAGTGTTTAAAAAATTTCTTATCTATTAATCACTTAGGCATTACCGCGGCTGCAAAATGGATTTATATTAGAACCCCATACCTTAACAATATCCATCAAAAAAAGTATATGATCCACCTTTTGTAAAGCAAATGCCCTTTTAAGTCCCTACAGACTGGACAATATTATCAATGTACAATTTTAGAAACGCGTCTTGTCTTGTAATAGCTTCTAACAAATCAATTAAATCTACATTAGGTTCTAATGGTATACCTAATTAATTCATGTTGGGGTAGGCCCTCACTAATTGAATGTGCATTTGTCCGTAATCAGGTAATCGGCCAGATCTGGTTCCGGAATATTTCAACGCGTCGTTGAAGGACCTGGGCCTGGAATACCTGGACCTGTATCTGATGCACACGCCCTTCGCCTTCACGCACGTACCCGGGGACCTGCACCCGAAGAACCCTGATGGGTCTATGCAGGTCGACCTGTCAACAGACCTCATTGCTGTTTGGAAGGTATGGTCACTGGCTGAATACAAAAACCCATCTCAAGCGTCGCTCATGTCATATCACACACTTCACTCGCGTCACTCATCTTAATCACAATTCTAACAAATAATATTTATTCAAAATTAAATAAGTGCTCAAATCTAGTAAAACAGAAAGTAACATACAAACAAAAGTTGTTAGAGCACCTTGGAGAACCTTGTAGTATTTTTTAAAGCAATTTATTCGTAGAATGGGTGTTATAGCGGAGGAATTATACGAGTCTAATTTACTAAATAAACAACCTTTGTGTCAGGATATAAACCAATTAAACCTAAACGCGTTTTACCGAAGTGCCGATGTCTACCAAGACTGCAGTTACCCAAACTATTTGGCAAAAAAGGTTTCATTTCGTAAAGCGAATAGGGCGAATATAATAAAACGATGCCCCGTAGAAATGCCAAATAAGGTTAACGATGTTAGTAGCGCAATAGGTGACCAACAACATACGTGGTCAAAAGTATACAAATCCCCTACTACCACACCAAAAAGGAGCAGCGTAAATCACTTATTACCCGCAAGTAGCAGTTTTGATCCGACCGAATATAAATTTGTTTGTACCGTTGAACTGCAAAAGAAAATCACAGAAGATGTTGTATGCGGCGTCCAAGCAACTGAAGGAGTTGCCCGTCGAGCGGCCAACCCGCGCGTGGTTTCTGAGGTGGTCAAGGACCGTAAGCGGTACGCGATTTACAAGTTATGGCCAAGAGCAGTGAATCCAAGCATGCTATGCTGCTGCGAAGGGAACGACCTCGAGGAGGTGTGCGAAGACATGCCCTACTCATTGCGCGCGCGGGCCCCCTCTGACTCATACGAGAGCGTCGACCTTACCAGGAGTTCTGACATTATACATCCACTTAATTTGGACCCTTCTCTGCTAAGCATTTTAAATTTACAAATGCGAAAGAAATCATTTTGGAAAAGAAAATACGTGAATATTGCGAAGAACGTTGTTCGTAATACCTACAAGAACGCTGTGCTCATAGTACGAGCCCAAACACAACGAGCACACTTCATTTTAGGTTCAATAACAAAGTAATTATTTAAACAAAAGGAATAATATAATTTAGTCGATGCTTATAAATAATAATCGTTTAAACCAAGTCTGATATGTAAAATTGTGCAAGTAACATTATAACAATGACGCCGTTAAAAAAATGTAAAAAAAATCGTTTAATAAACTATACTAGGACGTTCAAGAACTACAATGTAATATTGAAACATTAAAATATAACGGCAAGTTATGCCCCGAGACGTAGCCTTCGTGGTGGCGCTATAAACTCTTTATTAAATTTGTCATTGACAGTGTCACAGAATAGTAGTTTGTCATTTCTGTCAAGAACGTATAAACTAATGGTAATAAAATTCTAATCACAATGCCGAGCAAACTCATCGGTTTATTAGTAAAAAGAAGAAATTTTATTTACAAAGCATAGACATCATCATTTACAATTTAGACATGCTTGCGAAGAAGAAAAGCAGTTTTTAAAAGGATGCAAAAAAAAAAAAACAATGAATATATGTACTTCTCAAATGTGTGTGATGTAGAAGATGGTTCTACGCTAACTAAAACAAAATGCCCGTAGTGATAGTACCAATTGAAGGTAATAAGAATCAGAACCGTAGAATAAGACTACAAAGTAATTTGTCAAAAAGAAACAATAGGGTTATTACGACAACAAACCGTCAGTATGTTCCAAAACGGAAAGTGTATAATCCGGTTAAATTTGCTGACGTACAAAAGTCAAAGTTTCGACCAGCACGCAAACCCATAAGAACCGTAAACTCGGGCACCCTGCCTATCGTACCACCAAAGTCAAACTACATCCAAGTCGTACCATCTAAGGGATCATCTATATTTTATCCAAATTACGTCAGACACAAAAGCTCTAGCTCAATAAGTGGTCCGGACGATGTAACACGAGTAACAACACAAAAGGAAACAACAAAATCTTTTCAAGGAAAAGGGAAACCCGTTTTGAAAAGACTTTTTCAGTGGATGGGAGTCAAAGTCAATGATCCGAAGTGCACGAGGGAGCTGGAAACTAACAACGCATTTAATCATAATGAAGTTACGGGTACCGTAACCGACACTGTCTCGTCAGATTACAAAGTGCCGATGCCGGTGAAGCGTACCCCGATACCCGTGAACCGTTCAGGATTGAAGTCTGCTCCAAAAAAGCCATCTGTTACTTTTATTACTAAAGGTATAGTAAAAGAGATTCAAAGTGTTGAAAGCAACACTCCTCGTACGGCAGATCTGGAAAATACTTCCTCTGAGGATCTTGTAAATGGGAAGCCTTCAAATATTTTTGCATGTTGCCTCGGAAGGGATGCCAAAACAGAGCGCATTGACAGAGAGTTACATAATTTGTTGCATGAGTCATGCTGTTCGTCCGATGGCGCTACGGGCTACCAGAAGTTCAATGCTTGTTCTGGAAGTGTTGCGCCAAGCGGCAGCCACAGCTTAACGAATGATGACCTAACTCCCACTGAAGCTGATGCTCTAAGTCTGTCGTCAAACGCGTCATCGGTATACCCAGGCCAACAACGGCATGGTTATAAAACAATGATGAATAAATTGAATAGAGTGTTTACACATAACCGCTCCCGAACAAAGAAGAGAGTCTCTTTTCACGAGCCCGATAAGCCCGACACTACAGTATTAAGAATTGCCACTTTCCTTGACTTTCCAAAACTGGATGATGCTCAAACACATAAATCAAATAATACATTAGTCCTATTATCATCCTCTCATATCACCGCTGTTAATAAACGGAGAAGAAATCTTTCGAATAAATTAAGCCGTTTAGGAGAAACCGTTATACAAAATACCTAACAATTTAATAAAGAGTACTGAAACAGGTGAGGTGTATGATTAAGATTTACTTTGGTTTTGCTTTTTATTAAAGAATGACATGTAAACTTAGTAATTACTTATTATATTTAAAAACTTGTTACATGCCTGGATTAATAAATTGCTTCGCTGATACTCAAACTTTACTAGGCATTTGGTTACATAAAATATCCGTTGGACTAGATCGAACCCGTCTTCTTAAAAAGGAAACGCTTCTTAATTCCTATTCATTATTTACAGGTGGGAAAGGGGTAGCTACACTACTTATGCATTCACTGCCGGCAACGCATATAAGCGTCCCCCTGACTTTCACCTATTGCCGTGAGCGCGTGTGCGTCTTTACAGTACCTATGCTAGTTTCGTATAAAAAAACTGGCCAAGTGCGAGTTGAACTCGCGTGGAGAGGGTTCCGTACATAAGTAATTTTTTTATTTTATTTTTTTATAGAATTCTTGTAGGTTTTCCTATAATCTACAAGCAACGAACTATATTTTGTATTTTTTTCAAAATTTTAGGCTCAGTAGTTTCATGGATAAAATCAAAACTATTTTACAATAATAACAAAAATATATTTGAGATCCTCATAACGAGCTCTTTCATTTGATATATGACACAGTAAGGTATGCAAATCTTTTTTTAATTTCCTAATTTGTCCCCCAACATGACCTCGCTCAGGTTTACTTTGTCCATTTTCCCATCTCGTCCACATTCCCATCTCGTCTACATTCCCATTTCGTTCTCATTCCCATTGCGTTCACATTCCCATCTCGTCCACATTACCATCTCGTCCACATTCCCATCTCGTCCATATTCTTATCTCGTCCACATTCCCATTTCGTTCACATTCCCAATAACTAGTGAACAACCGAGTGATCGAATTTATATCGAACATCCCTATAGTTCTACGTTAGGTTGCAGACTAGTTCGGAATGCGGACGAGTTGGGAATGCGGATGAGTTGGGAATGAGGACGAGTTGGGAATGAGGACGAGTTGGGAATATGGACGAGATAGTAAGTGGACAATTTGGGATTGGTATGTGGACGAGTTGGGAATGTGGACAAAGTGAACCTGAGCGCATGACCTTAATTAAAAAAACAAAAATACTTTGCACATCTGTGTTTGGGTCATCAATTTACATGTGTACCAAATTTCAACTCAATTGGTCCAGTAATTTCGGGGAAAATTGGCTGTGACAGACAGACGGACAGACAGACGCACGAGTGATCCTTTAAGGGTTCCGTTTTTTCATTTTTTGTACGGAACCCGAAAAAGGTGGGGCACCTGGCCAAAGTTGGTAAAGTTATGCCGGCAGAAAATACGTTCTCAAAATATTTCAATCTGAATAATAGAAACACGAATTTTATAATTTGAATTTAAGTATCACGATTGTTTAATTTACAATTTTGTAATAGGGTGACGGCACCAATGATGGACACTTTTAGCTGACAGGCACCAGTAATGGACACTTCACTCTTAATTCAAATTTCATACGGTCGTAAATTGACTGTTGCAAAACAAATGAATAACCCTTCTGTTAAATAAGAGTCACGAGTCCATCATTGGTCCTTGACCATTACTGGTTCCGCCACTAGCTAACTTGAATTCCTGAAACATAAGTACTATCCCGATTTTATAAAAAAAAAATTATACCAATTTAAAATCCAGAACTTCATTATTCCGTATTTTGAGGTGATTCCGTAAAGTTATTGCACGTTAAGTTATTAATTTTGGCCAAACACCTAATTTATTCATCTAAGTTCAACGTACAAATAGTTAGTTCATCCATCACACAAGTAGTAGGTGTTGTTACAACCCAACCCTCGACAGCTAGGAGGAATGTCGTACGCGATGTACTAACTATTTTATCGGTTATTCCATAAATATAATTTGTTATGGAATAAGAAATTCGGAACTATAAGTTTGGGAGGAAAGTAAATTCGTAATAGGGAATATTCATGCCTTTTTTTAACACCTTCACTGAAAGCTGATTCATGTCATTTACATGAATCAGCTTTTAGTGAAGTATTTGTTACATGATGTACCAAATAGTTGTGAAAAATCATTTTTTGAATAACTGTAAAAATAACCAAGATAAAAGCCAACAAAGATTTGTTCCTATCTGTTACATACATGACGTCACGATTTGTTAGATGGATTCCGCGAAAGCGTTATTTCGTTGTAGCTTTTTTCCGATTCGCATTTTTCCGCGATCGATAAATTTCCTCTTCGCCTCTTTCACCTCTTTCACCCGGATCGCTACCACCAACTCACTCTTTAACAGCAGTGCTCGCATTGTTGTGTTCCGATGCGAGGGTAAGACAACGGGTACAAGTCAACACACGTAAAAAGAGCTCTGAGTGACCTAGCTACCTGCACAGTCAGCAAATTACGGACCAAATTGCTGGGGGCGCCTGGCGGAGTGTAAACCGTTCCGCTTTGCTGCCACGCTATTGGTTTGTCAGTAAACAACATGCGCAAACATAATTATCTCCTCCACTAGCCGCTCGGAGCTCTTTTTACGTTGGCAATGGCAACGCTATTGTCGTCTTGAGATTACGAAATTGATCAGGTGGCCGGTGTGCTCGTTTGCCTTCGACACACCATAAAAAAACAAATACCGTCACTGGAACAGCTTTGCTAAAGTGGGTTGGGACAACTCGAGCTTGCTGGTTAATAACTGGCTGCTGAGCTCGTCTTTTTTAGTGTTCTGTCCAGAAATCAACGCCCGGGTAACCAGGTAATTTAGTCTGATAAGCTACTTGAATTTTATCGCAGGCCATTCTAAAACTGCGTGAAAGTGGCGCCGTGCGGCACGTGGGCGTGTCTAACGTGAACGAGGAACAGCTGGCTCGGCTCTGCGCGGTGGAGAAGCCGGCATGCTTGCAGGTCAGTCACAGTCCAACAAGTTTGACGTGACCATGCCCCGGGATGACAGACATTGAGGGAGACGTTGGGAGGATTGTGAAGCTAAAAAAATTGGTTTACGAAAACCTAGTTCGATTTTACATTTGATGTCTAGCAATGTAGACGGAGACCCGCATGGCGGGGCTCCTATTCCTGGGCAATTCGCCCTTCGGGCATTTGAAGTTACCTAACAAACCTAACCTACCTAGTAACGCAAACGAAGTGGATGTAGTTGCAAAGCGATCTGGTCGTATTGCGATCTAGTCAGAAAGATGAAGGTAGTCGCAAAGCGATCTATTCGTTTTTACTACATAGTCCTAACAAGATGTGGATCGAAAGCTTCTGTCCCGGGAAACATGTTGGTCGATTTTTGGATATCATTTTAAATTAAAATGGGTTACATCACATGACTACATTTACTATTTTTGGCAATGAAAAGAATTTTTTTGTGCGTTATTTATTATCTTATCTGGTGAACCTGATACATTTAGAAAACATCCAAGACGTAGAAACAAACAATCACGATCAAGGGACAAATATTTGCCCATACGGGAATCGAACCCGCTGGATCAACAGCACTTGGAGACCCAGAGCCCCTTGACACTTGGCATTTGGGGAGCCCCAAGTGCCGGGCCTCTAGGCCGGCCGGGACCTTGTAGGCCCAAGTGGTAATCCGGCCCTGGTATACCAACTAGTCAGAGCGGTTGCGCACTACGTCCGATCCGAATCCGATCCGAACCCGTGAAAATAAGGTCCGGAGTATTCGTAGAACTATTTCTATGGTAGTTTACGCATTAGATCCGGCTTCCGTCATCCGATTTTATTATGTATCCGGTCTAGATGCGAATTTTCACGGGTTCGGATCGGATTCGGATCGGCGTAGTGCGCAACCGCTCTTAGGCTAAAGGTGTCGTCTGATGATGATTTAGTAATGATGATGCCTAGGTGGAGCTGCACGCACTGTGCCAGCAGCCGGCTCTGCTTGCGGCGGCAGCGCGGCTCGGCGTGCCCGTGGTCGCCTACTCGCCGCTCGGCTCCAAGGCGCTCGCAGACGCGCTGGCGGCTAAGACTGGGTGAGTCATCCGCGTTTACTATAAGGTATCGGCTTTCGAATGGATTTCGACCCTATACTTATTGTAGAATACGAGAACATAGATCGGTTACCCTGACTAATTCCGCGTAGCAAACTTTCCATTCCCCTAATTCCCCAATTTATCTATTTCTTCCCATTGTTTTTTTTACCGATTGCATATTATCCATTTTGGATTTCCTCCACAAGCATGTTTTCTCAATTCAAAACCAATTTCACGGCGTCGACGGAGCTCCGCTAGCGCAGAGCTCCTATATTTCAGGATGCTATGACTCTTCGGTCTTCTGCAAAACTAACAAAACCTAAACCTATGTACCTATTTCGATCTATTTCGACTTAATTATAATAGCTCAATTTTTCAAATGGGAAAAATTCTAACCGGAAAAGATGCGATTGCAAAAAATTTAAAATGGGAAACAATGCGATCGGAGAAAATAATACGTGGAATTAATCAGATTGAGGAACCGATCTAACTATCCGCATGTCAAGTGTCACTTGGCTAGCCGTTTCTATATGGGTTTTGACTTTGTGACAACACTAGGGCCTTATTATGATGTCCATATTGCCAACCTCCTCGTGCTGAATTCACCGCGCACCTGTCGGTGTTACCGAATCTGTCTGTTTTATTTCGAACCTCTATAACGATCCCTCAGGAAATGACGGTCATGAAGGCATCCTCCGACGTACATTTTTCAATACCTCTTTAACCCCCTTACTAATAAACGTTGAGTAACGGTGGTATAGCTGTACAATGTTGTCCTTATCTGTCATTGTGACATTTGGATTTGACAGATAAGGACAAAACATTGTATAGCTATACCACCGTTACTCAACGTTTATCAGTAAGGGGGTAAGTATTTACTACACAACTTTGAGAACCAGGAGGGTACCATATTGACTTTAACGGACTCGACAGTCTAAAGTCGCCGTCAATAGAATTTGCGAACTATGTAATCTTATTTGTAATTGTTGAGCACTTACTTTTAAAATGCATTCGTCTGGCAATTACTTCCTTAAAAAATATTATTTAATTCTTAAATGCAAGTTGTTTTTATTCAAGGTTTACGACATTCATGAAGCGTGCAATCAGCTTTTTTATTGGCACCTCGAGCTCGGCGACATTCGGATTGACTTAACAAGGCTTTTAAGGTCAACGCTATTTCGAGTGCCGCGTAATAACAAAGTGTAATAATAATCGTAATTTTTTGTATATTTTTGGCCATTAATCAAAAAGTACGTCACGGAAAATTATAAATAAATAGTATTGAAATATGCAGACTGGAGCCCTTTCATATGACACCCCGTTTGCTATAGTCCAGCGGTCGGCAACAGGTGGCCCGCGGGCCGCATGCGGCCCGCAAGCCCTTTACTTGCGGCGCGCGAGCCTTCATGGCAATTTTTTTTGTAAGGGTCTTTGTATTCAGAATTTTTTGTAATAATTTCTCACAAAAGTTGAAATCCTTAGCATGCGTAATTGCGACTGTAGATATCGCCAACCATGAGATATTCGTAGTCGGGCAGGACGAGAGATTTATTTGTAAGTATTTTTTAATAAGGCGCTTTTTGCACAAAAATGTATATTAGAATTCGTCCTTATTGACTACTGACAAAGTGGTACCTTTTTGTCTGTAAAGTCATAAATTATTAACATGTGCGGCCCGCGTCAATTTCGTTAGCTACTATGTGGCCCTTGGCTGCTAAAAGGTTGCCGACCCCTGCATAGTCAAATCATTTTCATTTTCAACCCCATTTATAAAAATTTCTAAAATAGATGCGGGCAAGCAAGTTAAAACTATGCTAAATTTCAAGTTGATAGCTTTTGTAGTTGCTGAGAAAAAGTAAGTCGGAGTATATGTAAGTAATATTACCTAATGTGCGCCGATACAGACCTCTCGGTGCGCTAGTCCGACTCGCACTTGACCGGTTTTTGTTGTTGTTGAATAAATGCGTTTGTTGTAGCCGCGAGTATCCGGACCTGCTGACACTCCCGGCGGTGGCGAGCGCGGCCGCGGCGCACGCGCGCACTCCCGCGCAGGTGCTGCTGCGGCACGCGCTGCAACGCGGGATCGCCGCCATCCCCAAGAGCACCAACCCGGGGCGCATTCGACAGGTAACACATCTCTAACAGAATACCTACAACTGGAAACTTACACTCGCATTCACAAACGTCACTATGAGGTCTCACAGTGCTCACGAACGCACAGGGTGGTTCAAATCGTCTCATAAACAAAAGGTCGGTCAAAAAGGACCAATCACAAAGCTGTATTGAACGCAGTGCGTTTACTCAGTGAAGGATCCCTTAAGTATTGTTTGTGAATACGGGTGTTAAACCCTTTGAACGCCACGGCCGACTGCAATTTTACGTGCGCGTCTGCGCACATCATATAATTATATCCTCACCATCATATAGGTATGTATAGGTCTTAGTGGGTACCTATTAAGTTATTGAAACACCTTCCAATGAACTTATGATTTCGCAGAATTTTCATTTCATCGAAAGTAATTGCCTCATGAGTTTTTTTGCAGACAATTCTAACCTACTGTTTAAGATATGCTGAAAACATTGGTTTCAGACAAAAAAGGGGTTGAATAATGAAATTGTATGAAATGATACAGTCGACGAAGTGAAATTCGGTAAAATGATGGGGTTCCGTCGTAGTGCATTATGTTGATGTCAGATGGACAAGACAAGGTCGGAAACTAGCCTTGGAACGAAACGAGAAAATTATTATTGAACCATATTTGGAAATAGAGCGTTTAAACAGTTTAAAGGATCTTGTTCTATGTCTCTAATTTATAACTCAAAGTTCAGACGCCTTATTTATAAATACTATTCTCAATTTTTATCAGATCTTCTTCTTATGGCTTAGCAACCTTTGGCATTTCGGTGTTTTACTGCAAGTATACTGCACAGTCAGGGAGAACAGCCATAGTCCGGCCTTACCCTCGTAAGTTTTACTTACGTAATTAGGGACACGGCTATATGTTAGAATGAGAAAAAAATATTTCAATCTAATTCTAACAAATAACTGCGTTCCTACTTACGTAAGTAAAACTTACGAGAGTAAGGCCGGGTTAACTGAGTCTTAGTGAATCGCGACGCTTGACGGCGACAGTTCTAATTCTAACCAGCTTATCGTTATATTCCAGAACATATCAGTTTGGGACTTCGAGCTAAGTGAGAGTGAGATGGCTGAGCTGGCCGCCTTGGACCGCGGCGAGGCGGGCCGCATCTGTGACTTCAGCTTCTTCCAGGGAGTGGAGAAACACCCCGAGTTCCCCTTCAAGAAATAGTCATCACTCAACGGTCCAACACAAAAACGACAAAGAAAGCTATGATGATTGTAACTGCTTCGGCCTCTATTCTACGACGTTAAACAATATTGCTTTTGACCTGCGATATCGTATTGTCAACGTTTTGATAGCCCTTAATGGCTTGGACATTAATGGCGGCTGAGGTGAAAACAATACCATGACACGTGAAAGCAATATTATTTATCATCGTAAATAGAATAGAGGCCCTGGTCGCTGGTCGGATTTTAAAGATATTCTGAGGGCCTTAGTCAAGATGCATACAGTACGATTATTTCAACTTTGACACTCGGGATATCTCGGTTTTAATCGTAATGGTTCGTATTTTCACATAGAGTATATAAAATCCTAGAATTCATTCACATAAATATTGAAACATATCTAGTATAATTAATAATAACACCTGAACCTAAATATAGAAACTTTATTAACATTCTGTATATTAAAATAGACTATAGGCAACTTTTTATGACATACTAGCTTCTGCCCGCGACTTCGTCCACGTAGATATAAATTATAGTTATTCCCTAGGGAATTTTTATATTATCCGGGATGAAAAGTAGCCTATGTGTTAATCCGGGGTATGAACAATATCCATTTCAAATTTCATATAAATCCATCCCGCCGTTGCAGGGTGAAGGAGTAACAAAATAACACAAACAAACTTTCGCATTTATAGTGCGATTAGGTAGTAGGATTATGAAATGTGACGGGTTAGCTTTTAAAATCAAAGGAATTTGCTTGGAATGAAATTATCCGTAATTTACGTTTACTGCGTTCCTACTTATATACCTATGTGTTTTTAGTAATACGCTACGTAATAATTAAATCAAGCCACATCTGTATTATTCATAGGTCTACTGTAAAAAATGTCATTGAGGCAGGTGATCTACATTACTATTTTAGACTGCTAAATGCACGCTATGATATTATGAATATGCAGCAATGTGTCTCGTGTCATTTGCATTTCCGATCTCTCCCGATGAATGTCGAAAATTGCCGAGTGTCAAAGTCCAATTAACTGTACCTAACTGCCGCACTCAGAGTCATCAATTAAATTTAATGATTGATTAAAGTAGCTGCTGTCACTTTCTTTGCTATAGCAATAGAATAAGACATCACGTCACTAAACAAGCGTTAAATTTAATTGACGTCTCTGAGTGCGGCAGTAACACTAAGTTTGCGGTATTCGAAAATTGACAAATTGTATAAGACTGACGTGAGCTCAGGACAGGGGCCCTAATATGGCTTCGTTTATCGCGTGACAAAGTTTGGATAAGGCATCCGTCACCTTCTGACACATAAATAAGAATGAGAGTGACGGATGCTTTATCCGCGATATAGACGCAGCGATACTAGGCCCGCTGATCGCATCAACCGCTTAAGTCAACACGATTCATTCCGTGTCAGTAGCGTTTGCATCTTCGCTAGAGTTGCCCCTGTTTTGTCGACACTAATTTCATCGAAAGTATTACTTTGCAGAATTTTCATTTCAGTGACAATCTTTTCTAGGCGCAGGAGTTTTGAATTTGTGATAGTGACAAGTATAACTAGCCTAAAAACAATAGGACTTCAACCGAAAATAGCTTTCGATGAAGTTAAATTCGGCGAAATGTTACTTTGTATGCATAAAGTGTCGGTAAAACAAGGGGACACCGTTGGCCTTTATGTTAATCACAATCACTGACGGAGTTTTATGTTTTTAGGGTTCCGTACCAAAATGGTAAAAAAGGAACCCTTATGGTGAGACTTCGGTGTCGTATGTCTGTCTGTATGTCACAGCAATTTTTCTCAGAAAGTATAGAAGCTATAAATTTGAAATTTGGCATAGTTGTATAACTTACTTGCCCGCATCTGTTTTTAGTAAAAAATATAAAGGACCAAAAAATCAGAAAAAAACCTTATTTAAAGATAATTACAATAATTACTTATATTTTACGAGAAAAATAAAATGAAGTTGTCAATCTTTAAAGTTTTGGAAATTAAATTATAATTATTATATAGATTTTAAAGGTCATAACAGAATGAGTATTTTCTTTTGCGTTTTCCAACCATATTATCTTAAATACGGAACCCTCGGTGCGCGATTCCGACTCGCACTTGACCAGTTTTTTTTACCTACGGTCCTGATTCCCCTTATTTATTTTGAATTGAAATTAATTTATCATCATCATTATTTTTATATTGAATTTTAAACTTGTGTTAACGTGATATTCGTAATTTAGGGGCAAAAAAAATCACTATTAAACAAAAAGGCCTAAACACACTTGACGGAAATTCCGACGCCAAAGTTCCGTAACGGGGTACTTGCGGTTTAACCGCACCGTGGCGGCCGTACCGTGCCGGCTGACGGAGCTGCCAATGTTCCGCGTAGGGTGTCTTTATTATTATAAGAAGTCATTTATAAGCAATGAAATGAATTGGCTTTCCGCCGCGGAAGATCGTGGCGGAATTTCCGTCAAGTGTGGCGCAAGCCAAACAAGCCCATGTGTACTGTTTTTAAATGTTTTTTTAATTAAAACACGCCAGTTTGACTTTTTTTCTTCTTTTTTTACATAATAAATAAAATTTCAAAAAGTATTTTTGTTTCTGTTTTGAACTTTTACATTTAACCTTTGGACTGCTGGAGGGTAGAATACCACATCCCACTAGACCCATTGAGTTATCCCATTATGGGACATCTGAGACGATGTTGTCCCTGTAGTCCCATGGGACAAGTGGCACTAATATTTGTGTCTCAAAAGTCCCAGGTAGGATTACGTTATGTTAGTTTCGCAGCAGGCCCGAAGGGCCAGACCACACAGAAAAAGGAGCTCCGTCGACACTATCCAATTGATTTCTGTGGGCCTTATGGCGTGACAAAATGTGTGGATAAAGCATCCGTCACGAATGTTTTATCCACATTTTGTCGCGCGATAAACGCAACCATGTTAGGCTTCGGCCCCCTAGAATGAAGAAGAATGCGAAAACACGACAGAGTCAGGTTTCACATAAGCCTGCCTGGGACAACTCAATGGGACCAGTGGGATAAACGGAAAATATAGTTTAATATTTTTCAAGTGAGCTTATCTACCTAAAGCCGGCCATCCACGTTACGGTCCACCGGAGAGGTTACCTGCGCAGGCAACCGGAAGACACGGCACACACGCACAGGTTCACCGTACGGTGTCACTCGAAAGAATTGATTTTTGGTTTTGCTCCGGTCGCCTGCACAGGTAGACCTCTCCGGTAACCGTAACGTGTATGGCCGGCTTTAGAATACAAAGCCATTGTGTAGTTAACCACAAATTAGGATAACGAGCTCGCAGTAAAAGCAGATTATAACCGCCTTCGAAGGTTAACATGGATTATCGCCTCTATTTCTTTACACAATAGACTACAAAATACAGTAATAAAATAATGGCAAGCATTTTTTTCCATTTTACAACCGCCCGACACTCGACAAGAAATTACTTTGTAGATAAAGACGAAGTGATGACTACGCTATTTTGCTTTTAGGCCATTTTAAACGTAAGGTGAAGTCTTGTAATTGCAACTATCTGGTTATTGCAACTAACTTAAATAACTCCTTCTAGGATCACTGTTTTGAACAACGACAGGCGTGATATTGTTCTTCCTTACTAAGAAATACAATATCTCGCCTGTCGTTGTTCAAAACAGTGATCCTAGAAGGAGTTATTTAAGTTAGTTGCAATAACCAGATAGTTGCAATTACAAGACTTCACCTTACTGGAACATGGAATAAGGTTGAAAATTCAATATTCATGCAATGTACTTCTAAACTTTTTCGTAAAGTAGGTATAATACAAATCCTTTTTCGAGAGCGAATCCACTTAGCTTTGTACCTGCTGACAGACAATACCCATTATCTGCATTGTTCAGTGTGGCCAAACTGCCACTTGAAAATGAAAAGCATCATAAGTGCAAACAACTTTTACACTAAAGTATTCTTTAAGTCAAATGCAGTAAGGTTTATTGTACCAAAGGCGCAAAGATGTTGGTCACTTTGTATTTAAATAAAAGAACAGTGAAGTTCGCATCGATGCTAAGAACGACGACCACAATTTGATACTTGAACAATGTACATGCTATGCGGAAACAAGTAACAACAATTTAACAATATACTTTATGAACTTGGGTTGTAGGTGCAATAGTGCAAATACTTAGTTGCAACTTTCACTTGAAGATGACTCATCATTATGGATTGTAGAGGGGTTGTTTACGCATTTCTTATCAGTTTAGCGAAAAAGTCAGGTAGTCACTTCTGTGGTGCTATTTGCAACAGTTGTGTTTTATCTCTAATATAAGCAGTTATTTAATTTGACGACTCGGCACTCACTTCATGGACTCCGCCTACTACCGATTGGATTTTTGTGGTTTAGTGCTATTACTTTTCAATTGTTATTACTTGTTTAATTTTTTATACCAAATTAGTACGCAACTATTAGTATATACAAGTACATCGTTCAAGGATCAAATTGTGTTCGTCGTTCTAAGCATCAATGCGTACTTCACTGTTCTTTTAAATACAAAGTGACCAACATCTTTGCGTCTTTGTTTAACAATAAACCTTACTGCATTTGACTTAAAGAATACTTTAGTGTAAAAGTTGTTTGCACTTATGATGCTTTTCATTTTCAAGTGGCAGTTTGGCCACACTGAACAATGCAGATAATGGGTATTGTCTGACAGGTACAAAGCTAAGCGGATTCGCTCTCGAAAAAGGATTTGTACTATATCTTGTTGGCGGTTTCGAGAACAAAAGCAGATAATAGGATTATATAAATACTACTTACAATGACCATTGTGTTTACAGGTAAGTGGAAGAGCTCAGTTCAAAAAGTTCCAGGGGGCTGATTTTTGACTTTCGAGCGCTCGAAAGTTTCACTCGAAAGTGAGCAAAATCTGTGAAACCGTATTTTTGAAATTAAGAGGTATAGAAAATTTAAGGACGAGTGGTCCACACTATTCGTTTTCAATTCTACGGCGCGTATTTCAATAAACGGTTTCACAGATTTTGCTCACTTCCGAGTGAAACTTTCGAGCACTCGAAAGTCAAAAATCGGCCCCCAGTCTCGTTTTCGTTCCGGATTATGATTATTGATTAAATATAGGTACGGTTTTTTTGTTGTAATTACGAAAGGATATATGAAAATTGGGCACTGATCAGGAGCTCGTTTACTCGGCAAAACCATATTGCTTTTAAGCCGTCGTGTGCGCACGCCCTAAGATTAAAATGTTTTCTAACGTGTTATCAAGAGTCCTATTCTACTCGGTGAAACCATATGGCTTTCTATAATATGTTATTATATTGTCAACGTTACGATAGCTCTTATTTATTTGACAGTTATAGTGGCTGTGTTAAAAACAATACGATATCCTGTCAATATGGTTTTACCAAGTAGAATAGAGCAGTATCATACAATAGGGTAATAATGGTTAGAACTATGTCGTAGTAAAGATCGGGTGATCGAGACGGCCAATGGTTTTTACGCTGATGTTGAAGTTAGCGACATCATAACAATATACTATTTTACGAGTAATTACAAAGAGATTTTATTACATTAACACCCGTATTCATAAACGTCACTATGAGGTCTCACAGTGTTCACGAACGCACAATGTGGTTCAAACCGTCTGTCTCATAAACATAAAGTCGGTCAAAAAGGACTAATCACAAAGCTGTATTGAACGCAGTGCGTTTACTCAGTGAAGGATCCCTTAAGTATTGTTTGGGAATATGGGTGTATGTCTTTGAGTAATTATGACGGCACGCGGCGGCAAAACGCACTGAAAGCATAGTATATTTATACTATGCTGAAAGGGTTTACCAGGTGATAGGGTTAGCGTGGCCATTATAAAGCTGCATAGATTAATTTAACTTTAAAATTAATCTTCACTGTTCAGTATCAACGGGAGCGCTTGGTGGAGCGAACGCGCAATAAATGTGTTAAAGTATACCGGTTAAGTTAAAATGGCGCTCATTTTAAAGGGCGCCGTGAGATTATACTATTATTTAAATGAAGATATTGCAGGTAGGATAGTGGTATAGTACCTATAGCATAATTTTGGTGTGGTGGAACAGATAGTCTAGTAGAAAATGTACCATTAATTAATTTTTAGAGTGAAGAGTGTTTCTTGTACCTAACAACTGAAATATGGGCAAGTTTTTTTTGCACACTTTTGTACCTTGTCGCCTTAACGCCTTTGACAGATTAGTGCAGCAGTTTAAACGACGTTAAAGTTACAAAGTACTGAAGTGTTTAGTAGTTGGTAGTGCCCTTGCCTACGAAGCTAGTGGTCCGAGTTCAAATCCTGGTAAAGGCAAGCAGATATTTGTGTAATGAACGCTAGTGTTTGTTTCCGAGTCCTGGATGTTGTCTATGTATTTAAGTATGTATCTTCTCTAATATATAAAATTCTTTTGTCACAGTGTTTGAAACAAAAGTCCTCCGAAATGGCATGACCGATTCTTATGAAATTTTGTTAGTCTATACAGTAGGTCTGAGTATAGGACGTAGTACCTAAAGAATATTTCAAAAGGTTTGTATGAAAAAACACTGCCGGGCGGCGCCGGGCGCGGACAGCTAGTATCTCTATATAAGTAAGTTTATCGTTGTCTAGTACCCTAGTATCTACAAGCCTAGAGCTAAACTTGAGACTAGGTCAATCTGTAAGAAATTGTCTAGGATTACTGTACAAATTATAAAGCAAAATCTGACAATTGCATAGGTATATCATTCGGTTCAGACTAAAAATCATAATAAATGATTATGACACAATTATTCAAATACTTATATTTATTTCTGTAAGCTTTAACAATGCGTACCAAGAGTTGATACTTTTATTTAACATAAAACCATGTCACAATCACGAAACATACAAACAAAACACAAACAACAATACAAATACATCTTTACCATGTCCCCATTGCGGCCTAAAATTAAAAATCAGTATATTTCTTATAACTCTATGGCGTCAACCCTCCATGACACAGACCCAAGGACTCAAGACTGGTTCCTCATGAGGACGCCGTGGCCGGGGCTGGCCATCATCGCCGTGTACCTGGTGTCGGTCTTCCGGTGGCTGCCCGACTATATGAAGAACCGCCCCGCCTACGACCTGCGCTCCGTCATTGCGAGTTACAACGCTTTACAGATAATGCTTTGTGGATACGTAGTTTATAAAGTAAGTAACTTTAAATTGACCTTCAAACTAATTAATGGTCCCACTGATTTTAATATATGGCACGGTATGTATGTACAAAAATACTTACCATAACTTTCCTACTTACTTACATTCTCTCACAAAGAACCTAGTATTGGGTCCAAAACCGAACATTGCCAATATTCATTTCACTGTCAAAAAAGATAAAGCCTTAATCTAATTAGGCTAAAAAGTATGGAAATTTCAGTCTTAAATCTAGATGAAAGAATAAACCTTACGGCCTTACATTACGAAAGGGAATCATGAATGATAAACGGTCATGTCCCCGACCCCCGATACCCGATCATGATTTCATGAATAAGGGTAAGTTTGATAGTCAAAAGAAATACTGAACGGGAAAAAAGCAGAGCTGAGCCAACCACCAATCAGATTATTCGAAAGCGATACACCTATCTCAACAAGCTAATTAGTTGTTATCTGCCCTGCCCATTTTTTTTCACTAAGCACTTGTAGGTACTATTACTTATTCTGTGACTAAGCTCCGCAATGGGTGCAGCAAGCAACAAACTTTAATCGACTGGTAGAAGTAGGTGCTTTGCCGGCCAATTAGGGAAATGAAAGTTCTTTTCTTAAAGGCACCCATGTCATAACTGGTGGGAAATACCACCGAAGGGAGTTCGTTCCACAGTTTCACTGTACGAGGTAAAAAGTGCCTAGTGAACCACACACCCCCGGGGGAAGAATGCCATTCATCAAGGTGATGTTGATGGAACCTGGCTTTACGACGAGTAGTTCGATGGTGGAACTCAGCGGCCGGTAAAAGTCTGAATAATTCTCCAAAATAGGTACTCCCCGTTGTAAAGCCGCTAATCACGCAAAGTGAACTGATGTCCATTCGGTTAAGTGATACCTACGTGATGGTTGCTGACAGAGCCTGGTGATGGGCTGGCTGAGCCACTACCGGCTGTTCTGCCAGCCCGTGGACGAGGGCCCGCACGGCGAGGAGTACGCCTGGCACGTGTGCTACGGCTACTTCTACATCAAGATCATCGACCTGCTGGACACGGTACGACTGAACTACCCTCCTAAGCCAATAAGCAGTAAGGTGAGGCGGGGCTATTGCATCTGCGGGGCTATTGTAACTTTTCATCCACATTTTAAAAGTAGAACACGTTTTAGTATGAAAAGTTACAATAGCCCCGCAGATGCAATAGCCCCGCCTCACCTTATCTCAAATTCAATAGGTTACCAAAGTAGTTTAATCCTAATCTGTTAGTAATGAGGTTGATATTGGCTTAAGAGGCTAGTATACATGACTACGGATTATAGCGCCGGGAACACCCCAGTGGCGTAGCGTGGGTTTTCGCCGCCCGGGGCCGACCAGAAATTCGCCGCCCCCTATTTTTAACCGACTTCGAAAAAACCAGGAGGTTCTCAAATCTTCGGGACATTTTTTATGTATATTCCCCGATATTATAACAATATAATATTTTCCGTATGCCGCCCCCTTTTATCTGCCGCCCGGGGCCATGGCCCCCCCAGCCCCCCCCCACGCTACGCCACTGGAACACCCCGTTGTTTAGTGAGTTATTCTATTCTCCACATATATTATGTGTCGGCATATGACGGCGTAGCAGTGGAGCTCGATTGCAATCGACCGTGGCAGTTATAAGGTTAATTTCGATTACAAATTGGGCAACCATCGCACCTACTCTGGCTATCTGATTTACGACCATGACCGCGAGATTCTTCTTCTTGTCCTATAAAAGTCAGAAACGAAAAGACAGTTAATAAAAAAATTAAGTCACTCGGCGTCCTTGATAAGTATAAAGCGAAATGACGTGCTTATGGAAAGCCACTTATGTATAGGTAGCTATCGAACTATACGAATTATATTAATCAAACCCAACCACACTAAATAGACCTGCAAATTCGTATCTTTTAACAATAATACATAAGTACCTGATCTTTATTTGTGCAGCTAAATACCTATCAAGTAACGATACAATATATCCTTTAAGTACTTTCACTACATTTCCACACGGGCGGTAATTTGCATGCTTAACAGATGCAAAGTGATGCATGCAAATCCTTTCATTCTATTCAAATACAATAAGGACTTTGTAACACGTAATGTGACCACAGCAAGGGCAATGTACTATATAGAGTTAAATTGTTGAGGCACCATAGAACCCATGCGTACCGAACCGTACGGCGTACCAAAGACATTAAATGTACTTAGTAGTACCTATAATATTAAATCTCTTTGTACCGTACCCGGTATTGGGTACCACAAATCACAATTGGTTGGGCAATAACGTCAAATGTTTACCATTGGCTTTCTGCAAAGTTATGTATTGGCTAAAGGTGCGACCGCACCGCTGCTTAACGGTGCGTATATTATGATGCGTCAAAAACGGCGCCATGTTGTTACTATGACCCCGTCTTTGGTTTACGCAACGACACCGTAGGTATTTTACGCAGCGGTGGGGTCGCACCTTAAAACGTTTAGTCTTCACTCGTTCCTTAAATTACCTACACATCACTTAATTTATTGTCCTAAATATACATGCTAAGTGCTCTAACTATAAGCACCGCGTCTCTATCGATTTCTTGTGAACGACCGACCATACGACCTACTGACCAACCATAGGCAACAACTGTTCTAAGATCTCGATTTCGTGTTCATTTTGTATGGAAGTCGGGAAGCCTGGTTGGTACCTACTGAATCTGTTACAGTTAAACCAAGTAAATGTTGGGCCACGTGTTTATAATTCATATCGTGTTATAAATAAGTACACTTTTCATTATCAATTTTGATATTTGAGTCTTGTCATCATAGTCGTGTGAGTTTAATCGGGCAAATTAGCAACAGGTTTTTTTTTAATATGTGTTCTGAACAAATCATGCTTATAGAGATTTGTCTCACAAGCATACTTTTTTTTTGTTCATTATTTATTGAGAAAATAAATAAACTTATTCCAGCTAATGGCTTATTTATTAGCTTAAGTGCCACATTGTTTTTTCACATCACAGCTAGAGCTAGACTAAAAACAAACAAAATTACGTAATTCCGAGTTGCCATATAAATGAGTTACCACCAACAGTAGATAAACTTTGTGATATTGTGCTTTTTGCTGATGATACTTCATTAATTTTCAAGGTAGATAGAAAGTCCGTAGACTACAGTATGATAAACGCCATACTAGTTAAAGTACTTAATTGGTTTACTAGTAACAATTTACTACTAAATGCTAAGAAAACTAAATGTGTTAGGTTCGCTTTGCCTAATGTTAAACCGGTAGATTCTAGTATTTTTATAAATGACGAGTGTCTGCAAATGGTAGATAAGGCAGTTTTTCTAGGCATAACAATAGATAAAAATTTGCAATGGGGTCCCCATATAGCTGTACTGGCAGGTAAACTAAGTTCGGCAGCTTATGCCGTTAGGAAAATTAGACAGCTAACTAATGTTGAAACAGCTCGCTTAGTTTATTATAGTTATTTCCATAGTGTCATGTCGTACGGTATTCTGGTTTGGGGTAAGGCAGCTGAAATACAAACTATATTTGTTTTACAAAAAAGGGCCATTCGTTCTATTTATAACTTAAATTCTCGTGACTCCTTAAGAGAACTATTTAAAGAAATTAATATCTTAACTGTAGCATCTCAATTTATTTATGAGAATATTATTTATGTTATTAAAAATTTAGATTCTTTCACCAAAAATTCTGATATACATAATTTAAATACAAGAAATAAAAATAAAATTGCTATTAGAAAATTTCGCGTACGTAAAGTATATAAATCATTTGTTGGTCAATGCATTCATTTCTATAATAAATTACCTGACGTAGTTTTAAAGTTACCCTTTTCAGCACTTAAAAATTACTTGAAAAAGTCGTTAATGTCTAAAGCGTATTATAGGGTCGAGGATTATCTAGCAGACAAAAATGCATGGCCTAAACTCGAAAATTAGTCAATAATAATTTGTTCAAATGTAAAACCTTTATCTTGTCTAGGGGACACTGTTGATGTAGGAAAACATGTCGAAACTTTGTTTATTATTAATTTTTTTGTTTTTGCCTTTTTCTCCGTCTATATCTCTCCTAATATTTTTGCCATGTTTTCCTGCTGATCTACGCATGATATTTGATATTATATTTAAATTAATATTTATAGCTTTATATAATACTAGACTAAGTTGTATCATTGTAATAGGAAATATGGTTAAAAAAATGACTGACTGCTGAGTTTCTTGCGGCGTTTCTTCTCGGCAGTGGTCTCCTCTTGGGAAGCGCTGGTAGACTCCTGACGTGTAAAGGTGCCCGTGCGGCCTACTTACTGAATAAATGACTTTTATCTTATCTTTTATCTTTATCATAGTCCAAAGCGAGTGTAGAAAACACTGATAATATGCAATATTTGTTCGCAGTAAATAATATTTTTTCAAAAAAACCTGCTGTCAACTAGAGTGTCTAATAAAGCTGAACCTGAAAAAAAGCGGCAAATTCAAAAAACCTTTATATTTTATTACCGATCAAAGAAGAAATATAATAGAAGTACGCGCGTTAAGGCAGAGCCCTAAGTGCTCACCAAAATGAACAAAATAAGAAAAGTATCCAAATCGTTTATTCCTACTTTGATCGGTAATAAAATATGAAGTTTTTTTTAATTTGCCGCTTTTTTCAGGTTCAGCTTTCATTAGACAGACTCTCAGAAACGATTGCTAGCAAATGGTTTATAGGCCTACTTTGAAAATCGAAATTCAAAGTTACAATACAATACAAATACTCTTTATTGAACACCAGAAAAACAAAACACGGAACAGTACATTTGCACATTCTGTTACATTCTGTTCGTTTATGGAATAGTCTTCCAACTGACATCAGGCAATCACAATCTGTTGCTTCACTTAGATCTAGGCTTAAGAAATACTGGCTTGACTCTTGTTCCTGATCTAAGACTGTATGTCCTTTCTACCTTTCATACTTATATTATATATATATTTTATATTTATTTATTTAATTATGTATTTATTTATATTTATACAAGTATATTCATTTATTTATTATCTATTTATTTGCTATTATTATTTTAGTCTTCTGTATCTTTAATTGTTGTACGTTTAGCCATCCGTTGTTTTTATTAATATCCCAATCGCTCAAAGGTTAACTGGAAGAGATCCCTTAAAGGGATAAGTTCGCCTTTGTACATACCTTTTGTGTTTCTGTTTCTTTTTAATTTGTTATTTTCTGTTTGTACAATAAAGAGTTTACATACATACATACATTTGAACTATAGGTATGCAACAGGCGGTCTTACCGCTAAATAGCGATCTCTTCCAGACAACCTTATAACCTCCATCCCTTTATTACGATACCTATAGTCACGAATGATGAATGACATGGAGCTAACGTAACTTTAAGCTTCAATTTTCAAAGTAGGGTCTCGGGATTCAGTTGGTTTGACGTTGTGGTGTCCCGCGTTATGTTGATTTTTGTGCAATGTCCAGGTGTTCTTCATACTGCGGAAGAAGCAAAGTCAAGTGACCTTCCTGCATGTTTATCATCACTTCGGAATGATAGCAGTTGCGTGGAGCATCGTGAAGTGGGTGCCAGGTAAGCGCTTTGTTCCTATATTCTGTTCAACTAAGGGCCTGTTTCACAATCTCCAGATAAAGTTATCGATTCCTTTTATTTGACATAACTCATTCGTTAGAATGAAAAAGACAGAGCTACAATTCATTTGTGAGATAGTGTTAAATTTTGGCAAAAGGGTTTAAAATAGTGAGAGCGCTATCCGGAGTGTTCCTATTACCACATGTCAATTTTATCCGTTGCAGTGTGGCAGATTTTACCAATGTAGACCTTATGTCGACGGAAATAAAGGTATTTTTATCTGAAAAAGTATTCAATTCCAGATGTAATATACCTAAGCTTCTTCTCTACGTAAGGTAGTATAGATGACCTTTATAGGAAGGATTGGTGTAAACCTGTGTAAACCCTAACCACACCGTATCTATCTACTCAGAAACATTATAAAGACAATTTACGCATTCCTTTTCGGAACTTGTGTAAAAAAATCGTGACTAAGGTTCGACTTTATCCTCATTACCCGACTACGAGAGCGGCCATAAGACATGTAAAAATGCCATGATCCTAATTTCAGAGTAGAGTTGGTTAAAGTATCCATGATTTCCGGCAGGTGGGCACATGACGATGCTGGTGACCATAAACTCGTTCGTGCACATGGTGATGTACACGTACTACCTGCTGACGTCCTGGGACGACGCCTACAAGCACTCGCTGTGGTGGAAGAAACACGTCACGCAGATACAAATAGTAAGATACATTATATTATAATGAGGCCACTGATAAAATAATACCGTAAAACACAAATGATATAGCTAACCGATATACCTGCGCAGATGACGAATTTTCAAAGCGCGGGAACCAATCAGCATGATCCACGCGTTGCGTGTCTGTATTCTGTGCATTTATTGGTAATCAGGGACGCCATGTTGACGCGCCGCGCGCCCGCGTGTCATTCAGTCAGCCGTGAGCGAGATGGAAAAAATATATGCAATTTAATTTGCACCTTAAATATAACTATTACGTACAGTACAAGTCCGATCGTCAGTTTTAATCGTGCTTTCGGAAATCATCGGAATCGTTGTTCGTGTGTCTGGGCGAACGAAGATTCACGACACGCCATATAAATTGTGTTCTGATGTAATTTGTACTCCAATAATTGTGTTTTCTACCTTAATAATGAAATTTAATATCCAGTTGCAGTTCTCATACCTGATGATCCACTTCGGCGCGCTGATAGTGAAGCGAGACTGCCCCTTCCCCACGCCGCCCGCCTACATCATGTTCCCACAAAACGTGTTCATGGTGCTCATGTTCGGGGACTTCTACTACCGGGCCTACCTCAAACGGCCAGTCACATAGTTTCTATAGCTTGCCAACAAAGAGTTTACCTAGACCTACAATATTTTCAAGTAGCCAACAATAAGTTTTCGAAAAAAAAGCCATATTCATTTCGGACAGCACCCTAATTTTTTGGCATTTTTTTGCCAATTTATACAATGACCGTATTCTCAAACGTATGGCGCATCATTTTATTTGAATAATTCAATCACTGTGTAAAACAACAAATAACAATTTGATAATGGAGAATTTAGTTGTTTTCTTTAACAATGTACAGTCAACCAATTTGAATTATAGGCATTTATAGGCCACTATAGAACTCTGTCAAAGTGACGTAACCTAACGTTACATTGACATAGTTTTATAGTGGCCTATGAATCAAATTGGTTGAGTGTACCTAAGCGCTTGTTGCATCTAGTCAAGGGCACCATTAAATACCAAGAAAGTCCCTTACCACTTTTGGACCTTAACAACATACAAATAGAGTCGAAAAGTGGTACAGGACTTTCTTGGTAGACTATAAGTACAGATATTTTTGTTGTCATCTGAAGGCGCACCTGACGACGTTAATCAAAATATTGACGTTGTTAGCTTTTGACGTGTTATCGTATTGTTTTTAACTCAGTCGCCATTACTGACAAGTAAATAAGAGCTATCCAAACGTTGTCAATACGTTCAATACGTTCGTTCGTTCTTATGGTTGCAAGTCATAAGCAATAATATTTAACGTTGTAGAATAGGGGAGCGAGAATATCTTTTAAGTCTGACCAGGGTCTCTATTCTACGACGTTAAACAATATAATGACGCTTTTAACCTGTTGTCGTATTGTCAACATTTTGATAGCCCTTATTTACTTGACAGTAATGGCATGGCGGCAGAGTTAAAAGCAATACCATAACAGGTCAAAGACGATATGGGTTTTTACCGCCTATAATAGAGACCCTAGATCGCTACAATGCCGGTTCTGTGTACAGTTAAACAGATTATCTTTTGTAACGTTTATTTATTACGCCTTTGTAGCATCAATAAATTAAAATATACCTACATATTAACATTTTATAGCACCAATACAACAACAAGACCAATCAGAAAAGTTACTGGCCTAGCACCAATAGAGAATTAAAATAAATAGTTCGCCTAAATTATTTTTTATCTTACTATCACAATTTGTCTTTTTTCCATAAACATTTTCCTTACTTTTTAATTATTTAAAATTATTAAAATTTCTCTTAAACGACGACCGTAATTAATCATTTTCATGATCTGTATTGTACCTAGTCTTTTTAACGCTTTATTTTGTATCAATTCAGTCGGGAAAAGAGATTCTGTTTTACAAGCTCAATGACATGGGCGTCGCTAAACGCGTCAATGACTGCTTTAGTGAGGCACAGCGTGCCCGTGCCGCCATCTATCTCGTCCTCGTCAAACGACACCCCTGGACAGGCGAACTCTCTAATGTTCTGCTTAAGTAAGTTAATGAGATCTTCACTCGAAATATTTGAAGGTATTTCTAGCTGATTCGGGTGATTTTTGAGGAGTGCGTTTAAGTCGAAGTCTTCGAAACCCCGCGTGGCCGAGTCTTCATCGCAGGTCCGTTGGCGCTTGGCGCGGCGGAGCTTCCGTCTGCTGTCCAAATAAGACTTGGTCACGGCTTCTAATTGTAAGAACAACACTGCAAGCGGAGTGTCGGACAAGTCATCCTGAAAAAAAGTTTGGCATTGTAGTCATTACAGATAATATTGCAGTAGAAGCCCGCGACTTCCCAGCCATATATGACTCAAAATGATGTCATGAAGCTGTTGAAAGATGACCATGGTGCTTTAAATATAAGTTACAGCACTCATTTCTTGGAACGTGAGTCACACCATAAAGGTGATGTGTACATGGGTATACAATACCTTTTACGTCTATGACAAACAATTTATTGTGACGGCTGGCTGTGGTAATGCAACTTTACCACAACACGTACGTCTTCTAGTAAAACGCAAATTGCGTTTGTAGCTATACAATCTAGGTTCAGGTAGCACAAAGCAGGGTCAATAGTATAAAGAAAGAGATGCACTCAACGAGCCAAAAAAATATGTTCTAGTCGTACAGTCGCCCACACACTTAACTGACCATTAAAGACGGAGCTAAGAATAAGTGTCAATGCTTGAAAGGGATGTAAATATATTTAATATGAAAAAAATATCTACATCCCTGTCAAGCATTGATATTTTCACTCTGCTCTGCCTCCGATGGTTAGTTAGGTGTGTTGCTGTGTGTACAACAATGCAATGTTGAACAAACGTAACTATACTATGCTATGCTCACCTCATTGGGATTGACTAGGAGTTTGGCCGTCTCTTGCGGTAGATCCTTACACACTTGAGCCACCATTATTTTCGTGAGAGCTTCAGACACCCTTGCAGAATTATCTTTTTCCTAAAAACGTAACACCATAGATACATTTTTGGGTCCAATCCAAGGTTGAGCATATAATAGTGTTCTCAATACTAGATAGCGATAATGTATGAAACAAGAAGTACCTAGTGGGTGGAACGTCGTGGATTGAAAACTATACGTCGATGATTAAGTGAAAGATGTAATATGAACGAGATCGACCGCTGTGAGCTGGCTTTTACCCGGGACTTTGTTCGCGCAAAACGCTTGTTTAACGCCCTTATGAACTGGCATAAATATCCAGGATAAAAACTACGCTGTCCCGGATAAAATGTCCGTCTCTGGCTATAAACTTTCTCTGTAGGCTTAGAGAAATTACAGTTTGTTTAAAAGATAAATCGTGAAGATGGAACAAACAGAAAACCACGCTCTCGCATTAGTAAAACTAGTTTGTAGTGGCCGACCGAAATTTCGTTAGTAATGACAAAAAAACGAGTTTCGGTTTCGGCTGCAATCCGGCCGAAACTGAAACAACGTTCGGAAGATTTCGCGCTGCAATCGGGTATGTTCGGTTGTGGAAATAAGATAATAATAATTTGAATGTCCAGAGAGACGGAAACTGAAATAAATAATATGTGATTTGATGATAATTATTTATTTCTCCCGCGTAAACATGACCAAATATGGAAGTTTGGGCCGAAAGTGAAACCAAAGTTAGACACTATTAGTTTGTACTAGGCATTACATGGGGCATCCAGACGTTGAGCGCGATGTTGAGCGGGTCGAGGTTCTGCACGTAGTGCCACCAGCCGCGCGGCAGCAGCAGCGCGTCGCCGGCGCGCAGCTCCACCACGCGCCCGCCGGACAGCCCTGCGCGACCACATCAACTCAACGAGAGTAAACTCATGATACTATGGCCCCTCTACACGATGGCTAGACAAAGCCAGGCAAAGTGTTTCACAGACAGATTTGGACTGCAGTGGCGGCCAGTTCTTTTCGCTTAAAATGTTGCAATGTAAGCAAGTACCTATTCAAATATGCTACCACACGCGACCTACATTGCAAGCGAAAACAACTGGCCGCCACCGTGGCCGCCACCGCAGGCTGCGTCTGTCTGTGAAACGCTGAGGGGATGGAGTAAAGCGTTACAATGAGATTCGAGAATTAGCTCACTCTAAGGTACAAATGCGTCTCTTATAATGAGCCTTTATGTTGGCGACTGCGACCAGTGAATAGTCTATCAGTGTAATACCACTACCTTAATAATATAATGTACAAGTAATTAGATGTTTGATTAAGATTATAATGGTCTGAGAAGCGTTATTTTTTTTGTCCAGGCCAAAGGAGTTAATAATTACAAAATTACAATGAAAATATTAATTAACTCAAATACAAGTCCATAATTGCTGTACACATACACAGATTGTTAACTTAACCATGTCTAAAAGCAAAGCAAATTGAAAAAAGATTAAATTGTACTGTTGCTTTGTATTCAAGATAAGGACTTCAATAGCGGCTGTACAATTTCAGTTTTATATTTGCCACATGCCACTTATAAATGTGGATAATTTATGAAAATTGTGACAAACAACACAGAGGGTGCATTATCAGGATAACTTATTATTTAATCTAATTGAAATCATGTAAAAATACCATTGAAAACATCCATATTGCTGGGGCAGTAGAAATTAAGTTCACTGTAAACACTGGACTCCTCATAAGGCACTCTTGTGGGCCTCATCCCTCCTGACTCTGGCGGAAAGAGAATCCAGCGCTTTCTGGAAACAGTATGAGGAAATGTTAGTGGGATTTTTAGGGCTCAATCATAAAAAATATTTGAATGCAGTTTAATAATATTAACACACAGATAGACCATGTCTTTGATTAACACAACACTTAGTTACGAGGGTACTTTGATTGCACCCTCTACATGTTTATTTATTTATTTATTTATTTATTTATTTATTTATTTCATGTAGGAAAACCAACAGCTGATAAATTACACTAAACACAAACATAAGACACATAAAGCCAATTACAGGTTTTCACAGATAGTAGCAAACTATTAGGTATGTAAGGAAAATACTTCCTAAAAGAATTTGCATTACATGCGAGAAATCACACAAGTTGAAATTACACAACAAAAAGCTAACTTAAATTAGCAAAATTTACATGACAGCACAAAGGAGAAAAGAGTTACTTACAAAATTAATCTAAACTAAAGGTTATATGGAATATTACTTCCAAAATAGTCACAAGTCAAATTGCGTCTTACATGGAGAATTTTGCTATTGAAAATATCAAAATGCATATTTTTAGACAACTTGTTTAAATTGATACTTGCTCGCCTAAGAAAAGTATTACGTCTATATTTACGCGGACAGTAAGGAACAGAAATTGGAGGAAAATGCCTTTTGGTCCTGGTAGGGACCGTGAAAGATAGGTTAGAGAGAAGCTCATCGCAGTCGACGTTACCATTAGTAATGTTAAGGATATAAATGATGTCGGCAATTTCCCGACGTTTGAATAGTGGAAGAAGGTGATGCGTCCTACACAAGTTGACATAATCAGACGAATCATAAGGGATTCTTAACTTAAAACACAAATACCTAATGAATTTTCTTTGGATTCTTTCAATTCTATCAATATATGTCTGATAGCAAGGGTTCCAAATTTGCGAAGCGTATTCAAGTTTACTCCTAACAAATGAGCAATATAGAACCTTAATGGTTTTAATTTGGGTAAAGTGTCTAGAGTTACGCATTATAAAGCCTAACGATCTGGAGGCACTTGCCACAATTTTGTCAATATGGACGTCAAATAATAGTTTAGAGTCATGTGTGACCCCCAAATCTTTCATGAATGATACTCTACTGAGAAGCTGATCCTTAATTTTATAAGAGTGGACAATTGGATTCTTCTGTCGCGAAAAGGTCAGCGTGAAACATTTAGATGGGTTTAGGTCCAGTTTATTGTCCACACAATAAGAATCAAGCCGTGAGAGATCAGCTTGAATAAGTTCAGAGTCATGAGCACTTTTAACTTTAGCAAAAATCTTCATATCGTCAGCAAAGCAGAGGAGTCCTGAAGAGACAAAGCAGTCACTGATGTCATTAACAAAAATATCAAATAGCAGCGGTCCGAGCAAGGACCCCTGGGGGACCCCACTCGGTACAGCTACCCATCCTGATATGTAGTTGTTAATGACAACAGCCTGTGATCTATTAGAAATATAAGATGAAAACCAGCGCAGCAAATCGCCGCTAATACCCATCCGATATAATTTAGAAATAAGCAAACTATGATCTATTCTGTCGAAAGCCTTACTATAGTCGGTATAGATAACGTCTACTTGGCTTCCACTGCTCATAGCTTCAGTGACGTAATCATTAAATAGTACCAGATTGGACACTGTCGATCTGCGTTGGAGGAAACCATGTTGAGTGCAGCTAAACGAATTCTTAACAGCGCCATAAACTTGAGTATGGACGATCCTTTCCATTACCTTAGACAAGATACACAATTTGGAAATTGGTCTATAATTAGTGATGTTTGTTTTAGGCCCTTTCTTGTGAACTGGCGTTACAAAAGCCGATTTCCAAATAGGAGGAACCGAACATTCTAAGAATGAGCGTCTAAACATAATCGAAATTGGCATTGTAAGGGTTTTTGCACAGTTAATTAAAAACTGGGCTGGCAAATCATCAGGGCCAGCGGATTTGGAAGGGTCAAGTTTTAACAATAATTTAGTGAGTTCATGCGAGTTAATTTCAATTCTTGTTATATAAGACGTGGTGCTGCAGGTAGAATCCAGCATATCCATTGATTGTTGATCAGTGCAGCTCGGTGTTAAAAAAGTACTTCGAAAATAGTCGGAGAAAGCATCACAGATTTCGGCTGCCGAGTTAACCGACCTATCACCGTATTGCATATGGCTGGGCACGCCATGAGAGTTCGAGCGAGACTTTATAAAGGACCAGAACTGCTTAGGGTTCTTGACAATATTGCCTTCAATGCGGTTCATATAAATTGCAAAGCAGTCTTGTTCAAGCCTTTTTACCCTATCTCTCAGAACATTAAATGAAATAATGTCAGCTATATTGCCATATATTTTAATTTTTCTTAAATATTTGGACTTTTCTTTAATTGCTTTTTTAAGAGAGAGAGAGTACCACTTAGGAAAAGAGTCGCTGTTAAGTTTTTTGTATGGCATATATTTATTTCTAAGCCGTATAAAAGTGTCATAAAAAAAGGTTATACACTCATTTAGGCTGCGCTGAGAAAATTCCATGTCCCAATTAATGTTAGATATTTCCTCGTTAATAGATATGTAATCCCCTTTATTGAAGAAATATTTAATAAAAGGAGCCGGTTTAATGTAATTTAATGTAGCGTATTGAATTGTAATAATTAAGGCTTTATGATAGGGGTCAATTGGCACTAAAGGGCCGGTACACTCATCAACATTCACGACATCACTCGACAAAACGAGATCCAATAACTTACCTTGATGATTACAGACATTATTATATTGATATAAATTGAGCGTACTCATCTCGTCCACGAGTCTACACTCATCACTGTTACTATAGCTCGACGCGAACATTACCTGATTAATTAAATTCTGAGGCAACCATTTGATATTGCTCATATTAAAATCGCCTATTATTAGGTATTTATCGTCAGGGAAGCTCATTACGGCGTTACTGAGACCGCTAAGAAAGTTGGACAATTGTTGCGAAAAAGAATAGCCGTTATTTTGACTGCACAAATACAACACACACAAATGCAAGTTAAAGGGTATATTATTGGGACCTCTGAGCGTCAAAGAGACCCATAGATCCTCAGCTGACGAGTGATAGGCCGGCCGCGGAGTGACGGCAAGCTCCCTGCGAGTGGCGATGAGCACCCCGCCACCGCGAGCTTGGCTAGTTATTGTTAGATCGCGGTCTCGCCTCCACACTACGTACCGGTCGTCAAAAAGTTCGGAGTCAAATATTCCATCCAACAGCCACGTCTCTGTTAGCAATATCACATCATAAGCAGAGGCGGTTAAATTACGATAAAATTTTAATGTTTTAGAGCGAAGACCTCTTACGTTTTGATAGTAGATAGTAGGATATTTAAACCGTAAATTAGAATTATCAGTAGCCATTTATAACGTAAAATAATACAGAATTAAGGCCAATTAAAATACGAAATTTACGATGAGCTAACTTACATTTACCCGACAAACATAGCAATTCAATTCCGTTTAGTAACCAGGTAGAAAATAATTTTAAAAATAATCTATTAGACGATAACACCTTTCCACAAGTGCGAGCAAGCAAGCAAATAATTAGACCATTCCGTATGTGTGTAAGACAGTGACAAAAATGCATTAACGAGTAAGACTCAATAACAAAGCGGTTAGCGATAAGCCGATGCGCTAGACAAAAGCAAGAACCTGTCCGGTCCGAGCACTCAGTGGTACTCAAACTTCCGCACGAAGATTTAATAAGTAACTTAGATAAAAACAAAAACGATAAAAATTCAAAAAGTAGACAACGCAGAATAATTAAGATACAGATTAAATAAGCTTGTTTAAATCATTTTCGCTGTTGATCGTAAATACTCTAGCGCTATCACCCTTCCGAACATGGATTTTTCCAAATTTAACCCATATATAAAGATAGCCCTTTGCTTTAAGGGCTGCCTTGGTCTTGGTAAGCAACATCTTGTACGCTGGAGTCAGATGATCATTGCAGAAGATCCTATTTTGGGTGCCTTGGAATCCAATGCCGTCGGCCGTAATCGTTTTCTTTATGCGCGCAGATGCAATAAAATCCTCCTTAACGTATCGATTTATAAAGCTCACTATTATTGACTTGTCACTGGAGTTGTGTACAGGAACTCTAGATATGTAGTTAATATCTGTCTTATTTACGGAGAACCCAACAGCTGCACAGATATTATTTAAGATCTCAAAAAGGTTTTCGTTCTTTTTGAGCGGAACTCCTCTTATCTCCACATTATTGAGACGTTGCCATTGGTCTCTGCTAGCTAGATCATTTTTAAGAGTTACCAAGTCTTTGGCCATAGTCGTAATCTTTTCCTGCAGCGCTTCAATTTCAGGAACCCTTCGTTCTACTTCTTGAAGGCGCGAGGAATACTCATCTAGTTTAGCACTATTAAATGAACACGCATCCTTCACCTCAGACAGTTCCGTCTTGATAGATTTGATGTCCTGTACTAGAGTAGGAAGGCATGACAGATGTTTTTTCATGTCCTGCAGCTCAGTCATGATGGACTTAAGGTCAACTGGCTTTGAGCATGATGGGGAAGCCTCCTTTTTGCACCGCAAGCATTTCCAGACTGCTTTCCGTTCAGCACCAAGCCTCCGAAAGCCTTGCTCAGTTATGTTGGCGCAGCAGTAACCTATGCAGCTCTTGCAAGCTGTACACTGGATGCTGTCAGAAACATCAGCAGCACATTGAGCACACTGCATTATGTTTCAACGGAGATAAACTTTACAATAAACTAAACTTTGAGAAACACTGGAAATTTACGCACTCGACGATGACTCACATATGCAAACGTGCGAAACTGATGGGCATTCGCACCTGACTGATCACAATTTGTAATGTTTATGTGCTAGTGGCATGTAAAGAAAATAAATGAAAAAAATAATTAAAAACACATGACAACCCTGACTCAAAAAAAGGAGTTAGATGCCTATGTCTGTCTTTATGTCTGTCTGTCTGTGGCATAAGTCATAGTTCCTAAATAGATGGATCCTCTGGACTCTATTATTTTAGGGCTGTTAATGATTTAATAGTTATTTGGTCTAGAACCTGAATGGTATCCAATGGAATAAATGGACTTATGAATACAAAACTGAAAATAACATTTAATTTCACTACAGACAGGTATTTACAACTGCAACTTACTTTCCATAAATTTGGGCAACAATATTGTAACCATAAGTATCCTGGTGTGCCGGTGTGTGCGCCCCACTGCTGCCAACCCATAAAGTAGAGTCTGCTGCGCCTTTGTCAGGGTGCCCAAACTTTTTCCAAGATATTTCCTAACAAAAACCAAATCTTTTCACAATCTCTTGAAACCCACTAAAGATGAATGCAATTTTCAACCATCAAGGAATCCTCTACAATGGCTACAAATATTTAGAAACTTAATGTAATAAGTGAAAAAATTACACTTAAATATTTAACTTTTAGGAGAATCAAAATCCAGTAAGAATTTTTATAGTCTATATTTGTAAACAAATAAATTACTAAATTTAAATTTTACATTCAATAAACATAAAACAATTGAAAAATTCACCTTGAAAAAGTATAGTGTTTACCTTCAAGAAGCTCGCTTGTTCGTCAAACCACTGAGGTAAATGCTTGTAATCGAAATACATCCACTCTTCGCTAGACCCGGACTTAGCGCAAAAATCCTTGAATGTCATCGTTTTCACCTCGCATTTTCTCTCCCAACAAGGCTCGTCAGAAACTAGATGTTTTCTCAAGCAGCGGAAAGGTATTTCCTTATTACCAAAAGCTGAACACCACTTTTCTACATCCCACTGGCATAGCGACCAATCATTTACATATTTTCGGAAAACAAGTGGAACTGTTAAATTCTGTGTGATGTTGCGAACCAAGTCACTATTTAGCGTTTCAGTCATTTCGATTTCTGTAGCTCTATGAAGCTCTTATCCGAACCAATTCAATTCACAACACAACAAAAACTGAGTGAGTAAAGTACATCGAAACTGAATTTGAAAGACGTCGTTTTTTTTTGGTTTGCTTCTCCCAATGGGAAAGGCTAAGGGATCTGTGCCCATACTGCCATGACAGATGTCGTGAGAATGACAGTCGAGGCTCTACTTCGAAAATCGAAGTTCGAAGTTACGTTAGCTACGTCCCTGTTACTCGTGATTCAAGACTAAATCGAAAGAAAGGGATAGGGCTAGCGTAACTTCGAACTTCGATTTTCAAAGTAGTGCCTCAGTACAGCCACACAGATTAAACCGAAATGACTACGGAAAGAGGAAATCTTACGAAGCGTTACATTTCGGTTTTTTAAGACAACTTATTTTAAACTTATCAAAACTAGATAGCGCAAAGTATAATCCCGCATTTATGCTATTATAATAGGAGTATAGGGAAAATTTAAATAAATTAAACCCGCTTTTATACTAGGAAAAGAGGCAAATCATTTAGTTACACTTACTTTTAACATTCGACGATTGGGGGCGCTTTAAGCAAACTAGTTGCAGAATTACGTTCAATCAAATTATTTTTCCGTGTTCTTAATTTTTAGTCTGTACCGCATAGTAAACAAATAAACAATACAAATTTTATACTTAACAAATAAAAATCTCTTTAGTATTTTTATGTAAATTAGAAGAGTGATACAGAATAAAATCAAATAGTTTAGACGCGTTATTTCAAAAAGGTTTGGAGGATACTTTTATGTATTTATAAAACACCCAAGCGGCCCAGCGGTATTTTTGTATACAATGGAAACTGTTGTAGTCTCTTCATTTTTCTCACAAGGAGACGGAGCACAAAGTGATTTAAAAGAGATAAGTGATTACCATTTAGAATCGGTTGATGAATTGAACAATTGTTTGGCACATCTGGAACTTCCTCGCGCAGTCGAATGCATCTACAACCCTACTTTGTATGCTCGCCAAACCTTTGAAATGTATATTAGAAGATATTGTAATACGACAAAAGATATAATGTACCTCGGTATGAATCCTGGTCCATGGGGCATGTCGCAAACTGGAGTAAGTATAAAATAAAATCGTACTTTGTCAATAAGCTGTAATGTTTGTGGGTAGAAGTAGTGTAGTGTATTTGTGTTGTAAATGTTGTAATTGCTAGAAATATATTAATTAGAGCGTTCTATCCTTGCACAAACCCTTGAGCAGTTTATGAGGTGTTTATTTAAATGTAAAATAGAATATTTTGTTGTAAAATAAATGAAAAAAAATTAGTAATAACTAAATAATCATACTGAGGCAGTGAGGAAAAGTTGTCTTGATTCTTTTTTTGCTAATTTCAGGTGCCTTTTGGGGAGATTAGCTCTGTAAGAGATTGGCTAGGCATTGAAGGCCCAGTCCAGAAACCTCATAATGAAATTACGAAACGACCAGTACTAGGTTTTGAGTGTACTAGAATTGAGGTAAGGCTGTAATAAATCTTTATTTTTTATGTTATTTTTTTTGTAACTTGTTTATAAAAATCATGATGTTAGTTAAGCTGATGAAATTCTAATCTAACCAAACCTATCAAGGTGAGATAGACTGGATTTAGCAAATTGGTTTGATTGATTTACATGCTTTATTTGAAACAATTATTATTTATAATTAGTTTGAAACAAAACATGTAATCCAATACCCTTGATCTTGATCATTATTGCGAATGTTTTTATTCATTTCAATAATTATACTTAATGTATGTTATATGATCGTAGCAGGTGGAAAGAAGTGGTCTCTGCCTTCCCTCTGGGGAACAGGTGTGATTTAATGTATGTATTTATTTATGTATATGTTCCTTCATTAAAAAAATGTATCAGCTTTTATTTTTGGGCTACCACGTGTCTAGATCAATAATTTCTAACCGGACTCATATGGTGTTTTATCCATGCTAAAATTGTGTATGTATAAGTTAATAAATTGTTTTTTGGTTTGAACTTTGTATAACTATTACCTCCCACATAAAAGGGTTTAATCTATTGAACTGTCATTTATTTAAGTAACTTAATATTTAACAGGTCAGTGGTAAACGATTTTGGGGATTATTTAAAAACATTTGCGGAACACCAGACAAGTTTTTTAGAACAAGTTTTGTCTACAATTATCTGCCGCAACAATGGATGAAAAGCAATGGCTGCAACATTACCCCAGGTGATTTTAGAGTAAGTGGTTCATTCCTTAGACCGACAGTGTGCCATAAGAATGTTTGAATTTAAAACTCAGTGTGGTTCGAACTAAGATTGGTATTGTTAATACACATGTACATATATATGACATGTCATTCCACAGTCAAATAGTAGTAAAAAGTAAACTATTATACCCTAAACTAGAATAGTTTTTAGCTCAGGTTATAAATTATAATACTAGATTTTTTTACTGTGAATGAAACCAAATGAATTGTCTATAAATTATTATTCATTATTATTCATTTCAGGTTTCAGAAATGGAAAATTTATATAATATCTGTGATCCATTTCTTATAAAGGCCCTTGATCTGTATGAGGTAAAAATAATTGTAGCTATCGGATCATTCTGTGAAAACAGAGCTCGCAAGGCAATTAAAAAATATTGTCCAGCCAAAGCCCAAAGTATTCAGGTAAGTAACTATAGTTTTTTAATAGTTTAAAAAATTGATAAGGGAGTGTCCATTAATTACGTGAGGCGTTCAGGGGGGGAGGGGGTCGACCCGAATTTCATCAAATCTTACTTTGGGGGGAGGGGGGGTTTCGGCGAATATTACGTAATTATTTTCCGCAAATTAACAGTAAAATTGAGAAAAAATGCGTTAAATTAAGTGACACTGAAGTGTTCACTAAAATATGGCCAAATCTTACACAATAATAATTATCGTGGTTTTGCGAATGCCGCAAATTTGCACAAAACCTAACCAGTCGTTTGTTTACGCACCACCGCCAGCCGAACATCGCAGCAGCATACAGCTCGACAGAATAAATCCAACGCATTTACACTAGGAAAACACGTGGGGGGCGTTGTGCCAAATCTCACGACATCTCACCAGGGGAGGGGGTCCGAAAATCGCCAAAAACACCTCACGTAATTAATGGACGCCCCCTAGTATGGTTAAATTTTGGTACAGTCAAGGTCACCAATATGTATACACCACAAAGTCTCAAAAATATGTACACAGACCTTATTACTATGGGAATAAGGTCTATGTGTACATATTTTTGTAACTTTGTGCGGATATTTCTTTTTAACCTTGACTGTACCTATTTTGTCTAGATAACTGTGACTAAATCACAGCTGTAAATTATTTAAATAATAATCTGCCACAACATAGCTAATTCCACCAAAACATAAAGCTCAAAACACAGCGGGTGGGACGGGATGGCGACGGGACGCCGGCGGGGCGTGATCTGTTGTACATGTACTATAATAAAAGGCACATAGTACCGTCACGCTCAGCGCGGCGCTAGCTGTCCCGTCCCGTCGCCATTGCTCTCGATTTAGTCTCGAATGACGGTTGAAAAGGATGGAGCTAAGGTAACTTCGAATTTCGATTTTCAAAGTAGGGCCTCTGGAGCTCGACGGGGCGGGGCACGGGCGCGACGGCGACAGGGCACGATCCGTTGTGTTGTATGAATGAGTGTTTGATTTATAGTGTTCAGAAAGCCAACGGGACCTGAGCACATAAATCACGCCTGACGGGACGGCAGCGTTATATTAAAATACAAAAAGGATAACAAAAGTATATATAAGGTAATTGAAATAGTGTGTCTATATTGGAATCCATAATATCGTTTGTCCTAATCGTCATTTGTCCTAATCGTCATTTGTCCTAATTCATCGTTTGTCCTAAAAGCCATTTCCGCCTGATGTTCAAAACTTTTTAGTGTTGTTATAACACAACTCTAACCTAACCCAACAGCAGGTATTTTTAGAAGGCTTAAAAAGTTGTCTGAAAACCAGTTTAGGACAAACGATAAATTAAGACAAATGACGATTAGGACAAACAATATTATGGATCGTGAAAATTGTAAGAGGCCACTTTTTTATACGACTTGGGCCATCAACAATATAAAAATGCTAGCCTGAAGTCGATGATTTGATCGCCGGGTTTATTCCTGTGTTCGTAACATAGGGATTCATTTAATTTCAGATACTGCACATTCCGCACCCAAGTCCCCGAGCTATGAATAACAGTGACTGGGATAAGAAAGCCATGGAGTGCCTGAAGAACCTTAACCTCCTTCAATATTACACCAGAGAAGTATAGCAAGATTACTGGCACCATCTATCCATCCAATCAGTTTCAGGTGGTTATAGATATTGACTTTCATCATCTCATCAGCTCGGTGCAATCCAATGCTGGATTAGGGCCTCCATCCAGTCTCTTCCTGCGGCTTTGACGATGTCTTCGCGCCATCTAGAGGGTGGTTGGCCAACACAAGTACGCAATAGAGAATATGCATGGATTTTATACCTAAATCGCATTTGTCAACAAAACATAAAAATACCGTAAAAGAAAATCGGTCAAGAAATACGGATGATACAAGCATTTTAAACTGCTAATTAGACAGAGAGATCCGAAGTGCACCGGTGACGTCATTGTGCAGTTCGGCCATATAAACTCCACGTAAAATTCTGTTTTGCTAGAAAGGAATAGGAACAAATCTTTGTTGGCTATCTATATTATCTTGGTTATATCATGGTTATTTTTATAGCTATTCTAAAAATAATTTTTCTCACCTGTTTGTTACATGAATCAGCGTTTATTGAAGCTGTAAAAAAAACATGCATATTCCCTATTGTGTAATTATGATTAAGTGTAAAGAATGTGGAGAAAAATATGATCTGGTTCTCTATTATAAAATAATGAGAACCAAATATGTACCCTCAACTGTCAGACATTATTTTGACAATCGAATTTATGCCTATTATACCTAAGTATAGTCTTTATATTAGTTTTTAAGTTTAAATATGAATACTCAAAATGATTGCGAATTTAAATTTGGGTTGACCCTGCAGCCACGGATTTTGATTCTGAATAAAGCTTTATTATCATATGTTGAAAAATATGTGCCATATTATACCATGACAAATTATCAAACCTCGAAGTCGCGGTGGCAATAACGTCTATTAACTAGGGACTTCCTTCCGATATAAAATTTATCGATAACTGAATGCTTATTTGGAAGTGACACTTCATATTAGCTGTAAAGTTTACCTACAGAATAATTGAAAATTAATTAAAATGTGATGATTACTACCCGTCAATGTTACCTATATAGGAGTTTTTAGGACATTTTTAGGAATTTTAAAATTCAAATAAAATTCAACCTTTACAACTAATTTTTTTTTTCAATTTTATTCTCTGACAAGATTGTCATATTATGTCAACGCCACGTCTATACCTACATCCATAAAGTATGAAAACCGTTATCTTCCTTAATCGACCTTTACGGACTTCAATCTTCATACTGTATAAATGATACAGTTTAATAGGTACTGCAAGTTGCATATTAATAACATACGTCATCTCATAGTCATAACATAACTATTGTCATAAGAAAGTCTAATTTATAAATTAATTAAAATGTGATGATTACTACCCGTCAATGTTACCTATATAGGAGTTTTTAGGACATTTTTAGGAATTTTAAAATTCAAATAAAATTCAACCTTTACAACTAATTTTTTTTTTCAATTTTATTCTCTGACAAGATTGTCATATTATGTCAACGCCACGTCTATACCTACATCCATAAAGTATGAAAACCGTTATCTTCCTTAATCGACCTTTACGGACTTCAATCTTCATACTGTATAAATGATACAGTTTAATAGGTACTGCAAGTTGCATATTAATAACATACGTCATCTCATAGTCATAACATAACTATTGTCATAAGAAAGTCTAATTTATAAATTAATTAAAATGTGATGATTACTACCCGTCAATGTTACCTATATAGGAGTTTTTAGGAATTTTAAAATTCAAATAAAATTCAACCTTTACAACTAATTTTTTTTTTCAATTTTATTCTCTGACAAGATTGTCATATTATGTCAACGCCACGTCTATACCTACATCCATAAAGTATGAAAACCGTTATCTTCCTTAATCGACCTTTACGGACTTCAATCTTCATACTGTATAAATGATACAGTTTAATAGGTACTGCAAGTTGCATATTAATAACATACGTCATCTCATAGTCATAACATAACTATTGTCATAAGAAAGTCTAATTTATCGATGAAATAATATCGCGTGGAAGTCCCTAGCAAAATTTTATTCGTGCCACCGCGACTTCGAGGTTTGCAAATTATATTTAGTAGATTTCGGAAGCAAGCTTGTTTTATCATGACTGTAATTGTAAGCTCTGTAATCATCAATTATGTGTCAATTATTAACCTCTTTTTAATTCTTGCGCTCTTAAGGGCCCGTTCGTTGTTTGATCAGTAGTTAACTCAACTAATTGTTATAATTCGAAAAATCAAATCAAATCAAATCAAATCAAAATAATTTATTTGCATAAACATAGGTTATAATTAAGGTGTTATATATAATAAGATTTGTGCACTATGTTTCACCAAGGCATACAAATAGCTAGCATATTGGCATGCAGCTAGCGACATGGTATTTGGTCATTAAACTCATAATTAACAGTAATATTGAAATAAAAATAAAAATAAAACATAAAACAATTTACAGAAAATGAAATAAATATCTAAAGAAATGAGCAAATAAAGACTTACTGATTAAATTTCAAAACATATCATTAATATAATCACTTAAAGAATAATAAGCCTTATTTACTAAGATGTCAAACATTTTTTTTTTTTAATTCTCTTTTGTCGTCTATTTCTAGGATTGATTTTGGTAGTTTATTAAAAAGCTTTGGTGCCATCCCAAATATGCTTTTTGACAGTAAGGCGGTCTTAAAATATTTCGTATTTATTTTCCCTTGCTGGCGTAAACTATTAAAAGTAGGGAATCGACTAATGTTATACTTCACAAATAATATACACTCAAAAATATATAAACAAGGGAGGGTAAGAATTTTTAATTTGATGAAATGTGGTCTACATGAATCAGTTGGTCTAATATTGCATACAGATCTTATGCATTTTTTCTGAGCCCTAAATACACTTTCTCTATCTGTAGAATTTCCCCAGAATATAATACCGAACCTGAGAGTAGATGTAACGTAAGCATGGTATGCGGTGAGCACTGCCGGTTGATTGACTACTTTATTTAGCTTGTATAAGGCATATGAAAATTTATTTAGTTTTGTACATATACATTTAATTTGATTTTTCCATGTCAGCCTACTATCTACAATAAGTCCTAAGAATTTGGTTGTATCCGAGTCATGAATTAATTGTTCGTGGTATTCTACTGTAAAATTAGGGGCTCTATTAGCTATTTGTTTAAATTTCATCAAGTTGGTTTTTTCTAAGTTTATATTTAAGTTATTAGAGTTAAGCCATGAAATTATTACCTCAAGTGATTTGTTTATGTCTGCCTGGTATGTATCTAGATTTTCTCCAGTAAAAATTGCTGTACTGTCATCCGCAAATAAAACCATCGGGTGGTTTATGACTAGTGGCAAGTCATTTATGTATATGAGAAAGAGTAATGGACCCAAAACGCTACCCTGTGGCACGCCAAATCTTAATTCAGCAAGATCCGATGAATATGTCATTTCTTTTTTTGATTGTAAGCATACTTCTTTGATTTGTGTCATTTGTTTACGACCACTCAAGTATGATTTTATTAAATCGTTAACATTACCGCGTATGCCATATTTGTGAAGTTTATTTAATAAAATGCCATGATCGACGCAATCAAAGGCTTTTGACATGTCCATATACAAAGCGCATACTGGTATTTTTTTGTCTACATTCGTCATAACCGTTTGAAGGAAATCAAATATTGCCAAATTAATTGATTTGTTTTTCCGAAAACCTTTCTGTTCTGGCGCAAATAGATTGTTAAGTTCAAAATAACCATTTAACCGGTTGTATATTACTCGTTCAATTATTTTGGAAAAAATGGGAATAAGTGCTATCGGTCGGTAATTATTTAAGTTTTCTTTATCTCCCTTTTTAAAAAGTGGACGTAAGATTGATATTTTCAATTTATCCGGGAAAATTCCCTTTTCGATGCACAAATTGATAATATGGCTAATAGGTTGTGATATAATATGAGCAGTTTTTTTAACTATAGCCATAGTGATTCCATCATAGGAAAACAAATACATCATACAAAAAGGAATCTAAGGTTGACACATTTCCTTGAGATTTAACCATTAGTGTACTTACGGTTTTTAACGATTAGTTAGGATAACTACTGATCAAACAACAGGCCCTTAGTTTATTTTTAACGCCATTGACGGATATTTCTGTCATCGTTGACTACGCAAAATAGACCCGAGGCCCTACTTTGAAAATGGAAATTCGACGTTACGTCAACTCCATCCCTGTCACTCGTCATTCGAGACTAAATCGAGGAAAAGGAATGGAGCTAACGTTGAACTTCGATTTACAAAGTAGGGCCTCTTGAGTGTCTATGAGGCAAGGTTGACATTTTAAGCTGTCGTGGCATTTGAGTTATATCTTTTGTATTTGTAAAACCTGAAAAAGTCTATTCTGTAAGTAGGCCTGTAGGCACAATCTTATTACAATTAAACAAACACAAACAAACTTATGTAGCTCAAGCTAGCGATATTATATAAAACTAATTATTAAAAATAATTAAAGTACGATGTCAAAATTTAAAATTTAGAAAAATAAGATAGATAATAGATATATGGGGAAAAATGTATAAGAACTTCCGGACAAATTAATTAACCAAATACTAATTTGGTGCACCGGGCGCCCAGTGGCGCCCTCATTGTCATTACTATTATTGTGTTTTCTAATAAACGGGTCATTATTTGGGCGTTTGTTCCGAATCACTTTCGTGGTCACATTTTTGTATACGTGGCTGCAGATTTTGATTTCATTTCTGGTAAGATATCTAACTTTCCCGGACATCTAATAAATATCCAAAAACGGCAACAAAATATATGCCCAATTCTTCAAAAATATGTCCACAAAAGTGAGGCGGTTGAAACGCTCGATTAATGACCCAAACCAAAGTATTGTCTTGAAATCGAAGGATTGTTTTTTTTGTTGTAAAAATGAATACACATTGTACAAACATTGGTGTACTGCCCTTTGGCCAAATTATTTTTTGTCATCATTTATACTTGATCATCACGACAAATGTTTCATTTGGTCAAACGCAATTTTTTCCGAAACTGTAAATATTTTAGGATTTATTTCATCAGAACCATCGTGTAGAACCCTGTACGTTAGGTTAGGTTAGTTTTATAAAAATCCTGAAATATTAACAGTTTTGGAAAAAAAAGCGTTTGACCAAATGATACATTTGACGAAATGATACATTTGACGAAAAATAATTTGGCCAAACATAGGTAAACCGTATAACATTATGACAAACATTTAACCGGTCATTTAGCGGAATTGTCAGTAACTTAACGAACTCCATAAAATTATTCTCGTAGTTCAATTGTTATTAAGTTAGTTATGTCATCAATGTCGTATCGTGGGGGGGGGGGGCACGGCCCCGGACAGCATACGGAAAATATTCAAACTTCAAATAACTAATAATTAAAATAGGGGGCGGCGAATTTCCGGTTGGCCCGGGGCGCGATAACCCACGCCCGACTGTCATTATACCCTTTAAATTTTGTTTAATTGTATTTTGAAAAAGTTATCCGTATTTTGGGGATTATTAGAGTTCCTCAAAAAACATACGCATACACTACTAGTAGAACCTCATTTGTAGGGTTCCGTATCCAAAGGTCAAATTCGGGACCCTAGACCCTAATACTAAGACTCCGCTGTCCGTCTGTCTGTCACCCAGCTGTATCTCATGAACCGTGATTGCTAGACAGTTGAAATTTTCACAGAAGATGTATTTCTGTTTCCGCTATAAAAAAATAATTAAGTGGGCTCCCATACAATACACGTGATTTTTTTGGCGTTTTTAGCTAATGTTGTATGGATAATGGTACAGAACCCTTCGGGCGTGAGTCCGACTCGCACTTCGCCGGTTTTTTTAACTGTCTTTTCGTTTCACCCTGAGGCCCTACTTTGAAAATCGAAGTTCGAAGTTGCGTTAGCTGCATCTCTGTCACTCGTCATTCGAGCCTAAATCGAGAAAGAAGGATGGAGCTAACGTAACTTCGAACTCCGATTTTCAAAGTATGGCCTCAGATCTTCATAACGTTATGAAAAATATCGATATCATAGCGCTATATTTTCTAATAATTTAACCCGGTTTATATAATGCTATTGTGACGTTATTCTGGTTTTGTTATGAGTTTGATTTCGTTACAATGTAGCATAATGTTATGAAAAAATCAAAGCTTGCAATTAAAATTTTCAACACGTAACGAAATATAGCGTTATGATAACGATATAAAGGTCTCACACTGTTACTGTCACCTTTGCCTGACAGCTGAACAAACAAGGCTGACACATATATGAAATGATTTCAACTTATGACGAGGCGATATGGTCTTTGATCTCAGCCTGTCCAAACGGACGAATTAAAAAAAAAAAAAAAAAACAAGGCTGACACTTGCATGACAGGACAGAAGTAAAGATCATACCCGTGCTACGAAATAGTTTTTTTTATTCTATTTTATTTGTTACTATATTAATGTGCTTTGTTTTATCAACTTATGAAATAATTCGGCACATAATAAGAAAATCTACAAAGGACATTGTTTTTTACGTCCCAAAAAGCCATGATCGTAAATACTTTAAACACTGTGTTAATGGCTTAATTTCTCGAATTAGTAAAGTACGAGTACGAAAATGGCTGTGTTTATGAATAGGGCCCTTGAACTTGCTAAAGAAGCCCTAGCCGCACAGGAAGTTCCCGTTGGGTGCGTGTTTACAGACGGTGAACGAATTGTCGCCGAATCCAGAAACTCCGTCAATGTCACTCGTAACTCAACGAGGCACGCGGAAATTAATTGCATCGATATGGTTCTGAAGTTCTGTAAGGAAAACGAAATTGACTTTAAGGACTTCTTTCGCAAGATTTCTGTTTATGTAACTGTGGAGCCTTGTATAATGTGTGCTGCTGCTCTGAATGACTTAAATATAAAGGATGTGGTGTACGGCTGCGCCAATGATAGATTTGGGGGGAAAACAGTATTAGATGTAAGCAAATTCTATACACATAGCTATGTATTGACTGGAGGATTATTAGCTGATGAGGCAATGTCCTTATTGAAACAATTTTATAAAGGTACTAATCCCAATGCCCCTGAATCTAAAGTGAAGAAGAAAACTTAGATTAAGTACAAAACAAAAAAAAGTAAGAACTTGCCAGTGGCAAGCCACTTCATATTGCATTGATATTGTGAATAAAAATGAATCCTGAATTGGCCTGCATAATTATTATTTTTATATGTCCTAACATATTATTGCTTTAAGACGAGATAGTACAATAAATATGTATGAATTAAGGGTACTTACCTTGCACAAGGTTGTTTATCTAGAATTTTTGGATATGTTTAGTTAAAAAACCTTTAGTAGTACTTATTCAAACTTAAAAAATTAATAATTGATTAAAATTTTGTGCAATTAAGTCCAGTTTTAAGTGTCATTTCTCAGTAACTAGTGTTTTTCTACACTAATATTATAATGAGGAAAGATTTGTATTTTTATATGTTTGTAACAAATAAACTCAAAATTGAATAGTAATATTTACAAAATGCATGTGTTAATTGAGTGTAACTGCAAGCCTAGAAATGGAAATAAGAATTGAAAATAAAGTTATTATTATTACTAATATGCCTACTTCTATAAGAACATATCTTCTTAAGGATGATTTCCACCGAACGGCTCGCATCGCATCGGATCGGTACGGATTTTACAATCTTTAAACGATATTAAATCATGTACACAGTATTTGAAGTCTATATTACTAAGCCGCACACAGCAGCTTGACGGCGGGCGTCTTCAGCGACACGCGAGATCGGAGCGGTAAGTATGCTGCGACATACGATCGGCTCCGTTCGCTTGCGATCGCCCTGTTCGCTTGTCGTCGTGTGTGATCGGAACCTTTCGGCCGTGACTGGACGAGCCCACTCATTCTCGAAAGTGCACTCAAACACGTGGTAGGAACGAAACTATTTGAATGAGTGCGGTTACGTTCGCAAGCAACCGTACGGTGCCGATCGTGTGCGTCAACATACTGTCGACCGCGAACGGCTGTTGTCGCCCGGTCGTATGCGTCGACATGCTGCCGGACACGATCGGTGGTCGCCGCATCCGTTCGTATTCTTTCCGTTCCGATCCATTGCGGGCCGTTTGGTGGAAATCATCCTTTATTGAGTGCTGCACTGTAGCTTGTAGCAGCTTTTTCTGATAATCTGCTAGCAACAGTAGCCCCGATATCGGGTTGTTGGTGCTAAATGCGAATCTATGTTCAGACACAGAGCCATGCTGAAGATTTGGATATCTTTCTCTTTTTAGACTGTCATAATCTGAAAAAATTGAGCTTGGTGTTGTTTTCACTTTCTGCATACAACGGTCAAATATTAACCTGTAAAATGTTGTTTCATGTCACATACATACATATATTACAATATCAATGTTAGTTCGAACCACTTGAGTTCCAAATTTAACTTAAGGACCACAGTCTGTCCACAGGACATGCTGTATGTGGTTAAGGCTAGTTTTCAAAGATAGCCGGGTAAGGGATGTCCATAAAAATTCAACATTACAGTTGTTTCCTATTTAATTTAGCTAAGAATTATTTGGAATAAAATAACAATCATTCAGTAGTGTTTACAATTTAATAAACCTTAATACCTAAAAAAAAGAGGCAGGAAGGTTTAGTTTTATTAAATCATAGAAATAATATAAATTTTGAAGTTTTATTTTACATTCATGGCATATGAGATCAGAGTAAAGATGTAGAAACTTTACATAATGCATGTTATACACATTCAGTCACATGAAAGACCCCATTGCGGGCAGGTACATTGTAAACAATATATCCCTGTATATCTTTTTCAAAATAATATTGGCCTTCCTATCTCTTTAATTCACTGTAATCCTTAGAAATATAGCCTAATTAAGCATAATACAACATTAGCTTAGTCTAGAGCTTACACCTCAATAAACTTGACACATGCAATTTGTTTGGTAGGGAAGTAATAAGACTCCTATCATAAAAACACCCATAAAACGAAGCTTGAATTAAACTCTTTAAATACATTAAACCTTAAACTATTTTACAATGCACTGTAGTAACATAAAAGTGAGACCCTTTGGAACTACCATTTCATCACCATTTTATTGACAAAATATCCCCATCATAACGGATATCACAGATTTACTTTTAGCCTAATAACATGAGATCTCACAATTACATTCTTACAGTGTACAAATCTTATTTTACTGTTAAAAGAGTTAATTTGTATAACACCCTGCCCAAAAATGAAGATCTTGGCAAGTTATCAAATGCATATACATAATAATATAAATATAATATAAAATTTTACATAATGTGAACATTTTGCACATAATAAAAGAGCTGTTACTAAATCAGACAAACAGAAATATAAAACTAACTTACTATTAAAACCATGTACATACATCCAAGTTTGTGGGTACTAATTAATAAGCAAATATTATATGTATATAAACCTTTCAAAGCCTAATATAATCTGACTTTCACAGACTTTCATGACCTTAGAGGCCTGATATCATATAAAGTCAGTGGGCTTCAGAAAGTAAAATAGTATTTATGGGTCTTTAATCTTCATCAATAACATTTTCATAAGGGTCATGAAAGCCATTCAAAAGAGGCTGAGGATCACAAACTTCAGCTGTACCATTTAATCCATTCACCAAAAGAGTCTCTTCCACAGATGAATGGCCATTCACCTCCACTGATACTGGCGGTGTTTGCATAGGGCTGACACTCTGACTGGAGCTGGTGTCGCTGGCTGAGCTGGAGCTGTCACTCTCAGAGTCCTCACTGGAGGAACTCTGTGACCTCTGCCGTAAATGTTCATTATCCAGATGTAGTTTCTCATTTGCAGCTTTCAGTTCGCGTATCTGTTCCTCCTGCTCCTTCAAGCGTTGCAATATATCAGCAGAAGATTCATCCGACATATTTGATTCAATGGATGTTCCTGAAGTGTCTTTTTCTGCAATCATACTATCTTTGTCAGTATTTGAGCTGTCCCTGTCTAATAGTGCCGAATCCTCTTCCATGCTTTTAGGTTTCCGATCATTCCTTTTAACAAGATTATCATATTTTGCTTCAAGTAGAAGGTATTCTTGAATAAGTTCACTCTTGGACATGTTCGATAGGCGCTCAGTCTGAGCATCCTCATAGACACTAGAAAATTCCTTAGTTAAATATTCTTCCTCATCCTCCGGTAGTGAGAAAAAGTAATTATCTTCTGAATCAACACTGAAACTTGAGTCGCGAGTACGCGCCGAAGGTGTCTGAAGATTTTCAAAGTTGTTCTCAGGTTCTGGTTTGTGGATTTCCATCAGAAACTGATTGTTATTAAAAGGAGCATGGGTCTTAGCAAGAACCATTTTTCGGAATCTATAGTTTCTTTTGGAAATATCAAACTTCCTTTTTTCTTGCCACGGTACATTTGAAAAAGGTTTCATAACTTTCCTTTTGGATTTCCCGCGCCGCCTTTTCTTCTTTGTACCTTGGAGTTTTAGATTCGGCAAATCCAATGTAGATGGCGCCTCAACAGTAATAGGCCGCGTCGAATCGCCATCTTTACTTTCTGAAATATTATTTACGTCCATTTCAAATTATCTTGCACTCTTTAATATATGTTATTTAAGGATTTGCTGACAGTTTTAAAAATCACAATGGCACACGCGAATTATAACTCTGCTCCTATTTTTTTTCGATCACAATGCTACACTTCTCTTCGGGGAGAACTACACACCGACATAGCAATTTCGCCATCTTTATATTTGTTTTGTACTTGTAGTCTTGTATAAGGATGGATATATAGTCAACATTCTGTGTTGCAAGGTGTGTCCAAGCAAAGTATGGTGTTATAAGCTTTAAATGTAGTAAGATAAGGACTAAATTTACATTCTTCCAATCATACTATAAAAATGATAGATATAAAGTGGCATGATAGATAAGTAAATAAAAACTAGCCGATGCCCCGGCCACATCTGCGGGATTCTATTGATATTTGAGCGATGATTTGAGCTAGCATCTCTATCATTCTTTACGTTAAAATAGAAAAACAAAAAAACCGAATTCAAAAACTAAAAAAAAAATGGTAACAGGTAATAGGTTAAGCCCTCTACGCACTATCCTTCTTGGAAGGACAGCAGCGCACGACCGTCAGGCACGATGGTGCTATACGCACTATCGTGCAAATTATCCATCATAATGTCACAGACTACATTTGCTTAAAGTACCTTATGTGTATAATATGCTTTTTTTATTACACAAGCGAAATTATAAAATCCAGTAGAAATTCTGGGAAAAACAGTAGAGCAGAGGCTCTACTTTGAAATCCGTAATTCGAACTTCGTCTATTGCTATCCCTTTTGCTCTCGACGCGTCACTAATTTGCAAGAAAGTAACGGGGCGATCCGAAGTTCGAATTACGGATTTCAAAGTAGAGCCCCATGCACGCACGATGCACGATCGAACTGGGGCACGTTTTATAAAGCTACAAGTTACAATTTTACAGGTCTAAACTGGCAACACTGCTCAAATGGTTGGTCGTCATTGGTCGAAGTTGTGTCAAATGGAAACTTGTAACCTGTAAATTGTATTTTTTGTTTTATAAAACAGGCCCCTGATTGTACGTCAGGGCTAAACACCATCCAGCCGCACGTCGTGCGAAAAGTAGTGGGGGCCTCGTTGGACAAAAATTCGGTCGTGCAAGTCCATCACGGTATGTTGTTTTCGTCGTGCATCGTGCCCGGACGGACAGCAGAAAGGATAGTGCGTAGCATACCCTTATAATCTGTGATTGTGAGTCGCCGACTTCTGTTGGAGTAACCTATTACCATAGTATACTATGATATTACCTACCTATTTTAAAAGAAGTAATTTTTTGAATTTTTGAAGGCGTTTTTTTTGTTTTTTAAAACATTTATTTTATTTTATACTTTTTAGTGATCATAATAAGCTTATATAGTCCCACTTCTTAGTTGATATGAAACTTTAAGACATTTCAAGCTCGCCGCAAGCAACGCCCCGGGAAAGTCATAGTCATATTTAAACAATAAAATTTTCTTCATTGCGGTCGCTTAACTATCTTAAACGAGATATCTTATGGCTACCCTTGAAATAAGTAACGTTGAGGAGTTCCGGTGGCCATCTGTAGCCTTCATCATCAGTTCCACTTCACCAAATGATACTTTCTGAATGCAAATGCTAGATTTGTTACTAAAAATACTAAAAACGCTATATGTTTGCCTACAATATTTGAGGAGTTCCCTCAATTCCTCACTGATCTCCTCATCAGATTCAGATTTGGTGATAATGGTGGACAATGGGACCACTTCGGAAGTATACTCTATCAAGCCAAAAAATGATTTTTAAAATCGGTCCACAATTGACGGAGAAATCGGTAAACATGAAAACTATTACTTTACTATAGAGGAATTATAATTAATGTAGAGAATACCACCGCATTAAGTTAGTATTTTGTATATTAAGCGTATTCTTTTGTGCAATAAAGATGACATAAATAAATAAATGTATGACAGTTGTAAACGAACGAAAAAGTAGTTCTACGCTGACAAAGTCGCAATTTTTATATCAATATCTTTATCGATAGTATTAGTACCTTAATATCGAATTGGTTACACCCTAAAATGAATTTGATAATTTAGCGTCCAATACCTAGCTGAAATAAGTGTTTTATACTTTCATGCGTATTTTGCTACTAAACGCTAAATGGCATTCCTGATGCTTATCGATCAAAGTTTTTCTATGACAATGTTCCCAATGGCCACTCTATTACCTTTAATATTAAATCTCTTTGTGAGTACAGCACCATCGGGCCAGACGGTCGTGCGCAGCTGCACGTCAAGAAGGATAGTGCGTAGAGGGCTTAATTTTTATTGACGTCCAGCAAGCCTACGTAGTATTGTACGTCGTGCATCGTACCCGGACGGCAGTACGGAAGAATAGTGCGTAGAGGGCTTAACTTCGAATTTCGATGTTCTAATTTCTAATGTCAAGTGTTGTGGCAACGTTTTTTATCGAGTACCTACCTAATCGGCTGTAATTTAAGATTGCAAATTGCAATAACTTATGTAAACGTCAACGTCAAAACAAACAGAAGTTTATAGGCCAAAGCAAAAAAACGCTAGGCATACCTACCTTATAATCTTATAATCCAAAGACTACTATTGTACTCTGGTGCCAAAACGCATGAATTAACAATAATATTTATATTTCCTTTTAAATTAATACTGAAGGAAAAGTCTAATAACTGCTTTTAGGTCACGTTCGGGTGTAAAAGAGGCTTCAAAGGACAACAGTGATCGATCGATATTAAAACTGAATTAACGATGGCTGAAGATATAGTATTTGAGCTACTTCATTCAGAGATCGTTAATTATGCATTAGAGCAATCTAAAGATAATAACGAGAAAAAGGTAAGACAAAAAAAAATGCTGAAATACGTAGTTATTACATTCACGCTTACAACTTACGTTTTTCACCCTAATCCTAATAGGTATTATTTTTTTATAGGATCCAGATTTATCCATTGTAGAATATATAGGATTTGCAGCTGGTTATAAAGTGATGGAGCGACTGACCAGGGAATGGGCGAGATTTAAGGATGAACTGGACACCATGAAATTTGTATGCACAGATTTCTGGACATGCATTTATAAAAAGCAGATAGATAATTTGCGCACAAACCATCAAGGAGTGTATGTGCTGCAAGACAATGCATTCAGATTTCTTACTAACTTCTCTAACGGGCAGCAGTATTTAGAGTATGCTCCACGGGTAAGAACCTTCTGTGTGTAATTAAGTGTTTCTTGCCATATAAAGTTGCTCATGCGGATGCAATTAGTAGATTAATTCGTTCTTTTTTCATTTTTGTTGCAAATCCCCCTTCATACATGCTCCCCAATTGCACATATTTGATACTAATGTTGATACTTTTGTACCTTCATTCATAAAAGGGGTTAAAATCAATTCAATTTATTTATTTATTATATAAAATCACACTGTATACAAAAACATCAGTTTCCGGCGGGTCCCAAACTAGGCTGAGCCTGTATCTTGGGTATCTATGAGCACAGTTATATGTACATACAATATTTTCTTATTGAAATTTCTGTGGAATCGTGGGATTTGTGAAGAGTAGTGAACAAGTTAAGAAGTTGACCACACAATAGAAATGTGGCCGAGTTGGCACTGGACTTTATAAGAATGTTGACCAGTTAGCACTGTGGACTAAATAGGAATGTGGACCAGTTCGTTCTATAGACCATATAGGAATGTGGACAGGTTAGGAAGGTGACAGTAAAGGAAAGTGGATGAGTTAGGAACTTAAATTCATTATACATAATTTTTAATAAAAACACGGTTGGTGAATATTTGAGGTTATGTGTCAAACAGTACTAATTTGTTTACATAGTTCGCAAATTCTATTGATGGCGACTTTAGGAATGTTACAATATAGGAATGTCGAGTCAACTAATTGTAATAGTGGGCCATATGGCATTGTGCACAAGTTAAGAAGGTGACAAAATAAGACTGTGGACAAAGTCACCCTGAGTCCTATATGGAAGAGAGGTTTTAGTTAAGTTTTTTACCTAAACTTTGTTTTGTCTTTCCAGTATGTGGCATATACCTGTGGGCTGATACGTGGAGGACTAGCTAATCTTTCCATCAACAGTATTGTCACTGCAGAAGTTCAGTCCATGCCTTCATGCAAATTTCATATTCATGTCCAGAGAGTATAAACAAACTAAGTAAGGTTCATTTTCTACCATAATGCTAAGTTAACCTTATATTTACAAACTTTTCTTACTTCTATTTGACGATTACTTTAGCTATTTAACAGATTGCCCGTCCCATGAATCACATCATAATGATTCATTAATACAGTTTTGTCCCTGGTGTGATGAGTTGATCTTGATGCATGGATAACATTTTGATATAACTTTAACTGCCGCGCTTAGAGACGTCAATTTCTTTGCTATAGCAATAGATTAAGATAATACATCACTAAACAAGCATTAAATTTAAATGACGGCTCTAAGTGCGCAGAAACTGAAGTAAGCATTGGACGTATGATGATAAAAATGCACTATTGTATGAGGACAAGGAACATGTTAAACTAACTTATACTGAATTCATTACATATGCAGGTTGGATTATTGTTGGTTGCATTATTGATAATGCCTCGCTCTATCAGGAAAAATGATTAATTACTATCTAAAGTTCTAAATATATATATTGTTAAAAACAGTAAGGCTCCTTTGCAGACAATTTACTATTTGTAATTATAAGGTAGTTTTTATCAATGTGGCGTTCATTTTAACCACCCTGTATAGGATGGTCCCTGTGGCAGCCATATTTTGTATATTGAATGTCTTCGCATGGTTTGTATCAAAGTAGTGTTAACGTCAAGCCAAGTCAAGTCAAAGGAATGAGTGTGACACGTGTTAGTTTGAGCTGTCGCAGAGGACGTCCTAGATTGGCCAACTATATAAGAAGGTGCCAGATAATTTTGCCTAAAAGTTCATTACTCCCCAAGTATTATGTTTTCTCAATTTTAAAAACAGCTCTCACGAAATGTATGAACATTACCTATCACAAAATCAACTTTACACGGTTATCGTTGTACAGGGGAGTTCACTTAAGGTCATTGCAGAAATCGTCATTTTCATACAAGTAGTAGACTACACAAAATTTCACATACATTCATACATAATACCTTTACGCCTGTCTCCCAATGGGGTAGGCAGAGACTATGGAATGCCAGGTGCACCGGTCTAAACCAAAAACACACACACACACACACACACATTCACATTCATTTTCACATTTATTAAATTAAATCTTGATAACTTCATGTTAGAGTACGGTACGACAAAAAATTTACAGGTGTTATTTACAATTTCAATATTTCATGCAATATCGCTCGCCACGGTGAGCTCGAATTTGGCAGAGTTATGTAATAAAACATAATTCTACCTAAATCTAATATGGTGGGTGACAAAAAATCTGTCAAAACTGTCTGTTCAATCTTGGATCAAAGAAAAGACAAATTCGAGTTTACTGCGGCAAGATTACATGAAATGGACACCAATGTCATTTCTTTCTATCAGAAGTGTCAAAATGTCACCCACCATTTTTGATCCAAAATAGTTATTTATGTGACTGGTGCATAATGAGAGGCATTATACACGAGTGTGGTTTTATGAAACGAGCCGTAAGGCGAGTTTCATAATAAGATCACACGAGTGTTTTAATGCCTAATTATGCGTACAGTCGCATACATAACTTTATCTACATACATATCATAAGTTTTCTACAATATGTGAAAAACCTGTATCCGTCGTTACCCTGCATCTTAATCTTAATGTACCTGCATCTTAATGTTCACATTAAAGTGCAGGTCACTTATACTGTAAAGTGAACATTAAGATTCAACTACAGCGATAACCGATACTTTATTGACATGTTATACTTTAATGTTAACATTACAGTGCAACCACAGATACAGGTAACATAATGTAGGGCATTTGCTTATCGCTTCTGAACATATTATATTGAAATTATGATATGGATGTAGATAAAATAAATTTGGAGCTCATACGTAACTTGATTTTACACGGACGGGACGGGGACGGGGACGGGACGGAGACGGGACGAGGTCTGACGTGAATTTTAATGCATACGCAAAGTGACTGACGTGCAACTAACGTGCTAGTGTTGTAAACAAGATGAATTTTCTAAGTCCTAAAAATATTGACAATTTAGGAGTCCATTATCTCGGTAATTACCAAGTTAAGAAAAAAGTTGCACATACGAAACACGCTTATTTTAGCGTATTCTATAAAATAACATCATAAAAAACATGTGTCATAATAGCACCATACTCATCGAAATTCTTCGGCCCCCTTTGCTATACCCTAACCCATTTCGCGCATCTCTAGTCAGCGAACGAAGCGACTGTGCATACGCAACGGAATCACGAACGTGACGTGACGGACGGGACGGGGCACGTGCGAGGCGGGACGTGCTAAACATCGTCGCCGACGATGTTTTCCCGCCACGTTGATGCCACGTTCCCGTCCCGTCCGTGAGTCCGTTGCGTATGTACGTTCAGATACATTTTTATGAAACAATATTTGAAAATTTTCCCCGTCCCGTTCGTGTAAACTCACGTTACATATGCAGCGCCCTTAAGTTTATCGCACGTCCATCAGCATGTTGGCTCGCTCGAGTTGTCAAATTAAAAAACGGTAAATTAATAGTTATTTATGTAACTGGTACATAATGAAGGTTCTTAAGGTACGAGCGCCGAGGTTAGAGCGCGAGCTTGCGAGCGCTCTAATTATAGGCACGAGTACCTTAAGAGCTAATTATGTACCGTTGCATACATAACTTTTTCTACAAGCTTAGAATGATAATGACAAAAATAAACAATCGCTAACTTTTCTCGTAATACTTCACTCGATTTTTCTGCTAACAAATTACTTGTTAGCAAAGTCATTTTCATTATTCCGATTGGCGTTAATAGTATGTAAATTTTATTGCTAAATATTTACAAATTTCATGCAATTTTTAATAGTTAGGTACTAAAACAGTTCTGAAAATTTATCATAGAAGTTGGAATGCCAAACAAAACGCCATTTTGTTCATATCCATATTAAACGTAACCATGGTAACCAAATAACAAATCGATGGATATTACTCATCTATTTTTAGTAACTTAATAAAAATGTAATTCTAAACACATATTTAGTCTCAAAATTAATTTTATTTTTAATATAGGTAATTTTAATTGGTGTTAAATGTTTTTAACGGCTTATTATACAAATTATTAGGATGTCAAGTGTTAACTAAACGCCAAGACTGATATCCGGAATGACCGTTACCATGGTAATAACAATGCTATAATAAATTATAGAACTGTTATTGCCATGGCAACGCCAATTATAGAATTGTTTTTACTCTTCGGTTACGCTATAGGTGGTATTCTGACACCATTAACGATATCAATATTAGCGGTTTATAGTACGCGAGTAGAAAAAAATTATTATGCAATTCGTAATTTGAAAAATTGGTGGCAATGAAGTTTAGGCAAAGTTAAATGGCGAAAGGTACCTATAATGTTAGAGTGGATGAAATAAAATATTTATTGTTAAATCAGTCTTTTATTACACTACATTTTTGAATATAATACTCAAAATAAAAACCAACATTTAATATTTTGGGTATAGGTAGGTACATTTTAATATTAACATGCACCATCAGTCGGCTTTGACTTTCCAAGTTTCTGGTTTAGCACTGTCATATATAAAGACTATGACGCCTAGCACCCCAATAACGCACATAACTATTACGCTAGTGTAAAGTATCTTATCGCCGATACCACGTTTAAGCCAGATTGGGTTGCCATCTTCACACTGAAAGCATAATAGGCATTATAATAGTATATTGTGACACAAGGGAGCAAAATTATATATTTCCGGCGAGGATTGTATAACCTGACCTCCTCGCCACTAATACCATAGTATATACTTTTTAGGGTTCCGTAACCAAAGCGTAAAAACGGAACCCTATTGCTAAGACTCCACTGTCTGTCCGTCACCGGGGCCTGTTTTATAAAGCTACAAATTAGAATTTACAGGTTACAAGTTTCCATTTGACACAACCTCGACCAATGACGACCAGAGGCCCGTTTCACGAAGCTACAAGTTACAAATTACAAGCGGAAGTCTCTTTCTAACTCCTCTTGCTAGAAAGAGAGTTCCGCTTGTAATTTGTAACTTGTAGCTTCGTGAAACGAGCCACAGAGGCCCGTTTCACGAAGCTACAAGTTACAAATTACAAGCGGAAGTCTCTTTCTAACTCGTACTGCTAGAAAGAGGGTTCCGCTTGTAATTTGTAACTTGTAGCTTCGTGAAACGGGCCTCTGGAAAGTACACTTTCAAACTTAGAGCCTTCTTTTTTGAAGTCTGTTGTGAAAAGGGAGGGAGAGAAACAAGAAAGTCCAATAGATTACTTAATGGGCGGACGACGGATGCAAATTACGTCAAAATAATGTCGAACGATATCCGTAATATGGATATGATTACAACTGATTTGCAAAAATATAGAATTTTTTCGTTGAAGTTTAATAATCATGTTTGTTTCTTTATTAGGTATTTTCAGTACATTACTTTTATAGTTCACTATCTACCGTAGAGGGAGTCTGTATGACGCTAACTACTTATATAGGGAAAATGACCTCTCCACATCTACAGACGTAAGAGAGGCGTACTCGTAAAGTGATACTTCAGTAGTTTCTTTATATTTATAACAAAAACTGCATATATTTTTACATATAAATAGTACTCGAAAGTTAATAAAAGTCTTATCCATCTTGTGCTTTCGTCACCGTATTGCATACGCCGTCCGCCCATGACAATGAAGTTAAAAAAAAAAACTTCTGTTATGTGTTGGACGGTAGTGGAATGCCACAATACAATGGCTTGAAGCAAATATACCATGATGTTGTCCAAAAATTGATGCGTATTTGAACGAAGTTTAATTTTGTACGCACCAGTACGCGCGCAGCTAAGAAACATACTTTCATTAATAATTTTTAGCTATAACTCGAAAATTGAATTAAAGATCAAAATCTGACAGTTCACATCTTGATTATTTAGTTATTTTAACATTGGGTATTTAATAAAAATATGAATGAGAACTCGTGTAACCAGTAATATTACGGTAAGTTTTATTGACAAAAATACCTAAACAAAAATGCAGTAATCACAGCGAATGTGCGCCCGATAAGTTTAAAGCGCAGACAGACGGCACTAGTCGCGGGCGCACTAGTTTGACTACGCTAGCGGTTTATATGGAAATATCGCCCTGAGCGTCGGTCGCGTGTCGCGCGGAAGACACGCGGCGCGCCCGCGCCGATACTGTCTGTCAGAGCCTTGATTTTGATCTCGAATTCCATTTCCGAGTTTTACGTGATTATAATGTCGGTCCAAATGACACTGTGTTGGCATCATTACTAGTTATAGCTGTGACCCGTTTCACAAAGCTACCTACAGGGGCCTGTTTCACGAAGCTACAAGTTACAAATTACAAGCGGAACTCTCTTTCTAACTCGTTTTGCTAGAAAGGGAGTTCCGCTTGTAATTTGTAACTTGTAGCTTCGTGAAACGAGCCACAGGTTACAAATTACAAGCAGAAATCTCTTTCTAGCTCAAATAGTTAGTCTTCCGCTTGAAATTTGTAACTTGTAGCTTAGTGAAACGGGCCTCTGGAGCCAGTTTCACGAGGCTACAAGTTACAAATTACAAGTGGAAGTCGCTTTCTAATTCGTTTTGCTTGAAAGAGAGTTCCGCTTGCAATTTGTAACTTGTAGCTTCGTGAAACGGGCCACTGATCATTGAAATGTTGATTTGAACTCTGCTTTATATGAGAACGACTTACTTGAAATTCAGCTTGTAACTTTTTCAGTTTTACGAGAGTTCGAGGTGTTCGCTGCAAGCAGGGTGTCGATGAAATCTCACGAACCATAGACTTCAGAATATACTGAAAGGAAACCTTGAGTTAATAAAAGTTGTGACGAAGACTTACGTGACGTAATTGTAAACTTCCCGCTGTTGTTTTTCTTTGAAACCACTCTCCTTTCAACTCGTCAATAAATTATCATTCGTCGGGTTCATGTCTCGCCATAGTGCTTTAATACCAGAGGAGGCGTAAGGCGTGGGCGACACGGACCACCGCCTACCGGCCGGCCTCCCGTTCTAAGGGGCTTTGCGCTTCGAAGGTTACCTAATGCATTACAGAAAAGCCGAAAACGAGACTTTTTTATTTTATAAAATACGTCTTGCGCCACCGAGGGCCTCGCGAAATGTACCTTCGCCACATGAAATTTAGGTCTTGCACCGCTATAATTAAAAACATTTTAGTTTCTTTCGGCGCTTCTTCTCCGCAATGATGGTCTTGTCCGAAGCGCTAGTAGATTCATTCCATATTACCGACGTGTAAAAGAGCCCCAAGATGTCATGGCTCGGGAACAAAGACCTGGACAAACGTTGCCACGGTTGAAGACCTGGATCCTTATTCTCGTGACCTCGAGATGATTTTTCATGCGATATGCACTGTCAACTGCGTAATTTTTTTGACATATCTCGCATGAAAAATCATCTCGAACTCACGAGAATTGGGTCCCTGAGGGCTTATTGTCTAACGCACTCGCACGATCGTTTTCATTTCGAAAATCGAAGGCTTATCTGCATACAAAATGAAAACAATTGCTCCACTTCGAAGGCAGTTGCGATTGCGATAAGCCCTGATTTGTTTGGCGAGAGATAGGAAGTTGAATGCAGAGCTAACTGCCAACCTCCGGTAGTGGAGAGGAATTTGAAGAAGAAGAAAAGAGCCTCCGTGTGGCCAATTTGCTGAATAAATATTTTGAATTTTGAGTGCGTGTACCTACACTCAGGACCAAAAAAAACGGGTCAGAGTGCGTTTTTCATACAAACGAGGCTATTTCGAAGCCTTGGTTCGTTGCCAGGGGTTGTTTTGAATGAGGTTTAATGGTGGATACTCCGAGGTTCAATAGAGGAGGTCAAAAGTTCTTAAGATATCTAACTGATCGCACAATCTGTTAACACCAAAGCGAGAGAGTTTGGGTCAGCATTTGGATTTCCTTACATTTTATTTTACATACATACATACATACATTAAATCACGCCAGTTTCCCAGGGCAGAGACCACTTCTTTCCACCTGCTACGATCTTGACAAATCTCTTTCGCTTCTTCCACATTCATACATCGAGTCATGCACGCACGTCGGTTTCGGGTACTTAAAATTCGGCCCTTTTCCAGTATTTCTCCGATTTGATTCGATAAATAAAGTACGCCTAGGGCGGCCCCTTCCGACCCTTCCACTCACTTTAGCTCTGTATATCAGATCAGGATCGTAGCAGGTGGAAAGAAGTGGTCTCTGCCTACACCTTGGGAAACAGGCGTAATTTAATGTATGTATGTTATTGCCATTTTAGATGTTTTTCTGAACGTGGACAATTCCGGCGTTAGCCGCAGATTCAATCAGTTGGGTATCACTCTGGAAGTCCTGTATAGATGCTCGGGTTACCCATCATCAGATTTAACTAAAAGCATCCCTTGGCGAGGAACCAAGGCTTCGAAATATTCTCTTTAGTATGAAAAACGCACTCTGACCCGTTTTTTTGGTCCTGAGTGTATATTGAGTTTGAATGTACCCGTAGGTTCTAATTCTAACAATGCCTTACGTGCGCGGGGTACCCGTAGGTACACACTGCCGGAATTATTTTTCGAATTTTCGCTTGGTGCTGAGGCCGTACTTTGAAAACCGAAGTTCGAAGTTACGTTGGCACCATCCCTTTCTCTCCATTTAGTCTCGAAAAGTGAGTGACAGAGAAGGAACCAACGTAACTTCGTACTTCGATTTTCAAAGTAGGGCTTCTGTTCTATGTGATGCGAAGCTTGATTATAGCGAGAACGCACATATTATGTTTCAAGCAAGGCGCTGGGTATAAATCGGGTGAACGCTTATATGCGTTTTCGGCAGTGAATGCATTAACTTGGATGGTTAACAATTCGCTACCGTAATGATAGGAGAGTTGTTTTTGGCAATGACACTCCTAAGGCCCCAGCATCAGAAGGGTGGTACTCGTCGGGATGGCGATGGGAGATGCAGCTATCGTAGTTAAACAATATTTAAACATTCATTTTACTTACTTGTGGAATAAATCGAAACCTAGTAATAATATTCATGGTGAACAATTGATGAACAATCTTTGTAAGATATTAGAAGAAACGCATGTTATGCTTTGTATTTCAAACAAATTTCATAGTGACAGCATAGAGGTAGGAGAGCAGTTAGCACAAAGACATAAGTCTTTGTAAGTTCGAATTGGTTCGAATAAGGACAACATATACTTACTATTTTATGCCAGCGTTCCCAAAGCTATTATTTTTTTTGTTTTTTTTCTAAAACCCACTTTCATCAGAAACTTAAACGCCGGACTACTGAACTGGGCTGTAGAAATTTACTAACCGGCTTCTATGAAAATACATCGTGCTCACTCTAACATATAATTGCGAGCCGCAGTGTTTGCGGCAGACACCAACCACCTTACTAATAAACGTTGAGTAACGGTGGTATAGCTATACAATGTTGTCCTTATCTGTCAAATCCAAATGTCACAATGATAGATAAGGACAAAACATTGTTACTCAACATTTAGTAAGGGGGCGAGCGTGTGGTACGGCTTTTTAGAGAAAGCAACATACCTATTCTTGTATCTCTCTCTGTGACTTCGAACTTCTATTTTCAAAGTAGGGTCTCAGAGGCCCTACTTCGAAAATCAAAGTTGGAAGTTACGTTAGTTCCGTCCCGGTCACTAGTCATTCGAGACAAGCGATGGAGTTAACGATTCTTCGTACTTCGATTTTCAAAGTAGAGCCTCTGAGGCTCTACTTTGAAATCCGTAATTCGAACTTCGTCTATTGCTATCCCTTTTGCCCTCGACACGTCACTAATTCGCAAGAAAGTGACGGGGTGATCCGAAGTTCGAATTACTGATTTCTAAGTAGAGCCCCTGACTTCGAACCAACCACAGATTGTAAGGGCATGTTATGTTATGTCTCCGAACGACGAAATCTAATTACATTATGCGCGCGAGCAACTTTTGTCGCCACGACAGTACATCTCTCTTTTTCCCACTTCCAGCGTGGAAAAACAGATGTACTATCGCCGGCTACAAAAGTTGCTCGTGAGCGTATAGCCTTGTGCTCTACTTTGAAATCCGTAATTTGTACTTCGTCTATTGCTATCCCTTTCGCTCTCGACGCGTAACTAATTCGCAAGAAAGTGACGGAGCGATCCGAAGTTCGAATTACGGATTTCAAAGTAGAGCCCCTTAATTACGGGCATTATGGCAGATATAGATAGATAGAATCAAGCCCGTGACTTTGAAATTCGAAGTTACTCCATTCCTTTCTTTCTATTTAGTCTCGAATGACGAATGACAGGGATGGAGGTAAAGTAACTTCGAACTATGATTTTCAAAATAGGACGCATGAATGTTGTAATTGGATGCATCATGCTTGCTTGATAGATAAAATTGTTGCCATGTTAAAAATACAAATAAATAGTACAATGATTAACATCGACGGTTACAGGATGCCGGCATAATAAAGTAAAATTTGGTTCTCTTTACCAATTTCAATCCAAACAGCTATCTTATACATATCTTATACCCTCCAAACTCTTTTTTGCCTCTATGTGACATATACCTTGCTAGATAGTTAACTTATCATCAGCCGTTTGATCATAAGGTTTTAGTTGACAAATAAAACTGCTGCGATAGACAAATGATAAGTTTTGTATCATGTGCAAATTAAGCACTTTATCTTTATTTTTACCAGCTAGCAGTATCAAATCAACTTCATGAATGATTTAACTCACAAGTAAGATTGAGGCTGGTGCTCTAGTTTAAAATCCGTAATTCGGACTTCGTTTATTGCTATCTCTTATACTCTCGATGCGTAACTTATTCGCAAGAAAGTGACGGGGGCGATCTGAACTATCTGAAGTTCGAATTACGAATTTCAAAGTAGAGCCCCAGGCCATAATCGCCGTGTTTTGCATGGTTTTGCGCAAGCGGCTTGCCCATCTCGAGTTTATTTTATCCTTTATATTGTCTATGGTTAGTTTGGTTGGGTTTGTCTATGATAAAAACTTTCTGACGCAAACTTTTTGATTGGCGGTCTTCTGCCCTGCTTGCTTCCTTCCTTCATTCACTCTTTCAAATTTACAGAAAATGGCTACCGAAGAGTTGCTGACTGAGCAATTTCAGTTTTTGGGTATTGATGTGCAAAAAGACGTTTTAACGAAATGTAAGTACCTTATTAATTACCCATAATCGAACCTCATTATGAGTTATTCGGTTAATAACCTGTATACTTTATTGTTTGTATGACTTGTGCCGCAAAGAAAATGACTGTTCAAGGTTGTTTTATTATTCGCTTGTAATTCAAAGGTGTGATTTTATGCGAAGAATACGATGTGGACGCGGAGACTTTAGTCGAACAATGGATGGCGTTCAGCCTTACAAACTTAAACGGCGCCCCTCCGAATTTGGATAGCTTGGACGCACTCGAGAGAAAGGAATTTTCCAAGCGGGCGGATCGCCTAAGCGCTCCAGTTAAAGATGCTAGTAAGGCTACCGGCACAAGTCTTTCGATGTATGGAACATCCGCCGACACCCAGTATCCTTTTTGTCCGTACGTTCCACGTGCTCTAACGATATTTTAGTGTTTTTATTGCTTACAACATAATTGTGTATTTATCTTCAATCTAAGGCGGTTAAGTGGGTTGGGTTATGTATGTTTTGTGTTTTGTTATTTTTTCCTTCACTGTCAGGCCAGATAATGAAGTCCTCTCGAAATACATGTCTGAAACTCCAAAGGTACGTTATTTTGATGCTCAATTAATTCTTTGTAGTAACTTAACCTTGTGGAAGTAATTGAACAGATATGCTATCCTTGTCTTCTTACTGTGGGAACTCTATGTTAGAAAGAGATAGCAGGCTACTTGAAAACTTTCAGAAAGAGTAGCTTGTAACTTAGACATTTTTATAGATATGGTTTAGGGTCTAAAACATGTTGTGTAATGAATGAGTCCAGGTTAGTTTTTTTTTGTACAGTGACAATTAATGATTGAAGTAGCCTAATACTAGTAACAGCAATTGGTAATCTGTAATAATATTGTGAACTCTTTAGGTTCAATGCAACTTGACTACTTCATATCTTCCATTGATTGTTAGCTGTTCTGGAAATGAACATTGCTGGTGAGAAGTCACTTGTGCTCGATGGGTATGAATCTAGTGGCACAGTGTTTCCTTCTGTGACTAGATCTACACTCATTGAGTGCTTGTGTACTGTGCATCGGTGAAACCAAGAAGACCATGTGACCTGTTTTGCAGATTGTTTAATAAATAATATGACTTGATGATATTTGTGGGCGAGTATGCTTCTAGTTCGTGTTGCCTGTACCATGACTAGATCCATACTCGTCTGCAGCCATCAACTCACTCTACTGGGAGGTAGCTGATTTTTTGTGGTGTGTTTAATATGCTGAATCTTTTTTTAGGATTTAAATTGCATTGCATTTGTCAAATAAGTATACCATAGTTAGTTTTTGTTTTTTGAACTGACTGAAATGAACACATTCTTTACAAATTCAATATTTCTTCAACTTATTGTTGTCTATTGATTTCTATATTGTTGTTTTTTCCTACTCTTTCTTTTCCAAGAAAGGGAAAAGATGGAAAAGACAATTTAAGAAAGCTTTGTCTCTAGACCTATCATTGGAGTTGTTTAGCGTTCATAAGAATGTGCTTATAGTCAGTAAGGTTTAATGATTGGTCTGCAAGTTTGTGTTACTATTAATTATCTTGAAAAATGCTGATTTTTAGCTGCATTTTTTTACTAATTGTCCTCGTTTTATTGGCAGAATTAGTAGTCTTAAGTAATTAAGTATTTCTTTATAAGTGATTTTTAAAAATGAATTATTTTTATTACATATTATCAGAGGCCGGAATTTTCGTGGCATTTTTGAGCTGCAGTGGTGTCCGCCTAATTCAATGTATAAGTTTTGCTTTATTTTGGTTTAAATTTACCAGAAATAAAATAAAGTAATTTACTTGAAAACAAAATTGGCTGCACATTGTCCATTACACAAGGAAACCTGCCTAAAAGAGCAACATTTTTTTAATTTTAAAACTTGAGAACGGCTGACCCGGTTTGGCTGATTTCTTATTGAAGTGTTCGTCATTGCCAAGACAATGATTTGTATGAAAGAAAATAATTGAAAAATCCACTGGGAAAGTCAGAAATTTGCAGCGGGGTGAAGCCACTGGCGGACCGTTCGTTATTTATAAAATTCATTACAAGGCTTTTAAAGCAAATTTTTATCAGCTTTCTTTCACAGTGAACGAAATTGAAAAATTGTATAACAATGGTTGTGGCATTGAAAATGTGCCATGGTTCAGGAAAATTTCCTAAATTTTGAAAAGTTGAGATACTCGTTTTCCCCATGCGATTTGTCATATGTTGGACACTCCTAGCTAAGCTTGACCACTACCTCCTATTTTCATTCAAGAACCCAGTTTCAACCAAGTTTATCGTGTGGTTAGTGTAATGTAATTAATATGGTATGTAACTACTGTTAACATCCCTACACCAGTAGCAAATAGCAACTATTGGGAAAATCATTCTTGTAGTTTACCACCTATGGTATACAGTCCGTAGATAAGTTTCACTGAATACAGTTTATAAGTTTCACTGAATACAGTTTATAAGTTTCACTGAACTATATACTACATCTGCTATTATTTCCCAATTTGTATCCCTTAAGTATCCAAACATTTTTTTTAAGTAATCCGCGTTGCAACTCTCGGTGGGGAACTGATGTGTTGTTACCACAGACCAACTGTTACATTAAATCCTGTTTTTGTCGTGTGACTAATAAATAAGACTTTTTCAGAGGATAAAGGTGGAAAATGATTCAGCTCCAGGCCATGAAATAACACCAGCAATAAATAGCCCAAAGATGTAAGTTATAAAGTCGAGAGTCACCATATTTTATAAAACTGGATTTTAATCACTTACAGGCCTTTCGAGCTAAACCCTGGTATAAATTAGTTTGTACCTATAATCGAATTGAGGGATGCAATGAGAGATTGTTTAGACTGAAACATATAGGTATTTTATCCTAATGTCATTCTTGCTAGATCCGCAGCTGAAGTCTTTTGGCTTGCCTTGCCTGCCTGCTTGAGCCAGTTTTTACATGTTTTAAGGAAAAAACCGGTTAACTTTGAACTGGCGCACTGCTGTATTTTCATTATTAGTTCATTAAGTAGGCAGCCGTTTTACATGTTCCAACAATTACTATCTATACTATATTACGGTTTCCTGTTTCTGTATTGAACTCAAAAACAGAAAAAAAACGTTTTAAACGTATTTGCAGCGGGGCGTCAACTAAGTACAGCGCGAGACCGAACGCCGGCTCCGTCGTTCACAGCTACGGACAAGACAAATTGTTGCAAGTCATCGGCAAGCCTAATGGGCCTAATGACGTGTTGAATCTCAATGTCACTCAAGTACCGAACGATGACGGCGACTTGTACACAAAAGCTTTGTAAGTATAGATTAGAATAGACGGTATAAAACAAAAAGTATTTTTGGGACTGACTTATGAATTATAAAATCAGGTTCCAAACTCGCTGGAGTACCTACTTATTGTCATTGTAGTAGGTAAGTACAATTTTGTTGAAAAATCTGTTGAGTTTCTTGCGGTGCGAGGCAGGTATTCATCTTTTTCAACAATGGTCTACTATTTGAAAATGAGTAATGATATTATGTGGAAGCGGATTTGTCTGTTTAACTGTTTCTTGAAACGTCAGTACGGCATCGTTTTTATACATCACACACGCCATCACAAAACATCGTGTCACTTTATAATAAATCTCACTAAACCATATTATTATGTATGAAAACGATATCATACTGACGCGTCACTAATGTCACGACCAGTGATTGGAATAGGTAGAGTATATTTACCTAAAGTTTGCAAAGGGACATAATATGGAGTGGTTGCAACCGGGTGAAATATTAATTTATTTCATTGAATTCCGGATTTCCGGTATTTTTCTGGCACTAGTCGTATCGTAATGCTAAATATACGAAATATTCACTCACGGTACGGGATATTTTATGTTAGTTTGTGACAAAAGCGGCCTGTTTCTCATTTCTTGTATCTAATTAATAGGTGTCTAATTAATTATTTACATAATATTACTTGTATTTAGCATTACGACTAGTACCAGAAAGATACCGGAAATCCGGAATTCAATAAATTAAGTTAATATTTCACCCGGTTGCAACCACTCTATATTATGTCCCTTTGCGAACTTTAGGTAAATATACTCTACCTATTCCGATCACTGGTCACGACACGATAAGTCTAATATAAATTCGGCTAATGGGTGCCGTTGCCGAGGTGTATTGTCAGAATATACTACCCACAAGTACCTATCTACATTATTTGATAGGTATGAATAAAATTCCTCCTAGGTATAGATAACATAGCATAAGCGGCGACGTACCTACGTGGTACTCTATGCTTAACTAGTTTTTAAGCTAGCTGCTTCTTTTTCCTGTCCCCATACAAAGTGAGTTTACAATATTGTACCTGCATCCAATCCTCATTTCTGTAATTTGATATTCATATTATAATGCTGTCCTTATCATTCGAATGGCATAAATATATGCTAAGATAAATCTGATTTGATCATAATTATATTGCTTCATTTGATTACGAATCATGAGCGTATCGACCAGAGACAAATCAGAGTACATGAATCATTTAATATACCTGCTTCATGGGACTAGGAAAGCGTAAAGGCTTAAACACTTCAAAGGCTACCGCAAAAGTTGCAATTGTTATTTATTTGATCATATAATTGATGTACCGAGCTCTTTTACCCAAACTTATGATAACTTCGCCGTAGGTTCGGATTTGAACTGCTACACGAAAAGGTCAGCATATATGACAACCACATTACTTACATATCTCAGTGCATCATGAAGAAAGCAGGCATCACAGAATCCAGTTCAGTAAAGCACAAATCGCAGGTCAGTTCCATTCAAGTTTATCTTTATAACAACTTAGTCTTCCAGACGGCGGAATTAAGTGCCATAAACGGTACAAAAGTTAGAGAATGGTTCTACGCTTTATACATTTTGCTTCGTTGTGGCATTCAAAAGGTCAGGCCTCTCATTGACTCGCTATTTCTACCCACTTTTTCAAAAACTGGAAAAATCTATGTAAATCTATCTTCCCCGAAGTTTGAATTAAGATTATTAATTGAGTTTATCTCGAACCTTATTTTCTGGCCTTAAAGCTCATGGGAGAGGCCTTGTTAAAGAGATAAAATTATGCGTTAGGTATTAACGTATGCGGCGTAATCTATATTAACGCATTCCCAGCAGCAAGCGTTTTCCTGACTCCTATTGCCTTAAACGCTAATGTGTGATTTTACAGTAGGTATGCGAGCTTCTTATGCAAAACATGTGGTTTGGGATGTATGATTTGGTTAACTCCGTGATTTTCACCATAATCTTATGTAGTGATATTTTCAGGTAGAAGTGGCGGTGGCCGGCCGCGTGGAGTGCGACGCAGATGCTCGGCTTAACCCTAAGTGTGTGGTCCTTCAGGGAACCTGGGAGGATTCGCTAAGCCAGGCAGTGCCTGTCGAATTGGATAAGTATGTACAGTCCAGCAGAAAGAGTTTTATGATTTGAAGTAATTAATATAAAAGTAATGAAGATTTGGGTTTGTAATGCTTGCAATATCTAAAGATCTACTCTCATGGACAAAATTAGAGGAACGCAAAAAAAACTCAATAAAACGAAATATGAAAAATTCCTAACAATGAACTTTAATTACCTAATATTAATAGTAGCTGTAACTGATCAATTTTAAATCATGCATGACCACAAGATTAAATGTCAAATTAAAACCCATCAAAAAAGCCATCTACAGAAATTGTAAGAGAAATTAACATTAAAGAATTTAATTTAATTTTTTAACCGACTTCAAAAAAAAGGAGGAGGTTCTCAATTCGTCGGTTTTTTTTTTCTGTATGTTCCCCAATTACTCGAAGACTACTGGACCGATTTGAAATTTTTTTTCGGTGTTCGAATGGGTATACTTTCTAGTTGGTCTCATTGTCAGCACGTCACGATCTGATGATGGGATCTTGGAGAAATCAAGGGAACTCCTCCAATATTGTAGGCACGCTTATAGCGATTTTGTTATTTTTCTCTGTAACTCGTGCATTTGCTTATGAAAAGTACTATATGGTGAAGTGGAACTGATGATGAAGACCACAGATGGCCAACGGAACTCCTAAACGGTATCTATTTCAAGGGTGGCGACAAGATATTTCGATTAAGATAGTTGAGCGACTATGACGAAGCATATGTACGTTTAAATATATGACTATGACTTTCCCACGGCGTTGCTTGCGGCGAGATTGAATTTCAATGTTATATAGTTTCTTATTAATTATTATTAATTAAAGTGGGACTACATAACAGCATAATTATAATCACTAAAAAGTATAAAATAAAATAAAAGTTAAAAAAAAACAAAAAACCGCCTTCAAAAAGCAAAAAATAACTTCTTTTAAAATGGTAGGTCGGCGTCCAACAATATTTTAACCAAAAGCAGACTTCAGTTGGACTGACCTATTACCTACCATTTTAAAAGAAGTTATTTTTTGCTTTTTGAAGGCGGTTTTTTGTTTTTTTAAACTTTTTCTTTCTTATCTTTTTCTTGATCGCTGTTATGTGAGCTATCCATTAGTATTCAGTGTTGCCCCCTCTAGCTCTTCGAGCTGCTTCCATTCTCCGCGGCAAGTTCCTGATCAGATTATCAATGAAATATAATAAAGAAAAATATTCCATTAATGCGTTCTTTAGGTCCCTCAAGTTAGCGGGGCTAGGAATTCTTTTTTTAATTTGTCTGCCCAACTTGTCCCAGACATATCGGGTTTAAATCCGGCGAACGTCCTGGCCGCCTCATAACATTTATCTCAAGGTCTAAGATATTCGATAATCACGGCTGCGGTATAGGGGCGAGCATTAACATGCATTAAAAGAAAAAATCTCCTATGAATGGGGTAAATGGCACAACAATTTCTTCCAAAACCTCAGTTACGTATCGTGCAGCTGTATGCATACTAATAAACCATTACTGACCCTCCACCATATGCCTCTTTTCCAATGATGTTACACTAAGCGTACCTTTCTCCTGGTCGTCTCCACAGTTTAACCTTTCCGTCATCTGGCATCAGGCAAAATCTGGACTCGTCGGAAACAAGACTGCTCCAGTCTTCATCGTCCAAATTTACGTAGTAGTGAGCAAAATGAAGTCGAGCTACTCGATGCTCTTTGGCAGGCACACGGGCTGACAACCCAGCTGAATTCAGTCTTCTTCTTGCAGCTTTTCTGCTTATTGAAACCTGTCCAACTTCTTGCAGCTGCGTAAGCATCTCGGAAGAAGTCAAGGTTCGGTTTCTGAGCACATTGTTTACAATGAACCGGTCATAACTCGCTGTTGTTTTTGGTTTTCGCCCCTGCCCTGCTAGTTTGCTACAATGGCCCGTCTGACGATACCTCTTGACCACTCAATGTTCCACCGATTTTGAAACCCTTGATGTTTCGGCCGCATCTTTTTAAGTATAGCCATTTTCAATTAAATACAGCTTTATCCACTAGAAGTTCGTTTAGATCTGGCATTTTCACTTCATATGCTTCAATTAATCACGTTGTACACAACTGATATTTATTACAGTCAGGACATAAACTCAAAGGAAACATTAATTTTCATCGAAACTTAAATATTACAAAGACTTTTTAGTACTGAGATGACACAATACGATAAAATCGAAAAAAAAAACAAATGAAAAAAGTAGTAGGTACTTAAACCTTTCTTCTGCGTTCCTCTAATTTTGTCCATGAGTGTAGATCATTTGAAATTTACCCCACTGTCATAATATGTCATTTAACTATCGTGGGAAATACGTTTAAGACTTCGATCATTCATTTAATATAATTATTAGGTATAACAATTTGTATCTATGCATAATTATTAGATTTGTTGTGAAAAACTGTCAGGTTAGTATTTTAATCACCGAACCAAAAAGAGCCATTGATTGTTTTTAGCTAATAGGTTTCATAAAAAATGATTGAGCCGTTTATGATTAATGAACAATTGCTTTCATTTTGTATGCAGACAAGCCTTTCATTTTCAAAATGAAAACGATTGCGATTGCGAGAGCGTTAGACAATTAGCCCATTAGGGGACAATGTCACACCAATTAAACTATTCGCAAACTGAGCTCTAGGCTTGTACTATGGGTACTAGACAACGTTAAAAATACTTATATACAGAAATATATATTTAAATAAGTACATAGAAAACTTCAATAACTCGAACAAATATTCGCGCTCATCACACAAATATCTGCCTTCGCCGGGATTTGAACCCAGGACCGCTAGCTTCGTAGGCAGGATCACTACCGACTAGGCCAACGCGTCGTCAAATTAAATGAGGTATATTAACTCTGAAAGTAGAGGTCGCCATTGTATCTATTTATAGTACATTACTGCAAAGACCAGTAAGTGAGCCTTCCTGGACGAGTATGAGTTAGAAGCCCGAGCCGCCAGGCGAGGGCTTATATACATACGAGTCCAGGATGACTCTTAATGGTCGAGGCATGTATAGTGCTTTACTCAAAAATAGAACAAGTAGAATGATTTAAAAAAAAATGTTAAAATATTGATGACCACATGTGCACAACCCTCAGGGCGCTAGTCCGACTCTTAGCCGGTCGCTTACCCGGTTTTTTTCATTTTTTTTAACGATTCCCAACTCGTCATACCGGCCGAGATGTACTAGGCGCACATAAAACTGAGATGGTGCGGAGCAAGCGATGCTGAAATGAAGAGAAATCGCGCGATGTCTGGTCTGAACGAGATAACGCTTTTGGTTTCTGATGCCCTGGTACTTTTGGAGCTGAATGATCAGCTTTTCATGTAGTATAAGTAGCCTTTTTGAAGGTTCTCACAGTCTTTACAGATAGTTCCAAATTCAAATAATATGATATGTTATGGAATTTCCATACTTACTTACTGGACACTTTTTGATTCCAAATTCGAAATTTCTCAACTTTACTGGACACTTTTCCAGTTGTCCAGGAACGTCAACCTACTGGCTCCTTTTTACTGGTGTTATGGCAAGATTACATAGCATTTTTGAGTAAATAGTTTTAACTGCAATCGGACGGCAATACACGTCAGCGGATTTTCGTGCCACGGACGCCGAGCTGTTAGCGAGTTGTTTCACGCTTCCTACGTTTTGTATCGACATAATAATTTATATAACGACGTGGCGTCTCGGACACGTAAAAACGCGGTCGATGGTGGCGTTCAAAAAGTTATTGTTATTGTTTTTAGTTTAAAACAGTACTCCCTGTTCCCCGGGCAAATCGTGGTGATGCGTGGCACTAATCCCCGCGGAGACAAGTTCCTGGCTCAAGAAGTCTTTAGTGACGCCTCCTTACCTGTGCCGGATCACAAGGCGGATATGATGAATACTCTACAAGGTGGGTCATTTTTATACCATGCTACTTTTTAGAAGCATTTATATAACTTTACGCGTTTGTGTTTGGGTATAATCTTGCAAGACAATTTTGTACCACTTTCCGTTATCGCAATGGGCTCAAATTTGGACTACATATATTATGATCACCCGATGACAATGCAATATTATGGTATCTAAGAGCTAATCGGATCGGATGAATGAGTTGCAAGGACAAGGCACTGAGTTTTGATTAGTTAGTTCGGTCTCCATAAGTATGTGGTTTTGAGTATGCATTTAAAAGTGCCTTTATTTAATACTTTACTGACAATGGTCTGTCCTTGCAGGTACCATCTCAATGGTGGTCGTTGCTGGCCCTTACACAGCTTCAGATAATTTGGCGTATGAACCCTTGAAAGATTTAATCGCCTACATTACAACTCACAAGCCACACATTGTAATAATGATGGGACCATTTTTGGACGCTGATCATGCTAAGCTGAACGACGACTCGCTGGCTGAGCCGTACAAATCCTTGTTTGAGAAGTTAATAGATAGTTTAGCGGAGTTAAATACCACCAGGTGAGCTGAGCGGTGACTCATGGCGAGCTAGAAATTATATACAATTTAAGGGCCATAATAAGAACCATTAAAAATTGACTATGCTTGCAAGTTAAAGCGCGGACACCGACGTCGAAGAATTTCGTACATTGACCTTTACTTTAGGGCACCGAATTACTATAGGGAAAAGGTTTACTACCATGATGCCGGCGGTCAATGTCGCTATGCGAGCGCGACGAAAACATTGTGCGCGAGTGACAAAGACAAGTAATGGTGAAATTCTTCGTTTTCGGCGCCCGCGCTTTAGTCAAATATAACAACCGCTATTTCTCTTACATCCGTATGATATTTTTTAATGCATTTTTTCAGTCCATACACCAAGATTTACATAGTATCAAGTCACAAAGACGCCTTCCACCTTAACATATACCCGTCTCAGCCATACTGTACGCGGAGGAAGTATCCCCACATCCAGTTTCTGCCAGATCCGTGTACGCTCAATATTAACGGGATTCTAGTCGGTATGACCAGCGCGGATGTACTCATGCAGATCAGCCAGGAGGAAATATCGTTGTGAGTAAAGAAATGTATTTTGAGTCATATCACTAGCTGTTCATAGTAAAATATTCACAATAGGTATGTCGATGTACATCCTACTACAATTCACTCGTTGATATATTAAGAATTGTAGTTTATACTATTTGTTACCTGACCACATTAATGGCTAGCTTTAGTTAGTCTGAAGACAGGGTGTTAAGAGGTCGAGACTCGATCTGAATTGTGTTCTAATTGTGACCGCCACTGTTAATGCGCCATCGTTGTGTTGAAAATATTATGCTTGTCATGACAGAGGCATGGGCGGCGACAAGTTGTCGCGGCTAGCGGGGCACGTGGTGTCGCAGCAGTGCTACAGCCCGCTGTGGCCGCCGCCGCCCGCGCAGCCCACGGACGCGGCGCTGTGGGCGGCGCACGCGCAGCTGCCCGCCACGCCGCACCTGCTGATACTGCCTTCCAACTTCAGATACTTCGTCAAGGTCAGTACTCAGTATAGGTCGTAAACATTGTAACTTTCAGATGTAGTAGGATTGCAATTACGGTAAATTTATGTACCTATACCTACCTAGGTGAAATTACACTATGTAACATCTCTTTCAGTTGGACAAGAACCTTCTACAATGACTAATCACACCTATTTTGACGCTTGTATAAAAATCTATAATTAAGATTTTTACAATAGAGCAAAAACAAAGAAAAGTTGTACACCTTCCTATTATTTTATCGTCATACTTTTTTATTATTTGTAAGGATATCAATTGTATTCAGTTCAAATTCAAGTCCTGTAACTGTTAAATAGATACAGACTATAAATTAAGGTAGGATAGACTAGGTGTTTTAAGGACCTTTGACCCTAAAGAATATCATTGACATTATTGGTTAATTACAGGAAGTGAATGACTCGGTGGTCGTGAACCCGGAGCGCCTGACCAAAGGCTCGGGCGGAGGCACCTTCGCGCGCCTTCTCCTCAACGTCGACGACCACGGCAGAAACGTCGCGGCGCAAGTTATACGCATTTGATATCGTTACGCAATTAAATATTCTGTAAGTCATTCCATCTTATTATTTTGTATTACCATATTTTCCAATCAACGATATAGAAGCGATTATTACCACAGATTACAAAGGTATTGTACTCGCTTACTAAATCAAAATGACCTATTGAATACCACTTTATCCGTGCGCTAGGATATTATTTTCCGACGCAAAAGTTATGCAAACGTACAAAAACTCACAATTATGTGGCCGTTGAAGTTTCATTTACGTGATATGAAATGCAGACTGCGGCGTTGAAAAGGTTTACAGACGGGGTGGATATCACAACGATGATCAAGAGCAATACCTAACAAAAAACCATCCTTCAATCTCAAGACAATACTTTAGTTTATTTGAAAACAATAATAATAACGAGGGCGCCACTGGAAGCTAGGCCTAGTCTTACTCTTAAATAAGGCTGCACAAGACTTAATCTGTGTATGCAAAATGAAGGGTCGCACTTCGAGTAGCTTATCGGTTATTGTATTGAAATGTTGGAATATGATGATTTGTGAATACCTAGGTACCTCAGGTAACCATTTGCAACCGCCTGCTGCACTGCTACATATTTGCAGTAGGTACTAAGTGTCTTCGTATGTTGACGGTAAAATTAGATTGTTTTCACCCTGTATAGAGTCTTTTCCTTATAGAGAGACAATAGGGGAAATATCATAAGGCTTTCTGTGAAATGAGGTTGCAGACGGCAAAAGGATAGTGTTAATTACTAGACAAATATCGGCTTAACAACGCCAAATACTTCGTGGAGGGACATTAGTAACTACGCAACATAAACGGGGTCGTTCAGCGAGATTTGTGCGCCGGGTGCCGAGCGCAGGGTTATCTGGAGGCCCATGCGACCCACTGCAGTTTTACGCACCACGTGATCGTTCATAGCACGATATCTGCAACATTAATTTTTTTTAATTTTTTTGCGTGTGACGTGTGACCGAAAGCAAGAGCGAACTTCATAACCAGAACATGAAGGAAGAAACATTTTCCTCATCCAGTGAGGCAGGGTAGCGTCCTTGCCATAATGCTTCTCGGCCCACAGACTAAAATCACAGGAGATTTTGCGTATTAGCTTAGCATATAGATATAGATGATAGAGGACAAATGGAATCTGACATTCAGACTTATGCAAGTACCACGAGGTCCAGGAGTGTGTGCGTCAAATGTATTCCTGAAGATTATGGTTGTGATGGCTACCCCATTATACAGGGTGAGCAATCCAAATGGGCCAGTGTTGGGAATGAACTTACGTCTGTCTTATTAATAGTTATTAAATAATCTGGCTTCTACTACATCTAACTACTTTATTAATACTCCCGGGCCTCTATTTAACTCGGTAAAACAATATTGTTTTTGACGGGTTATCGCGTTGTTAACGTTTTGATAACTCTTATTTACTTGACAGTAATTGCAACCGAGTTATAAACAATTCCTACCATAACAGGTCAAAGGGAATAGGTTTGACGCTGTAGAATAGAGGCGCGATAAATTATTATGAGACAGTGTCCTATTTGGTCGAAATTAAGAACAGAAGCACGCTCACTGACCTAACATTTCTGCCCTGACAAATAATCAAATGATTTACGCACGAGTAAATAATCTTAAAAATATGATGCTGCCGGAGCCGTGAATACTGGTTTCGGGTCCTCTCGTGTAACAAGTTAGGTTTCGCTTGGGGCAGCGCTATCTACTGACGACTCTCTTCTTCGTCATCGTAATAAGGAAGCTTCGGTGTCAAGTTCCTTCTAGAATTCCACTACGCACAACAACGTGATGTGACCAAGTTTTTAAATCCTTAATACAAGTTGAATCTTAATTGCAATTTGATTATCCGGATTAAAGATGCCCTATTGTTGGATCAATCTGCAGGTCGATTCGACATTAGGGCATGTATTAGTATATAGAAAAGTGGTGTCGATCAGCCGTTGAGTTGCTTTAAAGTTTATACAAAATTTTAAGTATTATCTGTGCTACGTACTTGTTTAAAGTTCGAAATGGTTCAGTTTTAGCATTTCGAACTCCAGTTTCCGGGTCGATTGTCGTCAATGTGCACCTGGAATAGAAGTGTAAAAATATTATCATATTCTCGTATTTTTTGTTTAATAAATCATCCCTGTTATTACCTTCCGCAAGGTTTGAGTATCTCGAACACGTTCTCTCCTATTTTGAGGAATTTCCAGTTGTCTTCGTCGTAGGGTATGCCACCTTTGAGCACGAAGTTAGCTCGAAATGCGCGGTGGGTGACCTGGCAATCGGGCGCCAGTCGCGTGTTCAGGTCGGCTACCGAAGCTTCGTTCACCAGATTATAGGACGTCTCATCTGGTAAAGCACCCTGGAATTATTTAAAAAAGTGCACATAAGGGTTGGCCCTACCATAGAGCTCCATCGGATCGGACTGCGTGGGAAATCTAACACTAACTATGATGTTCATGGCGTGTGTATGTGTGTGCTATTTTGGACTAAATCACTACGTACAAAGTCCGAATGCGAATTTCAGTGCGAATAAACCGCGACAGCTTATTCACAATTCACAAATATCTTTAAAGTGCCTAGTCGATTTCAATAATATATTAGCCGACAGATGGCTTTAAAATATCGAACACTTCTCTGCTCTATGCTTATAGACAAGAGTTATTTTTTAGCTAAAAGTTGGTTAAGAGAACTATTAGTGGTACAATGATGAAAAAAAAGACTAGGAACCGTTTGGTTTCCTTTGACAATGTCTCAATATTAATAATGTCGGTCTTACCATATCATTCTTGGTAAATTTGTAGAACCTGTTGGTGACGCCCCTTAAAGCGCTGGCCTCCTGGGAAGCGTAGTACACCAGGCGGAAGATCTTGGGCCCGCGATCCAAAAGTCTGAAAACGTTATTTCAATCTTGATTTACAAAGGTGTAGACTATGCTAGAAGAATATTATAGTTCTCTATTCAACACGGTAAAAACCATAAAGTTTTTGATTTGTTATCGTATTGTCAACGTTTAGATAGCTCTTATTTACTTGACAGTAAGGGGGCGTTCTCACTAATTAAGTTAGAATGTGGTGAATGTAATAGTTTAAGGAATGTTTTAAAAGCAGAGTTTTATTTTATCAGGTATAATTAGGTCAACACCACGACATTATAGCGATAACTACTATTAGTTAACTAAAGTTAGAAAATCTCTTGTTCATTGAAAATGTTTTGAATTTAATGAGATTATTTATTTATTTATTAATCCCTACAAAACCAACAGCTAACAAATCATAGCTATTATCACATTCAGCATCAGCAACCCGGTAGTCGGGTTCTCTGTTCGTATTAGCGCCTAATTAATATTTTTAATTAGTTATAGAATGAAAAATACAAATATAATTTTCTTATTCTTTACCTGCAGTTACGTAAATGAAATATAAAATAATGCTGCTATAAAAATTAACCTTCCTTATTGACTGAGCATAGAAAGTAATTAATTTACTTCGATATCCATTCTGAAACCTCCGAACCGCAGTCGAGCACAGGCACTGGAACACCCCACAATTGCGCGCTCGTGGGTTCTTGCAACGCGATCACCTGCAAAATAATGGTCTTGCAATACTTTAATAGGCAATAACAACGTATTTCAGAACAGGCTATAAATGGGGACGAACAGGTTTTGCTAAAAGTAACCTAAGAACCTGTGGAATCTAAGAAGCATTCGAAAATAACAGGTGGATTTATCTGATCGTTTAACGTTTTAGTTACAAGCCGGAGAGACATTTTACGTCAAAAGTTATTTTGCATCATAGAAGAGATATCCAACTCACCTCAGCCAAGTTAACATGCACGGGCTCCATATCTCTATGTTTCAACGTAAGAATAGACCTCCTTACTGTCGGCTCCACCAAAAGCAGTTCCGAATATACTCTAGCTGTGATAAAGTTGTTTTTCTCGTCTATGATCATCAAGAATCTGTAATGATAACGGATTGCAGTATTTGCCGATCTAAAATGCTGAAAGCCGGCGGACTTGAAAGCAATTTATTTAATTTATCCATTTATACACGCCTGTCTAAAACAGAGACGTTGACCCATCGAGGTAGTCAATACGTTAGAAAATATTCTGCGGGTGATGAGTTTCAGAAAAAAAATGTAACCTGTCTCTTAACCAGCCGTCTTTCAGACCTAGAATAGAACACGTCGCTGTGTTCAGGATAACAGGGCCGCATGACTTAACAGGATAAGTGTAGATCTTGTCGAGGGTCCCGACTTGCTTCCACTTCGAGGGTATCTTCGACCTGTTTGTGTAAACGTAGTAGGCGCAGTAGGCGCTCCCGAGGACCCCTGCGGTCACTGCCACTGCTGTATAAGGAGCTGCAATACCACAAACATATAAATTAAAGCCAGGTGAACATTGGCTAAACTTATTATTTAACCAATAATTACATATATATATCGCCTGCGTGACTGATGCGGAATTATGGAGCAAGATAATGAGAGGTTTGTAAATATTATTTCGAGTTTCTATTTACAATTGGGGTTAGGTAATTAGCTGCGATGTGACATATGAAATACATAGATAAATGAATGAATATTACAACTACTGCAGGTACTATTAGTTAGCAGGTGGTAAATTTGTAGGTATGGCATTTCAGCTGTTTCCCGCGTCTGTCAGCTCTTGATATGAGAACAAGGTTAAATATCGAAGTTTAATTGTTATTATCAATGCATAAAGCAAACGCCGCGACGTTTACGTCCAGGTCACACTGCTCAAGATAACAAACTCATAGCATATAATCGTAATTGACATTTTAAATAATTTTGCTTAATTTAAGATAAAGGTACCTACTTAATTTATATATACGGAGTGTGTGTATGTTAGTTTGTCAAGTATAATTTTATAGTTTTAGTTTTTTATAGTTAATTTTCCGAAAATGAATAAAATAAATGTTTTAAAAAACAAAAAAACAACCTTCAAAAACGCAAAAAATAACTTCTTTTAAAATGGTAGGTAGGTCAGTCCAACTGAAGTTGGCTTTTGGTTAAAAATATTGTGAATCACCGAATGTAAAAGAAGTCTTTTTTTGCGTTTCTTAAGGCGGTTTTTTGTTTTTTAAAACATTTCTTTTACTTATTTTATATTTTTTAATGATCATAATAAGCTGTTTTGTAGTCCCACTTCTTAGCAGGGACCGGAACCGCTTACCCTTTAAAGGGTTTTCGTTAGGGTACATATCTTATCGCCACCCTTGAAATAGGTACCGTTAAGGAGTTCCGGTGGCCATCTGTGGTCTTCATCATCAGTTCCACTTCACCAAATGATACTTTCTGAATGCAAACGCTGGACTTGTTATTAAAAATACTAAAATCGCTATATGTATGCCTATAATATTTGAGGAGTCCCCTCAATTCCCCCAGGATCCCCTCATCAGATTCAGATTTTGTTACCATGGGACCACCTCGGAAGTATACCTACTCTATCAAATCAAAAAATATTTTATAAAATCGGTCCACAATTGACGGAGAAATCGGTGAAAGTACTCTCTTCCTTTTTTGAGGTCGGTTAATGATCAGGATTTTATATGATAATCAATATAAACATTGCTGAATATAACTAAATACATCAAGATCTCCACTTACCTGTTTAATGAATAGTTACTTAATGAATATTCTGGGATGGGTTTAAAACAGTGATGTTAGTTCATTCAAATATTGATATAAAAGTAAGTAATAATTGTTATATTGTCTTTTATCTGCGTAAAACCTATTGTTATCTTTACATTTTGATTGCTCAGTGTTATCAGTCCAAGTCTCCCCTCAGTTAAATTTTACGTTTCAGAATTGCTTGAATCTACAATCTACGTGAGAGTACGAGTCAGTCAGATACTTTCCCAGCATTCCATTGCCTTTTATAAGGCATCAAACTTTGTTTCTTATGTGAGAAACAAGTAAAAAAAAACATAAATAAATATTGTTCTTATACAAAACTTAATAATAATAAAAAAACGGCTACAATAACGTCATATCATACGAAAGTATTAATCTAATTGTAAACTTAATTTTTATCGGCATACATTTACTTCAACTTAGGGAACAGTGTAAGTTTCATCGAAATCAGTTCATTCGTTTTCAAGATATAGACTAATACGTGTAAGTGTGACAACCTGGTTTATTGATAATAAGCTATGCGTTTGGGTCAAAGAGTACCTACCTAAACATATCGAAAGGTCAAATTCTAGTGCATGTAAGAAATAATATTTATAACTAAGAATTACTAATTAAAAAGGTAATTTAAAAAAAGGCCTTCATAAGAAATAAACTCAAAATTATAAAGTAATATTTTTATAGTTATAGGTACACGAAATCGGTACCAGCAAAGCCATTGAATATAAAACTTAATCAAAATAAATAGAAACAATATCGTCCGATAAAAAACGCAGTTAAGACGTACCTATTAGTAGGTACTTTTTAAAGTGAAGACACAGACGTCACAAAAAAAATGTATGCCCCTGATTTGATTTAGTTTTTATTGTTTTTTTTCTTAAGAATAATAAATAAGCAGACACTTACCGTGGTTAGCCATGTCGCGCTAGCCTCGCAGTCGTAACCACGATACAAGCACATTGTAGTTTTTATCACCGCGCGCGCATGTGTTGCTACACTAACACCGACAGAACTCATCCATACCCTATGCTAGCCATATTTTTTCGCAACTTGACAAATGCTAGTAGCCTGGGCGTTTACATTTTACCAGTGAATACAATTTTATTCTTGGGTAATTTAAAATTTTCAGGGTGCGTTCTATTTATGACAGACTAAGTAAATCTGTACCTACTTAATATTCTTCGAAAACTTTATAGTAAGTAATGAGACATAAACCGGGCAATAGCATGTCGGACCATGCTCAATGTAGTTGGCATGAACAATGAGGATGTAATGCAGATCAGCCAGGAGAAAATATCGGTGTAAGTATCGAAAAATATTTTGAGTCTTGTCACTAACCGGGCCTCTATTCAACACTGTTAAAAACCATATAGTGTTTGACCCGTTATCGTATTGTCAACGTATTGATAGCTCTTATTTAGTTGACAGTAATGGCAGCCGAGTTAAAAACAATACCATAATAGGTAAAAACGATTTGGATTTTATCGCCTAGAATGAGGCGCTGTTTATTTTGCAACACCGACCTTTACAGTACCTTCCTCCTTATTCCTCCGTAAGCATTTGGTATGCTCATTTGGCAATAGGTATATTAAAATTTCCGCCTTTATAATGAGACATTCGCTCGTTGAGATTTTAGGAATTGTACTTTATACTAATTGTTACCTGACCACATTAATGGCCAGCTTTAGAATCTTGAACAGCGGGGCATGTGATGTGATGCCGCCGCTGCCCGTGCAGCCCACGGACGCGGCGCTGCGCTGTGGGCTTCACACACTTCATTAAGGTCAGTATAGGAATCTGTGAGTATAGGTCCTAACGCAAAGAAGTAAGGTTAATCGTTGAAAGCATTTTTGTATAAGTAAGTATTGTTCAGGAAAAGTGACGAAAGGCAGACGGCGCAGTCTTATAATTAACAGTGTTGGTTAATTACAGGAAGTGAATGGCTCGGTGGTCGTGAACCCAGAGCGCCAGACCAAAGGCTCGGGCGGAGGCACCTTCGCGCGCGTTCTCCTCAACGTCGACGACGACGGCAGAAACGTCGCGGCGCAAGTTATACCCATTTGATATCTTTACGCAATTAAATATTCTGTAAGTCATTCCATCTTATTACCTCTATTTAGTATTAGGTACCGAATTGTCCAATGAACGATATACCTAGTAGTATTGCCACATATTACTAATGTTTTACCTTAGAAACTCAAAATGACGCTTAATAGAACTTTTTGAACGCAACCATGTTGACTGCAACTTTTAATGAGCTAGGATGTTTATTTTCCGACGCAAAAAGTATGAAACGTTCAAAAACTCACAGTAGGGCGGCCGTTACATGAAATTTAAATAGGTATCACAAGATCCCTTACAAGTCATTCTTCGCTCATAAATCTTTATACTTTTTAGAGGCTTTTCCTTCTTAAAGAGACTCGACTAAGCGACAAGAGAGAAAATATAATGGGGCTTGCAATGAAATGAGGTAACACTTCCAATAAAAGTTACAATAACAGATGGCAGCAAGAATAGTGTTTTAATTACAAGACAAATATCGACTCAATAATGTCAAATACTTCATAAAGGAGATATCGAAGTTATTATGCAGTGCCTAATATTTAACTACGCAACATAAACGGGGTCGTTGAGCGAGATTGGCGCGCCGGGCGCCGAGCGCAGGGTCATCTGGATGCCCATGCGCGGCGCGTAGCCCGCAGCTTTACGCAGCACGGGATCCTCGATCTGACGATAACTGTAACATTTAAAAATATACTTAAATGTTTTGTGGGTGAGCGAAGGCTTAAGTCCAGCGAGCTTCATAAAAAGGAATTAACGTTCCCTCCACTACTGTTGTTGAATCAAATTTCCCTAGTTTTTATTTTTCAAATGTTATTCGTATTTTTTTTAGAATACCGTTACGCTATTTCGCTAATTTTCGTAAAGTTATTGTTAGGCGATAAGCTTGCAACTTTTCACTAATGTGTACATCTTAGCCTGTTTGTGCAAAATGTGGTTACAGAATTAACGACAAGTTTTTAGAGTTGTTGGTAATCCTGTAGCTTTGCCTACCCCACTCTGGGAATGAAGACGTGAGTGTATGTATGTATGTACATAGGTTTGATTAGGTTATACTTATAACTACAATAAAATGAAAACTGATGCGGCGAGCCATATCTTTTCGGACGATGAAAATATGGGATATGATACATTTGACGAAAAAATATTTCACCGAATCGGCAGAGGCCCGCATAGGCATATATTACCTAAGTCGCAAGAGATAAACTTGTCAATCAATTAAGCGTATAGGATGATAGGGGGCAATTAAATCTGACATTCTGACCATTCGGTCTTATACAAGTACCACGAGGTCCATGAGTGCATCAAATGTACCCCTGAACAATATGTTTGTAATTAATGCCTACCCCACTATTATGTAAGTATCATCGTCGTAATAAAGAAGCTTCGGTGTCAAGTGCGTTCTAGAATTTTTATAATTAGAGTTGTCGGTAGATGGCCGCTGCGCGAAACAACGGGTTACAAGAGAGGGCCCATGACCTGTATTCACAGCATGGCTTACGCAGCATGACATTTATCTACCTTTCTAGATTATTTTCATATATTTGTATAGTAGGTGCTAGTGCCTATGTCATTTGTTTATTCATCACGGCAGAAATGCTTGGTCAATTAGTACGTTTCTCTTGTTAATGTTGATCATATCGGTGAAATGAACGTCCGTCATATCAACTAGTTGGTCGCAGGGCTAGTACTAAATCTTATACTAATTTAAAAATACAAAGTCGGACAAGAAAGTACACGCGGAAACGACGGGGTTTATCCTCTTGACTTCGTGGTACTTGTATGGTGACTTTTAAAACCTTAATACAATTTTGAACATTAATTGAAATTGAAATTTGTTTTATTGTATTTTTTTCTGCATTTAGATGCCTCTGTTGATTTTTTATTGAACTATTAGCAAATAAGGGGAGACGATAAGCAGCTTCATTCCTTTAAAATGCCTCTACAAGATAAGTAAGTAAAACGTACTTCTTTAAAGTTTGAAGTGGTTCAGTTTTAGCATTGCGAACCCCAGTCTCCGGGTCGATCGTCGTCAATATGCACCTGGAAAAGAAAACACTAAGCGTAAAATATTGTTAATTATCGTACCGTTTGTTAAGTAAATCATCCCAGTTATTACCTTCCGCAAGGTTTAAGTATCTCGAACACGTTCTCTCCTATTTTGAGGAATTTCCAGTTGTCTTCGTCGTAGGGTATGCCACCTTTGAGAACAAAGTTAGGTCGAAATGCGCGGTGGGTGACCTGGCAGTCGGGCGCCAGTCGCGTGTTCAGGTCGGCTACCGAAGCGTCGTTCACCAGGTTAAAGGGCGTCTCATCTGGTAAAGCTCCCTGGAATTATTTTAAAATAAAGCGGTCATTAAACCTTGCATAGTAAACCAATATGACAGTTGTATCTGACATACACTCTCACACTGGCACCGGGATGTTCATATTGTTCATGGCGTGTACCAGCGAGCTAAATGTTAGTTAACATTTTAAGATTATTATTGGTGGTACAATGTTTTTATAAAAAAAGACTAGGAACCGTTTGGTCTCTCGTCATAATGTCTCAATAAGGAGTCGCGGTCGTACCGTATCATTCTTAGTAAATTTGTAAACTCGGTTGGTGCTGCTCCTTAAAGCGCGGGCCTGCTGGGAAGCGTAGTACACCAAGCGGAAGGTCATGGGCCCACGATCCAAAAGTCTGAAAACATTATTTCATTCTTGATTTACAAAGGTGTTAACTATGTTAGAACCATATTATAGCTATTGAGTCCATGTGTTCTAAATATATGTTAACGAAGCCATTTTGTGTTGACAAATATCAGTGATTTGTAAGACTTATGTATATAATTCGTTCACACTAATTAAGTTAGTAATGAGGTGAATAGAACATAGTTAAAGGGGTGGTATAAGGAATCTTTTGAAAACATATGTTGTTGTAACTGGTTCAAAAACAGTATAGCTGTGTTATTTATAAGCAAATCTTATTTTTTTTTACGGTTACTATGTCGCACTATTAAATTTCTTCCTTTCGTTTCTTCCTTTCCTTTCGTATCTTATAATGATTTTATACTCTAACAGACCATTCACCAGATAACTATGATTTATCAAGGTTTTAAGTAGTGTTTTAGTTGTTTTTATCAGTAGATTTATTTAGGTTATCATCACGACGTTATTGAGATATGAAAGTATGAGTGCTAAAAGTTTTGAATTGAATGAGATTATAGGATAAAGATCTTGCTTAAACTAATAGATTTGTCTTTCCCCATCCTGCAGTTACGTAAATGATGAAGTATAAAATGATGCTGGTACCTAAGATTAAGCTACCTAGAATTAGGCTGAGTAACTAGGATAACTAATAAGAAATTACTTTACTTCGAAATCCATTCTGAAACTTCCGAACCGCAGTCGAAGACAGGCACCGGAACACCCCAAACTTGCGCTGTCGTAGGATCTTGCAACGCGATCACCTGCAAGAGAATGTTCTCGCTTTTCTTAACCTGCCACTAAAAACGTACCCCTGCTGGTTATGACAATCTTTTTGCTTCAAATGATTTTTGCATTTACATTTAATTGTGGAATCTCAAACAGCAATCCAAAATAACTGTTGGATTTAGATTATGGTTTAACTCTTATTATGTAAAAGCGTTAATAAGTACAAATTTCTAGTTCAATTATGATTCTTAACATAATGATGAAAAAAAAAAAGTGAAAATTGTGCACTGATAACTAGTTAAACATACGTGAGGTTAAACAACGGGGTCATTTTACAATAGGATCTGGCCAAATAAGTTTGAATAAGTCCAAGTACGATATTCTGCATCAAGAATAGATATCGACGACGAGGTGATAATGACCTCCTATCTAAAAAAAAATGTTTTTACAGGAAATGAAAAAGACGTTTCTTCGGTTCCTCGATTTTTCGATTCGAAAAAGAATCACAAAAATGACAAAATGTCAGTTAGGAGGTCATTACACTTCGTCGTCGATATCCAACTCACCTCAGCCAAGTTAACATGCACGGGCTCCATATCTCTATGTTTCAACGTGAGGATAGACCTCCTTACTGTCGGCTCCACCAAAAGCAGCTCCGAATATACTCTAGCTGTGATGAAGTTGTTTTTCTCGTCTATGATCATCAAGAATCTGTAATGAAAACGGATTGTAGTAACCACTACATTGCCTCGAAAACCTTGAGCGTGCGCCGATATAAAATGGCGAACTTCAAATCAATTTATTCAATTATATCCATTTGTAAATGCATATGCCAGTGACGTTAACCAAGTCTTGTGGTTTGTGGCAGCCAAAAACCGGTTTGTAGTTTGTAGAAGATGCATGCACTTGCTAATTCTGGGATCATAGTGAATAGTCAAGAGGGTGCAGATTTTAAAAAATCTAACCTGTCTCTTAGCCAGCCGTCTTTCAGGCCTAGAATAGAACACGTCGCTGAGTCCAGTATAACGGGGCCGCATGACTTGATAGGATAAGTGTAGATCTTGTCGAGGGTCCCGACTTGCTTCCACTTCGAGGGTATCCTCGACCGGTTTTTGTAAATGTAGTAGGCGCAGTAGGCGCTCCCGAGGACCCCTGCGGTCACTGCCGCTGCTGTATAAGGAGCTGCAATACCACAAACATATAAATTTAAACCAGGTGAACATGGGTTAAAAACATAATATTTGAGCAATTAAATAGTTAAGTCTTGTTTGCGTGACTGATGCGAAATGATGGAGTAAGATAATTAGATCGAGTTTGTAAATATTATTTCAAGTTTCTATTTACAATTTGGGTTATGTAAATAGCTGCGATATCATGTGACATACGAAATACTTTAATGAATACCTACTAAAAATACTCTATTATTATTCGTTAGCAGGTGGTAAACTTGTAGGTATGGTACTTATTTCAGCTGGTTCTTGTGTCTGTCGACAGGATCTTGATAGGAGAACAAGGTTAAATAACAAAGTTGAAATGTTATTTATTATCAACGCATAAAGCAAACAGCGCGAGACGGTTATGTGCGTTCCCTACATAACATTGTTCTACTCGGTAAAAGCATATTGTCTTTGACGCGTTATCGTATTGTCAACGTTAGGAGTTCCTATTTACTCTACAAGAATACCTTATATAACACTCCAAAAGCAGTATTATTTTACCCAGTACAATAGAGGCGCTCTGATCGAGATAACAAGCTCATACAAATACAATCGTAATTTTGATTTAAGATTATTTAGCTTAATTAAAGATAAAGGCACTATTTTTAGGTGATGAATGATTGAATGAAGGTATTTTAGTTTGTGAAGTATTTACCGATAGGCGACAGTAGCCTGAAAGTAAATGATTTTGATTTGATATTATAATCAATCGTCTACACTACACTGTTTCATCTGAGATGATTCCTGTGATAGCTCATATAAACACGTATTACACTTGTTTCTTTAACTTTACATAAATACGACGCCGTTCAGGAACTTAAATAATTAATCGCCTATTTTTAAATACCTCGCATGTGAGTAATTGAAATCGAACTAAGTGATTGAAATAACGAAATACGGCTGTCACAGGACTCAGCCTACATGAAACAGATGGTAGGTACTTTTAATTTAAAGACCACCTGTATTGCAAATAATAAATGAATATTAATATAACTTAATGTGACGTCTGAGCTCGTTAAGGATAAATATTAAATATAGCAGTTTCCAACTAAGTAAGTATATCTTAAATACGCGTAGAACCTATTTTATTTATTAGCTTAGTGTTCAATCCAAAAGACACCCCTCCGTTAAATTTGCGTTTCAGTATTGCCTAAATGGAAGTACAATTAGGTAAGTAGGCGAGGTAGTTGCGCGATGTGCGTCTGTATGTATTGAAAACGCAATTAAATTTGTTATGATAAACGATATTTTGCTATAAACTGGTATTTAGCTTTTCTTTCCCAGCATTCCATCGCGTTTTACAAGTCATTAAGTATACTTTCTGTTTTAGGTTAGAGACAAGTAATCATATAAAATGTAAAAAATTACATGATAATGAATAACAGGTAATATTTACATTTGCTACATAAAAAACGTTGTTCAGTTACTATAACGTGATAATAATATCTAAACTAAGTCAACGTATTTATGGCTAACAATTCTTGACACAACACTATTACAAAAAAAGTCGACTATCGATGTTATTCTATAGAATAATAAATAAATAAGCAGACACTTACCGTTGTTAGCCATGACGAGCTAGCCTCGCAGTCGTAACCACCACGATACAAGCACATTGAAGTTTTTATCATAGCGCGCGCATGTGTTGCTACACTAACACCGACAGAACTCGTCCATACACTGTCTGCTAGCCATATTTGTTCGCGGCTTGGCAAAATTAAATGCTTAGCAGTCAGGGCGTTAACCTTTTACCAGCGAGTAAATTTTTACTCTTGGGTAATTTAAAGTGTTTTTTGGGTGCATCCTACTATTATAGACTAACTGTGTAGGTATAGGTAAATCAACGAACTAACCTGTTTTGCAACATAGTAATGCCGGCTCGGGGCCGGCCGCAAGGATGTTATTTATTTTCCTTAATTATTTACACTTCCTCGGCTGACTAGCAAGCGTGACTTGAGACTTGACCTGCCAGTGGGTATAACCTACCAAAAAGAGCGATGTATTTTTTACCCAACTGCCGAAAAAGAAAAGTGCTTAATGTTTTCACTTATATACATGTAATGTATGGTTCTTTCGGTCCTACATCTACAATACTCAACAAATGGCCCGATTGTGACAAATAAGACTTTGTTAGCGTCGCCGTTGACATGACACAGGATACTTAATTAAAAAAAGTGGATTTAAATGAAATAACATGGCCGCATGGGTATTAACAATTATTTATGTATTGAGAAAGATATGTAAGAAAATAACAAGCAGAAGACGAGGCCTCGTGATTGTCAAAGGTCACGTATCGGTTATCTTGCGCAACTATGTCACTGGCGTTCTCGCCCTTCGATAACAAACTATTCTTGTTAATGGGTGGGGAATTGGTTTTACGATTCATCATCGAATGATTAGCCGGCAAGCTCAAGTGGTTTTGTCCAAGCACGACAATTACAATATAACTGCGTGTACCTTGCATTAGGTCACGGTTTCGTCAACGAAGCAGTTTAACTAAACGTACCTCCCTCACGTACCAGCGAGTGCGAGGAAAAACTTAAGAAAGAAATAAAAGAAAATACATTTATTTACAACAAAAGCACACATTATCTTGTTTAAGAGAATGATACCTCGTCTGAAAGTTATTTTGATTGCCATTACTCCAAATTGCTGATCTGATCTCTAACACCCAGTGTTTGCCGGCGAACTCTACCTACCGGTAGTACCGGTCTAACTTTACCTTCGGTCTGTTTAAAGAGTTACAATCACTAGGTCTATTATCACCAAAGGAATCAAGATAGACTGGGATATTCGAGAGGTAACCCATCATTTTATCAAATTCACAATTTCAATAATTTCAATTTCACATCGACTGTATCATTCCATCGAATTTCATTTCACCGAACGCTGTTTTTTGCTGAAACCATGATGTTTCAGGATGTCCTAAACATTTACGAAGGTTTGATTTAAAAAAGAAGTTAGACATGTGACTTCAAAAAAAAAAACTCTATCGTCCGATGGGTTGAAAATCCTGCGTAATGATAAATGTTAGGTAATGGGTTCGTAGAAAGGAGTTTCGATAAAATCATAGGTACCTACCCCGTTCGAGGAGGTCCTAGGGATTACATTTGGAAACATGGTAGATGAGACGAAATTATAAATAAAAGCAAATTAAAGGCTGTATTAATTTTTAGTACTCTTGGTTTTACACGGGTATAATACAGGGAGTTCTGTACCTACTAAGTTAAGAATTGAAACTTAATTAATCTATACACATCGTGAGCCGTGGTGAAACCAAGTGAAAATATCGGTTAATTTTAAATGCTAGTTATTACGGAGACAGTTTAACTCGCTTCTATAAGTTCACGCAGACAAACAGACGCTCTGTTTCCTTCGTCTTTCTCTTTCGTGACATTGTATATTTTAATGATGCCAAGAACTCGATTTTGGAACCAAACTGTATGAAGATTAGGAAGTCTAGGCTGGCATTGGATTCCATAATAACTTCCTCGTAGATAATACGTCTATGGTACTATTATCTTAGCTCTCTACAGGCTAGACGGGGGTAGATACGAGTCGCGGTGGTATAAATCTATATTCTTTTAGGCCTGCGGAAACAACTTCAGCAGTGCGTAAACTTAACTCTGATCTGGGTAACGTAGCTGAGTGGTGCAATAAAAATAACTTGGTTCTCAATGCTAGTAAGTCAAAATTAATGTTGTTTGGTTCCAAAAAACAAATACGCGACATTACCTTTTGTGATCCGCATGTTTTTATAATGGGTGATCATCTGGAGATCGTTTCTGAGTCTCGCAATCTCGGCCTCCTGATGGATAGCAGGCTACGTTTTGAGGGACACGTGTCAGAACTTGTTCGTAATTGCTTTTATAGACTTAAGGTATTATATCAAGTGCGCAACCATATAAGTGTTGACCTGCGTATTAAATTATGTGATTCCCTGATCCTTTCAAAATTAAGTTACGCCGATGCTGTCTTTGGTGGTTGTCTATTAGCTCGTACGAGCAAGATGGTGCAGCGTGTTCAAAATGCTTGTGTGCGCTATTGTTTTGACGTTCCTAGTCGCTCCCATATCACACCTTTTTTGAACAGTAGCAAGCTTTTAAACATGTCAGCGCGGCGTTCCTCTCACCTAGCTACATTGCTATTTGGAGTTATAGGCAAGGGTGAACCATCTTATCTCTTCGAAAAGCTCAAGTTCCCTATTTCAGGAGTCCGGGGTGCGCCACGTTTGATTTGCCCACGATACAAAACAGCTGCTTTTCGTGGCAGCTTTCGTTATGCTGCCACGAAGTGTTGGAATAATCTTCCACCGCCAATCAGAAACGCCAAGTCTCTGATCTCTTTCAAGAAAAACCTCAAAGAGTATCTGATTGGCCTACAATTATCCAACACATAGCAGCTGCATTGTGTCAGAATTGAACTGTCGCTTTCACGTTGTTTTATTTTATCTGTTAAAGCACCTCTCTGTGTATGTTTATCCTATTTATCTATACATATATGCATGTTCCTTTTGTTTACAGTTCCCATTATATATTCATTTACTTTATATATATACCTACGCTCTTATTTGTACTTAAATATGAAAGGACCAGCAGCGCTTTCTCCTCCTACTCCTCGTCTGGCTGCCCTGAAAATCAGCGTCACGGCATTTACATGTCTGACAATATGCTGAGTGGCACCCAATTTGGTGCAATATAAAATAGTTTTAAGTTTTTGTTCTAAATTATTTTCTTACTGTATTTCGTTTTGTTATTATTGTTCTGTGTCTTGCACCAAATAAACGATTTTATTATTATTATTATTAAATCGATTCTAGTCTTAGCGCCCGTCGTTTGACTGGTAGTTCAAATAGGAACGACGTCACATTCATTAGTTGATTTTTGTGCCATGTTCTGCGCTTCATACAGTGCGCGTAAAAAATACAATCGATTTTAGCATTCAAAAGGTTAATATATCTAGAGTTTTCTAAGCGACGTAGACTTCGTCATCTTGTGAGATGTGTCCTCCAGGCCCTGAGCGCAGCGCCATCTGTGTGCCCAAGCGCGGGGAGTTGCCCTCCGCGCGACGAATAGCTGGGTCCTCAACTTCTCGGTACCTGGAACAAAGGGTTCATAATGCTTCCACTCACCAACAGAAAGTAAGTAAGAAGTAGCACCTGGAGACGCGAAGAGCGTCAGAATTTTATTTTCACATGTTTAGACATTGGGTGCGTTCCTATTCAAAAACCGTGGATAGAGTTGTGACGTTTCGTTAAAATTTGACATTTGCTACATACAAAATGTGTAAAATTTTAACGAAACGACAACTCTATCCACGGTTTTGAATATAGGAATGCACCCATTGTGCGATTTTTGACATTCATAGCTGCCGAAAATGTCTACTGTTTTATACACGGTCTCCTCCGGGGATTCCTGAGACTGGTCGTTTATTATGTTTTTGTTATGATGTTGAGTATTCTGCACTGTTTCCTAACACGACAAGGAGTTGTAGGAAATCGTAATCGTGAATTACTAAAATAGATTAAGTATCAACCCTATAGAATTTTCGTTGTTTATTTCGCACAGTTGTACACTGTCAGTAAAAGAGCAAATCAATAAAAACATACCCTCTTAAAACTTCTAACGGTTCATTTTTTGCGTAACGTATTCCAGTTTCAGGTTCGATTACAGTCATCATACACCTGAAACAATTATTCACATATTTATAAAATACCATTTAATGTGAAGCATAACAAATAACAACCGGGAGGTTTGCTAGTTTGATAAGATAAGATATGATAAGTTTATTGATTAACTAAGCATAAGAACATACAATAAAATATCCCATGGAGCCCAAACTAGGCTGAGCCTGTATCTTGGGGCCCACTTGAAAAGGTGGCATCCAATAGAGAGTGCAATGGGCGACCTCTCGATGGATCCCTTTATGTTTCTGATGAGAGCTACAAATTCAAATAATTATCATTTCAAAAGAACTTGACTAGGTAAATAAAAAGAAAAACTGTTGGTCATCTCTTCACCACGAATATGTTCCAATGCTCACCTTAGACAAGGCTTTATAATCTCGAACACATTATCCCCTATCTTGACGTATGTCCAGGCGTCCTCTTCATAGGGCTGCGCGCCCTGCAGCAGGAAGTTGGCTCGGAACAGCCTTGGGGACACCTGGCAACCCTGCAGGCGTGCGTTCAGGTCCAGCACTGAGGCCTCGTTCATCAGGCTGAAGGAGATCTCGTCGCCAAAGGCACCCTGGGAATCAACAGGAAAGTCACAAATTTGAAAGTAAGTAATTGCCCAAACTTAGGGCAAAGAGCTAAAATTGCTGCTGCTGAAGAATAAGGGAAGGGACAGCCTTGGATCTACTACCCCCGGCCTCTATAGTGGCATCTTAAGGAGTCAGGATTCAGATGAATGTGTTTGAAGAAATATTGTTTCATTAAAGCGCTTCGTATCCCCGCGACATAAATTAAGTCAGCATTGGAATTATTTATCGAGGTTCAATGGCGGATAAGTACACACATCAAAAGTGCCTAAGGATATTTTTTATCCCTAGTCAGTTTTGAACATTTCAATATAGGCATATTACTACTGAGTCAAAACATCAAATTTGTCTAGGGTACTGAGTATTCCAAGACTTTTTCATGTGTGTACGTAATTCAAATCCGTGGCTGTACGTACAGTGTACATTCCTTAATTTTGACAAATGGCGTGCATTTTGCATTTAGCACTTTCTTTCATGCAATCTATAGAGCCTTGGATACATTTTGGAATAACCCTGGAATGTTACAAGCGTTTACAAGGAGGACCAAGGAGGTAAAGTTACCGTATCGCTCTTAGTGAATTTGAAATGGTTGTGCGTTAGCTTCAGCTTGCGTGGTTTTTGGGTCGCGTAGTATACTAATTTGAAGTCGGCTCCGGGTCGATTCAGGAGTCTGAAAATAAATGTGTGAAAATGAGTTTTGCGTTAGTCCTGAACCAAGGAACTATATTTGAAACCGAGAGAAACGCTACGTAGCAATCAAAAGCAACCAAGGGTACGATTGGCTAATGAGGGTATAAGTTAAATGTCTTAGATGGTCACTCTTGTACCTCATCGCTTTCTCATTTGATAACTTTGTACAGCAAGTAAAGCCCAGCAGTGAACGCGACAAAGTACAAAACTGACGACTAGCTATAACAATGTGCTGGTTGGCAACAGCTGGGAAATGCCCAGAAAGATAACAAGCTCATAGGAAAGATAACCTGGTGAACCATTCTTCAGCTTCTGGCCCGCAGTCGAACACTGGAACTGACACTCCCCAGACCACTGCATCCTGCGGTTTAGTTGTTGCGGCAACCTTTGAAAAAGTATGGATTCATTTATCACAATTATCACTCTGCTCACCTTAAGATAACTATTAAGTACAACTCGTTTAACATTGTTCTCGCATAAATCATCATTTTCCGGAATGAAGAGATATTTTAAACCAGGATCTGTTTGCCAAATTTCATCCGAATATGCTTTGTGCTTGATCGAAGTATAAACATCTAAAAATACCTACAAGACTTTTGCAATATAACGGGTAGGTATAAGTAGGTGTACCTACCTTCCATCGCTTCTGGCAATGCCATTGTGATGTAGGTAGGGATCTGTTTGCCAAATTTCATCCGAATATGCTTTGTGCTTGATCGAAGTATAAACATCTAAAAATACCTACAAGACTTTTGCAATATAACGGGTAGGTATAAGTAGGTGTACCTACCTTCCATCGCTTCTGGCAATGCCATTGTGATGTAGGTAGTCGGGCGAGTATAGGACTTCTTACTGAGTATTAAAGCTAAAGTTGAATTCATTTATGCTCTAAAATGCAAGAACTGTACTAGTTGCAATGTTTTCCTGCGCTTATCAAAACGGTCCACGAGAAATGTATAACATACAAGGTTGGCTCAGCCGGCTACAAATTATCGTAATGTTGTTTTAGGTTATAGGTACATACAGTTTAAAAACAACACGATAACACGTATTTATTACATAATATAACTACGCAATCATGTTTATTAACTTTCTAGATCTTCTTAATTAACTTATTATTAGGTAATTTAAACCTTGAGGAATCGAAATTGCTTTTATTATTAGAACAGTCTAACTAAGTAGTCCTTCAAATGGGTCTCTCCCGTTTGAGCGAAATATTTTTGGCCGAATATATTATTTTAATTCCCATTGCAACTGTTTTTTTTTGTAGTCACAACTCACAAGTTAAACCTTACCTACTCGTAACCGACGTTATAGATAAGCGGTTTTGGTATCCCGTTAACAAAACAAAATTAAGACAATAAGATTTTGTGAAATGATACATTCGACTAAAATATCGGCGAAACAGTGGGCTTTCAACCCAAAACCAATACCTTATTAGTTATATTTTTTACCTCGGCCAAGTCAACGTTAAGGGGCTTCTGCATTTTGGGGTGTTTTAGAGTGAGAACAGACCCTTTGATCGCTGTTTCAGTCAGTACTAGCTCCGGGTAGACTCTTCCCGTGATAAACTTATTTTTCTTATCCACAATCATCAGTACCCTGTAAATGAAAAACATACATTACGCTTTGACTCACTTTATTACTCGTGTTGCATTTCTTTTGTTCAATTACGAGTCGTACCGCCGTCGTCGGACCCAACGTATCGGAGACCAGGATAAATAATAAGTAGGTAGGGAATATTCATGACTTTTTTTCACAGCTTCAATAAACCCTGATTTATGTAACAAACAGTTAAGAAAAATAATTATTTTAATAGCTATAAAAATAACCAAGCCAACAAAGATTTTTCTCCCTATCTCTTTCTAGCAGAACAGAATTTAAAATGCAGTTTATAAGGCCGACCTGTTACATGACGTCGTCAGTGTCTAATTTTATTTAGTAGTTTAAAATACTTGTATCATCCACAGGTAGGTATCATCCGTATTTCTTGGCCGATTTGAATTTGAATTTCACTTTTTTTGATCTTTAAAGTATTTTCATATATTGTTGAGAAATGCCATCTAAAAAATCTAGGCATATTCCCTATTTTGGGACTTTCGGGACAATATAGCCTATATAAAATCAGTCACGAAAATCCCCGGACTGCAAGCCGTTAACGACATAGTTACCTATGAGATAAATTAAAATTAACCTAATTGCTACATTTAATCCAACATTTTTAATAGCTTGACAAAAAATTGTTCCCCAGTGAAACTATAGGGTACAAAAAGTGGCTGTGTTTTGTATTTCTCTTCCTAATTCCTTACCGGTCCCTTAACCACCCGTGTTTCGGCCCAAGAATCGTGCATTCTACTCTATCGACCCTTATCGGAGCACACGACTTGACGGGGTACACTTCTATACACTTGATGCTGCCGACGCGTCTCCATTCGGAGGGTAGTTTGGATTTCCGCGAGGAGTAGAGGTAGTAAGCGCCACCGACCAAGCCGGCGGCGACGGCGGCTGCTGTGATGTACTGACCTGGAATCGAAATTAATAATGTATAAACAGCGACTGATCAAAAGTTCTGACCGCCCTAGGCTAATTAAGAGGTCTAGTTGAAATATGTAGCGGGATGCAGTGATGCTAGATTACTTAATAGTGCATGCGAAGACACGATTTCAGCGCGCCCCCCCCGATCCTCGCGCCCTTGGCTGCAGCCTAATAAGCCTAGGGGTTAATCAGGCCCTGTGTATAGAGGATTGAACTGGATTTACAAATGGCGATTTAATTAGGTAGATACTTATTACAAGAACAAACAAGAGGGCACATTGTAGACAGAGTTCTTTGAAAGTGATACCTATTCTTGGATCTTGATACAATTTTAAGTTAACACTGAAATTAAGAATTGAATATGGACTTGACTTCACAGCCTGATTTCATAACTCGAAAGGTAGGGCAGTGTTTCGAATAACTAAGTATTGATACTAAAAAAAGTAGAATGAAAATGCGTATCAACGGTTAAGTCCCAGATAGACGAGCGAGTAAGTACGCCTTATGGCTCGGCGACCTTACTCGACCGTGTGTAAAACTTGAATTTTCTAAAGGTAAACACGGGCGAAAAAGGTCGTCGAGCTATAATGCTATAAGTTCACGTACCTACTTACTCGCCCATCTATCTGGGACTTTAGAATTACCCCTAATAAGTCTAAATAGCCCTGCCCGACCTTAGTGTTTTCAATTCACGGCGGCGGCGGCGGCGCGTCCCGCCAGTCAAGTTGACATTGCGCGGGTGCCCCAACGTATTAAAAATGAATTTATTAGTGAGGCGGAACGTTGTAAATTAAACACATTAAGTATAAATTTTAATAGGTTGGTACAAAATTAAACGCTTACCATAGTTCTGCATATTCTTACTTATTCACGTATTGCACAATTGTTATTTTGTAACTTGGTTTGTACGTATATTTTATTATTTACATGTCCCATGCCTTGCTCACAGCTGTGTTCTTCAACTCGCTCAATGAAACTACTTTGAACTTGGATCTAGCGTTATCAATTGAGCTAGGGATGTAACGTTCTTTAACTGTAGGTACTTATCGAAATCTGAAATCTATTATATGCTAATATTAGTGTGTGTATTTGTGAGTTTGTACCTAGGTCCTAGCTATTCAAGGGGTAATCTCCGGAACCACACAAGCTTTTCAAAAAATTATTTCACCATTTGACAGGTAGGTACATTCTATTTATTTAAACCGGGGCGAATGTGTAATAAACATAGCTTAGATATATCGTATATGGGCTTATCTCGAAAATTCCGGACCTTTGAGTACCAGGACTGCAAAACCTATACCTAGTTAACTTCTATTTTACCTACAGAACTCTGGCCTTAAATTAGTGTGTAACGTATTTGCATTTACGAGATTTTCCGCGGGCATCTAACTCTACGTTCGTTTAGCCTCATAGGTAGTAGGTAAATAAGTAGGTAGTTAAGAACCCTGAAGTTTTGATAAATTCACGTGGCTATTCAAAGAGGATCTTAAAGCGACAAGGAGCTTCGGTGTACATTTCAAAGTTAACAAGTCAATCAATGCGATTCATTTAAGTTACGACATGTACAGTAGGTAGGTCATTACTTACAATAAATTCTAGTAGTGCTTCCCCCTTCTTGTTGGTGTCGCTGCTCCCCCACACCTCATGGTGTGAGTTCGCATCGCAACCTACAAGAATTGGTGTTCTCTTACCTTTATATCTTCTGATTGCTTCCTCCAGTTCTCTGGTTGGCGCGTTGCTTTCACCTGGGATGTAGCAAGATGCCATCGCTACCTTTAACTCCCACTCACGAGGCTGAATTCTACCACCACTAGGTCTCTGAAACATTTGGTCATTAGGCATCACATATTTCTTAGGTCTCTACTTGCGTATATGCATGCCCTAGGAGGCAGCTCACCATTTATTTCAACCCACCCCAGCCCAGTCCTGTTACCTGGTTTTTCCATGCGTACGGCTCTTGCATCAGGACAATGTCAATCTTTTCCCTCACTATGTATTGGCACAGTTCGGACATAGCATTACAGTGCTGGAGGTTTACTTGACATATTCTTTATTTTTTTGTATCTGTCTGTGTTGCTGTGTAGTGTGTGTTGCTTGTCTGTGTTGTCCATTGCTGGTTGTGTGTTTGTTCTGTGTAAGCTGCCTCCCGTCTTCCTAGTCTGCGGAGCCCCCTTCGGTTTCCATCTGTGATGGATGGTTGCCGACCTGGGCTGCCTCAGCCTGGTTCCCGGGCTGCAGCGCTGAGCCACCACATCTGCACCTACAGCTGCAGTTCCCCTTCCCTACCGGGGTCTCCGTCGCCTCTTTCGCTCTGTGAGGAGGGGACCTCGCCAGCCGCGCCCGGATGCGTGTGGCTTGGAAGAACAGCCATTGGCTGGCCTCCTCACCCCACGCATCCTCCACGCTCTTAGGCACCGAGTAGCACACCCGGATGCCCGTGACGAGATCCTTCCTGCTCATCTGCATCCACTCCTGGATTTTCAGCTCCTCTTCCCTATCCCAGTTTTGGGCTCTAAGGTAGAGGAGCGGATCCTCCTTCAGTTCATCCGGCGAGCCTGGGATCCAGATGTTGACCCTTGTGCTGTTAAGCATTCGGGCCTTCAGTCTGTAGAAGAAAATAAACACTACTTTTAGCCCTCTACCCAGCCACCAAAGATATAAATTGAGGTAAATTTTCACCAATTATTTAAATATACTACTTCACTAATATTTGTACATTTTATTTTCTTTAAATAATACTTAATACGAAATTACCATAAATTTTGTGCCTTTTTCAATATTTATGAAAAAATATAATTTCAAAATTTCATATTAAACAGCAATTTCATGCAAAACAAGGAAAATGCTACTGTATATAAAATATAGATATAAGACTTATTTTTATTAGACACTCTTGTGCTAAAGTAAGGATGGTATTGGTTACGAAAAGTATAATTTTTTTGCAAAAAAAAAGGTTACTTACATGTTTAAATAAGCGTCAAATTTCGCCTATCGGCGTCGCTTACGTCTTTTTAGGCTATGTTTACAAGTATTATTAGCCTATATTTACTTTCACTAGTATTATTTTTATTATCTTATCATATTTACAATACTTTTCATAGTTGTGTAATATGTTGTAAACACCAATTTGCGGCAATTTTTCTTGTAAAAGGGCCTTTTCCATAAAAACCCTATTTATTTACGTGGTTTTACCGTATCATAAAAAACATGTTTTAAACAAAAATAAGTATAGGATTCGGGCATATCTGGTACAAAACGATGTTATTCAATTAATAAAACTTTTTATAAAAAAATAAGCATAAATTCAATTTATTAAAAAATATGTACTTATATTGCTTTATAAAAAAAAAAGTAGAGGGCTAAAAGTACATCTCGAAATTTTTAAAATTATTTTTCCTTAAATAATGAAAAATTAGACATCCTTTTAGTGGGGTTTCATTGCTATATTCAAGAATTTTGGAATTCGCTCCACCCTAATGTACAGTCACCAGCAATAATATATGTTATCGAACATTGGGCGCAAAAATATCTGTCACGCTCTTATACCTCTTGTAATAAAGACGGAAGATATTTTTGCGCCCAATGTTGGATAATATATTATTGCTGGTGACTGTAGGTACTCTGTAATATCACCGTTCGTGTTTGTTGGTGAAATAGGAGCCGGTGGCCTGTAGGAATATACCTAATCTAAATATGTACAATGGCACCTCGTGTTTATATGAAAATATCAAGAATCATACTAGAGCCGCCGCTGGGATTGGCAAAATAAACTAAAGTAAGTAAGTTCGATCATGAATAATATGAGACTCGAAAATGAAAACAAAATAGTGTCGATTGTCTATACAATCTAAATAAATGGCGCTATCGCCTCACTAGTGGGGGCGTCGGGATCTAACACTATTAGTAATAGCTAGGTAATAAAACGTAGGTAACATAAGACTACCAATATGGGCAATACTGCCCTACTTAACTTAAAATTTATAAGCGGTATCTCAAAGCTGCACTCACACTATGTAAACTGAACCCTTAACCCTTTCGTTCCGGCAAAGTCATACACAAAACCTACCCAGTTTTCCAGGTCCAGTGAAATGATATCTGCTCCTCAGTCCTGTAGGCGAGTTAACTCGTTAACAGAACGTCAGAAAAGCGACTTAACTCGGCTAGGTATTTAAAACGCTTTTCGAAGCCGGTAGACGAGATAACTCGTTAGCTAATATTGTCAAAATGAGGGTAATGTTAACGAAACTATTAAGACACAAATACGTAACGAATATTCTTGGGGTAATAAGTTTATTCACTTTTCACTCTTAACTTAGTTGGAAACACCACAATAACTGCAGCAAATAGATATGACTCGAGGCCAAGAGTAAGGACGCAATGTGTCCGGTTGTGCAAGCAGTGCAAGTGACTGTCGATTGCCCTAATCCAGGATGTAATGACAAATTTAAAAATTTAAAACGCGTATACTCGTCTACCAGATCTGAGGCTCTACTTTGAAATCCGTAATTCGAACTTCGTGTCCTTATGAACACGAAGTTCGAATTGTGAACTATCCCTTTTGCTCTCAACGCGTCACTAATTCGCAAGAAAGTGAGGAGGCGATCTGAAGTTCGAATTGCGGATTTCAAAATAGAGCCCCTGAGAGCCCATCGCACAAAACGAGTTAACTCGTCAGCCGGAACGAAAGGGTTAATGTGGATTGGATAGGTTGAGGTGAGACAGAATAAAACTAAATGAACAATGAGTAACACACTATAAAATAGCCATCCATAACCGTTTCGACAAATCACAGCGATAAGATGTACTTACCTCGCGCTTTGTAGTTGTCGTAGCTTTTTCACAAAAGGTTCAGTGTCCTTCGTAAGCGCGAATGCGATGCGAATAAACCGGCCAAGTGCGAGTCGGACTCGCGCCCTGAGGGTTTCGTACAAACTTGTAGTATGTAGGTAAAATATCTTTTATCACGGGAATCCAGTCTCTTTTTAGTTTTTTTGTGATGTAACTAACGCTTTTCATATGTAGGTTCCTTTACTTGTACCTTTTGCGTTTGCTATATTTGATGTCGTTATTGACTGGCCTATAAGTATGAGAAATAGGGAATATGCATGGATTTTTAAAATCACATTTTTCAACAAAATATGTAATTTCCGTAAAAGAGATCAAAAAAAACTGTGGCAGAAACGCAATGTGAATAGTTTGCAGTCGCTTACGTTAGTGAGGCAGTAAATTACGAGCGATTTTCTAACTAGCATACATTGTGAATCCACCTTTTTTTAGCATATATATGGCAACAAGCCTTTAAATAAAATAAAAAATAAAATATGTCACATGTCAATTCCAACGTTCATCGTTCGTTCCGTTACACGCGAAATAAACTGCCAATAAAAATTGCGGAAGTTGATTGCTGTCTTATATAAACATTAGTTAAGAAGCACAATATTTTGTCGTCTTTTTATTTAGAGTACTTCTGAAATTTTATATATAAACCTCGGTTTAGAACACTAAACTAAACGTGCGTATTGCTATAAACAAAAAACAAACACTAAACTAAACGTTGTTGTTCTAGTTTGCCTAATGAATGGAATAAAACATGCATCCGTGTTAAATAGTTAAAATTATATTTAATCATGTGCGCTGCAAATGCATTGTTTTCTTAGTTTTCTTGACACTTCTCGTTAATGCGTTTCGGAACATTTTGAACGTGGACTAGGACGTGAAAATAGCGTTCCAGCAACGTCAACGTGTAACCTGTCATTTTCGTGCTGTCTGTCTGTAGTGCGGCTCGACTGACTTTCATATTTTGGTGTAAAATGTATGTTATATGTTATTCCTAAACGTAAATTGTTGAATATTACGAATGATAGTCTGTAATATAGTTCTACTAAAGTAACTAAACATGGTGTTACTCGGCAATGACGAGGTAGGTTGTCGTTGTGGCCATTCTAGTTTCATATATCATGCTTTTATAGTAATACCATATATTATTGTATTAATACTCTGTTAAAAAATTATTCCAGTTTTTGACAGAGCTAACGAAACTGTTTCAAAAGGCCCGGACCTCGGGATCTATTACTATGACTATGAAAAGATGTAAGTATATAATTATATTTCACTCACGCGTTCAATTGGTGTTCTAGTTTTGTAATAATGTTTTTTTTTAAGATGATGGAAGAACAAAGCCTGAACCGCGAGACGGAAAGCCAGTTGTCAAAGATCCTGAGTACAAATGTTTAATTAGAGCCCAATCAGGCAGTAAGAAGTTGTCCACGGTCATAGAGCAGAGAGAAGTGGAAAGATTCAGCACAGCATACTCGAACTTACTAAAGACGAGCGTCAACGGACTGAAACGCTTGAAAAAACCTAAGAAAAAGGCAGTTGCTACTCAGTAATAACTGCTTCCAATGTAAAGGGAATGTGTCAAGAGACTGTAAATAGTGCGCAATTATGTGTTCTACATAGTGTTAACTGTTGTGAATGTGTAGTGCCATGATGTCCCAGCTTGTTTGTGGAATAAGTCCATTGAACTGTGCTCTTCTCTCTCAAGGGATTTGAAGAGTTGGCCCACAGCTGTTGGGGACACGGCGCTGCTACCTCGTTGACCACCTGTCCAATGTCACTTAATTTATACACCTAAGTTTAAAACGTTTTTCAAATAAATACTGTAAACCCTGTAACCCTGAAAGCTTTTTTGTCTGTTTGGTAAGGATAAAACTTGAATCTGATTAAAATATTTATTTTGCTCATTATATTATCATAACAGTTATGCTCATATAGAATTTAGAATATCACAATAAGAATGAGACCAATATAAATTAAATTAAACCTAAATCTATGATTAAATATCTATTTCATTTGTTAGTTCATCAATCAAGCACCAAGATTATAATATACAGTATATATTTTGAGCCTTGCCAATATTTTAGTATGATTTTTGTTTTCTATAAAAGTATTATCAACTATTTACAAAGGTACAAAAGCAAGTTTATTACAAAAATATGCTTATTGTGTTATTTTTATTTAATTTTAATACATTTAGCTCTGGTGGCACTCAAATAACATGCAATAGCTAATAGGAGATAACAAGTATAGTAATTTGATATACAAACATAAAAAACTCTGGGTCGATAAAATCCTAATTTTTAATAATCCTAATGCATCACTAGATTTTTGTTTATAACATAGCAATTTTTGCGAATTTTAGTTTCAGCATCCTAAACTAGCCTGACTAAAATGACCTGAATAAAATCATATGCAGGAGGTAAAAAAAACAGCTACTACACTTATGGATAGGTGCACTGTCTATTTCCACTATTCGCTACTCTGCTAATAATTTCTATTTGAATATCAAATTTAACAGTAGCGAATAGTGGAAATGGTCAGTGCACCTATCCCTACCGGTAGAAATAAATTACAAAAAAGTGCACTAACCCTTACCAGTAGAGATAGCTCGGTAGGGATAAGTGTACCAGGCTAAAAAAACATGAAGTTTTAGTCACCTTAGATTATGACGTGCCTAGTTGAAAAAAATTACAGGTGAAATCAAAATTTTGAGCATGGATCAGTGTCATTCAGTGTCTAAGCGTACAAAGAGTTAATCAACAATAATTTCATTTAACTCATAATTACTGGAAAAGGGTGCCTTGCAGCTTATCCAAGCATTGTCATTTCTTATTGTTCAAAATTAAGTAACAGTCAAAATGATTAATTCCCTACAACAAAATTCAAATCTAACAAAACTTTCCCATTAATGAACCAAAATTGATTTACTTAGGGATTTTTATTGCATACCAATACTTAAAAATATTTTTTTATTTTTTATTTTCTTGAACACTCAGTCATTATACATTTCATAATAGAAGACATGATTATTTATATGACTAAATGACTAGCTGGCATCTCGAGATATTGTGCTGGGCAGCTAGCGATTTTTGCATTTTCTCGATTGTTGCTCAGAAAAACAAAAAGAAAACTAGTTGAGCAAAAACCAAATTGGGATGCATCTACTCAACAGTGTTTCTTATTGGGAATAGGTGGTAGAATCAAACATGTTCATTGCAGACAGGTATGCTAGCTGGCCAGGAATATTAAGTTAAGCATGCAGTCTTAATCAAAACATAAACAGAGATACAAATCTCTCCACAAGGAAAATAAAGGCAAAAAACCCTTTATTAGCAAACCTTTTCAGTTTTTGGCGTTTATTCAGGGGCTCTTTTCTACTTTGTCATTTTTATGCTAGCTCTTATATACTTGACAGTAATGGCGGCCTACTTGAAAACAATATGATAACATGTCAATAGCAAATAGATTTTAGAGAGTAGAATAGAGCCCCAGATATGATGTAATAAGTGAGTTACTGCCGCACTCAGAAACGTCAATTAAATTTAATGCTTGATTAAAGTTGCTGCTCAAGTTCACGTTCTGTGCTATAGCAATAGAATAAGACAACACGTCAACACGCGTTAAATTTAATTGACGTATCTGAGTGTGGTAGTTAGTGGTATTACTAAATATTGTCATCAACACAAATATTAAGTGCCTATCTTCTCATGAACAGACAGTATAGTCACAGTTCCATTATCCAGTATCCCTCTGAGGATGCATCTCCAGGTGTAGTAGTGTTTTCAACACAGTTAGAAAATTGATGCACACATCTCAGTTATGTTACACACATGCAAATGCATCCTAGTAGTGATTCAAGTACGCCTATAAGACATTCTTGGAAGTGAGTCTCTTGAGGCAAGCGTTCCTGATCTGGTCGTTCCCGATGCGCTCGGCCTCGTGCAGCACTCGGCGTAACTCGTTGGTGCGGTCGTTACGAGCCGCCAGGATGTATGCGCTGCTTACGTTGCGGCATGCCAGGTAGCACGAAATCTGGGGAGAATTAACCTTTTGAACTGAGAGAATTAAACTTGAAATGTGAGAGAATTTTGCCTTATCAGTGAGGCTAGGACTAGTTGCTTAACGTTAACGTAAACGATTTTCGAAAACTGACAGAATGTATGGAATTGACGCAGGCGCTCGACGCACGGCGCCTACGTCCCACTCCAGCACCTGGAGAGATGTAAGTGCCTTGATGGTGAGACTGGTGACGTGGTGTATGAGTAGCTCGGCCTGCTCGTCGTGCAGCTGCCCGCGCGCCACCACGGCGCCTACGTCCCACTCCAGCACCTGGAGAGATGTAAGTACCTTGATGGTGAGACTGGTGACGTGGTGTATGAGTAGCTCGGCCTGTTCGTCGTGCAGCTGCCCGCGCGCCTCGCAGCGCGCCACCACGGCGCCCACGCCCCACTCCAGCACCTGGTCGCTCATCAGGCTACGAGAAAACAACACCATTATACCGCTATAGCCTATAACCTAGTTGGTACTTGACTTGTTAATTTTATTTAAACTATATTGTAACAGGGATAAAGTTAAAAATTTGAATATGGCATTTTAGGTCGAAGCTAGTTGAACTCTATTTACAAAAATCTCCCTGTTTGTAGTATCGAGGTCCACCTCGTGAGGATAAGTCTAGAGTTTAAGATTCGGGTCAATTTGTGTAAGGTTGCCCCCTGATATTGATTTTTAATGGCGAAATCATCAAACTCCACTGCGGCAATCACTACGCACGCACATGCTAAACACAAACCACGTGTATAAATTGTTTTAGGCGTGTGTCACTGTCGGCATTTCGTGTACCGCTGTAGGCATATCTACATACATTTTGATACGAAGCTAATTTATACACACGAGTGCGTGCGCTGCTGTGGATTTCCAGCTTAAAACAATTAGGTCCGTTCTCGGTATACTAATAGGGACTAATTATATGGCTTGACGTTTATTTTGATGTATCTTGTGACGAGCACCTCAACCAAGATGAGCTTATTAATACGGCCCTAAGACAAAGTTACACATTGAGTATTGCTTACCTAGATGCTGTCTCCTTCGATTCTCGAATGCACTTCGCGAGAGTCTTGACTTCCATAAACCGATCAGAATTCACTAAATACTTGGCCACGTGAGTATAAATGTTCATAGAGTCCAATTTGTGTTCAGTAATTATCCTGCAAATTAAAAATATTTGACTATAGTTATTTGTGAAACAATAGAACAAAGTTGGTTTGTGCTGCGAGTGTCGATTTTAAATTTAAAAAACCTGCCTTTTTGACGTTTTGAGGCAAAAAAATTAATTATTAGGTATAAAATATTAAATATTTATAAAAAGTGAGATAACCCATTCTCGATTAAAAAAGCGCTTTTGACTAGACTGACGACTGCTAAGACTCTCCATTTAATAATTTTACTCTATAATATATAACTTACTTGAAGGCTAGATCAAATCCATCCTTGACGGACGGCCCCGTCGCTAGGACAAGCGCGACCAGCCGGATCTTATCCGTGTTGGACCCGAACAGCGTGGGCGGGCGGACGTCCCTGGCCTCCGGGTCCCTGCGGGCCTGCAGCGGCATGACCTGGTCCACCACGGCCAGGGTCAGCCGCCCCTCCGCCTCGTTCGCCGCCAAGTACTTGGCGAGCTCCATTTGCCGTGACATAGTCGTCATCAGGTTGTCGATAGTCACTTTGTCTAGGTGGAACTGAATCGATTTCGGATCGTTGGTTTCTGCAAAATAGATTAGATTAGTGTTTATGTACTTGTGTTTACGTAGTGTTTATTTTATTTATATAGGAGGTAAGGTCGGGTTGGATTATTTCGATTGAGGGATAATAATAATTATAACTTATAATAGTACCTTATACGTACTGAAAATGTCTCTAAAAGCTTCTTGCGTATAATCTTAAAGTAAAAGATGAAGCATTTTGAACATTAGGTCTAGAGTAAGCCGTCTATGAAATGTTTCATTTTTTATGGACAACTTGCGCTTGAATAAAAAAGTCAAATTGTTTCGTCGACAACTTTGATAGATGTGCTAGACGTAGAATTGCAGTCGGTACAGATCCCGTCACGTAAAAAGTCAGCTGAGGGCCGCATGGGTACAGTCGTCAACAAAAAGCGGGCGCGCATAAGCTTACCGGGGAGTGTCCCCGTCCCGCCCCCTTCACACCAACTTCGTCGATAAATCGCCTTTTTACGTGACGTGAACTTTAAAAGATAAAACATTGTGTAAGGCCCTGTTTACACTTTGTTCAGGGCAAGTGTGAAGTTTATACATTCGCTGTCAAATGGTAATTAGCAAATGTATGAACTTCACACTTGCATTCAACAAAGTGTAAACAGGGCGTACTGCCGCGACGCGCCTCTCAGCTGCAGCACCGCTCTAGTGCGGTTCAACCTTTAATGGTAAAGACGGCACTCACTGCTCGAGGGCGCGCACTGCGCGAGGTGCGAGAGCGCGGCGGCGAGCGCGTCGCGGCGGGCGTGCAGCGCGGCGAAGGGCGCGGTGGCGCGCGCGGGCCGCGCGTACAGCAGCGCGCACGTCGCCGAGGCGCGCGCGTGCTGCGCGCTCGCGCACTGCAGCGCGTACAGAGCTTCCAGCCGCTTACTGGCTTCCAGCGTGCGGCACATGTGCATTATGTACTCCTGCCCCAATCATACCTTGCGTTACGTCGCTACATATTATAAAACAAAGTCCCCCGCCGCATCTGTCTGTATATATGTATGTTTACGACCGAACGGATTTTCATGCAGATTCGATATTTTTTCACGGAAGGTTTTTATGTTCAATTTTGGTTTATGTAGGTACGCATGCTACAGAAAACCCACATACACTGAAGCGAGGGTGCATAGCTAGTTATATAAACCACTTAGACATGTTCTATTTGACCTAATGGTTGATTAGTAGAGAATGCTAAGACATAGTCCGCTAGTGAGGTTTTTTTTTTATTTGTAAAAAATATTACTTAAATATTAAAGTATGACTCCCTGGAAAAACAGATTATGTAAGTAAAAAAAAAAACAATTAAACAGGCATCTTGGCTATAAGAGGCAGGGTCTGTTGCTTATTAATTACTGGAACACTTAACTTAAGTAATCTATATAATAAAAATGAATCACTAAATGTGTTGCTAAGCGCAAAACTCGAGAACGGCTCAACCGATTTGGCTGATTTCTTTTTTGTTGTGTTTGTTATTGTCAGGGTTTATATGTAAGAAAAAAAATGAAAAATCCAACAGGAAGGTCGGAAATTTGCAGCCGGGCGAAGCCGCTGGCGGGCAGCTAGTTTAGTATGAAAATGGTTAAGGGGAGTTTATTAATTTTTGAACTGAAGCAGGAAGTTAACTTACCGACCACATTTCCAAGGTGTTATCGACATCGCTCATAGCTTTCATCAACTCGTTCACTTTATCCTTTTTCAAGCACTCCATGTAAACGGACTCCGTGAAAGTGTCCTTGTCGACCAGATTATCGTAGCAGTACGACAGCACTTCCGACATGTCCTTGTATTTCATAAAGAACGCTATATTGGCTACATGGGACCCATAATTACTTAGATAATAAACGCATTCTCTATAGAAGAATGGGTCTAGTTTTTTTACTAGATGATCTACTTTGGGTTCGTGGTTGTTGTTGCGTCTGAGCAAGCCCTGGGCTAAGCTCTTCTTGGGCTGAACGGTAGCTGTCTGGAAGTCGCTATAGTCGCCTTGTTTGATTTTCTTCAGGCTTGCTAGAGTATGCATGATGTTGAGAGCTGGTTCTGTCACTTGTATTCGCTTTTTGCTCGCATTTAAGGATGCTAACTTTTCGTTTGTACTCTGAAAATTTAAAAAGAATTGTTATGGTAGCCCATCCATGTCCCATATGGTCGAAGTGTATCCGTTAGGACCCCCCAAATAAGATAAGATAAAAACCCCAACCGTGTGATTATAGGGCAAAAAAAAAGATATATGGTAAAATTATAGCCGGTCTCACATTTGATTAGTACAGTCACGAACTTCGTATTTTAGCTATGTAATGCAAATCGGGTTTACTTGGGTTTAAAATTCACAAGTATTCGTATAAAAGAACAAAATTACATTACGTGTTGCATAACTACAAAAGATGCTGCACGTAAAAACGTTGTAGCTTAATTTTGTACAAGAGTCTAAAAAAGAATTCGTTGACTGGTATGGATAAAAAAAACAAGAAATATCTTACCTTCATAGCCTCAGCCTTGTTCAAAATCTGCTGGTTAACAGGATAGTTCATATCTTCGAGCATGCTAATAATTTCGTTGAGAAGCGGCGGATTGGCCCGAGGCCGACCATCGGACTGCGTACTGGAGATCGAGCTGGTTCTCTCCGACTGCCTTAAACCTTGCAGCCTTCTATTCACAAACTGAGCCTCCGAAGCCTCTCTGCCATACTCGCAGTCTTCCGCAACCTCCATGCAAATGTTGACTGTATTCTTAAAGCAATGGGCGAACTTTTCGCGCGCTTGCTTGAAGCAGCCAGCTTTGAGGCAGGCCTTGCCCCACGCCGCCAGCACGCTGTTCCGAGGTATACCAGATTTTGTGGCTATTTCTAACGCCAGTTCCCACTTTTCTGCTTCTAACAAGGAGCGGACGATTTGACCTGAAATATAAGAGAAACAGCATTAACAATACTTTCTTATATGGTTACAAATATGATACTTTAAGGGCCTGTTTCACAATCGACAAGTAAATTTATGTGCCAGTTAAAGTTAGCTCTCTCCTTGTCTATGTTCAAGTGTAAGAAAAGGAAAGGGCTAAATTAATGTCAGATATGCTTTACTTGACGATTGTGAAACAGGCCCTAAGTGAGCTTAAGTTGTAGGTATTTTATACCTATACTATTATACTAGAGGACGCTGGCGACTTTGTACGCTTAGAATTCATTTCCCGTATTCTCTCCATTTTTTCCTGTTGGCGGCAGATTTTCGAAAAATCCTTTCATAGTGTACCCCTAGGGTACCCAACGAATAAACCCTCCAAATTACAAGTGCCTTGATCTAGCGGTTTAGGAGCTGAGTTGTCTGTAAGTCAGTCAAATGGAAGATGTTTTTGTGTATAACTAAATAATGCATAATTTTTGAAAACTGGTATGTCCAGTTGTCATCTTCGGGAAAACTCTACCCCGCGCATTATCCTGGGTGGTAAATCAGACAAGAAAAACGAGAGGTAATTTACTAGACTACATAGCTTAGGTGTTTAAACTTTGTGAGTGTGTGGTCGGTACTGACTGGGGTGCGCGCCCTGTCGCGGCACGAGGTGGTGCGCCTGTTGCTTCACGAGTGTAGCGAGGGCGTCCGCGTGAGCGAGGCACCGCGCCGCGTGCGCCGCGCCCGTCTCTGCCACGCGCCCGCGCCCCGCGCCGCTACACAATAGTACATTGTGCATCAAGGGCGGTAAGAAAGGGATTGCTAACGAGAGACTATTAGAAGCCCGACGCCGTAGGCGGAGGGCTTTTAATGACTCGAGTTGGTAATCCCCTTAATGCCCGTGATACACACAATGTTTTTCATCACATTTGCGAGAAAGTAAAAAAAATAGGGAGAAAAAACAACAATTAAACAAATTAACTCGACTCGCTAAAAGAGTTTGTTAACTATTTTCATCAATTATAGTCTTCAACAGATAATGCTTAGAACTGATAAACTTATAATTATTATACTTATACTATACTGCCAGATAGTATTGATTTTCATAATGAAATTTGTTTAATTATACAGTAAAATTGGTTTGTAGCCAAGTTTCGTATATAGGATATAAACCTTGGCTGAATTTACACCTCCTTAGTCTGAAATGATGTACGAGTGGATTCTATATTTTAAAACTAAACTCATAACTCCCTAGGTAGTTATAAAAAACCATAACTCATAACTCACTAGGGAGTTATAAAAATACATAACTCCCGCGGGAGCTAAATCGGCTATAACTGTATAGACATCTGCGTGTTATAACACCCTTTCCGAGCAAGTGTGATGAAAACATATACACTATTAATACTTATTCATGTAGGAATGCGTGAAACAAAGATAGTATGATAGAATTGATAGACGTGTGAACTAGAGTGAAAGAGATGCATGTTTTAATTTTGCTAAGATGACCATTCGAGAGCTCAAGACTGTAAAAAACGCTGCGTTATGTGCTTAATTATTATTGATAATTAAAATTAACTGTTAAACGAAGAGTTTTACTTCTACGGCTCTTACATTCATCATTTTCAATGGTCCTTTTTCAGGGATTTTAAGGGCCTCGTGCCATAGAATGATGTTCACCATTACATTTTAATAAAACGAATATCAAAATACGAACTCTAGAATGCGTGCTTTCGTTGTTCTACTTTGATTTTGGGAGAAGCCTTCGCAGAGGGCTCGCTGAGCCCTAGTGCTCCGTACAGTGGCGTAACTATACCAACTGAGGCCCGTGGCAGTTTCAGAATTTCACTTTGATTAAAAATGAAATAAATGTTAGGTTCCTCCTGTGCTCACGCCCGAAGCATTTTGCCCGCTCTGCCACCCCATTAGGCACGGCACTGGGTCCGTAGTCCGTATAACGGTTACTGACGCGATCTCGTGCGGCGCGCGCGCGTAGAGCTCGGCGGCGGCGAGCAGCAGCGAGCGGCGCGCGCGCACCAGCAGCCGCGCGTCCCCGTCGCCCGCCAGCGCGCGCGCCACCTCGTCGCTGCGGTCCAGCAGGAACCTGTAACAACAAATACAGACAAATCAAATAGTATTATTCTCAAATTCTTCACATGGCAACAATTTTAACTATGAAACAAGCTGTCACATTACGAATACCTACCCGTGTGTCACAACTCCCTGGTCGGACTCTAACAACACAACTGAAGAATCAATTTAAGCAAATGCAGCTTGGAAATGCACCCGGTATCCCCAAATATGCATCTCGAGTTCAAGTTTACGAAAAATACAAATTGCTTTTAATGTTATGACTAGTGGTCGGAAGAGGTAGACGAAATTTGCCTAAACTTGACTCTAGTTTAGACATGTAATAACACGCAGCGTTTGTATCAATTACGCTTGAATTGGATATAAAGAATTAAGTGCAGTGTTCACCAACAATTAAACGGTCGGTTAGCAGTTTAACGGTTGTCAAATGTATTGACTAACAGCTGATTAAGACTTAACCGTCTGTTAAATTGGTTGGTGAACTCGGCCCTAAATTAAGATACGTGTACGAAGCATTAACCGCAGGATATGTATTTTTAAATTTTTTCTTAATATATTGACTATAAAATAATCGAAATGAAACTAAGCACCTTGGATAATCCAAATTGATAGAGTGCATTGTCATGATCGTCAAACAGAGCGTGACGTTCGGTGTGAACTCAAAACCGAACTCAGCCCTCACTGCTTCATTCCTGGTCGAGTTCGTGGACAAACACCAGTCCATGCACGTGACGCCGCTCCCGGCGGAGTCGGAGTTGCTGCTCAACATCATGTTGTCCGGGTCAGGGTTCGATTTCTTGTTTGTCGTTTGTGTGTAACAGTCGTTGCACACGCGAAACTTAACGCTGCTAGGGTACGTTGGCACCTAAAATGTCGCACTATTTTAAGAGAGTTCCAAAAACAAGGTCAAAACAAACTCCATAAACCACCAACATCAATTAGCAAAATTTTTCATGCATAAGGTATTAAGTTCTAACCTACCTGCATTCTATTTCTCGAGCACACATGGCACACAAGCCTTCCGCAACGACGACAGTGATGCCTTCGAATTATCATGGAGAATATAGATGTGTGACACACCATGCAGCGATCAGTCGAGTAGTCCTCCGCCCAATGCTCCTTGGAAGGCACCTGCTCCGGCATCACAAAAGGCCGCGACGCCGCCTCTATGTTGATAGAATCTATGGATTGCATCAGCGACTCTTCAGAAGGCTTAGGAGGCGGGGTACAAGTGTTTTTGGGATTCATATCCAAAGCCTTTTCGGCGTAAAACCGCAACAGCGCATCGACAGCGTTCCGCGAAATCACAACGCTATCTATCAACTTTATATTATAATACAAATTATCTCCAGTCGGATCTTTCTTCAAATTCGATGAGATCTTATTTATAATCACCGCAAGAATATCCAGTTTCGCATTCATTAGGAACTGCTCGATCATCAGCAGCGGCTTATCAATTAGCTCCCAGAATATCTGGCGCAGATTAGTGTCGATTTCGAGCATGATTTGCAGTCCCGTTTTGATGTTTTCGAACAATTTCCAATCTGTGGAGTTCTCTGATACGAAGTCGACGCAGACTTGGAGTATTTCTACGTTTCTAACTTTGGACATTTCATCGTGAATGAGGTCCATGGCTTGGCTGGTCGGGAGCCGCGCCAAGAGCTCCGCGATGACCGCCGGCGTCGCCTGGTTCGTGTACTCAAATAGCTGGCGTAAAAGATTCATAACGATCAAGCTCTTCATATGATCCGATACATCGTGTACGTCGGCCCAGTCCAAGCACAGTTGGAATTGCTGACTGTCCAAGAGAACATCAATTACTGTTTCTGGATTTTCCACGGACTTCTCATAGACATCGTACCAATGACTGCACCCCATTATAGTAGCGATCTGAAAAAATACGGTTCAAAAAATTATGACGTGTCTCCTCTGATTACTTAATTTAACGTAAGATGGAATCGCAACGCATAACGTGTGGTTACATTACACAACTAGGCAAGTAAAATTACAACTTATTTCTGAATTAACATTAATTATGGCGTATGATAAAGGCATCCATCCAGAAATTCTAATCCAGGTACAGATAAATATTTTATTCTAAAAGTGTTCTACAAAATAAGGATTTTCTACACTAATGAGGAACTAGATAGAAGCCGGTTACGTTACCTGTTCATAGAGAGGTATCTTAACCATCCAATCAGAGCATATTTTATGCAAGTCTTCCTCCAACACTTCCTGGTCCTGTAGGAACCTTAAATAGTCCATCACCTCCATGGCCCCTTCTGCACTCCAACTGTGTAAATTATTCAAGATCAGATTGACTTTCAGCTCCGAGCACTTCAGATACTGACAGTACTTCCAGTTGCGTTCTATTTTCGGATTGATTGCGAGTTTGAACAATATCAAATCCCTGAGATTCATCAAATTGGCGCTGCAGAGTACCTGTCGTTCTGACAGCGAGTCTATGATGTTTAGGCATTTTAGTATTTTACCGGATTGAACCAACTGTTGCAAGTATAAAAATAATTTGTCTAGGTCGATGGTTGTGTGAAGGGATGCTAAATACTTGTTGCCTCCGAACAATAACTTGGTGCAATTAAATCTCTCTAGCTCCATATAGTTGTTGAGGCAGCGAGTGCGGGCGTCCATGCTTTGCTGGAAGCTGTTCTCATTGGGCGACGTATGGATTTTCTTTATTAAATGCGCCAGTACCCAGTTGTGGAGGACGATGTACGTGAGGCACTGTGGCGTCGGAGCGCGCGGCAACGGCGCCAAATTAGTCTCCGGCTCCAAAAACAAATTCTCCTCGGTATTCTTAAATTCATACACAGCCTGAAGCAAGTTATTAAAGTTAACCTCGCTGGCCTCCGTATGAGGCCCCATCAGCGTAATCGACGGACAGAAGTTAAGTATAAGCTTCGGTATTAAATTCACATTCAATTTTTTACATATAGGTTCTAAGTACGTAACCGGAATTTCTTTGGTATTTATCATGCTGCCGAAAATGTCGTGCAGCTGTTTTTCTAATACTGTGAAGTAGGAGGTTTCGACCCCGGTCGGGGAGTTGCTCTCCTCTTGTTCCAACTGCGAAACCGTTTTGCAGTACATGTAGCACATTCTCAAATAATGTATCCTCGTTTTTCTGTTCCCGTGTCGGGACACCTCTCCAATGTTACACAAGTCCTTGTCAGACGCGGCTACTATGTTCATGTAAATCTGATGGTACTTTTGCAACAGAGTCTGATCGGGACTGTTCGACTTGGTCGGGTGGACAATATCAGCCAAGTCCTCGCAGCACTGACGCAGCTCTTTGGAGAGTTGGTTCATTTTGCAGAACTCTTTGTGCTTGATCGGTATCCGGCAGTCGGCGATCAAACCGCACACGTTATCTACGAAATCAAATGACTTCTCTGTATTGCCGAAGATTTCGAAAGTAACGCTCGCGATATCTTCGATAAACCTGATGTAATTGATTTTCTTAACGGCGGCCACGTCTGTGGAGCACCGTACTTCAGCGAGCTTTCTCTCGACTACATTTATCAGACCGTATGTTATTTCCCTATTCAAACCGCTGCTTAGGAGTATATCTACGGCGTTTATAAACGACGCATTTTGGTGGCTGTAGAGCTGTAGGTGGGGATGGCAGGCGGCTAATTGGATGACGTCAAACGAGAAATTAGGAGGTCGATTCGATGCTAGGAACCCTTCAACCAGTCCCATGACCTCGGTGGAGACCACGGACAGAGCAGACAGCTCCTTGGTCGCATATGGAGTATCGTCCTTGTAATAAATTATATTTTTGATCTTGGCCACTAGATGACGTAGTTGTTCGGTGAAGGACACCTCCGTTGCGATTTCACCATCGGCTAAATCGAACATCTGTAACATTATAAAACTTCTGAACAACCATTTTCGCTTTAAACTAGGAAAACATCCAAAAAGGCGAGTAAAAGTATCATAATTGGCTTTGGTACATTGTTGACATATGTCACTCAACGTTTGAGATTTACTCAATAACAACAACAAGTAAAAATGATTGAAATCATGATACTAAATGTTAATTTACGAGTTAATATGTGTTTTCGCAATAGTGGGAAAATACCGTGTTAGTGCAGAAGATCTGCACAATATCCTAACGGGCAGTACTGACTGCAAAGTAGAGTTTTCGATACAAGACGACGATATGGAAATGGTCAGTAAAGACCAGCTGGTGCCATTTGAGATTAATAATAAAGTTAACAAACTAAATGAACTAAGCAAGTAGGTAAATGAGTTTAGAAGTTAAAACATATACGTAGAATTAATGCGGTACAGAACCAAGATAGTATTCTCTAATCGAAAGATATTCAAACGCATCATATTTCATCTTCCTCCCAATAACGAATGAGTGCAATAACTGGACCAAAGTATGTAATACTTTAAGATCTGATAGATATCTGAAATTACAAAATTTTCCTTTGGCGCTGTCCCTTGCTACAATGTCAACAGTTAGATGGTTAGTAGTTAGAATAATTTAATGATTCGAAACTTTGTATAATGCAGTATCTCGTTAAAGCCCTTCGGGTTTGTACCTCTCTCTTACTCGCTACCATACGAACTTGCGAGTAATACCATTTTTTTTCCCGAAATACTTTTTAAATGCTCTTGCACTGTACTTACTTTCCCAGTACCAGTACTTTTACAAGTCGACCCCTCAAGTCGATCATCAGACTACTACGCTCACCAAAATACTTCTAATCTCTCACATAAAAGAAAGTAATCAGGCGATTCTTACAGGTTCTGTCAAGGGGAATACTATAAGACAATACGTTCAAAAAGCCTGATCCAAAAGTATTTTCAAAACTTTGAACATATTGATCCATCAAAAAGAAGAAAAAGAACTACTGATCCTCATACAATAGTAAGTGATCATAACCGAGGTATATTCCTTTAAAGTTATCGGCAATATTCTTCTTTCCATGGGCATCAGTGGCAAATATATTGTCAGTTGCAAAGTGCAACTGTGAAGCCTAGATATACCTAGAAATCTGCCTACGTTATTTACAACATTGATTATTTTTAGGTATGGGTTAATATCTTTACGTTGTGCTGTTTGTTTACAGCATTCAAAACATTTACAAAAAAGAAGCCAGGTTAAATTAGAAAATGAGACCGTTTACAATTTCGATGCCTTAGTATATGAATATCACGAAGAGGCAGTAAATCAAGATAATTTCAAAGAAACGCACCATCCAGTAAGTATAGGTGGGTTGCTTGGTGCTACACGAAAAACTAGATATATATTACTTATTGTATGATTATTTTACTTTTTCTAACTTACATACAGAACCTAAAACTGATCGTCTCATGGAACTTATCAAAAAATCTCTCTGTTATGACGTGAAAAAGGAAGAGATTTTAAGACTTTATTACTCACGCGAAGTTTATGAACAGATTTGGAAAATAACTCAAATATGGCTTGTAATTTATATAGTTCTTGCTATTCCGTTATGGTGCACTATGGGTAAGATATTACTTTAGGTATTTAATAAAACTCCCTTAAAGCTTGCGCAAACCGGCGGACGGGACGGCAGAGGATATAAATTAGTTAATGTATATTTTTTGCCATTTCATTTGTTATAAGGTATAATTTTCAATACTTTGAGCCCGACCACTCATCGCAGCAAATTACTCTCCGCGGTTTTGAAGAGCGCGTTAGAGGATACTGCGGCGGTAGGCGCCGGTATGCGACGACGTCCACCGGTATGCGCCCGTCGGGTCTGCGCCGGGGTTCCCGGGTATGCGCCGGGGTAGCGGACCTCGGGACGGGAACGCTTAGCGCAAACTGGCAGACGGCAGGGGAAAACGTCGAAAAGGAATTTACGTCTCACCTGGCCATAATGTGAGATTTATCGCACGCTGCGCGCACGGTAAAACTCGCATTGTGGCCAGGTGAACACGTAAAATTGTGTACTCATCACGGGCAGTAAAAAAGAAAGCCCTCTATCGCATATTTACAACCCTCGCCTACGGCTCGGGTCTCAAATACCTGCGATTTCGGGCTTTCTTTCTTTTATAGCCCTTGTTAAGTAATGTACTATTACGGTCGCCAGCGCAGATTGGTGAAGAAAAAATCCCCTGCCGTCTTGCGCAGGCCTTTACTCAAAAAGAGGATTGTGAAGCGACGCTTAAATCGCGTAGCTGTCAAATTTTGTTCCGGGCCATAACGTTTCTCACACTCTAGATCAGATCCGATTTTACGATTTTTGAATATGTTGTAGTAATTATGAAAAACTAGATCTGTACGTTTCTGTTTATTGTTTTTTGAATTTATTTCGTACTTAGAAATATTTTCTGTGAAAGGAAAACGTACAGAAATAGACATAGGTTTTCATAATATCTACGATATATTAAAAAATAGGACTATGTTAAAGGGAAGAGAACCGTTATCGCATTTTGTATGGAAATTTTCAGCTTCACAATCCTCTTAATTTTGTCATTTATTTTTCCCTTAAAAAAGATACAAAGGGTGTTTTCGTGGTGCCAATGGGGCGGGAAATTACCAAATTGCGTAATCTGAACGTGTGCTATAGATAAATTCTTGGTTATTTTTGTTCCTTTCCGTGTGCCTCAATCTTATACGCGTAGCTAGCACCAAATCGATCGAGTTTTTTTTAAATATAGTAGGTACCTATAGAAATATAATACTGAGATTTTTTTGTTCTTACTCAGTCTTAAACAGATAATGTTTTTAGAAGAACAGGTGGTTACCTTCCCCGTGTGGTTGCCGGGTTAGAATAGTGCCACTCCATGTCTTCCCGTGGATGTCGTAAGAGGCGACTAAGGGAATATAGGCTTGTAGTTTGTAGTACTGTTAGGGGATGGGCTTGCAATCTGTCACTAATGCGCTGGTAAACATCTTAGCCTATTTGTGCAAAATGTGGTTACTGAATTTATCAACGAGTTTTTAAAGTTGTAGGTAATTATGTAGCTCTGCCTACCCCACTCTGGGATTACAGGCGTGAAGGTATGTATGTATGTTTGTAGGTGGTTACTTAATTATATAGGGCTTATTTTTAATATATTATTAACCCATTTATCAAAGTTTAGGTTGGTGTTGCTGCTGTCTCTGCTGCAAATGCTTCAAGGCCCATGAAACTATAGACAACGCAAGAAGATACTTCGCTGCGAACCCTCCCGGCATCCTTAGAGACAAGTTGGGCGACATTGATTATGAGCCTTCAGATAAGGAAAAAGAGACCTATGACAAGCTAGAGCATATAATAAAGACTTTGTAAGAAAATACGTTTAATTATAATAATAATACCACATACCTCTATAATTTGATTGGCTTTCGAGAAATCATTGTGGTACAATGCTAATGCTACTAAGCTGTTTGGCTTAGCTAGCATCACTGAGATGAAGTCAATGTTTCCTTTGGTTGAAAAACAAGCTGTAAAAATGTTTTACGTTTTTATTAAAATATATAAGTATATGTTGGATTACCAATAATAATTAAGTTTGTCATGAAATCTTACCATCATCATTCGCTGAGATTGTAGATGCCAGCATTGCATGGTCTAGATCTGGTTTAGGGTTTGTGTGCCGTCTCCTGACTCTCAGTTTTTTTCTAGAGGTCTTTAGATCAAACTCGCGATCCTCCTCTTCGCTGCTTTCGTCGACCTCAACGTAATCCAAGCAGAGTTTCAGTTGCAGTGGGCCTGTGTCAGGAGGGAGGGTGGACACCAACTGCAACTTCCACAGAGAGTGGTTGACCACCTTTACCAGTCGTTTTAGTCTATAAATCACCACATTATCTTTGGTCTCTACTACAATTTTATCTTCTAAAGTTTCTAAACTCAACTTCAATGTGTTCAGAATAATCTGCATAGTCAATGCATTACACACAAACCCTGAGGTAGCAGTGATGTTGCTTTTTGGGTTTTTCACTAGTTTTTTTGCATAGAAATATGAGCAATCCGAATGTGTGCCACATGGAAATTCTTGGTTATCTTCATGACAGGAGAGGAACTCATACCTCAGAAAGATGCATGCAAAAATATTTTCAATTACTTCAATGCAAAATTGCATAGGTTGAATAGATAAGACAATGCGCTTAACCTCTTCTAGAGAAGATGTTATCTCCACAGCATCCTCTGGGCCCTCAGCTGCATTTAATATGGTGTCTATAATTTTTGATAGTGCACAATAGCTGTTATAGGTTACAATGTCCCAATTTAAACTACCCCCCTTTACTTTTTGAGTGCTCCCTTGCAGTGTCAGCAACTCTGTTATAATGTCATTGTTTGTATTCAAAACCCTAGAAACTTTGTACCTATCCACTTTTGGTAGCCTGCAGGCTTGTGATATCAAAGATAGAGCACTTTGTGTAAGAGCTTGACTAAAAATTGATGTTGTCATAATTTTACAGTTGTTTTCTAAACAGAATTTTATTATAGTCAATTCTCTTTTAACTTCTGTTATATAGAACTGCAACTGTTCATCTGCTGTGGAGTATGTGTCCAGTATTGAGAATATGTTGGTCAGTTGGTGGACTAGAGATGGCAAGTCATAAGTCTCTGGGCTGTTGGTAAGGTCTATGAGGACCATGATAAGTATTTGTTTGGTGAAATTGTTGATTTTGAAAGTGACATTCTTCATGTCATGTAGCTGGTTCTTGTAGACTTGGGCAGCTTTTAGCAGCCAATGCGTTTTGTCTTGGTAGCAGAGCTCCAGCATGTACTCAGGAGTTAGTTTAAATTCCTTCTGGGGTTCATTTTGCTGTATGAACTCAGATGTGATCTTTAAAAGTTCTGGCCGTTCTTGAGGCACCAAGCTAATCAAAATTTGTTTTTTATATTGTCTGTATGTGTCATCAGAGACAAGCTTCAGCACTTGTTGAATAAACTGAGGTAAAAACTGATCTTCCCATTTCACAAGGGACATCAGTGTAATAGTTTTATCTATTCTGTCAGTTGATGATAGCTCATTTTTGACCACTTCTAGATAAAGTTCTTGTATTTTGTTTGAATTTAATTTGTTTTCTGCAAGATGAGTTTGCAGATATCTTAGGATTATAGAAGTGGTAACAGGATTGCTTATTAGGTTTTGTTTCAAAAATGATAAAGTTTCATTTGAAATATCTTTCGATGCTTTTTTTTCTTCCACATCATAGAAGAACTGTATAAGTTCCTGGAAAAATCCATTAAATAAGAATTAACAACAACCTGGCTAATCTTACATTTACAACAAACAACATTTATGACACAGAAATGGCTGGACTGATTTTTATGATCCTTAATTTTTTGGATTTGTCTCCGACTACTAAAACATCAGAAAAAAAATCGAGAAAAACTAAGTTTACTGGGTGAGCTTGTTTAAAATAATTTCGGACTATACTGCCCCGCTGAGCCAGATAACGGCATCTGAGATAAAACTTCTATAGCAATTGCATCCTCATTACCAGTGGTCGGAATATGTAGTGCTTATTTACCTAAACTTGATGCATGATTATTCAATAACTTATCCACATCTGACCCACGCGTGAAAGGACATGCATCAAGTTTAGGTTAATAGGCACTACCTATTCCGAGCACTGCTCATTACTATCAGAAAACTCAGGAGAGGCTAGAAACTACTTTAGTTACTGAATTAGAGACCCAAATCAAAGACCCCAGTGAAATTATATTTTAAATCACATTCTAATTATATCACTATATAAATTTAAGCTGTATCAATAAGTCAGATACTCATTAGCTGATATTTAATGATGCATAGGTACTGTAACTCCAACCATTTCTGTAATATCATTAAATTTAACCCATTTGTACTAGTGTAAAAATATTTTTACCTCGAAGACTTCCGTCGAAAGGTCGTCAAGTAGGCGTAACACATATTTTAGCTCCTCCTCCCTCATTTTCTCACTTCCAGACATTTTATTGATACATCCCAGCTCCTTCACACAATGCAGTAGACTTCTATCATCAACTGGAAGTTTCTTAATAATCTTACGGCACTGCAAAACAAATTGTATATTATATCCTCACAGTAAACAGATTAATTATGTCATTTGTTTATCATTGCACCCTCCTTCGGGTCAAAAGTAATTCATTCACTGGCGGTATATTCTATTCCTATATAGATAGTGCCAGTAGGCGAGACAGAAAATTACTGGAGCGTAAGAAAACAAACACAATCCGAACAAACTACTTACGAAGATTGTACAAAACAAAGATATGAACCAAAACAACCCGTTGAAACACAACAAATTCACCCTAATTTAATTAAACAATTTAGAAATGTAATGTTGAAATGCGGTAACAATTAAACATATTACACATTTATAGCAATAAGTCTTATCACGGTAATAGTATTTATTTTATTTTGTTATAAATAAACTACATCACTATTTAGAATTGGTGTTCTACACAGATGAGAAATCTGTCATCCATCGTCTTACTCCGTAAATATATTGTTAAGCTACAGGTTTTCCTGCTTGAAAGTAAACTATTTCGGTTATTGCATATTGTTATTTGCTATGTAAGGTCAGCTTAAAACTAACAACAAAATAAGAAAAGTCCAAGTGACATCTAAAATATACTCATACCTCAGAACTATTGATATGAAAACACAAATGTATAGCTCAAATGTTGTAGAGTCTGGCTAACGAAAGCTGAGACTGAAATTGACCGCGGAATTTAAAAATTTTTTTCTAGTATTTTAAAGAGCTTAATATATACTTTTGAAGCGTTTTAATTATGTGTCTAAACATTCTCAAAGCGTACTTCGAAAATGTCAATTTGACATTGACGTTTTGTTCCTCTATTTGACGAAAAATTTACGATGTGAGATGAAACTTGGCGAAATTCTAGTGAAAACACTGAAAACCGCCATTAACAAAGAAAATTGAATTGAATTGAGATAAAACTTTAATTCGTTGCCGTAAAATATGTAAGTTTATTCAAACAAACAGTCATTTCCCGTGGACACGTTGCTGCTGCAGTGCTTTTTTTATTCAGCACCATGCGAATAATGCAGAGATATTTTTCATTGATACAAATATCAACTTTGTACTGTAAAACAAACAAGACTAGATATCGCGAATGTAATGTATTTATAAGGGAATATAGGTCTGTTCTCACTAGAAGCCCATTGAGACTTCTACCAGTGGGCTGCACCTATTTCTCAGACGACAAAAAGAACTTCATTAACTTGGAAAAAAAAGCCGAGGTTTTTAAAGATGTATTTGAGCATAGGAAAGAACAGTTAAAAGATACTGAATATCGAATTCGACAGAAGGGTGAGGAACTGGTGCGAGATATTAAGCATCAAAGGCAATTAACAGGCCAGAGACTTCGTGAAAAAAGTGAGCACTTAGTGAAGGATATTCTTGAAACTAAGGCCAAAGTAAAAGAGACATTTGAAGAAGTAGTTGAGGTAAGAATCACTGTAAAATTGGTATATTAAATACTCGTATCATTATTTGAAGTGTATTTTCTTTTTTTCCAGAGAGACAGGGTCTACACAATACCCAATTTTTTGTGTGTTGCCAGGATAGCAATGTCGCCCTATTTGGGCTATGTAATATTGCAAGATGACTATAACTTAGCCCTCGGCCTGTTGGCCTTCGCTGGTGTCACAGACTTGGTGAGTTAATTAATATTTTGAAGACGCGCTGGCCTAGTTGGTAGTGACACTGTCTACAAAGGGTGTGGTCCTGGGTTCAAATCCGGGTCAGGGCAGATATTTGTATGATGAGCGCGAATATTTGTTCCAGAGTCATGGATTTTTCTATGTATTTAAGTATATATTTCTCTATGTAAGTATTTATATTGTTGTCTAGTACAAGCCTAGAGCTAGAGCAAGCCAGGTATGTAGGTAGTCAGATTATAACCTGATATTCACTTTCTTTGCTGAAATATTACATTTCATCTTGTGTTTTACAATTTGGTACATTGAGAAACTGATATTTTTTAAAAGAGTATTACTAAATGAGGGATACTTATTTTTATATTTCCTATTACAGTTGGACGGGTGGATAGCCAGGACGTGGGTGAGCCAGTCTTCGCGGATGGGCTCATTCCTTGACCCACTGGCTGATAAAGTGCTCATAGCCACCTTATTTGTGACTCTCACATGGCAGAACCTTTTACCTCTGTCGCTCACAGTTCTAATTGTAGGACGTGATGTTGCTTTAGTTGCTGCTGGATTTATTATTAGATACAAGAGCTTGCCACCTCCAGTAAGTTGGTATTTGTTTGTGAAATAATAATATAGACCTTTTACCCTTATTCATAAATGCATGATACAGGTGTCATTCCACAGCTGACCGCAGATGGCAATAGCAGATGGCAACAGCAAGCGATCGACGCCTGCTACAGCTATCTGCCATGGCTGTCTGTTTTCGTGATTCCAAACCAGATCACAAGCAGCAAACGGCAACAGCAGGGGTTGGACGTCGGAGTCACTACCGGGTCTGCGGTCGGACGTCAGCGACGTCTGACGTGGCCGGCTGCTGTTGCCGTTTGCGGTCGGCGTTTCTTCTAGGGCTGCAGTCGGGCGTCAGCGACGCGTGAAGTTGCGGTCGAGCGGCAGGCGTGTCGTGACGCTCGCTACGGAAGGTGCGTCTGCGGTCGGCTGCGGAATGACACCTTAACTAATAGCCACTTGTATGTAAAAGATAAATCTGTAGTTAAAACTGACTTTTCTATAAATTTAGACAATGCTAAACTGAACTTAATTATATAACTAGATTTTATCTTTTTACTGCAAGTGGTCCTTATTAGGCTTTAAATCGATATGCGGTGGCATTATCTTTAATTTGACAAAAGGTTAAGTTTTCCTTAAACAGGTTTTTGGTACTTATACCATTTCTAAAATTAAGATAATTTCCTACTTGTGTTGTTTGTAAATATGAACAGGTCGAATTAAGTAGTTTTTCTGTGAGATGTTACTACTTTCTACAGTGCACACGCACACGCACACGCACACGTACACGTACGCACGCACACACACACACAAATTATAGCATAAAAAAACAAGTGCTACGCGTACCTCACTCACACACACACACACTCTTACACATACCTCGCCTTGGTCTTCCGCAGATCGCTGGATTCTACCTTCGTCGTATTGCGAATTACTAGCTTATGCAGTTCCATAACAGCTATGTATGTCACAATCTACAATACAAATTTACGCTCCCCTTACAATACAACACAGTCCAAGAGGAACCTGTAACTTCTAGCTCGTAGGATCTAAGAATTTAATTGTTGCAATGAGTGAGAGTGATAGTTAAGTATGAAATTTTCAAAATTATTGTCATCCTCCTTTTTCTCTTTTACAGTTTACACTCAGCAGATATTTCGACGTGTCGCGGGCCACTGCTCAACTTGCTCCAACATTCATCAGCAAAGTGAACACCGCTATCCAACTATTATTGGTTTGTATTGGCGTATTGCCTTCTCATTTTTAATAATTATTAATAATTGACCTAGAGTGACCAGCGAATCGTGACACAAGCATTTTTTTTCTACTTGTTCACAACAACTTTACCTATGAATACATGGTGTCACATTATTGACATTATGAGTACCTATCCAGTCGCGATGCATTTCGTGCTACCAGCTAGTGATATTTTAATTTTGTCCCCATTTTTTTGGCTCACCATTCTCCGGTCAGACTGAGTGGAAGTTAATTTACATAAACTGCGCCGGCGGCCTTAGCCTTTCTTGATCAGGGTAAGCGAGTTTGTCTTTCGGCGCCCTTTTGTAGAAGCTTTCACGTGACATACAGTTTTCGCTCGAAATTGTTACATATGGTTTTTTTTTGCGCCCCTTCCTATATGGTGCCTAGAGCGACGTTCTTGCTCTATCCTAGGGCCAGCGCTGTGCATCTACAACTATACTTGACTAAAAATATATGCTTTTTGTCTATGACATAGTGTTCTACTGTGTGCCTAATTTAGGGACCGTGCGGAGAAATGGTAGGTAACCGTCACTGTATGAATGGTTACAGGTGGGCACGACGCTCGCGTCCCCGGTGTTCGGCTTCGTGGACCACCCCGCCGTGCACGCGCTGTGGGGCGTCACCGCGGCCTCCACCGTCGTTTCGGCCGTCAGTTATTTAGTTAGTAAGGACACATACAAAATATTAAAAAAGAAAAAGTGAATGTTTTGGTTTGACAAACACTGATTCTTTTTTGTACAAGTAGTCTTCCTCAACTTTTTTAACGGCAGCAGGTGTAAGGAAAGTGTAATTAAACTGTACATATATATTTGGAGTTTTTTTTTATATACCTATCCAGATTACTGGGCTCGGCATACCTAGCGGGTGCCAAAGGATGGTTACTGGTAGCGTTGTATGCAGTTATGCATCAAGTAGCCGGCGGAAGGCGGGGCGATTTAAAAATGTATTTAAGGCATGGTCCCACCGCGGGCGATGAGCGGGAAGCGAGTTCAGCCAGCGATCAACTATTAATATTGTCTCTTTTATTGACACGGGATCTATACTTTTATTTCGCTAAACTAGTAGACTGAGTCCTCGCCGGCAGTGTGAACAGCCAGGGATGAACTATAAATATGTCTCTCTCTTTTATTTACAAGGGAGCGATTATCTTTTGTTCGTTTCTTGGGCGAGAAAATCGCCGATAGTTCATCGCTTACTCGCCGGCGGTGGGACCAGTCCCTTAATATCACTAGTCAGACCAGCACGGCTAGCACATGTTGTCCGCGACTTGTTTGTCGCTCGGTACTCCCTCTCTACCTAGTCTGTAACGACAGAGACGGACTGAGCGACAAGCGAGAAAATACAACTTGTGCTATCCGTGCAGAGGGCTTATTGTCTAACGCACTCGCAATCGCAACCGGCTTCAAAGTGGAGCAATTGTTTTCATTTTGTATGCTTCTATTTTCAAAATGAAAACGGTCGTGATTGCGAGTGCGTTAGACAATTAAGCCCTCAGGATAAACAAAGTTATTAATAGAGGCTTTTGCCCAGCGATATACGGGGGCTTAAAAAAGTTGCGAAATAATACAATCATTACAAATATGGAATTGATTTATTTCGTTCTATTCATATGAATAAATTGCAAGTAAACTATTATGATAAATTACGCATAGTTATTATAAAAATATATGATTACAAAATTATACTTAACTAGGCAAAATGTTATCCATGATGTATCCGCTTCTGAAATATTGCAGAATAAAACAGAAGGGGCAGGAGTAGATACATACAGGCTTAATTAACTTAATTATTTATGACAGGAGTTTCTTGCCTAAAATTTAAGCTATTTTGAAGGACAAAAGTTGGGAAAGCGGTTTTTTAAAATACTGAGCTCGACTATAATAGCGGTCTACACTACTGTATGAATCCCACCGAAGAAACCTCGCTAGGCGCACGAGCTATTTCCGTACTTCGACTTCCGTACCGAGACTTCCGTAGGTCGCGGCCGATGCGAAAAATCAGTGCGGCTTTTTTTTATTATTGCCATTGACGGACAAACAGGCAGACGGCCCACCTGATGGGTAGTGGTCTCCGCCGCCTATGGACATTTGACTTCAAAAGATTTTCCGTCGGCGAGACGAGGCGAGAAGTGAAAAATAATCAATTTCCTCCTCGCATGGTTTTTAACGGCAAATGTTTTTTTTTAATAAGTTTAAATTTTCGCGCGCGCTTTGTTCGCCTAGCCTCGTTAGAATGTATGGCGCCGCTATCGTGGTTAGCGTCGGTAAATAACCCGGGTTTAGTACGTTGTAAGATAATCAAATACACTATAGAACCTTGTCACAGAGCACAAGTGACGAGACGACAGTACATATCTTTATTACAAAAAGGTTCTATCAGAATTCATTGACTAGTCGCCCATGAATTTTATGAAGACTGATGATTTAAGATGCTGACCTGAGCAGTTATTGTTTTAACAAAATTATTCAACCCCTTTTACCATTGTGGAATGTCGAATATGTTTTGAGTTAGTAATGGGTAAACATTAATCATTATCACATACATATTGCAACAAACAGAAACAATTGTTAGACGTCCCGAATACTACAGATGGTTGTTAACACTCTCTCAGAACGAATACTATCTTGCCATTGGCTTCAAGTATGGAGCCAATGTATCGAACTGATAGACCGGTTTTTAAAACCTTAATCTAACCTGATTATTACAAAAAATCTCTAGCAAACATTTTCATCAAATTCTAGAGTAAAGTATGAATACCTTGACATTATATAGTAATGTGTTTAAGACTACTTATACATATAAGTTACATTTATGAATCTCAATCATATTTCATTTAATGGACCGGATATATGGAGAAGATAATAATATATTTCAAAGGCACAATGTACTCAATATCAGTATTGTGATGGTAAAATAAGATCTTTAGTATTTATTTAGACAGCATTCAGGCTTAGGATGGGCCTAACTACAGTATTTGCAGACCAAAGGATTTGATTATAAATGATAGGTTGACTTATTGTGATCCATTTCCATACAAAATATCATATGATTTCATGAACTTTGAAACATTACTGATTAATAAAAAACGTTTGATACCATATTATTTACGCAAAACCAAAAGGACAAAAACCTAACTATCTCTGCAGCTCCAGGTCTAAGGAGTTGGAACTCTGCACTCTCTGTGGCTGTCTGCTTTACTTCAACATGAAATTAAAATAAAAAAACCCTAAACGCTACGTTTTAAATATGCAGTACCTCTGCAGCATCAGAAGTAAAATACATGTAAAGGTAAACACCAATTCCAACGTAACCTATGGGAGGTTACACAGAAACAGACATACGGATACATAAGGATACGTCCGCAAAGTCCCCTCTGGTAATGACTAGGTAATTAATACAGTTTTATCTCAATGATTTTTATCACACCATGAGGGAAATAAAGAAATTAATGATAATGAAGGTTGTTAATGAAATAATGAGTTAACATTTTGTATGGAAATTAAGATCTCTTCTATAAAGCTAGCATATAATATGTCTATTAAGAGGAAAGCCTCACTAAGTACATATAACTTACCAATAACTTAGCAAGTTATTCCTCTCAATAGGTGATTCATATATTTTACTGATTTTACATTAAGAAGTCTCATTGTCTCATCTAGTCTGTTTACAAGAAATTCTTGTATGAGGTGAGGACAGAATTCCAGCAGTGTCTATCTCACTGTGAATGAAAACAACCTTTTACATTCAGTTGTCAATAGCCTCCATTTTATAAGCTTTTATTACAAACATTAGGTCTTGATTATTCTTATCTGTTCAACACAAAACGAACATATACCCTTAATTATTTATTATCCTTTTAGGAGTTTCGCACCTTCTAACTTCGCGCCTATAGAGTACATTTAACAATTAAATTAATGCTTCTCATAATTCCATGAAGAAACTATTGCAAACAAGCTTTCCTTAAGCCAACATTACATTCATAATAATTATAAATAGACTAGAAACTATCAAATTGTATTCCCAGGATACAAAATACGGCAGAGCAATGCTAGGATTAGCTTTCGTTGTTTCAATACTAGTCCTCCAATCAAGTTTTTTGGGTAATCAACTACTTATGATATCAAAGCAAAGTTATGTGAATTCTAAAAAATATAATACTAACAAAAATAACATTCAAATAAAATATGGCAGGTCCGAATGTTACAAAGTTACTCCAGGATGTCTATCCATTCTTGTTTTTAACCAATGCCACTTTTACCTAAATCTTTGGATTAACTATTTTATATATGAAGTTATTCTTAATGAAACAATAACCAGATCATAAAATGATTAAATCTCATAATCAGAATACCAGATTAATTAGTTAATAACTAATGACAATAAATTACAGGAAATACAAACACAATACTGAATTACAAAATTATAAAATTTCCTCATAGATAATGCAATCTGTTCTCAATGTCAACATTCATTAAAACTTAAATATAAAATTATAAAAATTGTACAAAAATAAAAAGGGGACACTAAAATATGTTGATTGCACAAATATTTACAATATACACTTGATGAAGAAATGGTAACAGCACTGGCTCTCATTACAATTACATTGTTAGTAATCTTAATTAACTTCAACATGTGTAAGCACAGTTTATTTGTTATTTTTACATACATGTTATAAATGCATGTTAGTGTAATGAAAATGTGGAGTACCTGTAAATACATTAAGTATTAAGGCTGAAAGCTTTTTGGCAGTTTCCGTACAAAAGGAAGGAGCCTAAAATCTTACTTGCAAAAATTTTCATTTCTCTATATGGTCAATTAAGTACATAATTTTACTTAGAACACTTGTTATAAAACTGATTTAATATTTGTCTTGTATAAAAAAAATATTGATAACTTTACTTTACCTACTAAACTATTTATTGAAATTAAATACAGTTTTTTTTAATTATTTTCCTTAATGCTGGACAAGACCAATAAAACAAAAACTGCAGTAGATGAGATTTTAAACTGATTTCTTTTGTATGGAAATGGAATACTGGTACTTGCTCATAAGAGTCTATCCAACCTTATTGATGAGCTCATCGCAGATAGCAGTCAGCTCTTCATTGTCCTTGATTTTCTGCCCAAGGGACTCCTGCAAGGAGGAGGCATGCACTTCACTCTTCTTCAACATGGCATTCAACTTAAGTATCTCAGACTGGTGGGTTTTTTTCACTGAATCTAATTCTGCATTAGCTTTGTTTAACTGCTGCATGGCATGCTGTCGTAATGTTTCGTATCTTGCTTCTAGCTTCTGTATCGCATCGTTATTCTCTTCCACTGACCTTTTAAGAGTTTCCTCATTGCTTTTGTACCCTTGGATGATCACTTTACATCTTTCATATTTCGTATGTACATCATTGAAAGCATGCTCCATGGATGCTAAATGTGATGCAGCTTCATCTCTTTCTCTGACAAGAGTGACTCTCTCTTCAGTCCATCGTTTTGCTTCAGCCTCCCGCTCCCCTATGAGGGAAGAAATCGTTCTCTCATATTCTTCCATTACTACACTCATCTGTTTATTATTTTTAACTTTTTCAGCAACACGCTGCGAGAGAGCTTTTTCCTTTTCAGCATATTCCTCATTTTGTTCTGATAACTTTTTTATTTTTGTCTCAGTCTCTTCCAAGCGGTCTCTTAACTCACGGTTAAGATCTCTTAGATTTTGTGCTTCTTCTTCTTGTGCTGTAAGTAATTCCTTAACAGCTCGCAGCTGCTCTACTGTGTGTGGGTCCATATCTGACGAGCGAGTCACCACTGGAGGGGGGGGAGTGTTACCACCTAAGCTTAGGAGTCTGTCAATTGTGGCAATGGCTGGTGACACAGTGTTCACCTTCACAGGAGTGACCTTCGTAGCCGACGAATGCTGACTTCTATTGACTGCAGGGGTGACCACCTGGGTGGGCTTCTCAGTGTAACCACTTTGATTTGGTTGGACAGACAATTGTTGCAGTGAGTTCACTATATTTTGCTCCGTACCTGACATGGTACTGCTCAAAAGTTCACACTATATTGTAAACAGTGTTCATTGACGGATCTTTTACCTGCAACAATAATAAAACTATTCACAAGAGCTCAAGGTAAATCTACCAAAATCTTTGACTCAGTGTCCTAATTAAACGAAGGCTAACGTGATACTTAGGGGACAAGGAATTGTTACGAAGCATCTTAATGAAAAGGTCAACATCCTACGCTCAGAAATTTATAACTCCTAATTCGATCATAAAGAAACCTTAGCCAACAACAACTTACCGCATGTCCTTGAACAACTGCGTACTTTGATGATAGCACCCACAAATTATGAATGATGTTTGAATCGTTTGTAAATGTCCTCACGTTATAATTAAATAAACATTCACCACAGTACAAACTTATAAGGAAATAACGATGATGACATCAGTCAAGTCCACTACCAATTACTGCTAGTGCTAAACCATAGACAAAGTGAAACTGACATTTCAAATTATGGTGTTGCCACTGCTTATTTATATAGGGGAGGGAATAAGTAGTGAGACCACCATTTTCTCAAACAAACAAACAAAATGACCACACAAATATTTTTTAATGTAATACTATTTATCTATGTATTGCTTTGGTTCGTGTACGGCTGTGTACGGTTTAAGACATCCCGTACAACCCATGGCTAGTTTTTATTCTCGCTAAACGCAGAGTGTCTCTTGCTTTACTGATCGCGCCCTATTCCTCAAATCTTTACAAGTATGGGCCAGTTTTCTAGGCGGTAAAAACGATATCGTATATGACCTGGGGCTCTACTTTGAAATCAGTAATTCGAATTTCGGATCGCCCCGTCACTTTCTTGCAAATTAGTAACGCGTCGAGAGCAAAAGGGATAGCAATAGACGAAGTTCGAATTACGGATTTCAAAGTAGAGCCTCTGTTACGGTATGGTTTGTTTTTAACTCGGCCGCCATTACTGTCAAGTAAATAAGAGCAATCAAAACGTTGACAATACGGTAAACTGAGGCTCTACTTTTAAATTCGAAGTTCGAAGTTACGCTAGCTCCATCCCTTTCTCTTGATTTAGTGTCGAATGACGAGTGACAACGATGGAGCTAACGTAACTTCGATTTTCAAAGTTGGGCCTCTGGTCAAAAACTATATGGTTTTAACCGTGTTGAACAGAGGCGCTCGTCTAGGTGGCAGGCACAGTGGTAGGTAAACATAATAAGGATTTAGTGGCATAACAATCGATTCGAGAATTCGAGTCGATCTTTGATCTTTGCAAGAGCACTCAAGTGGTTATCTGGTTATCTACATTTAGGGTTGCCATCTCTACTCTGGTAACCAGGACAAAGAGTGTGAAATCCCCGAATTTCGGAGCTTAGAACTCGAACATGTCAACCGTTTCGTTAATCTATAATTCTATATTCTATACTCTATACTAATATTATAAAAATTTAAAGTTTGTGACATTGTAGGGGGTAATCTCTGGAACTACTGAACCGATTTTGAAAATTATTCTACCAATAGAAACTAATAGTATCTATCGAATATTTATAAGTCATTCATACCGCCTGATTGTAAGGGTGAAAGATACACAGTTTTGCGACTAAATATTTTATTAACTAAATTATACACCGACAATGTATCGTTCTGTTTTGTACATTTCGTAAGCGAATTCCTCGTCATGCGTCGGGTCAAACTCCAAACCTGAAATATCAACAAAAACATTATACCTACCAAATGTTAAGCATACATCCCTAGACAAGTAGTATTAGGTTAGACCAACCATTGATGTTAGCAAAAGTTCAAAGAATCGGAAGTAACTATGTGGCTAATTGGCTATATGTAGAAGGAAAATAATACAATAGATATGTCGGAGAACAAGATGTAAAATGTAAAGACTACTACTTACCTACATACTCTATTTCTAAATTAAATTCTCCGTCAATTTTATCACAGCAAGTGATGCCAAAATGCGTGACTCTGTCCAGCCGCATCCTAACTTGTTTGTCTTGTACCCGGCCTTTAGAACCAAGGATAAACTTTGAGAATGGGATCTGTAAACAAGGAAATTGTATTGAACGACAGTACGCACATTTTCCGCATGCCTAACTAACATAACATGTACAGTCTAACCCTATTCTCTTATTCATAAACGCATATTAGCTAGTGTGCTTAGAATACGATTTGTTCTTATTTTCTTCATTGAGACATGGAATTTCACAGAAACGAACAAGGAATACTTTAACAAAAATGGGTTTAGTTACTGTGAGTTTATAAGTTAGGGAGTTATACCATACATACGAAACTAGTTCCATATAAAACTGGACTCAACCGCGTAGGTAATAAATAACATAGAGGTACCTCGACGTTTCGACCGTGTGTAGACCACACACTGCCTACGACAAAGAACTAAAGTAAATAAATAGCTGGCGGCTGGCCGTACCTTAGCAATTTGCCAGTATGGCCCGCCTCTCGTATATAACACATAATGATATATGTCATTCCACATAATGTCGTAATAGCCCTCGCAAGATAAATTGAGCAGATAAGACCGGCCGTCGCCCCGCACTTTCAGCACGAGGGTGTTGTATATGTGCCAGTCGAATGAAGACTCCCGTTTGAAAGATTTCTGCAAAATTTTGTGAAAATGAGCATTAGTGAAAAACCGGTCAAGTTCTAATCGGACTCGCGTATCAATAGTTATTTGTGCAACAAGAGGGCAAACTGTTGCGAGTGTATTTGGATCCCGAGTATCCCCGAGTACCTAAGTGAAGGATTCGCAGATACGAGATGCAAATAATCTTTGGTCTCGTGTTGCATATACAACTGTTCAACTGAGCAGCGAGAACGTAAAAAAAAGGAACCCTTATGGTGAGACTTCGTTGTCTGTCCGTCTGTCAGTATGTCACAGTAAGTTTTCTCAGCAACGTAAAAAAAGGAAACCTTATGGTGAGACTTCGTTGTCTGTCTGTCTGTCAGTATGTCACAGTAAGTTTTCTCAGCAACTACAAATGCTTGAATGATTTGCAACTTGAAATATTGGCATAGTTGTTGAAAAATGAAAGTGGTTTGACTATAGCAAATGGGGTGTCATATGAAAGGGCTAAATATGCACATTTCAAAACTTTTTTTTTTAATTTTCTGAGATGTACTTTTTGATTTATTGACAAAAATGTACAAAAAATTACCGTTCCCGTTCTTATCTCTGAAGTTTATTAATCAAAAAATCTGAATAATTCCCGAGTAATTACTTATATGGGAAAAATAAAAAGAAGTGTTAATTATTTACAATTTTTGAGAAATAACAAACTAAACTTTATAAATCTGTATTAAAATTTAGGCTGGTCAAAATAGACCTTATAGCATAGAAAATAAAGTTCACAAAAATGAGTATTTTCTTTTGCGGTTTCCAAGCATATTATCTTAAATACGGAACCCTCGGGGCGCGACTCCGACTCGCATAATTAAAATTAGTTTTGTCTCATGCTCGCAGTTTAATAGACCAATTACATACTAATCAAAAATATGAAGCCTATAGAATAAGCAAACGTCAGATTTAGTACAAATTATTAGTACCGACTTACCTGCCTACCCAATGGTTATGGTGGGAAAAATAGTCAACCTAGTTTGCATATTCTATAGGGTTCATACTTTCGATTAGTATGTAATTAGTCTAATAAACAATCAATAGCAATTAAAAAAAAACAGTCAACCTATTCGCCAAATAATTTACCATATTAAATTTGATATAAAATACTTTTTATCAAATAAACAGCTGGGTGAAGGATGTCTCCTATCCGGATCTCCTACTGTAACTGTGTTGTTTAAAAATGTATTATTATAACTGACCCGAGTCCGTTGCGATCTCATCGCACAATAACCAGCCTTCTTGATGCGGCCGTCCTTGGGCACCCTGGTGTCGAGGGTCCCGTGGAAGAGCGCGCGGCCGGCCCGGCTCATCTCCAGGGAACAGCTGCTGTGGCCCTGGTTGTGGTCGCTGTCACACGTCGTCACGAATTTATCGAGGACCTTGGGCTCGTTGAAACACCACACCAGATCGGTTTCACCTGGAAAGTTCAGCTCGTCTTTATAAATAAATAAATATCACAGATAATATGACACAAATTGACCTAGGCCCAAACTAACCTCTACGTTTGTACATTCGTTTGGGAACTAGACATCGATTAACATACTTATATAGATAAATAGATACTTAAGAAACATCCAAGACTCTTAAAACAAAAACTCGCGCTCATCACAGAAATATTTGCCCATACCGAGAATTGAACCCGGGATCGTTAGCTTCATAGGCAGGGTCACTACCAACACCAACTAGGCTAACGCGATGACGAATAAGGCTGAGTATTCATTCTCAAAAAAATTTTTCGCTTTCTTACAAGGTTTCAGCCAAATTTACAACGTGTATAAAGGCTCCGGCAAACCAAACGCGTGGCAGCAGCAGCGCGTAGCGTCGCGTGGCGTCAGGAAGTTGTAAAACAACAAAACAAATGGAACCCCGGCACACCGAGACGCGCGTGTGCGGCGCGTCTGCAGCGCGCGAGACGCGCGTCTCGGTGTGCCGGGGTTTCTACGCGCTGCTGCTGCCACGCGTTTGGTGTGCCGAAGCCTTAAGGGTTCTTCTTGATTAGATTACGAACCCAAATAAAAAGCAAATTGTCTGCGTCGTGGTAAAAAAACGTGGTAGGTACTGCGGCTAAGCATAACACGGTATTCGAGCATGAGGGTCACCTGATGGTACATTTACCATCGCGAGAACGAGAGAAGTGGTACGTAAGTAATTTTGTGATAAAGTATTATCAGTTATCACTTATCAGAAACAAAGAATGCCAAACGGATTAACCTAAAGGGTTCCGCGTCAGGAGCGGCGCAGGTTGAATGCGGGCCCGTGCATGTTGACTCTACATGAAACGCATTAAACTCGGCAAATAATAACTTACGCGGGCCCGTGTTCGAACCAACCCGTCCTCTACGCAGGCGCGGCGCGTGGCGTAAGCAGGTTAGGCGAAGCGCGTGCGCGGGGGCCGCGAAGTTGTTTTCAATATAGCCGCCACATTTACCAATTACAGCACAGATCAGAGGCCCTAATTTGAAAATCGAACTTCGAAGTTACGTTAACTCCATCCCTTTCTCTCGATTTAATCTCGAATGACGAGTGATAGGGATGTAGCTAATGTAACTTCGAACTTCGATTTTCAAAGTAGGGCCGCAGGGGCCCGACTTTGAAAACCGAAGTTACTTTAGATCTATCCCTTTCTTTCGACTTAGCCATGAATAAGGAATGAAAGGACGGGGAATCCGAAGTTTCGAATTTGGTGCTTCGTATTAACTATCCATTGCCGCACTCCAGAGCGCTTGTGGACTGCCACCTACCGGCAACTTCCCTCTGCCCATACATGAGTGCAATTTCCTCGTCGTACGTCCACGTCATTACGTTATTTTAACTTAAATCCGAAGGTCACATTTGATTCGTGAACGTATCGGACGAGGGACGAAACAGTGTTTTGATTTATGAAACAGGGAACTGTTAAGATTCCAGCTGTGATAGATAGTCGCAATTTTGTGTATAAGGCTACAGTTAATAATTTAAAACGCAAAAATAGCTTCAGGTGTTTATTATTAAAATGTAGTCTAAATACAAAGAAATAGACACATTCAGCTTAGACGGATGTCTTCCATAAACATTAAGCACTGATATTACAGAATGAGAGTCGTGGCGAAGAAGCAGACCCTCAATCTCGTGTTTAAGCCATATTGATGGTCTAATCCGTCTGCACAACGAGTAGGCGGTTAGCAGGACGCAATAAGAGTTAAAAATATCAATATAATCATTAGTACGAAACTTGTTTAAACAACACAATGAAATAAATAATTTAAGTCAAACATTTAAAAAGTCCAAGCAAATAGTAATCAGAAAAGGACACAAACATGATTAGTATACAACATTTGTTAGTAATGTTTACAAATAGAATTAGTAATTTTATCTCTTTTCAATGTTAATATTATTTAAAAATAATCTGATGCCTTCTTCATTTCTAAGCAATTTAGGTATTAAGTGAATACACAATATACTTTTTTAAAATGAGTTAACAAGTACCAAGACTTGTGTAAAATAATTAATTGAGCTTAGTACAGGGTAATACTCTCTTGGGCTCTTAAAACAACTTTCAGTTTGTATGAGTATTTCTCATTCACTCACTCTCATTTGCAGTGTAAAAGCCAGATGAATCTACAAAAAAATCAAAAATCGTTTATTTTTGCATAAAAAGGTTCAGAATGTGCTCCTGCTTGAAATGCCAAAATGTAACCTTAAAAAAAAAGAATATACATTCATCTGGTCTTTTGCTAGTCTAACCAACTTTACTTGAACCTGAAAGAGGTTTTAAAAGCTATTGCACTGTACTTTTTCAAAGCTACAATCAATTAATTAAGTTAAAAATGTATCCAAAATATATACAAACATCTACAACAGTCACAAGAAAATCATAATGTTGAGATTCATCACAGAAAATTTTTCAAGACCACAGTATAGAATTAATTATCTCTAAAATCCAATACATGCATATCAGTGAGTATAATCAGTGCACTTCATTTATGAGCTGGTCACAAATCCTGGTCAACTCTTCATTGTCTCTAGTTTTCTGAATCAATGATTCCTCTAAAGATGAGATCTTAATTTCATGTTTCTTTATTGTAGCATTTAACTTGGTTAACTCAATGCTATGATTTTTCTTGACAGATTCTAGTGTTTCATTTGCCTTGGATAAACTTTCAGAAGTCACTTGTTTCAGGTTAGTGTATAATTGTTCAAAATTTTTCAAGCCTGCTTCATACTCAGTAATCTTCTGGTCAAATATTTTCTCTCTCTCCTTGTCTTCCATAATAATAAATTTACATTTCTCGTATTTGGACAACAGGTCATTAAATGAGCCCTCCATGCTGGAGAGATGACTCAACGCCTGATCTCTTTCCATTGTTAACTTGTCCTGGACCTCTCGCGACTGGTTTTGCTCCCTTTGCTGCTCACCAATTAATGACGATATAGTTTTCTCATACTCCTCCATCACTATGCCCATCTGTTTGTTGTTAAGTTGTTTATCACTGATCTGTTGAATGAGCTGGCTCTCTCTCTCGATCAGATTGTGTTTGTCTTCAGTAAGCTTCTTCACCTTCAACTCCAGGTCCTCTACTGTACTTGAATACTTGTTTTCAATGTTTTGCAACAATGATTTCAGGTCCTTGTTCTCTTGTCTGAGCATCAAAGCCTCATTGTCTTGTTTCTGCAGTATCATTCTAAGGGAATGAAGTCTGTCAATTTGATGTGTGTGAGAGCGGTGGTGAGGGCTGCGGGGTGCTGCCACTGGTGGGGTGCTGCCAGCAAAGTTGATAAGTCGTTCGGTAGCCACATGACTAGATGATAAAATAGCAGAAGCACTACGAACCAGCATAGGTGTTGCTCTAACCTCAATTGGATTGGTTTTAGGAGCTTCATGATTCATGACAGGTGGGACCACTTGAGTAGGTTTTTCCCATCCACATGTTATAGATCCTGTAGATACTGAATGCTTTGGAGAGGCAACACCATTTTCAGCGAATATAGAGGCAGCGCTACCAGTTTCATAGCCAATATCACATTCTGTTGAATCTGGCAGAGAATCAGAGGGCGTGGAACCTGGACGACCATGTTTCTGCCCTGCATAAAGTGGGTCGAATTTGATGAAAAGACTTTCTTTGCCTCGGTCGACATGGTTGTGATTGCGGTTGGATTCGGCGCACTTGACGAGGTAGTCCATACTCGTTGGGTCGATAAACAAAGGGTCGTCGTACACTGGGACCTCCTGCATGGTCACGTCGCAGATGCTGTCGAAGTCAGCGCCCGTGAGCAGATCACTCGTCACGTCCGGGTCCGCGCCGCGCCGGCCCGCTTGCGGTGACATCGACATCAGGTCTCCCGACGACGACACCGGAGTCATGAAGCTGTCATCGGATGTCACCGTGCTCCCTCTTGCTGACAACATGTCGTCTTTACCACAGCTGCCTATATCTATATCGGCTCCGCGGCCGAGGAGGCTTTGAAATTTCTGGTATATATTCTTCAGACTTCTATTTTTGTTAAATGGCGGCGAAGAATCGAAAGTAACAATATTTGACAACATTCGTCCTCTGCTTCAGCCCCGTGAGAGCTTTATTACAGGTTTATTTAAATATTCTCATACACATAAACAGAACCGAACAAACTACCAGTTTTTCTATTTTCGTCACCCACGCACGGCCCACAATAAAAGGAGTAAAAACAAAAACAGAAGTTTCAACCGATCTTATTTTATACAACGGATATTTTTAAATACCATATGACATTCGCCTTATTTTTTTTCTGTACTGCCACAGATGCTATACACATTTTTTTAGGTTGATAAGTCCGAGTCAACCGTTTGAGCTATACAAAATAAACGCTGTTGCGAGAGTTGATCAGTGGCCCGTTTCACGAAGCTACAAGTTACAAATTACAAGCGGAACTCACTTTCTAGCAAAAGGAGTTAGAAAGAGAGCTCCGCTTGTAATTTGTAACTTGTTGCTTTGTGAAACGGGCCTCAGGCCTCATTTTGGGGCTAAATAATGGGAACATTTAAATTTCGTAAACCTATTTTATTTTATTTTATTATTATGCATAACGACTTAAAGAGAAAAATACATTATATTATAATCGTATTATAACTCAAACCTTACGGAACAAGTGTTATGTTCTCTTTGTCTTTTTCTCTCAAACATGTCAAAACAGTAAGCTGAAAGGGATGGACCCAAGGTAGACCCTTTAGGCCTTTAAAGTTTTCGTTATTTTATTTACATGCTCACTGCTTCAATATTGCTCGTATAAAACTGTGCCCTTTAAGATTAAAACCAGTATTACTGGCTTTCTTGCCCGTGACTATGTTCGCGGAGCTATTTATTCCCTGTAGCTATAAACAATCTATTATGAAATGTATTCTATGTCCTATCTTGGTCATATAGGCTCATTGGTTTAACCGAGAGGGCATAAGGAAAGGATAAACAAACTCACTTTTGCACAAATAATAAAACCTAGACATGATAGGGATATGGATCAATTTGAAATTAAATATGATTCTAGTTGGCATTCTTGCTATTTCTCTTTTAGATCCAAAACTTGAATATATTTTTCAAGAGCCAGTTAACAGCACATTGAGGCGCAGCCAACGGAACAATGTTTGAACCTTAAACCTCTGCGGTAGAAGTACTTGAGTAGATATGGGAGTCAAACAGTTCTCAAGAGTAGTAGACTTTGGGTTGGTATTTTCACCCAGGCCGTATTCCACAAAACAAAAATATTAATGTCCGCACAAATAACTTTGCATCATACTAGGCCTTGTGGGGTTAAAAGTACTCAATGATAAGGTAATTGTGCTCATCATCATCAAAGATGAAAGGTGAAATTAAGGCCACAGTGGTACACAGCCTTTGATTTAGTAGGTCAAAACTTAACAGAAGAGGTGTTTATGGATGCTACAAATGAACAGTAAGGTAGGATCCATGCAATAGATTATCCAACCAATCCAAACTTTGTAAAACACCTACAACACAAGCATAAGTCGTACCTGGTCTAGCAATAAGAAGTGGGTCCGTCACAGCTAGTTCCTTCATTTCTTGCAACCATAACTTGACTTCAGAGTTAATTTCTTTAAAACCGCTCTTTATATGTGTCAGTGTTGATACCTTCTCTTTGGAGTCATATCCACCTTTGCGCCCACTCTCCCAGAACAACCAACGCTGGGTAATAACAAGTGTAGGTATCGCTTTTCTGAATTTAAAATCTTTACCTAAGGATCTGTTTATGACTGAGTATGCCCGACAACATTGGCGTAAATTTGCAACATTGTTTTTAAGGAGAGACATTTTCTACACTCAATCACAATAACTGCAAAATATTATTTATATGTTAAAATTTAAACTACATTTAAGAAATAAACAATCTCGCGACTGTGTTTACATAACCTTTAAAAAATATGTCATTTTGATCAGCTGTTTAGCTATTGTCAAGATACCTGCGATCAGTTTTTATAAAGTCTTAAATGGCTTTTGCTGTCAAAATGACGTGTAACCACTGATTTTTCGATGTTTTTCGAGGTTACAGGGGTATATACACCACTTTCACTTTTTGCCAACTCGTGCAGACTACGAATCGGTGTAGATCTAATCACATAATAATTTGTCACGTCACACTAGTTGGGGATTGTCGACGTAGTGTGTAGTAGTTAGACAATAAGGAATAATCGGCTAATAAAAAATGCAAGTGGCTTAAACTTCTCTGAACTAACACAACTCTGAAACATCGCCATGGGGTTGGAAAGAAATACCTCGGTAAGTGCTTAAATAAAAGTATTTCAACGTTAGTTGGAGATAATTCAGTTATTAACAGTGGCCTCTGTTGAATTAGAGGTGTAGATTAAACACGTAACTCTTGCCAGCGACGTCGCCCTTGTTAAGTTGGTTTATTGCTTCCTCTGCAGGAATTGTCCAATGTTCTGGGATGATAATAATCCATATTTTTATTTTATATGATCTATCATTTACAAATGTTTAAATCCATTTAGCCTATGTGTGCCTTGTCTGAAGAACATCCAAATCCAAATCTTCACAAAGTTTTTTTTTTGTCACTAATATCAGTGTAATTCTTAATAATTGTCCAATCCTGATCTAATTATTATTATAATACTTACAACAACAGTATTTAAATTTAAAAGCCTTCTATTAATCTTCCACGGCAGAAAATTCTTAAATTAAAGTGTGCTGCTTTTGCTGTATTTATAACTTGCCACAAATTGTGGGTTACAATTACAGACCTCTACTTATACAGGCTGTGAGATACAAAATTACAGATCTATTTTGTGGTAATTCAAAGACTGTAGTAAGAATTAAAAATGACAATTTACCATTGTTTTGTGTCATTTCTAACATTAGTCCCGCATACCATCTTGACTACCATCAGCACTAGCGGTGAAAAAAGGGTGACAATCAAAACGCTTCTATATCACATCATCAACAGCCAGTGGTTATATACAGTAGACATAGTACTCTGGAACTAATAACACACCTTGGCAACTTGGTCTGAACTTAGGCATAATAGAGACTAAATATAGTTAAGAACATTATTTATTTCCAATCAATACATTCATTAATAAAATTTCCCTTGAGTTTTTAGTATTTCATTTAGTAGCCAGGCAGAATCGGTGAAATAGGAAGCAATAATTGGTTTGACAATTATCAAGTAAAGCTTTATTATGAATATTGAGGGACTAATACAGTGATAGCACTGATTACATGCAGATCAAGATTAGATAATAACTGTTGGGACCATATTAAATCTATGCTTGATAAGAATTATTTATAAGTCATCAATAGAAATGGTAGTTTATATAGAACATTCCTCAACCAATAACTAACTATATTGGCTCACAATCAGTAACATAAAGCGCTGGTAGATTTTTGATGTGTAAAAGAGCCCATGCTTTTTTGTCAATAAATATCTTCTTATTTCAAGATGATCACGGCCTGATTATTTTATTATGTGATAGAAACTAATGAAAAAATATATATTTCCAGGGTGCCAAACCGTCGGAGTACCTGTATCCTCCAGAGCTTCTGAAAAGATTAGATTTCAGCAAGAGTCCAGCCACATTCAAGCCGAAAATTAGTGCGGCAGAACCAGGCGAGGATTGGATGGTTGTTCGGCCATTGCAGCGCTCAGACTATGACAAGGGTTTCTTACAGCTGCTTGGTCAGCTGACAAGCGTTGGAGATGTTTCTCAAAAACAATTTGATGGTTAGTTTTGAATTAGCCCCTATACATAGACTCTGATAATCTGTGATGATGGCTAGCTGTGCTGCAATTTGGCAGTTTTTAGTGTACAGAATTTTAAAAAAATGCACATAGCTGTGCGGCTCAGGGCATCATAAGCCAATTAACTTTGAGTAACAAAGCATATCTATTGAATATAATCTAGTCAGGAAGCAACTATTAGATATTAATATGTACAATCACGAACTTTATTGATAAAAACTTGTTTTGCTGGAATGTGGAGTTATTTACACTTCATAAATGTCAGCTGAACCAACTGGGTGACCTTGGCAAACCCGCGCTGTGTTATAAGTTATAATAATGATAACCTTTCTCTAGACCTTGATTTTCTTCCTGTTCTTGGTTTTTGCAATTGGCAATACATAATATCCGTGCTTAAAATATCATTAAACATGGCATTAAACCCGTTTGTAATATTTTACTAATTGGAATATGCTACGTAATTAATGATTAAATTCTGTAACAAAAAAACCCATGTTGACATTAAATAAAGCGTAAAATGGATTCTTGCAGCGAAGGCGAAACCCCTGAGATCTAGGATAGTCGGCGATTTGTACCGTCAAATTTGATTTACCCGAGGTTATGAGCAGTTTACACTAACCGGTATTAGGGACACTTTCTCTAAATCGGGATGGTGTAATATGAGAAAGGGAGGAACCGCCCGCCCTTGTAACTGGCCAGGCCCTAAAGGCCGCGTAGTGTAAATACGTCTTTTAGCCTGTGTGAACGTAATAGACACGCTGCTACGTAGTGCGTGTACGGCTCAAGAGCCTAGTTCGCCATTGATTGAAGAACTACTAATTAGTATAGTATGTCTTTACCAATCATGGGACTATGGGAGTCTCGGACCTTCTGAAAGTTTAATTAAGTAAAGTGATTGGACATTAATTTAAAGTTTATTTTTATTTCAGATCGCTTTACACAGATGAAGCAATCTGGCGGATACTATGTTACAGTCATAGAGGACACCCGTATATCCAAGCTCATCGGCGCCGCCACCCTCACGGTTGAGCAGAAATTCATTCACAACTGCTCTCTGGTACGACCATCCTACAAAACAAAGCATTGGGGCTCGTTTAGCCTCATTTTACACTTAAGAAGAGAAGAGCTTCTCTCTGTTTAAGTAGAGACGCACCATACACTGGGAGGTTGCTATAAAAGACTAAATTCGAAACTTCGAATACTCTAGGAAAAGGATTGAGTGGTGACTTCGAACTGTGATTTGAAAGTATGCCCGCTGAATACTTGTTATAAATATAGCTGTACAAATTAACAGGGAGCCAATGCTTCCGTAGGTCTGCAGGTACCGTCGAGTTCATAAATATGTGTACATTTTAGTACCTTGTCACTTTAATCGCTCTAACATTTCATGTACAAGTTTTTTGAATTGCTGACAGTTTAAAATTAAGCACAATTTGTGTAGTAATTGTATAAAAACTGTCATTAATCCATTGTCTGGTCCTCTGCGTGGAAAATGCGATGATTCCAACTACACAGCCGCAAATACTACTGGAAATACGGACGTTTTGTTCCCCCTGTATCTTATTTTGCTTGTTACCCCGTTTTTCAGGGTACAGTATTAAAACCCCTTTTGTATATTGTGCCCTGAAAACCGAGGTCACCCTGGCAACCACCGCATAAGCAGCAGTTTTGGGTAATAAAGGATTATGATACCAATTTAATTTCAAATGGGGGTTTAATTTTACCAAACTTTACCAAGCTATACTTTTGTGGTTCTTGCGGTTACTCATACCTCCGTTGCGATTATAGTTGATTACTAAAACGTTTATGTATGGTTTCAGCGCGGGCGATTGGAAGATGTAGTTGTCAATGACACTTATAGAGGAAAGCAACTGGGCAAATTGTAAGTATACAAAAGAACTGGTCGTCATTGGTAGAGGTTGTGTCAAATGGGTAACCCGTAAATTTTAATTTGTAGCTTTATAAAACAGGCCCCTGTTGCCACCCAGCGTTCTTTTGTTACCACCATCCATCCATGACTAATAAGCTGGCAAAAGAAAAGATAAAAAACCCAAAAAGAATCGAAATACAATTATTTTTACCACCAACACTTAAATTTTCTTCACAACAATACTTCAGTTTCCACACGAAATCGATTTTGACAATGGCGCCTCCATTATTTTGTAGTCTTTTTGTATATTTTTCAATCGTTCGCTGGACTATTTTTCGATCATTACACGAGTCTATCCTCCTAAGGCTCACGATACCATGAAATTTGTCAATGGAATATGAATCTATTGTGAATTAAATAAAGTCATCTTTCTAATTTGATCATTAGTCATAAAAAAAAAACAAAACAAAAAGAAATTCGACTTTACTTCCTTTGCACTAGATCTTTATTTCAATTACCGTATTATGTACTATTTTTAAGGGACCTGAGGCTAGTGTTTTTATTCCATGAAATCCCGCCCATATTTTCATAACCGTGCAGCGACAATTGGATTCAAAACAATAGTCAATTTCATTCGATAACGACACCTAAGATCTCGCAGGGCTAACATTTACCTGATTTTCAGGATCGTGGTAACGGTATCCCTGCTGGCCCAAGAAGTGGGCTGTTACAAGATGTCCCTGGACTGCAAGGACAAGTTGATAAAGTTCTACGAGACCCTCGGCTACAAGATGGAGCCTGGCAACTCGAACGCTATGAACATGAGGTCAGTCTCAGAGCCATTTTGCGAAGGATTTTTCTGCAGAACTTTTGTGAACTTCATATCTGACCTCGGGTTTTTAATGTAAAAATCCATTTTAAAGGCTCAAGGTTATTGCGTGTGTGTTCAATCTTAGTTTTAGTTATCTCGACTATTTCGCGCTGGTAAATTTTTAATTGCCTGCAGGAACTTTTTTAAAAGGTGTTCTAAAAAAATAATGCTTACAGAGGTTTGACTTAAAATATTTTTTTTGTTCAAAATTTACTGAGAAGAAAATCATCTGCTAATGACTAAAGACCTTAAACGCCACATGGCCCTTTCTACGTCACAGATAGTGCTTGGCTTGACTTAGAAAAAAAAACGCGATTACAAACTAAATGACGCCATTCCGACCACTAGTCCAAAGAGGGAGTAGCGAACACTGATAAGATAATATTCGATTCTTTTTTCTCAATAAATAATAATAATAAAATAAAAATTGTGTGCTTTTGAGACACTTTATATGATTATTTTTTTAAGAACGCCATTTAAAAAAAATCCTTCTGGTGTCACGAGTAACTAAAATGTTTTAGTAATAAGATCGATCCCAGGGTGACTAGCTTTGTTAACAGGGTCAAAACCAACCAGGCCCCGCTTGATTGATTACTCACCCTAAATCGACACAAGTACAATAATCTCAGAACGAATTATGTAAACATTGCAGATTCGAGGATCCCTCTTGACAATTAGCCGCTGGGGTTTCCGACCTGCGCTCTAAACTGTAAGTCACGCCGTCGGCCGAGCAGTCTTCGCAACACCTGCCTCGCGTCATGCCAAGCCATCTCCGCACGCACGCTATACCCATTCAACTTTTGTAATCCTATCATCGAATGTCAATAACTCGACCTGTTAGGGTGCGGCTCCACTGAGGCGGGGAGACGAGCGGAGCGAAACGCAGCTTTGCCAATATTAACCAATAGAAGGCGTTTAGATTCTATTGGTTAATATTGGCACAGCTCCGCTCCACTCCGCTCATCTCCGCCTCAGTGGAGCCGCAGCCTTAACCCTTTGTATATCACACAAACATGTCTAACAGAAGGGCAGATTTAAAAACCAGACTGCCTGTGTATTGATATCGTCTAACTATTCATGATTATACATTCATATAATCACGCCTCTTTCCCGCAAGGGTAGGCAAAGACCACTTCTTTCCACTTGCTATGATCCAGACAAACTTCCCTCGCTTTCTCCACACTCATCGTCTCTTTAGGATAATCCTGACCTACCCTTTAATACGTCCCCGATCTGATCGTGGAACGTTCCTTCCAACATAATAATGTTATTAGTAAAAATAAATGCTAATCCTCTCCTGAGAAAAAGACCAATCAGACACTACCTAGTACTTATTAAATCTGTCAAGCCGTTTCGTCTAGTTTTCAGCTCTGACATGGATACATGTACAGTCGCCCCATCAAATATATTGTGGCATACGCGGTGCTTAAACGTATCTAAACACGCTCTAAAGCCGTTACAAATAGTCTCGTCAGATTTTTGAGCACTTTATATGTTTCGATACTTATATTATATTTCAATGCAACTGTACACACATCCGAAAAACATTACCCTTTTCTTAGGCAGTCTGGTTAAAGTTCCAAATTCTTTAAATTAAAACAAAGTAATAGAATGAATAAACAAAGATTCGTCCCTAGGCATACGTGGGGTTACTTATTAGTCTTATTACTTATCATTTTTGTCAAACAACTACATGCTGATTTTTTAAATTGTAATAGATGTTTATTTGCACACTTTACTCTGTTTTAGTCCAGTCGTTGAGTTGTGATTTCTGCTTGGTTGCTTGTGTCTACAGTTTGCAGGGTCAATTTTGCTATCCATCAAAAATGTTATTGCACGCCACGTGGAAAAACGCGTTTGATGGGGTGTTTAATTGACTATGGATGTCCTAGCATAAAATATGTTTTTATTTTTTTATTATTATAGTTCGCTCGCAAGATGCTTGCAATTGTCGCTGCGTATATTTTGTAAATTTATGTTTATAGATAGTGCTTCAGTAAGACACGAAACTCATAAATTGAATCGTGTGTTATACACTCACCGGCAAAATTAGCGGAACGAAAAAAAAGGTGTCATTTTTAACCTTACAATTTTACGTTATAAAAACAACAATATTTATTTTCCTTACAGTCAGTCATTTTGTGTAAGGGAAATACATTTTGTTTTTTTTATCACGTTAAATTGTTAGGTTAAAACTGACACCTTTTTTTCGTTCCGCTTTTTGCCGGTGAGTATATTTTATATTCATACCCATAAATTAGTTATAGTAAATGTTTGTGCAAAATTCATGTACTTAATATAGTTATTTAGTTGCTAACATTTGATTTTTTTTTTGCCATTAAACTTGTCATGCTTTATATTTTGTTTCATTTATTAACACGTCACCTTAAGGCTTGCGAACAAAGACAACACAAAGGAAAATTCAAATATTTATTTTTATATTTTATTTACAGAAGTGTAAATTTCAGTAGCAGATTGAATAATATTTTTACCACGCGACAAATGTCCGACATCGAATCAGTTTCACAATATTAATGAGAGACTTATCAACGAACACACGATAACAGTTTCAATCGTTTTATAATTCGACTTCCTTTAATGGTTCGAAATCACAACACGTCACAAATATTTCAGATAAAACCATTCGAATAACATTTTTCAATACAGTTGATTACATTGAAATTGATTAGTTCCTGTCATGGGTTAAAATATTTAGACATTTTCTCAATTCACGTTAACGCAGACTGAATTTACTCTTACAATATCGCAGCATACTTCTCTGAAATATACTTATGTTAAATAAATCGTCCATATAGAGGAAAACTCACTAAAGTCGCCGTCAATAGAACTTGCGAACTATGTAAACAAATTAGTACTGTTTGACACAACCTCAAATATTCACCAAGTGTGTTTTTATTAAAAATAACGTATAAAGAATAGTAATTTTATCTTAAACTTAATATGAAAATAATGATTTAGTGTATAAATCGTTGCAAAGACCTCACGTGATCTTTAAAAGTACGTGATTATCGAGTAATCATGGTGAATTGGTTCGTTTGTTTTTTTTTTACATCTTTTACAAGTTCTATTGACGGCGTATACATATATCATACTAATAAATTAGTGACTTTTTTCCTCTATATAGACGAAATATGGTCACTAGCTGCATAATAAATGTATGGGAAAAATACGTAATATCAATTCTGGCGCACCAGCGTGCTTCTTGGCTAAAGTAATGCAGTGTTATACAATCCAAGTTCGGGAGTCTAAAGCGTATTGGATAGGTTAAAATATTTCTACAGCTTTCTTCAATGAGCAAATCCATGTAATGTGTTATCTTCACAGAAAATATGTTTGATCCTAAATGTTCTAGTAATATCGAATAATTTGTAAAAATTCTTGATTGATTAAAAAATAATTAATTACTAGTAAAAATTTATAGACCGCCTCAGTTTGCTCTGTCCGGCACGTTATAGGTACGATGGTTCATTTACTAACCTTCATAAAGCAAAAACTGGTTCGGCACCCAAGTCATAATTTTTTAGAATACGAGACAGAGTAAAAAATCTTAAATACAACTCGGTACGGGAAATTGACAATTTGTCCGTACAGTTAAAACCCTTTGACCGCGGTAAGCAGGAAACGCGATCGGGTCTACCTTAATGCATACACTGAAGTCCCACGCTACAGTTAAAAACAAGCAGAGAAAGTTCTAAAAAACGAGTACAAGCGCTCATAATACCTGGATATTAAAGTTGTAGACATTCTTTTGAGATTTTGCATGCTGCCTCAGTTTTGTTTCTGACTGTACCATGGGGACGAACGCGGTCAAAAGCAAATATACCCAAAATACAATACAGGCAAGAGATATACACGCGACTTGAAGGACGGCCGGGACGCCAACAGCAACACACTCACACAAGCACTTACACCAAATTGACACCCTCATTTGACCGATTGCACTCGACCCCGTCTCACCCGACAAAGCTTGTACAATGCCAAGTTACAAGCAACTCGAAAACATGGCAATGGATCATCACAAACTGTCAATAGACACGTGACAGAAGACATGGAGACAACGTTCTTTTCACCTATCTAATAACAGCTTAGAGTCCGCTAAAATATCAATTACAATTTAATAAATTACCACATCGGGTCCAAAACCTGTTTGTATTCATAGGCGTTGCGAAGATCATCTTAATATACGAATTTAAAATATTAACGCCTTAATGGCTTCTAGTCTCACTTGAACGCTCAATATTTTGGTGCATCAGTTTATTCAACACTTGTTCCCGAACATCCAGTTTGACAACATTCATATTATTATAACAATTTCATGCATCGTAGTGAACAAATAATATGTGGTAGATCTAAGTACAATCATTAGTTACCTATACATATACTTTAAAATTTTATTTATAACTAAAACACTAATAATAGTAATAATGCCATTGAGTAACAATAAATAATCACAATACAATACAATATGGCTATAATTTAATAAGAAGAGGTTACAATGTTTGGTAGGACCATTGCACGAGTTCGTTTTTATTTAAAAAGCGATTATGTCCTGCAGACAAAACTAGATTTACATTACGATGTTGTATCCTCTAGATAATTTTAACGACGTCAGTTCATTGGCGGGCGAACCAAAAGCGCACAGAATTGAACTGACGTGATATCTAACTATGGTTCCTAGCATTCTAAAAGGCAGCGTTGTTGTTAGACTCTTTCTACCTACTCACTTTACAAGTTAGTAGAGTTTGGTATCTATTTATTCTGCGAGTTAAGTCTCGCAGCCGATCAACGAGGCGTCGTGACAGGCAACAAACCATAATTATGGGTATGCTGCCGTACGAAGCAAAAATGCCTTAAGATGATATGGACTTCATACTCTTAAGGGGCTTCTAAACGGGCCATATTTTCACTGCAATATGAGGCCGGCAACTATTGGTGTCTTTCTACACCAATAGTTGCCGGCCACATATTGCAGTGAAAATAAGGCCCGTTTAGAAGCCCCTTTATGTAGCTTTCTTTTGGGCGGCATGGTCACATGCTATGTATGCTGCCTCTATTGCCCATACTTGGTAGTGTCCAGTCACAGGTGAATATTTGTAATACATTGTAAGCTCCGATACAAAAAGGCCGTAAGTCCTTATACTGTTGTGTTTTTTTTATTTCGAACCGCTGTATGGTCACATGTAAGATAGGTGACGATTAAGAATACATAGTAAGGTCAATAAGTTCCTACATCACTGGGCATCATATAAACCCTGCAATGTACAGTTAAATATAGTTGCACGATTCTAGCTGCAAATTATTTGTAGCTAACGAAACGAAACCACGTCATCATTTTAGCACACTATTTTATATTTTATATAAGTATGTTGACGCAAAAAGGATGGATGCTTCACGAATGGGAAACACTTAGCTCTGACTCTCACTGCGGCTGACACCGGTATGGACATGAAATCTTGGAACATACCAACAGATGGGCTAACTATTTTAATAGCAAAACTATCTTAACTTCATAAGGGTCAAGCCAATTTTTCCTAAAAATATTTGAGAGTTTAGTGGAATTTGGAACCTTTGAGCAGTTGGACCTTGTACATTTAAAAAATTGAATTTGAATTGTAATAAACATGGAAGAAATACTAAAGGATAATTTATTGACTTAGACTTTACAAGTAAAACTAGTAAGTGACCGGCTAACGCCTAAAATTTTCTATCAGCAAATCAGCTACCGAAAAGGTCAGTGGTTCTGAGTTAAGTCTCTAAGGCGAAATTCCATCGCGGCACACACTACGCACGCACGGGTGTGTATTAATTCGCTTCGGATCAAAATGTATGTGGACACTCCTACAGCGGTACGCGCACGAAATGACGTAAGTTACACACGCCTACAACCTACAACAATAGGGAATATGCATGGTATTTTAAAATCGCATTTCTCATCAAAATATGACAATACCGTAAAAGGGATCACCAAAAATGAAATTAAAATCAAAATCGGCCAAGAAATACGAATGATACAAGCATTTAAAACTGCTAATTAGACAGCGATTAGACAGAGATCCGATATGCACTGTGACGTCATGTAACAGGTCGGCCATATAAACTCCATGTTAAATTATTTTTTGCTCGAAAGAGAAAGGAACAAATCTTTGTTAGCTTATATCTTGGTTATTTTTATAGCTATTCAAAAATGTTTTTTGTCAACTGTTTGTTACATAAATTAGCTTTAATTGAAGTTGTCAAAAAAAGTCACGAATATTCACTCACGAGGCCCATATGATCAGTCTGTGCGTGCGTAGCGTGCGCCCCAGAGAAATTCCGGCTGTACTGTTACCGTTCAGTGCGTCAATAGTTCCACGTGCATAACGCAAAACCGCACGTGCTTAGTTAGTTTGAAATATCGACAAACGTTTCAAAAAACGTATCACTTTGTAAAACTTCAATTTTACAGTTTATAAACCCCACCGCCAGAGCTAGAACTTTGGGGCAAGACGACAATACAATTTTATACATCAAATCATCGTTACTTATCAGCCGTATTACCTTATAATAAAGTAACATCACACATACATTAGAAAAAGTATTACCAAATTTTGTCCCAGTCTTAATTGCACTTTATCAATGCATTTTTAGTTCAAGACATTGTTTACACGATTATACTATGCTATGTCTGAATAGGGAGTTAACTAAACGTAAACAATGAATACCACGTGACTCGACGGTAACCTAAACAATCCAGACAGGCCACAGATACAAAATAAAATATAAGTTATCTGTGGTCCATTTCGATAGGCTAACATAATTAGTCACGTGATTTTGTTTGTTAGTTGCCCACGGAGACAGAGTATAGTAAAATTTAATCGATTATAGGTTTCTATAAATATATAAAATATGAAACCCTTGTCGATATTTTAGCCTCCTCGATTTAGTCATCATTCGGCAAATCAACGCCATCTATCGGAATGTACTGACGTCCGTAACAGTTTAAAGTGTGGTACCCGGCGGCTAGAAGGGCGGCGGCGCGGTGGTGAGCTTGGCGCCGAGCTTCATGGGCCCCTGGCCGCGCGCGCTGCGTCTCGCCTCCATCTCTCTTTGGCGCTGCAGTTTCCTCTCTTCTCGCTTGCGTCGCAGCTCTTCCATTTTTGAAGCGTTGTTTTCTGTAAAAAAAAAATGGTTTTGGATAATCATGTGGTGGTGTATTAGCGTTTTTTTTTAAATATTGTTGATTTGAATCCAAGACAAGGGTATAGGGATAGGCGAGATTTATTTCTCTTTCAAAATCAAATAAACACTCATTTGAGTTTACAATGGCATCATTTGAAAAGCGCCTATGCCAGAACGCATACCTTGGGGAAATATGTATTTGTCTGTGAATTTCCAGCTTTCTTTATTTCTTGAGTGACCTGTTGTTTAAGTATAATGTAGGTATTTTTTTCAAACCTACTCGGAAAACGGAAAGAGCCTCATTTTCTTCCTAGGAGTAAAATAAACGTATGAAAAACCATTCCTGTCCGCTGCGATATTTTATTCAAAAATGCTCTTTATTGCATATAAAATCGAAAGGGCCGTGAAAAGACCCCATACACCCAACTTGTGGGTGGGTGGACACTTTTTAAAAATACTTATAATATTTGTAGCATTTCCTCGCATTGTTGAGAAATGCATTATGCCTCGGCGGAAACGGTGATTGCCTGACTCGGATTTTAGCAGCCCTCGCCAAGGCTCGGCCCGCCAACTACCTCGTCAGGCAATTCCCTATTTTCCGGGCCTGGGCAATAATGTAGTATTGTATTACCGTCGACGTGCTCCTCGATGGGCTCGAACTCGCCGTCCTCCCAGCCGCCGAGCGAGTCGCCGCTGCTCTGCGGCGCCGCCAGCCGCTGCGCCGGCCGCACGAACGTCGCGTGCGCGTTGTTCGCGGGCTCGCTCCACACCGCGTTGTTCCACGTCTCCGATGGGCTCGCTAGTTCTGATTCAGCCGCCTGATGAAGCAAAATAATACTTATAATTTAAGATGCTAGATTTGTTACTTATTTATTCGGAGGAAGTAAGGTTGATTATTAATTTTTATCAAAAAAAATATTTTCTCCAAATCCACAAGCATTCAAAAGCTAGCTACATCATACACTTTTTGTTTATTTGACCCATTTATGCTGTCCTTATTTTTCTTGCCATAAAATGGGATAATCCTTACATGGAACCAAGGAAGATTTAACCATACCGACGATACTACCTAACAGTTGCTAAGACAGTTTTCCCGTATTTCATTCCATACAATAAAACACAAAACAAAATTGTATTTTTTTTTTTTGAATTTTCCAAAAATAATATCTTTTGTTAATTTGACCCACTTAAGCTGTCTCTATTTTTCTTGCCCTAAAATGAACTAATTCTTACATGGAATCTATTATTTACCCTGCATACATTATTTAAGTATGACCAAAAATTTGCCCACACCCAAATTTACCAAAAAGTCCGACCTAATAGTCCCTAAGACAGTTTTCCCGAATCTCGTAAGGTTTCTGATTTCCCCTTATAAGCCCCAGTCTATACTAATATTATAAAGACGAAAGATTTGATTGTTTGTTTGTTTGTTTGTTTCTTTGTTTCAATTAATTAGGCTCTGAAACTACTGGACCGATTCGAAAAGTTCTTTCACCATTAGAATTCTACATTATCCTTGATGAACATAGGCTATGTTTTATTTTTCTGCGCGGACGGATTCACGGGCAACAGCTAGTTTAAAATATAAGGGTAATAAGGGTATAGTAACCGGTTGCTCCTGCAGCGTGCCCCACTCGCCGTTGTCCCAGTCGTCCTCGCAGAGCGCGGCCAGCGCGGGCGCCGCGGCGCTGCCGCTGCTCGCCGGCGACTTCGCGCTCGCGCCCGTGCCTGGAACCAACACACCTTTACATTCACAAAATACCATAATTTCAATATACCAAACTATTATTTCTACTAGATTCCCTTAACAATACCCTAGTTATGGGATCCCAGTATATTGAGTCTCGTTTTTTTTTTGTTTTTTTCGGGAATGTGGGTCGAATTTGAAATTAAGTGCTGTATTATACTGATTTTGGTTGAAATGTTCGTCTCAAAATACGTCAAAAATGACAGTTTTATGTTTAACATTGATTTAGACGTGTCTGCAGACGAGCATTATAGGCTAAATCAGTAAGTCATACAGCCCTAAAAGCATATTTCAAAATTTATCCTATAACGGGTAAAAAGAGGCATAATAAAAATAGCAGGAAATTAATTTTAGGAGATTCTAAAAGCCTCTTAAAGTTCCGCTCAAAGGTTGAACAGAGTAAATTGACCAGTTTCCGCCCGGCTAATTTAACTCCGTGTGATTCCTTTTTGTTCCTCTGAACTACTTGGTTGTATAGGTATGACGTAAAGTCTGCATCCGACGGAGTTCAATACAAAATTCATTGTTCTATGGAATAAATGGGAATCGCCTCGTTCAGCCAAACAAAGCGTGTAATAAAGCTATAATTATTGAAATCTGTTCAATCCGATAGACGTACAGTCACGAACCGGGATTGATGAGCTACTTGCCATTGTTCGTAATTTAGCCGTGAATTCAATAACCGATGTCACCGACTGGCTGACAGCTATTCTATTTGCATTACACGGCCAAATTAGAAAATTAGGTAAGTGGCTCAACAATCCCGGTTCGCGACTGTACAAGATGTACTAGTCAATCCTGATACATTGCACAACCAAAAGTTTCTGAACATTGATAATGTTGACAGCAGTGAATAAATAAATAATGCTGTTATTACTATTCCTTCACACGCAACAAGTAAGTCATCGCATTCTTTTACTGTTGTCAACATTATCTTATCAATATTCGGAAACTACATGGTTTTTCTTCTTGTATTTTCTCGCGTTCGCGTGTTACAAACTTGACGTTTCCTTGAACCATAATACTAACAAATGTGTTCTTTTATTTCAGATCGTTGAAGGCAAGTTGTGACACGCCAAAAGGATATAATTAGTTCAATAAATGAAATTTAAATTATGTGAAAATTAAAATTAGGATATTCAAGTATTTTATTTTTTACTTTGATTTCTCTCGATCGATTGACGTCACGCCCATTTGCCCATGTCTTTATCCGACTGATTGCAGTGAATTTTATAAATGTGAGAATAAATGTCTGTTTGTTACGATTTCACGGCTAAACCGCTGAACCGATTTCAATGAAATTTGGTATCGAGGTAGCTTGAATCCCGGGGAAGGACAAAGGGTAATTTTATCCCGGAAAATTTATTGTGCCCGAGGGAATAATGAAATTCAACTAATTGAATAATTCTCCCAACTTCGGAATGTAAAAAAACTTCAAATTGCAGCGCAGTTGTAACAGCAAGGGCGCCACCAGTGTTTCTTGCCGTTACGCCTTTGCGTTGAACCAATAAGACGGAACAATTAAATAAATAAAGACACTTTCACATATCGTTCCTACTTTGGAAAAAACTCGTCAAAATCCACGTTTAATTTTAACATCATACGTCACGAATAATGAGATGCGGGGTTTTTTCGAAGCAATGACTTGTGACTGACCTGCGCTGGAGTCGATCTCGCCCCAAGCGGCCATGTCCCAGTGGTCGGGGTCGTAGTCGGAGGCGGACTCGCTGTGCTCCAGCGACGTCATCGACGTCACCGAGGACGTCGTCGTCGACATGCTGCTCGACGACGGTTGTTCTGCAATAAAACTACCGTTACACCAGGGACACATTTCTCGAAACTCAGTAGACTAATAATATTAGTTCACTCAATACAATTTCCTACAAGTCTAAATACTAGTGAAATGTACCCCATGGCCAATACACACGTGTACATCAAAATTTGCATTTAATTGCAAAATATAAAAATTATCCACGTATATTTTTGATTCTTTGATTTTTGATGTGTGTATTAAAGACAGTGAATTTCGAGAAACCTGTTTTACTCTCTAACTAAGTAGGTAATGAATGTGTCAAATGTGAGCAGAAATATGTACCATTTAATCCATACTATAATATTATAAATGTCAAAGTGTGTCTGTCTGTCTGCCTGTCTGTCTGTTACCTCTTCACTCTTAAACCGCTGAACCGATTTAGATGAAATTTGGTATGGAGACAACTTGAGACCCAGGGAAGGACATAGGCTACTTTTTATCCCGGAAAATTAGACAGATCCCGAGGGAGCAGAGGTAAACGACTTCTACGCGGACGGAGTCGCGGGCAAAAGCTAGTATATCAATAAAGTCATATTTTTTTATAATTGTGCACGCAGTTCGATGAAATGTATGGAGTAGACCGGGATTTACACGATTTTTGGGACCAGTTCTTACAAAGTCTCGAAAATCCTGAGACTGCAGGCCGTACTTATGAACGCCATAGTCAAATCGAGTACGAAATAGGGTCAGGGTAGACGTCCACTGCTGGACTTGAGCCTGTTTTGTGGATTTCACGATAGTCGGTTTTGTGCTACTCGCATATATTCTTACTCGGTTTCCAGGTCAAAACATTTAATTCCAGCAATTTAACTATAGCTTGAATGGAACGTTATGTAAAGAACTGTGAAGTCAAAAAAGTCTGTATCGTCTTATACCACACTAAGTATTTATGTTATAATAGGTTATAGCGGGCTAGTTAAATGATTCAACAGCTTTAAATATGCGCCATTTTTGCAATATTTGTTTTACAATAGTTGAAAATATATGTTTGGATATTTTCGTGTATTAGGAGTTTTACTTCGTCGTTAGTTATTAAGTAATTAGTTAATACAACTGTCAATACCCCTATTTATATGTACTTCAGACGCTAGGACGTTGCGTCAAAAATGTATAGAGCGTAAAAGAACTCGCTTACAGTTCGGCGTCCGCGGCACTAAAAAGATTAAAGTAACACGAATGACGGACGAAGCTGTACTTTTTGTTTCAATACTACCTCAGTGTAAGGACTACTTTATCAAGCTACTGTAAAATGACGTAAATGTAGGTTTTTAACGTTAAACATAAAACGCCTGAAATCCATAAATTTCTTATCACAATATTTTTACGTTGGGAGCATTTATTCCGAGCGAACGTTTTGAAACAACTGACCAAGAGTTATGTTTTCTTCCTTTGATATTTACTTAAAATTGGTTACACTGCTTTAGTGTTTTCTATAAAGGTGCGCACCGCCACTCAAATTAATTAAAATTAAGTAGTGAACCGCGTCTCCGTAGATTGAAAACAGTAAAATACTGTTCACAAATGCCTGGTTTCTAAAAGTATTTTTGTTAATTTAGGGTCACTGTTGGATTTAAAGTGCTATATCCCTTACAGGGTTTAGTTTACCGTTGTACGATCCATTTTTTTAAAAAAATCTGTGTATTTCTATTTAATTTAATTTAATTTTGTACAGTAAATTTAATTTGTACTGGTGCATGACTAAATAGGCGATTTACAAAACAGCTCGCTGATTGGATCGCCAGCCTTGTCGGTTCAAATCCAACGCAAGACATTTAGTACCAGACTGCCAAAGGATGAAGGTAATGTTTATGACCTGTATGTATGTATGGTTCTTTATTCCCTTGTAAATGCTGAACGGACGGACGGCCCGATTTCGACAAGCGAGGTGTCGTTAGATTCGTGTTAGCGTCGCGGGTGTCACTAGGTACTTTTTAAAATGTGGAATAAGCGATAAATATGGATTATTTGCGGTAGTTCCATTGGATGTTCCTTCGAAGGAACTATTGCGTTTTTTTTTCCGCACTAGTTCCTTCACAAGAGATAAAGGATATACTTTATTGGTTCCCTTGCAAGAAAGTTCATCTAGTAATTTGAAGGAACTAGTGCGAATGAAAGGTCTCGGTTGTTCCTTCAGCTCTTGTAAAGGAACAAAAGCGAAGAAAAAGTCGCAGTAGTACTTCAATTTTTTGCAAAGGAACAAAGGCGAAAAAAAAGGCGTAGTACGTCCTTTTATCGGTACCGTGTCCTTGAGGAAGTTCAAAGGTATTTTGTATTGCTGGTACATCATCGGCCCGTCACAATATCGGGACGATTTCTAGCGGTAGCGACGATCTACTCGACAAATTGTCGCCCGGGATGACGGCGCTCGGGTGACGGACGTGCGGTGGACAAGCGGCCATAGTAAATGTATGTGCCTCTACTTCGGCGCCGTCATCTCGTTCTCGTTGTCGTGACGTTGACGTCGGCGGTGGACAAACGGCCTTAAGGCTTACTTTTTGTTAGATTTTTTTCCGTTGACGGACCGTAAGGTACGTCGATGGTACTCACCGAGCGAGCCGGGCTTGGACAGCACGGACTTGGCGGAGTGCTGCGTGCGCGTGTCGGAGTGCGAGCGGTAGAACTTGGCCGTCACGGCGGTCACCGCCCAGCCCGCCCACGTGGCCGCCGCGTTGCTCAGCGACGGCGTCGCCGTGTGCACGTCCGCCTCTGCGCACATACAACACAAATATTCACTAGAATAGAATAACTTTATTTCAGGCAACAAGGCTATAACATAAAATTAACTAACTACTAATACGCTTTCGCGGTGTCAGCTAGTCGCCGACCACGGCCAGAATTCCTCCTTTAAAAAGGTCGACAGATCTTTGGTAGGTACCCTCACCTCTAAGGACTTAAAATTAAAATTAAATAGGTGGTAATGTATCAAATTTACCCTTTTCAACGCCATTGATTGCTTATATCCTAGTACATTGCCTATCTTCGTACAGTTTCCTCAATAAAGATCAGGTTTGGAAGAGATCCCTAAAAGGGATAAGTACGTGTTAATCTTAAGTTTATGTACGAACTTACTTGTAATTAAAGGCCAACGACGAACGACTTCCGTCATGGTGGCCAGCGGAAAATAGACCTAAGGGTCTATGGGGCAAGGTTGACATGTCGTTGAAATGGTTAACAGGTTTTATACGTTTGACCATTTCCATAGATGTGGACTTTAATCCTATATTTTGAGACTTAATGACCGTGGTTGGAATATGTGCGAATTGGGGTATATTTTTATATTTATCGGCGCAGCATGTTATTCTTTTCTACACATCAGTATATCTAATATCATCCCATCCATAGTTGACCCATTTCAAAAATCCATTTAAAATCTTGTTGTCAGCCATCTCACAAATAAAATTACTTTCCGCTACTCCCCTATTTCTCCTCGTTATAGGTCGATTTTTGAAAAACCTTTCGTTACGCACCCCAAGGGTAGGTACCGAAGGAATATGCCCTCCAAATTTCAAGTCCCTAGGTCCAGCGGTTTAGGCCTGACAGCCAGTCAGACAGAAGACTTTGGTGTATAGATAGATAATTACCTATTTTATCTTATCTAGCTATTTCTTTTGCCCAGATGTGGGACAGAAGAATAGAATTAATTTTCCTTTTCACCTATACAAAGTCAAAAATTGATCTGGCATTTGCCCTGGTATTCAATGTCACTTACTCTAGTGGCACACTTACCCATTCCTTCTTTCAGACTGGGGTCCTCCGAGACCTTTTCCAGTTTGCCAAGGAAGCCCTTGATGGTCCTGAACGCAGCATCACGGACCTGGAATACCATAGACATATTTATAAAAAGTCATTCAACTCTTAATAAATAGGTACGGTACGATGTAAATTGAAATTGGTCGAAGGTCAAATTAATTGAACGCACCATTAAATACTATACAAATCACAAGCAACACAACTAGAAATATTAAAAGTGTAATTTTGAATAAAATTTCATAGTATTACGATTCAAATTGGAGCGGTTTGGTCAAAGCATAATATTAACGAATGCAGTACTTATCAATGTTTAAAGATCAATGTCAAACGAGTTCGGCAACCGAAAAACTCAATTTGATAGTACAACCTACTTATCTCGCTGGGGAAGGAAGTCAGATAAAAGTTCTTGAATTTGTTACATATACGTCATCATAACGCACTAACAATATTATAGTGAATTAGTGAATGCTACAAAGAGGTGAAAAGATAATGTCGTCTGATGATAAAATTTACTATAGATCTTCAATGATCTCAGTTTTTTTATAAGTACACACTTTTAACCCTTCAGTGGTATATTTTCCATCATATTAAAACTAAAATGAATGTTATGAATTAGTGTCGTAGTTGTTTTCGAATGCTTTGACAGATCTGATGTCAACACGCCTCGGTTTAACACCCCTCTTTAGCTGAATCGGCTCCTTTTACCACATGCCTACTATTTATGCATTTCCTTTTTTTGTAATATGTGGTCAATCATTTTTCTTTTTTTCTTTCTGTTTTTCTCTCGGGGGTTATAGATTAGGTTTAACCCACCTGTTTCTCGGGGTCGTTGGTCAGCGGGCACAACGCGGGCAGGACCCTGTTAGCCACCTCGGCCAGCAGGAAGTACTGCTGCGTCGCCGCCAGCGCCAGCACGCCGGCCTGCCTCGCGGGCGGAAACGCGTCCCTCGTCGCCCGAACGAACGCGGAAACGAGCACCTTCTGTCGGATCTGCGGGTGTAGGTGGGCTGCGACCTTGCCCAAACACACTGTTGTGTTTGTTCTGGAATTATATGTTCAAGCTTGAAGCACTCGTATGTTTAGAAAGCTATTTGTGGCGCTATCTATCAAAAGGGACCTTATTGTCGATGGCTCTTCCGCCATTATTAACGATGTCTTCGATATAATAACAACGTCGCGTGACGCAGTGCGGCGTAAGAGCCATCGACAATAAGGTCCCTTTTCATTGATAACGTCATATTTTTTGAAAACTCGAACATTTAATTTTAATGTGGTCGAGCTTTAAGACCGCACCGAGTCCTCATTACTATTAATGTATTTTCTAATAAACTGAAGTAGGTACTATCTTGAAATAGAAGAGTGGTTTTTTATTGTACAAGTGAAGATGTGCGCAACGCATATAAACTTTTTCCTAAATGCCACCCCTTTTCAGTGCGTATGTTCGTTTACAGTATGTTAGATTCGTGTTTAATAATAAGAATAATAAAAATCTTTATTTTGAACAATAAAGATTATTATTATTAGTCATAAAATGGTGAAATTGTATTTGTTTAGGTGTATTGTAAGTGTAATCTCAGGAACAGATACCTAATCAATTTTAAAATTTCTTTTACTAATCGAAAGCTACATTATTTCTAGCTCATATAGGCTTTTTAATGAGAAACTTATTATAACATCAATTTGTATTTCAAACGATTAGATTGGCGCATCGTAACATAATGGACGTGTCAATGAGGCATTTTATCGTATATGAGTCAAGCTATCGTTATGTATGTACCTAAGAAGTGAAGTAGGTATCCCTGGCACGTGGATTGTCAATTGAATCGCACCTTACGATCAGATCATTATTTTCTAGTTACAATAATCAGCAGTCAGGTTGAAATCTAACCATGAAATTGCAGTACAAATGAATGAGAAAAAAAATGAGATACGGAAAGTAAAAAGACCAAACTAACGTCAAGTTTATACATTTTAGAATTCTTTATGATTTAAATTACCTTATACCGCCTTGGTCATCTTTGGACTGTAGCCTGGCGAAGTGTCGCAGCACTTCCACATTGAGATTGTTGTAGTTAAGTTTCGATGCCAAATGGACAATGGACTTTACAGTCTGCTCTCTGATGACGGGGTTAGTGTCCATGAAACCATGCACCACTTGTGGGAATATTTGGTCATTCACCTGTACAAAACAAAGATATAAAAAGATTCATTAGGTGATGGACATTTTACGTTATTGTACAGTTTCATAATGAGGGACATAACAGCACCCATTTTTAAAAGTCAGCAATAAAAATAGAACTTACTGTAGCATTCTGTAAATGCATTATGAATTGGTCTAATTGCTGTAGCAGCCGAGATCGAGTCGTCCGGTCATTTGAAGCAAACAGTTTTACTACACAAGGAACTATTTGCTTCTGATAGTCGGCCTCATCCAGCAACTTCCCCAGCTGAAATAATAAAACAGTAATAAATTCATTAAGGGATTTTTAATCCTATTTTGCATGGATACATTTTTCTTACAGATTTCTTAAGGCTGCATTATGTATTCTTAGTAAGTGATTTTGTAAATATTTTGAGAAATAAATATCTTAAATCATACATAAACCATAAGATGTTGGCTGCCAACATGTTTAATTTCATATTAGGATTGTTTTGAGCCCACCAGCAGTGGTTTTTATAGCACCCAATGTGTTAAGAAGTTGACTTGACATACCTTGAACATTGGTACCAGGACTGCAGATCCAGCATCTCCATAATGAAACGACGTAAGTAACTGAGGCAGAATCTTATGGACACACACAGACTCAGGGAAATTATCTAGATATGAGCTCAGTGTTGAGAAAAACCTCCCTCTCTCCACTTTGTCTTTAATTTGGATTTCTTCTAGAAACAGCATGGTATCAATCAGATCATTTTTAAAGTAGCCACCCATTTTACGACATCTGTGGAGCAAGAATGTAATTATTAATTAATAGCTCTAACCCAGGCTGTGTCAGCGCAGAAGTTGTAAATCACTCTGATCAGTTGAGGAGTGGAACTGTGAAGGTGGAAAAAACAAACAAATGCACCTTCAAATTTATAAAAGTAGTACAGATTTTCACAAGATGTAATTGTTTTTATGTGAATAGAGGTTATGAGACCATGTAATTTTCAGTGCACAATAGTACACTACATTACATTTGGGATTGGAAAAATTGCCATACTACTAAAGTCGCCGTCAATAGAATTTGCTAACTATGTAAACAAATTAGTACTGTTTGACACATAACCTCAAATATTCACCAAGCTTGTTTTATTAAAAATAATGTATAATGAATAGTTATTTCATCTTAAACTTAATATGAAATTAATGATTTAGTGTATAAATCGTTGCAAAGACCTCACTTGATCTTTAAAAGTATGTGATTATCGAGTAATCATGGTGAATTGGTTTGTTTGGTTTTGTTTACATAGTTAGCAAATTCTATTGACGGCGACTTTACACAGGACAGCCCAACATTGAAAGGAGAACAATGATAATAAAAGGTACACTACCTTGTAATTATATCAGCAGGGTTTGGTCGTGATGAAGGGTTAGCACTGACCAGCTCACAGTATAATGTGCATAGTTGCTTGGGAATGTAGTCCAGTGTTTTGAGCGCCGGTTGAGTTTTCAAGGGACCGTTGAATGCTTCCCAGATGAGGCAGCCTAGGCCCCACATATCTGACGAGCTGTTAATAAAAAAATATTTTAATACAAAAATTTACAAAAAAACAGCCTTATTATCATCATCATCAGCTAGGTGCAAACCACTGCTGGATTAGGGCCTCCTTTTGAATTTACCACGCGCATCAACTCCGCCCGTGCGCATCCAATCTCTTCATCACCATTGTTATCTAACGGGTACTTGGCCAATACTTAATTGTAGAGAGGATAAATCTACATGGTTGAATTATTAGATTTTGCCATAAATATTACACTCAACAGCAATGAAAATTGGTAATACTGAATATCATTTCCGAAAGAAAAGTTCTTGTTTTTAACTCTATTGCAATGCATTTAAAGTCCAAAAGTGTACAAACATTTTCTTTACAATGTCTATACATACATTTGTACTGAAAAAAATACCCCAGCAATTAGTATATTATCAATTAATAGTAAATTTGATTCACTAAGTTATACAGATATGTGGCATTTTGGATTTTTACATTCAAACTGCACTTACCAAATGTTTAGGTAATCTCAATTATTATTTTCTATATCTCTTGTATAGGGTATTTTTACGTCAAATAAAGATAATCTTATGACTTACCACTTAGTGACTGACTTCAGTTTACTAGGATCCTTCTTCTCAGGAGGGTCGTAGATTTCAAGGGCTGGTAAAATTTTAATGGGAATAGGGTTTGATGAGTCCTGCCCCTGTGAGGATAAGAATTCAAAGCCGCCAAGTTTCCACTCCCCCGCTTGAGTGACGAACACAGAGTACAGGCACACATTGTTATGTCGCATGTTACCATCGTTATTCAAAAATGACAATGCTCTCTGTGAAATAAAAATAAAATACTGATATAGGTACTTTTTGCAGGCAGTTCAACAAAGCTTAAGCTTAACACTTTTCTTTACTTTTAATTATTATTTCACAAATAGATTTTTTTATTACTCAGGTTAATGATGTAAAAAATTACTTACAGTAATTTGAAAAATGCCCCAAGCTAAGAACAAGTCTTTTTGTTGGCCTTCAAGTTTCATATCATCTATGTGTGTAGCTAAAGGTTCTACGTATTCTGTAGCTAAATATAAAAATTTCTCAGTTTCACAGCTATCTAAAAAATGTAAAAGGCTAGGGTGTCTCATAGTCTTAAGTTTCTTGAGAGAGGCCTTTGCTACGTCGAACATAGTCTCCGAATTCTTCTGCACGTCGAACAAGAATATAGACACCTCATCCTGCGTTCCCCTTTTCTTGCCCTTGTGCAAAGACCACACAGTCTTGTCTTCTAAGCCACGAATTGGATCACCCACTTCATAAGGAAAATCCTTTGTAGGATCTCGCGAGAAAAATGACCACATATTGCGCTTAATATCAACAGTAACTTTCAACTGGAATACATAATTGGTATTACGGCCCGCTATTTAATATTTCAATAAATAAGGAACGTTGCTCTAATATAAAGTTATTTGTTTTTAATTATAACACCATTTAAATATCTGATAAACATTTACGAGAAAAATAAGAATAAATGATGGACGTGAGTGAAGTGATGACAAAACTCAACTGACAGATCTCTTTTTATTCTTAATTTGTCACTTCATCTGACTATGATCTAAGCCAATCAGCATGTTATACAGTCCTATTGGGCTTTTATAGTGGTATCTGGAACAGCTCGGATACTGATTCTGACGTTTATCAACTTTTATCACAAGATTATTTATAGGTTATGTTATGAAATAAAATAAAGATTGTTTCTCCTCTATCTTCCTTCTATATCTTTAAAACCGGAAAAAATAGTTTAGTGCCGTGACTATCTAATTATCATGTCGAAATCAGTAGCAAGATTAAAATCTATGAAAAAAGTAGCTGATAAAATTGATCATTCTTCTAAATTAAGAACTAATATTCCTGCTGGTATGGCTGCTGCCGGCCCTCCTCTGGGACCTATGCTTGGACAGGTAACGATAGATCCTTTTCAGGAAAGTAACAAATGAATTCAGTCGCTTATTAATTTACAAAATTTCAGCGAAACATTAATATTGCTGCGTTTTGTAAAGACTTCAATGAACGGACAGCTAACATTAAACCTGGTATACCACTGCCAACAAGAGTCAAAGTTAACTCAGACCGATCCTACCAACTTACCATTCATCAGCCTCCAGCCAGTTATTTTCTAATGCAAGCTGCGGGGATAAATCGGGGTGCCATGGAGTCCAGTAAGTTTGCTTTATATTTTTATTATTTAAACCTATATCATGGTCCCATATGTGTATTATCTTGTAGTAAAGGAGCACATTCTGCTAATTGCATGTTTGTTTGTGAAACAAATATAATCTTTATTGCAGGCAAGGAGATTAGTGGTAAAATAACACTGAAGCATTTGTATGAAATAGCCAAAATAAAGCAACAGGATCCACCCCTTGAGTGGAGGTCATTGGAAGAAATCTGCACCATGTTAGTTGCTACTGCCAGAACTTGTGGGATTGAAATTGTCAAAGAATTGGATGCTAAGGTAATATTGGGTAGTTAGTTACATAAAAACAGTATTTTAATTGGATATGCAATTATTAGTAGTTGCAATACTGAAGTGCCTGCTGGCAGCCCATGTCTCTGGGCTTCTCTCTTGCACTGGCCTTTTTCAAGTAGCTTAAATAATTATATTTTATTTTATGAAAATCAATAGGAATGGAATTGACGGTGGAAAGGAGAAACCCTTTAAGCGACATGATGGGCGAAATTGAGTTATATAAATCATTGGAATCTCCTTTTTTTTCTGCGTCTTTTGAACCGGGTTACTCAATTTCGCCCATCATGTCGATTAAAGGGTTTCTCCTTTCCACCATCGGAATGATTCAAAATAATAATTAGCTTTGTAACTTATTTTAGGAGTATGGAGAATTCTTGGCTGAGAGGAAGCAGGCTGTAGAAGACCAAAAGAAAATGTTACAAGAAAAGAGGGAAGCCAAAATGTTAAGGACAGCATAGTTTCTTTCTGGTAGTTGCATTAGTGATTTGTTATGCATTGATATTTAAATATAGAATTCACATAGTCAAGCAGTTTGTTTGGTATTTACTGCAATTTAATGTTCTGTTTTTAAAACCAGTTTAACTTTTATTTACCGGTCATGTGCTAGTCATACTCTGGTGGTTCTGTACCACCTGACTCGCATTTGGTTATAATTATTATTTGTTGTTTTTCTTTTGGATTACAGTTTTGATGATAGAACATAAAAAATGTATGAACCTAGAGCTTATTATTTAACTTGTTATTTTTTTGTTAAAAATTTGCTTTTATAACAGATATTCTGTAATGAGAAACAGCCTGCTATCTACTTGTATTATTGGGTATGAAACCCCGAAATGGTGTAGGTATGGTAAGTTCCAAGTGTTTGTAAATGGTTTTTAAAATAATTTTGGAAATGAAATGCATATTGTAGTAAAATATAATATATTGTTCAACATTCAGAGAGTAATAAGGGGTTTACTCCCTGGCACAAATTATCTCCGGTGAACTAAAAAGTATTTTTTTTGATATGGCTTCTTCCATCAGCAATTCAGCAAGTAAGTACCCTGTTGGAGTCGCCTAAACCACCTGTCTCAACATCACCACCATGTCATAAGGTACAAGTTAAGTAAATAATAAATTATTGACCCTCCAAACACTCAATCAAAATAATACAATTACAAATCTGAAACCTTGTTCAATTTCATACTTGATCAACCAGTATGAGAAGTCAAGATGTACACAATTGTACAACTGGTAACAATAAAATAAAATAAAGCCTCTAAATTACATAATGATACTTTGTTAAGTTACAGGATGAAAGCTATCTTACATAATTATACAAATGCAGCAGTCCAAATCAAAAGGATATCATAACCATATATGAAAACTATTTTGATTTGGGCAGCCACAAATATCCTACATTTATAAACAGTCTACCAGGTTCAATTACAAACTAAATATCAAAAAAATAAACAACACATTTAACAACCTTGTACTTAAATACTTTTGAAAGGGTATCAGGTAGCAACCATCCAGTCAGTCAAATCACCTTGATAAGTTTAATCTAGGGTTTACCCTTGTTTCACCAACACTTATTTCATAGGACATATTAATTCGCAGAATTTTCGATTCATATAAAGTTATTTTCTGCTGAACCCGTGTTGATTTTAGGTTATCTTATGATGGTTTCAAGTTTAACTTAACCTACGTCAATCATGTTTAACATAATCTGAACTCGACACGGGTTCAGCAGAAAATAGCTTTCTATGAAACGAAACGTTCGTTGTCGGTGAAACAAGGAGACACCCTAATCTAGTAATAGAACAAAAACCTACTTACCTCCTAAAAGTTTGTATCACATTGATAAAGTGGCCATTGTATGCATACGGTCCAAGTCAATACTATTAAAAATACAAAAAAAGCTAAGCCCCGTACACATTCCTACCATATAAAAAAATATCTAATAGCTCTAATAATTTCTTTATACAAGTCTTCAAAAAATAAACTATAATCATCTCTCTGCTTTCACAACTCAGATCTCATAAATCCAGGCTTACATTATTTCAAATTGCAACAGATGTGGATGGTAACATGCTCTGGACATTAAAAAATAAATACATTTTCACAAAAGAAAATATATTTACATTCTAAACCTAATTTTGTACTTAAAGGAATCGTGAATGTGTGCTTACTCACAATCTAACGGGACCTGAAAATACCTCAGCCTTTAGAGATCTCTTCTTTATCCTATTAGTGGTAAAGGTCAGATATTATCTTAGTCCCAGTGCATTTGTATTGCCTCACAGCCCCGGATCTACGTTTTTTCCGAACCGGGTCAGAACTAAAGTGGTGCCCCCTTTCCTCCAGCTCCAGCATTATGAATGAAACAAGATTTTTTTTCTTTAAACATGCACTTAGTGCCCCTCAAATTGCCGCCAGGGGCAGAATCATCCAGTTACCCCCGACCTAGACCCGGGGCTGTTGCTACATTACATGAGGTGAGCTATATGTATAATTATTGTACAGTTTCTATTTAAAAGTAGGAAATAAACGTTGAGTGTTGTACAGCGGAATGTGATGATGTTTACCCTATCAGGGAAGACTAAATCACAAATTCTAGAAATTACATAGAGTTAGGGATACTAAATCACAATAATGATGCGTTCCAACGACGGTTAAAAAAACGGGAAAACTTTTAACTTAAATTTGAGCTATGCATGTTCTATTTACTTACATGTATTTGGCATTTTGGCCAGTGCGTTTATTTGTATTATTTGTACCTAATTGGCAAAACCCCTAAATATTATAATTTGTTGCAACCCATTTGTCACCTCATGTTATGAAAAATAATAGTTACTTCACTAGGAAAATAACCGCTCGGTTAATTACCATGATGAAATACCAGTGTAGTTGGAAGATAAAATATAGGTACTTATATACTTATGGGTAATAATTTGACTAACATAATATGTTGAATAGGGTACTCGCAAGTCTTGCAAGTTATTTTCAACATACTCAATTATAGTTTAGCAGATGATCATCGACTCGACACATCGCATAACAAGTTCAAGAAGTTATAATGTCGTCAACAAATGTTGACGTTGTCAGGAGCGCCAATAGACCGCTTTAGTTTAGGGGAGTTTGGAAGCACCTCTGGTAACTCTGTCACGTTATCAATGGTGAAGTCTGGCAGATCTGATGACTCTTCATCCTTTTGGAGTGGGATCCACACTGTGCCTCCCAACTCAGCCTCTATACCACCCTGCAATTAAAATTAAATGTCCAGTTAGGAACCTGTAGGGTACCTAATAAGTACCTAATTTGAGGAGTTGTTCCTTGACTGAAACATGTAGATTATTTCTTAGAAGAGTTTTTAATCAAGTTGTTACGTTATGGCGTGTGCTCTTTGTCATTTATTTTATACATCCAAATGCATCTGGCCAGATTAGAAATAGACTTTATGTATGATCGTCCCACGACGGGTAAATACAAATCGCTAGATGTCACTTAAGCTTGGGACATGTCATGTTATCATCATTAGCCTATTTTTAGCACGTCTATTGATGCACGATTCTCGGCTGAGAATTTGCTGTTGGCACATATAAAGTCTACTAATTTGTAACCGGAAACACTTAAGAGGATTGTGAAACTGAAAATTTTCATACAAAATGCTATAACGTTTCCTTCCCCTTAAACCTAGTCCGATATACAGGGTGTAATGCAAGTCGAGTGCCAAATGAAAAGGGTGGGTAGCTAGGGTTACTTGCAACACGTTTTGGGCCAATTATCAATCATCCTGCCCACGGTGTTTTATTAATATTTTTTTTTAATAAAATCTCGGTATCTTCCAAAAGTTGACCATTTTGTTTACCTATCTTTTTTTTTTAAATGTGACAGCACAAAAGTATTTATATTTTTTTTATCTCTAATGTATGCGTATTCTAATGAAATGTTATTTTTATTCATATAGTAAACTATTAAAAAAATATTAGCCGACAAAGTGTGAAGGACAGAAAATAAAAATCGTCAAGGTCAACTTTACGGCACAATTAAAAAAAAAGTAGACGCTCCTCAGATCTTCCAACATCATAAAAACTTCTCCAGTTCCTGACCATTCTTACGGTATACCACATGTCTAGAATCACGTTCAGTTTTTCGGCAAAATATGGTTTCAATCTAAAATGGTGGGTTACATTACCTAGTACTTCTTTGAAACTACCTACTTGAAAGTAAGGTTTGATAAATGAATTGAGACAATTTTTTTACTAATAATAAAAAAACATAAAATAGTCATCAAAAATTATTAAAAACCTAACAATAGTTATTCATTTATTTCAATAACTAAGTATACGATAGGTACGCAAGTTACGACCAAAAATAACGTTTTTTTTTTACTTTATTGCATGGTAAACTACCTATGTAATTGAAAAATACACTTAATAAAAATGAAAATTAAAAAGTTATTTGCGCGGGGAAACATTTAACTAAACAGAGATAAGAATTATTTTAATTTTATTGTTGTTATCGACATTTATTCACATGGTTACATACAGCAAGAAGAAGAAGAATACGCTGATATTTTAGTAGCTTACGGCAGAGCTATTGTGTGGCCCGAGAAGCAAGAAGAATTTACCAGTAATTAGAAACAATTGTATCCTGAGGGGCTAGACAAGATGCATTACGCTAACCAGCGTTTCTATTCGTTACGTTTTTAAACCAATCGCATCACTTGTAGATGACGTGATACGAAAAGTCACGTGATCTACCAGTGACGTGATTGGTTTAAAAACGAAGCGATTAGAAACGATAGTTAGCGTAGTGCATCTTGTCTAGCCCCTCTGGTAGACGGTTACCTAGTCGTAACTTGCGTACCTATCGTATACTTAGTTATTGAAATAAATGAATACTATGTTAGGTTTTTAATAATTTTTGATGACTATTTTATGTTTTTTTATTATTAGTAAAAAAATAGTGTCAATTCATTTATCAAACCTTACTTTCAAGTAGGTAGTTTCAAAGAAGTACTAGGTAATGTAACCCACCATTTTAGATTGAAACCATATTTTGCCGAAAAACTGAACGTGATTCTAGACATGTGGTATACCGTAAGAATGGTCAGGAACTGGAGAAGTTTTAATGATGTTGGAAGATCTGAGGAGCGTCTACTTTTTTTTAAATTGTGCCGTAAAGTTGACCTTGACGATTTTTATTTTCTGTCCTTCACACTTTGTCGGCTAATATTTTTTTATTAGTTTACTATATGAATAAAAATAACATTTCATTAGAATACGCATACATTAGAGATAAAAAAAATACAAATACTTTTGTGCTGTCACATTTAAAAAAAAAGATAGGTAAACAAAATGGTCAACTTTTGGAAGATACCGAGATTTTATTAAAAAAAAATATTAAAAAAACACCGTGGGCAGGATGAGTGTTAATTGGCCCAAAACGTGTTGCAAGTGACCCTAGCTACCCCCCCTTCTCATTTGGCACTCGACTTGCATTACACCCTGTATGTACCTACGTTCCCATTTCTTTAGAGTTGTCTCTATCGACTCTATCCAATACATATTTTCTTAGAAAGGAAATCGTACAGCCTAGTTGTCCATAATCTCTACAAAAGACTTATTCAAAAATCGTGAAAATCTGACTTGTTAAGACTTGGGGTCTTATAGATAATAAAATAAAAATCGTAGATGGTGCAAATAAGCTTTTATAATCAAAATTCCACAAATTTGTAGGAATTAATTATTAAATGTAATAAAAAAGTTGTGAGACGAAAGCGATGCGAGTAGGAGCGGCAGAGGGACGAAACTTCACCGAAACTAGTTTAGCTGCGTACCGCCCGCCCTCGCCTCACCACTTTTACTCGTAGCGGCAACATAAGGGGTCAGAAACTTTATGCCCGGAGCTAAATTAGTGTGGATAATTTTTGACAGCTGTGCTATTAGGACATTCACTTCACAATCCTCTAAGGGCTGATTTTTCAATCACCAGATAAAACTATCCGTCAGTTAAATATGTTACTATCCTTTTCTGAAGTCATATGAAAGAAAAGGACGGAGCTAAAATTTACCTTCCGGATTGCTTTATCTGGGGATTGAAAAATCAGCCCTAACTCTTATAACATGCATGACGCATAATAATGTGTGGCGTCATACCTACATCTCAAACATAAAATAGTAAGTACAGTCACGAGATTTAATTTGGTACCCACCTTAGGTCCAAAGTCAATCTGACATACTACAACAATAAGGTTGAGTTTCCCAAAAAGTTACACATGACTTGACATCTCTAATGATGATATTGACAACTTCAAGCATATTTTTCTTGAAATGGGTCCCAAATTAACGCTCGTGACCGTACCTAGTGAAGAGAGTAGAATGGGTTAAGTAGTTTAGATTAGTCACCATAATATCGGTTTCGAGTTTGTCGCCAACCATGATGCAGTTGCGCGGCTCGACGTTGAGCAGCTTGCAGGCCTCGAGGAAGATGTGCTGGTCGGGCTTCTCCCAGGGAAGGTCGCCCGACACGAGCACGCAGTCGAAGTACTTGCGCAGCCCGAGCCGCTCGATCTTCTGCCACTGGGCGCGCGAAGGCCCGTTCGTGATCAGACCCAGAAGGTAATCCGCCCTGTACCACATTCATTCAACCGCCTTTCGTTATTGCGAGCCCGAGGCAACAATGCTGAAACTCAGCACACGGTAATGTTTAGCAAATGGTCTTGCACGCGAACATGCCACGTTTCCAAAATAGCAAAGTTTATTGCCGTTTCATTTTGCGCCGTGCAAGAGCATTTAATGAGCTGAAATGACACATGAATTATTATTTCACGCACAATTTATAGCATCTATAAATTACTCATGAAAACACAGGTTATAATGTCATGTTTTGCAACGTAAACTAGTTAATTATAATGCAAACACGGCCCATTTACGGCTTCTGGATCGTTTATTTTGTTGTATAAACAAGACACTAGTTATAAAGACATAGGGTTGCAACTATAAAGATATTTAAAATATTTCACATGTTACTAAAAACAGCTATAAGCACTGAATCTTGAGATGAAATCAAGTACTTAAGTAATAACGTTCAAAAATATCTTCATAGTTGTTATGAAATTGTTGAGGTATGGTGTTACCTTCGCCATGATGTACTCCCTCATATATTTTACAAATACAATTCAAACCTAAGGGTGGCGCACGCGGCGCCCGAGTATAGTCACTCGATGAGCAACAACTGAACTGTTGAAAAACAAGTAATTAATTAGCAACATGCGCTTAAAGTCAGCACGACACGTTTGGGAAGGCATCTTGTACGGTCTTTCATTATACTTTATTCAAATAATAATTATGTCTTCCCAACACTTCGGTGCTGACTTTATCGTGGTAGATTCTAGAATCATTTAATAAGTGCTCTGACATCCATAGTATTATGTGGCTTGCGTCTGAGCGCATTACGCCAAACATCTGCATGCTTGATGGTACTCTCTGAAAATGATAGTTAAAATGATTTATGTTGATTAAACACGTGTAGGTACCTTAGTGATTCAGACTAAGTAGATACCTACAGATCAGTTATACACCACATAACACCATGCAAAATTTACATCAGATTTACCTCCGTGATCCTGAGATTGTTTAACGAGTTTTTAAGAACATTATTCCAAAAATATGCACTTGATCTTTCGGTATTGGTAACGCCATTAGCCAATCCAACTCACCTATGACGTCAACAGTACGTACCATCAATTTTGATACAAACCGTTTGTTGAGTTAAGTGCGCAGAAATTCTATTTGCGCAAGGTGGTTCTCAGAATAACGTCGGTGCACCATACATTACATTGACTATCTCTTTGTTTATAGTTGGTAATAATATTGTGCGTAGTTAAATTAGTCAAACATTACGCTATCGCAATATTTAGGTAACAACATAACAAAGAAATCGCCTCATTAACATCACAAATTATATAATGAACAAGATGAGCTAATATAATTATATCATGGAGAAATAATGTTTATCAACGAAGTCAAAAGGCGTCTAGCTTATCTGTAACATTGAATATTTCTGCATAATATAAATAAAATTACACAGTATCGAAAATAACTTACCTCAACGTCTCTAGTAGATGAATAACATCGGGCGTTAGACACAAATAGTGAAATCTCAATTTTAACCATTCGGTAGATATATTTTCTGGAACAAGAAAAAAGTTCAAAATATTATAACGTATAACATTATAATCGGCGTGGAAACCGAAGTGAGTCAGGTCAAACGTGACTCCGTTGCCTTGAGTTAATAATAGTCGTGGAAAATCACGGCGATGCTGGAAAATGCGTCCGATGGAAACATTTTCCAGTTGACATCGCTGTTATACCCGTAAACAAGATAAACGTGATCACGTGAAGATCACAATGTAGGGTGATGGAACCAGTAATGGATAAGGCACCAATAATGGACACTTGATTCTTATTTTACAGAAGATAAGGGTTTTCATTTGTATTACAACAATCAATTTATGAGCGTATGAAATTTGAATTAAGAGTGATGTGTCCATTAGTGGTGCCTGTCAGCTAAAAGTGTCCATCACGTCACCCCACTTGTAAATAAGTCGATTTTATCAATAAATTAAATAATAATAACGAAATTTAAGTTTAGAAGAGAACTCTAAGTGTAGGTGCTTGTTTTTAGGTTACGAAACAAATAAATCAGAATAACGCTTGGCCATCAAGGACTTCCCTTTGAACGAAATTCATTGTTCAACAAACTTTGTAAGAATGGGTCAAAGTTTGTTTACCTTCAAGCAGTATGAGGCCCTTCGTATGTAGGTAGGTAGGTAAATGAGAAACCTGAGAAATGCCCAAGTTTTTCAGCGGGAAGCATAAATCAAACGCAAAACATTGACTCGGAATTAAAGAAAATGTACGTGTGTCCTGCTTAAAGTAAAGCGTTATTAATTGTAAGTTTTTTTTAAACATGTTTTTTCACTAGAAACCTACGAAGTAAAAACTTCTAGAGTTTTTATTATTTTTCATCTTTTGGCCTTGAGCCTTGAGCCGTTCGAAAAGCATTCGTGTCACAATTGAATTTTGGAAATGGCAAAATACATCTGCCTAAGTATATAATTAAAATCGGTAAACGCAACGTATTTGATATTAAGCAAAAATAGGTACCGATATCAATTACATAATATTAGTCAGCATTGGTTCCATCGCATTCACACTAGCTTGTAAGTATATCACTGTTTACAAAATCCCATAATAACCTATTCGCGTGGGGGCGCATGCGTCTGATGAAACTGTTTACGTAAATGATGATGGAGATAAAAAAAATACGTTGTAGTGGCTTCGGTCTCATAACATAACTCATAACAACCTACCTACTTTAATCATTATTGCTCAGTCATAATCCCAACTCTTTGTCCTGTTTATACCTAGGTAGGTACCTACAATTCATTGTGCTTACACCTACTAACACCACGCGCCTCAAAGACCTGGACAGGTGCCATATTGTGCACATAATGAACTTTCCCGTCCACCTAGTAGGACTGCTAGCAATGCTTCATTGGTCAGGACTGTTATCCAAATCATTGCCTCAAAATCTGGCAACGATGGGACTTTTAAAGGCCGTAAATTTTGAAAAAAGGAGATGCTGTTATATGTAAACTTGGCAAGATGCTAACGATAGATAAGATTACCCTTGTGTAGAATGAATCACGAAGTAGTATTCATTGTTAATAGGTAATTTACTTTGAATCTTTAGCACCGTAAAAGACTTTTACAAAATTAGTACCTAATTAGCGGCCTGCACACGTAAAGTTCGGACCGCGGGAAACGCCACGCGCCGTTCCAATCTTCGTTCCGAACCGTACGTGTAAATGCATCTGTAATAGTAAAAAAAATACGGTTCGGAACGAAGATTGGAATGGCGCGTGGAGTTTCCCGCGGTCCGAACTTTACGTGTAAAGGCCGATTTTCGTACACTCTATGTGGCGTCTTTATTATATTTTAATTACGATAGGGCGCTGAATAGGTTAAATCGTAATAGCCAATTGGCAGTAGGATACAAACAAAAGTCATAAGTCAATGATACATGTAGTAGGTAGGTACATGTAGTTAATATTATATTTATAGAAAATCGTGTTGTAATCCTCATCATGTCATCAGCGCGGTTTTTTCCAAAATACATTTTAATAGGTATAGGTAGGTACCTATTTTTGATTACTCGTACGAAGTTCGATACTTAACGACTGCCGTCACCTAAATTAACTTTTAATAACTGCTACCTAATGGCGAATTTGTATTTGTACCTACTTACTGTGTATGCAACACCGAATAATTAATAATTTTGTTACTTGTCCACTTTTATTGCGGTTTTTTTCTTTCTTTTTGTTTCGTTTATGTTAGTTTAAGTAGTGTGTGTGTGCTATGTGTGTGTACCTAATCTTCTGTGGTTTCACTGGATGCAATGGTTCCAACGGAAGACCAGCGCTGGTTTTTAACGCCAGCATAACGCTGAGTTGGAACCATTTCGTGACAACAGGTATTTTGTCTATAGATGTCAGTGTTTTTCTTTCTTTCTTTCTCTCATAAAACTAGGTATGTTAATAAAATACTTACTGGCGATATGCCTATAGTTCTTAGGTAGGCAGTTGCGCCATAAGTGCGTGGGCCACTCGTCAATGGCGAAGGAGTCGTCATCAGGACGCGCTCTGAAGGCTCGCAGGAAGTTAGAGGCGCTCTCCGCGGCTGCTTCACGAGGCAGGCCGTACTGGTGCTCCAGGATATCTACGAGCTATAACACAACACAAATTAGGTACTAAACGAATGGAGTAAGATAGCTAACTTGGAATTTGGATTTACAATCTTAAGATTCCGTCGGAAATAGTACACTGAAGGGCTAGCATAGCACATGTTGTCCGCGACTTGTTTGTCGCTCGGATCTCCCTTTCAATCTCCAATCCATTATCTTGCTAAACAACATTTCACAAACATTATCATTTTGCAAAACGCTTTTTTCCGAAACTGTAAATATTTCAGGATTTATCTCAGGACCATCTTGTAGAACCAAATAGGTTAAGTTAGGTTAGTTTTATAAAAATCCGGAAATATTTACCTACAGTTTCGGAAAAAGGGTGTTTTGCAAAATTATATTTTTATGACATGAATCAATTTGTGGATCGTTTTTTAGCTCTTTATGGTAAAGCAGTGCACTGCAATATGTACTGCGTACAGCGAAAAATTAAATAAGAAAAGTAGTAATATTTGCGCCTATTTAAATTTGTTAGTTAGCTACGCAGTTTGCTGTCCTTGACGAAATGCGTTGCCAAGTATACTATAAAGCAATGACTGTATGCGAGTCATTTCTTATCTTACGCTTACAATGAAATAGGTACCAAAGTGAACGCTGCTTGCCGATAGGGTTAGCTGGTACCTAGAATATCCTATGATGATGGCGATCCGGATAGACACTGCGCGCTAAGTGATGCTCATTACCTACCAGTGGGCTTAGTATGCTACGCGAGATTTACTGTCATATTTTACGTCATACATATGAAAATAAGAAAATATGACATAACATCACACTTTAAGATGCTTAGTAATAAAAGGAGTCAATTCACACAAAATACACTTTTATATAGAGGATATGGAATAGACACACCGTGCTATGTCAAACTTGCCGGAAGAAAAACTCTGATTTTTAAACATTAAACTTGATTTGAAAATTAAAAAACTGCTAATTATTTATTAATTTCGTTATTATTAGTGACTTAAAGCAAATTAAATCAGCTTACTTTCACAGCATACGAAACTGAAAAATTCTAATAACTGTGGTTGTGGTATCGAAAATGGTGAACCGGGTACCGCATTTCCAAAATATTGAAAAGTTGATATATCTCGTTATCCGTGCGACTTTTAGGTACTTAGTATGATTTATCATATTATTTTCAACAATCCGGAGCTAAGTCCACTATATCCCGGACACCCTGTAGAAGGAAAGTGTCATACAATAACCGCGGTAGTTTACTTAGTAGGTAGGAAGGTAAAAACATCCAAAACAAAAAACCTTGTGCGTCAATTTCAATGTAAGACACCTACCTACCTACCTATTGTATTGTATAGGTAAACCCAATTCTAAGAATACTTATTAAATCACGTAGTTTCCTCTGTGGATTCACGCTATGACCCCGTCTACCTACATCTCTTTCAAATCCTTCCTTATCTTACTATAGGTACCTTGCTTACTATGCAATGCTTCTATGCTAGTAATTTCACCCGTTTTCTTATCCCCACATCGGAACACAACAATGCGAACACTACTGCTTCGCGGTAGTTTAAAGGATAAGATGTTGGTAGTGATCCGGACGGACCCTGCACAACTTCCCCTTCGACCACCACCACTAAAGTAAGTACCTATATACCTACTTTTATCATGGAAATACCAATAGTCCAGAGGGAATAGCGATATATAACTAAGGGTGTTACCAGACCAATCGATCGATCGTCGATCGACGGTATCGATCGATGGTAGAATGGATTAGTTGACGTCGAACGATAGTTCCTACCAGACCAATCGAACGATTGTCAATCGACGGCATCGAAATAAATGTTTTAAAAAACAAAAAAACCGCCTTCAAAAACGCAAAAAATAACTTCTACTACTAGGTACTTAGTAGTAGGTACCTATCCTATTAGGTTAGTCCAACTGAAGTCGGCTTTTTGTTGAAAATATTGTGGTCGCCGACTTCAGTCAGACTAACCTAATAGGATAGGTACCTACTACTAAGTACCTAGTAGTAGAAGTTATTTTTTGCGTTTTTGAAGGCGGTTTTTTTGTTTTTTAAAACATTTATTTTATTTTACACTTTTTAGTGATCATAATAAGCTTATGTAGTCCCACTTCTTAGTTGATATATGAAACTTTAAGACATTTCAAGCTCGCCGCAAGCAACGCCGCGGGAAAATCATAGTCATTTTAAAACAATTAAATGTGCTTCGTTGTAGTCGCTCAACTATCTTAATCGAGATATCTTATCGCCACCCTTGAAATCGGTACCGTTGAGGAGTTCCGGTGGCCATCTGTGGTCTTCATCATCAGTTCCGCTTCACCAAGTGACACTTTCTGAATGCAAATGCTACAATTGTTACTAAAAATACTAAAATCGCTATATGTTTGCATACAATATTTGAGGAGTTCCCTCAATTCCTCACTGATCCCTTCATCAGATTCAGATTTGCTGACAATGGGACCACCTCGGAAGTATACTCTATCAAACCAAAAAAGAATTTTTAAAATCGGTCCACAATTGGCGGAGTAATCGGTGAACCCTTAAGCGCGGACGGATTCACGGGCAAAACCTAATAGGTAATAAATGACACTAGGTAGTTAGTATTTATTGATTTGTTAATGGGTTTTCCCTACCTACTGTTAATTTACTGCGGAATAGTCATCAGGGATGCTAGGTATCTAATTCAATTATCTATGCAAAACGAAAACATGGGTAAAGATCGTCTCTGTTCAAGATGATGTACTTAAACGAAGAACTAAATAGGTATAGTTAGGTACTTAGTACTTATCTAACTAGCCTACTTTAAATACGCACTAAACTGACTCACTGAGCTTTATCTGTTTCGTAAGACAATGTCACAGTCATTGAACTAGGCAGTTTATTATCTTTAAACCCGTGCCAAAATACATATCTATGACTAATTAAATTCCTTCCTCATGAGATTCTATACATTACCAGATGGCAGTGTTTGAGACAAGTATTTAGTGAGAATAGGGAAACCTACAAAAAGGTGGTACGAGGACTAGGAGGTAGGTTTTCTTTATTTTGATACTTATTGTATATTGTGTGGTACCTAGGTACTATTTAACAATAGAGAGTGGGACGTCCCTGTGAGAGCTATCACACCTAAACCTAGCCTTCCCTGAGGTCTGATCTCGTTTCCATTATTTAGGGTTAGCCTAGGTCTAAAGGCGTTGCATTCGTTCCAGCCATGGCTCCCTGCTCCACCCCTGGGTCCTACAGATATCTACTTCATGGACAATTTCATACAAGCTGTCGTTTTAACACTTTCTAAAAGGAAGATGATTTGACCTGGGCCTTCTCTTATTAACTGAACAATAAATGTTACTTTAGCAATATAGGTAGATGCAAGATGGGGAGTCAACGTCTTTATTCTAGAGGTGCTAATAAAAGACTTCTGGTAGGTATGAAAATTACCACCAGTATTAAAATGTCTTGATGTCGGTGGATGGCACGTTTAAAGGGATAAATACGGAAGCCATTCTCCCGGAATAGCTTCAGGTCAACGTTCGTCGGAGTGGTCCGCGGCTGCGTTCACTCACCTGTTATTTGGCACAGCTTCCTAACCGAAAGATGATACCGCCTTTAATCACTGACATTGCTACTTGTTTATGAGCATCAATAGTCTAGAAAATCTGAGAAAAGCTTGTTCGGAGATTTTACATTAAATTAATTGCACCTTGGGTAGTTATTTGAAAATACTGTAGGGGAGTATATTATTATTATTATTAATATAAATTTGGAATAATCCCTGGTCTATAAATTTTATTATTACCTAATGTTATAGTAATTTAAGTTATTTAATGCGACCAATGATCTTATTTTGACTGGAGTCTACCTACAAACCAAACACTGGGCTAGTAATAAAATTTTAGGCACAGAATATACATATAATAGCACTACACTACATAATGCTTGTGTCATTAAAATACTAGTTAACATCATTCTAATACTATGAAGTATAATACCTAGATGTAAGTAGGTAGGTGGTACAGTCTGCTTTATAAGTAGCAGCACACTTTAGTATCTTATCACTTTAATGCCTTTGACAGGTAAGTCTAGCAGTTCAAATATGATGTAAAAGTGACAGCACTAATGTGCAGCTACTTATCAGGCTGACCGTATCTAATCTAACTATGTAATTTAAGCCAAAATAAAAATATGAAATTATTGAATTCAGGTTTTATTACTTCCACATTTATAGTTTTATTGAAACAGTTTTGTGAATCTCTTAGTACACTGTTGCAGCTAAAGAAACAATATTACTAGCGAAACATAAAAATGCTTTATCTTATATACATAGTATTATGTAACTATACAAAATCACAACGAAGAAAGGGACAGTATTTTACAATTCAAAATTAAGTACCATTAGTATAAAAAAAATATGAGAAGTGTCTAACTAATAAGAAATAAAGTTATTAATTTTATATTTATTAATTATTTATTAGTCACCAAATAATAGTTTGCCCAGTTCCATTAACCGATGATTTCTGCACATTTTCAATGCACCTGCCTTCTTCAGGACAGGTATGACAGTATCATTCGAATCAACTAAGCGACAAAGGAAGTCTTCAAACGCTGACTTAACATTGGCTGGGAGTGTTCCAACCTTTACTTTAGCTAGCATTACTACAATGCCCTCTGCCCACCCACTCTCAATAGCAAATTCTGATATCCAGGGCACAATGGTCAAAACTCCACTCATGGTTTGCATGCCCAGGAACCATAGATCAGCTATTTCTCCCCAGTTTTCTTTATAACTCATGGCAACAACAAGTGCTGTGGGATCATTTGATTCATCAACATTGTAGGCATCCCAAAGGAACCTAATTGTGGACTGGATATATCTACAGATAGAGAAATCATTCTTTTTCACCTTACTAGCCTGCTGTTTGAGTAAAAGAAGCCCAAGCACAGCCAAATGTCCGTACAAAACTAGATTTTCAGGAATATTTTTCAACTCTGGCAAATTGTTAAATATAAACTTCAGCAGAGTGTTAAAAAGAGCGCTGTTGTCAACAATTTTTGGAGCAAGCACAGTAAGGTTCATGAAAATGTTACAAAGGCTGACCATAGCTGCCCTAGAGTCCTTCATGTCTTCTAATACGCTAGGGTCAATTTCAGGTTCCGGTTGTGTTTTTACTTTGCCCCTCTCTGATTTGGGTACAGGGGGTTTTACATAGTGTACTATTGACCAGTGAAAATTAGTAGCTTCATAAAGAATATCCTCTTGTTTCAAGTTGAACATAATATCTCTGGCTTTATCTTCTACAGCCAAGTGACAAAGAGCTGGCAGCATCAAGCGCAGCAAATCAACTTGACCCATTAATGTTGATTCAGTATCCATTGGCTCTCCTTCAGATTTGTTTTTCTCTGATAGTTTTCTTGACCGATAAGCATGAAAGGAGTCATTAGCAAGGGAGAACATAAATGGAAGTAAGGCATATATTTGTTCCCTCATTGCTGTAGTTTCTTGTGCAATCCATGCAAACAGCACTCTTACCATGGCACAAACAAATACCTTTTCAGCATCTGGAAGTTTGTCTCTGTTCTTATCATTGGATACTTTGCCCAGTATAGATACTATGGCATTGAATGCTCCCTTAAGGCTTGTGTAAACAGATTGTTTCTCCTTTTGTTCCAAGTCTAGCTGGTCCGTAGCCATGTAGTTGACAGATAACTCCAATACGATAAAACATGCTGTGACTAAGTCAGCATTAGCAAAAGCTTGTTTGAAACTCCTATCATCTAACTGCATCCTTACTTCTATCGCACAAAGCTGCAGTAATAACAGGAAGAATTTCTTAGGATTCTCTTCATCATTAAAAGTCCACTCGATCCCGAGTAGATCCACAATATTGGCTGCTAGCTTCAAAGCAGGGTCACGCTGGTTTTTCCCAATCTTACTGGTAAGAATGTCATGCAGAGCTTTGTAAATACTCAAAGGCCAAGTTTCTTCAGAAGATGAAGGTACTACTGTACTTTTGTTGCAACTGTACAAAAGAGCACTCAGTATTGTGGCCAATTCAAACTTCCTTTCCGACTGATCAGTAGCAAAGTCTAGTGAAATTTTGTTCACCAAAGCATGGAAAGGTTTGGGGTCGTTTCCCCATGCCTCGGGACCATACCTGCTGACTAATTTCACAAGAATATTAAGAGCTTCATCTGTTTGGAAGCTTTGATGAGAGTAGATCTCCGACATTTTAGTTATGGCACCAACTTCAATGAGTGCTTTTTGTCCCGCTTGTTGTTCAGCAATGCACTGAAGACATGTGTAAGCTTCGCTGATGATAATGAGGTTGTCATCATAGTCATCATTGTCGGAGGTCTGTACAATGTCCAGGAACACTGGTATGTTAGAGAGCATATCGGGGTGTACAGCAAGTTCTGGCTCATTGCAGAAGCATGTGAGTACAGAGAGTGCAACGGATTTGTACACATTAGGGGGGCAATCATCATCTATGCTGGCATTGGTCAGCAGTTTCTTCAGGAACTGGAAGCCGATGGCCTCAAATAGCGCCTTCTTAGCGTTTGCGTTGCAATCTTTACCTTTCACTAATTTCGTCACCATGAAAAGTGCGGCGAACTTCTCTGTGTCGCTTTTCGCGGACTTCAGTATTAGAACGCATTTCTTAATTGGCTCCGATATATCACCCATTGTCACAAAACACTTTTGGCGAACACAATGCGTCGCGGTTCGCGCTCCACTAAAACCCACTGAGAGCCAACAAGGAGCCGCACGCCGTTGAATTTCAGACCGACTCGATCTACATCACGTTTAAATTTAGCTCGAGTTCTCTACCAAACTATCTAAATCTGGACGTAGAGCTCACGATCTCCAACCAAGAATTATCCTATTTATAAACATACATACTGACTGGAACGTAAGCGATCAACACGCGGTTGCAATCAGCGAGCCCAACTACGTAAAAAATACTCGATGACAGCGCGCGCACTGGGTCACAGATGACCGTGACAATGTCATGTCATGAAATCGAAATTTTACGAACCTTATTGCAGGATCTGCTATCTCCATTCCTTGTCTGAATGAGTGTATTGTCTAAATCGAAAAATATCGCTGCAACATCACTATTTTCATTATAAGTTTCCACAGCCATGATACAATTTATAAAAAAAGACAATAGTAAAACACAAGGATCTCATGCAATTTAGTTCGCTCTCACTCGCGCACGGCACAGCAAGTAATGTAATGGAATGGAAGGAAAATTTTCATTTTTATTGAAACATTTCATACAACTGCGCGCCACCTACCGCATTTTTGCCTAAATAACAACCATGTACATAGGTCTTAAGACTGAGCTCCATAGGTGTGCAGAAAGCAAATGGTACTTAGTTCAGAGATTAATCGGTAGGTGGCAGCTAAATCAATTATTTACAATACGTACCGCAAATCGAAACGGATAGAAACGATTTGAACGATTTGATTTACGTTAAAATTAGAATTATCCGCCTTGATAACTAATTTCTTCGTTCTAATACTAGATGTATTTGTTTGTATTTTTTTTTCTGCAAACCGTACTTTACCATGGAAGTTGAACGTTGATACCACGGAGGTTGATACCGATGTTTAGCGGTATTAGTTGGAGATCGGCAAACAGATGGTCATTACATTATTCGAGCGTTTCAACGGCCTCACTTTTGTGGACATATTTTTTAAGAATTGGGCGTATATTTAGATGCCGTTATTGGATATTTGCACCCTATATTAGTAACTGCGCAATGACCAGAAATAACAAAATGTGCGTCAAACATTAGGTATGTGGCAGTGTTCCGGGAAAGAGACCGCTTTGCAGTTATCTATCTATCTAGGTATCTATAATAAGTATATACACCGTGGGCCTTAATAACCCGAAATATTTTAACCATCTATTCTAGAGCCTATTTGGAGTATTTAATGTGGTATAACATGAAGTCCAATATGGCATAATTTCCGAGATTTTTATTATTTAAAAAACAATTTCATAGTTAATTTAATTAGAACTCTGTCACCTTAACTTAAAGCTTATTTACTAAGAAATTGATTAAATTAATTTATGATGTACGTTGATGATATTACTACTTACAACATGAATCTTTCTTAGTAAATAATGCTTTAGGTTAAGGTGACAGAGTTCAAATTAAATTAACTATGAAATTGTTTTTTAAATAATGAAAATCTCGGAAATTATGCGTTATTGGACTACATGTTATACCACATTAAATACTCCAAATAGGCTCTAGAATCGATAGTTAAAATATTTCGGGTTATAAAAGGCTAAACTGACTGACTGATGTATCAACGCACAGCCGAAACTACTGTACCTAGAAACTTGAAATTTGGTACAGGGGTTCTTTTCATGATGTAAGTGAGCACTAAGAAAGGATTTTCCGAAAATCGACCCCCAACGGGAAAAAATGGGGGGAGTAGCGGGAAACTAATTCTACGCGTACGAAGTCGCGGGCGTCCTCTAGTATATATATATAAAAGGCAAACCTGACTTACTGACTTATATATCAACGCACAGCCGAAACTACTGTACCTAGAAACTTGAAATTCGGTACAGGGGTTCCTTTCATGATGTAAGAGAGCACTAAGAAAGGATTTTCCGAAAATCGACCCCCAACGGGAAGGAATGGGGGGAGTAGCGGGAAACTAATTAGTTCTACGCGTACGAAGTCGCGGGCGCCCTCTAGTTGAGTTATAAATATCTCCATAAAGTAGATAAAAATCTTTATGAAAAAAACGGGGCAAGTTCTTTGACATTTTCACGTCATATTTGAACTGCTGCTCTAATCTATCAAAGGCATTAAAGAAAGGGACGAGGTAAAAAGTGTGTAGCTACTTATAAGGCCAGGTCAGCCAGGTTAGCCTAGGGCTTATAGTTTAGGACTAAGTTAATTTATGTAAAAAATACCCCTGATATGTATTTATAATGATGGCGACTGCAGGCTAATGAGCAGCGCACCTCCTTGACCAACATTTTACCTAAGTGTTCGGAACGTGCGAGACAGGGACGGATGACGCGTGGCGTGCAGGCGCTGTGGTCCCGTGGTCCCTGTCCGCCCCAAAACCATTTATCTACACGAGCCGTCTCTAATTTTACACACACCTTTGGTTTGCGTGCGTGTCGCAGGTATCAATCACACGTACGGTCACGGACTTTAATTGATGAACCACTATAGAACCTTGTCGCATAACACCAACGATTAATTCCCATGTTAATTTCTATATCGTCACTTGACGCTATCATTATGACAAGGTTATATGTGTACACTATAGTACCTTGTCACTTTAATCGCTGTGACGATTCGTATATGGCAGTTCGAACATGACATTAAATAGACAAGGTTCTAAAGTGAACACATGTTTATAAACTCGACTGTACGCAAGTCTATGTATATTCTAACTATTGCACTTAAGGATATTGACTTACGGATGTACAGTCACCCAATAAAAATGTTGACCATACTTAGAACCTTGTCATAGTGAATTTCATTGTCATTGTCATGTCTGTCATTTGATGTTCTGTTAGAAGTTTATTATGACAACGGACTAAAGTGCTTAATATTTTCGTTGGGGTACCTACTTTACTCGTAAATTTAAGCCTAATATAATTAGGTTACCTACTGTAAGTACTATTTTATTGACGACGCGTTTAGCCTATTGTAGAGCCGTTATCAACTGTCCCTCGGAGCAATAAATCATTTTTATCATACTCTCTCGCTCGCACTCGGGAGGCTTATGGCGAGTGTACGTCAACCAATTTGATTTCTAAGCCACTTTGGACTATGTTAAAGTGACGTTGACAACCAAACGTTACAGACTTCTTATGATTTGGTTTACAACGTCACATTGACAAAGTCAATAGTGGCCTAGGAATCAAATTGGTGGACTGTACGTGTTTATCGTGTGTTGCACATCCTTGCTGACAGCGGGTTTTATTTATCCGAGGGACAGTTGATAACGGCTCTACTATAGTTGATAGTACCTAACCTTGTCTACGAAACTAGCGGTCCTGAGTTTGATTCCCGCAAAAATATTTGTGAGATGAGCGCGCGTACTTTTTCCTGAGTCATGGATGTTTTCTGTGTATTTAGGTAGGTATGTATTTCTCTATGTAAGTAAGTATGTTTTTCGTTGTCTAGTACCTGCCCATATTACAAGCCTAGGCTCCGAACTAAGCTTAGACTAGGGCCATTTGTGTAAAATAGGGTATTTGCCTGATATTAAAATTCATATATTAATATGGATAATATATCAATATACGTAGTATGATAAAATAATTCAAAATGATATTGGTAGTAAAATAAAAAACTTAAACCCTTGTAAAGTTTTTGTCTATTTCTTTCTCACGAATCTTTTGTCACGTCATTATGTATGTGATGACTTAACATGTGACAGTAAAGTACTTATTTACCAACACTGAGTACCTTGTTTTTTTTAATGTAGTTAAATATTTTGATTCTGATTCTGGTGCCAAAACATTCGTGTCGAACTCGTCTTCTGGGTAATTATAATTACCCAGACTATATGAATATGAATTAGCCTAATATAGTTTCCCACTGCTGGTCAAAGGCCTTCTCCCTTACCCAGAATAATATCTTTTAAATAGTTGAAGCCCCCGAAACCGACGTACGTGCATGAACAGATTGATGAATGTAGAGGAAGCGAAAGTTGTATGTTTAGACCGGTGCACCTGGCGTTCCATAGTCTCTGCCTACCCCATTGGGAGACAGGCGTGAAGGTATGTATGCATGTTGAAAAAGGTTTATCTCGAGTTTTTCCATATTACAACTAAAAAAAGCGTCGATTTTGAGGCCATGAGGAGTCACAATTTACTCGGCTAAGTTGGTGATTTGCTTACGCCAATACGCTACGCTTAGCCATAACGAATTTTTCCCGTGGAAAAGAAAATTCAGGTGAACTGTCCTCTCCATGGAGCCATTTATTTTTTGCTGAGACAAAGCTTCAAGTTAATTTATTGAGAAATGGCGGAGGTGTCTTGAGGCATTTCAAGGATTCTTTAGTTCTTATTCATAAAATTGTTACTTAGGGTCGTTTACAAGGAGATTTGGAAAACTAGTATGAAATTAGGGTACGATAAGAAAAGGGATGGCCCACAAGTGCGGTCACTCAAGGGCTATTAGATTTCCTGTCACACGCAGTCGCGTTATTTACCACTTTGTTGACTCATTATTACCTATTTTAATAGTTGTATTTCGTATAATGAATGACAAATAAATGAGAATGAGATAATAGCGGCCTTTACACGTAAATTTCGGACCGCGGGAAACGCCACGCGCCGTTCCAATCTTCGTTCCGAACCGTACATTTTTTACTATTTTACTTTTACGGTTGCATTTACACGTACCTACGGTTCGGAACGAAGATTGGAAAGGCGCGTGGCGTTTCCCGCGGTCCGAACTTTACGTGTGCAGGCCGCTAATTGATTGTCAAGGTTTTAAGTAAGTTCAACAGTTAACACATCGGGGGTTATTTTGACATAGCGTTATGCGAAACGGCAAAAAAGAACCCGACGTGAAAGGAGCAGAATTTAACGACGTCATGGTAACCTACCTAGGCTCTGGCGGATTCTTGAAGATTATATCCAGGCAGATATAAAGTATAATATCAAAGATATTCAGATAAAGAATCACACAATTTTTTAAACGATCTAGGTGCGCAATTTCTTCCTCGACAAAAATGTTTCAAGAACTCGCCCAGCCTTGATTCTAAACTATTATATCTCAGACCTCATCAAAGATATAAAAATTCCTCGCCACGTTCTCTTTTCATTGGGAGTTCCTTAGGGTTGAGCATTGTAGTCTTATCAGCATTCAGGGTGCCCTGACTGAATAGTGGCGCCCCCTCGCGGCAATTAACGCGGTCCTCATTAGCAGCTCGTTTTCATTCGGTGGCCGTAATCCTACGGACAGGGACCGACTTGGGACTTTCTTTGCACCTCGATTTACTGTATCACGTCCTCGCTAATGTGCTGACGCTACCAGCGCCCAATTGTGATCTGTCTTTACTGCCAATTGCGGCGTCTAATGTGTTTTGTTACGGTTTCAGTGAGACGTCACTTTGTTGGAAGGACTATTTAATTTGCTGACATATTTTGTAATGAACTTCTCTGAAAGAAACGATTAATTCGGTTCGGTTTATGTAAGCTTTCTGTAACACCCGTAACCTATATAAAACTACATAAAACAGAATTTATTATACATAAAAACCTTCCGTGAAAATGATTCTAACTGATGGTATGAAAATCTGTTCAGTAGTTTTTGAGATCATCGCGAAAATACTAACAAACGGGGCGGGGGACTTTATTTTATAACATGAAGTGATGATGAAGGTGTCTATATATGCAAACTCTTTATTACACAGACAAATGTTTCACAAATTACATTTTATAACATAAAATATACCTACATAGGCGAGCTTATCCATAATGCCACAATTTGACGTAGTCTTTTTCATTTATGCCATTTGTCACAAGAACTGTACGAAATGAAGACGCTGGTCAGTTATGTATTTCCAAGAATAGGTACCTGTTATTACATAAAACAAGTACCTGAATCTAGAGAGCAGAGTTGAAGTGGGATATAACTCATAATACATTACAAACAATAGAGAACAAACTTCTGAACAAGTTTCTAGTAAAGTGTTGCTTCGCTCTTCCGTATTATACGTACGATGCGCTCTTTGTGAACTTGGATCTATTATTATCTATTTTAATGCATATTACATACTTTTATATTGACAAAATACTACACGACCTAGGAAATTTCATACATATTTACCCGACTGCCCAAGGAGGGTAAAATGTATGAATACGTATGTAGGTACTATGTATGGTCACTTTATTTGCTCACATGTAGAACTGAATGGAGGGCTCGATTTCGACAAATCAGGTGACGTTAGAAGTGTCTTAGCGTTGCCAGTGTCACTGTGTACTTTGATACAAAAATGGCTTTAGAAGTATGTCATCTATGTATTAACTTACATAGGCGACAAATATATCAAAATATGCCATTTTAGTCGGCTACCTAGCTTATTGCTAGTACCTAAAGCCCTGTCTACACTTTGTTAAGTGCAAGTGTGAAGTTCATACAATTCGCTGTCAAGTGACAAGTAGCAAATATATGAACTTCACACTTGCACATAACAAAGTGTAAACAGGGCGTAATTTGAAATGGTCGACCAAAGCGGTAATGGTACAGGAAACGGTTGTTGTGTTGTTCTGGTGTTGCCACACAAATCCTCAATTAGTCTTTGTTAAGGTTTTCAAGTGTGTATTTACATATATTGTTTTATTTCATCCGTGTAGTTTCACCTTTTAGGATATATTTATTTTAACTTTTTTTTACTATAGGTAAGTACCTATTAAGCCTAATATAGGTATGGAAGCGATAACAGTTCGAAATTACAAAAAATACTACGCTACATCGAATACAGTACAACAGTGCGAAAGGTAGTCCTATTGTTACGATTTTACGAGTCAAACGTAAACTTACCTCCGCTGACCATTTGTTATCTTTTTATGTTTCTAAGTTAGATAACAAGGAATTCTTAAAAACCCTGGCAAAAAACCAGGACACCATAAATCCCAGAAAACAAGTTTAACGCAGCACTAACAGACTTGATAAATTACCTGCGACAAAGCAAACTTTCCGGCGGCGTCGCGCCACAATCCTGACATTTCGCATGCATCAAATCGGAAAGCGGCTTAGGAGAGAGTGCATCGTCACGGTCGCACCGGATAAGGCAGGTGCAAGGCGCTGATAACGGCGAGGATGTTTGCCTGGTATACATCAGCTAGGAACCGATGGATTGCCTACGCTTAGGTCCGCCGCGCACGTGCTACTTTCCAATCGTTTCGAGAACTTACCATAATTTTGTTCCATAGACCTATGTATAGGCATAGATTTTTTTTAAACTTTGCATAGAGGTGCATAGAGCTAAGCACAGAATAAATGGGACGTTAACATTTCATAACAACCCTACGGGATGTTGCTATTTGTTTTTCTCAATTTATCGCATCTCATTGATTAAAAAATTGGCAAGAGCATGTCTGACCATGCTTAGTGTAGGGTTCCAAAGCCAGGAATACACAAAAACTATCTCAAAAAACAACAAATTTGAACTAAGTCTCTATTCAAAGCTATTTGATGCTGTCTTAGATGATTTTATTTAGTAAGAAGTAAGTAAGACCATATTTCCTTTGACTTGTTATCGTATAGTCAACGTTATGATAGCTCTTATGTACTTGACAGTAATGGCGGCCGAGTTAGAAACAATACGATACCATGTCGAAGGCGATATGGTTCTACCCAGTAGCCCGAACGAACGCGCAGGTAGCGATAACCGTCAGGACAGTGATTACCACAAAAGTTTAGTCAGAAAAACATGGCGACCGCTGGTGTTCGAAGTTCGAACCTTTCTACTACGAGACACCATATGGCATTGCGCCACCAACGATTCATCGTATAAACTATTTTGGGAATTATTCTAAAAGAGCATTTTTAATGTTTCAAAGCCGGCATGATTGTGATATCGGCCAACACGCAACACGCAATTGAGTAGGAAGATATCGCAGTGAGATAATGTACTATCGAAGTCATTAATAAACAGATATGTGTCATGGTATACGCCACTGACGATAAGATTTGTACATCGATAGCTATATTATATTAGTGACTAAACTGCACTAGCATGCGGGCTGTCCGGCAATCGTGCGTGTACAGCGTGTCATAGGTGGCTGAGCCATGTTTACCCTCAATACCAGATCGCCGAGGCAGACTACTTGACTGACGCATATGAATTGTAAATGCGTCGCCACCGCAGATCGTGGCACTCTAAGAGTTGGCACTACGCCTCGGCTTATTATTGTTTAATGTTTATCGAAATGTCGTCGGGAGGGATAATGAACATAGTAAGGGGCTATTGTTCTTAGCTTATAAACAGTTGCATTAATTGCATTTAGTCAGTTAGTAGATTGAAAACGCGATAAACATGGGCAAAAACATTGAATCTGCATACAGTCGTAATTGTTTGCAACTTATGCCCAGCACCCCCAGTACTCGCAAATCCGTACATTCATTTGACAAACAAAAACAAACTTTGCCTTTAAAATATTAGTGGCATAGGGATCAAAAAAGTTCCAGTTTGGAGCTCAGTGCCTGCTCAATTTATAAACAATCCTGCGCTGAACCGCTGTAATACCGTTTATAAATAACTTATTGAAAGTTGGAGGCCAAATTGAGGTAGCTGATATTTTTCAGCGGATTCAAGGCTTGAAGTGTGAGCGGGGCAGACGGAAGTGCGCTAACTCGAGTCTCCGCCGGCCATATTTATTGGTCCCCGATCCAGCCGCGGGACGCGGGATATTCCGCACGTTCCTTGCAACTTGCTGTTGCGAATAAACTAGCCCACGCTTACCTAAAGCGGAGAAACGTTCTATCGATTTGAATATGTTTATGCTAGCCTAGCTTTTTCGCTTGCTATGCATTAGTAAGGCGTTATCCTAATCTAAAGTAAATGCGGACGCAGGTTTGCTTTTAACTTAAACCGTACGACGTTAACAGTACTAGGGATATAAATGTATGCGATTGATAATAAGCTCTCTGCAGACTTATTTTATAAGGTTACGCCAGTTTGCATACAGTTATATGAATACAATTTTTCAAAGCGATGGGTCGAAAGCCACGTGTCTTACGTTACAGTAGTTTCAAAACTTTCGTATTTACCTATAGCATGAGTTTTATGTTGATAGCAGATAGAATAATGATCGGGCATCTGAGTAATGGATTGTTAATATAACCGAGATATGTATATATTTTGAAAACATTAGATTGTTATGCTAATATAATATAAATGAGTCAACTAATTTATCTACAAAACGAGACAGCACTTGTTTCATAGGTACCTTAAATTTTAATAAATCACGGCAGTTTCCGAGTAGCGCACATAAAACATGAAAAATATTCCGAGTAGTTATTATTTCTGCTTTTAAAAACGTTCACAAAAGGCGGTTCTTCCACAATAATGTATTTTATCTTGATTCTATTTATGCGAGTCTTTTATAACTTTGTTTACATTTGAAATATTCATGCTAGTCGGTTCTTTGACTTTGTCTAGTTGTGTGTGCAAGCAGCAAAAGTTCCGACAGTTTGCTCTTATTCGTGAACTATAATCAAAACAAAGGAGAATGCTAACGAGCGCCGGCCTAATTCGGTGCGTTGACAGAACTTCGCTGACGGTCGACGTATACGTTCAAATTTACTTTGACGTCACAGCTATTCATGTAAAACTAATTCAAATCAAACTAGCCTACCCTGGGATTGAAAGCAAATGGGACAGTTGTTGATTTGAAATGACGACCGCAGCCCGTGCTTGTGGCGTTTTCATTAACCCGACGAACGGATGGACGTTCATTCAATTCGTTCAAAGACAAATACGGGGGCAAAAATGAGAGAATACGCCACTTACATCTCGACATGCAGATTGAATTGGATTTAGTTTGCGAGTAAACGGTTCTTGGAGTAGTTTAGAGTTTGGGCGGCGAAGAGTGGACAGTTTGAGTGTATGTGCCTTTTAGAACTGCGGCAATATTAGCTCGTGCTTCACATGCAATTTTAGCAAAACTTATCCATTTGTTGGTTGGAACACTAATCATATTAACTAGACATAACTCAAACACGAATATGTAAAATCACACCAAAGCCCGGATGGTTTCCTATCTATGCGAGTCTTTTATAATATGTAGTATTCTTCCCGTTAGTATAAAACATAAATACCTTCTTGCCGTTAATAACCATAGCAGTCAGGAACATCACCTATTTCGGGTTAGTCATAACTATGGCACAAGATCGGTGTCGGAGGGTAAATTTAAGGTACCAAGGATCAACAACTATTACGGAGACAGAACACTTAAAAAACGAATACCCTACACTTTAAATAGTCTACCCGAAGACATCCGATCAGAACCTAATTTACACAAATTTAAAAGGCTGCTTAAAAAACATCTACTTCATTTATTATAAAATAAATTATAAAATAAATATAAATAAAGCTAGTATTAAGGAACCAAATTGTTACTATTAAGTTTAAAAGGACTCAGCTGCAGTCAAACTGTTGTGACAGTTTTGCAGACTATTTTTTAAGAAAAATATGTAATTTTTTTGGTTAATAAATAAACAATAAATAAACAATAAATATCAGCTGCGTCTAACGGTCAGATAAAGAAAAAACTATTCGTTAGCATCAAACGCAAAATAAATTAAAAGCACCAACTCAAAGCAAACAGATCTGAAAGGACGCAAAGTAACTTGGCAATATGAATATTTCCCTAAACAAGCTTTTGAGGAGTTGTTGAATAAAATTCCTCTTTTGAAAAACCTAATAAACATAAGTACGTATGGGTTTAAATGGTTCTCAAGACCGGTATATTTTGTTTATTTCACGTGAATGATGGGATAGAGGCAATTTCTTAAAAGCGGTTCACAATTTATTATCGCGAAACATCTCAATAAGGCTGGAAATTGGGATATTTCGACACAAAACCGGAGCTTTGAATGCGATATTACGGGTATGAATATCTTTCAAAGGTAGGTTTACTGGCCCACTCTACTTTATACTTTTACAAAGCTGTAACGTGTAGAGTTCAAGCTAATGCCTTCATTTTGAGAAAACGTTACTTTGTCGCGAACATATTCCTGCGTGATCGGAACACGCTTTGCTAATTTTAGAACTTAGCTCTACAATTTACGTCATTATATCCCCATAAAACAAGCGTTTTCCGTGCATTTTCAGTAAGTTAATAGTTAAAGCGGTAAAAATAGTAAAGTGTAGGGAACTTGCAGTATTTTCGGCCATAAATTTAGTGGGCGCTGTGAATGCAGCGGCCGCGGACCGTCATTACACCGCCGCTCGCGGCGCCGCCGTAAAGAATGTAGCGGACGCAATGTGCGGTGGGCGCAGTACCAACAAGTGCGAAGCGTTGCACGTCCCTTGTTCACTGGATTTCATTAAGAGACTTTAATTTGCTTTATATGTCGGCTGAACTATCAATTTCTTCGCTTTGATCTTGCAGATCATGCTAAAAGTAAAGTTATTGATTTCATGAAACCTACGTTATTAACTTTTTGAACACCAGAGACGGCTCTGGCCGACAACTGAAAGTCGTAGATACTACTGACGCCAGCGTCGGCCACAGCCATCACAACAAGATCAAGATCAAAAGAGACTTTGTTTCGTATCAGTTAAGTTGTAATTTGCATAGTATAGCAGACACGTTTGGCGTGTGAGTGACACGTTTTGCATTTGACGTAAGGCGTTGCGTTCATAATGTTAATTAAATTACTTTTACTGTTTGACACAAAAAAACTAAATAAATCCTGTGATTTTAAACGCGTAAAGTTAATTTTCCACTATAAACCTCGTTTCTTATTAATAGTGGTTGAATTTAGAAAAAAATATTTTCATTGTGCATCTGCAGCAGCATACGAGTATATTCCACATTTCATGTATCTACGTTCGATCGCTTAGCTTGTGAGTCGTCTATCAGTCAGCAACGGAATTTATTTGTATACAGAGATGAAGCCAATAAATACCACAGCAATATGCTGTAGTGTAGAGTACTTCACCGTTGAGCGGATCCGAACGCCGAACGGTTCGAAGCTTCGGCGAGGCAGATTATCCGTTCGCAGTCAGCCGACGAGCTCAGCCGCCTTTATCGCCGATGTAATATCATAAGTACCCAACAGCCCATCATTTAGAAAGCCGCTAAGTGCTTTAATTTCAAAGGCCACGGATTATAGCTGAGGTTACGACGGATTAATCAAGAAGTGTTTTTTGACCCGGCGTTGGCGTTTGTAATCCTGTGTTGGACGGACTTTGCTTCGGATTAGACTACGTAATTTTACACTTGTATTTACAAATGCGAATGTACTTGCACTAATCAGATGTGTGCAGCTAAAGCTCTTTCTGGCGAGTGCGGTTTTTCCAGCGAGCGCACAAAGTGCTAAAGTTAAACTAGTGATCTTAAAAATACCAACTTGTGTTAAAAATCGGATCATAAAAAAAGTTCAACAATATTTTATTATGTGTTTAAGAATTTGATTGTCTTATCTTACGGGTTCAAAGAGGGACGAGTCACGTAACTCATATAAAATTATTAATAGGTAGCTATCACGTTCTTTCAGCCAACACTTCGTGAAAAGCTTTAAAATGACAAGCTTCGTTTTTTATTCTGCTTCACATCACAACTGAGCGGCGGTACGACGTAGTTTTTTGTAAATTAATAACAAAAAACAAAGGCGAGCTTAAAATATATCAGACACGATTAATTTTTCAATATACCACGTTTTTAATTAAAGTATCTCCTACTCGTAGCCAATATTCAGTCAAATTTCATCTTTAAAACTAGATCAATCAATGAGCTACTCTGGCATCTATATAGCACTAATGGAACATTTCTTTTGCTCTATTCCAAAAAATACTCAAATAGTGTAACCGCCCGTCCCTTTATACTTCGTCGACCATACGTTTGGCATTACGGAAAAGGCAGGTCACTATACCCCTTTCCCTATGAGGCGGATTATGTGAAGTGTCCACACACTACCGAGATTGATCAACGCTCAGCGAAGGGTTCACCTAACTCCCAAACATGTATCGAATCTGTAGATTGAAATTAATATTAGGAGAATGTATTAATTTAGGTATTGGTTCCATTGTTTGCTCTAATTGAACCCAGTTGTTCGTTATTTAACATTTGGATAGTGTCAGATTATGTAGGATTAATATTAAACGCGTTTTAATGTAATTCGGACAATTAATTGCTTAGCTAAAAGGATTAAAGGCTACCAAAATTATTCGTGAAAATTAACGCTTTAACAAGTGAGTTTCATGATTATTCCGTCCTCAAAGCAAAGAAAGAGATGTGGAGGTAGGTACCTTTTATGTTCGTACATGAACTTTTATTTATGTGTTTCTTTACTCGGAATATTCTAACTTTTACTATTGTGTAACTTTGTACGGATTCAAGACCCTGAAATGATTTCAAAGCAAAATCGAGAGAGTTTCTCAACGTTCATGACATAGGTACTCAACATCAAATATTTTATGATGGCTGTTAAGCGAAATTTGTTTAAGCTAGAATACATCATTTTATCTGTATGATAGGAAATTTGTTTAATGTTTCATACTTTCAAGTAATGTTCAAACTTAATTCACGCTTAGCGAAATATTTCTTTAGGGAATCATATGCAATAATAATGCGTTTAATAAGAAAATATGAGTACAATTGGGGGATAGACCCAAAAAAATAACTTACAGTTTTTACATTCTAATTCGAAAGAATAGGTAATTTTAAGAGACCGATTTCATTAATTTTGTTTTAATATCTTTATTCATTTAGCTGTCATTTTATGGATGACATTATTATTTTAAATTTGGGTTGGCATTTTCTGATAAATTACAACAATTAAATGATATTAAATTTAATGATAAAAAGTGATTGTAACAGTGTATTCAATCATACTATTTCAAGCGATTTTCGCCTAACCCGTAAGATACACCTAGGAGGGCTTCAAGCCGAAAACGAAAGTCAAACAAAGGTTAAATATACTTTTGTCGAAATATCCGAAATAGACACATATTTAAATATAATAATAATACAGAACTGCTTTAAAACCTTATTCCTCGAAATGGTTTTTGAATTAGAGTAATTGTAAAAATATGAACAATCCCAATTATAGGTTATGAGTTATGACTTATGAATAATTCTTAATCGTAGTACCTAAATAATCTTTTTTAGAATCTTCTCATTGATTTACTTAATTCATTTATAACAGTTTTATTACCGTAACAATGTTTTTAACAATGAATGGATATTATAAAATTCCGAAGCAAAATAGGTTCTGATCCGCATTTAAGTGCCAGTACCTATTATATGGTTTTTTGTAATTGTCATTTCTTTGTGTTTTATATTTTTTAACATGAAAGATAGCACCGCGTCGAATTTTCGTTTCATTTGATAAACGAGTATATGATGATCATAATTAATTATGCATTATTTTATACTTATAATTATTTCTTAATAAAAATTGCGGCCTTTTTATGCATATCCTAATAATCTTCGTGGAAAAGGAGTGTATAATAATAAGATATTGCTATTATATGGCTTAGTTAGTGGCTGTAATTGTGTAGGTACTTCTCGTAATCTACATCCGAAAACATTCACCCTCGAATAACTTGCCTCAAATCGACTGAAACCAAGCTGAATATTCAAGAGTCGTTTCGAAATGTCCTTACAAATAAATTTAAAGGTTTTGGCATAGATTGGTAGGCAGGTAATGAATAACATGCAAATGACAGACTCTAATGAAAACCGCTGGGCGCATTCCGCGCTCCACGCCCATCTGCCGCCTACAGCGAGTAAACTCTGTCATATTGGATAACCAAAGCGAAATGAAGATCGGAGTTTTTGAGGAGATAAAAGACTACTCTATGCCTCACATAATTGGTATACGTCTCGTAATGATAAAATACGAACGTAATGGACATAATAGATTTTGACGGCGATACCGACATTACTCACACAAGTCACTGCACACTGACCATGTACACCATAGTTTTCAGTGTAGACACACAAAGTGTAGTGTAGTGTCAAGTGTCCCGTGTACCTTTACACCAATTAAAATTATAATAACAGACAGGTTTTATAAAAATGGTATGGACAGCGCCACTTGATGTTTTACGAGCTTTTTACATCGCAAAAACAGGTAAACGTTACGGTACGTTTAATATTCACAAAGTATTAAAACTGCCTTAAATCTGATTTTTTACTTCCAATCAACATCCTAGTTAATGAGCAAAAAGGACTTAAAATTAAAACGAAATTTTTCTAAAGTGACACAGCAAAACACAAAAATAGCGCGTATAACAAAGAAGGGGTTTTACTGAAAGGCTACGTTGTTGTTTGTCTTTTCATTTAATGATAAGTTTAATATTGAATTAAAGTCCTCTACACACCACATAAATAACTAGCGTCCTTTACGTAGTGTAGTGGTTAGACTTTGGTAGCCTTAGCTAAGTAGCCAGCCCTAAAACCCATTGAAACGCGGACAAAAGGTCGGCCATGAATAAAAGGCTACGGCCCTAATACAGTGAAACTGTAATGGATGCTAACTGATGCTCAACTCTGATTTAAATAAAGTAACTAGGTGGGGCAGTAAACACCAGGATGGAACGGTACGACCAGTGGTTACAAGCATAGTATAAATATAAAAGTACTGCGTATCCGGTCCATTTGGAGTTTCTGTTACCTATTGCGGCTCGGGCATTAGGGTTGTGTCGATGCGCTTCGCTCGATATTTAAAACATAGGTACGTACGCAATCAAACGCGGGCGGCGACAGCAACGGCGGGGCCCCGAATAAACCGGCTTGGTGCGTCCTATTGAGTTTGCTTGTAGTGGCTCGCAGCGCGTATGGTCGAGGCACGCACACATGCAAGCCGCACGATACACCTTTACTTGAAGACGAAGTACTGTTTATACTGTGGTACAAGTAAGGCCCGTAAACAAAAGCCACTCGTCGCACTTTTACAATTTACTTAGGTACTTCCTTTTTCCCTTTTGAATTTTGTTTTAAACATTTCCCCTTTTTGAAGAGCCGTTATCTCGGCCGCGCCTTCTGCTTCCCATTCCGTGTTCTATTCAAGTTGTTTTTTTCGGGAACGTTTGCACGCTCGTCAGATAGCGGCGAATTACTTGCGGTGTGTGGACTTCAGATAACATTGAGTAGTAGGTCCTATAGCTTAAATATTGGTATCGTGATTGTTCTAATTTGATATGCAATTTAATTATTTTTTGAATGGTTTTACTTATGCTTTAAAGATTTTTGGAATTGATTTAATGTACCTAAGCAACACGTTACGTTTTCTAACAGAGTCGTTGGTGGTAGTAAGTAAGTAAAGTAAGTAAAGATTTATTTATGCAAAAAATGTGGTACATAAGTTGGTAAGGGTCAATCTGTGGCCGTACGACTGGATGGAGGTAAGTACGTGTACTGTACATGCTTAGAAAATATATGTAGTTTAGCAATACCTATCATTATGGATGTTCGTTCCACCACATTGTGTTTTTTTATTGTCATCGATGTACAAACAGGCAGACGGCACACCTGATAGGAAGTGGTCACCGCCATGTCAAATAGATCTCCATTTTCATTTTATTACCTCTCCGCTTATTTTCTAAATACATTTCCTGTTTAATCGGTAACAGAAACGCATCTGCAATTATTTGGTTTATTTATTTATTTTTATTTATTTATTTATTCTGTGTGACTATTTTTCTGTGATCGACCGTTTTCTTGTTAGTTTTGGCCCTTTCTAACATAAACAAAGAAAATTAAACCCTGTTATTATTAATCATAAATACTGCAAACAAATTATAATGGCGGCGTTGAAATGATGTCGCTGGTCATAAAACTGTTTATAAATAAGTAAAAGGTAATTGGCTAATTCATACAGTACTTTCGTGGGGTAGAATTTTAATGGGCCGTTCGGCAAACAGGTGTCGTCCAGGGCGCCTGGGAGGCTGGAGCGGTCGGTTTCTCTCGCAATTCTTTATTTACCGAGAAAATGAATGTAATGTAGTCAAGGAGGTGTTTGTTTTGCTTCTTGCCTGTAAGAATTACTTACTTGTTTATATTTAGGTAGATTTATGTGTCTCCATTTGTTTTGGGTTTGACTATCACTGTTGGTGATAAAATCGTCACAGTTTTGGAGTTTGGAGGTGCTTCTTTTTTTATTGTTATTTAGCTGAAACAAATTAAAAAAACCAAACATTACTTAAAAATTACAAGTATACATCTGTTTCAAAAATACAGTTGTCGTCACGTTTTTTATATTTATTAACAAGACAATATTAAGAAAAAACTATAAACAGTTCCAAGTTCCAAAAGCTGGCCCAAGCAATAATTAATAAACTTTATATTTCAATCGAGAAAATGTATAGATTCTAATTATAAAAGTTTTCCGTTAGTCTCAAATTTAAATTCAGTAAGTCGGACGGCCTAGTTGTCATCAATTATTTGAAGAATAAAAAGCAAATGAATGAAGATATTATTTTGTATTTATTAAAAACGTCTCGCAAATCCAAAAAATATTTAAGCATAAAAATTACAATGTTCTTGCATCAGAAGAGTCGAGAAATGTATAAAGTGTCGAATGAGAACCAAATACAGTTCAATAAATAAAACCCCCGATGTCATGACGACCCCTTAGGGCTTATATCTCTTAAACCTTTTCATAAAACCATCTCTAAACCTATGTTTGAAAAAAAAAACGCTGCGTTATGATACCTGAGACACAAACAGAAACCAGACACACAGGTTATACTTATAACACCCCTCTTTTTTTGTAAGGGGTGAAAATGGCAACACACCACCTTAAATAGAAATAGAAATAATTTATTCAACGCATACACACATTTGCAAAAAAACAGATTAGTGTGGTGGCACCAATGATGGACACTTTTAGCTGACAGGTACCAGTAATGGACACTTCACTCTTAATAAAAAAATCATACGGACCTAAATTGATTGTAGTAAAACAAATGAATAACCCATATCTTCTGTGAAATAAGAATGAAGTGTCCATCATTGGTTCTTGTCGATTACTGGTTCCGTCACCCTACAAACAGAACAAAATTTAACATGGCGTTGAAAAGGGCCCCTCAGCTTTGTGCCGCAGCAAGCCGCGGCGCTGGTTTTCAGAGGGACCCTGACTTAAAAACCATCTTAAATATCTAAAACAAAAAGGGATAACGACATAAACATCAGCGACAATCGATAGTGAGTGGTCGTCCTTACCAGACTAATATTAGACCTTTCAAGCCAGAAGCTTACCCAAAAATGTAATAGCGTAATGGAATCAGTAATCGACAAGGACCATTGATCGACACTGATTCTTATTTCATAGAAGATAAGGGTTATTCATTTCATTCATTAGTTTTGTAACACTCAATTTCTGACCGTATGATCTTTGAATTAAGAGTTAAGTGTCGATCATTGGTGCATGTCGGCTTAAAGTGTCGAACACTGGTGCCATTACGTTAACCAGCAAGCGCAGATTGCAGAAGATTATAAAGCGCTGCATGCATTCGTTTCGTGCGGGACCTCCAATAATTGCAGCAGAACGCATGAAGCTCGCTTTTGTTCTGCAACGGAACCAATTACAGTTTTCTATTCTTTTTAAACGCTCTCTCCGCGTAATTTTTCTCTGCACCATTACTTTGTATCTGCAAAGGAGGTATTGTTCTGTATGGGACTCGGATACACGGTGTTCGTTGTCTGTGATACATTTTGTTTTATTAAGCGTTGAGAAATACCCGACATTATTCATCGATATGTTACGGGTAGTTTTTGTGTTGAATGAATTCTTTGTAACAGGTAATATACTTGTACAGTCAAGGAAATTGATTCTGGGACCACTGTAAATAAAATCATAAGAAGTCTCTTACATTTTAATTGATTACGTCACTTTGACATAGTCAAAAGTGGTCAAGGAATCATTTTCCTTTCCTGTACATATAAGAGACCTGAGGGCTTATTGTCTAACGCACTCGCAATCGCAACCAGCTTCAAAGTGGAGCAATTGTTTCATTTTGTATGCAGACAAGCCTTCGATTTTCAAAATGAAAACGATCGTGATTGCGATTGCGTTAGACAATAAGCCCTCAGGGTCTCCGATCAACTCGGTAAATTTTGATAGGTTTTCGTATTGTCATCATTACGTTAGCTCTTATTTACTTGATATTAATGGCGGCCGAGTTAAAAACAATACGATACACGTCAAAGGGAATATGGCCTAGATAGCAAAAGCCTAGATACCTAAAAACGATAGAGATACGTAAATAGAGGTAGATAAAAGGTTGATGGAGAAAGCAAAGGTATCTTTACAAATATTTATTACTATTATTTTAGAAGCGTCACATAAACTCAGATAACTGTTTCAATATTCCAAAATTAGAGTCACCTTAAATGACGTAACCGATATTCGCATTCGTTTTCAAACAGAGAGCAACATAATTAGATTAAGAAATATAATTTACAAAAACAGTTTCTAAATCATAGCAGTAAAATAAGAACATCAATAAAAATAAACTCTTGCCTTATTTAATTGACTCTTAAAGTCACTTGAACAATAAATTAAGCAAAGTAAACTTCAGCCATTTCCGAAATTTTAAACGTTTGCAATACAAAGAAAGTCTCCGAGGATAAAATAATGCGGGAAAAAGTAAGAATCGTAGAGACCGGTATTATAGGGGCGGTGTTGCCCGCCGTCCCGTCCGTTCGTTTGTTATCTCGAAAATACAACGACTTGTTTACTTTATAATGCAATTTTTGTCACGTATTGTTATGCCTTTATGTTCCTCATTAACGCAAAAGGCTTCCGATAAGCTTGAATTAAAATTAAAATTATTTCAACAGTAAGTTTAACCGCGTCGTGTGACCTTTCGCCCGAGCTCCCAGAATTGATATCAAATTAAAATTCTCACAGACTCTAGAAGTAATCATATTTCTTGGTAATCAAATCAAATTAACCCTGGAATTGGTTTGCTTTAATTATGACCGATAGAATTGTAGAAATGTTATATTTATTCTACGCGATGGATTCGCGTCTGTCTAACTAGATTCTGTAGAGGTAATTGTGTTGTGCTACTTGTGCTACGCCATTAGTGTAGCGCGTAGCAAGCTACAACTGCGTAGCAAAGTTGTGCAGTAAAATGATGGGTACACGGAAAGAACAATACACTTTTTAGTAACTTTTTGAGATATTTGCTAGTTAGGAACCATATAATTTAGTATGTAATTTTCATGTAGAGGTTTTTAAAAAATGGATAAAGAAAAGTTACTTTAACATTTGCAGTGATTCCTCATTCATGTCATAAAGTGAAAAAAAAATACCTTTGCTTTACGCGTACTTAGGAGTTTTTAATAGGGAATATGCATGAATTTTTTAAATCGCATTTCTCAACAAAATATGAAAATACCGTAAACAAGATCACCAAAAGTGAAATTAAAATTAAAATCGGCCAAGAAATACGCATGATACAAGCATTTTAAACTGCTAATTAGACAGCGATTGGACAGAGAGATCCGATAAGCACTGTGACGTTATGTAACAGGTCGGCCATATAAACTCCATGTTAAATTCTGTTTTGCTAGAAAGAGATAGGAACAAATCTTTGTTGGCTTATATCTTGGTTATTTTTATAGCTATTCAAAAAATGATTTTTCTCAACTGTTTGTTACTTGAATCAGCTATAGAAGCTATGAAAAAAAACCCCCTATTTTTTGTTAGTAAAACGAATCATAGCACTTAACTCTATTTTAGGCAGCCAGATATCATCCGACTAAAACTGCTGCGTAGGGAAATAATTTCAGCTCTAATTCCGTTTAAAAGGCCGCCAGGGTTTTAATGGAGTTATTGGTTTTCAATACATGAAAAACAACCGTTAAAACACTAGCTTTTAGTCGAAACCTAACAACACAATATTTTTATTATTCGTGTCAACTGGTACACCATTTTGTATACCTTAGAAGTTGGAGTAAACTCAAGATAATACGTTTCTACTATAATTATTAATATTTCTTTCCTGTAACGTACGTTTTTTTTTAATGGCATGGAGAAAACGAACACTTGTTGATAAGTGGTATCTGTGACCCATACATATTACTACATTCTTAAGACTGCAATCCTGATTATACTTTATATATATCTAAAATAGCTTCAGCATAACAGCTCCGGAAAACAAACGGAATTTGGGAACCCCCCACTCGTCAAGGTCGTATCGATTCATGTAACTTTATTTTATACTCAAATCAAACTTTAGATCAATATATTTTTACTTTGTTTCAAATTGAACCTACCTTATTAAATTTTATAAGTACATTATACTAACAAAGCGCTTTTAAAACATACTCATATCGTAAATGTTTTGACGTTATGGAACGTTAATTCATTCGCTTGACAGCTAAGAGCCGCATTCAGAGTAAGTTAATGACAATCGTCTTTCTTTGGTGTTGATTTTTCATACATAAATTCGAAAAAGGAACGATAAAATTGTCTGTAAAATACATCTGAGTACGGCGGTAAAATAGCAGATCAAAGACTACGTTAAAACAACAAGCGACAAAGGTGATATAGTCACACTCCATGACCTCCATTGACTATAGGACGACATCATGTTCCCGGCGTCGACCGCCCGAAGCCACGACCGCGGGTGTCGCCAGTGTCGCCCGCCGTCGACAGTCGACACTCGACCGGCGCGAGTCAATCTCGCTCGAAGTGAATCTGCGAAATGACGGTCGGTATAATTAATTACCAACTTCAATGGGCACCGACAACAAAAGACGATTGTTTGCCTTCCGCGCCGTTGAATCGATGCCAGCCCTAAAATCCGGATAATCTCCCTCTTTGTATCTATTTTATACAAGAAAATAAACTTTTTCTCTTCCCCAGCATTAGCTGCTCCGCGAGATAACATCGGGCAATCCCGTCACCAACCGGTTTTATTTGGAGACGCAATTATTCAGACTTTTGACTGTATAATTATATTTTCCCGCCGTAAATCGCGGGAAACTCGTTTACTTTGTGATTTTTTTAACGTTATGACTGAAAACATTTTTGGGTTCTAAACTGTCTAACCTAATTTCATAAACATTTGATTGAATAGGCCATTGAGTCACTAGGCAATCATTGGAATAGTCACGTATGTTCTGAGAAACTATTTACTCTATCTGAGTATAATTTTCATTATTTCAATCTGTTACAGCTCGATCAAACTGACAATATTATTATAATGACACTAAAATGTTGGTCAATGAACAGCAGCGGTTTAAATTTACCAAGTAGTATCAATACGCTACATAAATGTGTGTGTATGAAGAATGGAAATATGTCCGGGGTTGTGGTAACGAGGAAGGGCGACTGCTGGAATCCGCTCCGCCATACAATCAGTCTCCATCGCTGTCGGCTATGCCGCTTATTACCACCGAGACGTATGCCTCCAATATAAAACGTAGTTGGCCGTGTGAAACGATCGCCGCGATTCGCAAACAGTTTCACAAACCGCGGGAGGCAGTCACTTTGTTGTACAAAGCTAAAAAGACTGGTCTGCAGATAACGAGCCGAGCACAAAGGCCGCCCCTTCCCGCCCACCGCCAAATATGAACTCTCATTGTCTACTTAATTACAACGGGTGTCTTTGAGATATGGCCTGTACACATTCCACCACAAAGCCTGTCACACACAAATAATATTTTATCACTGGAGCAATGTTTTCTCCTCTTAAGAGGCAATTATAGCGTCTACAAGTGAATATAGGTGGCGTCAATCAAAAGAGGCCGTATTGAGCTCGCCTGGGAGGGACTGCTCGGCAGATTGCGTCCGAAATAACCCAAACCTGCTCAAATTAATGTTCCGATTTCATCTCGCACGGAATAATTGACATGTGGAAGTTCGTTAAAAAGTTATCGAGATACCAACGGGATTCGGTTATTGTGACATTTTATCGAGCATTTTGCGCAGTGACGGAGCGGTTGAGTGTCCGCGTAATTTAATGATTCGTTTCCCGGGTTTGTGTGTCACTGATAAAAACAAAAAGCATAAAAGAAACGCTCAATCCGCCAGTAAAATAACATGTTCGCTTTGTGAAAAAATGTTATGATCGCCAGTAATAAAATTAAAAGGTTTGCTATAACAATAATTTTAAATTAGATCAATTTAGGACGATAACGGCCCCAGTTATTATTTCCATGGCGGCGATAAAGCTTGTAAATGGTTTTCCAAACGTCCCGGCTGGGCGGCGAGCCTTTTTATTAGGGTATTTGTCAAGATATACCTCGGCTAAAGGGACTATAATCGAAAATTTTACGTTTGGTTACCATACGCCAGGCGCTCTGTTCGAGTGGATAATTTATTGAACGAAATAAGGTTTGGATTACGGCTGTCTGTCGGCGCGGACGCGTCGACGGCGTTTATTATTCTAACAATTGTTCTTTGTTGTTGCAAGAGGAGGTAGGATTAAAGCGGAACGTGCGACAACTCGTCACCGCTAACTTTCTTGATTTCAGACTTATTAACGTCGTTCAGACACCAATTTGACAAGTACAAGACAGTAAATTACTTAAAGGATAAGTTCAAATCATGCTTATTCCACGGATTTAGGAAGGTTGGTTTTAATAATAACATTAGAGGGTGTTGATAGATATTGTAATATCAGGGCGTTAATACGTGTTCTTGTCGGCGTATAACGACGCAAACGCGATTATACACAATTTGCATGCTTAATGAAATCATTCTGCACGATCGGCACTAATTGGGCCACTAAATCCGAGCACTTGTTTATACATTCCACACACTCGCAGCATTGAACACATGATACTCGTTAAACGGTATAATTTAGTACAAATTAATATTAAGAACGAATTTAGAAATTAGACAAGAACTTACTACAATGTATTGGTCAAACTGTGTTTTTGTCTAGTACTAGGCAGATTAGAAGTCAACCCTGACACATTACACAACCATGAAGTTTATAAATATTGAGAATGTTGACAGGCGTAAAACAGTGCTAAACTTATTTGTTGCGCGTGAAGGAATAGTAATAACAGCATTGTATTATTACTACTGTCAACATTATGCAATGTACTCGGAAATGAGAATGACCTCTAATTTGATTGATCTTTTTGAAGGGGCAGAATTTATATTATGTTGCTCGATGCGAGTTAAGTTGATCATTTGTTTTGTTGTGTTCTTTTTTTTATTAATTACCTATTCAGGATATAACTTTTGCAATATGGGAAGTTCGGCATACCTTCACCATCACATATATCGGAACATTTTATATCCTCAGAAATACCGACTATATTGTAGAGCGTGCTCTTAAATGTTTGCTATACTTTTGATGATGGTTAACTTAGATTCTTGATTAAATTTCCCGTATTTATGATTCTAGTTTCTGTCTGAAATCGCCTTTCTATATTCTCTTACGAAATAAATGATGTTAGTTTTGAAAAACACCAATCTTTATTACACATGATACATTTTAAGAACTGTCGCCTTTTCTTAGCAGTAGTTACCTCCTAGAAATCAACCTTACCTCATTTTTATCTCGACAACAACTTTCTTTTATCGCACACGAACTTTGCTCGGCAACTTTCCTGTGGTATAAAATAAACAGTCTTCATGGACAATAACTTATGTCTCTACTCGTAGGTATAATGTATCGTGCTATGACCGGACAGAATATGAGGTACGAGGTCGGGTCGGGCGGCCAATATCCGGCCGAGGTGGGTAGGAAATCAACTTCTGCCGGCAGATACCGCAGGAAATACACTCGTCGGTCACCGATAACTGCCAGGTAACACGCTCGTTCTGGGACTTCATTGAAGAGAAATTTATTTTTCAGGACTTTTTATGAGATAAAAACAAAGACTTTAGTTATTTGGCATTAAAAATTACCTAAAACTATATGTAATAGGACCGTATAACAATCTCCAGATATGATCAGACCTCCTTGAAGACAATCTAAGAAATATTTCAACTTTCCACTTTCACTTACTGGAAATTCTTGGTAACAAATTTGAAATAACTACTACTGCTGTGATACTAAATTAGAATTGATTGAAAATAAAATTATTAATCTATTTCCAAGTTCGCAAAAGTAAAGGTAGAAGTTCTATCTTAACGTTGGGTAACTTGTTACCGACTTTTTCTTCTTTCGAATTCACTATTAGATTGGAACAACTATGCAATCAACTTAGTCTACCAGCGAAGCTGGAAGATCATTAAAGTTAAAGAGTTTCTCCTCAAATAATGCTGAATGAATTGGGAAAAAATACATCCCGAGTGAGTAATAAAGTTATCTTTGAACGGATTTATAAGATGAATATAATCCCTCTAAAAGTGATTTTTGATTACTCTGAGACCTGATAGCAGAGGCAGGAAACCGAGGCGAAGTAAGGGGCGAATTAATTAAACGTATTCAAAAACGGGGCGCGGGAAGTAATAAGCTTAAAGTTTTAATTGGGCAATCTAGACCCTTTGAAAGCAAAAAAGATTATTTGAGCGTAATAATATCCAAAATTAATTGGTTCGAATGAAAAAAAAACTAATTTTCCATTTCGCAGACGGTACATTCGGCTTTATTCAAATGATTACGGTGCTTGGAAATGTGTCCGTAACGTCATTTTATTAATTTCTTCGGCTTTGTTCCCACAGACGTTTTAATTTAGACTTTGTGAATTTTTTACCGTGTGTTGGAATGGTTTTAATGTCAGTGTGTCAATTTAACATAACATAACATAAACTCACGCCTTCATTCCCAGAGGCAGAGCCACAGACTCACCAACAACTCCAAAAACTTGTTGATAATTCTGTGACCACATTTTGCACAACAATGTGTGTGTTAATTTGATAACATATTAACATTAATCATGTCCATGAGAAATATAACTAAAACTTATAATACCATAGCAAAAATCTGATCTTAGACCAATAACATGGTAAGATAATTTTACATCACATACGGCCAGGCTGTCCACGCCTAACGTATCTGAGTAGCAGACAATCACAAGTTGGTGGCAGGGAATGCGATACGATACGAGTAGCCTGCCGCGAAACAAACATCGTAGCTGTTAATCAAAGCAAACATGTAAACGCTGAAGTCGTAGTCAAAACGTGTAAACAGTCCACCGTTAAACATTAACGACGCGTTATCCTAGATGGTAGTGGCCCCGGGTTCGATACCCGGTATGAGCAAATATTTGTGTGATGAGCACGAGTAATTGTTTGGATGTTTTCTATATATTTAAGCATGTATTTCTCTATCGTTGTCTAGTACCCATAGTACAAGCCTAGAGCTTAGTTTGGGACTAGGTTAATTTGTGTGAGATTATCCCCTGATATTTATTTATTTACTGCACTTGCATCCCATACACCGTGGGTGTTAATAACCCGAAATATTTTAACCATCGAAACTCAGCTATGGAGCTGTGTTTATCCCAAAGACTGCATTGATAAGATGATTATCTATATAGTTAAACATTAACCCCCTTACTAATAAATGTTGAGTAACCGTGGTATAGTTAAACCATGCTTTGTCCTTACCTGTCATTGTGACATTTGAATTTGACAGATAAGGACAAAGCATGGTTTAGCTACACCACCGTTACTCAACGTTTATTAGTAAGGGGGTATACACCGTGGGTGTTAATAACCCGAAATATTTTAACCATCGATTCTATAGCCTATTTGGAGTATATAATGTGGTATAACATGAAGTCCAATAAAGCATAATTTCCGAGATTTTTATTATTTAAAAAACAATTCAGTTAATTTAATTTGAACTCTGTCACCTTAACCTAAAGCATTATTTACTAAGAAATATTCATGTTGTAAGTAGCAATATCATTAACGTACAACATAAATTAATTTAATAAATTTCGTAGTAACTAATGCTTTAGGTATAGGTGACAAAGTTCAAATTAAATTAACTGTGGAATTGATTTTTAAATAATAAAAATCTCGGAAATTATGCTTTATTGGACTACATGTTATACCACATTATATACTCCAAATAGGCTCTAGAATCGATGGTTAAAATATTTCGGGTTATTAACACCCACGGTGTATAACGCTGATAAGTAGCTAAAGATATAACTAAATCGCTCTGGCCTTGCGTCTGGATACGTGTGTGTAAGCAAGACAATGGGAACTGCAAGTTCCGTGAATGTGTGCGTCAATTTTGTTTTATATCAGTCGTGTTGGCGTTGCCACTACACTCCCAGACCGCATCCCTCAAGTGATCTACCTATACGTAGGTACGGCGGGCTCCTCTAGAGCGTTAATTAGAAAGTCAACACCACGGGGCCATTTCCCGGTGCATTGTTCCCGACAAAGGGCCGAGATAGCAATCTGCGGCGATTATCTTATCCAACCCAAATATTTGGCAGCCCATAAGCCCCGACATTAACTCAATTATTCCATCCTACGGCTCCTTCTTAATGTTTTGTAACGTAATTGTTTTTGTAATTATTTATACTTGTTTCAAAAGAGATTTGCTTTAAGAAAATTTACGACCTAACCATTATTAAGATTTGTAAATGGAACTGTATGTATACGTAAACCTATAATGTTGTATCAGTCTTTACAGTTAGGGGTGTGTTAAGATATGGTAGCATGTATGTAGTGAAAAATACTTGACGTAATTCTTACAAGTTAAGATCAGGCTTTTCTTAAATAAAATACTAAAAGATGGTTAGATAAATATTGGTTACGACTAAGTCGACCAACTTGCCCAATAACTAGTTACTTTCATCACATTCTTCCAAATAACTCCACATTTACATTTATATTAATCTTAGGTAATGAATAATTCTTATTTTGAACATGTACGCATGATTAGGTACTGCCTTGCCTAAATAAAAAATAAATTCAATGTTCAAGTGGAAAGTTTGCAAGGCCGGCACAAATATTTCCAATTCGGGCGATCGTACCAGCGCGCCTCCGAGCGCCACAGCACATGAATCACATGATTCATGGGAATTGCATTGTAATTGAAAAAAATATGTTATTGCTGTTTGACGCATTGCCGGAGTGTTTTGCTCCGCTGCCACCGTTGACGGATTTATTTATGATTTTTGCTTTCATATAATATATAATTATACCCAGATAGATCAACCAGGACATACAGCAAACATCCTGAATTGGAGAGACTCTACCATCTGAGTAAATAGAACACTATGACAATCTGATTGGCTAGCAGAAGAAGAAAATCGTTTATTTGGTGCATAAAATGATGATGATGGTGAACCAGATGATGCATCAAATGATGGCTACAACATTAAATGATGATCAAATCACGAAAATTATATTTTGTTTCAATAGATTAGGGTTTATAATAATACTTACTATAATCTCATCAAAAAGCATACAGCAAGCAAACATACACGTGATCTTATGTAAAAACAAGATACGTATTCAATTATTGAAACCACCTTCGCTAATTTGTGAAAAAATAACGACAGTATAAGTATGTTATATAACTATAAAAAGTTCTTGTTTCGTCACAGTCGGGATAAACATAAAAATATGAGCAACAAGTCGGCATGGGAGTTCAGGAATCCATGCCGCGCATAATTTAGTTGGGAATTGATTCGTACGTTTTCCCCAATCGAAAACGGCGGAAGTATTTTTTCGCATATTCACTGCGATCGTCGAGCTTAGGAGAATTCTAATAAACTACACAATAGACATAGACAATAAAGACAAGCTCTTAACATACTTCTACCATGTAGTGGTCACAGTTTAGTAGATTTTGATGTGAAAAAGTACTTACTGAACAATCATCTTTATCTCTACAAAATCGTAGTAAAGCTTTAAGAGTGTTTATAAACGACGACCTTAAGGATCAAATGGATATCGATAGGGAGCGCAGGGCGCTCGCGGTGAGGTGTAACATGCTGACCCGGCGGTTCGCTCGGTGCTCTGACCTAGTCAAAATTACCCTTTTTAAAGCTTATTGCCAGAGCTTTTACACGAGCAGCCTATGGGTCAACTATACTCAAAAATCGCTAAGCGCCGTGCGCGTCCAATATAACAACGGTTTTAGGGCGTTGTTGGGCCTGCCCCGCTTCTGCAGTGCGTCACTAATGTTCGCGGAGACGCGCACCGACGGCTTCCACGCCATCGTGCGTAAAAAGACCGCTTCACTGCTGCACCGGACGCGCGGCAGTCCCAACTCCCTTATCAACGTGTTTGAGGACAAATATGATTCTCCCATCCTCAAACACTTCAACCAAATAGTCACCAATACTTGGTTGACAAGAAACCGGTAGTAGGTAGGCTAAGTATTAATTATTATTAGTTATTAGTTTGCAGTACATTTTTCTATTTTTATATTGTTCAATTATTGTACTGCCTAACCTCGTACATGTAAGTAGTGTTTGTACTAACACATGGATCTAGTTATCTGAATAAAAACACTTATTATTATTATTATTATTATAAACAAGAATACCTACAAAATCTTTAAATGAATCAAATGGTTGTTTGAAGTTCTTCGGTATCAGATATTCATTTACATTCCTCTATACTATCGAACATTTTAACATTTAAATGAAATAAATAATGTTTCATAGAACTTCCCACAGCCGATCAGGAACCTTTGATGTTCAGTGTCGAGCGTTCTAAGGCCTCGGTCAGGGATCAGCAGCGACGCGATGCGCGAGGCGTCGGGCGGCGCGATGCGTGGGCAGGAGCGTTTATGGAGTGTATAATGGCCGAAATACACTACTGAAACGCGACGCGACGCGACGTGTCGACGCCCGTTGTGCTCCCTGCTCTTTACCAACACATCGGATGTTCATTGTGTGATTCTGGTCATAGGAATCGCTTCGCTCTTTGTCGGGTCGCGTGACTCGCGTGGCATTTCAATAGTGTGTTTGGCCATTTAATTTCTCCATTAACACTCTCATTACTATATCGCGTTACATATTTAATTTACACTAATACTGCGCCCATATTTGAAAGAAAGAAAGAAAGAAGTAACATTTATTAGCGACAAACAGACAAACAAAACGCAACAAAATACTGACTCAGATAAAAGGTCTGCTGTCACGAAATGGTTCCAACTCAGCGTTATGCTGGCGTTAAAGCCAGCGCTGGTCTTCCGTTGGAACCATCCAGTGAAACCACGGAAGATTACACACACATAAAAAAACACTAAACTAAACAAAACAAAACAAAAATAAAAAACCACAATAAAAGTAAACCGGTCACTCATACCTACAAGCGTAACCCTAAAGAAAATAACCAGTCAAAAGAGAGTCTGGTGGTAAAGAACGGTTTACCTATGTTTGGTCAAATTATTTTTCGTCAAATTTTTCATTTCGTCAAATGTGTCATTTGGTCAAACGCTTTTTTTTCCAAAACTGTTAATATTTCAGGATTTTTATAAAACTAACCTAACCTAACCTATAGGGTTCTACACGATGGTTCTCAAATAAATCCTGAAATATTTACAGTTTCGGAAAAAATATCGTTTGACCAAATGAAACATTTGACGAAATGATACATTTGACGAAAAGTAATTTGGCCAAACGGCAGTACACCGTAAAGAACCCTCGATGCGCGAGTATGATTTACGCTTGACTGTTAAGAGCCTGTTATCGCGTTGTCAATGTTTTGATATCTCCTATTTCCTTGACTGTAATTGCAGCCGAGTTAGAAACAATATGATAACACGACAAAAGTAATATTGTTTAAAGTCGTAGAATAGAATAGAGGCCCAGGAGGCATTGCAAGAATCGCAAAATTTGAAGTGAAGTAAAATATACGGTTGTATCTAAAGTCAGTCAGACGATAATTTTACGTGATAACGTCATAAGAAAACACACAAGCCGAACGCTTAGGCCGATCGTGCCTCTCTATTGCTTGTTCCGCGCTCTCGCTTGCACGCTCGGCTCAGGCGGAACGTGACACTTTTTCGTGCATGCAGCCGACGTTCATCGATTTATAAGACGTTATCACGTCAAAATTATAAACTTCTCCATGTCTCTTCGTTTATGCAAGCATATGTTTTCAAAGAAGCCTCTAAATACACTCACTAGGTAATTGATTATTTTTGTTCTCAATCTGGAAATTCCAGTGGTTATAAGACGTTATCACGTCAAAATTATAAACTTCTCCATGTCTCTTCGTTTATGCAAGCATATGTTATCCAAGAAGCCTCTAAATACACTCACTACCACTAATTGATTATTTTTGTTCTCAATCTGGAAATTCCCGGAGGGTTGAGGGCTTATTGTCTAACGCACTCGCGATCGCAACCAGCTTCAAAGCGGAGCAAATGTTTTCATTTTGTATGCAGACAAGCCTTCGATTTTCAAAATGAAAATGATCATGATTGCGAGTACGTTAGACAATAAGCCCTCTGGACAAGATGCATTGCGAGAACATTATCGTTATCGAAAATGTATAGGATTGACGTAAGCTGCCGGTCGGTGGCGCCAAGCGTCGACTCACGTCAATTCCATGCAAGTTTACAGTTTTCGACAATCGTTTACGTTATAGCGTTAAGTAATTTGTCTAGACTCACAGGTGCCTTATTCTACATTCTACGTATTGTTTTTAACTCGACCGCCATTACTGTCAGATAAATAAGAGCTATCATAACGTTTTCGATGACATGTCAAAAGCAATTAGGCTTAGCACGATTAGAATAGAGCCCCAGGCGTGTTGGCGCTGAATCTGCTAGACGCTATTAAACAATCACAGGTGCCTTATTCTACATTCTACGTATTGTTTTTAACTCGACCGCCATTACTGTCAGATAAATAAGAGCTATCATAACGTTTTCGATGACATGTCAAAAGCAATTAGGCTTAGCACGATTAGAATAGAGCCCCAGGCGTGTTGGCGCTGAATCTGCTAGACGCTATTAAACAATCACGATAGTCTTAGTTTACGTCTTTAGTAAACTTACGAAACCCACGTTCATTACGTTACTATTAGTTTCGAGAAAGGGTGATTGGGGGATTTTGTATGGACCCCGTCCCACCCTCCAACAGTCTCGGGACGCATGTCAATATGTTCATTAGGTCCCAAAAAAACTACCTATTTTAGTTGCAAAATCTATACCTTTTTTAAATAAAAAAGACAGCAAGGAAGGCAAGAATGTGTATACGATTATATTATGATTTTCGAAGAAAAACCCCGTTCGGGCGATCGTCGTTATAGAAAAAATACACCATGTTGGCTAGACACATAATACATGTTTCATTTCTGTTAGTGGGTGGGGACATTTTTGCTTGATTCATTTCCTTCTGTGCTAATGCTGATTCACAACTGCAATTTTTTTATAGACTATTTAAACATTTTTATTATTACCAATGAACCTAACGTCTTGCTCAAGCCTTACGAACATATATTTAGATTTTATAGAATTATAGTTGTAGCAGCTACCGGTTAATAGCAGTTACATCTGCGCATGGTTCCTTTGTTCGTGTTGCGTAAATGATCGATTTTTGGTATTCAAAATTCAAAACATTTATTCAGTAAATTGGCCACATGAGGGCTCTTTACCACGTCGGTAATATGGAGTGAATCTAGTAGCGCTTCGGACAAGACTATCTTTGCTGGAAGAAGCGCCGAAAGAAACTCCAGAATAAGTATTCTACCTATATTGAAATAGTATAATACTAACCTAACCAGGGCTCGGAAACGTTATTCAAAATAACGTTTTAAAAACGTTTCGAACCGTTCTTTGTTCAACATTTTGTTCGGAACGGAAACGAAACGAGAACGTTATCAAAAACCGGTTTAATCCACGGGACGCGGCCGCGCGCGGCGTTCGGCTGCAAAGCGGCGACAAGCATGAACTTGTTTAGTAATCTTAGATCTGCCCTACCGACCCTACCTACCGTATGTTTTGATTGCATTTTCATTTCATCTTTCATCCCGATGCGTGTCGTTGTCGTTTTGTGCGACTTGTGATTGTGAGTGATTATTTAATTAGTGAGTGGTGGTCCTTTTTAGGGTTCCGTACCAAAATGGTACAAAAGGAACCCTTATGGTGAGACTTCGTTGTCTGTCTGTCTGTATGTCACAGCAGGTTTTCTCAGCCACTACAAATGCTATCAACTTGAAATTTGGCATAGTTATACAACTTGCTTGCCCGCATCTATTTGTAGTAAAAAAATATGAAATTAATTTTATTAATAATTGAAAAGGGGTCTAGAATGGGGGGTTCAAAAATGAAAGTGGTTCGATTATAGCAAATGGGGTGTCATATGAAAGGTCTTAATCTGCACATTTCAAAACTATTTTTTTGAAAAATTTCTGTGGTGTACTTTTTGATTTATAGTCAAAAATGTACAAAAAATGACCGTTCTCCCCCCCTTATCTCCGAAGTTTATTAATTAAAAATTCTGAAAAAAATCCTGACGTATAGATAAATACTTATATTTTCTAGGAAAAATTAAATAAAGTGTTCATTATTTACAGTTTTCGAGAAAAAACTAAAAAACTCAGAAAATCTGTATTAAAATTTAGGCTAGTCAAAATCGACCTTATTGCCTGGAAAATAAAGCTTATAACAAAATGAGTATTTTCTTTTGCGGTTACCAAGCATATTATCTTCAATACGGAACCCTCGGTGCGCGAGACCAACTCGCACTTGACCGGTTTTTTTCTCAAAATTTAAAATGGGACGAAAGAGAAAGAACATGATTTACGCTTATTACACTCATATAATGAATTACGCATTATTATGTCCTCCTCATCTTCAGTAAAAAATGGTTGACTGTCTTGTAAAGTGATTATTGCATTCTCATCTGAAATAAATTTCATATAGGTACCTAAGTAGGAACATCAACATTATCATCATGAACTCGTTTAAAATTTTGCTTTAATGATGCTCGTAATGGACTAGTGGTACCTGAATCATCCGTGCTTATTCACCAATTATGTACTCCTCACAGAACAATGGTACTTTCTATGTGTCCAATAATAATCTAAGCTCTAAAGAAACAAGCAAAGAAAACCGCGTCGCGTGGCTGCTAAATACTAACTGACCGGATGATATTTGTAATATTCCTACCGAACCCAGCAAATGGGAAAAAAACGGTTAAAAACGTTATATGGATCAAAAAAGATTTCAATTTCGTTCTTGTTCAAAAACGTTTTCTATAACGTTATTTGCGAACGAAACCGAAACAAATCGTTCCTTAGGCATTTAAGACGAAACCGTTTCGAAAAAAATACCGTTTTCCGAGCCCTGAACCTAACGTAACCTAACGTAACCCATGTTTTGTCGTAAAAGAATGACAAATAGAGGACCACCTTCGCGTTTGTAATAATATAACAAGGTTCAGGGTGCTTATGTTTTATAACAAATATACAAAATACCTACCACCCACTTTTGTATTAATAATTTACTGAAATAAGATAGTACTCTGATCGTTATGTTCTTATGTTCGTTAAGACAGTTCAAGAGTGCTCAGAAAATAAGCTTCTTCGTTACACAAATTGAAAGACGTTTCTCGGCACTAAAGACAAATCCTTTTTATATTATTATCTGTTAAGTATATCTAAAATGAACAAAAAAGAATTGGAGCAGTCTTTGACAAGCACTCCGGCGCGGGAGTGTTTACTCAGCGCGCGCTCGCAAATGCTACTGATTGCCTGTTTGCCGATGTACTACATACAACTTTTTATTTCCTCCGTTACGCCCGGCGGAGTTAAATCTCGGTTAGTTTGTCTGCCCTTCGATTTCCAGAGGGTTATCTTATTTGTTTATGAGTATAAGCGTGACTGAGGTGTTGTTAAAAATCGATATGTGAAATTCTGTTAGTGGCTTTGTCTTACGATGATGATTTGAATTATTGAACGATATTATCATGTCCTTGTTTCATATGGTTACGCTTACTAAACACGATACCAAAGTACGGGCATAAATAGACAGTACGATCTGCTGCCCTGACGCCCCTGAAAAGAGACAGTATACTCGTATTTGCCATTGCGTGACGTGGCAAACCGCTTTTTTCTTTTAGAGTATAGTATACACTTTGGCCAATGACCAAATAATACAAGTGTATGTCTCGCCTAAAGCATCGTGAACAAGGTTCATGGTTATGCCCCGCATGAAACCGCTCTTACGCTTCTGATATATTACACGTGCAGTCTTTCCCACATACGGCATAAATTTACTGTTACGTTCAATCGAGCGGGGTCTTAGGCGGTGTTTGCGTTCGCTATGAGGCGGAGTGGCGGAGTGGCGGAGTGGCTGGATTCGCGGAGAAGTGCGACTGTCAACAGCACCCGCATTGGCTGCGTCACCCGTCCTGTCACGAGCAAACAACCATTACCGAACGAACCTGAAGGTGTTCTGTTCTTGTTAACGTTTTCTTAACATTTTTTTGTTTTGAATGTAAATTTCCGAATCGAGAATGCCTGCGTTTTTCGGGTGTAGCGGTCAGATCAACGACAAAATTAACGGACACACGTCACGGCGCTCGTAAGAGATTTAAGTCCTTTGCACTTGTCATTTACTTGTATTTACATTGTAAGTATAAGCGGTCAAGCTATAGGTACTTATTCACGTACTAAAACTCTTAAAATGACCTTTGGGTTTTTAATTCTTTTACTCTCGCTCCCATATGCTCTCAAGCTAGTCTAATCAACTTTACCCAAAAACGAAAGTATTTTTAAGAGCGATTCAACTACGCTTGTTGGCAAAAAGGTTCGATTATCACAAATCATATGAATCTTATTTACCTACGTCGATTTACGCGTCAAAACTTAAGAATACGCTAGATTTCAACCACTCCACCCATACGCTCACATTATTTTACCTCAAGTAAAGCAATCAATCCACAAAAACATAAAATATATATCTATTTACAGCACATGTAATGTAATACCACCTTGTATTTATTGCTTCTTCTGTGTTTTTTCCGAGATTCCGGAAGATACCTATTTCCGACCGAGCATATCGACAAGCGGCTTAGTTTAAATTGAAATAAATTGGCGGAGAAGGCAATCCTTACCTTGCGTATACGACTTCCATTTGCTCGTACAAAATACTATTTTATAGACGAATGTATTTTTAGAATAAGATTTGTGGATGTTTATTTTTCTTTTGAAGATTCGTCTGAACCGTGTTACAAAAAGAGGTAACTATTTTAATTGATAAGGGCCTCTATTCTTGGCGGTAAAAAGGATATCGTCTCGTCTTTGACCTATTGTTTTTAACTCAGCCGCCATTTCTGTCAAGTAAATAAAAGCTATAAAAACGTTGACAATACGATAACGTCAAAGATGATATGGTTTTTACCGGCTAGAATCTCAGTCCAGTTGAGCCAACGGACGGTCTAATATGTATGTTTTGGCAGATTTAGTGCAAATGACGCGCAATAAATAACTGACCCGGAAAGGACAAAGGTACAAGAGTATTGCCCAAATGAATTGAAAAGGCCTCATACATAAAACAACAAGTCCGTCTCATGTAGCGGCGGATCGCGGCGAGAATCACGCCGTACCAAACATTTACATTTATCTTTGAATTATGCAAAAACCTATCAGGGGGAACGTTCAATTTCATTTATTAAGTGACTCAACTGCGCTTCGTAATCCTTTGTTGGTACATAGACAGTCGTATATTACCAAGATGGCAATTCAGCGACCCCTTTGCTTAAGTAGGAAGTTAATCGATATCAATTTATATAATGGCTCTCGTTAAATAGGGTCTGATTTTTGCTGTTTGTCTATCTGTTAGCGTTATCATTTCCTGCATTAAGTAAAATACTTTTTTCATGCATTGAACTTTAGTCGAAAATTACTTTCTTTCTTTTTTAAAAGTCTTTTATTAACAATTACAATGGATTCGCAATTTTATTCAAATATACGTATTCAAAACAAACAGTTAACGGTATAAAAGGTATAAACATGAAGATTCAATTCCACAAGCATTCGCAGTGATTGCCGAGTGTCGGTTGGCTTTGTTGATTACTGCGTGGCGCAGGCTAGTGAGCCGACGCAGAACAAATGGCCGGCTCGCCACACAAAGTATTTCACGGTACACGGAATTCACCGCGAAGGTTTTACTGTTTGCAGCCTGTGTCGCTGCAACTTTGTGATCAATTGATATCGGTACCGCTTCCCGCTAGAACGTGAATCTTGTTATTTTAACTCGCTTTTGTTGCTACATTCGTGTCTACAACTGTGCCAAACTGGAAACAAAGTTGCTTAGAAATTGAGTCAACTCGGTGATTTTAACATTACAAATCATGCGGTCCAGAGGAGGCTGTTTGTGTTGGAGCTGTCATTGTCCAAAACAACAACGGCAGGCGTTTCCATAGATATCTTACAGCTGAAAATGAGGCGTTGCCATAGATATCTCGCAGCAGAAAATGGGCTAATTAAACATAAAACATCAATGTTTTAAAAGTTAGTTTGGAACATCGTTTCTCGGTGGGAGATAAGGGGGCTGCTGCCGTCTCTGCGTGCGGTGGTGGTTACGAGTGCAGACTGTTTGCGGGCGCGTGTTGCGCGGCACGACGGCGGGGCGGCGGCGGGCGGCGGCGGGCAACGCGCACATAAATTCACATTTATCGCTCAACCTGCCGAACTTTCTGGACGCCTCACTCACCTCGCTTCCCCAAGGAAACCCTATTTTATATAACTTCTTTATTCCGTTCAATGGATTTGGGGTTTCCGTCTACCGCTGAAAGTTAATTATACATGAACACAGATGTTTATTTTTGCGGAAATAAGTATGATTTTGTTTCTTCCTCTGTTAAATTGCGGGGAAATTATTGTTATTTCATGAAGCTCCTTGCAATTCGTTGGAAAATGTCGGCGCCAGCCGATTTATGTTCCAACATCACAAACAACATTTTTATTGGAATAAGAAGCAAAATGAAAATAACACAGCTACCTTAAGTCTATTTGATGGGCGAATTTATTATCTCGCCGTGCTGTTAAGTTAGTGTTTCTTATGTAAACAAAAAAATATATATTAAGTTTTGAAAGAAAAATGCAAAGGTAATACAATAATAAAAACGTGTTTAAGCTAGACGTACCACGTTTTGAACAGTGTACTTACTGCCTGGCTGCAGCATAAATAATAATGTGACAAATTATACTTTTTGTAAGTTGAATAAAATCTTACAATCAGAATTTTGTTATTTATCCGTTAATACTCTAGCTGCGATCTTCAGGTATTTGATGTACGGTAACAATGAAAAACTATAATAAAGCAAGTGCGCCGGCGGCCGCATCGCAGCGGGTAGTTGACAGGGCGCCAAGTTCTCGCACAAACAAACCAATAAACGTCGTCTCCGAGACATTCAGGGGAGAAGGAAATTTATTTATATTTCATTTAATGCACCATCGATGTGTGCGTATCCGCTCACCTGGGGGAACTTTGCTTGCAACCGTGTTTGTTTCTAAAAAACAATCCATTACGGTAATCCTGTACGTGTGCGCTAGTTTAGTTCGAAACTATTTGAGTTATGACTATATTCATGAACTAGTTTTGTAACTTAGTTTTAGCGTAAAGTGAATCAGTAGAGTTGTAAATGAATCTAAACTGTATTAATAAAATTAGGGTTTGAACAAGTTTATGAATCATAATCATAATATCTAAACTTCAAGTCATGCGATGCTATTGCGTTTAGTTGAATGTCGTATTTATACAAATAATTTCTAGTAGAGACAAAAAAATGCAGATAAAGTGAAATTAGCATAAATGACATACTTAGTAACATTAATAACCACTAAATAGAAAGACACAATGGATTGAGAAAACACGACGAGGCGAGGTACTAAGTCCGCTTTGTCGCTTTAGATTTCCAGTTGAGAAATTTAAACGTAGCATATTGATTCTATACTGTGCGAGTGACATATATAAATGAAGAATGACTTTATATATAGACCATTAGTAAAAAATACAGAGAATAAGAAATAAGTATTGCTTTTAATATAAACAAAAGCAACTGACAACCGACCAGCTTCTGCAGTCTAAACACTGTCGAATGAGCGATCATAAAGGAAGAGAACAGCATACCGTATAACAGCGCAGTGCGCAAGCACTCCATAGAGATTCCTGAGGTTTATATGCTGGGCTAATTTTATTTAGTGGTAACCTTCATCCTGTGCTACGGATCGTAGGTTTGGATCTCCCTGGAGTCTGGACGCAATTTTTTTGCTAATATTAGTCCCCAAATCTTGGATATCTCTCATTGTTGTATTCATATTGTGAGTTTCGGGTCCATTGTTTTTTTTTTAACACACTTACATTAGCTTCGCTTGTTCCTAACTAACTGACTATTCGTTTCTGAGTCTCGAACGTTTTCTATGTATTCAAGTATTTATTTTTCTTATCTATTTTCATAATACAAGTCTAGAGCTAAGTTTGGGACTAGGTCAAATTGTGTGAAATTGTTTACTAAAATAAAAATAAATATTTATTTATTTAACTAAGCTGACTAACTGATTAATTAAGTAACGATGTAAATAAATCTAGGAAATCAATTTCGATGACTGCACAGTAATAATCGCGTAGCCAAAGAAAAAATACTTTTAAGATTACTAAAAGTTTTAATTTTTGCTGTGTGGATAGATAAAGTACCTACATTGATGCTATTTTAAAAAAAAATGAAGTTTTACGGCTGTGCTTTAGATATTTAGTAATATTGCGTGTTACGTAATGTATTTATAAAGCGTTAAAGTTTAAAAGGTTAGTCCAGAACTATATCAGCGTCAATTTTTTTTTTCTTTAATATTATTACATGTATGTGGAGCTATGAAAATCAAACGATGCACTTTATCTATCCATACAACAAAAATGAAAATTAAGAATTCTCAAAAAAAAAACATGAGTTTTAATGTCCCACGACGACGCCACTATAATTGCCATAGAAACTCATCAAAGGCTGATAGTTCGAATAAATCTTCTTTTAATATCAGAACATTATCAATTATGACAAAACTTTACGCGTTTGTCATTTATTTCAGAGTTTCCATTGTTAAACTTTAAACACGTTAAAGATTCACTTACATATACAAATATAAGATTGATTAAAATTATTTTTTCTGCTTAAGCGTTTCGCTAAACGAATGAATCAGCTGTCGGTTACTGTCTGTGGACAGAGAGCCCTCCGAGGGCATGACGTGGGTGGGTGTCATCTTTGAACCCGACTTACAGACCTACCCTTGTTAGCGGCCAGGTATCTTCAGGATAAGCCGTCGCCCACAAATAATACACTAACATCAACTAAAATGTTTGGAACATCGGATTTAAGGCCGTTATTTTAGTGTAACAGCGGAACACAGTCTTGTTTAATCTTACCCAATCAATATGCATTGGACTTATCGTTGTGGCGAACCTTGGGGGAGGCCTATGAGTAGGTTTGGACGGGTTTCGGCTGATTTGATGATGATGATGATGAATATGCATTTGGATAAGATTAATTGTGTGTATGTTTATTGTTCTTTCGCAGACACTAAACGGTTGTTAGGCTGAGATTCAAATAACACAGATGGCTGTTAAAAGATTGTTAATTGCTACGCGACAGTAAAATTATATTTAAGTAGTCATTGATCAAAATTTCACTTTACTTAATTTTTCAGTTTGTAAAATAAATGTTAGATCAGAGTTTCAAAAATACTAAAATTTTCACTCGGTTATTTGATTATGAATCCCTTCTGTGAGTGCAAATTTGTTAATAATAATAAAACAGTACACGTTTTTTTCATTGTGTGATTGCGTAAAACTCATCCAGAAATCCGTTTTAATCCCTACCATTTGCACTGATAAAATTATGATGATGAATGAAAACAAATTAATGAGAGCGCCTGCCATAAATGGTTATAAGTAAAACAATGGTGCCGTTTACTATCCCCAATACTCCCCACGCGGCTCGGCAACGCGTTACCTCTCTCCCCGCACGGAATATAGGAGTAGTGCGCACGAAATTGACGCGCTGTAAAAACCATGCTAAAGTAACAACTTCAGAACATTTATGTTTAAAAAGTCAGGTTAAAGTTCAAGTTTAGCTATTTTTACTTCAAATTAGTCAGTAATCAACTATGATGTCGAACACTTCGTCAGTTACTTTGTGTGATTTTGGTTCATTAATCATATTTGTATATGAAAAAGTTTTGCTACCAGAGCTTAATGAGGCTAATAATGTGTTAAATTTCATTAAAATGTCCAAATAATTCAATTAAATACAATTCAATTATTAATTAAATTTCAAAAGTAGAGTTTACACACATAAATTTAATTGATAAATTGAAAGGCGGTGGCCCTATAACTCGCTATATGATACGATAATTCTGTCATAAAAATAACCTTAATTTCCTTTGTTAAATACGGCCCTCTTAAACCGCTATAAATATAAGTCCGCATGGTTCCCAGCGTTGACTGCGGCCCCCGAGCTCCTTGGGAGCCGAGGTCCCCTGGGTGACGTTAATACTGCTTCCGTATCCAGAATTAAATCAGGAAATATCAGCAAGGGTTACAGAGTATTAGACGTAACGAGCTGGATAAACTTGCCTTACATTTTAGTTTCGCTTTCTCTAAGGACTTGTTATAGCGAATAAAGAAATAAGAAGTTATATTGGTTAGGAAGTAAACGTCTAAGATTTGCGGGTTAACTTAGTTTTGCTCGGTTTATATCTAGTGAGTTATTGAAAGTTTACTTACTAAAGTAGCGCATTAACCACATGATAGTTTACCGGCGAGAATGCTAAGTTGCAAATAAATAAACTTGATTTCCAGTGCTATTTGTACGTCTTCGACTTGTAAACGGCATTACAGATGGTTCCTTTTCAACACGGTAGGTAATAAAACGATATTGCTTTTGACGTGTTATTGTAACGTTGACGATACGATAGCTCTTATTTACTTGACAGTAAATGGCTGCGTTAAAAACAATACCATAACACGTCAAAGCCTGTATGATTTTATTCAGTTGAATAGCCCAGAAAGTTTGTAGTACATTCCCGCTCATGACAATGAGAAACCTAGACTATTATAATTCCATATGGCGAGTTCTAATTCCAAACCTTTATTGCAGGTAACGAGGCCCACATTTACATATTATACCTTATGGACTAACATACATACTTATAGGTATAAAATTTTAAAAGCGATTGAGAAGACAAATCAACGTGGTCCTGATTTGCCCCGGAACCGCCGAAACACTCTTTTGACCAGAAGTCCGGACACTCACCGATACTCACTTAAGACAGTGTGTCAGAAATTGATAACCAACTGTGTATGTACGTATGTATGTACAAGTACCTACGTAAGTATCTATGTACTGGTTTATAAAATTTGTTGATTACACAGTGTGGAAGCTGCTTTCACTAAGCTTGCTCTACGCTTATTACAGTTACAACCGCCCGCCGAAAGTCGGGGCACCGCGGTGGCCCGCCACGAGAAACTTTGTAATCTTTTTAAGTTTTTCCAAGAGCAACGAAACACATCCGTTTCAGCCACGTAGTAAATTTTATTTTCGTCGAGATCAGACGTTATGGCGGCGAACTTCTGCGGAGACATTGCGGGAAGGAAAATATCTATTTTTACTTTGTGACATATTAAGGCACTAAATTTACACGAACAAAATACGAAAAGAAAATAAAATACCTAGTTAACAGAGCTGCGCATTAGTTTGTATTTTTTATGTCCAAGTTTATTGCAGAGCTCATTCATTCGTGACAAGCGCTCAAGTTGAGGTTTTGTTCGTTAACAATGTACACAGTTCTATTTTAGAATTAAGTGCAACTTTCGCTTTAAAAATGCAGCGGTTAAATGGCAGGAGTTTGGACCAGACAAACTTTTCAATTATCCCTCGCTACGTTCGTAGACACACAACTTGAGTCGCTGTTGTGAAAGTTGATCATTAGAGGATCAAGTTATCGTCCTGTCCTTTTTGCTGCCGCCCATAATCTCGTCTGCGGTGGAGTAAAATGTAAATCTTAAGTTTAAGCAGGTTTAGATCAGCTTATTTGGTTAACTTTGTATTTCTATTAACTTTGTTGTTTTCCAAGTAAGGACGCCTTCTGATTAACGTCATTCAACTTTTCTTGATAATCATCCATTGGAAATAATACAAACAGTGCACAAGAGGTTGTAAGAAGACTTTCGGGTTCGATTAAAGACGATTAGATTCGCAATAAGAGCATATGCGAGTGAGTGAGAGAGAATTACAAACCCGAATAAAGATTGTGCTATCTCACTGTACAGTCAAGGAAATTGATTCCAAGACCACTTTGGACTATGTCAAAGTGACGTAAGCAATGGAAACGTAAGAGACTTCTTATGATTTTATTTACAGTGTTACTTTGACACAGTCCAGTGGTCTAGGAATAAATGTCCTTGACTGTACATTATGAAAGGTGACAGTTTTAGGATTACATTTATTTAAAAATGGTGGCGTTATCTATGCTATCTATTCAAGAGTTACGTTCTTCGGGCGACTGCGAAACACTATAAAAACTTTCGGTTCATTCTGTCAAGGTGCTGAAAGCGAAATGAAAAAGCCATTCTCTTCATTTCGTTCAATTAAGTCCCCAAATAAAGCAGAACCTTCAAATCCCCGTCAAAGGAAAAATGGAAAGTGAACTCCTCGCAAGACCGTGCTAATCTTCCTTCATTTGTATGCGGAGGCGACTTTAGAATAGTCACCTAATTAAAAAGAGTTGCCTTTGTGATGCAGATACGTCGGCAGGCGCCGGCGCAATCAGAGCCTCACTCATTCCGTCAAAACCCCTTAAATAAATAATTTTCCCAGCCCACTGTTCTCTCGCAGTTTTAAAAGGGAACAGTTTAAAACGGGAATTGTTTTTTCCTCACCCGCCCAGCTTTGAAGTTCTGTTGTTTCACAGTAATACATCTTCAAGTAAATCGAATTTGCGATAATTTGATTCTTTTAAAGAAAATTTAATGGAGTTTTTTCAATTGAGTACCTTTTTACGATAAAATGATTTTTGTTGATGAATCTAAACGTAAGAGCCCGACGATGTTTCATAATTTCACAAACCACTGATCTAACAAATTACCAATCTAATGACCACGGGTTTTAGCGAAGTGCCAGATCGGTTCCACCGAGTCTTCTTCGTTTGTTGGTGCTGTATCCTATGACTTTAGTAGAAAAGGAGTTATTTAATTTAACTGCATAAATGTTAGCAGATTGTTTGACAAAAGAAGTTAATCTGCGCGGAATGAAAGCGCGATGAATGAATAAAGCGCGAGCATGCGGCGGCGACTCATGTAAATAAATGCAAAAATTCACGCCACAGGTTGCGCCCGCCGCCAGGAGGGACTCCGCGGGGCACTTGATACTGCTCGCTGCCACCCTTTTAATACCATAAGGGAACTTTATTAAACCATATGAAAGAAAAATAAAACCATATATCTACGTAATCCGAGTGATGTTTTACCGAAGTAACTTCAAAGTACCTATATTAAAACTGACACAAATACCATAAAAAGGGATCTCATTAATAAAACATACCTAAGGACCGGCCTTTGTGGGCTTTAAAACTTCTGTTTTGTGTACATAACTGAGGATATAAATTGTCTGGTCTAATATATCATTGTAAAGTAGAAAAGTTCGTGCATTACTTATGTACGTAAACATTGCGTAGGCTCTTTTTTAGATACAAAATAATAATAAGCGACCAGTCTAATCACGAGCAGCCCTACCTTGGTTGTAGTGGTGACTGATATGGCGTTTGAAATGTATCTCCGGTGCCAGCGGCGTGCTATTCGCCGGTCCGGCGAACCGGAATAATGAATAGCATGCAAATGCCGTGACTAATGAAACCGCACCCCCCACTTTCTACCACCAACTGAATACATGTTGGGAAAAACTCTTGACTTTGACTTGGGATACTTTGTTACCTCAACATTATGTTTGCGAAAGCATGTTTGATCCTTTGTACAGAGCAAAGATTCGACGTGTTTTTCACAAAGATAATCGAAGGGCAGAGAAAGCAAGCATTTAATCCTAGAATGACATGATGATCAATGTGTATACATACAATACGCAAACTTGACACCGTGACACTTTTTTAATGTACAAGTTATACACAAGTTATAAATTCCATTTGAATGAAAGTTGTCATAGTCGTTTTCACACCAAAAAAGGAACCCTTATGATGAGAGTTCGGTGTCTGTCTGTGTGTCATTTCATCAAATAGAATTTAGAATAGGAGTATAACTTGCTTGCCCGCATTTATTTACATATAAAAACAAAGTACTATTTGGAAATGGGTTCTAAAAGGCGGCTTCAAAGTAAAATTTAATATAGCAAAAATAGGGTATCATATACATGTACTCTTGTTTTAAATTTTAATTCACCTAGTTTCAGATTTATGACCAAAATTGTACAAAAAATTAAAAATCTGAAATAATTGAGACTGGTAGATATTTATGTATATTGTATAGGAAAATTATAACGAGGTTATCAAATTCAACAGTCGTTGAGATATTAACAAAAGTTAGTTTTAGCTACTTGAAAGGTGGCGCAAGGTATAGGTACTAATTTTGGACATGGAATGAAAGCAACAATCAAAATTGAGAAATAGTTCTGATACGTACCATATTAATTACGGTGCTCGAGTCCGACTCGCACTTGACCATTTTTATTAAGAGTAAAAAAAATTAGTCCCGCTGGATTTTAAGTTGAACACATAGCTAATACGAACGGTTTAAAACAAGCGAATCTGCACCGAGCAACAAGAAAAGCAATCGTAGGGTTGTTTATATTTAATGCATACCCACCTAATGGACATAAAATCTTTATTAATTAAGCGAATTCGCGGTTCCATTTGCGTTTAAGCCCACCCAAGCCCCACTTTATTAACGTCTATCACATTAATAAACTGCGGAGAGGATGCTTATTTCAGATCATATTTTTCGCATATTTTTAGTAGCGCATGATTGTGAGGTCGGGCCCATTGTCGATGGTTCGTGAGTGCAGTTACTACTGGGACCGAGTACTGTTACACTTGCAGATATGTAATTAATTAATGATGTTAAGTTAATTAAGCAATATGTAGAGGTTTCTCCCTATACGACAATTTCTGTTCATGTAAGTAAACTTTTTATGGCACAAACCTAACTTAACCTAACCTAACCTTGGAATATTTGGTCACGCCTTATTTGGGACTTGTTGAAGGTTGCGTCACTCGGAAGGAACTCAAAAGTATTGTAAAAAAATGTTGATTGGCTTTCGTTAATATAATGAAAATATAAGTACCTACCAGTTTCTTCAGAGGACTGTAAAGCTGAAAATTTTCATACAAAATGCGATATCGTTTCTCTCCTCTTAAACCTAGTCCAATTTTTATGATTTTTATGAAACGTACTGACCTAGTTTTTCATAATAACCACAACATACTCAAAAATCGTGGAAAATAGACTTGATTTAGCGGTAAAGAAACATCGCCCGAAGTTAATTTTGTATGGATTTTTTTTGACAGCTACGCGATTAGCGTCGTTTCACAATCCTCTTCATAGTGATCGGTAATTTCGTTTTTCTATGAATCATGATTGATAACAGCAATAGCCAACGGAACGCTCTTAAGAAGGTGGGAGTGTCTCACCTGCATGTACTCCGCGTAATTCAATTTTGAGGCCACTTTCAGGACAAGAAGCACCTTGCGAGTGAGGTCGACTCATTGTGCCCCGGGCTAATCGGGTTAGTGACCCCTGGCACCAGCCTCCACCGCTCCGTCTCGCACCGAAAGTTACTTCACGGAGAGAGCTCGTGTTAACCAATTCATGGGTAACTTTACATATTTTAGCAGAACTCTGCTTTGCCTTAAAAAATATTTTTTATTTAAAAGTTGATGAGAAGACGTAACAAAAAGGAAACAGGTTTAGTTTGATTGAAGCGCTTATCAATCTAACATTTTTTATAATTTTATTCAACTATCTACGAAAATCATAATTAACGTTTAGCATTAAAACAAATTGTATAATTTTATCCACCGGATTATCTGAAATATAAATGAAATATATCCAAGCCGGCGTCAAGTAAACAAAGTGACCTGATTTATGCCACCGACTCAGATATACTTCATGGATAATCCAGCTTAGGAAAGACAACAGGTGAAACTACCAGCATAGAGGCATCCCATCTTGTGCCTCAGGGTTGGCAACGCATTGGCAGTCTTAAGATTGTAGTCGTGAGAATGCAACTGTCTATGGGTCTCAGATCTTTCTTACCATCAGGTGGCCAGTGTGCTTTGCCTTCTCTTTGCCATAAAAAAATGTTTTTTTTAAATCCAAAATGACGCCCTGGTAAATCACCAAATTTTGTAAAAAATATTACACATTTGTATACACTAGCTAGCTGTTGCCCGCGACACCGTCCTTGTTCTTGCTCGGGGTTTAAGCTATATCCATACAAAATTTCATCGAAATCAGTTTAGTAGTTTAGACGTTTTACTTTTGCATTTATAATACTATATTATGGATGAGTACTTAGTACCTAAAACACTAATTTTACTCGACACCAAAAGCCACGCAGCATAGCGATAAAGTTCATTATCCTAAATGTAAGCATGAATGGGATAAAGTGTGAGCTATCCTAGCTAATCGGCATTCAATCATTAGGTACGGTATTTGGCAGTAATTCAATAGCCCAGTGTAGGTACTCGTCAATTAGACATCGAATAGCGAGTGGGTTTGCGTGTAATCGCTATTGAACAGACTCCATTTGCATAGTCGTGGACAATGCCTTCACTGGTTAGTTTAGCTCTATGACTATTGCCTGAGTCTATTTATTGTTAAGCCCTGTATACATTCTGTATTAACAATAGTGGGTTTAAGTTTCAGTGCATAGAGTCGTGTTTACGCGTGATTTGAAAATGGAAATCGACACACGTGACTGATGATATAATGGAAACCTGCATGGATTTATTAAATTGCATTTCTCGACAAAAATAAAATACCTACCGTAAAAGAGATCACCAAAAGTGAAATCAAAATTAAAATCGGCCAAGAAATACGGATGATACAAGCATTTTAATCTGCTAATTAGACAGCGATTAGACGGAGAGATCCAATTTGCACCGTGAGACTGTGAGTTCATGTAACAGGTCGACCTTGTAAACTGCATGTCAAATTCTGTTTTGCTAGAAAGAGATAGGAACAAATCTTTGTTGCCTTAGGTATATCTTGGTTATTTTTATAGCTATTCAAATAATTATTTTTCTCAACTGTTTGTAACATTAATCAGTTTTTATTGAAGTTGTGAAAAAAAGTAATGAATAGGGATATTGCGAACTAACTCTTTGTTTATAGAAGTTATGCTTTCACAGTTTAAGCGCTGAACCGATTATGATGAAATTTTGTGTAGAGATAGCTTTAGCCTCAGGACAATAAAAAAAATAGACAATGTTCATTTCCCACATTAAAATGCGAATTTGAACTCTCTGGGATCTCACTAGAATAAAATGATAAATCATAAAATAAATTTAATATCAGCAGAAAACTTTAAAAACAAATTGAAGTTCCAAATTAAGCCTCAGGCGTGTACTTTGGGTATTACATTAGACGACGACAAATATACTTAAAAAGAGAAACACAAACTTAAATACAAGGTTAATATCCGAGACTATAGCAGACAAAACTAATATATACATACATACAATTAAATCACGCCTGTTTCCCAGAGGGGTAGGCAGAGACCACTTCTTTCCACCTGCTACGATCTTGACAAATCTCTTTCGCTTGACAAAACTAATAAATATCACAAAAACCACGACAATTAACATTTTTGTGTTATCCTAGTTGGTATTAACCCTGCCTACGAAATTAGCAGCGGTCCCGGGTTCGACTCGTGGTAAGGGCAAATATTTTATGAGTGATGTGATGAGTGCGAGTATTTATTCCTGAGTCGTGAATGTTCTTTATGTATTTAAGTATGCTTTTCTCTATATGAGTATGTTAACCGTTGTCTAAGTTACAGCACAAGCTTAGAACTCCGATTGGGACTATTTAAATTTATGTGAGATTGTCCCCCGAATAATATTTATTTATTTTATTTTATGTAAGTACTTACACCTAATACCACGGGGTTCCGTTTTTGCGTAAAGTTGTTATACGGAAACCAAAAATGTTTAATTTATTCCGTATTTGCACGTAATTGTTGATTGGGGCATACAAGTCACGGCGCTATGGCCACCAATTTGCGATGCAAATGGATCATTCTATGATAATAATAGATATTTTCACAAACGAGAAAAACATTTTACTCGAATACCCACTCAATCGTTTTGTTATTCTGAGAGCAATATGGAAATTTACACAAATATCAAATGTCATTAATTAAATAGTGAAAGGCTTTTTCAGTTACTATGTGTTGGAAAATAATGGCAAAACAAACCTTTTAGTGATACAAAAAACAGATGGATCATTACAATACAATACAATACAAATACTCTTTATTGAACACCAGAAAACAAAACAAGGAACAGTACATTTGAATTACGTTACTTACCTATATGGAAATAACGAATGAATATTGAATTCTGATAACATTGATATCTAGTTATTTTGAAGCGAGTGACACGCACTAAATAGGGACGAATGGCGGAAAAGAGAGGAGTCCTTTGTCCATCAGTAGGACACAAATACAGACTAAAAAAAAAGTTTCCGAAAAATACAGAATAAACTTCATTTCATTTCAATTCAATTTAAAACTAACAAAACATTTTTTAAACAAACCAGCTTCATTCATACGTCATAAAGTAAAAGTAGATATAAGAATCAGCTTATTTAATAGAAGTCTTTCGTTCCGCCATAATACTGAAACGGTACACTTTATGGGGAAAATATCTTCTACATCCAACATGATTCGTGCATAAGCTATACATGCGTCGGTATACTTGTACAGTATGTTTTATGTCGACAGTAAAACCGATCGGATTGAAAGCGAGTCGACTCAATTGTCGCAAGCTACGATATAGGTGACGGAAGGATACACAAGCGCTCCACATGGGGAAACCTGTTGCCTTAGCCCATAGTATTTGGGTGACCCCAAAAAGAAATATTAAATTGAGGAAGTCCCCGGTGTATGTTTTTGGAATTATTTTTGCTATACACATAAACTCGATATTTTTGTATAGACACATATAATTTATAAACCCCTTTGCAAGGAAAGCGGTCTGCACTTTCGATTATCTCGAGTAGTTCGAATATAGTGTAAGGAAACGAGATATTATTATAGTTTATTGCAAAAAAAACCTGCCATGAGCGTTTCTGCCTCGCGCTGTGTTGGCTTCCGTTTATAACGTGGTAGACTATTACTCGTTAACTTGTAAAGCCTGATCGACCAAATAAGCAAAGCAAAAAAAGGAAAGCAAATAAGGGCTATCACTGGTAACTCTGGTTGCACAAAGCGCTTGAGTGGGTTAGCTGTCGCCTGTGATAGTAGACACTCTAATAAAATTTTCCACTTTAAAGCTTCACATTTCGTAAACGGATTCCTGAATCGAAAAATGTACTTCACATATGCCAACACCTTTTTTGAAAAAGCTATCCAATGACATTCTACTAAATGAAATAGACGAGTAAAAAATCCGTGTTTTGCGTATATGAGCGTAACGGGAGTAATGTACAACCATGACGGACGGACAGACAGACATGGCGAAACTATAAGGGTTCCTTGTTGACTACGGAACCCTAAACAGCAGGACTTTGGCCCTTAAAGCGAAACATTCAAAGCAAACAGGCTGACCCTAATTTCGGCGTTTAAAATCAGGGCACATTTAATTTAGCGGAGTGAAAAACGAAAAGATTAAAGGAAACTTATATTCCTGTTAAAATTAATTAAAAGTTACTTTTTCAAAGCAGCGGAAATGGGAAATTAAATACTCCAAAAGACCTTTTCTGCATGTTGACTTCTGTGCAAAATATGTAAAAGTTTTTTGTTTTTAAAGTATTTCCTTTTTTTTTATATTGCAGGTCTAACATGTTTGCATAAGAACTATAGTAGTATCATAGTGTCAAAATTAAATACTAATTTTCACTGTCAATGCTATCAAAAAAGAAAATTGAAGAATTGAACTTAATTCCACTTGCGAATTTTTGGTGTAAAACTTACATAATTTACATTCTTTGCAAAAGCAAATAAATCGAAATACCCAAAAACCCAGTCCCAAACTAATTTTAAAAGCAGCCATTTTTGATTTGCTGAAACTTGACTTCATTAATGGTAGATACCTAGTTTGTTTCTTTTTGCGCGGCAAGGCAAATCACGATTTATGTCCTGCCGAGATAAAAAATGTTTAACCAGCCAGGTTAATGATACGGTAAGAGATTTTTAAATTATAATTATTAAAAAAATGTAGTGTTACAGGTGTGCCTTCCCCTTGCTTAATATTGGCATTGCCTGATGCTCGATAGTACCGTAGTAGTCGAGATCATTTTCTTGTAAGTATATTTGTGTACCTACTATAGGTGTGTTTTTCTGATTTCTTATTAAATTTTTTAATGATTAAAACAATTAAATGTAATAAAAAGAATTAAAAATTTTAATGTACACAATCCAGCATACATGCACTACTATTTATTACTTAAAATCCAACACCAAATCCCAAAAGAATAGAAAATAAAGTAACCTTCCTAATATTACTACTAAATTAATTTAAATACCTAAACTAGAATAACTAGGTAAGATTGCTGTCGCTGCTTATGGTGCCCGGAAGCTGGCAGCATTGCTTAAGAACTGCGAGGCCATTAGCTGCCAGCCCTCGGGTTACCCGAAACGTCAGTGAGGCGCGGGGAAACCTTCTTAAAGAGTTCCCTCGTGCCTGGCCCACAGCCCCAAGGCATTGTATACTGTGCTCAAGGTCCGAAATTAGGGTCAGCCTGTTTGCTTTGAATGTTTCGCTTTAAGGGCCAAAGTCCTGCTGTTTAGGGTTCCGTAGTCAACAAGGAACCCTTATAGTTTCGCCATGTCTGTCTGTCCGTCCGTCATGGTTGTACATTACTCCCGTTACGCTCATATACGCAAAACACGGATTTTTTACTCGTCTATTTCATTTAGTAGAATGTCATTGGATAGCTTTTTCAAAAAAGGTGTTGGCATATGTGAAGTACATTTTTCGATTCAGGAATCCGTTTACGAAATGTGAAGCTTTAAAGTGGAAAATTTTATTAGAGTGTCTACTATCACAGGCGACAGCTAACCCACTCAAGCGCTTTGTGCAACCAGAGTTACCAGTGATAGCCCTTATTTGCTTTCCTTTTTTTGCTTTGCTTATTTGGTCGATCAGGCTTTACAAGTTAACGAGTAATAGTCTACCACGTTATAAACGGAAGCCAACACAGCGCGAGGCAGAAACGCTCATGGCAGGTTTTTTTTGCAATAAACTATAATAATATCTCGTTTCCTTACACTATATTCGAACTACTCGAGATAATCGAAAGTGCAGACCGCTTTCCTTGCAAAGGGGTTTATAAATTATATGTGTCTATACAAAAATATCGAGTTTATGTGTATAGCAAAAATAATTCCAAAAACATACACCGGGGACTTCCTCAATTTAATATTTCTTTTTGGGGTCACCCAAATACTATGGGCTAAGGCAACAGGTTTCCCCATGTGGAGCGCTTGTGTATCCTTCCGTCACCTATATCGTAGCTTGCGACAATTGAGTCGACTCGCTTTCAATCCGATCGGTTTTACTGTCGACATAAAACATACTGTACAAGTATACCGACGCATGTATAGCTTATGCACGAATCATGTTGGATGTAGAAGATATTTTCCCCATAAAGTGTACCGTTTCAGTATTATGGCGGAACGAAAGACTTCTATTAAATAAGCTGATTCTTATATCTACTTTTACTTTATGACGTATGAATGAAGCTGGTTTGTTTAAAAAATGTTTTGTTAGTTTTAAATTGAATTGAAATGAAATGAAGTTTATTCTGTATTTTTCGGAAACTTTTTTTTTAGTCTGTATTTGTGTCCTACTGATGGACAAAGGACTCCTCTCTTTTCCGCCATTCGTCCCTATTTAGTGCGTGTCACTCGCTTCAAAATAACTAGATATCAATGTTATCAGAATTCAATATTCATTCGTTATTTCCATATAGGTAAGTAACGTAATTCAAATGTACTGTTCCTTGTTTTGTTTTCTGGTGTTCAATAAAGAGTATTTGTATTGTATTGTATTGTAATGATCCATCTGTTTTTTGTATCACTAAAAGGTTTGTTTTGCCATTATTTTCCAACACATAGTAACTGAAAAAGCCTTTCACTATTTAATTAATGACATTTGATATTTGTGTAAATTTCCATATTGCTCTCAGAATAACAAAACGATTGAGTGGGTATTCGAGTAAAATGTTTTTCTCGTTTGTGAAAATATCTATTATTATCATAGAATGATCCATTTGCATCGCAAATTGGTGGCCATAGCGCCGTGACTTGTATGCCCCAATCAACAATTACGTGCAAATACGGAATAAATTAAACATTTTTGGTTTCCGTATCACAACTTTACGCAAAAACGGAACCCCGTGGTATTAGGTGTAAGTACTTACATAAAATAAAATAAATAAATATTATTCGGGGGACAATCTCACATAAATTTAAATAGTCCCAATCGGAGTTCTAAGCTTGTGCTGTAACTTAGACAACGGTTAACATACTCATATAGAGAAAAGCATACTTAAATACATAAAGAACATTCACGACTCAGGAATAAATACTCGCACTCATCACATCACTCATAAAATATTTGCCCTTACCACGAGTCGAACCCGGGACCGCTGCTAATTTCGTAGGCAGGGTTAATACCAACTAGGATAACACAAAAATGTTAATTGTCGTGGTTTTTGTGATATTTATTAGTTTTGTCAAGCGAAAGAGATTTGTCAAGATCGTAGCAGGTGGAAAGAAGTGGTCTCTGCCTACCCCTCTGGGAAACAGGCGTGATTTAATTGTATGTATGTATATATTAGTTTTGTCTGCTATAGTCTCGGATATTAACCTTGTATTTAAGTTTGTGTTTCTCTTTTTAAGTATATTTGTCGTCGTCTAATGTAATACCCAAAGTACACGCCTGAGGCTTAATTTGGAACTTCAATTTGTTTTTAAAGTTTTCTGCTGATATTAAATTTATTTTATGATTTATCATTTTATTCTAGTGAGATCCCAGAGAGTTCAAATTCGCATTTTAATGTGGGAAATGAACATTGTCTATTTTTTTTATTGTCCTGAGGCTAAAGCTATCTCTACACAAAATTTCATCATAATCGGTTCAGCGCTTAAACTGTGAAAGCATAACTTCTATAAACAAAGAGTTAGTTCGCAATATCCCTATTCATTACTTTTTTTCACAACTTCAATAAAAACTGATTAATGTTACAAACAGTTGAGAAAAATAATTATTTGAATAGCTATAAAAATAACCAAGATATACCTAAGGCAACAAAGATTTGTTCCTATCTCTTTCTAGCAAAACAGAATTTGACATGCAGTTTACAAGGTCGACCTGTTACATGAACTCACAGTCTCACGGTGCAAATTGGATCTCTCCGTCTAATCGCTGTCTAATTAGCAGATTAAAATGCTTGTATCATCCGTATTTCTTGGCCGATTTTAATTTTGATTTCACTTTTGGTGATCTCTTTTACGGTAGGTATTTTATTTTTGTCGAGAAATGCAATTTAATAAATCCATGCAGGTTTCCATTATATCATCAGTCACGTGTGTCGATTTCCATTTTCAAATCACGCGTAAACACGACTCTATGCACTGAAACTTAAACCCACTATTGTTAATACAGAATGTATACAGGGCTTAACAATAAATAGACTCAGGCAATAGTCATAGAGCTAAACTAACCAGTGAAGGCATTGTCCACGACTATGCAAATGGAGTCTGTTCAATAGCGATTACACGCAAACCCACTCGCTATTCGATGTCTAATTGACGAGTACCTACACTGGGCTATTGAATTACTGCCAAATACCGTACCTAATGATTGAATGCCGATTAGCTAGGATAGCTCACACTTTATCCCATTCATGCTTACATTTAGGATAATGAACTTTATCGCTATGCTGCGTGGCTTTTGGTGTCGAGTAAAATTAGTGTTTTAGGTACTAAGTACTCATCCATAATATAGTATTATAAATGCAAAAGTAAAACGTCTAAACTACTAAACTGATTTCGATGAAATTTTGTATGGATATAGCTTAAACCCCGAGCAAGAACAAGGACGGTGTCGCGGGCAACAGCTAGCTAGTGTATACAAATGTGTAATATTTTTTACAAAATTTGGTGATTTACCAGGGCGTCATTTTGGATTTAAAAAAAACATTTTTTTATGGCAAAGAGAAGGCAAAGCACACTGGCCACCTGATGGTAAGAAAGATCTGAGACCCATAGACAGTTGCATTCTCACGACTACAATCTTAAGACTGCCAATGCGTTGCCAACCCTGAGGCACAAGATGGGATGCCTCTATGCTGGTAGTTTCACCTGTTGTCTTTCCTAAGCTGGATTATCCATGAAGTATATCTGAGTCGGTGGCATAAATCAGGTCACTTTGTTTACTTGACGCCGGCTTGGATATATTTCATTTATATTTCAGATAATCCGGTGGATAAAATTATACAATTTGTTTTAATGCTAAACGTTAATTATGATTTTCGTAGATAGTTGAATAAAATTATAAAAAATGTTAGATTGATAAGCGCTTCAATCAAACTAAACCTGTTTCCTTTTTGTTACGTCTTCTCATCAACTTTTAAATAAAAAATATTTTTTAAGGCAAAGCAGAGTTCTGCTAAAATATGTAAAGTTACCCATGAATTGGTTAACACGAGCTCTCTCCGTGAAGTAACTTTCGGTGCGAGACGGAGCGGTGGAGGCTGGTGCCAGGGGTCACTAACCCGATTAGCCCGGGGCACAATGAGTCGACCTCACTCGCAAGGTGCTTCTTGTCCTGAAAGTGGCCTCAAAATTGAATTACGCGGAGTACATGCAGGTGAGACACTCCCACCTTCTTAAGAGCGTTCCGTTGGCTATTGCTGTTATCAATCATGATTCATAGAAAAACGAAATTACCGATCACTATGAAGAGGATTGTGAAACGACGCTAATCGCGTAGCTGTCAAAAAAAATCCATACAAAATTAACTTCGGGCGATGTTTCTTTACCGCTAAATCAAGTCTATTTTCCACGATTTTTGAGTATGTTGTGGTTATTATGAAAAACTAGGTCAGTACGTTTCATAAAAATCATAAAAATTGGACTAGGTTTAAGAGGAGAGAAACGATATCGCATTTTGTATGAAAATTTTCAGCTTTACAGTCCTCTGAAGAAACTGGTAGGTACTTATATTTTCATTATATTAACGAAAGCCAATCAACATTTTTTTACAATACTTTTGAGTTCCTTCCGAGTGACGCAACCTTCAACAAGTCCCAAATAAGGCGTGACCAAATATTCCAAGGTTAGGTTAGGTTAAGTTAGGTTTGTGCCATAAAAAGTTTACTTACATGAACAGAAATTGTCGTATAGGGAGAAACCTCTACATATTGCTTAATTAACTTAACATCATTAATTAATTACATATCTGCAAGTGTAACAGTACTCGGTCCCAGTAGTAACTGCACTCACGAACCATCGACAATGGGCCCGACCTCACAATCATGCGCTACTAAAAATATGCGAAAAATATGATCTGAAATAAGCATCCTCTCCGCAGTTTATTAATGTGATAGACGCTTCAAAGTAAAATTTAATATAGCAAAAATAGGGTATCATATACATGTACTCTTGTTTTAAATTTTAATTCACCTAGTTTCAGATTTATGACCAAAATTGTACAAAAAATTAAAAATCTGAAATAATTGAGACTGGTAGATATTTATGTATATTGTATAGGAAAATTATAACGAGGTTATCAAATTCAACAGTCGTTGAGATATTAACAAAAGTTAGTTTTAGCTACTTGAAAGGTGGCGCAAGGTATAGGTACTAATTTTGGACATGGAATGAAAGCAACAATCAAAATTGAGAAATAGTTCTGATACGTACCATATTAATTACGGTGCTCGAGTCCGACTCGCACTTGACCATTTTTATTAAGAGTAAAAAAAATTAGTCCCGCTGGATTTTAAGTTGAACACATAGCTAATACGAACGGTTTAAAACAAGCGAATCTGCACCGAGCAACAAGAAAAGCAATCGTAGGGTTGTTTATATTTAATGCATACCCACCTAATGGACATAAAATCTTTATTAATTAAGCGAATTCGCGGTTCCATTTGCGTTTAAGCCCACCCAAGCCCCACTTTATTAACGTCTATCACATTAATAAACTGCGGAGAGGATGCTTATTTCAGATCATATTTTTCGCATATTTTTAGTAGCGCATGATTGTGAGGTCGGGCCCATTGTCGATGGTTCGTGAGTGCAGTTACTACTGGGACCGAGTACTGTTACACTTGCAGATATGTAATTAATTAATGATGTTAAGTTAATTAAGCAATATGTAGAGGTTTCTCCCTATACGACAATTTCTGTTCATGTAAGTAAACTTTTTATGGCACAAACCTAACTTAACCTAACCTAACCTTGGAATATTTGGTCACGCCTTATTTGGGACTTGTTGAAGGTTGCGTCACTCGGAAGGAACTCAAAAGTATTGTAAAAAAATGTTGATTGGCTTTCGTTAATATAATGAAAATATAAGTACCTACCAGTTTCTTCAGAGGACTGTAAAGCTGAAAATTTTCATACAAAATGCGATATCGTTTCTCTCCTCTTAAACCTAGTCCAATTTTTATGATTTTTATGAAACGTACTGACCTAGTTTTTCATAATAACCACAACATACTCAAAAATCGTGGAAAATAGACTTGATTTAGCGGTAAAGAAACATCGCCCGAAGTTAATTTTGTATGGATTTTTTTTGACAGCTACGCGATTAGCGTCGTTTCACAATCCTCTTCATAGTGATCGGTAATTTCGTTTTTCTATGAATCATGATTGATAACAGCAATAGCCAACGGAACGCTCTTAAGAAGGTGGGAGTGTCTCACCTGCATGTACTCCGCGTAATTCAATTTTGAGGCCACTTTCAGGACAAGAAGCACCTTGCGAGTGAGGTCGACTCATTGTGCCCCGGGCTAATCGGGTTAGTGACCCCTGGCACCAGCCTCCACCGCTCCGTCTCGCACCGAAAGTTACTTCACGGAGAGAGCTCGTGTTAACCAATTCATGGGTAACTTTACATATTTTAGCAGAACTCTGCTTTGCCTTAAAAAATATTTTTTATTTAAAAGTTGATGAGAAGACGTAACAAAAAGGAAACAGGTTTAGTTTGATTGAAGCGCTTATCAATCTAACATTTTTTATAATTTTATTCAACTATCTACGAAAATCATAATTAACGTTTAGCATTAAAACAAATTGTATAATTTTATCCACCGGATTATCTGAAATATAAATGAAATATATCCAAGCCGGCGTCAAGTAAACAAAGTGACCTGATTTATGCCACCGACTCAGATATACTTCATGGATAATCCAGCTTAGGAAAGACAACAGGTGAAACTACCAGCATAGAGGCATCCCATCTTGTGCCTCAGGGTTGGCAACGCATTGGCAGTCTTAAGATTGTAGTCGTGAGAATGCAACTGTCTATGGGTCTCAGATCTTTCTTACCATCAGGTGGCCAGTGTGCTTTGCCTTCTCTTTGCCATAAAAAAATGTTTTTTTTAAATCCAAAATGACGCCCTGGTAAATCACCAAATTTTGTAAAAAATATTACACATTTGTATACACTAGCTAGCTGTTGCCCGCGACACCGTCCTTGTTCTTGCTCGGGGTTTAAGCTATATCCATACAAAATTTCATCGAAATCAGTTTAGTAGTTTAGACGTTTTACTTTTGCATTTATAATACTATATTATGGATGAGTACTTAGTACCTAAAACACTAATTTTACTCGACACCAAAAGCCACGCAGCATAGCGATAAAGTTCATTATCCTAAATGTTGTATATGAATTTCCGTGTTTTGTACAATAAAGAGTTTATTTCGTCGTCCTCTCGCATTTTGCTGTGCCCTTACACATAAACTAACACCCTTCATATTAATGGTGACTCTTTCCATCTTTTAAACGGCTCCGCCGATTTTCATGAAACCTAGCTAAGAATTATTCCGCTTAAATTAGCCTTTTAAAAAAGCCGCGTGAAAATCGTTCTGTCCGTTTGGGAGCTCTGATGCTATAGACAGATACACGCGTTAAACTAACAACACCCCCTTTTTTGTGTTTGTCGTTAAACATAATGCAGGATTAACGTAAGCTGTCGTAGATTTGCGTCGAGCGCTTATGTCAAATTCAATCATTTTGACAATATTCGAAAATTTAAGGAACGTCGGCCCGATTGCTCTGAGTTTACTCGAAAAGCTCAGATTTCGATGGATTGCCATCTGACCAATATGGCGGTCATTCCAGATCAATAAGCAATCGATTACTGATGGCCAATCACACTTCGATGAATGGTTTTCATCAACTCTGCTCCGTCGATTGTATAACAATACACCAAACGATAAACGTTGAATTGCATGCGGTAACTTCCTAATATTTTGACAACTTCCATTATTATTCCTATGTCACAAGATAAAGAAAACAGATTACTAGCGAACACCTCCGGTCCGTTTATTATTCAGTCTCAGCTCTTTTTTTACCAGCTAACGCAATGGACCCTAAGCCGTTATTTCTAAGGTTGTATTTTATTTCTTTCCCGTCACCCAGGGTGAGTGACATTGTCGTATAATATGGTAATAGAGGGTTGTGTGATTTGCGCTCATGAGATTCAATTTCACGCACCTGTATGATTGACGGGAACATTATGCAGGTGTTCGAGCCTCCACGCAATTTACTGTTATAAGTTGGGTTTGCTCGGCATTCTGAATATCTTTTGTTCCACGAGAATATCCGTAGGTGTTACCTATCAGTCAATGCATTATTCAAACTGCTAAACTGTAACGAATGTATGGCTTCTACGTTGAGGTATGTAGATTCATAATGGCGTTTTCAGTTGCATCCGATTGTGATGAAATGGCACCCGGGCGTGTCTGAAGTTGCCGTAGTAGGTATAATATGTGAAGAAGCAGGTTACCTGATGGTTTGAAGGCTTTCATGTCCATAGTTTACTGTAACAAAATTGTAAGTATTACTTATTTGACACTGGAGACCCAAAGTCGACAGTAGTTGACACGGAGTGTAGTGGTGAGTGTACAATTGTACATCGTCGACATAAAAACTGCTAAACGTTAAGATGCTGGTTACACTGGTATCGAGACTCGGGTACATAATTTTTGTTTTTTTTTGACAGCCACATGTCTAACCTAACTTAGCCTACGTAATAAATGTTTAAGATATCCTGGAAACATAATGGTTTTAGCAGAAAAAAGCGTTCGATGAAATAATACAATCAATGAATCGAAATTCGATAAAATGATGGGTTATCATGTTTAACACTTTCAATTTTGATATCTACGTCTAGACGTCAAGCAAGTATGGCTACTTGACCTCTAATCGCAGTTCGACGTTTGTCGAAAGTTACCAAAGTACCTATCCGACAAATCAATAAGGTTGCATTTTTTTTACGATTGTAATGTTAATGCATCTTGCCTAATTTAATAACTACAAAAATGGTAGCATTGTTAGTACGAACATGTACGAATGGTAATTAACAATAGGCAACACGGAAATACCTTTTATATTTTGATTTTCAGTACCATAAATTATTTCTGGAAATTTAAACTTGCAGCACTGCCCGCGGCTGGGGAAGATAATAAATGTCCGGGAAACATACGTGTGTTACATTCGGTTTTAACACTAGTGCCAAGTTCCCTGCTTTCCAAACGAAATCGACCCATTATGGAGTCAATGGTTTTGACGGTATTAATCATAACCACTCATAATAACACTCTTTTATAGTAGAACTTGTTTCAAACGATTTCTGAATAACAAGCAATTTTTGCACCCAGCGTTTTGTTAGCCACAAAGGTGTATGATTAAATAATGTTTGCATGAAGAGCTATTGTTATGGCAGGGTCTCGCAAAGAAATCTCAGACAAAGTGCTTGAAGCAAGCGTTTACTCAACATAATATAAAATTACCTAGGTTCTTACGTGGCTGCAGGCAGAAGCGGTGTTTTGCCTTCGAATAGAAAAAGTGTACATTTTTAGATTAAAGCTAAAACGACCTCACTCAGAGTGGGGTAGGCAGAGCTACCGATTACCAACAACTCTAAAAACTTGTTGTTAATGAAATGTTACCACATTTTGCACAAACAGGAAGAAGAAGAAGAAAGAAGAGAGTTAAGAAGTATCATAACGTTGACAATACGATAACATGACAAAAGCAATATGGTTTTACTCGTAGAATATAGCCTCTGTTTTGTATGAGGCGAATGTTTTCAATAACAATGTTATAAATGCAATAAATGATATGACTATGTACTCATAAATATACAAGGCTTTTTTTTAGTAATATAGCGCCGTCTTAGACCCTATCTCTGCACCCTGAGCAAGGGTGGGGTCAAGAGCACTTTGTCCCAAGAAGGATCACTTCAAGACCATATAACTTAATGACACAAACAGACAGACGATTGCTCTAAACTCTAAATTATGGATAGCCTAGTTTAGCTTGCGACTGCGTCTGCGTAGAAGTGGGGTATCGCTTTTCCCTCGGAAATTATTCAATTTTTCGTAATAAAATCTGTCAAATCAGGATCCAGACTTCCTGTATAATTATGCCAAACTTCATCCCAATCCTTTCAGCCGTTAAGGTCTGATTGAACACACAAAAATCCAAATATCCGTACAAACTTTCACATATTATTCTAAACAACTTAACCAATATTATACAGAGAGAGCTCAAATTTTGTGAGTTACGAGTGTGTGTAATAAGCTCAGAAACCACTGCACCTAGTTGAAAAATTCTCTGACCATTTGAAAGGTGCATTATTTTAGATGGACATATGTTATAATTATTATATAGATAATTGTTCAACCAGTGCGAAGTCGGGACGGACCGCTAGGTTATAATATTATAAGTAGTAGAATAAGTGTGTTTCAGTATAACTTGCACATTAAAAAACTAACTGCCGCACATAGAGACGTCAATTATATTTAACGCTTGATTAAGGTAGCTGCTGTCACTTTCTTTGCTACAGCAATATAATAAGACAACACGTCACTAAACAAGCATTAAAGCGTCTCTGAGTGCGGCAGTAATAGTAATATACGTAGGGTAAACTGACCTATTGTTGGCCGCCTACCGATTATTGGCCCCATGAACTTTAACATAAGTTAATAGAGACGACAATTCAACAATCACTAGGTGCCAGAAACTGGTATTTTAGAGGCCAGTTACTAGGTGTTTTAAACTACTTACTTACTTTGTAGGTAAATGAACCAAAAATATCCTGCAATTTAACTGAGTAGGTACCTATTTGGAAAACGGTATCGTTTACGTCACGTCCCGAGCGCGTTGCTCGAGAGTCGCCGGTTTAATTGTGGCCAACATTCGTCTAGTTAATGCGCATTACTGTGAGTGGGAAAGTTATCTTAATTAAACAAGGTTCGAGCTAGTTGGCCGCGGCCGCTGTAAACACGGGGCCGCGGGGACACCAAGTGTTTACTACTAAGAAGTCTAACTTCCGAACATGGAGAAGAGTGTGCGAGAGTCCCAATTTGTAATGAAGTCAGTTAGTGGCCAGTGATCTCTAAATTCCAAATTAGAATTGGATTTAAAACTTTAGGCCCCTATTCCATTTAGCCCATCTTATTATTGACGTTATGGTCTTATACACCTTGACGATAAGAGCGACCTATTTATAGAAAAAAACTTTGGTACTAAATAACCGGGAATCTAACCAAGTAGTTTTTACCGTACAGTAAGTGGTAAAGAACGATTTGCATTCAAGCTCTGTGTACCTTAAATAAGCAAAATAATAATAAGAGGATAAATTACATTCCCAGTTAGCTCGTTTTTTTAACCTTACAATGCATTTTTTTTCTATTCCAAAATCAGGGCTTCCTGTAAAATGATAACTGTTTTATTTTCTGGATTCCCCATACTGACCCATTTGGATTGTTCAATATACAGGATATTGTATCATTTCATTGATGAATAAATAAACTTATGTAACTAAACTATGTAAATAAAGTGGGAATATAAACCACTAAGAGATATTTTTAAAAAGTACATTGACCATTAATTATTTATTGCAATCTTTGTTTACTCAAACAATTTATTTTCCAACTCGCGGTATTTTGTTTGATTTAAAATATGCCGCTGATAAATATACTTTTGTTTTTATGACGATTGTTTGGTTTTGTAAGAGAATAATTTATTGAGTATTTTGTGGGTAATTTTTCACGTGTAGTGTTTTTAATCCACGAAGTTCCGCCCCACTACTTAAGTTTTTTGTACACGCAACTGCGCAACGTTTCATTTTGAATGACTTCGTCAATTGAAAACAGTATTTAATAACTATTTATTATTATAAGTTAATAACCACTACGATAAGAAAATAGTTTTTCTAAGCGTCATGTTTTAGATAGTTCCATTCCATAGCAAAATTATTTACTTAGGGGCAATCCCAATCAGTTTTATAAAGGTTCCGTCACGGCTCTCATTTCTGTAAACAATGACTCTCCAGGGAAATGGCTGAGCTGAGATTATGTGGAAATTTCGCTTGGAATTTTCGAAATTATCCATCGAATGTCTCGATGTGAGTGAAATTCTCTCAAGTCCGATACATTCGAATACCCTTTTGAGATTGGAGTGACACAAAGCGTAGTGTTACGGAGAGGATGCCGTCGTCTGGTCGTTTTGTCTCCAAGCCGCTGCAGTTATTGTCTCCTTGTGCAACTACTTCGATGTATGGCTTGTGAATTCTTTACTACGTGAGGGTATGTTCATGGGTCCGTTGGGTCCCATTGAAAGGGTAGATAGAGTATTGGCTTGTCGAACGTTTCGTCTTCGTCTCTCTTAAATTTAGCCAATGTGGGACGTATCGTGACTAATGTAGTAGTAAAGATAGCTCACACCCTTGTTTCTATGGTTGTATTAAGTTATTTATTGAAGTTAGTTTTATAAAAATAAGCTTAGCCTTTAATCTTAGGAACATGTCAACACCGGTTAACCAGAATCGTCGGATTAAACCGAAACCCGAAAACGCCTAACCTCCAAATGTATGCGTAAGCCAGTGGCTTACACATGAAGGCAGCTAATGAGCCGACTGCAGGGAACAGTACAGCGCTGATATTAATTAATTGGGCATGTTCAGTATTCACAAGACGCGGCGAGGTGACGTCGGCAATCAGGCGCCGCCATTATTTCCACGTTACGAACAATGTGCCAGATCCCACTGCTAATATTCTTAATTTGTTCTATTGTTGCGGGATCTTGTCAAATGTGGGAGACAATAATCTGGTTAATTTAGGACGGTTTGTGTTATACGCGAGGCTTAACAAAGACACGGCGGAGTTTACACAAGTCTTAGCGCTGTGAATACTACAGGTAGATAAATTCCAAGACACGCTTGTAAGTTCAGTAGACATTTTAATTCCTGAAAACATTCAAAATTTTAGTTCCATTTTGTGTTTTTCAGTTTAAGATATGTCAATAATTTGACGAGGTGTGTAATGTTAACATTGACTTAATTTGTAAAGCCGAGGCCGTTGTTCTTACATATTTTTTGTCACATAACGCCATTTTGTATTAAAAAAAATATTTACACACCCTGTATTAGCAAAAGGAATTTTTGCCTGCTTAAAAACATATTGCATGTTATTGTATTGTCAACGTGAAGGTAGCTCTTATTTAAAGGACAGTTATGGCGGCTGAGTTAAATCCCATAAGATAACAGTCGAAGGCAATATGGTTTTACTCAGTGGGATAGAGAGCCAGATCTTCTTTCATGCCATTACAAGCTTATCACAATAAAGTTAGTCACTAAAGTGTATAAGTACAGTCAAGGAATTTAATTGTTATGCCACTATGGAACCTGTCATAATGACAGCGTCAAACCACATGAAAGAAATTACGCCAAAATTAATGATTAACGTTATGCGACAGGGTTCCATAGTGGCATAACAATTAAAGTCCTTGACTGTACCTATCTAACATCACTTTATCATGTAAGTAAATACTTCTACAGCAAGCGGTTATGGAATTTTAAAATATTTCACAGAGTTTTAAAGGCGTGTTTTAAAAATCAATAAGTTGGTTGAATGAAAACGTTTTTCCTTTTTGCTAAAGTGTCGTTAGTCAGCAAAGTTTTCAAGTTTCGCCGGTTCCCGGATACGGAGTCGAGTTGGACATTGTCTTCACCATATTTCACGAAACTAAATTTATTATGCAACTTTTAGTTGAATTTACTACTCTATAATTTTGAAAGAAGATAAAAGATTTCCAAGTGCTGATTGTAGGTATACTGTGATGTCTTGAAATTATATTTTAAGTACTTTGAAGGCTTAGCTACGCTTAGCTTAGCTACATAACCATTTTTCAGTGATGAGGACTGTGCCTAAAAAGGAAAAGCAATACAGGGTGTATTAATTTATATACTTTCATTACATATCCCAAAATCAAATGAACTCGGAAATGAATAGTTGGTAATCCATCACTGTCATAGTTGTTTACTAGTTGTTTATAAGTATTAACTGTATAATCAATAGGTTAGTTTACGTGGAATCTTTCACGTGCTGCGGTGAAGGGAGTAGAAAAATGAGTAGACGTGCATTTTTATAAACAATACCAAAGTTTCAAATAATTGATGACGTTGAAGTAATTTACATTGATATAGATAAAAGTAGTAAGGAAAAAAATGCTAGAAATCCTTCTTTTATTTAAGAGAAAGGGTCTTGTCGTTCTAGTATTACCTAATGATGCAATATTATGTCCTCCACTTCTCACTATAATCGTAATAGAGATTATAGTGAGAAGTGGAGGACAACATTTATGAAAATATACGTAGTGTAGTAATCATAACAAGTCACTTTGTAAAGCCTTTGCTTAAAGTAGTGATCCTCAATTATGATTGCTTGTGAAAATCGATATGGCTGATTTAAATATCGAATGGCTCGCGCTAAGCTACCATATTTCCGATGGCACGGCAATTATTACGTTTTCATTTGTTTCTGTTGCTTCTTTTCTTGCAGAATATTATGAAACCGGGATTACATTTCAATTCGAAGGTACTGTTAGCACAAACTTCTATCTTCATACTTAAAGACACTTGTAGATAAAAGGTTAACAAAGTATTATATGCTTTACCAAACATTCATTACATATTTCAACTGTATACTTAGTAAATGTTGTGTTGGTTGATTGGTTTGATTAAAAAATATGAATATCATATTTGACAAATCTGAGATTAATTTTATTTAGTTTTTCTGATGACGATGGGGTTGGGAGTGAATACCTTATTGACGGTATTTCTAAAAGTAATAACAGCATTTGTATTTTATTTAGGAAACATAATTTGATGTTTTTTTTTGAGCTTGAGAACTTCATCGTACTGAAATAAATATTTTCATTTATCTGCACTCTCTACCATTGACAATGTCATTTAATGTATTAATTCCAAAACGACTTATATGTGCTCAAGCCTATTCTTATTGTGTTGATAGTAGTTATTAAAGTAACTAATCGTTAAAATCCGTAACTAATGGTTAAATCTCAAGGAAATGTGTCAAATTTTCGATTCCTTTTTCAAATTTTAACAATTAGTTGAGATATAACTACTGAACAAACAACGAGCCCTAATTGAGGTTTGATAATACTAGGTAACTATAAGTTAAACGTTTATGACGGGTTGTCGCGTCTGCCTACCGACACAATTTTATTAATCTCCGATCGGTGTCGGAGTGAGTCAGCACGAATGTTAATGCATTCCGGTCGGTAGATATATCGCATTTCGTGAAATGTAATCGAAGCTTGCGATGACGGGAACATCCATCATGCCGATGTTTTCCTTTCGTCTCTTTTAAATGGAATACCTATTTGTAAATGCAAATTGACATTTGTTTAGCTTCCATTAAAGCCGAGATGCAAATATTTTCTCGTAGATCAGTATTTCCTAGTTGCGCGAGACATTAATCAAAATTGACAGGTTTGCAAAGCATTTGGGGTTGAGGGGATATGAATACCCAATAGCGTAATGCGATCATTTAAATGTCCCATAGCTGGGCCCAAGTACCCTCTAACGATTAAAAAAGTCTATTCTAAAGTCTCCATAAAGTTCCGGTGCGGATAAGACTTCTTTGAATAACTTAATAAGTATGAGCTGGGTTTGGATCCAGGAGCGAGTCTAATACACCAGATTACCCCATTTTAAGAGAATATAGAACGCTTAATTTATAATTAAACACCTACATTACGGCCCTAGCCACAGTAGCCAATCCGCAGATTAACGTTATACTCGGTAAAACTGCTTAAACTTTTAACCGACAATATTTTTGCATCAGACGTGCCCGTGTGGCGCAGCCTATGCCAAATAAGACAAACCTAAGTAGTGTTTGCCATAATTTCTAAACACAGCAAAGGATACCTTGCCTAAAAATATATGCGATTTTTGTTCTAAATATAACAAAGACGTCAGGAAACTGAGGGCTTATTGTCTAACGCAGTCGCAATCACGATCGTTTTCATTTTGACAGTCCGAAGGCGAGTCTGCATACAAAATGAAAACAATTGTTCCATTTGTGATTGCGAGTGCATTATGCAATAGCGACGCTGGTCTCTTATATTCAATCAAATCAAGTCCTGTCAAATCTCCTATAGTTATGCGTCTGAGTCTTTGGATATTTGAGGTGCCTTCGCGACATCATGGGCTTGTCGATCTGACCGCGTCGGAAACACGGAGGTCCTGAGACGTGCTAATGTCACCGGAATAGAAGCAAATAATGTCCGTTCCCAATGTTCAAACCGCGCATAGATTTGATACTTTAGCTTAAAATTTGACACATTATTTTCTGCGTGGCAAACGACATTCTTTTTACTCAAAGTAACCTTATCTAACTGTGTTGTGAATTTAGGGAATAGGAATAAAATGACAGCGGAAATGGCTCTCGTATGCCTGACAACAGAGTCTGCGAAAGAAGCGAAGAGAGATCTGCGAAAATCAGGAACGTAAACGAAAACAAGGCACCCGATTACAGGGGGCGTACTGTGGACACGCATGTGGTGTGGCCGAATGCGACCAGTAAATGACCACATCATAATTAATAAAATATTTCTCCCCTAGTAAGAGGAGTAACGTAAAAATTAAAACTACCTAATATTAAAACTAAACTTTTTAAATAAAAACGAAACTGTAAGCCCATTACATCCGTCCGTCCGTCGTAAATTAGTCCGTAAGTAAATCTATCTGTTTGTATTACTAACACAATGATCCTAATATAATACAATTAAAAGTTAAAACTAAACTTATTTAAATTAAAATAAAAACTAAGCTACTCAAATATTAAAGACGTAAATAATAATCACCACTATAAAAAGAACACCCCCTCTAGCAGGTCCGCTCGCGGCATGGTCCCTATGACACTGGCTGCGTTACCTCTCTGGATAGCTAGCCCAATCCTTTGGGAGAGGTAAGCACCAGCTCTAGGATCTCCGGAGGTGTCTATGAGCCGGGATGACAGGGCCTTAATAAAGCTTTTCATATCAGCTGACCAAGGTCCCATGGTCTCCACTGCAAGCGCCACAAATTCATAATTATTTAATAATGATGAATATTTGCGGCGCTTGTTGGTTTGGGCCTGATCAGCTGCTGCACCGGCCCGATTAATGATCAATGATCCTTGTTGGTCTGAATAAATGATTTATTATTATTATTATTATAAGCTACCTAAATAATAAAAGGCGAAAATAAGAGGATTTAGGACCGTATGAAATTTGAATTAAGAGTGAAGTGTCTATTACTGGCCTGTCAACTAAAAGTGTCCATCATTGGTGCCGTCACCTAATCACCTAATCAAATATAATTGATATTAAAAAATGCCCCCTCTAGCAGCATCCACGGCATGATCCATTGGATGGTGGTATATAGAGGTATAATGTACATCCAGATAACGAAATTAAAAAAAGGGGCACTGCGCGCGCACCCTTCATTTCAATGCACATTACACGTTCTCTATAATCTGACACAAACGTTTGTTCCCCGCCGGGAAATCTCCAACGTGCACGTCAAAACCCGTTTTCAATTTTAATGCAAATAGTTTTATCGAGTACTGTCTAGCATCGAGTGTTTTAAATCTTTTGCGGCGTCCTGTTCACCGTTGTAAAAGAAAGCTTCACTTTATATCGGCGTGCATGTTGGCAATAATCCGCCCCAGTTTGATGAGCCCTGTTTACGACCTACGAGAGCGTATCGCTTAAGCGCAGAATAAAACGCTGACGATGCTAAATTTATAGGAGTTAATATATTTTTATGGGTTAAGAAACGCCCGCTCTCGATCCTGTACAAAATGGCGTGCCGTGCCGGCATCCATGAGCGCGCTAATGTCGTGTCGTGTCGTCGCGGGACTGATTGTGCCGCGATTTAGATAAAGGATTGCCGTATTCGCCAGGAACGGTGATTGTTTTCTGTTTGAGCAATTGTAATTTGAATTTGCTGAATTATATTACAAGATGTTGCGGTTCGTTGCAAGCTACGCTTTTATGCTTACAGAAAAGTTGCTGGGGAGAGTATGATCTATTGTTAAATGATATTGGACTTTGATTCTAGTTCTTAAATCTTACAAATAATAAGATTTAGATGGTAGATTTTGCTATACACTTTTACAAAGTTTTATACGCATTTAAACCGTTGTAAAAAACAAACATGTAGTAAGTTTAACCCTGATCTGGTTCCAAAGAATCACATTTCAAGACTGTGTTTACAGGGAATATTAGATGTCATGGGGATAGAATACATTACGCTCGCTAATAAGGACATGATGTCGGCAAGCCCCTGCCTCTCGAGACGACGTGTGGCGAAGCCGAGGGACCTCATTATAAACTGCTAAGTCGAGATCATTGCAACTGCTCCAGTGGGTAGCGGAATGGCGGCGACATCACGCCGCAAGCATCTCAATATGATCGTGTAATTGTTTTGCTCGACTTGAGCGCGAGTTAATTGATGGATCGTATTATAATACAGCTTTGTTGTTTTTGTTAAATAGAGGATAATTTATAAACAGATAACATTTATACAAATAGTATTGATAATCATTATAATGGTGTTAGGTTTCGTCACGGTTTGTGCACTAATATAGGGCCTATTCAACAAGATAATAACCATATCGTTTTTGATCTGTTATCGTAATTTCAATAATGGCGACTGAGTAAAAAACATTACCATAACAGGTAAAATACGATTTTGATTTTACCGCCTAGAATAGAGGCGCATATTCATTGATGCAATTAATGACATGTGGCCCTGGTGTTTAAACATTACGGAAATAGAGGAAATACGTAAGACGTGCAGGTATTTAAGAGGACCGAATACAATACTGAAGGTCAAAATCAAGGTGGTACGTATTATAATAATTAGTAAACAGCGACTCCATGGATCCTAAAACCACGGTTTGCCACCAAAAGTCCTAACCCTATTTATCACTTTCTAGTACTAACAGCACGGGTTAGTAGCCTAGGTTTGAGACTGGGTTAATTTGTGTAAGATGGTTCCTTATTTTTAGATTTTTTCAAGTCTAGTCTAGACCAGCGGAACCTAACCAAATTCAACAAGACTAGCAGTTTCCGAGCAGGAACGAACTAACGTGTTCTGGAGACAATATTGCGACCTGCGTTTGTGAGCCGGCACCGGCGGCAATCGCATCCATATGCGGCACAAAACGCGCCCGACACGTTGACACGCGCAAAATTACATTATCCCCGCGGCCGCGTCGCGCCCCGTCTGTTATAACCTTATGTTTAAATTTTACCACGGATGTTAATAATCGTGTTACAATTTTGTCGTTGTGAATTAAAAATATATTTTTTCTAATATTCTGCCCTAAAGTTAGAATTATTTACCCTTGTTTTTAGGGTTCTGTACTTAAAAAAAAAAAGGGACCCATATAGGATCACTTCGTTGTCCGTTCTGTTTGTCTGTCTGTTTGTCGCCGACCCTTTTTCTCAGGAGCGCGCGGAGGTATTAGGATAAAATCAATAGGTATCAAATACTTAAGTCTGCAATTCCTTGGAGCTGTAAAGAAATCAAACTTCTAAATCAACGCAATCACACGATTCGGACATTTACCTCTGCCGTTTATTATTACACTCTCAAGGGAATCAAAACCTATAGGGTACTTCCTGATGACTCAGTAAATAGCACAAGCAAAGGGAAAAATTCAAAAATCGTAGATTTGTAGTTATTAATAAAAAACATTATTTAGTGTCTTTAGTAACTGCGACGGAACCCTAAACTGAGCATAGTCCAACAAGCTCATACCCAATTTTTTCATAGAAATCACTTCGCGGAATTTTCATTTCGTCAACAGGCTTTTAAAGCCCAGGAGTCTAGGTCTTGACGTAGTTACAACCAAACTTACGCAATTAATATTCAAGGTAACTTAAAAAGCATTGCTTCAGCTGAAAATAGCTTTTGATGTAGCGAAATTCGGTGAAATGGTACATTCGATGAAAAACTTGTTGGTAAAACAAAGGAACGTCAGATAGAACACAAAATACGCGTATAAAAACTTGTTATGATTGGAAAATACTGGATCGTTATCTCCACCCACATAACGCTGGCATTAACACAATTACTAATTCTATTTTTTATTTCATGGCTTCGCTCCTGTGAAGGTGTATTTCGCCAATGTCGAGTTACAAACACTCCCATGGATTTAATAGAGCAATAAGTCCACGCGTTTCCCGAGATCTAATTTATTGTTATTGTGTATTTTTGATGGTGTACGTTACTCAATAAATTATTGAAATAAATAAATTAGACCTGTAAGAGTATAAAAACGTTGGTAAATACGACATAAGCAATGAATCTTGTCTTTTCATAGTATTTGTTAACTATTACTAGGGAATAACATTTTATTTTATTTTTAGTAAATGTGTTTTTAATCACCAAGGTAAATCAAATATTGAAACAACGTTTTTTACTTAAAACGCATCAATATACTTTTTATAATTAATTAAATATTTGCTTGATACTCGTATCTTGAACATGAAAGTAAAATGAACCAACCCTAAACCCTGCGTTATAGGAATCGGTTCCTCTACACTGTAGAGTCCACAGCATCAGAATTAGACAGTCAAAGGTGAAAGTTTTAAACTCTACCTCGAGTTCAAAACTCGTTGACAGACATTCTCACAGGACATTATATACAGGACACCTAACCCATTAAAAACGTACATACACCCTGAAAAACTTTATCCTCTTTCTAGGGCAGTTAGGAGATTATTATGTATAATTTCAAGCGTCGGCCTCTGCCAATTACTTAAGTAACGTAACGTAACCTAGTTCCGTTTCATACAGTCGTAGCTAATATGAAAGAAACGACTGCATTTTATAGCGGGGAAGGAGCTCGCTGAAGTTTTTCATTCAATAAAAGAGTCACTAAGTGATGAAAGGGAAACATCTGGCACGACACAGGTCAGTGAACTCGCGCGATGGATTTTATCAAATAAAGAATTTAAATTTCGAATACTTACGACAGCACTGGCTGTAAAATTGATGGCTGACTGCTATAACAACAATTCTAGCCCCTATTCCACCGGGTAAAGCCATATTACTTTGATGTGTACTGTTAATAGGAGCTATTGTAAAGTTGATAATAAGATAACAATAAGTGTAAAGACAGTGTGGAATAAGGCCCCTGCATATAGATTCTAGCATTGGTAACGGTATCGTGTTTTGTTTTGTTACCCATTTTCAGTCGCTACCAAAAAGCTCCTAAGTCCGTAGTGGGTGCTGTAATTTTTACTGAACGGACTCGTTCCTAAATTATCAAGTACGTAATACTTCTTCGCTTCGACCGAATTCAGGCAACCCAACGTAAGTCGAATTACAGTGCACAGTGCACCAAATGAGCTAACGTGAATATTCATCCGACACTAACTAGTATTTAGTTCTGAGAGAATGCCGGTCAAATAATAGGATTGATTACTGGTATTTGTTCGAAAACATCCGCAGTATACGCATTGCGAACACATTCAACTGCCGATATCACGTATAATTACACCGAATTTCTATTAGAGGGCTTTGTTGTCGTTTCAATGCAAGTTTACTCAGTGCGGATACAATTGTAGGATTAGTTTGATGACGTGTTTTGATGAACCTTACGCATCACGCGGTGTAACCCGTATTTGGTGTAATACTTATTTGCTATTATTTTTCTAACATAAATTTTCTTATAAAAAGTTTGAACGTAAACAAACTCAAAAGTGTCAATTTCTTAAATATTGTTGTGCTTAATAAATTTAGAGACTAAAAAGTCATGAAAGACGCTTTTTAGCAAATCCTAGACAGTGTCTAGGTTAAATAATTTAGAGAACAATAGGATTTCTTATAAAGGCGGTCCATTCTATTAGACGGTAGCAGGTTTTAGGTATACACTAAACCAAAGAAGTGAAATTTTATAAAAAAGATTCTACTTTTTTCTTTTGCGCATAATGTTCTATTAGATCTTGCTATTCCTTTATTTGTCTGCGTAGGGACTTTGAAGATATTTGATTCTATTAGGTTCTCAGTGTTGAGTTTCTTGTAGCGCTTCTTCTCAACAGTGGTCTTGTCTTGGAAAGAACTTGTACCTACTATGTTCCAACATTTCTTATTATATTTACTAATATTAACAAAAAAAAATATTACATGTGTTATGCTTCATTTTAAACTAAGGAATAAACTTCAATTAAAACGATACTATGTAGATAACTTAACACAAATTAGGAAAATGGGTGAGTTTGTGCAGTGTCAATCCGGTTAGCTACCACCATCTTATTTTTTAACCCACCGCCAAGCAGCAGTGTCCGCATGGTTGTGTTCCGGCGTGGCGATAAGACAACTGGTGAAATGACTAGAATGGAGGCAGTCCATCTTTTTCGGTTCGACAACGCATTTGGGATCTTAAGATTGCAGACTTGAGATTGTAGTCTTGGGTCACAAATCAGGTGGTCTGTGTGCTCATTTCCCTTCTCCATGCCACAAAAAAACATGTTATCAACGCGTCTCACGGAGTGGACACCCTTGTCATTAGCTCTAGTCAGGTATATCACAGAGATATATATGTGCGTATATACCTATGTATAGTCGAATAGCATAGAACATTGATTGTAAGCTGCCATTACCGGCTGCAGCCGAATGGCTTAACATTCGGACACGGGCGATTAATACGACTCGTGCGCTGTATGTTTAATAATAACACATATCAACGTGCATTGTCCGCTCGTGTCAGATAGCATAGTAATCAACAACTAACATGTGAGCAAGACCGAGCACATCAACCACCGTAATCAGAGACTTGTTAGACACAATAAACTCGTTCCTTGTACAGACTTGCGTATAAAAAATCATCACTAAGGAAGGACTTAATTCCATAACATGACTCTGAGTACGGTTGTTATTGTTTAACCTAAAAAATCCCAGTTTCCATTTCTTAGAGCCGATTATAACATGTAAAAAAATCACAACTGCAATTTGTCCTAAATATAATAAGGAAAAATATTTATTTATAATTATGAAATAAATAACTGCAGTCATGCACTAAACACAATAAGGTACAAATGGTGGACTTAATGCCCAGTGGCATTCTTTATCAGTCAACCAGTAGGCAGAACGGAAAAAACCAAGGTAGGTGCGAAGAAAAATAGCGTTGTAAGAAAAACAGTTTCAATTAGGTATGTAAAATAAAATAAAACAGCAAAACAAAATGTACGATATAGTATATGAAATATAAATACAGATACATACGGATAATGCTAATTCATACTTATATAAATGCAATAATACATATGCAATGTATAAATAATCAGATGAGGCAATGTGACAGTAAATAAATTTACATCTGCGTTTGTTCCAGCAGATATTACGACCTCGCTTAAGTTTTACTCACCCTTAACAATTCCGCCGACGTATAACATTCTACGTGTACGAGTATTTGTTGGGGTTTGCTTTATTTCCTTTGACGCCTCTTTGATACGGCCGCTCGGCTTTCTCTTGTAGAGTTCTCCGCACAGCACTTGTAAGGTTCGCGTTAAAGGTTGAGTTTCAAAGTTAAAGTGTGAGACTTACCTTATAATATTTTTACTAAGATGATTTTAAAGCGACGACTTAATCGAGCTGTCAAAAAAATCCATACAAATTAAGCTCCGGGCGTTAACGTTACTCACCCCCGAACTCAACTCTGTTATGAGAAATTAGGTTATTTTTTCCAAAAAATATTTTCTTTGGAAGGAAAACGTACAGACCTAGTTTTTCATTATATCTACAACGTATTCAAAAATTGTAAAAAGCGGACTACGTTTAAGGGGAGAGAAAAGTTATCGTATTTCGTTTGTAAATTGTCAGCTTCACAATCTTCTTAAGTGTAATTATAAAAAGTGTCCTACACACAATAGTAAAAAGTAAAAAGTAAGGCCTCGTGCCTTCAAACATTAGTAAAAACTTTGCGCAAAATATACTTCTAACTTAAAATTATTTAAGAGTAGTAAATTATACGGTAGTTCATGCAGAATAGATACCAGTTAGTGAGGTTTGGTAGTTCGGACATAGGTATCCTGCTTTATTTGCAAATTTAACTACGCTATTGCAATTGTTATCATTCGAATGCAATATAAATCATTACAGCCACAGTTATAGTGTCATTATGTATTATTACTGCCGCCGTCGGCTATCACAGTTAACTAGTTTCCTGACGACGTTTGTATGATGTGCTGCATAATTAAAACTAACCGTGACTTTGGAAATATTATGGGCTTAGGTCTTAGCTTAGAAAAAGATATTGATTATCAATTTCTGGTCATGTTCATTGATATTGCTTGAGACGTCTAAGTAGAGGTATATGTAGAAAAAATGCTATATTCTGATTATTCTAAGATGATGCCTGTGACAGCTCATATAAATCATTATTGCACTTATTTCTTTAACTTAAAATAAATAATACATCGGTACAAACCTAGCGACACCGTTCAGGAATTAAAATGATTAATCGCCTATGTATAAACACATCGCTTGTGAGTATAGTAAGTGATTTAAATACGGCTGTCACAGGCATCATCTTAGAATAATCGGAGTATAGTGAAGGTTAATTAGTGTTAATTAATGACCCATGAGCAAAAAATAATAATTCGGTCGTCTGCACAAAGAGACATTTAAATTTGCTTGAAAATACACGCTATCCAGTATGAGACCGCCTGCCTGCCCGCCTGTTATTTACCTGTGTTATTTTTAATTGTACAGTTTCTCTGTAATGTTTTTGTTTGGTGTACAACAAAGTGTTTTGTATTGTATTGTATTGTATCAATTCTGACATTGAGAGTACAGTCAAGTAAATTGATTCCTAGGCCACTATGGATTACGCCAACGTGACGTAAATCAAATCATAAGAGGTCTCTTGCGTTTTGGTTCACAACGTCACTTTAACATAGTCATAGTCACATAATGGTCTAGGAATCAAATAAGTTAACTGTACCTACACGTGAGTCATATCGTATGAGCTGCAGTGCTGCGATTCCGCGTGGTGGTTTGAGCCGCAAGCGCATAGAGATGGAGCGGGATTCTTAAATGAGTTGGCAGATATGGTATGTTTTGAGTATAGGAACGAGTTGCGTCGCACTGCTCCGTTCTCAGCACGTTTGCGGGCATTGTTCGCATCGCAAAAACTGACCGAAACGCGTTGAACAATAAGGTGCGCAGACGCCACTGCGGATTCAATCCGTCGTCGTCAAAGTAAACTTCTCACTTGCAACTTTCTTTGACTGCTTCCTTAATCGAGTTGCCTTTAACTTTATAAAATGCGCCCGTGTGCCTGGTTTATGTTTTCCATGCTGGTTAAGAGCTTTTCAAGAGTTTTCGTTTCCGTTAACAAGGTTCCGCCGTAGACGAGGTTACAAACTTATTACCCCCTCGGCGATCACTTTATTTAAATGTGAAGAAGTTTAACTGTAAAAGCGTGAATATGCCAGTACCTGCATTCTTCATCTTTCGGTATCATAATCACGTGGTTTTCTCATATCGTAGCTTAATCAAGTTAAGTACATATTTGTTCCTAACTAAATACAAAGTCATCCACTTATTTGGTTACCTACAAATACGTATGTTTTATGAAAACTAGCCATTGAAATACGAATTCTAAGTGACCAACAAATTACAAGCTAATCAGCGAAAATAAATCGTACCTACATTTAAATTGGCACATAGGTAATTTGAAATGCCGACTAACAACAATATTATTAAGGCACATTAGAGTCACGAGACGCATCGCCGCCGTGCCGTAACCGCTTTCATTACAACAAACGAACTGCAATTTGGTTGCAAATGGATTGAATACGGCTGTTCGGCTCCACGGTGAAGGATTTCTTCATTTACATTATTCGTAGAGTCACGGAAATAGGCGAAGGTTATTTGATAAGTTTGCGGGCAGAGCCGGTAGGCCGGGGAACTAGTTTTGTCTAATGGCAGTTTAATTTTGCGGCCCTTGAGTAATGTCATAAACTTGTGGAGAGTTCCTCAAGGTGACTGGCACCGAGATCGATATCGTCTTTTGGCATGTTACATTAATTTAAGTTGTAGGCATGCTCGTTCCGTCTTATTTACTACCTACTGTCTCGAGTGACGCTTTAATAATAGTGTGGAATAAACACAGTACTTTCATGTAGATTTAACTGCTTTTCGCTTGAAAGTGTCCCAAATTTGGTCGCAAAATATTTCTCGCATGGTTGTCAAAGATATATGGTTAACAAATGTAACAAATAAATAAAACTTGAGCCAAGCCAAAAAGTCATTGCACGATTGAGAGAAAATTAAGATCTCTTACTACAGATGAGATTTCTTATTAGAGATATCATTCATCACGTGAAATAGGTACTTACTTTGTGTTCATCCATCCAACTCAAAAGAAATTGTAGAAATATTTTCTTATACGGTATTAGAATGCTCATTTTGTTTGACTATTATACGCCCATCTGGGCACTCGTAAAGAAAAATCACGCTTCGATTTCAATAATTCTCAATATTCATGAAATACAGTCGGAGTGTAATCTAGATTCTGCTTTGAATAACATTATAAGAAAAGCTCTCAATTACGCAGAATTATGTCTAAAATAGTAGAAGAGGGGTTGGTTTCAGTTCCAGTAATTGCATTTCACAATGGCCTTCTGCCCGCGATTTATATCGCGTGGATAGTCGACTCGAACTTTAATTTAAAATCGCTTAGCTGTTTTTACCGTTTTTTTTTCAAATGTTCGGCGAGGTAAAAATCTGTGCGCTCTATTTTAATACATGGTTCATTCGATTGAGATGTACCTACCGGTGATCAAATTTTAACGAATCGTTGTATATTTTAATTAATAAATGTTGTTTTTACCTCTACCCGTTTATAAATAGATCATTGCACTTCAGGCGAAAATTAGGTCTGTACCTACATGTAATTTCCATATGCCCTGTATTTAGTTGTTATTTTGAAAAAAATTACACGCTAATTTACTTGGTTATGGCTCTAGAATAACCTGATTAATATATAAATTATATTTAAGTCCAAGATGCAAAGAAACAGGAACTGAGAGAAAGAAATTCAGTTGGATTCGCGGAAAGGTACTGAGTAATGCTGCATAGTGCGTCTCTAGTCGAACGACCGCAAAACGGGTACGGGTTACAGTTGTATCTCCGAGGCTTTCGAGACAAAAACAAATGGAAGTATTACTGGAGACAATCTACATTTAAATGGATCTTTTTCCTCAATTCGTGCGCGAGTTCGGTGATAGGTATCGCCGCAGCCGATTTATTCCCGAATTTGCATTAAGGCGAGTAGTTGTATGTTTGCCGGTCGGTGCTTTGTCAGCTTGTCACGCTGTTAACGATTATAGATATTTGGTTATTTTATTTATGGTATCAAATTTTGATCTTCAATTTATAGAGGTAGATAGGATAACGAAAAACTTGTCACATGACACTAATGTCTAATGCTATGTGTTGACATGTCGGTTTTTCGTATACCAATTTCAGAACCATTGCAGTATTCTGTTTTGTGGAATTAATGTATCTATTTTTTCTTGTTTCTACATCCCTCAAGATCTCCTATTTGCACTTACGGATTACGAACCTCTTTTTGTTGCAACTATAACAGTGAAGGCGACTTAAATACTCAAGCTTTATTTGTCTAAGTATGGTACTAATTTTTTTTGTTTTAGTTGTGCCACAGAAAAGTAAGAGGATTTTCGTAATTGTATGAAGCTGGCTGTATATTATTATGGCGGGGCGTCGTTAGGAATGTCAAAGCATGTAGTAAGCGCCATTGCACGTTTTAGAGCGGAATTACACGTTTTTGCGGCCATTGCCGACCCCTTGGACAGGCGCCAAGTGTTTACTCTTTACATAATGTTGGCGATTTCACAGTCGTCAAGACCCATTTTATTGCGGCACAGAAATAATCAGCGGCAACTAGCATACTGATGCGTTTGCGCCGAAAACATGCTTTAAAAGCCGTGGGTAGAGCACCTTACATGTTTAGTATTCATGAACGACCATTATTTATTCAAATTAAAGAATGAAATATTGTTTTTTAACAGCGAAGAGTAAAATAGAATTTACTTAAAAATGTTTTTCAGTTTTTAGCACGATTTTAACGCTACTGAACACGTCTTAAGGAATTATGATTCTCATTCTCTATATTTTTTGGTCATTTAATAAAACTGGATATATTTGAGAGTTTTGATTATTATTTTATTGCTGTTAGGTGGTTAGATGGTGTCGAATTTTATGTCTGGTGTTTTAAATATTACAATCTAATCGACTTGCCACTAAAGCTCTATCTGTCTTTAGCCTAATGTGATTATTATAGTTCATAGGCAAATGTATCTTCTCATCCAGTTTAGACAATCAGATCCAGTAACTGTAACGTACTTTCTGATTCAAAAACATTGATTTGAATCGAAAACGAGAGCGTTACTCGTTCTATTATACAATTTTTAAATGAACATGGAGGAAAAATCCTGCATTAAATATCAAGTACGCTACTATTGAGCAGTACCTATTCCTCATCGAACGTGCATTGATTGAGTTATGCTGGAAATACCATTTCGAAACAACACTATACTTAAGTACATCAAGACGTTAAAATATTCCTAGAAACATCATCGGTCTCACTGCAAAAAAGTGTGATTTATTTCTGTAAAAAATATAATCATTAGGATTCTTCCGTCCCTGTATAAGTCTCAATGTGGGAAACTGCAAGAATTGTTAGTGAGCAGTTTTCCATTACCGAATATGTTCTTCGAATGTGCATCGAATGACGAATCGGTACCGACAATACGCAGGCGGTGATCGCGCGCCACAATGCCACTGACGTTATTAATTATTCCGATGTGAATAGAGCAGACAAAAGGCATTAGCTGTGCAGATAATGGCGAGGCTCCAGGAACAGGCGGCTTCCGTTTCCTCGGCGTGCTCGCGATCACTCATCTCAAGACGCTCACGTTTGTAAGGCCGAGTTCAGCTCAGTGCTGGATTAATTATTGCTGTTGCTATTGTTATTACTTGTGAAATGTCTAAGCCGATGTTCATATGGTATTCGAGAATTTTTAAATTTAAACTTGACCATCAGTATTTTTAATTTTACGAAAAAGTGTTATTTTTGTATAAACATTATTTAAGTGCGATGAAAAAAAATCGTCCCCTTAATAAACCGGTGCCAGACAAAAGCATCACGGATATTTGCATAGAAAAACTATGGCAATTTAACACAAATTTGGACAGTCCTATCCTCACTCATTGGATATCTATTCACGTAAAACCTAACAAACTTTTTAAATTTTGCTAATTTTGTTTATTAGTACATGTTCAGCTAACATATGAGGTGTGATTATGGATACTGTATGTCCTTAATTAATATTTTTATTACAAGTAAAACTGTTGCCAACTGTTGCTGTTGCTGTTTATTCAAATCACTTATTCATTATTTGTTTTCTACAACATAAAAAACCGTATGATTTTTTAGAAAATACACTTTACGTAGCCTACATGATAAAGTAATTGTGTCATTGTATAACTTAGTTGCATAAGTACCAGTGTACCTAATTGAAACTTTACTTTTATTGCCAACAACGTAAGAGCTTCATTACAAGTCTAAGGTATACCGCGATAGTTAATTCAAGATGCAATGCAGATGCAGCTAATGAACGCTGGATTGCACCCAATGACGGGTGCTTTTCAAGCCAGTCCGCCATGCTTGAATTTCTACCGCTTTCTGTAGCATACACTAATGATACGCGATTCGAAGCAGCCTTTCTATTATGGTGGACTGAAGCAAGTTCTATGTAGTATACATAAAACAGACTTGAAATGCATTTCGACTCTTCACTGTGTTCTGGAGTCTGTAACTAATTTAAGCTTCAGTAAATTGATGAAGCTTGCGGTAAATTTGATTATGGGATCCTAAATTCCGGAACCAGGTAACTTGATTCCTAAATCTCAGTATTAGCGTCGTAGAGATGTCTAACTTTGTAATTGCGTGCGTGCTCCGTTAAACACGTTCGTAATTAAGTTTTTTAAAGCGTATCATTAAGCGTAAAGTTGCAGAAAACTTCCGTTTTTATTGTCTACCCATTATCCCCGTTAAGTAAACGGCTAAGAAGCTTAATCCGCCAGTTGTCTGCCGAAGTGGGTAATTGGAGTACGTTTTACGGCGCACGGATAATCTTCGCTCACGTGTGCTGACGTCGAACTCGTTTGTACTCGCCTTTACCGCTATATTGCTTCGATAATGGCGTAATATAAATTACTATTAATAACGGTAATGGCACCAATGTTGGACGCTTTACTCTTAATTCAAAGATCATACGGTTATAAATTGATTGATGCAAAACAAATGAACCGTATCTTCGGTGAAATAAGAATCAACTGTCCATGATTGGTCTTTATCCTTTACTGATTCCATCACCGAGTAGGTAAGATGTTCTGAAGTTATTTGTTTGAACCTTATAACATGTGCTGTGACTTTGTGAATACTTCCTAGTGCTATTACTTATCTCTTAAACGAAACAGAATCGTCAACAACTCTTTTTATGTCTTGTCTTTAGTTTGAAAGGTGCATTTGAAGGAAGGTGCTATCAGAGAAGCAAGAATTGAAGAAAGAAGAATTCAAGAGCCGAGCAACGAGTATTCAGAAGGAGCGGTAAACAAGCTCTGGTAATCTTGTATGAAAGATTCTAAGGACGGCCGAATGAAATTAGCAAGGGCAAATAAAATAAACTCGGATTAAAAAGCGCCGCTCTGTATACACACTAAAAACGAAATACAAATTAGTGTTCGGGCATGGTTTTGGAGCGCTACTGTAAATACTGTCCCCCATAATTATTATTTGAACGAACAATTAACATTCGAACCCCGTCGGCCGCCGGTAGTGATAATTTGATTTGCACGCGCGACAAGGCCGGCGTACAGCAACGCTATTACCTAACGCAAAACCTCTGCTATCAACTACGAATACTATAAAAACCGGTTAAGTGTGAGTCGGACTCGCGCACCGAGGGTTCCGTACCGCCGCACAGTAGATCAGCAATATTATATTCCAATTTATATTCGATTTAGAAACAAATCAGCGCGAGCCCAACTCATACTTGTCTTGACCATTTTTTAGTATTTGTTGTTTTTGTTCAGGTGTTGTACTATAATCGTACTAAGTTTGACGCTTGTATGTTTTACCGTTTTTACGATACAACAAAAATAAAAATACACTGTAAAAAAAACGTTTCATCTAGTAAATCCGCCGAAATAACACCTAAGAAACAAATATCCCGCTATCTAGTTATAACGGTTCAAAAGATACATCTGTTTAAAGTTAGGACGGGCGGACAGACGGACAGCGTAAGGCATATTAGTAGGGTCCCGTTGGGCTACCTTCGGGTACGTAACCCTAAAAACAACCCTGTGTGTAAATTGAAATTGGCAAAGATGTAAACAAATTATTACTGTTTGATACATAACCTCAAATATTCATTTTTTAAGATAAATAACGTATAATTAATAGTTATTTCATCTAAAACTAATCAAGTGGATAAATCATTGCAAAGACCTTACTTGATCTTTAAAAGTACGTGATAATCGAGTAATAACTGTAAATTGTTTAGTTTGGCTTTGTTTACATCTTTGGCAATTTCGTTTGACTCAGACTATAGCGTACTTAATGTCCCATCGAGTACGAGTAGTGATCACAATAGCAACGTCTGTATTAAACCCGATGCTGCTACGTTACAGAATAGTACCTAAAGCCCGCGTGCTCTATCCTTATCTACGTGTCCTCATTAGCCCTTTAGAAATGTACGAATCGAAGTAAAAATGTTTACCGTGTGCGTGAGGGACGGGCATTATAATCTCGTTTATCAAACGATATTATAATAACGTGTGCGCAACCGGCTTTCATTGTGTTACGTACAAGGGTAAAAGGTTTGTTGAATTGTTGTAATGAAACTGTTTGTAACTGCTCAACAATACTTAATAATACTACATCGAACGATATAGGAAATGTCAATTACATTTATGACAGTGTTTCAAGCCTTGACATTATTGTGAACTTTGTCCTATGTTCGCAAAGGACGTTACTGACACAAGTACAATTGACTTTAGATTTATTTATGCATTAATTCGTTTTGGTATATTCATAATAACACAAACAAATCATTGTAATTAAAGCTGATTAATTATGAAATAAAAGCAAAAAGTGACAGGAAGCATAACAATGCTTTCAGTTTTACGATGTTTTTTACCTCATACTCCATAATTTATCATTTCACCTAGTTTCGGACTACCACGCACCCCATCTGTATACTTGTGGAATTATAACAGCACAAGTATATTCTTTATTACGTATTAAATTTAATGAATTAAAATTCCATTACTTAAGTTAACTACGAATCAAGAACTCACCCTAAGTGAACTATATGTATAATTTATTACATATTTAAATTATAACGTCTATCTGTGTATTCTTCATTTTCTAATTTAATTGATGTCTGTTTTATGTACCTAAAAAAAAAAAAAAAAAAAAATATGCTTCCAGGAATTTCAAATTTACAACACAACAACTAATCAACTAATACGATTAACCTTGATCACCATCTCGTTAAGGTGGAAAATGTGCTCACTTTTCAGTTGATACCAATAAATGTAAATTTAGAAATTCCAGGTACGTATGTTAAATTTTCATTAGCTCTTCGGTGAAATAAATAATAGAAACAATTCAACTTAGGCCAGCCTAATTCTTACCAGTAAACAAAATAATTAAACCTATTATTTACCACTGCCACCAACTAAAGTTACATTGTATGACCTAATTCATATGAGTATTTACGTAGATTGAGCATTGAGGTCGTTTCACCTGAGAAACGATTCGTAAGTTGGCGAATGCAAGTTCTTTATCCTCAAGCAGACGGGGACGTTTTAAAAAATGTTATCGCGAGGTCGCTGCTCGCGGCTGTAGGCCGACTCGCGGCTTAGAATGTTCATTAGCAGCCATAGCAGGGGTGGTATTCTTAAAATTCGCTAGTTCGACTCGATAATGCTCGAGCTAAATGGTGCAATGGTCATAATTACAGAATTACCTACGCAGTGACAGGTTTGTATGTCTGTGTCCTGGTACATATCTTAATGGTAACCCATCGATTGGATCATTTCATCGAATTTAATTTCATCAAACCTTATCTTCTGCTGGAACCATGATGTTTTCAGGATATCTTAAACATTCATTACATTTAGTACTGTAATTAATAAATTTGTGACTGCCAAAAAAAAACACATGTGACGAGAAAAGACTTTTGATGAAATGAAAATTCTACGTAATGATACGTTCGTTGTAACGCGTTTCGATAAAATACACCGTCTTAATCATAATCTTCATAAAAATTATAATCAGCTGAAAGTCGTCTACTGCTGGACATAGGACTTCGCCAAGGATTTCTCACATTGAAATGAGCATTAAATGACCGTGGCTTGTGCTGACTGGTAGACTGGTCTAATTATGATTGCTGTCTCATTTCTTAACATTAAGACTAAGCTGTCCGTGTCCACGACAGTAAGCTGTGACATGTTATTTTTATCGCAATTGCAAGAGTATTTTGACAACCTACCACCTGAAGAAGACCCCAGAATGTGAGTAACCTGTGAAGTTTTGTGTCTAGTTTAATGGTCTTTAGTTATAAACCCCCGACTAAAAAAGAGGATTGATATAAGTTTAACATTGTATGTGTGTATTTGTGTACCAGTCTGTGGAATCCCAAACGCACGAACCGATTTAGACGCGGTTCCTAGCTAGGTTTCATGAAAAACGGTTTAGCTGTTTAATATATCAACTATTTAACTCTTAATTAAACATATCTATTACTCGCTAAGCCAGCCGCCAAGCAACAGTTCTAAAACGTTGCGTCCGCTGTTAGACTCAGACAACCGTGAAATGACCAGCATTATCATAAAATATTTCATCTTACGTAAAGGGTAAGAAACGGATTTACAATCTCCAGATTTCTAGTGTCCTAGTGGGCATGGGAAAGTAAAAAAAAAGTCGTGATACACATCAACAAGAAACAAAGAAATACGGACAAGAGCATCAGGTCACGAAATGTCCTCAACTCAGCGTAAGGCTGGCATTCAAATCAACGCTGGTCTTCCGTTTGGGGTCTCAGGATCTCACTTACCACCAGGTATCCCGTAAGTTTGCCTTCTTCATGCCAGAAAAAGCTTATTAATACAATTTTAGTTATGGTAGGACTTTGTGCAGGGTCCTTCCAGATCGCTACCATCATCATATCCTTTAATCGTAGAAGCATTTAATCTTCGTCTGCAGGGTTGGCACAGAGTTTGCAGTCGCATTTTTAAGACTGTAGTCTTGAAAGTGCGAATAACTATGGGTCCGAGATTCCACTTACCAAAGGGTGATCTGTGTGCTCGTATACCTTCTGCTTGCCATAAAAACGTTAGAGAATAAAACCCAGCTCCTACTGGCTTTGTTCCCAATGCCTGTAATGTAAGGACCGTTCACGCAATGACTTCAAATGCAAATAGGAAGTAGGACTGAAAGGCATGCAGTGCATGGCAATCATTTCTAAACGCGTAAAAGGATTGTGCTGGATGCGAGAGCTGAATCAGACCCAGTTTAGTTTTATCTGGAGCATGCTGTCGAGTTTATAAATGTGTGTTTACGTATACATTTTGTACATTTTTTTTTCGCAATAAAGTCATAAAATGTTTAATTAGTTTTGCTCTGATTTACCAATATCTATTCGCTGGCAAAAGTACTAAGTATAATAAGTAAAGTTATTTGAGCAACCAGGGTCTCTATTCTACCTTGCAAAAAATACCTTACATACTTTTTTAATTCCAATTCTAAAATCTACAGTCGCCGATTTTTATAACCATTTTTTTAAACAAACGGTGACATTGTATTCCAAGCATTTTAATGCCTGTGAACTTACGTCGATGACATATCTTTTGTAATAAATGAAAAAATCATTTGGCCTATTGCTTTAATCTATATAATCTATAGCAAACCTTCTAAGGTTCGCGGGATAAATTTGTTCGTCATAATTAATAGAAGCACGAGGGACAAACACAGGAGTATTAAATTACAGAACTGAATGGTGACGAATTATCTTGTATTTTTAATTAAATAATTGCTAATTAAAAGAACAATTTGTACGTGCCGGTCCAAATTAATTTTGTTACTATTACAGTAAATGTACATCTGATCGCATTTTTCACAGAATTGAGTCCTAAAACCCTTTGAAACACATGAGATGACGTCGGTTTGTTTAAAAAAGTAAGTATCAATAATAAAGTCAAACATGTGATTAGTAAGTCACTTAATAATCGCAAAATTATGGTAAATCTAAGTCCCCAGATGACATGTATTTTGATGCAGTTTTCACCATCACTTAGTAAGACCGATTAAATTACATACTATATTTAATGTTTTTGCATTTAAATACTTAAATTTACAAATTATCTAGATACAAGTGGAAAACTTACTTAAAACTACACTGTACTTGATATAATTATTAAAAAAAATTAAGAGTGCTCTATTCTATCTAAAACTTATCAATGCTTGAGAAAGTTCTTAACTAGATACCGTACGGAATCTGGAAAGCGAATCGGCGTGTATGACTACCAATTCCCTGCACGAATTAAGAAACTTACAGAGCCGTGCTTGAGTTGAGTTGGTATTTATCACAACTAAAGTTCGAGATTCAGACAAACTGTTATAAAATAACAACAAATAACTATGAACGGGTAAATTACCCGTTCATAGTTAAAATAACAACTGCAGTGAACACAGTAGTTTTGTTGAGATACGTTTATGGCCGGGAAGTGCGTCTCGCGGCGGACGGACGGACGGACGGGCGCTCAAAGCAGCCTGCGCTTTTAAATAGTTCCGCAGTTCACTGCTTCGGGCGTACCAACATTAACAAACTTATTTTCACAGTTTAAACGCTTTCTGGTTAATGGTAGGGTGGAAAAATAGATAGAGAAATATAACGTAAATCAAAACATCGCACAATAGAACGTATTTTTGCAAGAGGGGTAAGTCTTTCATTCAACCGAATTCATATTTTGTTTGGAATCTAGATAATTTATTTCATTTTTGAATTCATATTATGTTATGTTTGGAATCTAGATAATTTATTTCATTGGGATGCGATGTCGAGTAAATGCGTTGCAGTTTGGAGAAGAAAGGTGTTAGCAGACCGTCAGTCCGAGGGTCTAACGACTTTATAAATAAACCAAAATATAAAATGATCCCAAAAAAAACACCTAAACACCAAAATGTTTAATGAGCCTAGAGCTTAGTTTGGGACTAGGTTAACCTGTGTGAGATTGTGCTCTGATTATTTTTCTACTACCATACATTTCATATTAAAAACGTGACGCAAAATCACGCATAAACACTTAGAGCGAATTGGACGAACTTCAGCACTAACACAGATAGCCTATGTCCTGGATACTTCAGCTCCCGAGTGATCAACGATGAGAACATTTATACGTTTACGAAATCACGGGCAAAAGCTAGTAATAACATTAATTAGGCACTTGTCCCACCGCCGACGATCAACGAGAAGCGAGTAGAGCCAGCGATCAACTATTAATATATGTGTCTGTCTTATTGACACGAGATCTACAGGGTGCCATCGGAGACGTAATCAGAAGTGACAATACTTAATTAAGCATTAAATTGAGATTACAGTAACACAGGAATGCAGGTCGATAGTTGCATTATTTAATTTTAATCATGTAATCTTTAAAATTAAATTATGACCTTCAAACAGCGTGGTCACCCTACAATCAAGAAAGAGATGCAAAGATACACTTGTTCCACATGCGTAATGCGTAACACATGTTTACTAACGGCCGAACCCTATATTCAAACCGCGGATAGATAAGGCTTACTTCGGGTTAAAATTTGACATTTGCCCATACAAAATGTGTCAAATTTTAATCCGAAGTAAGCCTATCTGTCCGCGGTTTGAATATAGGGTTCGGCCATAAGAGTGATTTACAGTGACATTGTCATTTTATTTTTAAAAGTATCATAATAATAAACTTTTCTGAATGAAAACCAAAGAGGTTTTCATGAAATAATTAGGGTAACCATGATTTAGTGAATTAGTGACATAATTGAAGAATAAAATTAACAAAAAAAAAAGAACGTTTATTTCAAGTAACTCCTATTACGTTGTTATGACCATCAATTACCAGGTCTGAAAAAGTGGTTTCTGATTACGTCTCCGATTTCACCCTGTATATCTTAAGTTTCGACAAAATAGTGGACAGAGTTCTCGCCGGCAGTGTGAACAGCCAGCGATCAACTATTAAGATATGTGTGTCTCTTTTATTGACACAGGATCTATGTTTTTTGTTTGTTTCTTGAGCGAGGAAATAGTCAATAGCTAAACGCTCCCTCGCTGGCGGTGGGACTAGTGCCTTAAAAACGGCAAGGCGGTTGAGGTAAGCGCCAAAGACTACGGGTCAGAAATAAATCAATTGTAATAGAATTATCTATTGTATAGAAACTAAATTTAGATATAAGTATAAACGGAAAGAGAGAAGTTGACTGTCACGCCTGATTCTAGTTTTCTTTTAAAATCAAAGCAATTATCTATAATTAGTTTTGTGGGACAATGTTGTATTGATATACTGTAATTGTTTTAATAAATAAATTTTAATAAATAAATAATAATAATAATAATTAAGTGCATTAGGGCAAACAGCCCAAAATTCCCTTTTGCTCAACCGCCACACATACTTTTTAATACGACAAAACATTTAAGTTGAAACTAATTTCCATCAAAATTTATCTGGATTGATAATAAAATACTTTTAATATCAAGTGCGATAATAACTTTTCAATAATAAAACCGGAAACACTAAAATGTCAGAACGCTGGAGGTGTTTTCTTTTCAGTCGCAGAGAGGATTTGCCGGGTCGAGTTTTATTTATTTTCTAGACTATACTTTGTGCAGTTATTCTGTCCCTATTGTTTTCGTTTTAAAGAAACGAGTGCTTCGAACGCCGAAGCTATCGTGAAGTATTTACTATACAATGGCAGCCGCTCTTCTATTTAGATAAGTCTTATTCAAGTTTGCTATAAAGTGCTGTTATTTTGCTGCTAACCTTACTTATTTCTAGGAAGCAAATTCTATAATAAAAATTTAGGATTTTGTAATATTGATACCTATAGTATTTAAAAAAGTTTGTGGCAAAGCTAGGCGTTGCCTCGATAGGTCCCCAAGTCGTGAACAACTAAATATTAAATTACGTAGGTAACGTTTTTTTTGTTTTATGTTTTTACTTCTAACACATTTTTTAGAACTAAATAATATAAAATTGCTTAACATTGTTCACTATTAATTTTGTGCAATATGGTATTTAAATAAATAAAAAATAAAGTTTAAAGATTATTTATCCAGCTACACTACCTAGATATATCTCAATTCTAAAATCCGAGCTAATAAGTTATTATTAACCTAATCTAAAAGCATAGTATATAATTACGTGATTACACATTGCCTTGCCTTACGGCCACTACATGGCTTTTAATAGATGCAATATTTGTTAATTTTTGATAGTTTCCTGTCTTATATCATTTAAGTGTCAAGTGTATTTCAGGTTAGGTAAAAATAAGTGCATCGAGAACGCGGTTGTGGAGCGTTTGGCGGCGCGATGCCTTCAACACGTATGATCCTATTTTATCCCGGATTTCTTTCCAATAAGCTGAATTCCAGCAGAATATTCCGAGTTTTAAGAGATCGAACTTTCGATTGGATAAATATGGAATCGACACCGATTTACAGGCGCGGAGAAAATGTTTCGCATTAAAACACGTTGAATGAATAATCTTAATAAGAGAATCTGCGTCTTAATTTTCAGTTGGACGAAACGAGTTTTGTGCGGTGGCGAAAAGAAAACGTAATTAATAGTTTTAGTTGGTAGGCAAAGTATTATGAAGTTGGCAAACTCTATTAAAGAAATAGGTGGTAGTCGCGGCGCGGAAACCAACTTCGCAAGCAACTGTAGCAATCGGTCTTCTTGGTTTCAACTTTACGTGCTATTTATATGAAGAGTTATTGTTTTTTGGTGTAGGAACACTTTTTAATTCCATATTTTACAAAATTTGAAACGAACTAAACGAATCTGATAGATTGTTAAACCTGTCTGGCTTTGGTTATTCTATAGGTAAAATACTAAAGCCCCTTTTGGATGTAGTTGAATACAAAATTAATACGGAACATGGAATTTACGTCCAATTTCAAATATGGAATGTCGAATGGTCTTTACAGAGGCCCTAGACAAGATGCATAACGCTATCGTAAATTATTTTCGAAAACTCTCATAGTGTATGGAATTGACATAAACGCTTGACATTCCGGCAGCTTATGCCAATCAAATCCAATTTTCGATAGGATCGCGGAATGCATCTTGGCTAAGGCAAAATATATATTACATGGAAGAGGGGCTTTCTCGTAGACGGATTTTAATTATAGTTTGTCATGTAGTAAAATTAACTATTTACAGTGACGTGGTTTTGTGTGTTACATACAGTTAGCGTCATATGTAAGGTAACATTAAAAGTGCTCAAATAGTTCGGTACACCATACAATTAATACGGTGTGAACTAAACACACACACTTTAACAGTTGAACACTTCAACATTCAAAGTAAACTTATATAATGACGCTAACTGTACATAGCAATAGGAGCAAAGTATTTATAGACGGTGTTATGCAATAGAAATGCCAGCAAGTGAAAGAAAGAGCAAAAATGATTAAATTTGCCGACGCCGCTGCTCTAATTAATAGTTCAGCTCGAGCGCCGCGCAGCGATAGAAAAGTAAGAACGAGGCAAATTTTAATAGACCATTGAATAAAATATATGAGCCAAAAGACCAAAGAAACGTCTTAAATAAGTTGCCAGTTGGCATAGATGCAAAGTCAATTTAAGTAAAAAAAGCCGGTCAAGTGCGAGTCGGGCTCGCGCTCTGAGGGTTCCGTAGCACAGTAGGTATTATTATATTCACTTAATTTTATAGTAATTGTTGTTTTTTCAGGGTTTGTAATATAATCATAATAAAATTCGATACTTGTATAGTTTACCGTTTTTACGATACAAAAAAAAAATATATTGAAAAAAAAAGACCTTTTAAGACACCCGCTTTACTACAACGCTAAATTATAAAAAAAAATTATAAACCCACCGTAATAACACATAAAATTCTAAAAAAAAGTAACTCGATATCTATTACGGTTAAAAAGATACAGCTGTTTAAAATAAGGACGAACGGACGGACAGCGTAGGCATATTAATAGGGTTCCGTTTATCTCCTTTCGGGTACAGAACCCCATAAAGTTAGTACAGCAAATCGAACAAAACGAAACGATATGTTACGTTTGATACGATTATCACCGTACTTTCAAATAAGCACTAGATAGTTTTAAAACCTATTATAACTCAAAGGAGGCAAAACAGCGTCCAGATCTCAGAATGAGTGATAAAAGTGCGGTTTAATGTATTAAGAACGAGGCTCTTCGTGTATATGGGCGCAGTTTTATTTCCATCCATACGGTCTGCGGCGGCAATGGGCGGGCGATTTGTGGCCACACTAAAGTTAACGGCGCTCTTACTACCCCGCTCTATGAAAAGCCAATCAAACTTTAATGTGCCCTCAGTTTCTCATTCTATGACGAAACAGTCGGTCCGTCATTAGTCCAAACATAGCTAATTAATGCCTTGCTTTATGAACGGTTCAATAAAAAGTTTACGAAGTTGTAAGTACGCACGTTTTATTTCCAATGTTGAAAAAACCGGGCTAGAGCATGTGCATTAAAAACACACAAAAAACCTATCTTGAAGAACAAAAAATACGAACGAATTTTCTATTTAAAGTTTTTTGGGGCTTGGATGATTTTTAGTAGGTATAAACAATTTAGCTGCCTATATCTCAGGAACCAATCATGTATAGGTACTTTGCCGTGATATTTCTTGTATTATGTTCCTTATAATGTGCTCTCATTTAGGTTTTTATTATTAGTTGTTTTGACTGTAGGTGGACGACGATGACGACGACGACATGTAACTCTAGCGAAAATTAAACTTTTCGAGTTTAATATTTCCCATTAAATAATGACATTTTAAACTATCCAATACATAATGTAAAAAATATTTATCGAATCATTGCTATACTTTGACGGCGTAATTTTAATGTATAACTATGCCAATTTAGAGAGACGTTGTGTTGGATTCTTATTTTTCAGCGTCTTTTTTTAACCTTGTCTCACCTTGGGAAGCACTGGTCGATTCTGACTTATAAATGTGTACTTACAGTTTTTTTTAAATTATTTATTAAAAAGCCACATTAACAAGGCATTAACCATGTACGATATTCCAATGATTGCTTGTAAATCTACAGAACCTACGGAAAAACAAGTCACGTCAGCAGTTCGTAACACATAATATAATTTGCAGGGGCTGTTAGTAAACCTTGGGATCATTCGCAAGCATCGCAAGTACTTGAGAGCGCCATCTAATGTTCGCGCCAACTCTCTTTGTCGGCAATACGATTCAGAGTTAAATAATTAATGGTTCTGCACCCATTGTTAAGACGTCAGAGAAGCACCTCCTTTGTCCTCGGATCATGTCAAAAGCGCATTTAAGTAAAAGCGAGCCAAGTAGTGGTTGCATTGCCGTAATGATGTTGGCTCTAAACACTTTATGTCGTTAGGGCTCTCTTAGACCAGACTGGCTTGTCGCCGAATCACGAACAACCAGATAAACTTTATTACTGTTGTAAGTATGCTGTACTGTTTGTTACCTGTATGTGTGTGATACTGTCTGCCTTCAGAAAACATTGAAGCATTGTATAGTTTTAGAGACTTACGTAAGCGAAATCTTTGAACACCTTAGAATTTTTCTGCGATACAAATGCCGTACAATTACTTGTAAAGCACTATGGCATTCAATATCAGTCGTCCGACGTCCATAAAAACAGGTCGGTGTCTAGAACTCTTACCCAATTGTATCAGACTGTGAAACACGGAGATTAATTTACTATTTTACGCTGTTATTCTTAGCAATTTTTTCTCGAACCATTTCGAATATTCCATATTTTATTTAAATATGGATTGTAAATATTTACTGAAAATGCATTTACGAAAACCAGCAAAATAGTTAGATTGATATAAACCCAAAGTAAGGTCGTGAGTAGCTTTCATGTATCTTCTTTTATGACCCGATGTAAGTTTTAATTTAAAATAAAAACCAGTCAAGGGCGAGTCGGACTCGAGCACCGAGGTTACCGCACCTACGTCGTATTTGTTGAAATATTACAAACCCAATAAAGTCCTCCTGGTTCATACTTTGAACAAAACAAACCCCACTTCACCAACCTTAATACCTACTAAAAACAACTCTAAGACTTAACTTTTTTTACTGTATTGAATAGATTATTCCCTAGTTTAAGTATTTTTTTTGAAATTTTCATCCGGTCTTTTCTGAAACAACTGGAGGACAGGGTGTTTTTCTTTGCTTTCCACACAATTTCCCAAATTTCTCTATATAACTTCAGAAATTTTCGTTTTTTTTTCGCTGCAGAAATAAATAATCTAAAAGGGCATTGGGTAAGTTTATATGAAGATTGTTTTTTTTTTCCAGCGCCCACGGAAGATTTTCTTATAATGGTTTACATGACCTCTAAATACACATACATATATAAAATTTTATGAGTTAAATAATATCGGAACCGAGATATTAAGCATTAAAGTGTTAAGTTTTTGTACTGGTTTTTGGTGGTTGGTTTTTGGTTTTTGGGTTTTTGATGTTAAGTTCGCCCATGTCTCGATATTTGAATATCTCGGCTCCGATGCACATTATACCACTTTTACAAATAGCCGCTTTTAGGTGACTAAAAAATGTATGACTTTTACAAATTATTGACAACACTTTTACCCAAGCTCCTTTCTAATGATGAGGTTTTGTTTGGACCACTAAATACTATATACAAATATTCCACTGGTAGCATTAGTCGTTTCAGAGAAAAATAGGCTTTTTAGGAGGTTTCCCTTCTTTAGTATTTGCTACAGAACCCTAAAAACAAGATTTTCTCTCCAAATGCCTAGTGGATATTTATGTCAAAAATAATTTACCATCGTTGGTTATTTCTCGTACTATTTGCAATGAAAACAGCATAAAAAATTACAATGTACATACGAAAAAATGTATTTACATTTATTTTGTGCACTAGCCGTAGCCCGAGTTATGACTTTTGCTCGAGATTGATTAGCATTAGAGAGATTCCTTTGAGCTCCGTGCGCAATCTGGGATCGAATCGTACAAGAACGGTCTCAACTGAGCTATCAGTGCTCGAGACACGGCTGTACGTGACTCATAACGATTCAGCAGGAGCGAGATAAAGCGCGACGGTCCGTGGAGTCAGCACAATTTTCTTTCCAATAACTCGCGACGGAGGACTAACGACCTGCAATGGCAAACGCGCGTTTACACTACCAACTGGAGTGGCATGTGTAAACGCGGCTCGGAGCGGGAGCCAAATGACGCGGAACTGATGTGAGCACCTAACGATTGCTGTGCCTTTTTACCGCGACACCGAAAAGAATTATTTATGCTTCGTTCTCCACGCCAGTCGAGGAATTCCCACGGTGTGTTCACGGAATAGAAAAAACAGTGGAAGTGGCATGAGCTTTGCTTAGTATCAGACCAGAGGGGCTATTGTCTAATGCACTCGCAATCGCAACCAGCCTCAAAGTGGAGCAATTGTTTTCATTTTGTATGCAGACAAGCCTTCGATTTTCAAAATGAAAACGATCGTGATTGCGAGTGCGTTAGACAATAAGCCCTCTGTTGTCGCCAATACTCAAACTATCATAAAAACAACACGCCACCATGGAAAATGTTTTTGGTGCGGCTATCGTTTTTACATTCCTAAATAGCACAATAAGCATGCTTCTGGATTTATTTCCTAGCGATCGCGCCAAAAGTGTGGTAGGTTATGCGGAATTCCGCATAACTATGCCACACGTTAGGTACACGCCCACTTGATACTTCTACTGTTTTTTCTGTTCTGTGGGTGTGTTTTTCTTTAACGAAACAGAGTAGACTTGTACAGAGCTCAGTAAAACCCCCAATATCTACCTTTTAACTTTTCACTCCGGAGTTCCTTGTTAATTCCTTCTACAGTCAACTCTATACCTTACGGTCTTAGATTTCCGACGGTAAAACAAAGGTGAAACGTAACTCTCTAGCGTTAGGGAATAATGACTTGATTCTTGGATGCTGGTTGGCGCGATTGCGCTCGCCAACGATTTCAGATAGCAATTTGAGTTGCCCCAATTGATTCACACGTAGCGTAGTTTCATTAACACGAAATGAAATGCGAGGTAGAATGTCATATTGGTGATAAGTTTAAATTGAGTTTCAAAATTATGAATTGGGCTTATGTTTCTCTGCATGATTTACTACGCAGCTAGTCAGGGCATTATTAAAAAAAAATCGAGCCATATAAGTAATAAACCTCTCCAATCTATAAGGTTAGGTGAAAGTTGAAGACTGATGAAGATAAGAAAACTTGTTCTGTTCAGTTCTAGACAAAGCATTAGCGCAATTTAAAGACGAAGTGCATAAAACGTTAAAAAGGGTGGGAAAAATATTACGCCAACATGCAAAGAAACTGCAAATTAATTGCCGCGATATTCCTAATAACTCCTTAATTGTCTGCGAACAGTTTTTATAAAAGCCACTTTGTGTTAGACGCAGGTTTCTCTTTTAACAGCGTTCTTATTGAAATAAATGTATTTCCGACTGTTTTATGCAGCATGAATTTTGCAGTTTTATTAAAATATAAGTGCCATTTGAGTGTCGAGCACGCATTGACTTGAAGCTTCGTCCCGCGTAGAACCTAGCGAAGGGTTTTAATGCAACACGCCGGGACTCCTTGGTTTGCGTTTAGGTCGAAATCGAAGATAACCTGACATCTGGAAAATTGGTTCACAGAATTTTTGAAAGTGTTTAACGCCTAATGAGAGAGCGTCGGTGGCCTAGTCGCTTAGGGGGTCGACTAGTGATCATAAGGTACCGAGTTCGAACCCCCGCAGTCACCATGTGTCAATGAGTTTTTCTAATTTAAGTAGATTACCCGATGCTCTTACGATGAAGGAAAAACATCGTGAGGAAACCTGCACATTCGAAGAGCTGAATGTGTAAGAGGGTAATTGCACAAAAGATCCTAAAGGGTCGAAGAGTATCCGAAAGGGCCTATCTGTAAAATAAGATAATAATGTAATGAGCTACTTAAATTTCTCTACAAATTTTACGAAGTCGGTATAAACATGAAAACTGACTTAAAAACAGACTCAGTAAAGTAATGAAGGCTTGAAAACATGAGCCTTTTATGCGCCTGTGAAATGCGGTCCATACATATTAATTGATGTATGGACCGCATTTCACAGGATAATAATTAAATTACTTTATCAAAATCATTATTGCGTAATATTTTCATAACAAAAAACTCACCGTTCGCAGTCCTGAATTTCAACCGTCTTTCGTAGTAGGTAACTTTTGTTTTGCGTACCATGCATTTAAATTTACCTCGTTTGTTTATTAAGTTAAGTAAAAGTCCGTTTTGCAACAATTATCTCTAGAAATATACGTTATTTGTTTTCTTTATTATTATTTTCTTTTAGTGTGTTGTTGTAAATAAGTACTTTTCTCTCTTTCTTTCTTAAATTTATTTCATATTCCGTGATGAAGTGCTACCTTCAAGATTGTAATCTAGTACCGATACACGTGCTAGTTTATCTGATTGCCACCTGGGCGCTGTCACTACAGCATGTCGTCTCTTTTTTTTTCCTTCTCTAGGATTTTTTTTTTCCTGTGTGTCATTGTTCTGAGTAAATGTTTTTCTTTCTTTCTTTCTTTTCATTTGGGTGTACGTTTAACTGTAGACTGATAAATTCCGCCAGGGTGAAACACTGTCGTAGTAAATTAATCCTAAATATTCTTTTAGACACAATATTAAGGTCAATTTTATAAAGGCAAATAATTCCCGCGCCAACATTTTATCATAGTGTGTTTTCGCAGAATGGCTGAATCAAATTAAAACAAACGACTTTGTAAGGACAAAATGTAGCGAAGAATATTTTTAATTTATGGCTACGATTTGTAACGGAACTACTAGCGAGTACGTATACAATAAACCCTCTGGTAGGTACCTATTAATTCACCATTGCAAGCTCCGAGAGCAAGAGAGTGGGTAGACAAACGATAAGGTGTTTCTTAGGTAGCCTATTTATAAATAGACTGGTTCCGGAAATGTGACGTCCGACAATAAAATAGATTCGAACGGATGTATTTGAGCATTAAGTTATGTTTTTCTTCACCAAATATTGTACAAAGAAAAATACCAAAGAAGCATAGCTTCTTACCAGAGACCCACTGCGATAATCCTACTAATATTATAAATGCAAAAGTTTGTGTGTTAGTTTATTACTCCTTCGCGCTGCAACGGCTGGACAGATTTGGATTAAATTTGGAATTTAGCTTATACCCTGGATTAACACATACTTTTGCCGGAAATTTTCAAAGTTCCCGAGGGAATAACGATAATCGAAATATACGCGAACGAAGTAGCGGGCAAAAGCAGTCTGTTAAATATAAAATTTGTAATAATATTTGTCGCCTGCCACCAGTGTAGGCTGCCACCGCAGTTACTACCTACGCACTAAAAGTAGTACGTTTTTCAATTTATTTTCTTTATTGGACTTTGTGCGCAATAAAAATATGTATATTTGTACAAAATTTTCGCTTTTTTACTTTAAAAGTTTCTGAGACTGTGACACATAAATATGCTGACCACGGACCCCTCTAAATCGTTTCTTAAGTTTTTTCGGTCATATTTAATCCAACAAGCTGACTAGATTTACCTTGCTTGGTGTTAAAGATACATTCTCTTTGATATCTCCGAGTTGTATTTTTGCGGTAAAATGCGACAAATACCGCAACTCTTAATTTAGTTGATGCTGCATTTAGAAATGAGTTCTCGACGTGAGGCGCGCGGGAAACAATAGGCGCTATGAAACTCTTATACGAGTATCTCCGTGTTAGTTACATTTGTGTTGCCGTCTAGTATCGCACGCGCTATTATACTACTGAATAAAGACTTGTAATTAAATTTTATTTTTAGTGCACTTTAATTTTAAAGTTTTTATTACAATCACAGTGTTAAATGAAGCAGAGTAACGACAGCGCGTATTTCTCCATAAAAGATAAACAGGAACCATTTTAACAGTAACGACGATAAAACCCTTCATTGGACAGTAACCCTGAAAAATTATCAGAGACATTACACCCTCCGATAGATTAACCAGGTCGTTGCGGACGGGGAATTAGGTAAAAATACGTCGATAGGAAAAAAGCGGAGTTGGCATAAATTGGCGGGAGTCTCCAGTGAAGCGAGGCTATATTAACGGCTCGCTGGTGACGTAGAGCGTTCCTTATCCAGCCGGAGCGTGTGCGACCCGAGCAAATGACGCGGAAAAGATGCGGAGAACGACGCCCTCTTCATCACAGAATAGCGCCCTCGCGGCCCTGCGCCCGCTCCCTTGATTTATTTATTTTTTAGTTCACGTCACTTGAATAGAAGCCTTCGTTCGCACTTTCTTAGTGCAAAGCAAATCACTGGTCGCGAGACAAATAGGAATGTGTTGTGTTGATGTTTGGTATTATTCACCAGTCGCACTTGACAAAAATAACTAATACCTAAAAAATCATTGAACCACCGAACAATATTATGTAAAAGCGTAATAAGCAACGCTTTTACCAGATTTTTTACCACAAAAGCAGAAAATACTTTCTCAATATCATAATGACCGGTTGAGCTTCGCGAAAAGAAGCAAAATCTCTTAGATAGCAGAGAGCGTGGCTTAAGAATGGTCCATCGCCGCCGTAACGCAGATAATGCTCAATATGGCAGTCGTTGCGCTTTAACACGGACGAGTCGGGCCTTCTGCTGCTCGCCGAGATATAATTTAAAGGTTGTTATTTCATGACAATTGTGACTCTTACTTAGAGACTAAAGTTGGGAAATATTGGTCTGGACTTGCGCGTATTATAAACGCATAGTATCTATCATGACAACCTATTTATAATTGAGTGGTGGTAGGACCTTGTTAAGGGCCCTCCGGATCGCTACCACCATATTACCTTTTAACCTGCTGCCAAGCAGCAGTGTTCGCATTGTTGTGTTCCGGCGCGAGGTCAAGACAACTAGTGAAATGATAGAGGTATTCCATCTAAGTCCTGAGAGTTGGTAACGCATGTGCCGTCTTGATCTATGGGGTTCAGAGACCACTTACAATCAGGTGGCCCGTGTGCTCATTTGTCATCTCCATGCAATAAAAAATAAATAAAAATAAAATATCATTATATTTAATCCAATCCATGCTTCGCACTGCCCGCATTAATCTCACAGAAAAGACGTCGCATCCCCGAACAGCTCTCACGCAAATTGAATACAAGATATAAATCTAGCATTCTCCTAATAACATGCGGTGGATTTCTCAGCGGGCCGTTTTATTTCAGCGCCACAAAGCCTTCGACCCAGTAAATCCGGCGATATCTCGGGAAATGCGACAGAGTGCCACTGGCGTTCGTTTTGCGGGACGCACTTTAAATTTTCCAACTGCGAAAAGACGGATATCCGTGGAATTTAAAATGGCGACGCGAGATCCCGGTGGAAACAAGAGCGCTCGCACGGCAAACGGGACGCCGCGAGAGCAGCGGGCTTGCAGATAGTATATTAGGCACAAAACTGTACGTTTTAGTTATTATTTCTGGCCGCTGTACCTACTAGGCGCATACTGTGGTGTGTCTATCATTTCATTAGCGAGATGAATGAAACCGAAAAATGATCTAATAGGCCTGTTGGATTATTTGGTGAAATTCGCCATGAGCTCTATCAAATAAGTATTAATCTTAAATAAGTGCAACAACAACAAAATTATTAAAGGCAGATCAATTAACCTTAGCTAAGGCTCACTAAAACTTTGAATTGATTCACATTTTTATATAAATAATGCCTTTAACTACTAGCTTTTATTAACCCAATTAGAACAAAATATGCAATCGTAATGAGTTTACTTTTCTACCTGTATTAACTAATCTATGTTCAAGTATTCCATCGCCTCATAGAGGCTGGATGGAGGACAGGACCGACTTTGCATAATGCTGCCACTTAACGTAGTAACCACTTCACTGCGCGTGTAATAGATATGTGGTACTGATTATAGCGGCAATGCTTAGCATCAGATAAAATTTTGCAAAACGTGCTTTTCAGAGCAAGATCACTATCCCCCGTCGCAAAATGCGTACTCAGAGACTTGTCTGCGGGTTAACGTTCGATATAAAAGAAATCCATCGCTTTTATTTTGCTATACGTAATTTCAGTAAAATTTATTAAAATTCAGTATCGCATAATTTGAAAGTATATAAATTCCAATATCGTTTACTATAAAAATATTTCATGACTCCGTTACGAGCCTATCGTGACGTTAATTTTAATAAAGATCCGTAGGGAATCTAGAGCTTCTTCAAAGCGCGGAGTTTTTCAATTCAAGTGTTATTATATTTTGATGATATAATTTACGCAGCGTGGGAGTGGGAGACCTTCAACAAGGTAGCCGACTTCATGGCTAAGGTTGCGGGAAACCGACGGATACAAGCGGCGCAGGACCGGTCCTTGTGGCAAACCTTAGGAAAGGCCTATGCCCATCAGTGGACTTCGTTCGTAATGCAGCACTTACCTTATAACCAGGGATCGGAAATTCGGATGTTTTTATACCTAAACTTCGGCCTCAGTGCCTGCACCGCGTTGATGTTAAGTAGTATGGAGGCGGACTCAATTTAACTTTGCTAATAAATTTCCCGGGATTTCCTGGAATACCGGAAATTAGGATACAGATACATTTTTTTAAAATCATCAATTTAAAACGATTCACCACATTTTTTTTGTTACACCCTGTTTGTAGTTAAAACTGTTTACCAACGTGTAGGTATGTTCACAATATTGCTGAAAATAGTCATAACCTAAATATTTTGACAGTTATCACTATTTCATGATGTTTTATACAATCCCGGAATCCCGGAACTTAAATAATTAAAATAATATTTTTAAGAAGCCGTCTCCATACTAGCTGAGCTTTTTCCGGGAATTTGCTAATTGTAGGTATAAAAGCATCCGAATTTCCGATCCCTGCTTATAACATCAACCTTTATTTCTTTAGAACGCTACAAAACATCTCGTTGAAGCCACGCCGCTCCCGCATGACATACCGCGCCCATTATTTTTCACTTGCGGTCGTCTGCCTGACGCCCAACTTAAACGCGCAGTTACAAAGATGCATTCTAAATGCTCTTTTAACTGCTTTGTTTGCTCTGGCAACGTGGAACAGACTGTGGGGATTAAGTCGTTGGTAAGGGCAATGTCTTGCAGGTGGTTGCAAGTATGTTTAGTTTACTGTTTGTTGAACAGACGCCTCCAGAATTTAACTTCTACTTTAGTTACCTAAATAGTCTTTAGATTAAGATTGTTAGGGGAAGTTTATGAACAGCTCAGTCATCGTTGTTTTCATGATGGATGCGGCTTTAAGATGAATTTTAGGGTGCTCATATACTTGAGTATTTACTTAGGCGTTCGCTAGAATGATCTACGAAATGTGTGTTCAGATTGGTTGTTCACAACCACTGGTACTAAATAACCAATCGGTGCGCACATTTCGTCCCACATTCTTGCGAACGCTTAAGTAAATGCTCAACTTTACCAGCACCTTTCAAAGCTAAGCTGGCGGCGTTGCGTATTGTCGTTTTTCTTGATTATTATAGTATTTGTTCATATCCGCGATGTAATTAAACTATGCTAAAATGTATGTTTTAAATGATTCAAAATGAATTCTTATCACGACAAAATAGTTACAGCGTTACTCAGTTAAAGAGTTTATGGAACTTAATTTATAATTAGGTATATAAATTATTTAAAGTGTTTTGATTTAATATGTGTTGTTGTATTATTTCTTATGTTTTGACTTATTATGTTATTTATTTTAAAAAACTTGCTAATTTGGTTGCATGCTATATTTTTAAGACGATCCTTGACGGTGATAACTCCTTAGTTTTGTATTGTTATTGTTATCCTGACTTCTTATATTTTTGATTTTATTAAAATTCGTGTATATTTTTGACGATTCCAATGTAATTTCTTGTACTTTTGACATAACATGCAATGTATACTGTGACTTACTTTGGAAAATAAATATCATTCATTCATTCATTCATTCATTACACTTATTAAAAAACACCAAAAGCGCAGAGTTAGCGGATTACATTAAACAATTTTCCTTTGATAAACACGAGAAAAGAAATTTTTCGTCATTGCCCGCACAGCTTTAAGTAACTAAAACATAAAACCTGCCGTAGTAACAACGCTCAGAAATTTTAGAAAAAAATCTGATTCTGATCAATAATTAATGGAACAAGTGTCCCTAAACCAACGCTAGAGGCATCTGAACTCGTTGGTATTAATCTGATTTTCGTATTATTTATTGTTTGGTTTAAGGGATTTTTAATTTTTACCTAAAATTTAAACAAAATGTTATTCGTTGCGAGTTTGCAAGATTTTTGAATAAATCCTAGTGCATCGAATGTCCGCCGCTGACAGCTGACGGCTCAGTAACTGACAGACTCATTTGTCTCCTTCAATTTATCCAACTTTCTTTCTTTTGTTTTTGTCAATTTCGAGTTACTTTATACAATACCTATTATAATTACTTAAATTTGGTTTTAAAATGAATTTTATCAATTCAGACCGTAATTTCAGTATATAGATATTGTCGCATATGAATAATACTATTATTATTTCACGTAGACATGAATAAAATAAAATAGATTAAAATTTAAACAAAATCCAACTCTAACGAGGTTTCATTGTTGGCGCGGTGCAGGCATTCTATGTGACCTAACTGACATACGGAATGCACTGGAATGATAATACACCGTGCACAATGGGAACTAATATCCTCCAGGATGCGCTTTGCATAGTATCCATATCAGATTATCATTTTAATTTGTATATTTGATGCATTATAGCATTATATTCGGTACAGTCGTATTTGCTGCGCTGGAAGCGCTACGTCGTAGAAGTACTCGTATGTAGCACGTCTACAGATAATGCTACGAAAATTAAAGCACGCTTAAAATATAAAATGGTTACGTTGGTTTTTCTAAATGAATCAAAAAAACCAGACAAACTGGAGTAATATTGTATATAACAAAAAAAATACTAGTGTTTTTTGTATGTTTTAGCTTACTGAAACCGACATAGCTGTAACAAACCGCAAGTAGGCACTCCCTAACTGATTTTTTAAATTATTCGCAATCGATGTAGCCGTAAATAAGGTCGCCTGCGCTTGCTTTTTGCTAGCCGAGTTGAGGTCAAGCCATCTCATAAAGTACAAAAAGTCACTGCACTCGCCCGGACAGTGAGAAATTGAATTGTTGCCTCGGTACTCGCTGCACAATGTGCGAAAGTGCTCCAAGATCATTTTACGTAAGCGCCGCATAAACATTTTTATATTACGAGTTGACTTCAAGTTCCGCTTTTTAAACTCGCCATTAAATAACTTCAGAACTGAGTGTATTCTAGATGCTACTAGGGATACTTATAATGGCTTGTTAGTTTATAGCTCATATAAACCATCCTTATTTCAAATCAAGTTAAATATATTTATTAACTTACAGTGAAAATGTAAATTACAAACAAGATAAAACTTATAAAAGGTGTTACGCACTGCTAAGCCTGTTTCGTGGGCTGACATTATTTTACGATTAACAAATATTTGGTTAACTAACGCGTTAAATAATGTAATATTTTGACATGAGTAACTAAGTTGCATGGGACACAATTTAGATGATCAAAACTAAAATCAAAAACAGAATGATAAAATAACGTTAAGAATGCAATGGTTATAAAGTGACTTTGTGAATATGTGCGTGTTTGTATGTATGTATGAATGAGTGTATGTGTATATGAAGGTGTGAATGCGCGAGAGTCTATTGAGATAATACAATTTCAGTGTCATTGTAGTTCATAGAGCTCAGCAAATTTCGAGATTTTATCTTGATTTCTCTCAGAGAACAGGTTTCAAAGTTACAGATATAATTAATTTTCTTAAATACATGTAAGTACATTGAAGATATTGATCAAGCTGGTAAACTAATATCAAAATGAACCGCGGAACTAGTTACACATCAGATATCACTGGCACAAAAGTTACGTAATGTAACTACGGATCGCTGCCACCAAACAAATAGCCTCTGATCATAGAGTTGCCCGCGGGCAGCAGTTAGCGGTCGATAACTACTGATTAGGCTGTACGTAGTGATTACGTTTCGGTGCCCATTCCCTGATTGCATTGCGCAAAGTGGTCGGGCTGCAACAGCGGGAAACAGTGAACGACATTTGTAATTTTGTTAGAGTCAATGTTGCACGAAGCCTCGAGACGCTCAGACCGCCCATAAGTCATCCCCCCCCGCTAGCGCCTCGCTTGTGTACAGTAAAACACATATTTCCATGTCTCCTGGAAGCGGACACCTACAAAATGGAACGACGGCCGGACCTAGCCGGGACACATGTCGGGCTCATAATTTAGAAAACAATCCTTAGTGATGCAACATTATTGCTGTGTAACGGTAGCGAGCGCAGCGAAAGCAACCTTCATTTGTTCCACGGTAGTTCATCATTTGCAGTTACCTCGCTCGCAGATATCGATCTATAAAGCGTGCAAACACGGAAACATCCTCACGTACGTATGTATTAGTGCAGAGATAGATAGCGTAATGTATGGTCCGCCCTAGACTAGGTTTGCTCAGCACAGGCACGGGCGAGCTAAGCGTTACTTATTGCCACGTCGGCGCTAAAAGAATTGCGAACGGATGTTCACTTCCACTGCGGATTTAAAGCAGTCACTGACGAATTGCTACATTATCGTTAACAACGTTCGATTTAATTCCCTCGCCTCGGATGGAAGGATAAGCAGCGAAAAAGCATGCGGGGATTAGCGAGGCAAGTATTAAGTGCGGCTTTCCTCAGCACGTCCGGACCTCGGCTTAATTCTATAACTACCGCGCTAACTAATTTAAAGAACTAGTAGGTATATTAGCATATGCACAGTTTTGTGTAGTTAAGCCGCGCAGGCACAATAAAGTGCTTTTTTAGCTTTTATTCATTCCTTTGCTTTAAAAATGTTGGGATTGTGTTATGAAATGATGACAGCGAGTAATACACATATTTGAGAACGTTTCAAACGCTCTGTGCAACCACGGAAAAGAAAACAGTGCAGAGTGTTTCAGCCGGCATGATGTAATTCTTTGTGGATGTTAATTAACTTTTTATTGCTCTGGTAGTGCCGCGTCGGTAACTGTCGGACACACAGTGAATACTAGGAGGGAAAAATACAAAACAATTACACCGCAGCGGCAATCCTTAACGAGCCAGACATTCGAGGAGCGGAATTACAAATGGCGCAAAATTATGAGGAGCTTCAAATAATCATTAAACATAAACGCGTAATGGTTTCCCATTCAAATGATAGCTGTAGCAGTTAAGTGCCGCCGTAATGTCTCAACACAATCTCTTCCTCGGAAAACAGTTACATTTTAGGGCGGTATTAATGAATTATTGCCTATTAAAGTATAACAAGAACACATTCTTTATTGGGTGAGACGTTAACTTTATAACGGTCATTTAATCTAATTCCCATTTTCGGTATATATGGGCCAGTTAACTGTGTGGATGGGTGCTTGCTTTGATTAATCGGGCTCGCGTTAATGCGCGCCGGCCGCCGGGCTGTACTCTAGCTGTACTCGGACTGATTTACCAGTCGAAAGCCGATTCTCATAATCTAATTACCACGTGTACGCAACATGTTAGGTTCGGCCTTAATTGCATTATGTTCAAAATTTCAGTCGGCGCTTAATATTTGGCCGCGGTGCGTTGGAGCTACATCATAATATGTTTTCTTAGTTAAATTGCAATCACACTGATGCTACGCATGATGTTTTGGTAATAACATTAGGTACAATATTGTATTTTGTTAGTTGGGTAGACAGAAAATATGTCCCTTAAAAAAATTGACGTGTATTTAAAAAAACCGGCCAAGTGCGAGTCGGACTCGCGCACGTAGGGTTCCGTACCATTATACATCTAAATAAATGTTTTTCTTAATTCTTTATTATATTTGAGTTGATTGAATGAAAGGTAAAATGCGGTTTACGATTTATAACGTATTAAAAAAAAACTAATTATTAGATCTCGTTCAAACCAATTTTCGGTGGAAGTTTGCATGGTAATGAACATCATATATTATTTTTACATTTATCATTCCCTTATTTTAGAAGTTACGGGGGGGGGGACACACATTTTTCCACTTTGGAAGCGTCTCTCGCGCAAACTATTCAGTTTAGAAAAAAATATATTAGAAACCTCAATATCATTTTTAAAGACCTATCCATAGATACCCCACACGTATGGGATTGATGAAAAAAAAATTAATTGAGTTTCAGTTCTAAGTATGGGGAACCCCAAAAATTTATTGTTTTTTTTCTATTTTTGTATGAAAATCTTAATGCGGTTCACCGCATACATCTACTTACAAAGTTTCCATAGTATAGCTCTTATAGTTACGGAAAAAAGTGGCTGTGACATACGGACGGACAGACGGACGGACGGACGGACAGACATGACGAATCTATAAGGGTTCCGTTTTTTGCCATTTGGCTACGGAACCCTAAAAAAAAGAATTTACTCCAATGAACATATTGGATTTTAAATAAGTAAGTGTATTTTTATTGAAAATGATAACATTGAACGTCTACAAAAGATTATGAAGCCCTCGTTGTATCAATACCGTCGTGACGATAACTTTTTGTTGCTCATTTTGAGTAAAACCTCTAGGTCTAGACATGCCCCATTATTTGGCGTGTATAGTAAAGTTGTTCGGCAAGCTTTCTCGCTTGATCAGTGTTTTCGCTGACTCAGCGTTTTGTTGACAATGAAAATATTTTGACAAATTTTCGTCGCAAACAGCGGGTCGAGTGCGGAGCGAAGTTGCTCTTCGCGGGACAACTTGTGTTACGTATGTTATTTGATATTTTTATTAATGCGTGGTTTGAAACGTTTTTACGTAGTAAACATTTGCGCGGGGATAAAATAACAGCACACAACTTAATCCTAAACTACTTACTATAGAGCGGCTTCAAAGGGTGTGAGCTCTAAATTTCTCCATTTTAGTGCTTGATCTAGGTAAGTACGAGGAGTAAATAGTTCGTCATTTTCAGTTTTTTTGTTAGGCTCCAGGGCCTCATCAACTCGGTAAAATTACATTATCTTTGACATGTCGTACTCGTATTGCCAACATGACGATAGCTTCCGAGTTAAAAACAATACGACAACACGTCAAAGGCAATATAGTTTTTCCCAGTAGAATAGAGGTCCTGTACTTCCACCTCGCAGTATTCTTATAGAGTGCGAGGGACAGAGCATTCGACTTGCTAGCGAGTACGGTAATTGTAACTCATGGTAGGGGTATTGATATGGCTTATGTTTACGGGTGAGAGTGACCGAGTGACCGCTTTCCAGCCGATGATGGCCCGTCGGAATTCAGCCAGAACATTTTTAATAAGAGTTCTCTACAGGTTTAAAGGCAAAAATTGCTTACCTCTGGTTCTCTTTCATCCCGATTTTGTACGGTAATTACGGTAATTTGTTTGTAATTAGGAGTGACATGATATACGTCATTAACGCTAAGTAATTAGATGTTAAAGTGAATGATAGGCACTAATAATTTAATACTCATTGTACAACCAACAAGGTAAGCGAGCAGAAGAGCAGAGCGAAACTATCTGGAAACATCTAGATGATTTCATTTTACCTTTTCGTAATTATAGCAACTTGACAGGTGATTGGCATTTCTTCATAACAACATATTATTTTAGGAATATGGCAACCGCTTACCTTTTGATTCCAAAGCCCTTTATAATAAGGAGAGACGGACGTCGGATAGCAAAAGCGTAAAATAATGGGGCTCCGTTGACGGGAGCCTTGTTCCGGAAATCTTAAAAATTTGATGTATTTTACATGATTACAATTATCCAATAGATATGTAGGTACTAGGAATGAAGAAGTATCAATGAATCAACAATAAAGTAAACATCAATGACTAAGTAGTGTTGCATGTATGCATCGTCAACACTGGCGCATCCTCCACGCAAATGGCGCATTTGCAGTTTGTACAGCGCCAGTAATGCATGTACTACACGTTTAATCAAATCTCACTAATATGTGCGCTTGCTTCGCTCCAAGCGAAAAGCAAATTGAGAATTACTGTTCATATTGAGTTTCCCTTAAGTTACACATGCTTTGCTGCGATGCTTTGATGTGCGACGTGGATGTTTGGTTTAAAAAATATATTTGTGATGAAAAATTGGAAAATATATATAAATTAGTCGCACTCTGATGTAGAGACAGAATAGGTTCAGTAAAAAGCACTAGTACCCACACATGTATACACAAAATACACATACCTTATTGTCAGTGGCATATGTTGATATAGATATTTCAATGTCTTGGAAACGTGTATAATATTTATGACAACGACTGTACATAATCTTTTCGGCATGTACATTACATAACTCCGAAGAGTCATAATCCCGAAGTTTCATAATTCCGAATGTTTTGATACGTTTTGATAGAAAACTAAGTTTTTTGATATCGTTTGTAAATCAATTTTTTCCTTAACCTACATGTAGCAATTAGATTATGGATTTAACCTAAAATTGTTGCAGCTTACATAGCTTTCGGAAAAATGAAATTTCGGACAAATGAATGTTCAGAATAAAATAAAATACAAATGGAAGTGAGTTTAAAAAAAAAACACCACCATTTGCATCGACTGGTTTTATTTTTGCATTGACGACGGATCTACAAGTATACCGTAGCATATTTAAGCCATAAAAAAAGTGTAGGGGCAATTTATTTGCAAACTTTATCTCTAAACACAACGCAGTATGATAAACCACTTGAGAGTCCAGCTCTCAAAAGTGCGCAGGAGTTTATAAGAGGTTGTAAAATAAAACTATTTTAACATATACCACGATATTAAGAACTTATATTTCAAAGCGCGGAAACACAAATTTGCCTTTGCTAAAATTGAATACCACGTCCCAAATAAATTCCTGTTCGCTTTCAAGCATGGTTGTGTCCTTTTAAATCGGAGCAGGGGTTAATAGTTGCCGAAACAGAGTGGACTTACCGTGGGCAGTCTTTGTAACCCGGGAGGGAGTGGAGTGCTCCAGCCACATGCTGCCAAGGGCCCTCGGACTGACAGCACTTGACGCTTGTTACTCGATTAACTTAACGTTTTTAGACCTAACTGGCTCAGCTTTTGAGTGCCTACGTTTTGCATGAAAGCTGAAAGGGTTGCGATGTTTCCATCTGCACAAAGCTATATGTGAAATAAAATGTCGTTTTTAAAAAGTAAATATGAATAAGTTCCATTTTGTGACAGTATCTTTGTGAATAGAGATTTTTTTGAGTAAGTAGTAATTTTTCGTTATAAGAAATTTATTTGGGGTAACAAGGCCCATAATTACAAATATCTACCTTACACACTAACATATACATAACAATATAAGCCTTAAAACTAACATCGAGGTGACAAAACATCCTGTTTTGCCAAAGTCGTGTACGCTGCTGGTAGGCTGCCCCAATACCGCCAAAACATGACGTCTTTCGGGCAGAAGTCATGTATAATGTTAAGTTGAAGTTAAGTATAATGACTAGCAAGACTAGTTTTTACCCAAGAGTATGTCCGCGTAAAAGTGGTTATCGCTATTACCCAAATTGTATTTTTTTCTGGGATATGACGTCCTATGTCCTGCCCATGGATACAGTCTTTGCAAAATTTCATGAAGATCTGTTCAGCCGTTTTGTCATGAAATTGTCACACAAATACACACAGATAAACACAAATAAAGAAGCAATTACTTTCAAGCTCCAAACCCAAACCAAAACCAACTCATAACATAAATTTTTCAAAAACACACTGCAACACAACAGACGGTACAAAAAAGCAAGATCGTGTTTATAATATTAGTGTTTATATGGATATGGATTACAGTTGATAGTTATTTACTCGACCTGTCCTCGATCCTCGATTAGTTGACGATCCTTACGAGTTTTGCTTAATTACGTCATAGTTAATTACAGATCGAGAATAGCTTCGACGAAGTTTTGTAAAATTCAAAGTCGATTAATTATCTAGCTCAAATTTAACATTGACGGAAGTTTGTTTGAAACTAGACAGGTTATAGAGAACGTCCATTAGTAGTTCTGTTCCGAGTGACACTTCGGAGAGCCATCCCGGCTCACGTGAGCGCCGCACGTTAAGTGATCCTTCGGCGAATAATTCATCCAGTCAACTGTTTCAGCCCTTATTGCTTAAAGGTCATTCACTTCTCTAGGATATACTTGAACATATTCTTGTAGCGTGACACCTCATACAGAGGCTCTATTCTAGTCGGTAAAACCATATTGACATGCTATAGTATTGTTTAAGTAAATAAGAGCTATCATAAATTTGACAATACGATTTGAATAAATTGATTTGCGGTAACTTATAAAATATTTATTATCAGAATTAGCAAACAAGACAAGTCATGATAATACGAAATACAGAAGTGTTGTTTTAATTCACTGGATACTTACAATGAAACAAAACTTTTTAATCAATTTAACTTCAAAAAGTTTACTTCTCTATGTGTAATGAGCACTTTTTAATTAAATATTGCATTTAAATACTGTTCCGTCCCTACTGCAAGAAACACCAACTAAATCCCCATTATGGCGAGTAAACTTGAAGCTCAACACGAATAGCGTTAGCTGGTCCGCAATATGGCGACGGGCCCTTGCCGGACGATTAGTCTAAATTTAATTGATTTCACGGCTTAGCCGGGGTTCGACAGCCGGACATCGGTCGGTTGCTAATAGGTACTAAGTGCAACTCCACGCTCACCCAACTGTTGCGGCCGTGTCGCGGACTCTTCACTTGATTTGGGTCACTTTAATCCCATTGCGATCAAAATTGTGTTCAATCAGGTTATATCAAACCCTGGGGCCGCTGTCAGAGTTCATTTGTCAAGGTATCAGATAAGCTGCATGTTTATTTATTTGGCACAAAGAATACCCAGTTGATTTCAGTTGATATCCATGGATTTACATTTAATTTGACACATCGGTACATTAATTTTAGCACCGTGTTAAAAATCTAGTCACTAGAGAGAGCCTTGGATAGGCTTTGTTTATGCCTAAGTAGCTGATTTCACTATTTTATCTGTTAAAACAGACAGACTTTAAAGTTGAAGTAAAATGCACATCAAATTGAATACGTAGGTAATAATAACTGCATAATCCATATCCTCAGTAACGGTTCATTGGAATGCTCGTGTTTATGTACTCGGTCCAAAAATATGTTCGCTATACAATTTTGCAATAACAACTTTTCGAAAAGTCGCTTCCTCACAATGGCATGTTCCCCTAACAAAGCCTGACCAGAAAAATAAAAAACCTCGCCATATTGCGGATATTATATGAACTGTCATTGCAATTCACGAAACACAGATAAAAGAGTATTAGTGGCGACCACATCAGAGGTTTTTTTATTTTTGAAATATTTCATTACGATTTTGGCAGCTGTGTAAGTGCAGTTAAATGCCTTTTTAATTAAAGTCAAAACCATAAGCCGTGAGACACAGGGACAACTTCACAGCAATTAAATCACTAGGAATTTACTAACGTCAAGTGAGGAATGAGTTATTAAAGTTATCTCACGGATTATAGTTTCGACTTTAGTTACCTTTTATGTTAAGATATGAAACTATTTCATTTCATTCTATTAGCATGGTGTATCAAAATTAATTTTCACGCCACTGCTCGGAAATATGGCCAAAGAAGGATCGAAATCAGAATAGAAAGTTGCTCTTAGTAGTACAACACAAAAACAGTCCAACAATGTTGAGTTGCAAAGTAAAATGGAGTGTTTTTAGACCAGTTTACTTTCTACTCTGCTATTGGTCGGTTATTTATGACATTAGTAACTCGTTCGGAAATAAATAAAAAAATGTTTGACAAATATGACATTAGAACGTTTAATTAAAAAATTAAAACGTCAAATCCGCTCAGTGAAAGTGTATTTTTGCGATTGTAAACGTGTTTTTATGTAAGTTTTTAAGGCGTACGTGAAAAACGCCTTTGCATCTTTAAATAAGGTAAAAATTAAAAAAGTTAAAAAGGCGGGAATGAAAATTACTTTCCTTGTCATTCAGCAACTGTCTTAATGCTAATATCAATATTACTTTTAATTAAACTGTGTATTATGTCCTAACCTGTTTTATTTCCTTACATTAGGCGTGAAAAGCACATAGTATTGCTTCGGTAGAAAGTGCAATAGATGGACTCGTATCTTCGCGGTCCTCACCTGCGGCTCGGCCCGCGAACTAACTCGTCCATCTATTGCTTACTTTCTGTACCTGGGCTACAATGTACTATTAAGTAGAAGTGTACTACGTCATCTACCCTCATAGTTTGTTGCTATCATTATTCTACTTCATTGTTTAATAAAGTAATAGGCAAGTGCTTAATTTAATAAAAGATCCTAGCTTTGAGTAGTTAATTCCTAGAACAGTTTTCAATGTGTGGTATACACATTGAAAACTTTGTTGGCTTATGAATTACTCACTTGTGCTGTAATATCAATGTACTTATGCGTAATGAAAGCTGATTGTTCTCCTTAATGAAAATAAAATCGATTAAAATAAAATTACTATATATGCAACCAGGCTAAGCCGAACTGTAATTTTTTTATATTTTTTATTTCTCGCAATGTATGTTTTAAGTTTAGCCATAACCTAGAATACTTTAATGAAATGATGCTAAGGTAAACTTACATAAAGCATAGAAAGCAGGATGAGCAGTTTTTGACTCGAACTCAGCATTTTAGTAAACAGCGTCTTGTTTCAATGAGTTCATTTGTTTCGAGCCGATGGGAGAACCATATAGCTAAACATTTTTACCATGTTTTTTATCAAAATGAAAATGTCCTTAAATCGACCACACCTAAGATTAAATGACGCAACGTTTACGCAGTGATGCCTACTGCATCACTTATTTTACGTATTTAACCGGAGTGGCCACGTCCAAAAGAACGCCATTTAGGCCGGTCGCAGACATTCGTTTTCCGTAATACGGTTTCCGAAAACGTTTTCCGCATTCGGACATCCGCGGCCGGCCGCATACGTACGTTTTCCGAATACTATTGCGGAAAACGTATTCGGAAACCGTATACGGAAAACGAATGTAGGTATGCGGCCGACCTTAATGAATATTGCGCTTTTGACGCTGCTTGGATTAAATAAATAAAATCAAATTCCAATTTCGAATACTTTGCACGCCTATGCTAGGATTCTTGCTGAAATAATTAAATAATTACAAATTCATATTTATATTTTAATGAACGCCACATCCTGACGCTCCATATTGTCTATGTTAACGTATATGTTGCCATACTCATTAAGTTCATGACGTATACGCAGTAAGCGAGACGGTGACGTAAAGGTATTATTAACAAGCCAGTTGACTGCACGAGCGACGAAGATCGGCAGATATTAATATCGTTCGAAAGCCATCATAGCCTGAAGATATTCACATTCGCTATGTTACTCGCAAATTGTGTCGCACAATGTGAACAATCTTTGTGTAGTATGTAATATAGCTACTAATTATGTTGTAGGAGAACTTACTCATTATGAGGAGCATTAACACGAGGAGGGGCCTGGTTAAGGGTATTGGATGGTTTATTTCAGTTTATTTATTCATCAAGGTAATATTACAATATAAATTATTGCATTGCATGTCAAAAATACGTAATTACATTGAAACTATCAACATAAATACTAATAATCAAAGAATAGAAAAATAACACTCAATAATTAAAACTACAATATTTAAACATCTAATAAACGGTCACTTATAAATTCGATGTCAATATACAAAGAATTTCAGTTCCATATATTGGTTAGGTATGAGGAACGATTGGAATTCTACTATTTTAGATTCTGTCACATGTTTTTTACATTTAAATCATTAATAGTAAGCTCATAACACGAATGACTATGAGCACGTTTAAAAAAGATCGACCCGGCCAAAGGGGATTGAATTGTATTCCAAGTAGTATTATGCGATAATCTCAAATTTCTAGTGTACGAATATCAAAGTTGTTTTCAATACAGAATGTACCTTAATACAAACGTGTAAGTAAAATGAAACTGTTATTATTACTAGTGAGAACTGTCACCACCACCTTGTTATCATAATAAATTCTGCTCCTCGGTTTCTCGGTTTAAATCTGGGCATTCACGGACGCGCCGTTTGTCTCGGCGACAGATGGAGAGTATACAACTAGATGGGCGTAATATTTTGACCACATTCACAGGCGTGCCATGCCATTTCACATCACGGAGCAGACTGATTAGAAAATGACAGCCGGAGAACGCGTTCACGACGACGCCATTTGACTTGGCGCGGTGGCGTGGCGTGCGTGGGTTCAATTTCGATATTCACGGTATAATTCCATTCGGATTGCGCGTTTGTGCGTCGCGCTGGCTTTCCGTCCATTTGGAAATCCTACTGACCGCGCCAAGTACTTTTAAACGCTACAGTTATGACATTCACGGATTTTCGCGCGGCGCTGCTCTATTCGGCTTGTTGGAGCGGTCGTGAATGCCCAGCTTAATTTTTGTTGAGCATTGGTAACCAAAACAACCCTATTTTTGAAGCTTTCTGTTTGATATCACAAGTAACGGATATTTTTTCGTATAAAGCGAGGTTTATACTAGCAATAAAAATTGTAGAAGTTGACTGCTGTATTACTCTAACTTTAAAGTGAGAAAAAGGCAGCAAAATTGTGCTTCTTGCTCTAGAACTGAAGTTAAAGTAAGACAGCGATCAATTTCTGCAAATTTTATTGCCAGTTTATTTCGCGCATTACGGTAACCTTACCATAATTTTTCATGATGTAAAATAAACGTACGAGAAGACGGACAGGCGCAATTCCACATTTGTAATATAATATTAGCACCATCAGCAACACAGTAAACTGGCCATTTGTGAATCTTATCTCCTTACAATACAGCAGTGTGGTCAGTTAATAGTAATGCAGATTGTACGGGTGGAGTAACAACAAGTAACAATTTGTCGGAGAGCAACTTGTTTTCACATTATAAGTTTCATGGATATTCAACTTTAAGCGATGCTCACAGAAAGCCTTATAAAAAAGTTGGATATAAGTTGTTTAGCGAAGAACCGTGAAAGCTTAGCATTATCTTTATTGCCTTATAAAAGTGAGTACACATTGCTCTGTAGTTAGTACTTACTGCCGCACTCAGTCCGTATAGACGATTCCTTAGGTGATGTTTTTAAATACGCAAATTTGAAAAAGGAACGCGTTAATTATCTTTACAACGTTTTTGAGTACGGCGGTTAGCCATAATATTATGAACGGGATATTGACCGCAATTACCAATAACTTCACAACTGTCTACAGTAAAACCAGAATATAAAAATAGTACTTGGCTATCTATTGCTATCACTCTCTATCTGGCATAACAAGTATACTGACAGAAGCTAGAGTGAGTGTGACAGCGATAGACGGCCGACTACTACTCACTGTGCTTTTACTGTACACAACTTTAACACTTACCCCCAATTTCTTCAGTCTATCCGTGATCATGAGTCATGTAGCTGCATTGAAATATCGAGAGCTCAATTTAAACGGCGAAAGGTAATCACAGTCAATATCCCGTTGGTAACTATGTCTAACATTATCAACTGTTAGTCGACTAACCGCCGTACTACGAAAATTTTTTAAGACAGTTGTTTGTTTTAAACTTTCGCGATGTTCACACATTCTAACTGCCGCACGCAGAGACGTCTATTTAATTTAATGCTTGATTTAAGTTGCTGTTGTCACTTTCTTTGCTACAGCAATAGAATAAGACAAAAGGTCACTAAATAAGCATTAAATTTAATTGAACTCTCAGAGTGCGGCAGTAAGTCCCGAGTTCCTCGAGTCGAGTAAATATAATATTTTTACGTAATTAAGTATACTGTGATTATTCTAAGATGATGCTTGTGACAGCCGTTTTTCGTTATTTCAATCACATACTTTACTATACTCACAAGCGATGTGTATAAAAATAGGCGATAAATTATTTAAATTCCTGAATATGTTAAGTTAAAGAAATAAGTGTAATAAGTGTTTATTTGAGCTGTCAAAGGCATCATCTTAGAATAATCAGAGTATAACTGCCGCACTCAGAGACGTTAATTTAATTTAATATTTGATTTAAGTTGCCGCTGTCATTTTCTTTGCTACAGCAATAGAATAAGACAACACGTCACTAATCAAGCATTAAATTTAATTGACGTTTCTGAGTGTCGCAGTAAGTTTTACTATATTTTTGAGACAATTAACTCGTTCCTATTTCAAACTTGTGTATGAAAAATCATCACCTAGGAACCACTTAGGTAATCGTTACTAACTGACTCTGATTGCAGCTGTCAGTATATAATTTTGTGCATAAGTAAAAGCAAACAATATTAAGAACTTGCGGCAAAGATTTTACCTATACTTTATTAGGTTTCTGTTCCCTTTTATCTCATTCCTGGATCTGTTTTATCTATTTTCTCAACAGAACTCTGCTTTCAAAGCACAGACCAGCGATAAGTCGAAGTTTATTAGCAACAACAGCTGTAGTAACAGTTACGGTTCAGGTTGTCTTGATGAACAGTATTTCGATTTAGATATGTTGTTGTTTGTTTAACGGGTTGGGTTGTTTGATCTCTGTGGCTTTTCTGGCCTTTAATGTCGTTCCGTGTTTGTCGTTTTCTTTCGTTTGCGTACCTCTGGGAACGGATAAATCACATGCCAGTCATGTCAAACAACAGGAAAATGCGTATAATTTATCTCCTTGTATTTATTTTCGAAATTGAAAATCGGTAGATCGAAATATAAACAACGAGAAGACAGGTTAGTCATAGAAATAAGAACAATATAACAAAGAAGAGCAAATGTCAGAATGGCGTGCGGGCGCGGCCGATCTATCAACACCTTATCACACGGCCCGCGCAATATTGTTCGACGAACTTGGACGGATTATCTAGACCGTAACGATGGCTGCGCCGATACAAAAACCTCCATTCCCTTTCCATAATGGGGTTAAGAAAGTTCACTAAGTAGGTTTCGTCGGCAGAACTTATTTATCTTATTTGAAGCAAAGACGGTTATTGAAGTTTACGTCTGGAGCTTAAACAAATTAACTCAGTGTCGTACAAGGCCGGGGCTCCGGCGCGGATCGTACGCAAGTCCGACGCCGGTGATTAATCAAAGTTAGAACAAGGTTGGTACAATTAGTCGAAATGAACGCTCTTAAAACTCACGTGCGGCAGAATTAGCCAATAATACCGTAAGGAAACATAAGGAGATCAGCGCGGGCGGCCGGCGTGCCGCGCGGGTCCGGATGCTCTTACCGTTTAAGGTCTCTAACGAGCGATAAAATTCCCCCGAATTCCTTTTTAACTGCTAGCGGAGTTTACCTGCGGGTCGGTAAATACGGGCCCACATTTGGTCGCTGAATTGTGATTCACAATCTGAAAATAACAAGAAGAAATTTCACTTTATTCAAAGCTCGCCCGCTGCTACGTGTAATTTGAGGATCGAGTCGGCGCGACAGAATGCTCTTATTGTAATCAAACACGCGAGCGCATACAACCGGAGGATTCAGAATCGTATCTCGGAGATATAATATGATGATAAATAGGTCAGGGAGGACGCGCGAGCGCGGACTTGTTGGTTTTGCTGAATAACGATTCTTGTGTGGTTGCGTCGTTCGCGGTTGATGCTATAAATATGTGTATAACATATAGGGTAACGGTGTAATATTTCACAACGATCGTTTTTGAAATGATTCGTCGTTTTAAAGTTATAATATAGAGGTGGTTAGTATATAACAAGTTACATGTCATGTACACACCTTAATAGTGTCAAAGGATCAAATATATCCCAAAATTATTCAGCGAGTTTTTCCTCTACATAGATGATATTTGTTTTAAAACTAAAAAAGTTTAATTAAATGAAAAATTAAAATCGGCAAACATTTTCGTTGTTTTATGAATGTGGCAGAGACCTCGGCAGCACGCAAAACTTGATCATCTGATTTTTTATGGAACACTACACTAAAAATTCATTATCTGTTTCTAACAAGATTGTGATTGTTGTTATTAAACGTTATAATAACAAGACGTTTGATACATCGACTACGGTGTAAGTTAAATCAAAAATTATCTTAATATTGTTGCTCTCAGCTTTGGTTAATATAATTAATATGATACGTATTTTATTTTATTACTATTAATGTCAACCAACTGAGTGACCTGCACATTGAACATGTTGAAACATGTTTAAAACTTGTTGTACCCGACCTTTGGTAGGTTAATATATACATTTGGTAGACGCGGCACGATGCTTGTTCTATGCCGCGGTCAGACCATTTTTTCGCATGCGCCTCACTTGTGCTAAACAGCTCGCACAAGAAAGAGCGCAGCGGGACAAGTGTAACGTCACGCTTGAACAAATTGATGTTCCTAATGGCCGCCATTACGGACATTGTGTGCGCTCGATCGCACATAAAGGTCGGCGAGAGACCCGTCCGATCTGCGTCCAAAGAAAAAAGTATGAAAAGCTATATTCATAAATTCGTGTAAAGCAATGCGATTTCACAGAAGCTTTATATCAATATGTGATTGTTTTTATTGGTTGCATACATGTTTGTAATTTGGCTGTTAGAAGTTACCTATTTGGGTTATGAAACCTGCTTAGCGTTCTTCCGACGACAAACATATCAAATTGTGAATGTTTCCAATATTTTCAGTAACTATTAAGAATAATAAGTACCTATTTATATTTTTGGTTTTAACCCAATAATAACATAAAAATTAAAAAAGTTGTGAATTCAAACCCTATTTGATTTTGAATTAGGATAAAAAAATTGATACAAAAAATTACAAAAAGTTGGTATTATGTTATGATGGAAATTTCCATCACCATGCAAAGAAGGGTTAAGAAAGAACATTCTCAACGCTTACAAAAGTTTCAAGAATTATCTCAGAAATTTCTTGAATATATTTCAAAACTCATGGGAAAGTTTCGCAACTTGTACATTACTAAACTTGCTAATAAATTATTTATTTCATGACGAAATTGTTTAGTTAACTAATAACCACATTATTGACATCTTAAATAATGATCTCTGAGAGCTTCTAAAGCTGACAGTTGACGTCGATGACACCCACGTATATATACCTACTGTAGGTAGAACTAATTTAAGTTGAGTCAAGTTTCGTCACAACACAACAGAGTACCACAGTGGCACGAGAAAACGGAAAGCCTTGTTTAGCGGCGAACGGGCAGATAAAAGTTAGCTATCTGAGAAGTCGGCAGCCGCAACAAACTTAGCAACTGTCTTCAGGTGGGATAAGGGAAACTCGATTAAGGAAGTAGAAAAAGTAATTGGGGCCGTAAGAAAGAACAGTTTAGTACGAGTTTAATTAAGCATCGACAGGCGACGCGACGCCCCGCGGTCACTAATGACCTCTGACGTGTGCCGTTTGCGCAGGAACCCGGAATAAAACTGCGAGCGCAAATAGTTTCGCACCGCAAGTTATTTCAGACGGCAGAGTAAAAAATTCAGGAACGTTTCTGGGTGAAAAATACACAAAGAATAACGTTAACACAAACAAAAGTTGGCTATTAGGTTTAGTAGATTTTGTTTTAAACTTAGTTCCATCTCTTCTGCAGTCGGAGGGCTAAATAAAATAATAAGGAGATAGAAATTAAAGAGTAGTAACAAGAAGTTTTGCTTGCGCTGCTCTCGGAAGTTATTCAGATTGAATAAGAAAGCTCGGGCGGTCGGGAAGGGCACTCCGGTGCAGCGCTCGGACCTCATTGTCGTGGAGCGCGCTCTATACCTAGTACTCCTGTTTAGTGTTGCAACTCAAACTATGTTTAAAGTTACTCCCTTCTTCGCTTATCTTAGGGTTGCTAGATCAAATTGCAAATGATCTCTGTCTTAAGTTGTTTGTAAATTATACTGCTTAAATAGGTAGGTAACGGTTATTTTTGTTATAATTATTATTGTTTTATAGACACAATCCTGGATTACAGCGCCCCCCGGTGTGTTAATTAACAATATTCAAACAAATAAGAAATCGCAAATGTGTATTTGTGACATGTTAATTGGTGTGTTTGTGTATGATGCAGTGGTACGGATCATGTGATGTAATAAAATTTTAATACCTTCATTTCGAATACCAGTAACGTGATTAATTAAGCACATGTGATTGCTCGTTAATTAGATAATAAATGTAAGTAATAAATTTACGTGTATTATTATTTCCGATGGAGTTGTTTGCGAGCCCTTGTGCGGTAAGTGGACAGCTTTGGGGAGATACAGTTCTCCCCATTTGTGAGTTCGGCTGACTTGCCCCAACTTGTTCCATTCGGTCCAGGAAGCTTGTTAGCACGACTTCTGCGGCTTCTCACTAGATAACATTGTGTTGTAGATTTAAACTATTTAGATAGCCTTGCCTCGCGTTAGCAACTAGGTCAGCTTTAGGTACTGAAATGATTGAAACTTAAACTCTAGCTGTTATCTGCCTTGTTAGATGTTTCGGGTTAAGGTACGGCCCTGATGGTTCTGCTCGTTACTATACTCTCGTCAAACAAGGTATTAGTTTGTGTGTATAATAATATAGGAATAATACTTTCTTCTACGATTCCGTTGTTCGCATGTGTACGGAGTAAAATAAACTAGTAGCACTCAATCGCGGCCTGGTTCTCTTTAGGTCAAAATTTTATATATTTTAAATGTTTATTAACTCGATAATATTGAAAATTAGTTGCAACAAATAAATCGGGCAGACGTAATAGCTAATTGTTAGATAGAACAGTGAGTCTAAAATAGTGTTTTTTTTCTGAAACCGGATGCTGTGTACGTACATATTGTTTTGTACTGTAATATAGGTTATAATTATATATCTGTTTATCTTTCATTTCCACATTTTGATTGCTGCCTGTTTCATGTATATACTTATTAAAAAAAATAGAATGGTGACTAAAATATCATACTAGAATGTTGCTATTGGGTAGCGAAGATAGAATGGGTTTACATTACGGCCAAAGTTTAGCCAACATCTGTCTGTCACAGAGCACTATGCGTTTGAGTAGGTACTCTTGCTTATGTCTATGGGTCTCAGGTCCTATTTACCATCTCGTGCTCTCTATGCCATAAAAAAACTCCAATGTTGACGTGAATTCAAAAAATACGTGCGTTTCTCGACGCCATTCGATTTTACGTTTTCATAACACATATAAAACAAGCAACGGCAGTTAAAGCCCAGTAAGATGACACTGTTAATATAAAAATTGTAATATTTGAATTTTTTATCGCCATACATGCGTTGACAGTAGATATGCCATGAGTTTGATGAGTCTGGCTTTACGACAGTGCTAAACTCGTTTGAAATACGATTTAGAAGCAGAATAAAAATGTTGACGAAATGAAATTTGCAGGGACGGCATGATTTTATGAGAGTTTCCTTAGGACCGAGTTAAGTGCGGCTGATAAAGAGGCTTTTTAGGAGATTAACTAAAATTAATATCTCTCGTAAGATCATAAGCTTAGATAACGGATATAAAATCACGGTTTTTTTACGTGAAAAGTATTTTATACCAGCTATTCGACATTGATTGGATGGTTTCACCCCGTATCTATACACTAGGTATTTTGTAAAAATAATATTTTTAGGGATCCGTAATAAAAGTTAACAAAGAAACACTCATGGTGTTAAGCGTCAAAAAAATTGCAGAAGTCGATCGCTGTCTTACTTTAACTTCAGTTTTCAGCAAGTAGCACAATTTAGCTGTTTTTTTCTAACTAAGTTAGAATAAGACAGCAGTCAACTTCTGCAATTTTTATTGCTAGTCTAAACCTCGCTTTACTCTATCCATCAGTTTGTCCGTCCGTTACTCACCGCGGCCAATTTTAGCAAATACTAATAGTATGGATTAATAATGTACGGAACCGTCGGTGCGCGAGTCCGACTGGTATTTACATGACCGGTTTTTTTTCGATGTCATATGAGTGCTAACCCCGAGTTACCAACGACCGCGGCAACGCGCCTGGGACTCTATTTGCCCCCTATTTCACCATTCCTGACAATGACATGTGACACGTGACATTTCAGTGTACATGGCGCAGCTGATATGAGACCCAGTGATGTATCAGCGTGTTAACTTTGCAATGTATATTTACCGAATTGTCACCTGTCACATGTCATTGTCAAGATGGTGAAATGGGGGTCTGTGAAACTGTATTGTTTTTGACACGTTATCATATTCTGAAGTCAATGTTATGATGTGCTCTTATTTACCTTACAGTTATGGCGACCGAGTTAAAAACAATATAAGTAATAATTAATATGTCATGGATGGAGACCATTTCGGCACATATCCTCATTGTACTTTTTTTATTTAATAGTGACGCTTGTTAGGATATAAGCAGTAGTTTTATTATGTTATTGTATCTTTTCTATTATGTACCTCTGTGTTGATGTGTTTGTCGTATAAAAGTTTTTCTATTCTATTCTATTCATAAACAATATGGTTTTAACGAGTAGAATAGAGCCCTTGAGCCTCTTTAATCAAGCCCGCATTAGGTGTCAGTAACTTATAATGGAAAACCTAAACATAAACGTTTAATAACAACACAAGCATAACTGTACTCCACAGAGCGAGGTGAAAGGTACAATTTTTGAATCGAGAGGAAATTCCAAAAAAGCAAACAAACTTATCTATACACTTTCAAAGGACTGGCCGTTTTATAAACACGATCCAACTCGCACCGAGTTGAAAAAGGTTTTTTTACCAACGAAAGCTCAATTTTTAATTGCTTGGAGGGAACAGGGAGTTCCAGGCGTTAATTTATTAGTGCAAACACCGGAGATCGCGAACGAAAAAATGCCCAGACTCTTTTACTTTTTGATAATTGCATTTTTAATAGTAAATTAGTTACGTTTAAAAATAATTTTAGGGAAAAAATTATCTCGATTTAATGAAATTATGAAAGAAAAATCAATGTGTATTTTATTAATTAATTACAAATTTAAGCGTAAATTAACTGTAAGTACCCAGCAACAACACAGCACACGTTTGTTTTTTTTCACAAGTGCTACCACAAGTTTGAACGCACGACTAGAAATCCAACAAAAACACTGTTATTACACCAGCGAAAGATACGTTTACAAATTAGACGTATAGTAAAGAAACAGCGACACTAATTGCGCTATAATTGCTGGTGACTGTACAATAATAGATTTTTGCCTTGTGGTTGCCTGCTTAGAATAGTGCTACATTTCTTCCCGTGGAAGTCGTAAGAGGCGACTAAGGAAATAAATTTTAGTATTGTTAGGCATGGCAACCTGTGACTAATATACACATGGTAAACATCTTAGCCTGCTTGTGCAAAATGTGGTTACGTACAGAATTAACAAAAAGTTTTTAGAGTTGTTGTTAATTCTGTAGCTTTGCGGGAATGAAGGCGTGACAGTATGTATGTACCTATGTCTGTACAATATTTTGGACGTCTACCATACAATTATTACCATATTACCATACCATATACCATATTATTGCCAAATAAGAGGCGTAATGTCTAGTTAATAATTAATTTAAAAACTTTAAATATATTTTCAAATACGTAGGTATTGTATTTAAGTTTACTATCAAAATTTTAACTGAGTACGCTCGTTTATTAAGTGATTTCTTTTTATATTTGGATCTAAGGCTGCTCTGTAAGTAAACGACAATATGACAGCACAAGAAGGTCTCAATTAGGAGAAATAGTGTAATATTTAATGCCTGGTAAATGGTAAATGTAAATTATATCTAAATATTTATTAGTAGTTCTGGAACATCCTGTATAATTATATAGTTCCAATTTGACAGTCAAAAGTCGGCAATTTGGGTCTAATAGAGGTATTATCAATAATATCAGTTTACTGAAATTGGCCAAGCATTAATTAACTTAGGTATATGTTTTCAATCAACGAAGTTGTCCCACCGGTCAAATTGAAGTTTGCGTCGATGTATAAAAAAATAAGTACGGCGGCGAGACGTCATCGATCGAAGGCACTAGAGCTATTGCCCGCGGCTCTGTCCGCACTGAGTTCAATCACTATCTTAGAATATCATTCGGTTTTCACGGATAAATTCCTTTATCAGTTTGCGGGCTATCAACTACCTACATATTATGTACCAAATTTTACATTGATCGGTGGAAGCGTTGAATCGTGAAGATAAGAAAAATAAATAATCACAGTTTCGCATTAATAAGGATAAAATGTCATTAACAGACCATAATTATTATGGAACCGTGTTGTTATTGATAACTTGCGTAAAGCCGCAAATTAAATTATGAAAATAGAATTAAAATCGTTTATCGGCGGCACAAGAGGTTACAAGTCTCCTGTAACAAGTAAATAATCGTCGAGAACACTCCATAACTTCCTAATTGCTTTTTACCTCGATGGGCCCATGCTTTTAGCCCGATTGCTTATTTTGTTAATGAACTTCCGAGCTTCAAAACTTTTTGCTTTTCTAGAGCGCTTCTTAAATAGCTCAGAACCATCCCTAAGTACTTATATTAAAATGATTAAGGAATAATTAGGGACGGAGTGAAGTTTCTTTTGCAACCAGACATTTATTACGTCAACTAGGCAAATGTAATTGTAATTGGGGAAGTTAGACAAATGGTACTAAAGTGGCACGTAGATTTTAGCTCGAAATAACTTAAGAAGATAGGTTTTTACGTGCTTGGGATGTGTTGACACCTTTATTAAAGTAGTGTTTGGCCGGCAGCATAGTTTGAAGTAAAATTGCGTTGTGCTATGATGCAGAGACAGGTAACATTTTGAACATGTAAAGGCGGGGCGCGTACAAAAGAATTTCAATTTGGTACCGTATCGCGCAACCCTTTTCAACTTTACAAAGTAATTTCCTGAAGCGAAATTGATTTGTTGGCTCCGTGGTTTTTGTTTGGTGTGGCGACTGCGGTTTAATTAAAGTGGAAAAAATGTTACCTTGTTATGCTCAGCTTGGTTATAAATGACGAACACTTTTCACGGAGTCACACCTCGTTGCTCGCGCCTGCGGAACACCAGACACCATATTTTGAAAAATAATTTCCGGCCTATTTGTTCATTAAAATGGTCAGCTTTTGTTTTTTTTAACGATTTGTTGGTATACGGTTACCAAAAGGTTAAAAAATTTAGAGAGGAGGTTAAAAAGATTTTGAATACGTATTTTATCAGAACAAGAATAGAAAAGATTTGGTTTGATTTAGTTTCTAATCTGACTAATTTTGTCCAATCAAGTCGATCGATATAAAGTAGGCCTACTGAAGCCGATTGCCTCCCATCGCAACAACACGTCACGGCACGAACATCCGCCATCACTAACGCCAATGCAGAGCTTAATAATTTCCTGCCGTTGTATCGGTATCGAATTACATTAGAATACCTCCGGCGATAATTTAATATATTAACATCTCGACGTCGAAACTCGGTTTGGAGTGACGTTAATATGACAAATAATTTCCTAAGAAGCCTACCTCTGGTGTGCCGAGGAAATGCGTTGAATATGGTAATCATTTCCCATGTGCCCTGCTCGCTCCGACTTGCCGCCACTTCAAACTTAGAAATACTTTACAATTTCAATAACGTTCGCTTGAGCATATTCGCCTTGATAAATTCATTTGTGGAATATTACATTTTGAGCATTGAATAGTCAAGTAGATTAGTGGCACTAACTCATCGCTGCTCTGCTGTTTGACTTGCTCGGTCTCGGGGATTGCGGTAGGTACTTTGGTTAGTGACAACTAGTTATTACCACGTAGATTTAGTTTCAGATAGTTTTTCGACATGATAAGATGAAATAAATATAAATACTCCATTATTTCTTACCGACTAACAAAGTAGCGAAACAGATTTATCGTTAAGGGAAATGTTGCGTCGGATTATTCCCATGACCGACTAAACTTTTCCATTTCTCGATAGCGAGCGCTGCGCGTTGAAAAAGTAAACTCCTACGAGGGGCCATAACTAAAGATTAGACCAATTTCGGGTGATATCTAGCTCGTGTGTGGCCCATTTAAAGGGTGAACGTGGCAAATGGTTTTCTGAACATCACTCCAGTGTCTTGGGAACGTTTTTCGAGCCGTTTTTGTGTGAAAATATTGTCTTTACTATCTGTAATGCCTGTAAGATATTCTATATTACTCTAATAATATCGTAATACGAGGCTTCTTTTATTTTATTGGTGATAGATAAAAGAGTTGGATATCAGATAATTTAACTCGGCGCGTGGCTGCGTAAAGGAAATACTGCTGAAACGAAGCTTACAAGTAGCTAAAGTTCATAAATGAGTATAATGATAATACAAAATATAGCATTCCGACGAAATATTTTCTGTTTTTGTGAAAAAAAGTAGTCTTGTTAAGAAACCGTTTTACTTACACTTCATTATAAAAATTGTGAAGTTTGTATTGTTATTGGTACCTCAATTAATAAAGTACGGGAACGGTTAAATCTGCTAATCGGTGGAGAAATTTAGCGTCGTGAGTATTGCATATTTGTTATGAGTAGCTATTTTGAAAAATAGAGACTAAGTTTGGCGAAATACATCGGGGTAATAGTTGCAAACATATTTGAAGAAAAGGGGCAGTAATCCGCGAGGCGGTGAGCACCGAGGCTTTTATCCATTTCAATTTGAAAGAAGCCTCGTGCCAAGCAATATAATAGGTTAGATTATAAATATTTTTACTATATTTTATGAACACAAACGGGACCCATTTTGTTCTCACATGAAAGCAATTGTGAGATTTTGTGTGCTGAAAATTTTCTAGCTCAATAATGTACCCGCTGGTCGCTGATTACTTTTGTTTCATTTTATTTTGTGCCTTGTGTCTTTGATGGTAAAGATCTTTGCGTGAGGGTACTTTTTGGATATACGATAAAAGGGTAATGTTTCTCGGCAGCGAGACCATCTGTTGGCCTCCATAGAGATTACGGCGCATTCTTGGTGCGCGCTCAGCGGGCGATACACTGAACCACAACATAACTTTCATTCATATAGCAAGTAATAATGACAGTTTTTGTGGCGTTATGTCCTTTATGTTTATATTTAGAATACTTATGGTTGATATGGACATTTAGGCGTTATTCGCGGCGAGAAAGTCTTTTTATAATTGTAATTAAAATTCCATCCTGACCTAACCTAACCTAACCTTCATCAAACGTAGCTGACAAGAGAAACAATCAGACTCCTTATTCTGATCCTTTCTAATAAGTATTAATTCGGAAGTTTATTTATTTGTACGTTCGTTCCGTCTTCTTCATTTAACACCTAAACCGATAGACGTATAATTAGATACCGAAATAATTTATAGCCAGAGATGGACAAGGGTAACTTTTCGGCAAGAAAGATCGAACAGTTCTAGACGAAAAAATCATCTACGCACATAAAAATTCAAATTAAATCCCGGGTTTTAGGCTTTATCAAACGGACGGACAGAAACGGACAGACTCAAGCTTCAAACATAGCACTCCACTTTTTTGTATAAGGGTTAGAAAAAATATTTGTATAATGTCTTTGCAGTTCATCGTAGTAATGTCTGTCATATTCATAGCTCGTTCAATGATTTTTATGTTCCGTCACCGGGTGTGACCTCCCACTTAGAGTGCAATATCAGTTATATTATGATACCTCCCACGGCGTGGCACAATGGGGGGGAGTGGGACCATTTTAACGATGTGTTTTCGTACGGTTAGGGAAACTGTAGGCAGAGAGTTAAAGAAAAATAAATCATACTAGGAAGGTAATACAGACTTTGACAGGGGTCTTGTACAATTTTTCCAACTGAACCGTGTAGTGGTAGTTACAAGATATTCTAGTTCAACGTAATCCTTTGAAGGCTTTCTGACGAAATCATTTTAAAAGCCCTACTTATTACTTCCTACGTACCTAATTATTTGTAAGTTATTTTTTTGGATTCTTTGCATGACACATTATTTATAGGAAGAAGACGTCATGTTCTCTGAAAAATAATTTAGTTGCAGTATTTATGTGTATAGGTACTGGTATAGCTTAGTTTGGGACAATTGGTGTGACATTGTCCCCTAATATTGATTTATTTATTTATTAATACTATCCGTTGCTCGTGATTCCGTCTGCGTAGAAGACGTTTAACAAATAAATGCTATATAATAATTTCAATAAAACTAAGCTAAAATAAAACGGGAAAGTACTACAGATGCTGGCAGCATTTTATGATAAACCTTTCAGCTTAGATAGGTCTTTGGTTGTTTTTATTAGCCCTTTGATATTCGGTTAAAAAGGTCAATTATAGCACAGGGGCCAAAAGTCTCGACGTAACAACAAACAAAGATATTTATCGCTTGTTTTCGCTTTAAAAATCCCCTATTAACTCACTTAATATTTAGGCTTTGCTATGAAGTACTAAACGAATATTTTATTTTTAAAAATAATGTAATGTGGACTTTATGATCCTTACGTAAAATTACTTGAAAAAGGTTCTTTCGCAACCAGAACTTTTTCAGTTTACCCGGTTAGCGATATTTAAACGCTAAAGATAATTACATCGAAGGCAGGCGAACTCCAATTATCTTTATTTCATTTTCACTTGTTACAAGCATGTTTGAATGTCGAAGGGCAAGCTAGCTGAATTCCGAAGAAAACCTGTACATACAAGACCGACAAAAAGTTTCTTAGCGAGGCGAGTTTACTTATTCTCCATAGACTTTGAAAAATTTTAACTGTTACACGTGTCCATTTTTTTTATAATGAGCATAATTAAAATGAAGTTACTGTATTTGAATGAAAACTTTTTAATTAACCTGAACAGAAGTGTGGAGCAAACAACGCCGTAGTCATAATTGGGCGGCGTGGTCGAGCGACCCTTCATGTTATGCGGGGCTTAGAAAAAACAAATGTCATGCTTATTTGAATCAGTTTTGTCGTGCATTAATAAACATTAACATGATTCATTAGATACCTATCACTTTTACCATTTTGGGTAGGTAAATTGGTGTTCACATTTTTTTATGACACGACGGAGAAGTCTAACAGGCACACAGGGGGTGATGGTAAGTGCGACCTGAGATTCGTAGATATTAGGCTTTTTTTTAAACCAAGTTTCGAAGATCTTTTACAGCAACATTACAATGCAAGTGGAGCACCAAGACACGTTTGATTAATTAATTAATACAAATGGATTTATTTCTTTACCTCCCAAGGTTGTTTCTATTTTAGAAATGAATTTACTGACAATATTTTCTGCAATTCTAAATCTGCTTCCTCCAAAACCTTTCAATCCGTCATAGTGGCACTGTTACGTCAATAATAGTGTAGCATACCGTGGATTTCACGGCGGCCGTCCGCACCGCTCTGAACAAGCTGGCTGGAAGTGAACGAGGTTGTAAGCCGACTTCGATAGCTCACTGGATCGGCGCGGCGCGAGTGACAAGAGACCGGCGTCGCTGAGTCAATTAGTGTCCGTTCCAAATACTTAGGGATCGACCGCACCGGAGCTTAACGGTGCATAAATTACGGTCTGTCAATATTGACACTTTGTAATTACTATGATAAAAAAAAAACAGAATATTAAATAGTGTTCTTCTAATTAGTAAATATTGTTCTTCCAATTATTATGACCCATTCTTTTGTTTACGCAACGTCACCGTATTTTACGTGTCGGTGTGGCCGATTCTTAAACCGCGGATAGATTAGGACACTCCGGGGTAATATTTGACTTTTGCCACGTACATAAAAAATGTGTCGAATTTTAACTCGAAGTAAATTTATCAATTCATAGTTTGAATATTGGGAACGGATATAAGACACTAAAAAGATAAAAGATTTTTACTTATTCAGTAAGTAGGCCGCACGGATACTTTTACAAGTCAAAAATACTGCGATCTGTCTTTGCTTTGCCAAAAAACGTGATTAAGTCAACATGATGTTCTTATTTAATTTAAGGGGGGCTTATACAGTTTTTCGATATTTTGAGTGAACTAAGGGTGTATGCTTTTTTTTTTACCCCATGGCACTTGTTCTTGACATCGGCACGCTAAACACGTCAATGTGACTATCTTGGTTTTATTCTACGAACTTCAACGATTGCAGAAATCAAAAAATATGTATCTAAAGGATTGTTGTAAGCTGTCATGCATCCACCGTTGTTAATCATACATTATAACAGATTTTTATAGTTGTTAACTTTTGCAAAATGCATCACGTTTAGCCCTACTCTTATGTCTCGTACCTACTCTAGGGGTACATTAAACATTTTGCAAAAGTTAAGTACAGTCATGCTCATGCGCTAATACTTAAAAATGATTGTAGCCTACTTACTGCCGAACTCACAGACGTCAATTAAATTTAATGCTTGTTAAGTGACGTGTTGTCTTAAGTGCTGTAGCAAAGAAAGTTAAAGCAGCAACTCTAATCAAGCATTAAATTAAATTGACGTCTCTGAGTGCAGCAGTAAGTCGTTAACTTGTTTACTTGGGATTACCTGGTATACGAAAATTAACTACTATTTACGTAATGTATGTAAACACTTTATTGTACTTAAAACCATTACATTACAAATAATAAAATTAAAACTATCTTAAAGCGAAAAACACGCATTTCGTAACAGACGTTACTGTAGAAATTAAAAAATAAGATTAAAAAATGATAAATAATAATAATGTTCAGTGAAAGCGAATTCAGTAAACGTTAATTATAAAATCCGCTCCCTCTTCATATTTGCGCAGAGGCCCAAGCCTTCAAATCTAACAAGTGTTCGGTACACTCAGTCTCGCTCTTTGCCGTTTATCTGATCTTCTGATTTTCGCAGTTTCGTATCCACTGGATGAATGAGACAAGATTGGCTTATCCGTCTAAGAGGGGGAAGTTTAATTAGCGATTATATGGACGTCCTACTTGATTGCTATGCGAAAGAATAAATTACATAAGCCTAAAGAGTATATAGTACTGTATGTAGTAGTTAAATATCTAAATAGGGTTATTAGGTGCTGAATAGGGTTATAGGACAGGGTATATAACCTTTTTTGCTGAAAATATGCTATACTTTAAAATGAATGTATTTCGTACTTTTTTGAATCGTTAGTTTTAGGGTTTCGTACCTAAAAGGTACCAAAGGGAACCTATTACTAAGGCTCCACTGTACGTCCATCTATCAAGAGGCTTTATCTTTTTGACCGTTATGTAATACTTGAAGCTTTCACACAGTGTATACTAAAATAAATTTATAAATCAAAGTGGATATATAAAAACGTGTTTTGATCGGCGTTTATTTCTTGATCTTAATAGCTTCGTGTGCGAATCCGACTCGCACTTGCCTGATTTTGTATTATCAGTAGCTAAAACAACCATCTTAACATTGATCCTTCTTGCACTTACTTAAAAGCCCAAACCAGTTAACATATTAGTATGAAAAGGTCTACTTAATAGCTATATTCATGCCTCGAACGTAGCGTTAAATGACCCCTGAAATTCTCCTGAAATATTCACGGGAGGTGGCGAGGTTCGACATTAACATGGTCACCGGGTCTGTAATTCAGAACCGGCCCGATGAATATGAAACAAAAAGGTAGCCATTTTGGTATCCGAATCTTTTATTGATGTCCAGTGGTTCGAAAGGTTTTTAATAAACAGATAAGTGAGAGAACAACCGATTGTTTTACCTAAATAAGATTGCAGATATTTTTCCTTGTTTCCTCCTTATTATTATTTTTGGTATGTCCTAAATTCAGCACCTATAACCCTATTTAGATATTTAACTGCTACATACAGCACTGTATCTATCTTTTACTTCTACGGTAGGAGAGAATGGACATTATCATGAAATCTCACGAGAAGAGTTTTGAGAATGAAGGTGGAGGGTTATAAAGCAAGACTAAAAAGAGATGGATGGATCGTGTGAAGTGAGATATGAGAAAAGAATAAACACAGAGATGACTAATAGGGATGTGTGAAAGAAAATGACATGCTGCGCCGACCCCAGATGATTGAGATACGGGCAACGGGATGATATTGAAGAAGATTAAGCCTTGGTCTGTGTCATATGCTTACTAAAGTTTTACAGGTATTGGGATTGTTCATATTTTTACAATTACTCTTTAAAGTCCTCCTACATTATTAAGTTTCGGATGTTTCGTCAAAAGTATATTTAACCTTTGTTTGACTTTCGTTTTCGGCTTGAAGCCCCCCTAGGAGTATCTTACGGGTTAAGGCGAAAACTGCTTGAAATAGTATGTTTTAATACACTATTACAAGCACTTTTTATCATTAGATATCATTCAATTGTTGTAATTTATTAGAAAATGCCAACCCAAATTTTAAATAATCATGTCATCCATAAAATGCCTGCTAAATAAATAAAGATATTAAAACAAAACTATTTGGTCAAATACAAAATTAATGAAATTGGTCTCTTAGTTAAAATTACCTATTCTTTCGAATTAGAATATAAAGACCGTGAGTTATTTTTTTGGGCTATCCCAATTTCCAAATCTTTGGTTATAGGATGTTGCAAATTCCTCTTCAACGCAGCCAGCACAACATATTAATAGCTAAGTGCATTATAATGCATCATGCATCATTTTTACGTGAAATAAAACATACGTTTAGTTAAGTAAGGTTAATAATAAGCAGCCGACTTAAAAATTACAAATATGTTCACTACTTATTCTATATATAACTTATTTTATATATATTAATATTCTAAAACCTGAACTTTAATTCGGAATATCTATCAAGGTAACAAGAGGCGGTTACAGCCGGCTTGCTCATAACCAGCTTATTGGGTAACTATGGAGCTTAACTATTTGAATAGCATGTGAAACTTACCTAGTAGTTACGTGCCGTTCCTGCCCCCACCTTTGCCAATTTCCTCGGCTTTACATAACCAGGGTTGCATCGTCCCCGAGGCCATCTTCATGTCCTCCCTTTGCAACCCTTTGTTGAACTTGCAATGTTTGTTTGTCTTTGAAGTTCTAATCAATTGCAAGCAATTGAATTGTACTAATTGTGGCAGCCGATCAAGGTGGAATTTTGCACATATTGTGTAGTTGTAATCATAGTAGGGGATCCGAATAGGACACGACCTTCACCCAGCCGTTTTTGGATAAAAAATATTTTAGACGGTAAGTAATATATGGCGAATAGGTTGACTGAAAAATTTCAATCCGGTAAAGTATTAGCTAGGTCCTAATGGTTATGATGGGAAAAAATAGTCAACCTAACGTTTGCATATGCTATAGGCTTCATACTTTCGATTAGTATGTAATTGGTTTATTAAACAAGCAATAGCAATAAAAAAAAAATCATTTTGAGTTTTTTTTTAAATTATGGGCTGAAAATATTTTACACGTGGCGTTAGTAGATGGAATGAGTTTTTGAGAGCATCAAGAATGTTCTCTTTCCATAAAAAAATAAGAATATCAGTTTTTTCAAGTTACCGATGAACGAACTTACAAACTGACTTAAAACTACACTAATCTAACAAACCACTACCAGTGGATATTGTTCCCAAAATGCTGGCAGCATTGCCATTGATAATGTCTTAGAAGAAATGTTCACAAATTGAAAAGCTTCTCTGATGTACAATGCTACAACAACTATTTATACTTTTTGTGTCAATTTGATTTTGTAGTTAAGCAGTGAAACAAACCAAAATTTAAATACAATACAATTGTACGTTGTTATTTCCAGTATAGGTATTCTTCGAATCTCGTAGAATCGTGTCGTGTGTCGTGTCTGAAATACTTGCGTATTTGCTCACTGAAATTTGCTATTCATGAATATGTATGAGGTTATGTTGGTGTTTGACACCTCATAGTTATGATTGCTCGAAAATGGTGGACTGTTATTTTAAGCTTTTCTATTTTCTGCACGCTGTTTTTTAACTAGAGTTTGTGCAGCGTTTATAAGAGGATAAAAAGCAATCAGATCGTTGTGTGTTTTTAGCAAGACCTTTTCACTTAATATTCATAAGTTTGTGAAATGAGCAATGTCTTGCTGTGCTTGCGGAGATTGCTTACTCTGAGGCTTAACAGTCCAGCTATAAATAGAGATCTTGTAATTTGCAGATTACCTTCGCAGACAACGTTTACAAAAAAAAACCCGTCAAGTTTATGTTGGGGTCAATTTAGAGGGCAATTCAAATTGGTAGGCAAGTATAGGTATGTTCTATTTTTTACCAAAAGTCAAAAACCGACATTGTGGTTTATTGCCAATTTTGAAATTAAGATAAACTGCATTTAAACATACTAATAAAATATACAATTTGATTTCGAACCCAAAAACAATGTACCTATACTTATTTAAAAGAAACTTACCCGTTTTGATACCCAGTTGTGTATGAGAGAAGTTATTTTCGAAATCATCAATCAATCAATCAATCAAGATTTAAGAAATCATTTTCTTTAATTCTAAAATCAAGGAAGTAGATCCCTTTATTTCCCTATCTGTTGGGAACGGACTTCCCTTTACTAGTATTTGGATTGCTCATCCTGTATATAAATATCTCTAAACTGGTGTTTACTGGCTACATTGGACAGTCCCTATAGTAGTAAGCGAAATCACAAATTAATTCAAGCTAACAGTAAAAGCATGAGAACACATTTCTTAATCGTTAGCGTCTATCTGAACATTAGGAAGATATTAATAGCGTTCTAACTGAATATGTAATATTGCAGTTATAACCGGTAGAGGTGAACACTCTGGCACTTAACACATTGCACAGATGGTCGTAGTTTACCTGCACGCGGCTTTATAGAGGGTGCGACAATAGGACCTCCGGCGGGCCCGGCCTTTGTCTGGACCAAACTCCCGCCAAGAGGTTTAAACTTAAGCCCCTCAGCCTCCGTCTGAAAACAATCTTGACCTGAGTGTTCCCTGCCACCTGGCGGGACCCGGCTACTTCACTACGCTTGTCTCTAGCTATACGGGGAGATTAATCATGCGGTACTATGTACACTTGTACAGTGTGCTCCAAACTAAAATCCGTTGTTAATTAACTCAAGATTCAATTCACGTCTGGCGTAAGTTTGTAACTGTAGTAGCATGCACCTGATTTAATACCTACACGTGTTTAAAGAGGGTGCACTACAAAGAGGAATTATCAAAGCCATTGGTAGATTTCTTAGATTATGTAGGTAAGTTTCGTATTATATTAAGATTACGGTTATATTTTTAATAAGTTAAAATGATTTGCATAGCTGTTTGGTATATATGCGTGCTCATAATCGAGTGGGCACGATAGGAACAGTCACTTGAAATGGTTTTAATTCGCCTGTACGAGAATAACTTATGTAAATGTTGTCTGCGTGCTAATATTTTTTTATTGTTACTCCGCATGCAAAGTTTACTTAATAATCATGATTTTCCTTTAACATATTTTTTAAGGTTTATCTTCATAAAATAAGTGAACAACTTAAAATATTATTGAAACATTTTAACGAAAGTTTCACTAGAAAAAAATGTAGATTTTTGAATCAACATTATTTTACTACTACAAACTTAGGAGTGCCTTTGGCAACGGCTGCCTCCTCAAGAAGAATATCATTGTTTTTGCTTGGAGTATCTAACATTTAAATGTTATTTAACATAATGTTACTCGTAAATTTAATTCGTATTAACGCGTAATTCAGGAAGCCGTGTCTTAAATGTCATAAAATAATTAAGTAATAATGAGTATCATCATGTGTTACTAAAGAACAAAAGTAACAAATTGAGTCCTTGGTTTGACTTGGGTCACCCTGTATCTATGTATATTGTTACTTCATCAGTGACCCGCCAAGTGCTAACACGTGGCTTCTTTGATCAGTTAGGTATCCAAAGTTTTGATTGGCTCACTTTTAAATGAAATTTGTATTTTGAATACAAATTTCATTATTTTTGTAGCTTCATTGGAGTGTAAAGTGAAGGCCAACTTGGAAAGTAATTTTGAGAAGACTAGAATAAAAAAGTTCCCGCCGAGCAGTATAGGAGAGCAAAGAACTTGTTATTCAGCTTTTAGTCAAACAGATGGTGACATTTACATATTTTCATTAGTCTGGTGAAGTCAACTTAATTCTCATGTAATCCATTGAGTTCGCTACTTTTAGTTTCAGTGCTCTTTTGGTTAACGACGAAAACAAAACTTTCAATTAACTTAACATGGAGTTCTTTCAACTTTTTTGTACCTATCTCTTGTAATTTTAGATGTTTGGGTACCCAAGTTGTTCTTTTTCTGCTACTTTAACGTGAAAATTCTTGATTTTAATGACTTATCCGTAAATATTTATAAGTATGTAGGTACGAGACATTCATAAAGTTGAATAGATTTTAAAATACAGTTGTATTTTCAGTTGCTGCTGATTTGATCTAATAGTGCGATAACGTTATACTCGTACACTTCATTTACTTAATACGAAACGAAACAAAGGCACTTTAGAGGTGAAACTTAATAACCTACAATGTATGTTATCAGTAGGTAGACTTCGTATTTGTTATTACATACAGTTAATTTGGTTGAGCATCAAGATCTGATATTTGCTAGAAGTTAGAACTCCGGCAAGCCTGAGGCTGTAATTTACATGAACTAATATTATAGCGAAATTTTACATAATAAGGTCTACATTTTAACAAATTTATACTATTAAATTATGAATAAGCAAAAATTTGTCATTAAAATTACGAAATTCCGTTGTTTTAAAAATAAAATGGTGAACGCGTGAAAGTGGTGAAATGTTAATTCTTGGCCAACCTTTTTGTTTGACATTATTTATTTATTTATTTATTGAGGATTTCCAACAGATAATACATCCGACTTATGCTTATATCTAGTTTCACATCTAAATCGATGCTTATCCAATTATAGGAAACCACATCTTACGCCAGTAAATATACAAATTGAACTACGGCATGCATTAAACACTTGCTCACAAATTAAAATTATTAAAATAAAAAATAAAATATTTATTATTTTATGTTATAAATATGAGAAAGCAAGTATATTTCTCTCAACGGTGGGCTAGTCGCTGCCTTTTATCCTTTTGTTTTCATATTGATAGCCAGAGAGAGTTATATGACAACATACAAATACATACAACATACATTATGTCAAAACACCTTTTTGGGACAAGTTTTTAGCCGCGTGTACCTTCTATTTTTTACTATCGTTTGCTTATGTACAACAAACTATCGAGTGCTGCACACAGTAGGTACATCTCAATAAAGTACAGTCCATTACGAGTTCATACTTTAGTACCTTGTCACTTTAATAGTTGTGATTTGTGACAAAGTCATAAGTGGCAAATTGAATATGACATTAAATAGAAAGGGTACAAAAGTGTATACATATTTATGAACTCGACTGTACATCATCATACCAGCTTAATTTTGAGCCTTCTCTTAGTCATCGGGTTTATTTCTTTGTTTAACCTTTATTGCCCAAAACACACACTAAACCCTAATGGTATTCTCCACCAGTCGACCAAATAATCAAACAGAAACTAACACAGTTGGTACACAAAAACAGGAATTAAGAAAAAAAGCAAAGAATATATTTACATCATAAATAAATAATACTTTATTCAAAGAGTACTTACTGATAAAAAAATAACGTAATACTGCCTTGCAACATTTTAACTAGACATAATGACAACATACGATGACTAGTTTTCGCGGTTGTATCTGCATTTACCATATTGCAATACTGTGACACGTCAACACTAACAAAGGAAAGCTTTTACTGCGTTTTATACTGCTAAACCATTTCCCCTAATCCGTTGCCAAACAACTGACAAAATTAAACTTCGGATTTTGTTTTGTTAAAACTCATTTAAGATTGACTAAGATAAATAAATTATTACGTTAATTTACCAAGGATCCTCGTTTCTTGGATTCAAACTTAACGTAGGTACCTATGTAAATTCATGATATTGTGAATTAAACCAGTATCATTATCACCAATAATTTCAGCCGAGAATCTTCAAAGACTCTTCCTAAAGAAACTATATAACTCTGGCATTAACAAAAAGCAAGGCTTAAAAACCCGACTGCATGTTTTAGTATGGTCTATATAATAATTTAATATTTCGCCGACACACATTTCACACAACGTATCACTTCGCAGAAGTTTCATCGACAGGCTTTTCTTAGATTTTGTGATAATCACAAGTCTAACACAGCCTAACCTACGTAATAAATATTTAAGATATCCTGAAAACCACAGGGCTTCCGCAGAAAATTGCTTTCGATGAAGTGAAATTCGTTGAAAAAAATAGCTGGTAAAAAAAGAGGAAACCATGTTTAACCGTTTTTGTACTTATTTTTAAAGTTAAGTAACTCGCCTAGTAGTAGCTCGTGAGTTCGTGACACTAAGACGTATCTAACGACACCTCGTTGGTCGTAATCGGGCCATCCGTTCAACCTGTATGAGGTTAAAAACATTAAATCAAAAGCATTATCCTCCTTCTTCGGCAGTCGGATAAAAATACCATTCTCCGCGCCGTTTGGTTAAATATACAAAACTCACTGTTCAAGCAAACGCTGCCATTTTAATTCATTAGAAGATTTTTCAACGAGGCTGATCAAATAAAGCCGGAGTCTCAGTCGTTAACAGACAGAAGCGTAATCAGGAGCGCGAGCCTTAAATAAGCCTATTTCTGACACATTCTAATTTCATTTAAGACTCGGCCGCGTTTGCACGTCTACGGAGGCGCGCATTTTAACTTGTGCTCAAATAAACTCGAGCGCCATCGCGCCATCATTGTATTAAGGAATTTGTCGTTCACGCTCCCTCCACACATGAGCCTTATTCCGTTTAGGGGCGATATGGGATTACGCGACAATTACTCGTATTTATCAAGCGTAATGCACCCTTGTGTTTTATTAAGACGTTTAATTTTCATGAACCCGATTGTCTGCTTTGTTTTGTTGTACTTACGGCGTAATGTATAATGTAACAGGTTTAAAAGATGAAGCGTTTGCCGTAATTAAGCAATCTGAAACTATTTTATTTTCGAAGTCAGGTTTGATTTTATAACCTTTAACACGGTTTGAAATGTTGTAGCGGGTTGCATTTTAGTGCAATTAGAAAATTTTGCAATACAAACTACTTATCTGTAAATTGTTTTTCGTCGAAACCCGTCGATTTTTATGTGGATACATGGAAATGTCCAAAAATGCTCTTGAATTATTTGTCACATACCTATCAATCTCATTTATGTTTGTGTGTGAAAAAAACTCATTTTCAAACCTAATTATTTTTCTAAAACTCTTCTTTATTTCTTGTATTCGTAGTCATATCAATTTGTCTTAAAACGATGACTTCCTTTTATCTCAAATATTTCGTTGTTTTATCATTCCGGGTTGTTATAATAATATTATTTATTATACTAGCTTCTTGGTGGGCGTAGTTGGAAAGTAGTCAGTTCTTAACTTAATTATTAAAGTAAAGGTTATTACGGAATAATCAAGCTGGGGCTGCCTGCAATGTAACTGTGATTCTAGACTAAATATACAATTGTTTCCTAAGTACGAGTATTTATTATTTTGTTTTCATAGTCCGGTATTTTTAGTTTTTGCACACTAAAACCTTAATTAGTAACTAAAGCATTGTTTGCGTTGTTTGATCAGTAGTTAACTCAACTAATAGATAAAATTCGAAAAAGGAATCGAAAATTTGAACCATTTCCTTGAGATTTAACCATTAGTTACAATTTTCAACGATTAGTTAGTTTAACTACTGATCAAACAACAGGCCAACGTCATGGACGTATTAAAGAAAATTAGTTTTTTTTACAATTTGTGACTACTTTCTCACTTTTAACACTTTCATTGCAGATGCGTTATTCTTTTAAAAACGGCTCGACGGGTAAAGCGGTTAAGCTAAGAATGCGCGGCTTTAAATGTTGTTTTTGCGCTCTGACGGGACAACTCCAACTCGCCGGTTAATAATTGGTCTGTCAAGAGCGAGTTGTTTTAGAAAATCTCCTACCTGAAATATTATTTGCGGGTACCCAGTGAATGTATATATAATTTATATGAACCATTGTGTAATTTGCGCTTAAACGCTTTGAACGTGTCTCTGTTTGTTACTCACGGATACAAATGTCGTACTAAATGCATGCCCCCATGTATCACTACGGAAATTAAACACCTGGCGACAGTAACCGACGTTGGCAAGCCAGCGATGCTACAATACCGTTCAAGGCTATAAGGAAGTATACGCATGCGACTTCACACTCTAATACCACCTTATTCCATTGTAGGGCAGAATAGTCGAGACGTGCGGTGTACCGAGCAAGGGACGGCAGGCAGGTGGCCAAAGGCTGCTTAAGAGTGGCGAACTAGGTTAAAGGTCAGCAGACAGACCACTACCCCCGTAGGTCGGATTACATTAAGGCGATGACAGGAAGACACTTGGTTGTTGTAGGGTATTTATTGTCTGCCATAGTTATTTTAAGCCATAATTATCGCAAGTCAGCGTTTTTTGATGCCACCGTTATTTTTGTTACAGAATTTTTAATATATCACTATCCAGAGGGCTTATTGTCTAACGAACTCGCAATCACGATCGTTTTCATTTTGAAAATCGAAAACAATTACTCCACTTTGAAGCCGGTTGCGATTGCGAGTGCGTTAGACAATAAGCCCTCTGATCTAACCTAGCCTTATCTACACGTAAAATATTTAAGAAATTCTGAGAACGTATGCACGCAAATACATTATGATATGGCAAAAAAAATATCGAGAAACAACGGGCTCCCGTCGGTAGTACACGGGAATGCCAAGCCTGCGTCGAGCCTCCTGTGTGTCTCAACATTTAGAGTAGTAGGAGGTTGTTTTACCCTAACACCGCGGCTAGTTGGCTGCTTAATGAAAGTCTAAGTAATTTAACCATCCGTTGAATATTTCAGCATCCTTTAATAAGCCATTGTTCAGCCACACGGCAGTTCGACAGCCAATTTGTTAGGCCGCGTCAATATTTGAAAAGCTAGCGGCCACTTGGCGCTTGTAAACGTCACTTTCCTACTCCGTTGGTAATTGTAAGGTGTTTTATGTCGGTCCCTTCTTCTTAGTCGGTGTACTCTTACTAGCGTGGTCGTGGTCGTCAATTGCTGTCACTATGAGTGACTAGCCTGGTGATACGGCGCCATTCCTCTCTGCCTGTTGCCACTCTAGTGCACTAATGCACGGGGAGATTTGCTGCAGCTCTGATTTGGTCTGTCCATCTCATGGGCGATATTCCCTAAACTTTTCGTCGCACAACTGGGTGCTCAATGGAATCATTATTGCGCTGAGAAACTATGTTTTATGTAGAAAAGAAAAGCAGATTTACTTAGGTGCAATTAAAATGATTTCAATGAAATATTTCACTGTTTGTTCGGCGGCGATAAATAATCTATAAATTTATATGTACGACTTGTCAAAACAATGTTTGGTTTGTTTAAGTTGACACGCCTTCATACAGTTGGTTTACTATTTCAGTTAGCGAGAGTCAATTAGTAAAATGAAAATGAAAATATTCGAATATACTAAATCCATACATTTATTTTTTCAAATTCAATGCAGTAAAAGGTAATTTAATAATGTTATTTGTTTTTGCAATTCGTGACTAACGAACTTGTAACTTAATATAAAAATAAAGACGAAATTCTAAAGCGAAACAAAATCGATACTCTAATATCGTAATAACATTTTTATAAAGTTAGAGGGTGGATGTTCATCGTGTTAGGCACTTTATTAGATGGAGCAGAACCAACGCGAAGTTTTCTAGAAAATGGTCTATGTGGTCAGTAATGTCACCATTCTAGTCATACATCGGGACAACTACCACTATTGTTTTCAATCACTATCACTACATATTATGAAACAAAGTCCCATGCCGATAATTACAAAAACTACTGAACGTATTTTGATGCGGTTTTCGCCATAAGACAATTTTTTTGGATGGACTTTTACTGTTGGTGCTTTGCACCGTTACAGGCGGTGCGCTAGTCATTGAATAAGCTTTCTTTTATACCCAGAGGGCTCCTCCGTCGGGTACAGAGGTGTTACTCTTTTACTCGCGCTCTCTCTTTCTCGCTTTCTTTAAACAATTCGCAATTAGATGATAAACTGGCAATCAAAAGCCATTATCCTTTAACCTACCGCCAAGCTGCATTGTTTGTGTGGTTGGGTTCCGGTAAAAGACAACCGGTAAAATTATTGGTACTCATAGTTTTGTCCTTACCAATTCAATTATAACAAAGGCCATTGGACATAAATAAGAACCAGCTTTCTTCAGTCTGCTTGTGACCACGAATGTTGCAATTCGATCGAAACGTCGATGTATATAATTATGTAAATAACGTTTTTATGCGATTAAGTCCCTTTATAGATTGCTTATATTGAAAGACAATTTAAGACCTTGCGTTTTGCGATTCGCCATCTATGCTTGTATTAATTATCAAGAGATGAAATTGTGTGTTTGTTTGTACGGGCATAAAGGGGTAATCTTTGGAACTAAAAAAAATCTTTAATAAGACTTAAACAGGCGTTATATCTAGTTTACATTTCATTTAAAACAAGCGACGCAGGGGCTCTATTCTACTCGGTAAAACCATATTGCTTTTGACATATTATCATATTGTCAACGTTATGATTTACTTGATAGTCATGGCAGCTGAGTTAAAAACGCTACCATAACTTGTCAAAAAGCAATAATTATGGCTTTACCGGGTAAAGAATAGGGGCCAGGTCAGTAGAGGCTAAGAAACTAATAAAGTGCTTAACACATCAACGCTCTTGTTTTTTATTAAAATACCTAAGTATAATGAGAAAGTGCATCTGCTCTGACCCGCATGCCCTGATACCTGCACGCAGCAGGACATTAATGATGCCACTAGCAATGCCATTCGCGTGACAGCATATGAATCAACTTGCATAACTCCCCGTCGACACGCTAAGAAGAAAATTCTCGTAGTTCTTACAGAATAGACCTTTTTATCTTTTTATGTATGTTTGTCATTTTCTTTAGTCCCTAGGCTTTTAGGCTAACGACGAATCAGCTTCAACGAAATAATTAGATGTGTCTGTGTTTGGTCGCATTTCATTGCAAGTACTTCAATTACAATGTACATTATCTATAGTGATGCAAACATGTTTTGTAATTGTTTATGTGCAATAAAGAGTTTACATACATACATACATACATACATACATACATACATACATACATACATACATACATACATACATACATACATACAATTACAGAATTACAGAAAAAAGAGGAATCATGGCCATTATCCTAATGTTGAGAAATTAAACAGTTTATATTAGAAATTGTTTATTTATTTATACAAAATTGTCAGAACATATTATTGTTATTAGGACCGCATCATTGAGATCGACAACTACAACATACATATAAAGTCAGTTTCAATATTAAACTCTATATAGAATCAACGCAAAATGGAAACATTCACAAATATTTTAGATAGAAAATTAAATCTAATTAACGCAGCCGCTGGTATTTACATGTTCAAGTTCATTGTAAATAAATTGACAGCAATAGCTTGACCTTATGTTTAATAAGTTACAGTTATATTCATCTAGGATTTATTTACATTCACACAACCAATTTTATTAAAATAAATTTTCTACAAGCATTTATTTAATATTTACATTTTCATTGTTTCTTAGTTACAATTATTGTATATTTTCTACTTTGGCTCACAAATTGATAGGCCGCGTCTAAAGTATTTGAGTACATTTAAAAAATATTTTACACTCGTATTGGCAAAAGAGAACACTGTATTACAGTGTACTATGGAAATCTTAATAAAGACTTAGAAAAAGTTTGCTCAATGTAATGACAATAAGGCTAGCCTTCCACCGAAGACGCTTTTAAAGACGAGAGCGAAAAATCCTTAAATTAAAAAAGGCGGTGCTCTACGAGCACAAAAATGCTAAATTGATTGGTGGATTTTTCCTATTTGCCCCACTTTTTCCAACAATTATTGAATTGCATTAAAAAAAAACAAATCAGTACAAAGAATAGGCCGATATTATTAGAACCACAACTTTTAAAAATAACAAACTCTAACGACATTCATTCAGCGGATAAGCTATTAGGTAATTCGCAAAAAATGCTATGCATTTGCCGTTAAGTATTCGATCTAACTTTCCAACATTTTTACACACAACTCTCGGGTCCTGGTAAATTTTCAGCTAGGACATGTTCTCTTCTTCGCGCGTTGCCTTTCCCTTTATTCCTGTGCAGTGTTGAGGTCGCCAGACTCCCAGAGCTAAGAGTAGGCCCACTGAGAGTCAACGTCTGGCTGCCAAAAGGGGAGCCGACGTTGCCGTTGGGGCAAACAAAGTTAGGACTGCCCAGAGTCGGACTGTTAGTAACTACGTAATTAGACCTAAAATTATTCGCTAACGCTGACTGAGCAAGGTTCTGGTTCAGAACATCTTCTTGTCTACTGTTAGGCACCATGTCACTTCCAGGTGTAAGCTGTTGACAAGGAAAATTAATAAATTATTAGCGAACCACTTTGAAGCAGGCTGTGCTCGTGCTAAATTAATATTAATTGGTGGTGATTGAAGTATTGATCGATGGTTGTTGTAATCCGGTGTGGGGATTAAATAACCAGTGAAATAACTAGCATATAGGCATTCGATCTTGGTCCTTAGAATTTGCAACGCATTTAGAGTCTTGAGAATGCAGGTGACGATCTGTGGGTCTCAGACCCCACCTACCATCAGGTGGCCTGTGCGCTCGATTACCTTCTCTACCTCTTTGCCATAATTATGCTGAGCTATAAAATGTTGTAACGAGTTATGTGTTTAAGTTGGATGGGATGAATGGTTCGTATTATATGGATTAATTGTATTAGATCTTCAATGTAAAACGTCCGTAGATACTTCTACTGCTATTTACTCACTTGCTGTGGTTGTCCTGCGCTGTCGAGCAGGGCTAAGTCTTCCGCTGAGAACACTGCTCCGGCTTTGGTCCACTCTCCTGTTAGGAAAATAAATAGTAATTTAAGTCTTAAGATGGCGTCGCGAGTCTTTAAATATTGGAAATTGATTTGAATCACTCGTCTATGTTAAAAATATATTACTATTTTGCTATTGCGATTGCTAACTTTAGTATAAATTGATATATTCTTGACCTCACCTCGGACTTCTTTTATGCTAGGCCACTCGTCCGCTTCCTCTATGGGGGGTGCGTTTTGATTTTCACAATCTAGAAAAAAGATCTCATCTGAAATATCAAGGGCATTGTAGTGTATTCCTAAAGTATACAAAAAGAGATAATAAAAGTTTAGGTATAATCGATAATAAAAGTTCCGTCAATCAGACCTTTAATATGACGAAGGAGTAGAAAATGTTTCGTAACCTATTATTAGATCAAAAGTGGTTCAGGGTTTTTTTAGGAATTGTACCCAAACCGACTAAAACGCACATTATTAAGAAAATCATGAACCCTAGGCAATTGAATGTTTTTATCTTGTCCAGTATCGACAATATTGTTTCATTATAGTCATGCAAGTCTACTTAGTACCTGGTGCATTTAATATATCGGGCTGGGGTTCCGGCGTCTTGAGCTCTGGTGAGGGTTTGATGGTGTACGCCACCACGTAGCGCCGGCCGCCATCGCTGAGCTCCAGCATGTCCCCTGGGGGGTGCTTGTGTGGGGGGCGCGCGCGGCGCCGGCGCGCACAGAGCGCCGCCAGCGCTATACCCCCGATGGCCAGGGCTGCCCCCAGCGCTGCAGCGACCACCACGCCTAGCGTCATGCCGCCCATGGCGCTCTTGCCATCTGAAAGAAACAATCATTTTGAGGTCACGATACCTAGACGGCCCTGACTGGCTCAAGGTTGAAGTTAGTTTTCAGTCAGCGCATTTATTTTAAAGTATTTTTGTATGCATGGTGGTTATGTCCCTGTGTCTGTTTGTGTGTGTGTGTGTGTGTGTGTGTGTGTGTGTGTGTGTGTGTGTGTGTGTGTGTGTAGTTGTGTTGATGGTGGTGTGGTTATGGTTATATATTATGTGTGTGCGAATATGTGACCGTCGTATTTATAATAAAATTGTATGTGCTGGATGATAAATTGTATTTCCTTTCTATAAACAATATAGTTGTGCTCAGAGGTTCTAATATCCACGAAAGTAAGTAGTAAGTGAACTGTCACGAATGTTACGATACACTAAAAAAAATATCGTTATATATTATTAAAGTTAGAAATTACATTTTGAATATGGGCGGTAAAAACGTGCTGCGATCCATTTTTAGATCATTCACACGTGCTTCATTCCTTTGCGGAGGTCAATAGAATGGATTTGGACAGCTTGATGACGTGCGTATATCGGCGTTTTAAATATGAACGTGGGAGGTTTTTCAATCACGCTATAACGTATTAAGATTATAATCAAAGCACTGAAATAGAAACATCCATACGAGTACATTGGCCGGATCAACTTGCGATGTACTTGAGCTGTTTGTAATTAAAATGTATGTTATGTAAAAAACTTCATTGTACAATAATAAAAATTCAACAAATGAAACAGAAACATAAAGGTAAAGTAATCGTTTAAAAATCTCTTTCAGCTAACTCTTCAGCAAAAAAAAAATATATATTCATCTAAACATTTTTCTTGAATCATATTTAAAAGATGGATTTTGCAGCCGCCAAACTTAAACATATTACTGTTTTTTTAAAATTTCCAGTTACAATACATTTCAATTTATTAATTAATATTTCAAAGGCGCAGCTAATTACTCCGGCCCTTCCGATTACTTTCGATTGAGTCCTGAACACTCGCTGGTTCTTAAACTTTTCTTTTAACGGCCGGTCCAACTTAATTATTTTGAAGGGCTTATGTGTTCGAGGTCACGTCTATCACACCCATTGAAAATGTCATTTCAACTAACGCGGGGTACGATGATTAAATCTAAAAATAAAACGAATTTCCGGTTTTTTATAGAGGAGTGTAGTTTTAAGCCCGACTTTCTTCGATGCTTCTGGCCCTCTTTTGCATTGTTCTTTTCCTGTTTCATAGACCACGGCTGACAATGCATAATTGCTTATTGACGTTTGACGTTCAAGCTAATGGTTAGTTTAATTGCTAATAAATTACGAAAGGTTCACCGTCCACTTCAAAGGTATGAAACAATTATTCAGGCAACCGTTTATAAATAGGTACGAAATAATAACAGCGTTACTCCGTATACATTCATGGCTTTACCTTAATTAACGTTTATATGAAATATTCAGAAGCGGAAACCGGAAGTGGCGTGGTAATCATTTTTTAATTTATGCCGGTACTAGCGGGAGATTCGAAGGGAACTCGGCGTCTGCGTTAATCGTAACATACATCATAATGTATGTTTCCTACTTACGAGTATTACAGTTTACGTAACTGTACGTAAACCTTTGTAAAACATTACGACGATTTCAACAATAGTTCCAACCTATGTAGTAGTTTCTTTTTTTGTACCAATTACTTGTACTCTTAGTACAAACAAACGGCACCTTTGTATTAGTAGTTGGGTCTTAATTTGCTACCAATGAAAAAGGAAACAGAAATTGAGGCTTTAAGACTTTACCAATCTTCCTTTACGCCGAACAAAGACTGAACAGAGGGTTTATTGTCTAACGCACTCGCAATCACGATCGTTTTCATTTTGAAAATCGAAGGCTTGTCTGCATACAAAATGAAAATAATTGCTCCACTTTGAAGCCGGTTGCGATAGCGAGTGCGTTAGACAATAAGCCCTCAGATTAGACTACTAGACTTTTTGATGCATGTTACGACAGTCACTAAGATTATTGTTAAACACATTGTATAAACAAATAATTACACTGAAAATAAAACTTTTCAATATACTAAAGTTTAAACTCCTCACCAGTTCTCTTCGCCGCGTCATTGAACGCGATGTTTTCCAGCAGCGTTTTCTCTGATTCCCCCTTCAGGTTCCTGGCGTAGATGAGCAGGTTGAAGGTGGAACCTTCCATCTCGCCAGCGGAAGACAGTTGGGACAAGTCCAGCTTGAACGTCACTAGCCCATCTGTTAACAAATTTCTAATGTTACATTTTGTAACATCGTGATACTTGTGACATAACAAATGAACAATAGTCGATAGCTGTTTGTTATAGATTTAAAAAAAACAACGTATGTAAGTGTAAAAAGTTGATATAATCATGTTGAAAATTACTGTTTCAATGGTGGGATGATAAACGTTACGGCTTATGACAAAATGATAAAATTTATGTGACTGTTTTGCAAATGGTAGACACAATTGGTAATTAATGGTATGTTCGGTGACTAACCTACCTGTTATTATAACTATTAGATAGATAAAATCCCCGATTAATGGTAACCCCCTCTATAAGACCTGATATCTCTACAGGGTGCCATCGGAGACGTAATCAGAAGTGACAATACTTAATTAAGCATTAAATTGAGATTAAAGTAACACAGGAATGCAGGTCGATAGTGCATTATTTAATTTTAATCATGTAATCTTTAAAATTAAATTATGACCTTCAAACAGCGTGGTCACCCTACAATCAAGAAAGAGATGCAAAGACACACTTGTTCCACATGCGTAATTGTTTACTAAGAGTGACTTACAGTGACATTGTCATTTTATTTTTAAAAGTATCATAATAATAAACTTTTCTGAATGAAAACCAAAGAGGTTTTCATGAAATAATTAGGGTAACCATGATTTAGTGAATTAGTGACATAATTGAAGAATAAAATTAACAAAAAAAAGAACGTTTATTTCAAGTAACTCCTATTACGTTGTTATGACCATCAATTACCAGGTCTGAAAAAGTGGTTTCTGATTACGTCTCCGAAGGCACCCTGTATATGGCCTTATCGATTTGCCTCTAAAATGAAACCTAACTAAGAAGTACCGCTAGATCACCTGCTTTCAAATAAAAAACCGCATCCAAATAGGTTCAACCGTTAAAGTGCTCCGGTGTCACAGACAACTTATAACACCCCTTCTCTTTGCGTCGGGGGTTAAAAAGACTTACCGGTATCATTGACGCTGCTGTTGTAGCGCGCCCGGCCGGACAGAGGGTCCAGCGCCTCCAGCTGGAAGGATTGCGGCAGTCCACCGTCGTAGCCGGCGACGCAGCGCACGCGCAGCCAGCCACTGCCGTCTGCGCTGTTGTTGCCAGTTTGAAGCGAGCAGTTGCGCGGGGCACTGGGACGCGCTAGGGAAATCATTTAGCGTGAGTTATGTAGTAATTTATTTAGTATTTTTGGTGCAGTTTATACACTTCATTTACTATAGCTTCAATTAAACAGGAAAGATAAAAGTAATCTAATTATATAAAATAAGAAACTGACTAAGTGGCTAATTGACATATCAACGCACAGCCCTAATCACTGGGTCTAGAGATTCTAAATTTAGCACGTAGGTTCCTTATGAGGACTAGGGGTGCTCCAAGACGGTATTTTCAAAAAATCCCCCTAAGGTGTTAAAATAACGGGTAGTAGCGGTAAACTAATTCCACGCGTACGAAGTCGAAGGCGTCTTCTAGTAAAATGTAAAAATTATCGATACCTCGATTCTTCCTCTCAGTGACGGTAATTAAAAAACGTTACAATATATGTAAAATAATGTACAAAGGTGAAAGTATCCCAGCAAACTCCTAAACCATTGCGAAATTATTATTATTACCTTATTTTAACTTTCTTGTTATCGAGAAGCTATCTTCTTGTTATTGTATTTGGATGACAGCTTCCGGGATTGACAAGAATGCCGTCAGTATAGTTTGTGTCTTTGTAATAGATATTTCACGTTAGAATTATGTTTTTAATTAACTTCGGTCTCTCATTGATTAACATGATATTGTTATCCTTAAATTGATTGATAATCCGAATATAAAGACGACCCCTACTTTGACAACCGATAATTTCTAGCTGAGTTAGTAGATTTTTGACGTAGATTCCTACTTACTATCAAACATCTTGACGTCGCGTTGACCTAGTTAGTAGTGACCCTGTCTACGAAACTGAAAGAAGTTTGGGACTAGGTCAATTGGTGTGCATATTACATTGTGCGTACATTGTCCCCAGATTTTTTTATCTTTTACCATTTTTAACGGCCCTACCAATTTTCCTTAAATCAATACTAAAAATCACCCTGATTTAACTAGCCTTTTTTTAAAACTGCGTCCATTCGGTCCACCCGTTTAGTAGCTAAGATGCCAAACACAGATATATACACTTTTGCTTGCATCGACGGTTAAAAATAGCAGCAAAACCGGTTTATAATGGTATACAAGGGAACGGCAAAGCTCAAAGGGTTAGTAGACTAAGCACCACTTACACAGTTAAAGGTGAACCCCCAAAGGCAGTATACTAAGGTCTAAGCGCCACTCGGTGCGTGGATAATGAAGTGCAGCCCCAGGATTGTGGCGGCTGTGGCATGGGGTGACAATTTAACGTGCTATATAACAAACTGCAAGGATATTAAACGCTCTGCGGGTAGCGGCGTATTCCATTGCACCTCGCTCCAGCCAACTCATATTTCCACTTGCAGTTGTGACGTGGAGTTAAAGAAAATCACGGGCCTCTTTGTGATTATACGAAATTTTACAGACAGTTTTGAAAAACTAAATTATAACGAAAAAGGAAGTTGCGAAATATCTAGCCGTTATTGTACCATTCACATCAATAAACACATAAAATCACGGAGTCATTACTAGCACATTCATTTGGTAGGCAGATTATTATCCAACAATTACAAAACGCACGTAAAACACATAAACAAATTGACCAAGCCCCAAACCTAGAGCTTATCTAGGCTTGTGCTATGGGTACCTACTAGACAACGATAAACTTACATATATAGAGAAGTAAATACTTAAATACATAGAAATCATCCAAGAAACAAATACTCGCGCTCATCACACAAATATTTGCCCATACCGGGAATCAAACCCGGGACCGCTAGCTTCATAAGCAGGGTCTTTACCAACTAGGCTAACGCGTCGTCAATGTTAGCAAAATATTGTATATTTTTAACGTTTAGAAAAAACGTAATAAAATGGCCTGTTGTATTTTTTCCCTCATGTAGTTTGCTAAGTAGATGAAGCCAAAATAATAAGCGGTGAAAAAAAGTTGGCTCTTACAAAGCCCACAGGATTAGCGATGCCGTCCGAAATATGGGCTTTCTTGCTTTTGGCACTCTGCCGTCACAATTTGGAGCCAGTTTTACTCTACGTCATAGTTTTTTTTTTTCAAGTAGGTTTACGGCAGAAATATCTGATAGAAACCGGTCAACGCCGCTCTAGCCATTTAAAAAGAAGAATATTAGTCTTTATCTTCTTTAATATTGTATCTCCCTTCCCTCCCTTCCCTTCCCTTCCCTTTTTACGATACAAAATAGTAAGCAGCGCGGTAAGGGATAATTTATTCTTATGACCGATGCACTTCGATCGCAGCAAAACCTTTAAGCGCTTTATTTTCTAACGTTTTATTAAATTGGTTGTCACTTCCAGCAGCCACACTCGCTGTGCCACAGCGCTGAAGCCGCTGAGTTATGAGATTTGGCGTACACGGCTAAAAGCCGCAAGCTGAAATTAGAAAACGTGCAGCCAATTCGGCTCTTGCGTTGTTGATTCAAATGACTGTGCCCGTTATTTGTTGCGGCTATTGTCAGTTTTAGAGTGAAAGCTTCGTAGATTTGGAATTTTAGAAAGGTATTCTTATTCATAAACCAGAACATGTGATTAATATTTTCAATCTAAACTTAAATTGATTGTCACCGCGTTTAAAAAGTGAGTAGAAATTAGGCTAGGACTAGACTGGTGAAGCAGACACAATTGAAAAACAAATTCTCCGCAAGCAATATCCCGTAAAAACATTTTGAATGAAAACATTCTTAGGTTTCAATTGACCGTTTCTGACCCACGGCACAACTATACGGCACAACTGGGCACAACTGACCAATGATTTATATCTCATAATCAAATTTAACAGAGTCGACGGAGCTCCACTATCGTGAAGCCGGCTGCAGAACTAACACAACCTAAACCTACCTCATATTTATGATACAAATTTAGGTCAGTTGTGCCTCGTAGTTGTGCCGTGGGTCCGTCACTCAATTGACAGTGGTTTATTGCCGAAATCGTATCATCGTCGCATGCTTCATACATTTGTTTGTTGTTTACTCCGCTGCCGACCTGTCGCGAAAAATCGTGGCCTGGTCGTTACGACTACGAGTTCGACATTGGCTAAACGATTAAGTAGGTATTTTGTGTAATAAGTAAACTACAAGCATGATCAAGCCATTTGGAATTCAACCAAATACCTACGATTATCCACTAAACTTTCCGAAGTTTTTTTAATAAATACCCAACTAATATTATACATGCGAAACGGGTAGGCGGATTTAGCGTAAGTATAGCCTGGATTAACACAGGCTACCATTTAAAAGTTCCCAAGGGAATATCGATAATCGATATTTACGCGGAGAAGTCGCGGGCAGAAGCCATATTACTATAAATACCTGCAGGTACAATTTGGAAGACACAGGGATGGGTCTGCTTGCCGACGCCGTTGGTGCCGCGACAGCTCAGCGTGCCGTAGTCGCGCTCGCTCTGCGGCTTGTAGCTTAGTTCGCTCGTGCTACCATTCGCGGTACCTTTGCAATTACAACACAAACTATATTAGCTCGCTTAGAGTACCTTCGTGAAAAAATATTGTACCTACTATAAAAATCATTATTTGATTTAATTGTTAAATACAGTGTAATAGCACTTAAAGAGGCCTTCGGGTTTCTTCTCTCCCATTCGCTCTCAAAATGTCTACTCTTTATGTGAGTCTAACCAACTTTACCCAAACTCGTAAGATTGTAACTGTATTTAAAGATAAGAGAAACTAGTTCTACCTTGAGAGATCTAATGTTAACACACACATCAAAAATGCCCAAGGATCATAAAATTCCTACATTATTTTTGTAATGTGTTGCGATACATTACAAAGTATTAAAAATAATGTATGTATGTATGCGTGTAAACACTTTATTGTACAAACAAACGAGATAACAATAACAAAATTGACAGAAGGCTTATTAAGAACCTATCCCTTTAATGATCTCTTCCAGCTAACCTAATAAAAAATTACTTAATTATTAACTATATATTTTCTGATCCACAAACATTTGAAAAGTTCTTATGGAAAAATGTCTGTATTAACATCGTAATTGTATAAATATGCATAATTTCAATTCAAATCGACATCCTATTTTTGTTTGCATACTCATCCCTAGTTAGTAAGTTTGTTACTTACAACTCTTACAAGTTAAGCTAAAGTAAGCGTGACAAAAAGATAACTAATTTATCCCACTACTAGTGGTGGCCGTTTGTGCTACTTTTTGAACAATGCGTTGGAATGATATGACATTTTTTTTTATTTGGGCGTCATCACTTTATTGCGAATTAATTAAAAACATATCTAGATATTACAAAAGAAATATCAAACATAATTACATAACTTTAGTACGAAACAAACAGCTTCAAAATGCAAGTGTGAAAAATCCGTGATTTAAATCTAATACGTTCCAAACGCAACTATGTAAAAAAATAAAACCGAATTAAGATCTTACTCCTATTTTTAAATCTGTTAAAAAGTAAAAAACTATAGGAGTCTCTCTCAAATTACATGCGTTATCAAATGATTTCTATTCTATTATACTCTAATTCAACAACACTACCTACTAAAACTTTCTTTGCTATTGCTATTGAGTTTGTACTGATAAATAATTCATAGACTCCCAAGTTGACTGGAATCGCTCTTGAAACAGTAGCAATTCTAATTTACTTTTAAATAAATTGTGGCCAGCAATACTGTTCCAATCATTGGATAACTTGTTGCTTGCACGCGCTGAAATGTCTGTAGGTACATCACTACATAAATACTGTCTTAAGACGTAGTTATAAAGACTACAATAGTTTAGCTCAGAATTCGATTAAACTACATTTTCCGATTTTGAATATCTATATTATGGGATCGAAACCTAATTTCTGCAGAAACCTTATTGTTTTTAGGTTATCGTAAGCATGGGTTACGTGGCTTAGGTTAGGTTGAATCTGTGACCACCAAAAAGTTATGTTTAAAATGCCTGTCGATGAAATGAAAATTTCGGTATTTCAAGACTAAACCCTATATTATAATACAGTTTTTAAGATTTAAGTTTAAAGATGATAAGAAATTGATGGGCCCAAAAACGTCGCAAAATACTTATTTGCTATTATACTTTCGTTCCAATAATTAAACTCGAAATCATAAAAAAGGGTTTACCAAATTTGGTGGGCGAAACGTCGAGGCTCTCGCCACTGTTGTTGAACTGCCAGAAGAAGGTGACGTCCGGTGGGTTGGCGGAAACCGAGCAGCGCACGCGCAGCGACTCGTCCATCTGCGCGCCTAACACTTGCGGGGATGTGTGCGCGCATACTGGCGCGTCTGTGCAACAACGAGGAAAAACATATTTGTTATGTGATTAAATAATAACCTTCAAGTGTGAGTCAGCCTCGCGCACCGAGGGTTCCGTACCACCGCACAGTACCTATTATTATGTTACGATTTCAACTCACACTTGACCATTTTTTTATATTTGTTCTTTTTCAGGATTTGTACTATAAATCAGACAAAATTTGACGCTTTTATGTTTTACCGTTTTTAAAATAGGTACAAAAAAAATACACCGTGCCCGGGACGTACCCGAAGGATTTTAACCATTGATTTTAGACACTATTTGGAGTATATAATGTGGTATAACATGAAGTCCAATATCGCATAATTTCCGAGATTTTTATTATTTAAAAAACAATTCCATAGTTAATTTAATTTGAACTCTTTCACCTTTACTTAAAGCATTATTTACTAAGAAATTGATTAAATTAATTTTGTTGTACGTTGATGATATTGCTACTTACAACATGAATCTTTCTTAGTAAATAATGCTTTAGGTTAAGGTGACAGAGTTCAAATTAAATTAACAATGGAATTGATTTTTAAATAATAAAAATCTCGGAAATTATGCGTTATTGGACTACATGTTATGTACCACATTATATACTCCAAATAGGGTCTAGAATCGATGGTTAAAATCCTCCGGGACGTCCGGGGCACGGTGTATAAATACGTTGAAAAAAACCTGTCATGTATCCTTTATTATTTCACTTTTTTGTTAGTAAATCCGCTGTAATGACATTATTGTGAAAAAAAAACAAACCGCTATCTATTACAGTTCAAACGATACAGCTCTTAAAACAGGACGGACAGACGGACGGACAGCGTAGGCACATTAATAGGGTCCCGTCGGGCTACCCTTCGGGCACGAAACCCTAAAAAGTAAAGCTTTTAACATTTACAAAAACATGTTACAAGAGGATTCGATTTTAAATGTATTTTATTGGTGTATATTCTTTAAAACTGATATTGTCTACAATAGAGTATTAAACTGTTTCTGAAGTGACGTGTTTTTTTTTTTAGGACAAATAGGTACATAACACAAAATCTAAATGCACTTGACATAAAACACAGATTATTTTTCTCACATTGAAATATTGGGGATATACCTATGTATACACACGCAAAAGGTGATAAAGGCTCTTTATGAACAAGTACGTCTGCCAGACGTGTATATTCCTGCCCTGTATATTGAACCAAATATAATGCCAGCGAAACCGAACGCTGGTTTGTAATGAGACCATAATCTAATATCATGCTCTGTTATCCAAATACCTGCGGTAACTAATGGTACGCAAGTATGTTGATGCGAATTACGATTTGTTTTGTTAATAAAGGCGTATCCACTTAATGTAATCCTCTAACAATGATTTCAAGAAATTTACAAAACAACGATAAAAGCATTCCCACTTTGGCCGGAGTTTCGTAAAAGGTAAATTACGACGTCGAGTAGATGCATGGCTCGGCTTTCCTAAAGCGTCGTGTTTCAATTACAAGAAGGAATGTAATAATTAACACAAAGACAAAGAGAGCCCGAATCCAGTTCGTTAAATCATAACAGAAGTTAGACGATATTATAAATTTTATCGTCCAACTGTTCCCCTCGGAGCCGGCGCAGGCGCCGTGATTCATTTATACACTTGCAAAACTGCGCTCCGGCTGCCTTAGATTTTCATTAAACTCTCAAATATTTGCTCGCGTTAAGCAACCCTTCCGACGAAGGATTACTATAACGGGGCGGGAATATGAAAATATGTATGTGATTAAGGTAACCCGTTTTGTTTTGCGATCAACGCCGGCTGCCAGTAAATCGCGCTATTCCTTGGAGGTTAAGATTTGTAACTGTGCAATACAAACAAATGTTCCGTCGCGCGTACGGAACTGGAACAAACGAGGTGAGGTAACAAATAGGAATGGAACAAAGAGCACATTTGTCGTCGTTCAGATGGTCGTGCGCGGTGACGTAGGCGGCGTTAATCTTCGCGCCTCCTCCTCAATGATTGATGCTCGCTCGGCGACTCTCCAACGCTCGGCGAGATTCTCTCTCCGCACTACTTCTTAATAGAACTTGCCCTGTTCGCTACCACATTGATCAGAACTGCCAGTTAATTAATACCTTAGGATATAGTTTCCATTACATTGATTGATGGATCCTTGCAAGATAGTTTGCTAAACTCAAAACCTATACTAAAGTAAAACCAATAATAACAAGATAGTCCAAGTAAAGTGTAAAACGGACTTGTAGCGCACAAAACAGCCAAAGAGGTTGGTGAGACGACCCTTGTACGTTTCGCTTAGAATTTAAATTGATTGAGTAGATACCGTGGTGGGTTTATTTAGCATGAGCTAGCACAAAACCTAAGATGAAATCGAATAGGTTCAAATATAGCACCACTGTTTACCGAAAAGTGAATAATTCGTATCTCAATGGATTCCTCCGCTTTCAACCCGTTGACTGTTACTAATCTTCGTCGGGATCTTTCGAGAATGATTGATACTGCAGCCAGCAAAAGATTTAAAGCCGCTCTCGGGATGGAGCGAAATTTATTAGCACTCTGTTGACAATGAGGGGACAAAAGACTCTCCAATTTTGATCGGAAAAGTAATCTTTGTCTCAATTTACTTATCGAAGACTTAATTTTTAGGGTTCCGAGCTCAAAGTTTGCGAAGTAAAGCCCTATTGTTGTCGCTGCGTTCACTGTCAGTCTGTCAACGGCTCAAGTTCTCAATCAAACCATAACGAGTCTAGAAATTTGTACCTAATTCATTTAATAATTAGAATATTACAGCGTTTCTTATAGTATGAGGAAATATCATTCGATTCATTTTAATAAATAAAAGAAATCACATTATAAATTATAATTTTATCCGTGTTTCCGTAATGTAATGAATATAACTGCGCATATAATATGGCTACTTGCTTATAGTTAATTAATTTTAATCATAGTCAGTCATAAGTTGTTCCTTTGAACTCGGCTGGTTGTAGGAGTAATATCTTCATGGTTTAAAACTGGAATATGGTTTAAGGGAGACTTTTCTTTCACCATGTTACGTTATAAATAAGACGGAACATATTAACAATGTAATAAAGGCTTCTGATTGAACTCAGTTTTATTAATTCGAACGTGTGTTCTATAATAATTATATTGTTATAATTATGTAATAATATTTATATTATAATAAAAATCTATCCTTAGCGTTAAGCACTTTGGGGACAAAGATAACAATCATCGAGATGCTGTTAATCATCGCAGAATAAACAACGTGGCAGGTAACTTTGTTTAATGGAATATTTAGTGTATTTTATATGAAAATTGGTCACAATGGGATGAATGTATAAATAATAAGGTAACATATAATAAATCCATACATATCTACACAATGGACATATAAAGGGGCTCTTTATTTATTCCGTGGGCAAGGTCAGGTAGGCCAGTTTAGGTCCGGCAAGGTAAGGGTAGGTTTATTTTGTAATTACGTTTATTACAAAATGTATACGTGTTTTAATGAATACCGTATGTTGAGGAAAATTACATTAGGTCATGTTAAACCAAGAATCGCGCAAGAAATTATATTTCTGAAGAATAGTTAGCCCATACTACTAACTTGTCTATTACATTCATATCCACTCACGCTATACGGTATTAACAACAATCTATGTATATAAAAATGTATCCCTGTTTCAGGTGGTCACGCCGCTGCGTTCGGTTTCATACAAAAGTTCTGTTGCGTTCACAGGGCGACGCAAAATCAGCTGGCCTTTTGTATGCATCAGAAATTACGCGACCGAAAATACACGACGAGAGAAGTAGAAATGTTAACTCACATTGTATACTAAGATGAGTGGGCTGACTGGGCGTCTCGCCGAGGGAGTTGGCGGCGCGGCAGGCATAGTCACCGCCATGGTCTCTGGTCACTTTCTGCAGCACCAGAGACTTCGTGCTCACGATAACGCCCGACGTCAGGTTGTGGACCACTGGCTTATCCTAAGAAATAAATAGCAACTTGTTCGACTTATTTGTAGACATAGTATTAAGTCAGGGGTGGGGAACCTCTAAAAGATTTTTATCATCCTAATTATAGTATACGTACGTTATGGTACCAAGATATCCTATGTTCTTTGGGGTTGGCGCGGACGGAGCATTCGAAGTAGACGTCGTCTCCCTCTTTGATGTCGTGTGGGTTGAGCGTGCTGCCCAAAGACAGCGATACCACGGGAGGATCTGATAAATAATAATAAAACTATAAATATACTGTAGTGTTGGAGAACATTTAAATGAGACTTATCCTACATAAACATAACATAAAGTACTTTACTAAGAGTCTTGTCGTTAGGTGTTTTGCACGGATGCAAGTTTAAACTTATTGTTGCTTGGGACGTTGAGCTTTATATATTTTGGGGCCAATTTCATAAAGCTACAAGTTATAACCGTTCTGGTGTAAAGAGGCAATATTTGCGTCACTTGTATGGAATATTTGATCACTATTGCCAATCTGAGGCCCGTTTCACGAAGCTACAAGTTACAAATTACAAGCGGAACTCTCTTTCTATCAACAGGAGTTAGAAAGAGACTTCCGCTTGTAATTTGTAACTTGTAGCTTCGTGAAACGGGCCTCTGGGGTCGCAAATTTGTTACTTGTACGTTCAAAACTGTACGTTAGCGACAGATTGAATTTATAATGACACAAAGGTGATTATTTCCATTATGTTAAATTAAAATGGTTCATTTTAATAAAATTGATTTAGGAAAGGTGGTAGGTAATGTGATGAATCTAGTTTTTTTTATCGAATGTGCAATTGTGCACATCAGCACATTAAATATAATAATTATTTCAGAAAACAAAGCCAAAAAGTAACCAAATCTTAAAAAACCGAAACACCTACCCACGTATTATAATCATCAAAAGTTTAAATTAAGAAGATTCATTACGAGTTGGATGAAGACGATGCTGCTACAAAATTAATTTAAATCATCATTAGTTTCAGCAGCGAGTTCAGACTTTCTTAATTTAAATCGCTCACACGACTAAATGCGCTCGAGCATGGAACGAGCAGACTATTATTTCTACCAGACCTACAATTAATAAGGAATACGAATAAATATAACTACTGAAATAATAATTTCACTTGTGCTTTCAAATTAAATTTCTCACGTGCTTGGAAAATAAAAGCCCACAACACAATATTTCACTAAACACAAAGATACAACGCTTTATAATTTCATTTAAAAATACTTTACACTTGAAGGTAGGTACTGATTAAAAAACACTACACAATACAATTACAATTAAAGTGGCTCGGATCACGGGCCTTAATAAAGAATTTTTGTAGTGTATTAAATGTAGTTTTCTTGAAATACATCCATGATTTTGTAATTAAACAAGACGAGGTTTACCGTTATAACGATTAGGCACTAATTATAAATACTAAATAAACCAATAGGCGTCTGCTGAATCTGGGATTAATAGAAGTCCCTAAAACTGTAAACTTTTAGTGCTAGCTCGGTAGTCCGACGGAAACGTTAACCCAGCAGTATGAGCACAAATTCTAAAACTCTCACAAATAGCTTCGAACGGTAATTCTCCCGAAGGCTGATGGCCCTAAGGGATAAAACCTTCGCTAATCGGATATACTTAGACTACGAGTATAATAATTAAGTTACAAAGTAGTAGCATAGAGGCATTCCCTTAGCTCTCCGGGTTGAAAACGAACTTGCCAGAGATTACAAAACTTCATAGGTCTTATAACTTGTGTTAGTTTGCTTTCTACATAACATAATTTAAAAAAAAACAGCCAAGTACGTGTCAAACTTGTGCACCAAGGGTTCCGTACTATTCGATAAACATTTGGCCGATTTTTATTGTTTGTTGTTTCTTTAGGGTTCGCACTATAATCAGACCAAACTCGACGGTTGTTTTTATAACAGTTTCAACGATAAAACAAAAACGTTGAAAAGTAAACTTTATGTGTATCTTTTTACTTTGCTTTTTATTTTTTATTATTTGCTAAGCAATTCAGCGTTATAATGTTATAATTATTACGGTTTAACAGAAATAGCACCCTAAAGTTAAGAGGATTGTGAAGCGCCGCTAAAATCGTGTAGCTATCAAAAAAATCCATACAAATTTAGCTCCGGGCGATAACGTTTCTTACCCCCTAAATGAAGTCCAATTTCCACGATTTTTGAATAGGTTGTAGTTATTATAAAGAACTAGGTATGTACTTTTCTGTTTTTTGTTTTTAAAATTTGTTTCATTCTAAGAAATATTTTCTAGGAAAGGAAAACGTAGACATAGTATTTTATTATATCTACAACATATTCAAAAATCGTTAAAGTCGGACCAGATTTAAGGGGAGAGAAACGTTATCGCATTTTGCATGGAAATGTTTAGCTTCACAATCCACTTAAGACGAACAGATGAAAGGACAACGAAGTCTTAGTAATAGTTAGGATAGGATCCCACTAGTATACGGAACCCTAAAAACTAGCTGATTTAAAAAAGAGGTTAATAGGCTAGTGTCTTAAAAATTCCAAGTAGTCCGTCATTTTTACATTATAAAAAAATATTGAACACGTATTTTTTATTTTGTCAATTAAAAAATAAATTATAAAGATAAAGTGCGTTGAAGTTTCGCGTGACATCACGCCGTGGCACACTATATACCACGTTGTGACGTCACGAGCCCCCACTCCCGAACTTTGATGCGCGTTATATTTGTCAATTTTGATTGATTTGACAAAGCAAAAAATACGTCAATATTTTTTGATAATCTTACAGACGGACTAATTAGATTTTTTTTACCCAGGACACACCCCTATTCCCCTTGATTGACTTATAATTAACTGAAAACTATAAGAAATGTGAGCTGAAAGGAAGGAGCTAATTATCCCCCGGTGAGCGAACGCGTTTGTTTGCGCCCCGAAAGTGCAAGGCGGGGTCGCCCAGGTGAGCGGAGCAGCGTTATCTGCGGCGACGGTGACATTTTATTGGCCATTAAAGACCTATAACGACGCCGCCCCGCGGCCGCCGCGAACGCTCCTACAAATAAACATTTGCGATTCCTCCTTAAATTGTTGCCAAAACGATTCGCGCCGGGAGAAATTCTCCCGCTCTAAATGTGTTACGGTTCGCCGAGCAGAAGCAAATGGAATTTATTTATATTTGGAAATTAATTTCCTCTGTCGTAATAGCCGGCGTGCTTGCTCGCCGCCCGAGTGACCGGCCCGTTACGGAATTTTTCCGTCAAGTTGCTAATGAGATAAAACAGATGTAAGGAAAGAAGCAGATGGAATAAATCTTAGCTTAATAATATTTGTAAATGGACCGGAATAGCGGGTGATAGCTAATGAAAAAATGGAATTAAGACATAAACGTAATAACGGTTAAAGAGGACGGCTTTCTAAAGAATTTATTTTAAAAATAATTGAGGAAGGTTTGCTGAATACCTTTTGCAAGAAAAAAGTACTCTAAGATCAACAACGATGCCGAGATGATAACTGGGTAAAAATTAATTGGACTGTCTTTATTTGGCTGACATAATAACAATCGTGATTCCCTATAATGTTTTTTTAATGGCAATTTTATGATAAAAACGCCTTTGTGAAGAAGACGAAGTCTCATTTCTCTTTGCTTCTCAGTGTCAGTACATGCCTCTTTCAGACCGCACTAATTACTTAAATAAAACATTAGGGTCACCGGCTAATCAAGACTTCAACTTCGTTAAATTCCGTCTTTTATTACCAGGATGTCGTTATAACCTTGTCCAAATAAAATACACCACAAAAAGTTTTTTTACTTACTCTGAGGCTATCAAAAAGAAAAGAGCAGATATTGTTTTTCACGACATAAACACGCTGTTTTACCAGACTGTCTGAAGGGGAGAGTTATGTCTCTTTGAGTGTATATTCCTAGTATGGACAAATATTTGTATGATTAGCGCGAATCTTGGATGTTTTATGTACATATAGTTATCTAAGTGTGCATTTCTCTATATAAGTATGGTTATCATTCTCTACTCGTAGTACCCATATTACTATAATTATATACATAGAGCTTACTTTGAGACTGGTAAGTGTTATATTGTCCCCTAACATTTATTATTTAAGTGATGTAACTTTGCAAAGGTACCTATTTTTAGCGGCACGCCAAACAATTCGGCGTCAGAAATAGTTTTTGGCTTGTCCTCAGCGGATGTTAACTGTTGATGTTGTCTCACCAACACTAACAAGCATTTAATTACATTTCAGGGAGTTTCTCTTGTTCGCACACAAGCTTTTATTACGAGTTGGAATACTATGCTTACAAATGTTTATAAATTTGTGTTGGCAGTGCCGTTCGGACCCTTGCACAGATACCACTTTAGTAAAATTAGTTAATTAAAACGAAACGTTCCGTTTATCTCGCTTTACGTAATTTGGTAATGTTGGTAAATGTTGGGTCCTAGTTTGGCGGAATTTAAAAACGTTTTTAAAAGTTCGTATTTTATTCTAGACAGTGTTTAAAACGCTACAAACGAGTACTTAAGAGAGAAGTTGAGGTATAGTGTGAGTGTGTGAGAGAGAGAGTTATCTAGTTAGTTAAATTATTAATTAAGTTTTAATTCGAAGCTTGCCTCTCCTCTATTTATCGCAAAGTTTGCGACGGATAACAATCTCATATTCACACAACACGTATTCAATTGGCACAGATAATCCATAGTAATATTATATATTTAATTGTAACTTCGCCTGTTTGTTACGCTTTTACGGCTAAACCACTGAACCGATTTCGATGAAATTTGGTATGGAGATAACCTCAAACTCGAGAAAGGACAAGGGACAATTTTTACCGTGATAAATGACTTCTACGCGGACGGAGTCGCGAGCTACAGCTAGTATGTATGTATATAATATAAATAATAATGTTTGACAACTGTGTGTCTTTGTCACTTAAATATCAACGGTGCGCGGTATCGTACTTGACCAGTATTTATATAAAAATAAAAACCAAGATAACTAAATATAAATAATGCATAACAAATAAAGTATAAGGAACATTAATAATATTGTTTCCCGAATCGAACGAACAACAACGGAACTAAGACGGACAAAGCCAAATTAATCCCTCGTGCCGGGTGTCACCCGGGAGCCGGCGTAAGCCGTGCGTCTGAACGTTCTACGGTCCAGTGTTGCCAGGGCTCTATTCTACTCGGGAAAACTATATTGCTTTTGACATGTATATTTTGTAGTGTTAACTTTATGATAGCGCTTATTTCTCTCTCTGGGGTCGGTCCCTCATGTCTTAGGATCGTGGTTAGCATCAGGGTCGCATCTGGAGCGGATGATCTGCCCCCACCGGTTTCGGTCCAGCGCGTCTCTTTCAACCGTGTAGAATTTGAAAAATGTCAATTATTTCACTTGATCGGTCCATCTTGTTGGTGAACGACCGCGCGATTTTTTGCCTTCGGTGTTCCCAAACACAATCAGTTTTTCCAGATTTTCTTTCTACCTGCTACGATTCTGCTGTCCTGACAAATCTCTTTCGCTTCTTCCACATTCATACATAGAGCCATGCGTGCACGTCGGTTTCGGGTACTCAAAATTTGGCCCTTTTCCAGTATTTAAAAAGTACGTTTAGGGCGGCCCCTTCCGACGCTTCCACTCACTTTCTCTCTGTATAATACAAAAGAACTCTTATTAACCCAGAGAACCCAAACGTTTCAAAATAAACCTTATAATTAAAATTTACACACGAGTAAGAAGTCAAAGTTTACGTAAATGAAATATAACCTAAAAGCAACACAAGTTCTGTGGGTCTACGGGTGTCTACAAAGGTCTAAGAGTGTCTGCCCGTGTCTACGACTGTCCGTTAGTTGCGGGTGTCTGCGGGACTAGATTAGACCAAATTAGTTCCCAACAAGTCCGTTGCGGGCGAGCTGACGCGGCGGGAAGTTTCGCAGCACACATCACGCCCCCGCCACGCATTCAAACACTGCCATGAATAACCAACGTGGATGTTTGGAAACTAAAGGACGCCGACGTAGGTACGGACATTAATAAATGAGCTGAGATAATTATAGGACAAATGTCCAGGGCCGAGATTTTAGGCGGTAGAAACAATGTTGTCTTTGACGTGTTATGGTAAGTATTGGTAAGAGATCTGAACAGGAGACGACCTTCACCCAGCTGTTTGTTCGATAAAAAGTATTTTATATCAAATTTAATATCGTAATTAATAAATGGCGAATAGGTTGACTGAAAAATTTCAGTCGTCGTCGTCTCCTATTCGGATTTTAGGCCATATTGTTTTCACAGCGGCTGCCATTACTGTCAAGTAAATAAGAGCTATCAAAAGGTTAACAATACGATAACAGGTCAAAGACAATATGGTTTTTACCGCCTAGAATCTCGGCCCTGGTCCTTCTAAGCGGTAAATACCATTTTGTCTTTGAGGTGTAATGGTATTGTTTTTAACTCGGCCGCCATTACTCATTATTATAAAGGAGACGGGTCAACGCGGTAACGATACAGAAACAAGAAATGCTGATTATGTTTTTGGGCCTAGAGTCGTAACACAATGTAGATAGTAATTACTTTAATAAGCCTATACTAAGTCCCATTACAATTGCCGACCCTAAGTTTGTCATGGATGACTTCATTATTGTGTTTTTTATAAGATAGAGAGGAAAACTAGCTTACGCGTTACCTGATGGAAAGTAATCACCAGCAACTCAAAAAGAGTTGTCGGTCCGTTGCCGGCCAATTTTAGGGAAATAAAAGCACTTTACTTTTTTAGCAACAAAATCAAAGGATTCTCTGTTTCACTAATTTGGCATTAGCAGTATTAGCAAAAAATAGTATTGTAACTTGGTCGAGAACCAGTTACCTGTAAATGTCTAAACTGTAAATAAACCTAAGCCGGTTAGCAAAACACTTCTGTGAATCGAGGTTCTGGTTCCACGACCCCGCAGGGCTTCAAAATAAACAACTCGGTCGGTATAAAACAAACATTGGAACGTACAAAATAAATTTTAATTAGAATCTGGTAGGTGACGTGTGTTCTTGCTCCCTGCTGGCGGGGAATGATGTATCCCGGTCCCGCCCCACGGGAGTAATCTTCACGCGATAAATTATACGCAACATTACGCATATTTGCATCTAGTATAGCCTTTCGTTCGACGGCGACACGCTCGTTATAATTTGTTGAATTATTTAGTAGAGCTAGACAAGTTGCAAAAATCGTAGAATATTTATAGGATTGTCTTACCTAATCTGTTAATTACATACATGTTCACCATCGTTAACTTTCGAAAAATACATTTTGTTTTGACCTATATGTTTTTTCTACTTGAAATAATAAAGGCCTGTTTCACAATCGTCAAGTAAAGCGTATCTGATACATAAATTTAGCCCTTTCCTTTTCTTACACTTGACCATAGACAAGGAGAGAGTTAACTTTAACTGGCACATAAATTTACTTGTCGATTGTGAAACAGGCCCTTAATATAAAGGGACAATCTCATAAATATAATTAACCTATAACCCTAGCCAAGATGCTAACACTGCCAACGTTTCAGTTTTCTAAGTAGGTATAAAGTTGAAATAACCGTTCGACGCGATCTGTCATTAGAGGCCCTACTTTGAAAATCGAAGTTCGAAGTTACATTTGCTCCATTCCTGTCACTCTGCATTCAAGACTAAATCCAGAGAAAGGGATGGAGCTAACGTAACTTCGTAGGGCCTCAGTTACGTCAATCCTATTAATTTTATCGATTGTCGAAAATCGCTAACATAGGGTTATGCATCTTGACTAGGCCAACTGGGCACAAATTAAGCTCTAGGCTTGTATAATACAAGCTAGGGTACCTATTAGAAAAAGAGGAATATACTTATAAAGATAGTTACATACATACATGAACTCACACCTTCGTTGCCTGAGTGGGGTAGGCAAAACTACCGAATTACCTACAACTCGATAATTCTGTAACCACATTTTGCACAATTAGGCTAAGATGTTTACCAGCATATTAGTGACAGGTTGCAAGCCCATCACCTAACAGTACTACAAGCCTTTATTCCCTTAGTCACCTCTTACGACATCCACGGGAAGACATGAACTGGCACTATTCTAACCCGGAAACCACACGGGTATAAAGATAAAAGCATAAACACCGGGGATCAAACCAGGAACCGCTAGGCGGGATCATTTCCAACTGGGCTAACCGCGTAAATGTTAATCATTATTTAATTACAATAGAAAAGGAGTGGCGTAAACATTATTTTTCACTTAAAGCATGCATTGTTTAGGAACAGGTTGGAAAACTCGCCTTTAATTAAATGCACGTTGACGTTTCCATGTTTAATGTTAACTCGGTTCGTAGTTCCGCGGCCCGGGTTTACTGCCCTTTGTGCGGTAACGACCTAATACGAGTAGCCTTTTTAGCGTTTCATTTTAAAAAAATAACGAGGAAGTGTTTTTATCTTCTAGTACACTTAAATTCCATACATGGGCCATAAGTTCAATCTCGTCGTCTGAAGGATATTAAAGACATTGCATTCGCTAGCTATACAGTGTGTAAATGGTATACGGGCGTTTATTAAAAATAGACATAGATTAAGACTCTACTAATCTAATAGAAATAATTATTTTGATTACGCTAACGTATACACCATTATTAATTTTTGAACATACTATCGACCCGCAATGTACATCTAAGTCCATCTGTCAGGTAAGTAATTTTAAAGTGCACTGTGCATGAAAGAGTTAATTCTTATCAGAAGTTAAGTAATCTCAGGGTAGTGATTCTTTCAAAAGCAAAGGTGAGCGAACGCAGGAGTGATGTCCAAGCAGCGGCGAGTTTAAGTAGTCCCGTCAAAGCGACCAAAACACATTTCAGCGCGTGTATTCAATTTGGCAGCATGGCTTCTCGAACGTATAAGGCTGCCTAATTGAGAATGCACGCGCTAAAATGTGTTTTGCTCGCTCTGACGGGACTACTTAAACTCGTCACTTGGACTTCACTCCTGCATTCGCTCACCTTTGCTTTTGAGAGAATCAATGCCCAGCTTTAATAATACTTAACTTTGAAACATCATTAATTGCGTTTTTAATTATTTGCATTTTTTTTTATTCATTGCGTGTTAATTTATTTTATACGGTTAATTTTTATTAGTTTTTAACAAAAGCTGCCTATGTGTTAATTAGGGGCCATACTAACAAAACAACAGTTAAAAGGAACGCCCGTATATCATTTACACACTGTATAAATCAATATAAACCAGAACTCTCGTCCACATCTTGTGCATGATTAGATTAGGCTTGTTTATGTAGTATGCTAGTTAATGTTGTCATAGATAAAGCACATTATCAGTCTATAGGTTGTATACACGGCAGGGAACGGTCTATCTATCAGAAACTGACAGAGCTGTTTCAGACCAGTATCCAGGGGATTTGTTCTACTAGGTCTAACCTAATTAGTTTTAACAGGTTATCTTATTGTCAACGTTATGATAGCACTTATTTACATGACCGGCGGTCGACTTAAAAACAATACGTGTGGAGACAAAGAAGAATAAGCTGAGCTGAAGAATAGTGACATTTAGGTATATATATTTAAAACTCATTTTGTAAAAAAACCTAAGGGCTTATTGTCTAACGCACTCGCAATCACGATCGTTTTCATTTTAAAAATCGAAGGCCTGCATACAAAATGAAAACAATTGCTCCACTTTGAAGCCAGTTCCGATGCGAGTGCGTTAGACAATATAAGCCCTCTGGTCTGGTAAAAAGAGTTATCATAACGTTGACAGTTCGATAACATGACAAAAGTGTCTTGTTTTGCCGAGTGGAATAGAGGCCCAGTAAACGTCAGTAAATCTGAATCTGCGCGGCGCTACTCGTATATACGAGTATTTCGCGGCGAAAAGGATTTATTACCATACGACTTCTCAGCTTGGAAGAATAGCCTAGAACTATCGCTTTACTTCTAGGTAACACCCTGTATAAATACACGTCTCATTGCCCTTGCAATCAAAGAGTAAACTGCAATGGCATCCTCTCATAACGGAAGGGGCTTGGCAACAGTCCCCACGCGGTCCTAAAGTTGATTTTAGACTTCGCTCGCAACATTGTTGGTGTTGTATTGTGTTAATTTGTGTTCCTTTGGATGTGTATCAGTTCCCCTACGATATTTTCTATTTTTTTTAATGCTTGGGGAAGGAAAACGAGCAAACTGGGCACCTGATGGTAAGTGAAATCTGTGACACCTAGACATTCACATTCTCAAGACTAAAATCTCAAGACTGCAATCCTAAGACCGCAAATGCGTACCTATGCTATGCTAAAATCCATGTGGTAACTTAAATTTATGGGTTACGTCTACTACGGAACAAAACTTTAATATTACAGCTGCTCTGTCCATCATATTTTCGTATAAAAGCTAATCTATTAATTTTTTATATGTTTTTATTGGATATTGACCGCGATTGTTCGTAAAATTGGAAACTAAAAATAAAAGCAATATCGTCAGCAAAACTTTGTCCTATCTAATATAGCATGATCAATATATAACCTTTATTCATTTTAATTACTTCACGTAAATTTAATGGTTTGAATGATTAATTTCGATTGGTTTACGAATAACTTAACGGTTGAAGGTTCATCAGTTGTCAAATGTAATGACTAACACAACATTTACCAACTTGTTTAAGTATTTGATGTAATCCAACAATAGTTTTGGTCATTATTCTTTATTAATTGAGTTGGTTTTATTAGAATTTAATTTCATAATACCAATATGTTTAGAGTTCTTCTTCTTCTTTTTTTATTAATGGCGGTCCGTCGCGGTTTTCCGCAGTGATTTTGCAAATGTCAAGCGAGTAAAGTAATAAACATAATAAATCAATATTAAAAGCAACATCTTTCAATGAAACGACTTTATGCCGTAATACCATAACGTCTGACTTTTTTCTCAAAATACCGGATTCCTAATTAAATATGACTAAAATTCATGACATCTTTTATTCCAAAACGCCTTATACCTATCCATAATTTCCCAATCCCGAAACGCCTGTAATTTGAACAAGTTGATTAACCTTCTCACATGACTGCTTTACTATACTGTAATAAATAAATTATTTGACATATTGAGACAGCCTTGCCTTTCAGATGTTTTGGATTAATTAATGTCATTCTACGATTTAGTCGAATCAGTATTTCTGGTATTTTGGGAAGGGATCGAAGTCGTCATGAAATTTAGGGTATCTTAAGAATGAGACAATTTAAAATTTAGTCATTATGGGACTAAGTCTATTTGAATTTTAGTCCAATTCAATATCAAGGCATAATTCAATTTAAGTAGTCGTAATGAAATTTGATTCTGTTATTTAAGCTTGCTATTGAGTAGTCGCTCCAATCATGGTCACAGTGCTGTATTTTTTCGACTGTCTTTGGTGACAGAGGTTGCCGCTGAAAACCAGCATTAGCCACAGCTATAATTTGCTAGGGGCTTAATCTATATATATAAAAGGCAAAACTGACTGACTTATATATCAACGCACAGCCGAAACTGCTGTACTTACCTAGAAACTTGAAATTTGGTACAGGGGTTCCTTTCATGATGTAAGTGAGCACTAAGAAAGGATTTTCCGAAAATCGACCCCCAACGGGAAGAAGTAGGGGGAGTAGCAAGAAACTAATTCTACGCGTACGAAGTCGCGGGCGTCCTCTAGTGTACCTATATGTGTCTTTGTATAAATTAACTTTGAATTCGTGTCAATGCTCATCGAGGTAAAATATCGGTTAATTGATGTCCAAAATACCATTTCGTGGTACACATTTGACACTGATTTTCAGTTTTGTTGATATCTTCAGGATATTAGCAAAACTGTTATAATTGTTGTAAATACCTACAGAGTTGATAATCAGAGTGGTTTGGTAGCTACTGTTAAGACACACTACACGAGCAAAAAATCGATTTAATCTGATCAAATAAACAGAAGTAATATTAACGTGAACCGTTTCTACAGACTTGTCTTTTTTGCATACAATATTTTATTTTATTTATTTTATTTTTGATTTATTGGAGATTCAACAGCTTACAAAAAAAGTCAATTAAAAGTTCTTACCGATAGAGACAAAGTATTTAAACATATATTTAGCAAGAGAACAAGAAAACAACCACACACGCAAGAATAAAAAAATGGTTACAAAACAAAACGTGAGTAAGAAACACTTAAGTAAAGAAATTAATGCAATGTGAGCCTTGATTGCTTGAAACAAATGAAATTTGGTTTTGATACTAATGTCAACCCAATTTGTGTGGGTCTTGTGAAAAATACTACAAGTCTAGAAAATCTCGTGCGAATTTTTTCTCACGCCCTTGAACGACACCTTTACGAAACATAAAGCGATTTTTATTGTTGTTTTGTTTCAGTTAAGCCGTACATGGAAATATTTCTAGCGTCCCTAAAAAGACAAGAAGTAATGATATTAAGCGTTGAGTGGGGATAGATATATTTCTCGGCCCATTGTGCTCGACGGACAAAGGATTCCCTTTTTCTTGTCCGCATCTACTTCCGACCACCCTTTCAAAACGCGTGGTACATTGCCACCCTTTTGTCTGTCCTTTCGCCATGCTCGTTGAGCGTTTTTGGTTTCTTGTTGATATGCAGCGGGAGGACGTGGCACAGTTTCACTTGGACTGCTCTTTTATACATGTCGGGTATTTGTAAGAACCACGTTTCCCGTGTATCTTCTATTTTTGGCTGTTGTTTACATTCTTTATTATCTATTAGTTTTTGATTGAGTAAACGCACAACGGATCATATAGCGGTAAGCACCTGTAACGCCACAGTAATCGAAAGCCCGCTGCCAGCTTCATAAAATCCTCAAGAGCATTTCACGTGCCTATAGAGGCTCTAACCTACTCGGTAAAACAATATTGCTCTTGATGTTTTCGTACTGTCGACGTTAAGGTAACTATTATTACTTAACAGTAATGGCGGCCGACTTAAAAACAATACGATAACTTGGGAAAATCAATATATTTTTATCGAGTAGAAAAGCTCAGCAAGTTTGAAAAGCCGTAACTACAAACGAATAGATTGGATTGATGCATAATTGTTTTGAGGTTTTTACTTTCATTTTTTCTATTGTTTGAGTTGGACTAAAATTGATCGGCTATATCTTGTAATATATTCGATTTTTGTCAGTCGTAATAGTCGTATAGTGTGTAAGGGTGCGGCTCCACTACTGAAGGTTGGCCACCGCCAAGCGGAACAACTACTCTGCGCTAGCGATTCCAGTCTACTCCCTGACGTTCCACAACCATGATTTTTTACGCCTCCCAGTGCGTCTCTTGCCTTATACCTTGCCCATCATGAGTACCTAATTGAAGAAATTGGTATTATGCCGAAGCACGTGCCTGACATATCCAACTCCAATTCCAAAAAAGCAAAAACGTTGCGTTTGACTATCCGACTATAACACTAAATAGATTAGTTACTCTGAAAATGCTTACGATGTATGTGGCAAAAAGGTTTACGAGAAACGCACAGCTGTTGACTGCAAAATATTTGATAAAGAAAGCACTTTTTAGATATAATGTCACCCTAGCTCCCATCTTACAACAAGCACCTCACAGACTAAATACGAAGGTGAACTTCCGGCTCCCCATGTCAAAACGAACCTGCTTTGTCTGCGATACGTTGCCGAGATAGCTAATTTTAGCACCATGGATGGCAGTGTCGCGCATGGCGGGACGCGGCTGAGCGAGTGCTAAGTAGCAATGATAATTAAGCTTAACGACCTTACAGATGTGCTAACTGGTTAAGCCCGAACTCCTTTATTGCTTACTCCGCAGCAATATTCGTTTCGGGAATGATGCTTTCAAAATTGAGAAGGAACGCTAATTCCGTTACGCTCACCGAGTTAGGCAGTTGATTGTCAAAATTATAAAGCAATCAGCGGCCAATTTGCTTACGGCTCTGGGCGAGTTTTATTAATAATACTTTGGAACAAAATGTGGATTTTGTTTTTAAAGTTATTTAGGGGATAATCAAAATTGATAAATAAATTATTTCATTATCACAGGTTTAAAATTAATCGGTAAATTAAATTATTGAACAACTCGAGATGTTTTGTGAATGTTCGTAAACTATATAATAAGCCTAAAGAGGTTCATTATACACACACGTTTAACTTAAGTATTTGTAAAGTGTTTTTGAAGCTTAGATTAAAAGTTAAAAAGTCTTGCATGCCTAAAAATATATTTGTATAAATGCAGGGAAAGCTCTTGGTATCTAAAGACGAGGATATCTGTCAGAGTTCGCTTGAGTCGATTAACTTCAATAATTATCTCATCGTTCCAATTCAGACATATCTGGTTACTTGTGACCTCTAGTAGGTGTATTTTAATTAAAGTTTTAGCAAGTGTTTATTGAAGATACCAGGAGCTCTATTCTTCTCGGAAAAACTACATTTAGTGGTGCTAAAATGTTTCCTTATATAAAGCAGAAGTATTCGCATTGTTGCGTTCCGGAGTGGAGATAAGAAAACCGGTAAAATTACGAGCATAGTTAGCTCAGCTTGTAGTTAATTAATTAATTAATTAATATACTAGTGTAATACTAAAATGACAGTTGCGATCGTCATCTATTTCAATATGTTTATTCACACATCAGCTGGAAGTGGTTGAGCTGTACTCACATACAACGTCCAGCTTGTAGGAGTCCTCGATGCTCTGGCCCGGCAGCGCGCTGTTGTCCGCTTGGCACTTCAGCTGGGAGCCATCGTCCTCGGGCAGCGGCATGAACTCCATCAGGCTGCTCACCCACGTCTCGTTCATGGCTTCTGTTAGCTGCAAGATGGCTTTATAAAATTCCTTGTCCACATCCAGTCCCTGGTTTTTAAAAATAAAGAACGCTCGCGATTCCGTACGCGTTTAATTAGATTCCCGTTACTTCCCCTATTTCTTCCCGTTGGGGGTTAATTTTCGTTAAATAATTTTTAGTGATCTCCTAGGATACCCTAGAGGTGCACTTAAAAGTATTTACTCCAAATTTTAAGTCCCTAGGGGGCTTTAAGCTGTGTGCTTTTTAATAAAAAAAAATGGTAATTTATAAAACGGTCATACCATTGACATTATGATTTTCGTCGTTGTTGATAAGTTCGGATCAATATAGTTATATTCCATAAAATATAACTGTTTCTTTAAATAGGTGGCACAAAAAAAAACTAGACTATTAATGTATGTCAAGAGATTTAGGTCATAATGCATGGTGTGATGTTCATTTTTATGAGCATCTTTCTCTCAGCCTTACCAGTTGTATAAAACAAGGACAAGCAGTTAGTAGTAAAGTGTTATGCTCGTATTAAATGACGCCTTAAATTAAAGGTGCGTAGACGGCGTTATACGTAATGCCGTTAGATAGCACATCAAGTTTTATGCTCATGATCTGTTTCAGCCTTTACGAGGACGTACACGAGATTTTAACGTCTAAAATGTTACACGTTCATCATTTTAATAGTCGACAAGGGTTAGAAAAAGTCAGCTTTGAAAACCTTTGTAACACTGCAGCATCAGATAGTTCTGTTGCTGCAGTGGTAGGAGGTCCTACTATATAAACCCGTGACGCTCCTTGGGTAAACTATGTCCAATTTAAACTCCGTCAAGGCCTTTATCCAACAGGGGGTCTTAAAGAAACATGGATACATGCATACATTTAGCAAATATGATGATAAACCCCCTGAGCCGTGTTTGCTACTTAATATATTTTATTGTTTAAAAAATATATTTCTCCTGGAAAAAGAATGAGGGTACATAGATAGGGATCATAGACCATAAGTAAATAGGCGATAAGATACTTTGGCTAAAAAAAAACAGAGCGGCATGGTCACAATATTGACCAAACTTTTAAATAAAGAGTAAAAAAAAAACATGAATAACTACCTAAATATATGCTTACCTTGCCCCTTTTGAATTTTCTATTGTCCTTAAACCAAGTGAGTTGAGCCGCGGGTCGGCTGCCTTCCGACACGCATTTCAAACTGACATATCTCTCCGATGACAGCGTGGCTTGTTTGTTCTGTATTTCCACACGGGTTGGCTTTACTGCGAATGAAAATGGTTGTTCAGTCCAATAAATAATGCGAATTCAAAGATGTTTTTAGCTTCCGATTTTTAAATCTTAAGCCTTTATTGAATAATACAGAATGGCTTGTTGTTTGTATGCAAAATTAAATTAATAAGTGACGTAATATATTTATAATTGATTCTGTATTTATCGTTATTATAAACGTACAAAATCCCGTTAGAGCACTGTTTTGCGTTTCACAGAAAATAACGTTTCACGAAATTGAATTGTATATAAAGCAATTTTCTGTTAAATAGTTTCTAGAATTGCTACTGGATTATGTAACTAATTTGTATAAACTAGAGTTGGAATAATTAATTACGTTAGTATTTCCTTCTGTTGTAGGAATTGGCTTCAAATTGAATTGAAATTTCCCAAAATGTATTAATGTTTATTAATATTTTAAGGGGAGTTTAGACAAACTTGTTAAGTGAGAGTTTCATAAACAGAACAGCTCATCGTATTTCTTAGACTACAATCACTAGCTTAAAACTACAAACTTACAAAGCTCAAATTAGTGTAACAAGGAAAGTTCGATACAACTTCGTACAAATGAATGCTGGCAAGCACTGCGCGCCGCAACTAGGTATATATGTACCGGGACGTCGTTTCCGGTTTATTATATTTCTGTATCTTGTTAAAATGTTTTGGTAACTTTAAAATAACATGACCTAATACAACCAAACAAGATTGAAGCTGAGATTCTACATGGTAAAATCTTATTGTTTTTGACGTGTTTCCGAATTGTATTTTGCCGGTGGTAGGTCCTTGTGCAGGCTCCGTCCGGATCGCTACCACCAACTTATTCATTAACCTACCGCCAAACAGCACTGTTCGCATTATTGTGTTCCGGTTTGGGGATAAGACAGCCGATGTAATGACTAGCATAGAGGCATTTCATCTTAGTCGTCAGGGTCGGCAACGCATTTGCAGTTTTAGGATTGCAGTCTTGTGAATGCGAATGTCTATGGGTCACAGTTTCCACTTACCATCAGGTGGCTTGTGTGCTCGTTTGCCTTCTCTATGCCATGAAAAAATGACAACGTTTTTTGTTAGTTCATATTTGCTTGACAGTAATGGCGGCCGAGTTAAAAACAATGCCATCTATAACACGTCAAAGGCACAATGGTTTAACCGAGTTGTATAGAGGCCCAGTTATTGACAGGATGTGTATTCGACATGATTATGTATCCCTATATATCATGTTAATGTGATGTTTTTTTTGTCTAAATGTTATACGCCGAGTTATGACCCCTTTGTACTGCTGAGGCGCACGCAATGCCATTGGAATTTTTCTTAGGTACTTTGTAAGTTTGTATATTACTTATTAGGTATACTAATTCTATTCATGTCAATTGTATTGGGATTGAAGCATCAAATGAAAATTCTATGTATGTATCTATCTGATATGTTATTTAGCTTAAGCACAGCTTACTTTATTATTTAGGGAATGCCGATTGAAGGTTCTATTCTACAGATCATTATTAAATTAACATTCTAGTCTGGCTTTATTTGAATTCAACCTAGGGCAGATTTTTCAATCCCCAGATAAAACTATCCGTCAGTTAAATGTATTACTATCCTTTTCTGAAGTCATATGAAAGAAAAGGACAGAGCTAAAATTTACCTTCCGGATAGCTTTATCTGGGGATTGAAAAATCAGCCCTTAGACGCTTTTCATTGAAGGATGTTATTGGTATCAAATAAGGCGTTGTTTATTACTTAAGTCAAAAAGAGTATGCGAACAATGAATAACTAATCACTTTAAGTAATTCAATTACATTTTTATTCCCATTTTATGTTGTACGGCACCGAGCTCAGTATTTTTATTTGAAGGTCTGGAGCGCTGATCTCAAAGCAAAAAAGAATTGGCTCCGGGCGAAGTATCACGATTGCCAGTCAATAAATGAAACTCGAGTCGAGTGTGCTCAGTCATCTGAATTGTCTATTTGTGCAACAGTTGCGTATTGCATTTTACTGTATCACTGGCTTCAATAAAAAATGGTAAGGGAAACGAATACGTTGGAGTAATTTTTATCGTAGGCTATTTTTAATTTAATTTAACTAACCTTCAAACAAGAGGCAGTGAATCGAAAGAATTGTCTCTCGGGTTTATATTATGGATGCATTCTGCTTTATTCGTTAACACCGTATAATTTTTCAGCACCAATCAAAACAATACGTGTTGGTTGTTTTTCTCATATGTGTACATTAATGAACTAATCAACAACTTTAAAGTAAATACGTACATATTAAGTATTTGATTAGTGTACGAGTATACGGTTTTGGAAAATGAATTGTATTTTTTTGTACAAAAATATTAAATAAAAGATATAATTCAAATTACATTAAATTGTAAGATGCAAAGTTCCGTGTAGACATTGGACCTTTGGTTTGGGGACCTTCGAGAGAAGAGCATACTCTTTTCTCAAAGGCTGGCAACACAACTGCAATACCTCGCCTGTTATTGCAGGTGTCTATGTGCCCATATACACTTATGTGCGGGGATCACTTCACATCAAATGACACGATAGCCTAAAAAAAACTACTAAAATATAAGTCTAGACTTACAATTCATCTCAAGTCTAACAGTCTTTTCCTGTGGACTGACGAGGTTGGTGTTCGACGCTCGGCACTTGAACGTGGTGTTCAGGTGGGTCCTCTTGATGTGGGGCAGTTCCAGTCTGTTGACCACCACGTGAGTGTCCGTTTTCTCCCCGATGTACTGGGGTGCTGGCTGCCCGTCGATGAGCCACAGAACCGTGGGTGCTGGTCGACCTGGGGCAAAAGTGTTTTTACATATTATTCCAGGTTACAAGTAGATCATTCTGTTCCACGTTCATTAATAAATGGATTTTTACGGTATCCTGCCTTTTGGCCGAAAATCGTTTGGCTAAATATATCGTTACCCAACCGTTTGATCTGCCAACCCGCTTTTTTTCTGTAACTGTAAATATTTCAGGAATTATTTCAGTACCATCGTGTAGAACCCTGTAGGTTAGGTTATTTTTATAAAAATATTGAAATATTTACAGTTAGGGAAAATAGCGGGCTGGCAAATGAAACGGTTAGGACAATTTACTCAGCGTACTGAGTCTGTCAGTCCACCCGTCCGTCTGTCGGTCTTTCTGTCTTAACTTTAAAGAGCTGTATCTTTTGAACCGTAACTAATACAGAGCGGGTTGTTTTTTTTTCAGAATATGTGTTTTTACGGCGGATTTACTAACAAATAAAAAAATATTGATTGGGAAATAATAAAAAGGGTTGCCATACAAGAAACGTTTTTTCAGAATCGTAAAAACGGTAAAACATACACGTTAACGTTTTAATTAAATTTAAAAAAAAATGTTAGTAAATCTGCCGTAATAACACATATTCTAAAAAAACAACCGGCTGTCTATTACGGTTAAAACCATACAGCTCTTTAAAGGGACGGGCGGGCGGACGGATATCATTCATCATCATAACATTCATTTCATTTTCATTTTTTGAACATTTTTGGCCATAAATGAAAAAGTACATACAAGAAAATTAAAAAAAAATACTTTTGATTATGTGCCGATTGAGCCCTTTCATGTGACACCCCATTTGCTATAATCAAACCTTTTTCATTTTTAACCCGCCATTCTAGACCCCTTTTCAATTATTTATAAAATAATTTAATTTTTTTTACCAAAAACGGATGCGGGCAAGCAAGTTGTACAACTATGCTAAATTTCAAGTTGATATCATTTACGAGTATAGTTGCTGAGAAAACCTCCTGTTATATACAGACAGACGGACAGACAGACAGACAACGAAGTCTCACCATAAGGGTTCCTTTTTACAATTTTGGTATGGAACTCTAATTACAATAAATAGAGAATATAATGTTGTGTAGAGCAGGTATTTCATTAATTCTGTTTGTGAGAAGAACGAACGATGTCATCCAGAAAGCCACAAAGAGCATTTTTAATTCATTTCCTTTGTAACCTGTCGTCGATAAAGCAGTAAAGCCGACTGGATTTTTATATGATTTGTATAGTAAGTTACTATTGGTTGAAACCTGTATAAAATTGCATTTTTTGAGTTGTTCCTTACTAACTTAACTTTATTCCAAATGTGACGAGTGTTCAAAAAGCATAAGCTTATATATCCAACAGAAGTTGCCTGAAAGAGATGGCTATTTAGCACAGCCAACATTTGTATACCTTATAATTTATAATTGTACAATGTTTATAGTGGACCGTATTTCTATTGTATTGTATCTAAATAGCTAAATAGCTTCAGTTATAAACATGTCTTTAATAAAGAAGATATTGTGGAGATGAAAACGCAGCAGGAAGGCAAGAGCCTGGTTCGAAAATGTTATGGTAAGTCTACTTGAGCGGTCCCAACGGAAGACCAGCGCTGGCATGACAGCCGGTACATGCTGAATTGGGACCGTTTCACAACAACTGTACAACTTTATGTATATTTCTATTTATTATTAGTTTTCTTGAGCGTTGCTGTGAATAAAATATATTTTCTAACTAGACTAAACTACTACATAAACACAAACTCACGCCTTTATTCCCAGAGTGTGGTAAGCAGAGCTACAGAATTACCAACAACTCTAAAACCTTTTTGATAATTCTGTAACCACATTTTGCACAATTAGGCAAAACTACTAAATAATACTTAACTTCTTTTAAATCCCAGTAAGAAACTTAACCTAAAATCAGGACTATCCAACAGCATAACATCAATCTAAAGCAAACTTAGAATACAATTCTAAGCTGTCATCATAAGCGGACTATGGTATTAGCTAAACGGAAAATCTGGATTATCCATTCAGCATGTCATTAAAACCAGCTCAGTTTAGTCATCTGCGTGACATCACAACCGGGCTGAATCGTGTAAACATAGCACGAACGAGTTCGGCAGCCCCGGGCGAGGCTCTAGCTATAATTACATTATCGTGGTCGCAGACTACCATTACGCGACAAACCGACGTTGCAGCTCACGTGGACTCTAAGCTGTGGCAAAACAGTCGAAAATCGAGATCGAGACTCCGTAACAATGTGGCGCGTTATACTTAAGTCGACGTGGCCGACTTTGCGCTAGCCATATTGATCATTCGACGTCACTTATTACAAGTTTCTTGTTCTTTGAAACTTTCGTGTGTTATTTTTGTGTTGGGTGATTGAGGCGCAGTTCACATTATTTGTTTTTATTGTAGTACATAACATCTTTGGGATGATGCCGCGAGGCCATTTTTAGGGTAACTTAACCAAAGGGTACCAAGTGGGACCCTATTACTAACTTCGCTGTCCATCCGTCTCTCCGTCTTTAATTTAAAGAGTTATCTTTTTAACTTTTACTTATAATTATTTCAAAACGGCGGATTAATTAACAAAAATAATGCGCTCTGTAGTTTTTTAGATTTAGTTTTATTTTTAATTTAAAAAATACAGTAGATTAAAACGTACTATACATGTTTTTAAATCGTCTGCACTTATAAAGGAGTGTGCAAGAGTTAATCCAGTGGAATTAGATGCAAAAGAGTATTTCTTTGTACTCGACTGCAATTTGTAAATAAAAACTCATTTGCTATCTGATATTTTTGTACATTTTGTGTTGTTGTTGTTAGTAAGTAACAAACTGAATTATATATTATTTGATTTTATAAATAAACGCGTATGAGTATGAGTATTTTTCAACATGAAATGACTTACAAAATTCTCAAATACCCGATATAGTTAAATACTTGTATACATAGCAAAGTCGTAATCGGAAAATTTAATAATCTCGCTAAGAACTTGATATCGCGTCAATAAAATTTGTAGCAATTTATCTTAAAGAATTCTGCCGACGTAGGGCAATATAATTTTATGAACCATTTAAAAGAGAGAGTCCGCAAAGCGGTCTAAATTTTGTAACCATAAAATACACTCCGGACACCGAACCGACTTGCAAACCGTTGGTATGGTTAAGATGGTATAATAATGGCGGCAAACCACTTTACAGCTGCTCCTAAGCTGTGGAATAATCTGATTCAGGATATAAAACCATTATTATTCGCCTGAAAATAAACGTTATTATTAAAAGTAACGTTCTTTTTTCAAAATGATTGACTTTTCGCTAGTTGTAGGATTCATTCAAAGGTACACGTGCCTCCCCCTTACCCATAAACGCGCAATATCTATTTAGTTATAGTGTGCCTAAAATTTGATCTGTCCTTATCAGATATTATGAGATTTGAATTTGGCAGAAAGGGAAAGCTAATACTTTAACTAAAATAGGTTTATTGTGCGTTTATGAATGAGGCTATTATTCTACATTGAATTTTCTCTTAATGAATTTGTATTCTATTCAACTCGGCCGCCATTACTGTAAAGTTATAAGACCTATCATAACATTGACAATATGATAGCAATATGTGTAAATACTATGTAGAATGGACTTGGCAGAAACGCGTGGAACTAGCTTAATTTGCATCTGTTCAATCCACAAAAGAAAATTCTCTTGCACCGAACAATAATTGTCCTCGCGTGTGATATCTATGGACTTAAATATTTCTGTAATAAGTCCAAAGCGATTGTCTTTAAATAGCTCGACATTGTCGAATACACTTTAACTGTAAAAAAAGAACTGGAGTGAAAGCCAATAATTGAAATTAGAATTTTATTAATGTATTATTATAGCAGTCCACACTTTTACTTGGGTACGCCTTACTTGTAGCAGAATGTGTCACTCTTTTATTTTGTTTTATTGTTTGTATGTCAATTAAAAAACATGACTTTATAATTAATGTAAAAAATAAAAGTGAAAAGAGATAACCAAGATCTATTGTAGAATTATAATTCTATATTTATAATTATAATTAGCTTGATTTAATATTGAATAAATTATTTCTGGGGGGACTAGTTTGTGAATTTCGAGGTTAAAGTAGAATGTTTCAATTAAAGTATTCAATTTGCAATTTGCTTTACCAAATTACATTTAAACAAATGGTTGTGTATTTTTATGTAATCGTCTTTTAACATTCTTTATTTTAATTTAAATAGCTAGAGGATAACCTATTGAATTAAATTTGGAAAAAAAAATGTGTTACCTAAAATCCGTCATTCTAATTTTTTATGTTACCTAGGACACTTCACGGACAAAAATCCAAGGATAACTTAATTTTAGAAATCCCTATAGCTATTTAGAATACGAGGTATAATAGGTAAGTATACGCACAAAAAACATAACCCTTATCGGTAGTCAGGTAAAAAAAGATCTGAATGTTATACTCACTAGACCTCCGTGAAACGTGATTTATTCAAATACACATATAAATTTATGAACCTCTGTTTGACAATAATGTTAGTTTATACTCGCATTACATATTTACATAATATTTCGAATGTAACCCTGAATTTGTTCAGTTCTCGTAATACAAAACGTGATAAATTATTTCACGAAGACGCTCAAAGTTGGTATTGGTACTATCAAATGTTATGTAAACGGAACCTTAGACTTCTTTTATTAACTTTCCTAATAAGTTTCGAACAGTTCTGGGCTGGGCCCGCTCAAGTATCAAGTTGAACTTTTACCTTCGACTCACTGTAGCCTATAATAACGTCAAGACTGTTCGGTCTATACGCAATTACTCATAGTTACGCCTATTAAAGCTAAATAAAAGTTTGTCATTGTTTCCATGTAATTATTATGGGGTTTTAATCTGTATAGTAAAGCTTCTAATACAAATTCCAATACAAGTGAGTGCTTTTTAACTTGATTACATGAGTAAAATTAAGCCCGATTCTACCTCAGCTGTTAAACAAATACGATATTATTTAACTAAATTTATCAAAAGATGTTTAATCATTAAACGACTGCTGTTATTTGCATGACGAGGTAAACATTTCCTTTTCTTGTCGAAACCGCATCCTCGATTTGTAAGAGCACTTGAAGCAACGACCGACCTAAAATTATTTAGCAAAGTCGACCACAGAGTGGCACGGGATGACAGCCCACTAATCCCTGAGGCTATGCATAATTCCAGCCGAAACATTAAGCGCTTCGGAGGATTAGCAACTGTTTATACATGAAGATTTTCCCGACTTTGTGTCATGTTATACGCTAACTTGACTAAAATTCTTGTTCCTCACACAACTTCTAAATTACTTCCTTCGTCGCTCCACCGGCGTACGTGCGCCGTGCGCGCAGAATCCCCGCCAGTTTTATTTTAATGACGCACCGCCGGAAACGATTTTGTATAATTCCTACAGCTACGAAATAATTTAGCGAATGAAATCGAAAAAGACGAAGCCAGTCAGGGATATAATGTGATATTTCGATTGACGAAATTTTCAATTTGCGTCGTTTCGGATTGAATGGAGTTCTTGTAAACATGTTTTAGTTCTGTCAGGGCTGTGAGTATGATGACGTAATCAGCTGAGCGGCGGGACGCGGTGCCTAGTGGGGCGTCTAATTCTGCGCTGGGATCCCCCGCCCCTCCCTCGGCCCCGTATCTGCCTCGAGGCAATGGATAACTTTACACCGGGTGCCATTTGGAGCCGATCTCTCACAGCGTGACTTATCGGTAACTTTAAGGGCGATATATCAAAGTAATCGGTTTAATTTCTCATCTCTCACTTGGGAGAGAACTTATGCTTATTCCTTGACTGATACCGTCGTGATTTGTAACGATATAAACTACCTTAGACCTGCTAATTTCAAACGAACTTTAGTTGGTGTGATCTTAATCAGGCGTAAATTAATTGGAATGCCAGTCGTAGTGTTTTTAACCAAATTGTGAACCTATCTAATTGTTAACCATCTGTATTTACTTTTCCCTTAACCCTTCTATTCATAGTTTTCTTTATACTACTGGTGCCAAGAAAAAGTTTTCCAAGCCAAAATTAATCTTTAAAATCCAGCCTGAGGATTTTTTTCTTAAAATCTAGGCAAGCTTCCTAAAACATTAACAAAAATCCCTGTTACTCACTCAACCACAATGCATTTATTTCTACCTCAGCCAACTCTTGTAAATTGAATTAAATATAAAAGTGTATGTAATTTCAAATTTATTAATTATTCAATCCAAAAGTACTTAAATACATACAAATTATATGTTTTTGACTTATCATCCAAATTTTTTAAAATACTTACAAAAAGTGTTTTATTTCAAAATAAATATTTCGACCGTAGCGCGTATTATCGGAATGTATTAAAGCAGCACTAAGTGACGTATGGGCCTTTGACAATTTAGCAGCAAGCGTAGCATACTAGCACATTCCACGTTCGGCTCTACACAGGCGTAGCGGCACGGCGTAGCGTCGTACAGCCGTAGCATACTTTGTCGCTTGATTGGATATTCCATAGCACTTACGATGCTACAGTGCCTACAGTGTCACGGTAAGTACACATCAGGGGTTCTCTCTTGGTAAATTGCTTTTGACGTGTTATCGTATTGTCAACGTTACGATATCTTTTTCTACTTGATAGTTATAGCGGCCGAGTTAAAAACAATAATATATTGTGTCCGTCTTTATATTGCTTTTTTAATATACGTTTTCTTATTTATTCCTGTGTTACACAATACACAAAGGGCGGACTACGATAATAATTATCAGAAAGGATTTGAGTTATTTACTACAAGTAAAGATCGTTTACAAAAGCACCACAGAGTCTCTATTCTCCCTCTCTATGAAACTATTTAACTTCTGTAGAATACCGCAAAAAAAACTGTTTCGTTTCCTGAAGTTGTTTTAAATAATATAATGTAAAATTAAAATAATTATGACAAATTATATTTAATTTTACGAGCAGAAATTAGCTTATAATGGCGATCAAAATCAATCTTCAATCATAACTTTAGGACATTATAAAAGAAACGATAGATTGTTTCTTTAGGTCTCCAGGTCGTTATTTCGTGTCTCATTAGCATAACAAAGACTTTTAGAACCTACTTCTAATAAAACATAGAGTAACTCTATAGGTTTACCTATTGACGAGCACCATATCATAGCCAATTAGACCGTTTGGGTAAAGTAAATGTTGCTTCCCTGTCTCAATTTATATCGCTCAATATTAATGTCTATGTAAATGATCCCCTTTACGTTTACATAAAAATTATACTCGGGATTCGGTAGATCATTTTTATCGGGTAAATCGAGGTCAGCCCGGGTTGGAAAGCTCCGCCCTAGCTTTCGCCCGGCATTTTTTTAGCTTTAAGTTAGCTTTTTGAGTCGGAAATTTGACAATTTATCATTGCTCGACTGTTATCTTTGGCGCTTCATTAAGACACTTGTTTTTATTTGGACAGTTTAATGTAATCGTAGGAATATAAATATAACGTTCTGGTATCTGTGTCATTAATCAATTTTGGGCATTTTTATTATCAAATGAATTTATCACAAAGCGTTTAACTGTTGGGTATCGCACAGCTTGTTTTGTGGTTATTTGATTCCATACTAACTTAAATATTTATCAAATAAGTACATTAAAATAACAAATTTTTATTAAATATTTGAAAAAAATATTTTTTTTAGCGACAACCTATTTCAGCAAATATTTTCACTTAGTTTAAAAAAAACTTCTTTTTACTTAATATTTTAGACATAAGTGTAAGTCCCCAAATTGAACACTTGTAAAACACAAAATAAGTGCGGTTTTATCCAAAATCAACAACGTGCATTAAAATTTTCGGATTGATTAATGCTTTTATTAGGGCAGCAAATTGTTGATACTTACTTATAATAACACTGTGGATGTAATGGCGCGATAACCTGGAGATTGTCCGGGAACTCAACCGTTTCTCACTCTAAGCCTCATACGAATATGGCCGAAAATTATTACTTAAGTTTCGAAGTTGATTGCGCTACACCACTACTTTTACAATTTTGTACCACGAAATAGTAGAAAACGGAAACATTATAGCAAAGTTATTGTTCTTGGTGGGTTACGGGGCTTCGTAATATTACATTTCAAATGTATAATAAACGTTAGAAAATATGAAGGTTAAAGTTTTGATTAAATAGTTTCTGTATTAATTACTTTCTAGCCATCGCTGATTAAAAACGGGGCTTCAACAATTTCAACATACATTTACTTAAATGTTATTGTAATAAAATAACATTTTGACTTCAGACGAAAAGCGTCTTTTCTAGAATATGAATAACAATATTAAAAAGCAATTACCGCTATCTGTCGTTTCTTTTTCTTATTTTTATGTTATATTTATGTGTGATATTGTTTTTTTTTCTTTTTTTCTTTCTTCAAAATCAAAACTCTTATGTGACTGACTGACTGGCAGGCAGACAACGCACAGCCTAAGCCACTACGAGGTATCCTATGGGTGAACTTGGTGGTTTTTTACCCTTCATTGTTCAAATTGCACTGTGATTTTTTGTCAGACCAAGAGTTAAGTAAAATTCTGTCTTTTAATTACTGTATTATTTTTGTTTCACTGACAATTTGTTCGCAAATATATTGAAACGCAGTTCATACCCGTCTTCAGTTGTTTCAATACATACCAACCCCTGTCCCTACCATAAATGTTTTATATAATGTTTTTTCTTTCTTTCTTTCCTACATGGTGATCCTGCCAAGATATCGTGTCCCTACAGTATTAAGATATTGAACGTACCCACAATTTAAGCAAAAAAATACCGCCTGCATAAGATAAGGTACCTCTCAGCTTAAAGATAATGCGTTTTATAACTTTCTATAAAATATGCTCAAACTTGGACGAAGTATCTAAATCCAACCAAAAATAAAGTGTTACTTTTAATCTGGCAATTAGGAGCGGCTAAAAAGATAAACATAATTTGGTAAGCTTGCTCTAATATTTATAAACCTCACAAATAGAGTTGATTCGAAATTCCTAGAATTACTTTAATATGAGCGAACACTATCGAAACTAGCCGCGTTACTTATTTCGCTAGGTAAATATTAACAAGAAGTTTTTAGAGTTGTTGGTAGTCCTGTAACACTGCCTACCCCACTCTGGGAATGAAGGCGTAAAGGTAGGTATGTGGTATGTGTAAATATTAACTATCGGAGAAATTCTGGTTTTCAATTCGTCGGAAATATAGAATCATTTTTTTCTAAAAATACAAGTATAATATGTACGTATATGTCACGGTTGTGGAGTACTCATATTACTCTTATCTTGGCAAAAATAAAAAATGTCATGGAATCAAGCCTCTTCGGATTTTAAACCAGCAAAAAAAAACCAAAACTGATCTAAAAAGCGAATGTTATGGTATGTATCTTAAAATACACATTGTCAAAGAAAGGGTTACAGGCTTTTTGCTCAAGAATACGCGGACCTCAAAATTACACCAAAATCAACCAAAACCAAAATAATCTGCTTTATTCTACCTTTGAAACCACATAACGTTAAAATAAGCATTGTTTTCAATATCGTTATGAGCGTAAAATTTAACTTATTTGGGTATAATTAAAACCGTGGAAGCTATGTATTGTGATCATGACAGTATCCAATATTGTGCCACCCACCTGCGCCCGCTCTGTTCGGGCTTAATATTAATAGCTGGATATTATTTTGGTTGACGACAAGTTTAGCCTATTCAGTAGCATAGGAAGCTGGAGGTACTGAGTTCAATCCCTGGTAAGGGCAATTGGATAATTATTCGTGTGATAAGCACAAATTTTGAACACTCTCAAATGTATGCTAACTAATACTATAAAAACCGGTTAAGTGCAAGTCGGACTCGCGCGTCCAGGGTTCCGTACCGCCGCATAGTGGGTATTATTATGTTTCGATTTGAATTCAATTCCAAATCGAATCAGCGCGAGCCTAACTCACATTTGACTATGTAGTACCTAGGTATTTGTTGTTTCTTTTCAGAGTTTGTAATATAATCATACCAAAATTGACGCTTGTAAGTTGTACCGTTTTAATAATACAACAAAAATAAAAATATGTAAAAAAAAACCGTTTCTTGTATAGGCACCCCCTTAATAATTTCACTTTCTAAAAAAAAAAACAGTCGTAATAAAACATATTCTGAAAAAAAAAACCCCGCTATCTATTACGGTTCCAAAGGTAAAGCTCTTTAAAGTTAGGATGGGCGGACGGACGGACGGACAGATGGACGGATGGACGGACGGACGGACGGACAGACAGCGCAGGCATATTAATATTATTCTTAACTGCGTACTTAATCGCGTAATAAAACACATTTCCCTCAACTGACTGTAGTAAAGGGCGATCGTCTGCATGTATCACGTGCGTGTTTTCGACCTACGGGCTTTTGATCATGTTTTGTTTACTCGAATTGTCAATATACCGAGACACTTTACAATATCCGACGATTTATCCGAACATACTTTCTCACTTGCACTTACCTTCCGATGACTACATTCGAAGTACCTTAATTTTTTCAAGAATTAGAATTAAATGACCGTTATTTTGCACACGATTTCACGATTCAACGAAGTCAAAATTAGACGTTGATACATCATAGACGCTTATATAAGTACTATTATCTACACTAGTAAAGGAAACGTCTACAAATTTAACCGTTAATATTCTAAAGGTAAAAAAAAAAACGAAATATAATAATACGAAACATACGAAAGTACGAAGTATATAAGCCTAAACCTCCTTCTTTCGGCTTTGTTTTTTTACGTGTGTAGCTGAATGCTATTTAGAACTACATAGGTATAACACCTTCGTAAAAAAAATATTAACTTTTAATGTGATTTAAAGAAGCCATACTATATAACTTACCTCCTCTAACTTCGCAGACCAGCACAAGCTCGTTGCCCTCCTCTAGCGGGCCGACGACGCCCGACACGTCTCGCCCCGACTTGTCGTACAGGATCAGCTGGTGGGGGGGCACTGTAAATAAACAATGACATCAGCTTCCATAGGTACTTAATACAATAGTGTACATACAAATATTCTTTATTGAACACAAAAAACAAAACACGAAACAGTACATTTTAAAACACAACAGGCGGTCTTAAAACTCAATAGCAATCTCTTCCAAATAGCCTTGATTAATCAAGTCAACAAGTTAGTAACTGGATGGTTACTAGGAAACACAAAATTTTAAATTTTGAATTCCCATCGCTTTTGCTCGTGTTTCGTAACTAAATTGAAAGAAAGAGATAAATATTACGTAACTTCTTACTTCTTTTGCGCTTCGTCTAAACGAAGGCAAAGTCAGTGGCCAATAATGGCCACTGGCCATAGACAAGATATTTAACGCTAACGTAAACTATCGTCGAAAACGGTAACTGACATAGGTGCTAGACGCGACTGTCTGACAGCTTAATGCCCGGTTCCTATATTCAAGAAACGAATCGTTTTCCTTACGTCTCGTTAAAATTTGACATTTGCTACGTACAAAATGTGTCAAATTTTAACGAGACGTAAGGAAAACGATTCGTTTCTTGAATATAGGAACCGGGCATAAGTCAATCTTATACATTAATCGATAACAATAACGTTCTCACGTTTACGTTAACGTTTAGGGCCACGGATAAAATAATATTTCTAAAGTTTTATAATTAATAATTGCAATCTAAATGAATAGTGATTCAAAGTGGAATTTCACTTCTTTTTAGACAGGTACAATTGCACGCACGTGCTACTTTTAAGGGTAATTTATAGCCGGCAACAATAGCCGTCATGAATGATTTGACAATAATGTTGACAGGCAATTATTATTGAAAAAAATGGCCCTGTAAGCTCCTTAAGATTACACATTTTTATCTCGGCATCATAATTTCATATAAGTAACCAGAGGGCTTATTGTCTAACTTATTTTGAATATCGAAGGCTTGTCTGCATACAAAATGAAAACAATTGTTCCACTTTGAAGCCGGTTGCGATTGCGAGTGTGTTAGACAATAAGCCCCCTGCTTTCTATGTCAAAAATATAACAAGCTCTATTACTCTTCTGGACCGGGTGTACAAACAATCACGTTAAAATAAAAAAGGCTGTGTGTTGTTCACAGGCCACCAATTACGGCGCATTCCAAGATGAAGCTTCATTCGAGACGAAATGGCAACTGCACATACTTTATCTCGACCGGCACGAGTCGGCAGCCAGGCCATCTGTTTGTCAAGTTGGCTTAAGTCACTACTTCAACCAACCATTCGAAAATAACTCATGCCAAGAATTAACTGTTCTTTCAAGGAAACCTCGTGACAAATATAACAAGAAATATTTTCACTAATTTTATAAACTCAAAAGTAAGTTCAAATGAAAAATTTAGCTCATTGTAAAATTTTACTCTGAGTTTTAAAACTAGGTTTCTGGGGATGGACAGTTTTCCACGCAGAAAGTGCTAACAATAAGTGTGTTTCAATTTCATGAGATAAGCGCATGATTCCTAACCATGACCGCGTAGCGCGGACCCTAATATAAAACCGCATGTCCTTCCCCGGAATCCAAAAGGAGCCCCAGGGGACAAAGGCCCGCGAACTATTTAATTTCTTCCGGGAGATAGAAATGGATCCAAACACTCTAATATTTGTGGCTTTACCAATAACAATTGGGCCGGGAACTTTTATCCAGATCGCGGTCCCTCTGTTTTTTTGTAACAAAGCTAGGAACCCTGCTCAAAGGGATGACGTTACGGCCGCCTATTGTTGCCCCGTGAGTTGCATTATTCAATTGCCTGTAGGTCTACACGTTAGTTATATTGTAGGGGGATCGCGGTATGTGTAGTACAAAGCGTTTACAAGTGATAGGAGACCCGCTATAAACGCCACTTGTCCCGCAAAGTGGGGGCGGGAGGGTTTCCGTCGCCACTCTCGCGCTCTCCCTGTTTATTCAATGACAATGTTCTATTAACGTTTGCATAATGAGCGCTGTGTCCTTTTGTAACATATAGCGCCGTTAGTGTTAGTGCGGCTGTCCGTTCCGAGCTCGAATGCGACGACACATATGATTATATGATTGTTTCCGGGGCCAATGTTTGACTTTGTCTTAAGTTAAGGCACAGATAGACCTTAGCAACTTGTTACAGAACATAATTATGTTTCACTGTTTTTAGGATTCCGAACTATTTTTATTTAAGTGTAAATACTTTAATATGAATTTCACGCGGTCGCACAAACGCTTAAGTAAATTTTTGTTTAAGAGAACATCTTCCAAAAAATGACGACTTTTACATAATTGACTTATACATTTACTGATTGGAAGTAATTGTTGGCAAACTGGGTGCGGCACCTTACAAATCATGAAATCTAATGTACATCATCATCATTATCACCACCATGACCATCATCATCATCATAATCATCATTATCATCATCATCATCATCATCATCATCATCGTCATCATCATCATCATCATCATCATCATCATCATCACCATCATCATCATCATCATCATCATCATCATCATCATCATAATCATTATCATCAGCCAATGATCGTCCACTGCAGGGCATAAGCATCGCCCAATTTGCACCAGCTGGCACTATCCGAAGTCAGCCCGCGTTACGCACGCCTTGATGTAACTTTTTTAACGAACAGCACGACGACGACTTTAATTAATTCAGAAACCAGTATATTTCGTTCATTTTCGATTATTTAACAAATGATGCCAAGTATGAATGAATGTTTAAACATGCTTATAAATACTGTTAATTAATTATCCTACAAACAACAAAAGTTCGCTAGGAATCCAACCACAAACCAAATTACCAGTTTCAGCCCTTTCGACTATCGGTGGCGAAAGTAGGTCCGATAGCCCGAAATGGCCCGGTCGGACCGCGTCCGGACTAGTTAGTAGTCATTACATGGGCAGCTATTCGCCAACTTCGTCCACAGCCGAATCAAAGGCTGGAATAGAATCCAATTTAAAGGGTATTTCATAGGCGACAAGCGCAATTAACCACCACCGCGGAGATATGACACTGCCGTTGACTCGTCCGAGCCAATTTGTGTATTCAATTATTTCATTAGCGGTCGGCCGTTTGTTGTTTGATTGAAGTACTTGTTGTTTGATTTTAGGTAATTATTTTAATTACGGTTCTTTGAAAATAAACTGTAGAGTCTATTTAAATGGACTCTACTTTATTAAAAAATCATCACACAGGTAAGTTCTGTGTATAAAACTTCAGACTACTTTACTAGATAAACTATTTATTTCCATTATTACGAGTATATTATTTAATTGTCAATATTGTGTTCGGGTAAGTGTAGCAAAATTAATTTATGTGATTCCAATGACTGGTTCAAACTTAATTAAATAATCCTTACTATAAACGTGTTTTAAAAGGGCGACAGTTTTACGAGTATAAAGTCTTACTAATTTTATTTATAAATGCGAAAGTGTGTCGTTTGTTTGTCCTTCTTGACCGTTTGACGTGAAATTCGGTACAAACATACTTTATAGCCAGGAGACGGCCTAAGGAATTTTGACAACCTCAATGCTATCGTACTTTTACCGGTCCACTCACTTTGTCCGAATTGATTTTAATTTAAGATTAAGGTGAGAAAACTCATCTCTGTTGTAATATTAATGTAAAATGTAACCTGTTTGTTTTCCTTAATAAATAAATAAATAAATAAAACACGTTTCACTTAGTAAGAACCGATTAATCTAATAAACTATTTAGAGTTTAAATTCGTTATAATCTTAAATAACTCACTTTTAAAATAACTTACTAGACGATTAAAGGTTAATTTGTTATTAAATACCCATGGAATTGGCATCACCTTGTGATTCTCAATATAAATATTTATTTTACTCAACTACAAAATAATGAATTAAGGTTAAACAGTCATTAAATTGTTTTAATGAAATACAAGTTTAAAGATCACACCGCGAGCTAAAACAATAATTAAACCTTCAAAATCACCACAGTAATTTTTACTAAGTAAATAACCAAGTGTGCAAATGCCAGGATAAAATGCACACGCACACAGACTGCCACTCGTAAGACTGATCCGCCGTCATCAACTTTTTCATTACGTATCGCTGTCAGCGCCGAGCCAATCATACACTCGAATTGGCAATAACATTCGTGAAAGTACGTCTATTCACTAAAACGCTCTCGGCTGTCTGTATCTCTCACACTCTTTTGCTTCTGACCATTTTCATTTGAAAGAGAAAGACCCAGGAAGACCACGGAATAAGTTCGCCTTTGTACAGTCAAGGACTTTAATTGTTATGCCACTATGGAACCCTGTCGCATAACGTTAATCATTAATTTTGGCGTAATTTATTTCATGTGGTTCGACGCTGTCGTTATGACAGGGTTCCAAAGTGGCATAATAATTAAAGTCCTTGACTGTACATTGCTTTTTATCTTCATTTTATTGTTATGGTTTTTCTTTTGTGCAATAAATTGTGTACAAACATACATACAAACCAGTTATAGTTCTCAGTAAAAAAGTGATAATTTACTAAATAAACAATAATTTCAGTTTTCTTATTTCAGATATCTGTTAACCTAAATTTATAAACGTCAAACTCGATTATAGTTTCACAAGAATGGAGTTTAAGGTTTATAAATTAACCCCCTTATTCATCAACGCACTATAAACCTATTTTAGTTAAAGTCTGCTTTGTCACTTGTCAGATGCAATGACAGAAGGCGTATTCTAAGCATATTTAAGCTATGGTGTGTTTATGAATAAGAGCGTAAGGTTTACAGATTTTTAAAATTAGAGAACACTGATCCATATTGGTCCCACTATGTATTTAATTAACTATAGTCACTTACACGTTCTCAAGACCAAAACGTGCATGTAAACTAACTGAGCCAACGCGGTGCTCCGAAATGTAGGTACTAGAGAACTGCATACAGAACTAGGAGCATAAAATATAGCTAATAAATTTAAACAACCAGCCACAAGGCGAACTTTGTTGTGAACTCCTACTAGAATTCCGTGCACTCCTGTTCAGTCACCCGTACAAACTAGGAAGTCAAACCTTCACAAAACACATGGAAATATATTGATAAAATTTTGGGTATTCAATGAAGTTCATAATTTCAAGTGTTTAGCAATAAAAGCTCTATAGCGTCAAATAACTTTGATTTGTACAATAACCTCAATCCTAAAGTTTAACATTCAAAATACAGAAATTCCCGCAGCGGCAAATGTTACAATTCCAATTCATGCTTTTAGGTTTTCTAAATCAAATCAGCAGTTTTACGACGTCCCTGAACAGATTCGGTTGAAACGTACGCAACACATAAAACCGTGACACATAGGTGACACGATACACTAGGATACAGTAAACCGTACCGCTCAATCGTTCTCTAACGCACACTTACCCGTTTGATGTGACTATAAATCGCATAGCTCAGACTACAGTTAAAATTATGCCTCCTGCATAATGCATTAACTGTAACACGGTAGGGGTTGTAAAATACTTGATGGAGCGAGCCCCAGTTGGGGACTACTCTGACAATTTGTACACAATTTGCCAAAGTTTATTGCAAGATCGCTTTTATGCCCAATCGCTTATGAGTTTAAACTCATTTGACGTATCTGGACGGTGCCCGGTTTTATAAGTTGTCTGGTTACTAAGAGGGAGCAAGTCCGAAAATGCCATACTTGAGATATGAGAATCTTCTTACAGTACAACCAGCATAGCTTAAAAGTGGTCTGTAGGAAACCTCTGAAGAGATAAGTTCGCCTTTGTACGTCCTTATATTCTGTTTACTTTGTATTTGCATTTGTTTTATTTCTTTTTGCACAGTAGGATGCTTACGTAAATACTCGTACAAACGTATCATGTGAACCTTTGGGCTTATGTAGCAATTACATTGCTGTCGTTATAACAGTTCTTATTCACTTGACAGCAGCTGTCATAACATAAACTATATGTCTACGATTGAAGTAAGATGGGCTAAGCCAAAGTTGAAAAATAATCTCCTGCCAATTCTTGAGGCCACTTTATTATTAGCCATTATAGAGCGTGTTGATGGTCAAGTAGTGGCTTGAGCTCATGATTGCGAGGTGCCGAATTTGATCTTCAGTGGCCGCCGTGTATCAATGCATTTTATTAAGTCACTGCCGGAATACTGTACTAATGGCCGATTTTACCGTGAGGAAAAAAAAGGAAATCTCTCTCATTCTGCTAATAATAGATCTTGCAGGGTGGACGTGTAACGCATGATGTGGTTAAAACAAGATAATTCCACGTAACCGTAAATTAATACACAAAAAAGGCAAATAGTAAGATAATGGAGAATATTGTGTATTTATTAACAGTTTTACTCAAATAACCTTAAGTACCTATATTCGTGGTTGCAAAAGGAAGATTTTGAAAGTTTTTTAATTATACTATAAAATGTTGGCTATCTATCTTTAGCATTTAAATAGGCTAATGCTATTACAAAACGAAATAATAGTTCATGAAATCTTCATAAAATTATGGGGATGAACAATGGGCCGTCAAGTCAAGGGAAAAAAAATGCATCAAAATTACTAAGTAGCTTTCTGCGACAGGGTCCTATTTTGGCTCAACAATTAAAATAATTGACACTACCTACTAAATGTAGAATACTGTAATACCCATCAATACGTATAATTATATATAAGAACAAAAATCTAAAATAGATCAATGTGTCTATCATGTCTTTACTGTCTATAAGATCTCAAATACGTCTAGTATTGTTTTGGTCTAGTAGTAACGTTTACGACTAAACGAAACGACATATTGTAAAGGACTACAACTACGCATTTCAAACGGCATTTCACGACTACGCCGCGTTGTTCTGCTGCAGTATAGTTTCACCAAAGTGCGGTTTTACCCTAAGAGAAATGCAAAACGACATGATGCAGTAGTGATGTGTTTTTTACTTGTTGCAATTTTTTACGACGTCATGAAAAAGGACTAGACGGCTCTTTTACTTTCTACAAAACTGCCTTGCTTTTATATTATAAATCATAATGTTGCCATTACCTACGTAGAAGTTTTTATTCACTTGAACAGGGGCCCTATTCTACATTATCTTTACCCCTATTGTTTTCGTACTGTCAACGTTACGGTAGCTCTTATTAACTTGACAGTAATGGAGGGTTTGGGTCTTATTCTACTTTGTATTGATATCGTATTGTTTTCAACTAGGCTGTCATTACTGTGAAGGACATAAGAGCTAACATAATGTTGATAAGTACCATAACATGTCAAAAGCAATTAGGTTTAGCTCGAGTAGAATACAGAACCTGAGTTAATAACAATACGATGACGATTGTAAAAACAATGTTTCGAAATAGATTCGAGTTTAACGTTTATTTTAGGTTGGCCTATATTTGAAATAAAAAAATGTATGAGGTGTCATTCTTGTACAAACGGCTTCTTGTCGTAGTCGTTTGAGCTGGCAAAGTCATACGATATCCGAAAACAAGCGTTAAACGCGCGTTAGCATGTGTACGGCCTGAATAAAATGTATGTAGTTGTAAACGCGCGTTATCAAAACGCGCGTTGAGCGCTTGTCATGTACATGGTCTAAAAGTTAGCTAATTGGGAATGCACGCCCAAACATGACGTTTGTACACTCTGACGGGACAAGTTAAACTCACTGGTTAATGATTCGTCCATCGCGTTATAAAGTCAAGAGAATCGTCGACATAATCCAAATTGTCCCCAGAAGGTACCTACTCATATTATATTACAGCGCTCTACCATTGCTATAAAAATCGACTCACTGTTGAATTGAAAAGGGATTCATTTCTGCTTTTATTAAAAAGCGTCATACATGAGTTAAGTCATGTGAAATTCAGCGTATCACAAATAAAGTTTCACAAAGGCATTGTAATCTCAAAGCGTCGCTTTAAATTCAGAATCGAGTATACGAACGTTTTACGTGTACATCGACGAGTTCATTTCTTATAAGTAAAATCGATACCCGCTCAGCTGCTAGCCGCCAACTTGTTTCATTAAATTCAAATTTCGTGTTGTACTTATTAATTCAGGCGAGCGTTTTCTGCGCACGTTGAGACTCGGCAGCTGGTTTTTATATTCTTGTCGTCCCCGCGCGGCGGACGGAAGTTTTAAAGAATTCCGAAGCTGTCGGAAAGGGTTTCGCGATATGAGATTGTGATAATTGACAAGTTATATTGTGTGACGATCGTTTGCACCGGCTTCGTGACGTTAACAGTGAAGGTCTTTATTCCTTTCTGTTTTCGAAATTATTTTGCGTTTTTTAGGTTATGTCGTCTTTACTTTTGATTGAATAAGAGCTACCACAATTTTGACAATATGATGGGCATAGTTATGGCTTAAAATGAAAAAGAATGAAGGCACTTATTTATAGTAAATAACGTTTATAAGTAGCTGTATTAATAAATTAAGTAAACGACACACACTAATATTTAATCGCGGATGATTTTTAAGTTAAAGAGACTTACTTGCCTCTTGCATTAAATATTCATACTGAAATAATATGTCAAATAACATTTTAAAGGTAACGAAAATATAAAAAGAAATGTATTAATTGCCAACTCAAACTCGTACAAACCGCGTCTTGTTTTGAAAACGTCTCAGAGTGAAGCCGTGGAGACTAGCACCAACAGTCTTAGCGCAAAATTTATTCATAAGCGGAATGTTATTACGAGCTACACGAAGTTAATGGAGAAGCATAGTAGGTGCCAGTGACATAGTCATATCGTTACATAAAAGCAAAGTTGAGTGCTAAACCGATTATATTACAACAATTAAGTTTCGCAAGTTCATGTTTAGACATTCACCTAAAGTTTCCTAAATAATCACATTTCTGGGAGCTGAAACTTGCGCCGCCTGTATGGGACGCTCCTAAACTCTCATAATAAAGGAAACAGATACTTTGCTCTGTTATCTATGCTTCAGATGACACATTCATTTAGGGATTAATATTAGGAAGGGGTGTTCAAACGTATTCTATTATATTAATAATCAATTAAGCGTCATACGAATGTTTCATTATAGAGGTATTATATTATGCACTCAAATTCATACTCGTAGGTCATCTGAAGGTAGGGCCAGGGGTAAATGGAATGCCTCTATTGAATTAGTCATTTCACCGGCTGCACCCTCACCCTCGCAGCGGAAGACACCAACGCGACTGTTGCTTGGCAGGTACACATTTTATGATTGTTTCTAAAAACAATTTAATTTATTAATTTTTTCGTAGTTCTACAAACACCCGCAAAAAAAAAACAACGTTTCATAAAATAATCAAAAGTTATTGAGTAAAAACTCTAGTAGATGTGAAACTTCTTGAGTCTGACGAAAAGGTTCCAAAAACAGTAGGAATCAAGGTGACTCTAATACAGTTTAAATAAGTAAACAACGTAATAAAGCACGACAATAAATACCTCCACGCATTCAAGGAGGGAGCGTAGCGTTCATCATTCATTCGCCGTGAGCCACGATCGAGATAACCGTCAAGCTCCGCTGAAAGTAGGTGGCATGCATGCACAATGGCCCATTTTGCGTACCAAAGCTCAGGCGTTCCGCACATTTCCCTTCGACTATCCGAAGTATGCCTGAAGAATTATACTTCACTCGGGAGCCTCACACAAACATTTCAGAACGTATAACTTCCGGGACCGACGAAACATGTTTAATTTAACGTTCATTCACTGAATTTAATCAAAATAATTCAACGCTTCCGTCTTCAATGGCCGCAAAAAATCAATATTTCCTTCATACGATCATTGATCAAACAAGCGAGCAAACTTGTTCAAGTAAGTTACGCACGGAATAGCTGACTCATAAAGAGGTTGGCTTGTTTAAGCAGTATGATGTATAAGTTTGTTGTAGGATTCCTTGGCGCGGCGTCGACGCCGTGACTTACGATCACGCCTGCAGCCCCCACTTAACCGTTACATATTGCTTCGCTTAACTCAAAACCCGGCCGAGAAAGAATTACGTACGGAAGTACGCTGCAGGCCGCGGATGTTCGTACGCCAACACAGATACATTACACGCCGAGCTGTATAAATTGCACCGCTTGCTAAACGGCAAATAATAAAGTGAACTTGCATAAAAACAAATAGGTTTTCTGCCGATTCGTGAAGGAGAGAAACGATTGCGGTGTGCCCGGCCTGGCTGGCTATGCAATGGGATAAAACATTTAACATTTATTTTATCAGTAATTATTATGTTACTCGTACTAGTTACTAAAAATCACTGCAATATTCAGTATCGATTGTTCAACAACGCTGTCATTTAATTTACATAATAGTTTTAAAACATATAAGGTGAATAAATGTTTACTTAATGTGTTTACAGTGTCATAATCTCCGCATGATAATATTGAATCTTAATAGGTTTTAACTTTATTAATATTATTATGGAGCAGTTCAGCGCGCATCTTTGTTGGAATAGTGCTCTTGGAACGATGAGTAGATACTGCTGCAACACAGTTCGGTATTCATTGTTTTGCTAAGCTCTACACTTTGTTAATTAATTATTCATCAATATCAAAAAATGGAACAATGAGTTATATAGGTATCTCAGATATTTGTATTAAAATGCCATTAGGTAATAGAAGAACATTACTTATCAGTAAACGTGTTGCTTTTAGGATTTAAACAAGACTCAACGTCTTTATATTTTTGTCCCATAATGTTCTATTAATGTATGTAGATGTCTTACTGCTATTTAAGCTAGTAAATAAAAATACAATTTAATGTTATGTTATGACACAGAATGCACAGGGTGACTTCAGATTGGTAATACAAAACACTTCATTGTGGCTCAGTTAATGACGATGAAATTAACTCAGTTGTTAAAATTAGCTTTCTTTAATTATTGTTAATTTTCTAATAATACTAATAATTAAAGTCCTTAAGTGTGGTTACCCTTCATTTAATACCTTAAGGCTTGTTTACACTTTGTGAAGTAGCAAGTGCAGGTTAAAAGTACAGGTATAAATTGATTAGTAAAATTAACATGTAAGGCCCTGTTTACACTTTGTTAAGTGCAAGTATGAAGTTCATACTTTCGCTGTTAAGTGGCAAGTAGCAAATGTATGAAATTCACACTTGCAATTAACAAATTATAAACGGGGCTTTTAAGTGACAAGTGCGAGTGCAATGTGCGTGTGCGAAATAAAGTGAATAGACGCTCGGTCTATTTCTGCCTGTTAAGTAGTTACCCCCGCATACCCGTGTACTCCCCGCACTTGCTGTACGTCCTAACTAAACACTGTGTAAACAGTATCTGCTTGTTGAGTGAATAGTACGAACGAATTCTGAATAAATTCTTCTGCTGATCCATTTTCTTTGCCATAACCTTTAAGGTTTCTCGATTTCAACTAACACCTCGTTTTCGATTTTTGAAGCGATGACTGCGACTAACCTTTTATAAAAAAAACCTGATACTAATCGTTGTTCGTCCTCCATCTTGTTCCACACTTTGCACCTGCACAAAGTACAGCTAAGCAATGTGTTACCGATTTCTTGACACTTAACACTTATCATCGTAAAATATCACGTATCATTGTTATCACTTCTCACCTGCACTTGCTACTTCACGAAGTGTAAACAAGCCTTAACTGTCATAGCTGTCACTCGACGTAATCAATCTAATTTAAACATACTTGTATGGTAACCGCATTAAGCCGAAAAGAATAGAATAAATCAAAACTTGGTTTTTTTTTTACTTTTAATTAAATTAGCATCATGAGACTTAGGAGAGGGGTACAATTTAGGGAAGATGTGTGTACATTGATTTTGTATTACCAATTTGAACTCACCCTGTATACACACTGTTAGTTTAGTTGAGTTAATCACACTGCACCTCAAGTAAGTATAAGAGCCCGTTTACAATTTAAAATTCCACGATAAACACATGTAGATACGAGGTGCAATAAATTCTCAGCCAGCCGGCCGCGCCGCGCCGGGGCCCCGCCTAGAGTTTGGAACTGAGGTTAGCCAGCGATTATTCGTATTATGGTGGTAGTTAATAGTTATTGTTGACGACATCTTGATATTTGGATGCTTCAAAAAAGGGGTGTGATTATTTTGTTTGTATCCATACTAACGTTATAAATGCGAAATGTTTCTTTGTTATAATTTCAGAGCTACGCCACGCAACGTAATTTAATGAAATTTTGTTTTATATTTTATGACGGAAAGTTTGGCGGAGTTGTAAGGAACAGCTAGTTATAGTTTATATATAATAATAGACATTTGCATTTCAAAATCTTAAGACTACAATCTGAAGACTGCAAATCCGTTGTCAACGTTAACGACTGAGATATAATGCTTCTATGCTAATAAGTAATAACTGATATGCGATGCTGGAAGAGATCCCTTAAAGGGATAAGTTCGCCTTTGTACATCCTTGTAATATTTTTGACTATTTTAAAATTGTTATCTCTTTTGTTGGTAAATACAATAAAGTGTTTACATACATACATACATACTTCACCGGATGTCTTATCCCTAAACCGAAACACATCACGAACACTGCTGTTTGGCGGTAGGTTAAAGGTTAAGATGGTGGTAGCGATCAGGACGGACCACCACGATTTACATTCATCATCATCTCCTTCTTCATCGTAATCAGCATGTCTACCATAGGCCATAAGTAATGCCTTAAGTTATTACTTAAAACACTATAACCAATTAAAACTATTGAAATACAAAATCTTACGGGCTTAACAGCAAAAAGGTATTCCATTCTAAAATTCAAATATAACTGCTAAAATTCAAATATAACTGGGTTTCTGGAGGATTGAATAAACTGAGGTTATTATTCTAAAATTCTTAGGGTAATATTTTCAAAAAATTCTACATTTAAATTAACTGCCTTCTAGAAATATAGAGTTCTTAAGGCAAGTCTCCAAATGTCTATATTTACGTATGTACCTATACCTATTTCTGTAGCTATTATTATAAAGATAAGAAACGAACCGGAAAGAAACGAGGGGTTCAAACATCCTCACGGAAAGTCAAGTGTTGTTGACGATCCTGCCGACTATTTTAAGAAACGGGAAGATACGCTGCCCAAGTAATAGAACTTTGGACGGTTGACAAAACATACAACAAGAAAAATGGCAATAAGATTCGTGAATCAGTGCGTCTAATCAAGAAAAGTCCAAACTATATTAAAGCGAAAAATTTCGTCGGTCTTAGGCAGGATTCGAACCTACATCTCCTCTGGCAATCCGGGTCAATGCAGGCGCATTACCAATAATTATGCCATCAAGACCCTACTTAAGACCCACGAAATTAGTAATCGCTTACTTTTTGACTTACTTTACTGATACCATCTATCGTTGTTTATTAACAAACGACAGCCATGTCTCGTACAGACGTTTCTGTTAAAATTAAAAAATGATAAGAAAAATCCAAGTTTAGATTCTAAGTCACGATTTTTTTTACTTATAGACATTGTAAAAGAGGTGCCGTTTTGCGCCGTGTCTTACACAGTTTATTATATTTATATTCGAGTGACTTTGCAGTAGTCAAAAGCAGTCTTATTCCCAGTGCAAGAGCCAAGCCGTATGGCCAGATCATTAAGTGGCAAAGAAAACATGTTTTCTTTAGTGAGTTAACGCGTTTATGGCCGGGTTCGGTTCTCGCATCCGGAGCACTAAAAGCCTCGCCACTCCACCCGTGGTATCGCAGTACATTATTGTAATAACACCACTCTGAGGCTTCTTTGATGGGGACCACGGCCGTGTGTAACCTCTCATTTTCCTTACCGAAATTCAAAGGAGCTCTAACAAAGCTTTGTTTTGCATCGCTCGCGCGGCGAAAGCCGTTGAAAGGCTGGCTTTTTAGATAAGGTTCTCTTATAAATTTTCAGCATAGGGCAGACATTCTACGCTAAAGTTTTTCAGTGTGGGAATGTGAGCAGCTGGTGCGATTCCCATTCTAGTATTTCGAGGGCAGGCGTTTCGTGGAGAAGTTATCTGTGGTGCGGTTGAACTCGTTAAGTGGGGCTTGTTGCTAGGCACAGGTTTTTAATTGTATTATTGTAATGTTTACTGCTTTTTGTTTTGCTTTTTTACCAGAAGATGCGATTAGCTCAAAACCGACCGTCTTGAAAATCCTTGGCGCAGGCCTATGTCCAGCAGTGGTCTACTTTCGGCTAAAATGACAATTATGATAAAAAACGTTTATAAAAGTGATTTTTAGAAAAAACCTATGTCCAGTTTTAGATATATTAATGGTTTGTATGCCAACGTATGCTTATTAATATACACCCGTTAATGAGAGATGTAATTACGCAAACTAACATAGTACTAGACGAAAACAACCTGCAATCAATTAACGTATCGATCGCCATGTTGTTTATTCTAGTTTTGCTAACAGCATTGCCAGTTTGGTATCGCCCGGTGCTGAAACTACGTGTTTACATTGTTATTGTTAAGCCAGATGGTCGGACGATATCCAGAAGACGGCAGGGCCGATCTGGACCAGAATCACCGCATTAAGGACTTCATGGAAATCCATGGAAGAGGCATATGTTCATCAGTGGACGAGTACCTATATGCAGAGAAGAAGAAGATTAAGAAGATTTATTTGTTTTGTGACGTAACCTATATATATAAAAGGCAAACCTGACTGACTTATATATCAACGCACAGCCGAAACTACTGTACCTAGAAACTTGAAATTTGGTACAGGGGTTCCTTTCATGGTGTAAGTGAGCACTAAGAAAGGATTTTCCGAAAATCGACACCCAACGGGAAGAAATAGGGGGAGTAGCGGGAAACTAATTCTGCGGGTACAAAGTCGCGGGCGTCCTCTAGTGTTTTATATTCTTAGTCATTGATTTTTATAACCAATAACCAGTATTTAATTTGCGATATTAAATGAAGAAATGTAGGTGCTGTCGGTAAATGTAACATCAGGAAACTCTGCGGCCCCACACCGATTTTAAGTCCCTATATCTCACATTAAAATTAAAGATATGTAAAATTTAACTAAGCATTATTTGAATATTGAATATTGCGTAAAACAAATTGACCTAGTGTTACACTTTTCTTTTTGCAGTTACAGGCAAAGCAAAGCTTCTACACTCGGTAAAAAAATCCAGTCATTATACATACATCTCCAGCTTTTCATATGTGGAATACAATTTCAGATTTTTATTAATAATCCTTTATTATATTTAACTTCCGAACACGAGCACTAAAATAGCGTCGATATTAAATTTATATTTTTTCGTCTACAAAGCGTTTTACGCCATGATGAAAAAGTTACTTTGTAGCAAATCTATTCCTGATTTTAATTTCTGCTGCATAAAGTGTAAAGCGGTTCTGTTCAATATAAATTGACATATATATTGTTGAACGTGAAGGTACCCTGATTAAAGTAATTAAAATAAATTATTTATTACTTTCCAACAGTTTAGATTGTATAAAATTAATTTAATTGGTAACAGTGATCTTACCAATTGGTAAATTGTAGTAATTGTTGGATTAAAAGTGTCAAATAACAATTCCTCTATAAAATTACTTATTAATAAAACAGTAAAATAAGGTCATAATGATACTTATAAAAGCGTTTGAATACTTTTTCATTTTTTTTTTTTTGGGAAAATCCAGTTCTTGAAATGATCAGTCGAAATTGTATACGTTATGCTCTTTTTTCAAAGTACCTACTATATAGCGTTAGAAAATCACATGACTAATGGTTAATTGGTTATACGTATAGTTATAATTACTCACTTGTTAGTGTCACCCTCAAAATTATGCACAATATGCACTGCAAGAGTTGTATTGTTACATTGCTTAAAGGCGCTTTTTGATTGACGAGGCGAAGAGAGAATTTAATTGAAGTAAATTTAAATTTGTGTGGCAAAATTTCAATTCTCTCCTAGCACATCTCCGGTGGAAATAGTCCAGATTGGCGAGGATGTGCGAGACGAAAATCGACATATTCTTATATTGAACAGGGTTGCTGATATTAACAGTGTTTATTAACTCTGCAGTGGAAATACGATTGTCGCAATGGTAATAGCGTGTTTCGATGTTAATTTTTAGGGTTCCGTAGTCAAACTACTACTCCATCCGTTCGCAACTTAGCTCAGAGACTCTTAGTTCTAGATATCTGTTACTTGGCATAAATCTTGGAAACAAAAACTTAAATAAAAGCACTTAAAACGAATTTTAAAGGAAAACTATCACGACTAAGTAGACTTGATTGGTTCCTGAGATACAGGCGACTAAAGTGTTTATATCTACTAAAATCACCTAAGACAGCACCAAGTAACTTTAAATAAATAATTAGTTCATACTTGTTGTTTTTCGAGATAGTTTTTATGTAACGGCTTTGGAACCCTACATTGAGCATGATCAGACATGCTCTTGCCCGGTTTTTCTATTATTGCCGCCGATAGAGAAGTCAATCGAACACTGGGTTTTCTTCCCATACTTAGTTGTCTTTTGTTTTAAATATAATTTACTTACTTTACATACCTTGAAATTCAATAGTAACATTTCTGACGATCAACACTGTTTGTTTGTTTTTAGGTATCGCATTGGGCTGCGGGTGCGAGCAACAATGTACTGCTGGTACAAAAAGCACTCACCAATTACAGACAGCCGAATCTGGAAATTGCGCGTCGGCGAGTTTTTAAAGTCAACCCGGCACCGGTAGATGCCTTCGTCGTCCAGCTGCACGGTGTCGAGCGTGAGCGCCGCGGGCCGCGCGACCGTCGCGAAGTACGCGCGCGGCCCGAACGCGCTCGGGTCCGACCACTGCAGCGCCTTGTTGAACGAGCGTCCGCGCACGTCGAAACTGGAACAAACGGAAAATATTTGAAATACGGTGTCCCCTTGTTTCGCCGACACACATTTTATAGAACGTATCACTTCGCGGGGATTTGTTCCTGATTCGTCATATTCCAAATTGGTCATCTTCCAAACTCGACAATTTCTTAACTGGTCATATTCCTAATTCGTCATATTCCAGATTCGTCATCTTCCAAACTCGTCATTATACAGTCAAATTAAATCGCGAGCACGTGCTTACAGGAATAATAAGTATTACTTAGGACTTTAGGATAGATTGTACTTAGTAATTATACTTTGTACTACGGCTATTAGACAATAATTTACTTAAGGCGGAGTCCAAAATTAATTAATTATCTAAAGAGGTTCTTATCATAACATTTACCACAGAGGATTTCTATAATAAATTTGTGCAGGCAAAATGTACATGGTATGACGAGTTTGGAAGATGACGAATCTGGAATATGACGAATTAGGAATATGACCAGTTAGGAAATTGTCGAGTTTGGAAGATGACCAATTTGAAATATGAAGAATCTGGAACAAATCTTCGCGGGAGATTTCCGTTTCATAGAAGGCTAATTTCTATATATATTCTATGAAATGAGTGTCGGTGAAACAAGGGTGGTTGGTTACTCTTGTTTCACCGACATGAATACACATACAATTACCTACTGTTATAGGTAAATCTATAACGGGACTTAATTGCGTAAAAACTTTATATTAAACCTCGACGTTGCAATCGTGTTGCAACGGTCGTGGTCACCAGCAGACTGAAGAGGGCTGGTGCTAATTTATCCGTGTCCCGAAAAAAAAAACCTTATAGGATTTTTTTTTTAGGAATAAGCAATAAAAAAGTAAGTGTTTTTCTAGCCTTAGTGGTTTTCCTTTGAATGGCTTTTTACTAGCCATTCATTGTTTAAAGATAGTGATCACAAGGAAGAGTAGAAAAAATCAACAGCCACCACTACGACCATAACAACAAATGGAGAATATAGGCCAGAGCTAATTTCCCTCAAATTTTTTGTCAACGAATGCATAACCGATTAAGATCTCCGATACCAAATATTTACGATTAGTCCACACAATGGGCTTACGTTGGACATTGTCAAAGTGACTATCGGTCGGTTTGGTAGTACAATACAAATGTCATTCGATAAAAATAAATTCATATGTATACCTACAGCATGTTAAAACAAGACATTTTAAAACACACATAACCTGTATGTGCTTTTTATTATTTTTTGTTTTTATTTAAAAGCCACGCTCACGCTTTGTGTTTTCTAAAATTATTTGTGTAGAAAATATAACGTTAGATGACTTGCTTTTCATCATGTTTATAAATAGGTAGCTTTTGCTCACGACTCCGTCTGCTTGGAAGTCGATTATCGTAATTCCCCCGAAAATTGTTTCAATTTCCGGATTAAAAAGACATGTTCTCCCCTGGGGATCAAGCTAACTACATTCCAAAATGCATTCAAACCGTTCCAGCAGCTTAGCAGTGAAAGCGTAACAAACAAATATCGATATCGAGCTGTGTCTATAACACGCTTCTAACCAGAAACTATCAAATAATAATTCACGGACACCTCCATTCCTATTTTGTTCCATATGTTAATACTTACGAGTTCATTTCGATACGAAAAGTTTGATTGCCTAAAAAAAAGGTTTTTTTTTTCAAGTATTTCATTCTTCCTTTGAAGGTTTTCAAATTTGTTTAAAACAACATACGCATCTTTAAGATGATCACGATCACTGGCAGTCTCAATAAACGATTGTATGTATTTACCTTTCCAATAATAATTATATAGAGCAAGGCATTGTTAGAGCAACCTCAATCTTTACAGTCTACAAATACCACAATCAGCGACAAGCCAGACAACTTATCGCGTGCAACTTTCATAATAAATGTAAAAAAGTCATGTTCTTTCAAGTGACAAAACACATCAAACAATGTATACATTCTATCGTAAACACCTTAGGTCGGATAGCATGAGTAAAACAGTTTACCCTTTGTTTGGAAACATTTGCATACTCGGAATTGATTCGATAAGGCGCAGTGCTTCGTGAATCAGTATACACAACATTAAAGCGGGCGAGGGCCAGCTGGGCCAGACCGAAACCTTATATAATTGAGCGGTCTATTATACTCCACCGTAATCACTGCATATTAATTATAACCACCAGTAATCAAGTTTTTTATACCACAAAGGCAATTAAAATCTTAATCTATTAATATTGACTTTTAAATGGCGTTGAGTGAGCTTGTTTCGTTCACGCCAAGTTCTCATTAAAGTCGTCGAAGTATAATTGAATAGCGTTATGAGCTCTGGGGTTGAAAACCGCATAGTTTGATATTACTATCGCGCTCCCAGCGCCGCGCTCGAAACTACACCGAAACGTCTCTATGCGAGTTTATTTTAAAACAGTTATTAATGAGATTCAGAGCGCCGGTATGTTCGAATACCGAATGAAATCAAACGAACGCTGAATCAAAACATTGATTTCATTGAATATAATTAAATCATCGTGTGAACGTGTCTGCGATAGAGGTTGTTAAAAATATTGCGAAATTTTCGCTTTGCAAAAAGGTTCTACAATTTACTGGATGAATATTTACGAAATATCGGACGCGTGGCGCATACGAGGCGTGAACGGTTCAATCAGTGGGGACTAGTTACCGACATGACGCCAATTGGCTTTTATACCGGGTGTAGATATTTAGGCAGTTGCCCTAATAATGGAGGCGGTGATTAATGGTTTGACCGTAAACTTGCCGCGCTAGTGCAATGATGCCGCTACAATATTTACCGACGGTTTTAATGAATTAGCTACCTATATGTTCTTCCTACATATTGTTGGTAGTTAACCTGAACCAGACAATAAACTCAATTTCAGTTAAGTTTAGAACTTTCGTGTGGTAAATGAACCATTTATTTGCCAATTTGCGTGCCCAAGCTTTACTTTTGACATAAATATAGGTAAGTTAAATCTGAAAACATTTTTTTCTGTTACTATAATTACTTTCGATAAGTAATAAATATAAAATACCCACTGAATTTATTGACCTCGGTCTGCGTAGAATTTTCGTATTTCGAAGTGTTTAATTATCAAACGTTTTTCTGTAAAAGATTTTTCGTACTTTTATAAAACATTTGTGGAACCCTGCAGGAATCTGCTTTTATCTAACACGTTTTTTTATAAAATTACCGTTTTTCGATACCCCTTTTCTTACATGTCATTGCTAATTGATCGTTTTACTTTAAAAAAATAACCTCTTATTACGCTTATAGGTGTTCTAGCTGATGCCAGTAACATTAACACAGGATCTAATTGTGCCTAATTCCACAATTAGCCAGTTTCCAGCCCCACCGCAAAATAATATTTATTGCGTCGTCCCACGTGACTCACTTTGTTTACATGGGAATACTTTACCTATCGCCTCGAAAATTTCCTTTTTGTGTACAACACCCTGTATATTGGGTTTCGTGATAAAAAGGTTTAAAACTTTTCAATGGAATACATTTATGAAGTTACGGTGGATGTTTGATCAAAGGGCTGAGTTAACGCGATACACTTACTAAGGTAAAAAGAAATGTTCGTCACGTATTTATTGCAGTTAGTTACACTTTGAAATCTGAATTAATTACTGATAACATTATACACTAGTAACATTTAATCCTTACTTTAAGCCTTCGTTGTCCGTCTGTCTATCCGTCCGTCCATCCGTCAGTCCATCCTAGATTTAAAGAGTTGTAGTTTTTGGCCAGTAATACATAGACAATTGATTGTTTTGCAAAATATTTCCTAACAAATAATAATAAAAGTTAAATGATAAGGTAATCTAAAAACCTTTTTATTATTTTTACTTCGTTGTAAGCATCATCCAAACTATAATACATACAAGTATAAAATTTAGTGTGATAAATGTGATAATAGTGCAAACCCCTAAGAAAAACAACAGCGATGGTTCAAAATCCTCGGTGCGCGAGTCCAACTCGCGCTTTACCGGTTATTTTTTCCATAAACACTTAACAATGTACACTACATACTTAGATGAAGAAGTAGGTTTATTTTAATCTTATGACCGTATGTGAAAACAAACATGAAAATAGCAGAATTGACCAAACCACAAGACCAGCAAAAGCTCTTTGTGGAGATCCACTTAAATCATCGACACCTAGGTTATCTTAAGCTTAGGTTACGTAGGTCAGAGGGCTTATTGTCTAACGCACTCGCAATCACGATCGTTTTCATTTTGAAAATCGAAGGTTTGTCTGCATACAAAATGGAAACAATTGCTCCACTTTGAAACGCGTTGAGATTGCGAGTGCGTTAGACAATAAGCCCTCTGGTTAGGTTAGACCTGTGACAACGAAAAAATTATGACTCCTGTAGGTACCTACATGTAAATGCGGCGAAGTAAAATATTCTATGAAATTAGTGTCCGTTATTCAATGGTAAATCCTCTTTGTGATACGAGCTCTGACTGACCAAAATAAAATTGAACTTAGTCTATCTTTGGACTTTGTGGTTTGACAGCTTCAATCGGCCCAATTAAATGTATTAAATACCAATTATTTTTATTTAACTCCGAAATAATATTTCATCAAGTATTCAATGACACCATCAAGCGTATTATAACACCAGCAAAAACACATTATTATGAAGTCTACATTCATATTATAGTTAATATACACGATATTTAAAATTAACAAAGAACATACAGATTTTATATGGTTCAATACAGATCTATTATTCAGATTTTTTACATAAGTAGGTTACCTATCACAAAGTCAAATTTCGGTTACTGTTTCGTTTGTCCGAATTTTCATTGGTTAGATTTTTTTTCGAAAACTATTTCTCTCTTGCACTGTTACAAAACTAACCTAACGTAACCTAGAGTTTTGGAAGTCTCTTTAAACATTTTGAAAAAGTCAATGGACTCGGAAAGGAATGCTTTTATAACTTATGAATAGGGAATATGTGAGCATGGATTTTTTAAATAGCATTTCTCTATTATGAAGATGTGAAAAATCTAATATGAAAATTCCCTAAAAGAGATCACCGAAACTGAAATTAACATCGGCCAGGGAATTATTACGGATGATACAAGCATTTTAAAATACTAATTAGACAGCGATTAGACCGAGAGATCCGATACGCCGTATGACGTCATATACCACGTCGGCCATATAAACTCCATGTTAAATTATGATTTGCTAAAAAGAGATAGGAACATCTTTGTTGGCTTATATCTTGGTTATTTTTATAGCTATTCAAAAAATGATTTTCTCTAATGTTTCTTACATGAACTTTTATTGAAGCTGTGACTTTTCGTATCACGTCATCTACCAGTGACGCGATTGGTTTAAAAACGAAACAAATAGAAACGCTACTTAGCGTAGTGCATCTTGGCAGGGCCCTCAGATTGAGTTTATAATTTTGAAATCAGCGAATTCTGAGAATAGCCCGCGAAATAAAAACTCCTAACTAACTTGGGCTCGGAACTGACTAACTGAAATCTGAATAACACTGAATTCCCTGCCGGTATTCCTTTAAGTATTTCCCTCTACCTGAGGCCATTGCTCTCAAAATACTTAATCTCAATTTATGTTAAACCAATTTAGGAGGGCTAAGTCATAAATAGAACCGTGAAAGTCGAGCATCAAAAACAACTCGCATATATTTGATGACAAGTATTTCGTTTCGTATTACCAAATAGAAGTATAGAAGACATGCCCTTGTTTGACCTTTTAGTTTATGCTAACAAAAAGGTCCCTGAACTGGCGAAAGGTATTTTTGAACTCCCGTTAAGGTAAGAATAACAACTGAGTCAACTTTCAGTTTCAACGTTACAGCATACGTAAATAGATATTAAACTCTGTAGTAGTGGTAGGGAGTCTGCAGAAAGAAGACAACATTGCAAGTCAATCTTGAATCCATACAAATATTATGAATGTGACAGTATCCGTCTGTCTGTTTATTATGCTTTCACGATTAAACCGCTGAATTGATTTCGATTTAGTCAGTCCCAAGGAAGGATAATGGATACTTTTTATCCGGAAATTTCGACAGTTCCCGAGTGAAGCGCTAGTAAACGACTTCTACGCGGACGAAGTCGCAGGCAACCGCTAGGACGTCTATATAGTATTTTAAAAGGTGAAATTAGGTCTCTATTTGATTATAGACTCATTTATTAGAAAATGTAAGGACAATAAGAATCAAACAGATTGTTAGCTAAGGACAATAAGACTTGCCAGTTAGCTCGCGTCCCCATACAAACGAAATTCCGTTTAATAAGCCCTCCTAGGTGTATCTTACGGGTTAGGCGAAAACCGCTTGAAATAGTCTGTTTTGATACACTAGTACAATTACTTTTTATCATTAGATATCATTTAATTGTTGTAATTTATTAGAAAATGCCAACCCAAATTTAAAATAATCATGTCATCCATAAAATGTCTGCTAAATAAATAAAGATATTTAAACAAAACTATTGGGTCAAATACAAAATTAATGAAATCGGTCTCTTAAAATTACCTATTCTTTCGAATTAGAATGTAAAAACCGTGAGTTATTTTTTTTGGTCTATCCCAATTTTTAAACGATAATTAATATTTTGTATAGTAGTGTAGATAAAATACTGATTTTGTAACATTCTGGAATGCCAACCGTTTCAATACCTTATAAATAACAAACCACATATCAAACGACATTATGACTTGTAAAATTATGGCAAACATTAGCGAACCCGAGGAGCGTGTTACTCGTTATCATTTGGTAATCTCCATAATTGACCTGCACCTGCGCATTCCCTAACACGAAGAAAATACCTACGATATTCGCTAACGCAGAGATAAATATGAAATATGAGAGAGTATCCGCAGATAAAAATGGCGGATTGATTTAGCGCACGGGCCGGAGATCCGGGCCCCGGCCGGCGACCTGACGAGAAACAATTTTGTTTGTAACTAACTCACTTATTCATGTTCAAGTACTGAAATATTTTATATTTTTAAACTACTGCCATGTTTGGAAATGGAAGTTAGTGGCACATGAAAGTACATGTTTTATAAATAGTGTTGTAGTTAATTTGAGTGGAATTTGTATTTCAGAGGGGTAAAAATGTATCCGAGAGGCCACATCTGGGTAATGTGTTGCCGAAACCAAATTGACTAGTCAAAAGTATTACGTGCTTTTAGGCATTAAATTCCGCTTTCACACTAAATGAAAATTACACAGAAAACCGCGTAGTGAATTACATAGTTATAAAAACATACCCATACAAGAATGCAATTAATTAACATTTCACAAAATTTTAAGCTGATATTCAAACACATGCTGGAAGCTGCATAATAATTATGCGGATTTATTTTAATTGGTTGTAATAATTGGTGCACCGCAGCGCTGCAGTTCGCGTAAACAGCGACGTTCTAAAGGCTTCCACGTCACGCACTTGTAGTACTTTGCACGAAAGATCGTGTTCCTACCATGTATATATGTATGAACACGTAATCTTCTTGTACGTACTGTTCGTTAGTTATCTACTGGCACAGGCGTAGCTAGGTAACCAAACTTGCAACCTATTTAATTTACATCCGAAGGTTGGAGAATTTATCGCTAGTTCAATTTGAGGTTTGCTGGTCAGGTTTCGAGGACCCCCTGAGCTTGTCGTCAAGCCCTCCAGTGGCTACCTACGCCACAGTCTAATTAGGCTTCATACGTGAGATCGTCTGAGTAGAATTTAGACACCTACCTACCTACACCAGACTTTTATTATGTATGTATGTAAACTTTTTATCGCACATAAACAATTACAAAACATGTTTGCATCAGTATAGATAATGTACATAGGCGAACTTATCCCATATGGGATTATGTAATGGTTATGCTTGTCTATGGATCTCAGATCTCACTTACCATCAGGTGACCTAAGTGTGCTCATTTAACTTCTCTAAGCCATAATAATAAATTACAAAACAAGTACAAAATCAATTTTGAGGAATACAGTCTTTGAAAAAGACTCGAGTTTAAAAAAAAAAACTAGCGAAGAATTAAAGTAATTTCGGTAAATAAATAGAAACAAGAACAAGTCAATTCTTTGCTCCACGTTACTATAAAGAAGACTCGAGTAATCATACAAAAACGTGTTTGTATTTCGTATATTACTTGGTTAGACTAGGAGCTGGGATAGCAAGTTAGGATTAATAAAGATAACATTAGTCGAAAGTGTGTTCTGGCAAGTTTCCCGAAATTCAAAACAATGGAAAGGATGAAGTTGTAAGTTTGGCCCTGGAACAAGTTTCATGTTATATTATAGTTTCAACCTACAAACACAGCTACCCAGTGCCCGCATTTTGATGGGCAATACAATTACAATTTATACAGTTACCCCTTTACTAATAAACGTTGAGTAACGGTGGTATTTTTTTCTTTGGAGGGTTATGGTAAGACTCTCCCCCGGTTACCAGCCGAACGGGGAGATGTGGGGATATGGGGGCCATCTGTAATTGCTATTCCGTGCTTTTTTGAGTACTTTTTTGTGGATCTTGAGAGTTAACCCCCGGAGTGTGCAGGAGTTTTGGTTTTTGTATAATAAAATTATTCATGTTTACCGATGACAGATGGACACTAAGGACAACAAAGTGGGATGGACCAGATGGGTCCAGAGGCAGAGGCCGGCCAAATAATAGGTGGCAAGATGAAATAGTTTCGGTCGCCGGATCGAGTTGGACAAATACTGCAAAAAATAGAGAAAAATGGGATACTTTGGAGGAGGCTTTTACCCGAAGGGGGTCCATGCAATAATGTTAAGAATTATTAATTTAAAAACTACCTACTTTTAATTTTTTTTATAGTTTATTTTTTGTATGGAATAAATAAAGCTTTTATTATTATTATTATTATTAACGGTGGTATAGCTATACAATGTTTTGTCCTTATCTGTCAAATCCAAATGTCACAATGACAGATAAGGACAAAACATTGTATAGCTATACCACCGTTACTCAACGTTTATTAGTAAGGCGGTTAGGTACGTACGAATGGTTTAGTACAACGCATGAAGTCATTCATCCGTGGAGTGCGTCAGACCATTACCTACCTGTATAAGGGCTTCCCCCCGGTGGCCTTCCCGGCGCGGAACCACAGCACCATGTAGACGCGGTCCTCGGCAGCGTCGGGCGCTACGTCGCACGGCAGCGCCGCCGTGCGGCCCAGCACTGCGTCCACGTCCACTGTCGACACTGGAACAAGACGAGACATGCTCAATTATAGATTGTCTTAGCGCCAGAAATGCTACGAGTGCTACACTGTAGCTTGTAGCAGAATTTTTCCGGTATGTAGCAAAATGTGTTACTAACAGTGGACCTGATTGGTAGGTTGTTGGCACTGATAATGTAAAACTTTCGCGATATTCATATAGAACTTAAACGGGACTTGATAGCGTAAAATAATCACGTCGTAACGTCGAGGCAATAACTACTAGTTAAATTATTTTACGCGATTAACTCCCGTTTAACTACAAATACGTTTAATCATAATATTATCATGCAAGGAGCAGAACGAACAATGGAGTTAGGTTTAAGTGGTGGTAGGAACTTGTGCAGGACTCTACCATCCCCCTGCCGTCCTTGCCTGCCCTGCCCTGGCTCTCTACCATCATTTTACCCTTTAATCAGCTGCTAAGCAGCAGTGTTAGCTAGTTGTGTTCTAGTGTGAGAATAAGATAGTTGACATGACTATAGTATTATAGAGGGTTACATTTTCAATCATAACATTGCAGTTGGGTTTCTGTCTTGAGATTACAAAATATCATGGTCTTTAACCCACTTATCTTCAGGTGGCCTGTGTATCCGTTTGTTTTCTCCATGGCATAAAAAAATCATCAGGCAACATCATCGTGCAGAAATCAAAGAATATATAATTTAGCTTATACTTGGTGTTTGCATAAGTCAATCCCATTCATTTTGAAAGATATACTATTAAGTTTATACCATTAACTGCCGCACTCAGAGACGTCAATTAAATTCAATACTTGTTTAATGACGTGTTGTCTTATTCTATCGCTGTAGCAAAGAAAGTGACAGCAGCCACATTAATCAAGCATTAAATTAAATTGACGTCTCTGAGTGCGGTAGTTATTAATTTTAATCCTAATTTAAACGTAGGACTGCCACTGCTTAATGCAATACTAATTAAAAGTTGTTATTAGATTTTCATTCTCTACTAGCGCGTACATTTAACATTTTACATTACGTATTCAAAGCTTAAGCATCCGTTTATCTTCAATTTCAAATCTTATTGTTCAAGTAGAATTTAATTCAACACAACCGTCGTTTTAGCCAGACACCAATATTTCAGCGCAATGCTCCAGTCGCTGCAAATGCTTTATTTGCAACATAAAAGCTCCTTTAGTCTTAAAATGCATGCACTCCGCCCGCAAGAAGAATAAAATTCGCGCACTGCAACTACTTTACAGCATCTTACTCTTCAAAGGGCCACTTACGCCTCAAAAGCAAAAAATAAAAACTAATTTGCGTGCCTCAAATCGTATGCATAAAACATTTCGCGGGTCTCGGTTCAGTAACAACTCCCGAATCTGTGCCTCTAACACAAAGAATGTCTAAGTGAATATCTCTGTTCCCTCTATATTTACACCGATATGGTTTTTAGATTTCTTTCCCTCCGACAATAAAGGGACATGAATATAAATAGACGTAATATTAAAACGCTCCGTTTCCCACACCGCATGAAATAATCCCTTTTTCTTCTCAGAAAGCGTGTCGCCGTGTTGAGGGCAAGTAATATGCACCATCAGTCATACTTAGGGGGAATTTTCAATTTACCCCGTGAAGACTAACCTAATAAAGATGGATTACTTGGTCTCGCGGTAACCTTGTGCACGTGTCACTTTCCTGACACTGTGCTGAAGCAACTCCCTAGTGGAGTTGTGTTTATACGTATATGAAAGTACACTGCTGCTGCAATGGATTCTAATGGGTTGTATCTTATCTCATCTTAAAGATGAGCCTTTTCAGATACACTTCGACCTCTTCAGGATTATTTGCGTGAATACCCTCTTACACACTCACTTGTTCGAATATACAGGTTTCCTCATGATGTTTTTCCTGCACTGTAAGAGCATCGGGTAATGTTCCTAAATTAGAAAAACTCTTTGCTACATATGATGACCGAGGGGGTTCGAACTCGGTACCTTATGATCACAAGTCGACCCCCTAAGACATTAGGCCGCCGACGCTCTAATTTAGTACGTAGTTGGATAGTCAAAACGTGGCAGGCTACTCCTCCCTCCCCTCCCCCCACCCTCCTTATAAAAAAGGGCGTATGTCTCAAGGAACCGTGTATGTATTAGTGACCTTATTTCTTATTTGGGGGTTTAAATTTGCTTTGACTATTAAATTGCGCATGCGTCCTTTTTATTTAGAAGGGCAGTAAATGGTGGCACTATTTAATGTTGTATTTTGTGTATGGGTATCAGCATCAGTTTGACAAATGTGGATGGATCCCAATGGCAAAATATCAGGCAAGTTTGTCATTTAAAATTAGCCATGTAGAGACGCTTCACTGCTGTATTTATATTATCTCGCTCTTTAGATGCGCGTAAAAAACGTACAATGACGTGGTAAAGCGTATTTGATTGCATTTATTTGTCAAATAGACAAATAATGCCAATGTTTTGACAACTATGCCGTCTAAACATAAACATTGCGATTATTTGCAAATATTCCATATACGCAAATACGTAAAGGCAAGTGGAGTGCCTGTATTTGTACCCCTTGGTTGACTAAGTATTGTGCTAATAATTAAATGAAATAAAAAGTTATTTTAAAAAACGTCTGAATAAAATGCAAAATTAAAAAATTGGTTTCTTAAAATTGCCTATTAATTTCAAATAAAACTTAAAAATTGGTATGATTACTGGTGAACTAAACGTAAATTTATAACGTAACGTCTCAATAAATGCTTAACAAAATTCAAAGCAATACAATGCCCTTTGCAAAGTGCTTCGGGTAATCTAAGTAATTAGTTTTATGAGCGTTTTGTAACGCTTTTACAATGTTCTCTCCTGAAAGCAGTAATAAGAATAGGTGCTGAAGAATTGCGTTTATCGTCTACTGTTTCTTAAAATAGCTTTTACGACTAAATTGCTGATATTTGACAAAGAAACCGATCACAGATAGCTTAAGTATCATTTTAACGGTAACGTATTATTAAATCGGATTTCTCTTCGATTGTATCGTTTCATCAACCGCTATTTTCTGCTGAAACCATAATGTTTTCAGAATATATTAAACGTTAATTACGTAGGATAGATTATGTTACACTTATGACTTACAAAAAAAATTACTCTTGTGGCGAAAAATGCCCTTCGATGAAAAGAAAATTCTGCATAATATTACGTTTTTTGGAAGGTGTTCCGATATAGAAATATCGTTTTTTTCGATAAACTAGGAAATAAAAAGAAGCTGTTTATTTGACGTAAAGCTCTTATCTATCCGTCCAATCAACCCGTATTCACCCAGTATTAGGTAACTGGGAACAGATCTCTTCCTCATCATGCCACTTTCCTCAGGCTAATATTAGTCACATCACCTAAAAATACAAAAATAAATTTATACACCGTCAGCCTTTTCAGAAGCTGCACACTTTAGTGCTTTGTCACTTTAACGTTATGTTTGAACTGCTGGACTAATCTGTCAAAGGCGTTAAAGTAAAAAAGTGTGAAGCTACTAAATATCTGTTAAAAATATTTTTTTGGACATGGTTTGTTGCTGTTTTTTTTTGCTCAGTCGTCATCTGCTCATCAAGACACTAACGAGTTCCTACTCGGTAGGTTTACGTTAAGTATAACCGGGATCCTTTTGGTGCTTTTTGACTCCATTATCGGAATAAATAGCTCTTAGATACCATTTTTTTATATTGTCGTCGGGTTTATATCGATGGCCCCACCGAATAAACGTGCAAGGGTTAATACCGTAAAAAATTTTTTTTGCTGATTTCGATTGCTGAGGTTGTAATACACCCCCCCTAATTTTTTGAGGGGGGTATGCTTATTATTTTCCAATTTATTAAATAAAATATTTTTATTCTACGGAAAATATAATCAGTAAGGCCACACGAATATTGGTATTGTCACTTGTTACACAAATTACAATTTATCGTCTTAACACGAATAAACGTGCGTGAGTGAAAACACAAATTTACTAAACTTTATATTTGTGTATTATTCTGATGCACGCTTTTTGGTGTTATGGACGATACGAGTTTTTAGCGTATTGCTTCTTGCCGTATAAAGTTGCTATAAAAGTTATAGTAACAAGTGTTTGCTATTTAATAAATAATACTCACATTGTGTTATAACGGTTGCAGCATATAATTTTCTCTATGTGGTATTGTATTAATTCAAAATACGCTTATTCACTAACAATATTATTTGCGACAAATTTAGTTTTAAGTGCTTAGACTATCTTCGCACCTGTTATTAAAACAGCAATGGCTGCTTATTCGAAGAGGGGTAGGGGGCAGCGCGTGACATTGCCACTAGGTGGGCTCGCTCCCTTAACAATCAGTCAGTCAGTCGTGCGGAACGTGATAATTATGAGTTTACAAATAATAAAAACAATGGGTTAATAAGACAATAAGTGGTGATAAGTTAGTGGTTTTGTGTTATTCAAATTAGTTGTGCGTATCCAAAATGAAGAGAGCAACGACGGCTGGTTCATCTCGGTGCAAAAGAATGCTCAAAATTATATACGACGAATCTGGAAAAGGTTGATTTACTTGACTTAAGGTCCTATGTCCCCTGGATGGGACAGAGGGCATCCACAGTGCGCCGCCAGCACGGTCGGTGTTTTGCATCGCGTTCCAACTCGCTCCAAGTCTTCCCTATGCCTCCGCTTCCACAATGATCCTTCGTCTATTCTATGGCCAGTATAATATGTTAAAAATCCGGCGACGGCAGCGGTTGATGCAAGTTTTTAGTCGACGCGAGGTGTCTTTTGTGACCTTCCATGTCTCGCATCCGTATAGCAATACGGTTTTGACGTTCGACCGAAATATTTTAGTTTTAATCCTCAGTGTCAATTTCCGTCATTGCCATACCGGGCGGAGCTGCGCAAAGGTTGCTCTGGCGATTCTCGCAGCGATGTCCTAGTCGGTTCCTCCAGTTTCTGACGCGACACGCTACTGTAAACTATCCAGAACAACAAGAAAGAGAGGTGAGCGAAGACACCCCTGTCGTACACCCGCATGTATCGATATGTCCTCCGAGATGAGGCCTTACACGTCACTCTACAAAAATAGTTGTTGTAAATGGCCTTAATGAGGTTCGTGATTTTGTCGGGAACACTAATCCTACGCAGTCAGTTCCAGATATAAGACCACCCTAAATCTACAAAGGTTAAATACATTTCCCTCTGCCATTCTGATGCCCATTCTAATATGATGCGCAGTGTGTTGATTTCATCCTTGCAAGATCGACTAGGTCGGAATCCAGCGTGCTCCCTGCATAATATATAATAATAATTTGAAGAAGAATAAGAGGTTCAACGGCTCCTGACAGCCGATCTAGAATGATCTTGGAGTTCACCTTAGAATGAGCCGAAAGGGGGTCTCCCTTTTTTGGCACAGTGATAGGCCAAGTAAGGCCTTTATTTCAATCGTCCGGTATTTTTTTTTCTCCTTAGAGTGGAGTCGGCGGCGTCAGCGAGATCACGGCGAAAGGCAGGTCGGCTTAAAGAATTTCCGCTGTGATCAGGTCAACTCCGGGGGCCTTGCCATTTTTGAGCAATCTGACGGCATTCGCTACTTCCGCTTCAGTGGGCGGAGAAATTTTTATGTTCGGGCTATTCAGAGGCAAACTGAAATCAGGTGCAGATATGCTCATCGTCGAGGACTCGGAAGATCTCCTCAAAGAGCTCCCGCTAGCGCTGAAACTGTCCCTCAGATGTCACTATTAGTTGGCCCTTCTTGTCTTTCTGGGGCTTCTTCTTCCGGTTCTAATTTTTGGTCAGTGTCGCCTTATACAACTCCCTGAGATTGCCAGAGTCAGTGGCACGTTGCGCATTGTCGGCTACAACATCCGTCCATACCCGTCGGTCACGCCTTGTACTCCGGTAGATAGTTTGTCTCATCTGGCGGTATTGCAGCCTCAGGTCGTCCAGCACTGTTGACAGCGCATTGAGTAGCGCATAACTTGCTAACCTCAAACTTTGGTTGTCCCGCCAGCAGTTTTAGCGACAGCTACTTTGAGCCGCACTTCAGCAACCACTAGGTGGTGATCACCATCGATGTCCGCCCCTCGGCGGTTGCGAACATCGGGCAGCGATAAGCGCCATTTAGCGCTGATGGCAAGGTGGTCAATTTGATTTTCCGAGACTCCATCGGGTGAATTCCATGTATTTTTAAGGTGTTCTCCATATATGAATAAATTACCTCCGATGGTCAGATCGTTACCTTGACAGAACTCCAAGAACCGCTACTTCCCATATATCTTTAGCATCGTTGTTCATGCCTTGACAATACAATGACTTTATCTTGTCTGCGGATTTTCTTCAAAGTCGAGTTGAGGGCTTTATAGAAATCCTCTTTATTCTTTTCCGAAACCATGTTCATGGGTGCGTAGCATTGAACGATGGTGATTTTTCGGGCTTTGCTGTTAAAGCGGGCTGTTATGATTCACTCAGAGAAGGGATTCCAGTCAAAAAGACTATTCTTCGCCGCATCAGTAAAGAGGAATCTCACTACATTTTCACGGGCGGTCTCTTCATCTTCCTGCGAACCTCTCTGAGACCGAGTATCTGTAGCTTGTACCTTAGCATTTTTGCTTCTACCTGGGCCAGCTGGCTATCCTTACTTAGTGTTCGCATATGCTAAATATGTTTTATTGTTTTAATAAGACAATAATAAAATAAGACACTTTTTTCCAAAGCCGCTAACGTTAACGTTATGCATCTTGACCAAGCCTGCTGTATTTATGTCGATGATAAAACCCCGTTTAGAATCTGTTTTATTTATAAATCGGTTAATATAAGCATTTTTGTTATAAAGCTCACAAAATAACAAAAGATTTGATAAATTTAACAGTAAAAAACAAGGCAGTTTTAGTTACAAAATAATAATTAGAATGCTTTAGTTATTGTTAAGTTTATTTGCACAACATTAATTACCTTACAAAATCTTGGGAGAGTAAGTTACTGTTTAGAACAATCGTATATTTCTACCTAAAGAAACATGCAAGAGCTTAGTACCCATCAAGGTAATAGTCTTGATTTTACGCAAAAACTAACGTTACTTTGCATTACATTTAAAGAAGACGCTCCTTATAACACGAAAAAACGTGTAAACGTTTAAAACACAAAGTATCTGCGCTTACCTTCACTAGAATAAAAAAATAACATGCTTTTTCTCAATTTTCTCAAAAACTAGCTTTCATACTTAACTTATTAAAATGTTAATAGAAAGATTATTTTTTTACCTATCTTTTGTATATACATCTTTTATACCTATGTTGTCACAGTTGTTCGTAATTACAGTTCTAACGTATTTATTTTTTCTTGTAAAATCAAATTTTTTCACATACACGTTTATTCGGTGGGACCATCGATATATGTTTTCCAAATCTGAGCTTATTTCATTAACTGAAAGTGATTAATAAATACTTGCACGATTTACCCAAACAAAACCTTTAGTAAACTTAAATAAAACCTTTGTTTACTTAAACAAACCTTAGCTTGTAAAAACAATTGAACCAAAAAATGAGATCATTCTTTTTGTTCAATAATAGATCGGTTAAATAAAATATTTACTCAGATCCATGCTTACACAGTGTTCTGCGTAAACCCCTCAATAAAAATAAAAGAAAACAGAAATCCCACCTAACGCCACACCGCGCCAACTCGCATTAAGATAAGAGCGAAGAAATGAAATTCCAAATCAGCCCCCGTCCCTTTATTTCGATGTCACCGGCGCGTTTGACTTAGAATAATTTCACAATAAAGCTGTTCTGACAAAGCCGAGTTTCGACTGTGAACGTCACGCATAATGTATCGGAAATATAAATTATATTAGATTGGGGGTTTGCTCGCGTAATGGCGGCCTGGGTCGCGGCCGCAAGCTTGTCGTGTCACAAGGCACTAAAGAATAGCGCCACTCATTGGCGTGGTGTCGAACGTGGCCGGTGAGTGGTGGCGGCGCGACACGACATGTGCGACGTCGGCCCGTGTGTGACCCGCCTAATGACGACCCTCTTGCCCTAACATCGCCTTACGATGTTACATTTTTTTTCACTACATTTCCGAGTCTTCGACTTACAGACAGCCACACAAACTAAGAAAGTAATTTTCGAGATGTTTTTTCATCAGATTCATTGGTGCGAGTGCGAAAACATTTGCGAAAAATTATGTTTTTTTGTATTCTTAATTAAGCATATTCAAACGGTTATTGTATAATATTAAACTTAATCAACTCATTTTACCGCTTGGAAATATTATTAGGCCCTCGACCCAAAATAAAAATAGTCCGTGACGTAATAAGGAACTTAACTCCGCTCTCGGTCACGGCGTATTTCATAGCCATGGCAGTAAATCATGCGAACAACATTATTTTCTAGTTCCCCTTGAGTAGCACATTCTTCAACAACGAGGTAAGAGGTGAATTTTGAGCAAATTGCACTTTTCTATTTGCATACTGTCAAGCTGCTATGAAAAATGTTACATTATAACTAAGTACATTCGCGACATGCAATGTCCCTGAGCAACGGAGTGCCACGTAAACTTCGCAATTAACAAGAGTTACAGTTCAAATGCTTTCACTTAAGACGGTTCGTGCTTTTCACGGAAAGATATCGTACCTGCTTGTTACACTACTTAACCGAGTTAGTTTCAAGTTTTGGTTGCTTGCTTCCAAACAACACTCACAACTTCGTTCATGAATGCTTTATTAAAATAATTATTTGCTTTAGGGTTTCAGCAGCGTGTGAAAAGCAAATTATATGATAGCCGGCCACCACAACCGCCATTCGCAAAAGGTTTAGGCTAGCTCATTTTGGTAATATGCACCCGCAGCAAATCCTAAAGTTCCGATTTTCCACGTCGAAAATCCTCGGGACCTCCCTTTTGTGAGAATACCTAATAAAAAATATCAGCTTCGTAATATAGTCGACAGTTTCCGCGGGCGTTTGGTGATGATAGCATACCTTCCGCCGCCAAATTTTTCTACTCTACATATTTGATAGTCATAAGGAAGATCGCGCGATATTAAATGGAATTTCCTTTTAGGATATTAACTTTATTTGGTTAAAGATACGTAAAATGGGGCAAAAGTTATGTTTCCGATACTTTGGCCTGTTCTGTATTTACGAGTTAATGTAGGTATAATGAATTGTTCTGGGAATATGATGAAAATTACGAGAATCAGAGAAAGTTTTGTAGGCACATAAAACTGTGCGTATTGTGAAAGTTTCTTACAAATGAGAATGTACTATTTTATTCTCGACAAAAGAAGTGCGCGAAGATTTTTTATCCTCCCTCACATTTTGCAAAAAGCCACTATACAATTAAATAACTTCATACTACTGAAACCAAGCAGTTTTCTCGGTTACTACCATTTTCACTTACTAAAGTATCTTACAAGGTTTTAAGAACACTAAAAGACGCTAAGCCCCGTCAAGAGAAGCTAAGGAAAGCTCTTACGTTCGTCCTCTCAATATATCATATTTTTTCCCCGGTCTGAAGATATACGAGCGGCGGTTTCGCGCGTGACAGGCTTCCGGGGGTAATATTAATAAAATTATTGTGGAGACACGTCGGCCTGACCTACTCCGCAGTACGGGAGGGGCAGTAGCCTTCATTTAAATCTCTAAGATGCTAACAAATTAGATTTTCCATGCATAGTTAAACAAATGGACTTCTAAGCCAATATAGAACTACGTCTAAATGACGCAATGAGTAGAAGATTTGTACCTCGACGCGACGGTTAATATGAGGTCATTAAAAACATTGTATGGCGATTGGCAGCCGCCCTTTGGCCGTATTGAATGCTATAATTTTCGAGCACGCTGACCTTTGTATTATCATACCTCTAGAGTAGTAAGGTAAAAATATGCTGTATCGAAACGTGATTCTGTTCTAAGGGGTTTGTGCTATGGATGGATCCGTTAAAAAAATACCGCCCACGTTTTCTAATAGTAAAATCGATTTTAAAAATCGTGCTAAGCTACAGATTTATTACGTCACTGTGACATAGTTCCATAGTGGCCTAGAAATCTATTTGTTTGACTGTAAAATAAACAAGAAGAGGGAAAAAAACAAGTTTAGCAGTGGCAGATAACTGGGGGGATTATTAAGAGTATAATGACATAGCTATGCAGTTCATGTTACGGCGAGCGTAAAGGACAGATCTAAAGGAGTCATATAACTCGGTCCTTTTCTCTCACTGTAAACTGAACTGAATAGCTGTGTCATAATAATGGCCCTGGGGGGTCATTATGACATTGCTATGCAATGCAGTTTACGCTGAGAGAAAAGGACAGCGCTATATAACTGCTATAGCTCTGTCCTTTATGGTCGCCGTTAAATTAACTGCATAGCCATGTCATAATTACCCCCCTGTACTCTGTTTTAAATAGATAATAGTAAAAACCACGAAAACCTAGTCCAAGTAAGTTCGAGGAACAGTTTCATTTACATAAACTTTAATAAAATTCATCACTTTGCTTTTAGTTTTCTTTGTTTTGTTCTGTGGTGGCTACCAGCCCACTTTGATATCGGGCTAGACTATTGGCTTGAGTTTAATAACTATCAAGTTTAAATATGATAGTTAAATATCAATTTATTTGCCAACTAGTTTTTATTTAAATGTTCTACCACAATTAGCTCAACAGAATGCTATGACTAAAAATATTGCAGAAATAAAATCACAATCTTACTTTCTTTCTTCTTTCAAACTAGAGTGTTAAGGTATTTTTTGACATGCATTATATTCGGGTTCTATAGCCAAATAACCAATAAACCCCTAATAACTTGTCTTTATTATATCCGTATGTCTTTGTGTTTGTCTTACAGTTATTTTATGCAGATACTACTTGAAACGATGTACTTAATTAAAAAAATGTAGGTTATTTTGAAAACAGCTATTTAAAACTATTAGTGACCTAATGAATTTAACATACAGTTTATTTGGTAGAAGTGTTCAGTTTACCTACATCATGATCTCTATGTCTAATCGCCGTCTAATTATCAGTTTAAAATGCTTGTATTATCCGTATTTCTTGGCCGATTTTAATTTTAATTTCACTTTTGGTGATCTCTTTATTTTCATGTTGCTGAGAAATGCGTTTTAAAACTTCCATGCACATTTCATATAACTATACTCGTGAGACAACACTTACGTAAGATCGAGCTACTGTGCCTACTGAACTGTGACCGATTCGAGCTCCCACTACTCCCAGTTAGTGAGTAGGGAAACAGCTGCGCACATCATTATTAAGATCGTTTACCCACTTGTAAAGATGTATTGAATTACATGCACTAATCTGACCGTACTCGCATGTATGGTTAAAGGGAAAGCTTGTGGATAAGTTAACGTGACGTAACATTAATCTTGTCATAATTTACTATAACGTGAGTGTATATTTAATTAATCTATGAAATTCACGCAGCTGATAACGATTTTATAGTGTTTTTTTACGGTCGAAGTTTAAACACGGCGTAAGAAAGAAGCTTTATCTATTAAATTTAGTCGTCCTAACTGGCTTGCAAGGGAGGGGATAGTTAGGAAGCTCCTGATCACACTACACTAAATTCAGTCACTAAAATCTATCTATCTATAGTTCTATATAGTAAAGCCCTATGTATAGTTCTGAGGTCCAAGTATGTCTTCTGAAGATCAAGTGAAAAGGGTGTAAGTCTAGTATACTGCGTTTATTTAAATATCCTCTTTTATTACGAGTTAAGTCGACTTATACCCTTTTTCATTACATGCCCAGATTTATTGCATTGGCATCAGTTTAATATTATTAATGTAGAACAATTAAAGTCCCTTCCGATAAAGGAAAGTGGTTCGACATTGAACTCTATGATTTAATTTACAAAGCTCGCAAGAAAAATTGCTTTCAGATAGGATTGACTTTATGGTAAAAATATATAAATTAAATAGAAACGATAGCAATACAATTAATCCCATAACAATGATTAGGTATGCCAATACGACTATTGTATTTTTTTTCGAATATAAAGTTGAATATGCTGAACTTTTTAATCTATGTATTAACCTAAAATTACGTCACTGAAACCAGAGAGATTTCAGATAATTCGAGGAACATACAGATACCAAGTTGTCATTGACGTTTCCTTCATATAATAACCTAGTAGTAAAGGTGAAATATATGTATAATAATGTATGAAAACGTGAGTTTATTTTAGAGGTTCGTGCTGGATGATCACGTTTTCGAACTGTCATGGCGATTCGAAAACATGACGTACGGTTGAAATGTTCATGCTCGAGCTACAGAACAATGGTTTTGAAAATAATACGTTGGTATACGCTTGATTGACAGTTCACAATAGTTTTTTAAATGACCACCAAACATTTTAAAATAAAATAACCGGACTCGCGGAGTCCCGTACCGCCGCGCCGCAAAGTAGGTTTTTTATAAGAGCAAAGCAAACGAGGTATTATGTTCCGATTTGAATTCGATTTCGAATCAACGCGAGCCTAACTTACGCTTGACCATTTTTTAGTATTTGTTATTTTTCTTCAGGGTTTGTACTATAATAATACCAAATTTAACGCTTGTATGATTAAGCGTTTTTACAAAACAACAAAAATAAAAATACATTGAAAAAAAAAAACTTGTATAGGAGCCCCTTTATTATTCGACTTTCTTTAAAACAATTTTTAAAATTCAGTAAAAAAGTGATAGTAAATTTGCCGTAATAAAACATATTCGAAAAAAAAACAACCCGCTATCTATTACGGTTCAAAAGATACAGCTCATTAAAGTTATGACGGACGGACGGACAGCGTAGCCATATTAGTAGGGTCCCGTTGGGCTACCCTTCAGGGACGGAACCCTAACACGTAAAGCTTTTAACCCCGTTGGTTAATAGGGTCCCGTTGGGCTCCCTTCGGGTACGGGAACCTAAAAAACAGGTTATTATTGGTATCGATTAAAAACAATCAATGACCTTTAAAATGCTTTGAGTAGCTTCTGTGAATTTAAAACCTGCTCATTAACATTCAACATCATTAAACGATTTCTTTTCTTCAGGGTACCGAAATCCTCTCAGAATCACATAAACAAATGAAACCACTTGAGGCGATTGTTTTTGTATGCTGCCTTTTATGCTAACATCAAAGTGTTCTGATTCCGGAAGTAATAGAACGTTACTTGGTAATTGTTGTTCGTATTTATTCAAACGAGATAACGAAGTAATAATGGAAGTACCATTGCCATGGGTTCCCTAATCTTTGTTTTAATCATTCTTCTGCATATGGTGTAGATGTTACTGTATCACCTAAGTTACCTTTTGCTTTTTAGAGCAGGATAGTAGGTATTCTTCTTCTTCTTCTTCTTTTTTACATTAATGGCGGTCCACCAAGTGATTTCGCCAGTGTCAGTGAAAGAGTATAATCAGTAAATAGAACAGTAAATCAAAATTAATAAAAGTAAAGGCCGGGCATTTTTCACTCGGCCATTTGCCCTCCCTGAAGGTTACTGGAACAATCATACTAGATATCTAAGAGTTTAATGACTGATAAAAAACCACGTTGATTCAGCTCGACAACGCAATAAGCAAGCCGGGTCCCATTATGCAATTAACGAATCTTTTTATTTTTGAATGTGTAGGTACCTCCTACCATGCATAGTATTATTTTCGTAGTTGGTATTGCTACGAGTACATAAGTATTATTCACCAAGGTATGGAAATCGATAAATTTAGAATGAAAAAATATTAAGTTACTATCCTGACTCGCTCGGTATTAAACTGTTTATCTTCCTTTTTGTAAAACAATAAATATGGGACAATCTCACAACAAATGGCCTTGTCCCAAACTAAGCTGTAGGCTTGTACTATGGGTACTAGACAACGGTAGATATACTAACTTAAAGAAATACATCGAAAACATCTAAGTCTCAGGAACAAATTCTTGTGCTCATCACACACATATTTGCACATACAGGGAATCGAACCCGGAACCGCTAGTTTCGTAGGCAGGGTCGCTTCACTACATGATCTTAACGCAGCATCAAGAAGTCTCATGGAATAAAAAAAGATTACAATGCTTTTATGGTATCACGTCGAATCAAAGCAAACCGATTGCCTTGTTTTTCCTTTTATTGTTCATATTTTGATTGTACTTCCACGTGAAAAACGCGTCACAACACCCATTAAAATCATTCCAATTCATGTCCCACAAATAAAATAGATGCTTTACCATAAATATTTAATATATTTGGTAAATTGTTGAGTAAGTACAAACATGAAATGTACTTAGCGTTACTCACGCAATGGTAACCCAATATATTATTTTCTTTATCTCACTGTGACAGGTATATTTATTGGGGCGTTTTTGTGTTGTCGCATTAGTATTGACAAGCGCTCGATCATTGACGGTTTCCAATTACATTTAAAATTCATTCATCACGGTCGCAATAACTGGGTGGCGAGGGCTTTTTCGGCTCTCTGCTCTTTGATTAGATTCTGTACTGAACAAACCCATCCATCGCGCAACCACAAAAGGTCGGCGGAGCCACGTCGGGCCCCCGCTTCCCATTCGTTCCGCTGTCCAGAAATTTTTGCAATAAAATTAATCGTTCCAATAAAATTGGAGCCGAATAGAGCTGCCCATGCATGAACACTTTTTAATTGGGCCGCTCTTTTTGCTCCTTTCGCAGCCATCCAAACGAGAAATCGAACTTGAGCAAGTTCTTAGCCAGTTCGTACCTACGACAAGTATCCGCGCCCGCGCGAACACTTTAGGGGTGCTTTTTGTTACCACAATTACGTCATTGCGTAACTAAAAGTTTCAAAGACGTCTAGATAATTAGTAGAACAAAAAGTTACGAGTATCTCAACAATTATTGAGTTAATATAAGAGACAAGCCTGTTTCTATCCTAAGTTATTTGTTTATAAATAATTGATTAAATTATCTTGTCGTGGTGCAGGTGGGCGAATTCAATATTCATTGCGTCCAATCAAAAGTGAGCAATTTGCTGCGTGCAAACGCGGCCCCCGATGGATTGCATAAAAATCAGAGAAAAAACATGGAATAACGAGCCGCCGAACAAACGAATATATATTTCCCCATTTTCATTTTCGACAAGCAATCGCGTTTAATGGGTTGAGCTCGATTCCCACTTGAGTTTGTTCCATTTTGTTTCATTTGATCGCTTCGGCGATTCATTGCGAGGTGTGCCATCGAACAGTAATGTAATAAAATCGGTTTCGGTTACTTTTTGACTCTCAACTCGACATGCAAATGCATTGGATATTGTGACATTTAATTTTTAATATTGTCGCATGTTTTTCAATCATGTTACACGCATCATTCAGTTCACATTTCAAGGACCTACGTGTTTTTTTAAATAATCAGGATGTTTAAAACAAATGCAAAATTATGCTCCTACTACCTATTTCAAGTGACACATAATAATACTGATAACTGTGCAGGTACGAGTAAATAACTATATTCCAATGAAACTTTAGCCCTAGCCAAGGTGCCAACGCTAATAACGTGTTTATTTTCTATCACTCTAAATATATGGGTTTACCTTCTTGTGCGTTACGATAAACCACGTCAATTGATAGAAAAGAAAAACGTTAGTAGCGTTTACATCTTGGCTAGGGCTCCAGGTACGAGTGTCTAACTACATTCCAACGAAATTGGTACGTTGCAAGCCAGGCTACTACAGATAAAAGTAAATATATTTATTAGTTTAATATTATTGCCCTGTGCAACATAACATCAACCAAAATCGACTATCAACTGTCTGCCATTTTTCTCCTTATTTCTACCCATTTTGTCGGCATGCATATAAGTCCTTTAGTTGAAGCTCACCCAAATCCTCGGCGTCCTCGCTCCACTCGCCCTCCTGGGCCCAGCTCGCCGCCAGCATCACCAGCAGCCGCAGCCACTTTACCGAGCACATTGTAAACTAATACATCCTTACATTATGCCTTGAATAACAATCACTCCACACGACACTGGCTCCCAAAGCACCGGCCGCATTACGCAGCGCAGCCTTCATATATTTTAAAGTCGGCAATTTGCCATTCTGAACCGCGGTTTCATTTTATTTGCAGTGTAGTGAATCCTCTCGTGCTTTATTTAAGTTAAAAAAACACTGTTGTATTTGAATTTTTGTAGAATTTTACTAAAAAGATAAATTGCTGTAGTAAGTTTAAACATATCACATTAGGTTTCTGGTTGGATATTCAGAACATCAACACAATTCACACCTAATATAACTAGAAAAGTGAAAGTTTGACAAATTTAAATGATAAGTCAAATGTAACATCTGGAAATGAAAATAACAAACTTATAAACGCAAATAAAAAAAAAAACGATGATAACATTGATAAATGTGTCATTAGAAATTCAATTACTTCAAAACCTTATATTAGCCATTATGTGTTTTATACTAACAAATGTTTACACTTATTTCTGGGAAAACCTGTTTAATACATAACATGACTATGTTATGAAACGGTTATAACAGTTATTCGCGATATGAAATATTTAAATTTAAATTGTTTTATGATCATTGACGATCTTTCAGATACAGGAATAACGTAGGTACCTATTAATAGGTAGCTTTCTATTCCGCCGTCTCTAAATCCAACATCCCCTCGTCACAGTCAAAGAAATCTTAAGGACTAACAGACCCAATGTCAGCATTAAGCATTAAGTCATGCTTATTCAGCTCACAAGGCAATCAAATCAAGTGCAGAGGGGCAAGGTCCCTGCCCGTTTCAACTGTCACTCCCTAATACCGCACGAAACGAGACGTCGGACGTCATTTCCTGCAGGAAATTGACTTACATTGGGCTTTTAAGATTCCTCACATAGGTATTTTGCTCATGGGTCAAGTTATTTAATGGTAAATTGTTACCCGATGCGGAAATAACAAATTTCGTGTCTGTATTTTTATGTAGAGTAAAATGTTGTCCGGCGAGAAAAAGAGAGGTGTTTTAAATTCTGTATTGTGTTTGATGTTTGTAGTATTTTAGTAGGTTATTAAATGAACTGATTTATGCTTTTAATGTTGTAATGGGCACAAGGAGTACATTAATATGTACGAGTGTATTTCTAGGGCTACTTTCATTAGAATGGCTATCTTGCCTATTTTGTTTTATATTTTAATATTATCAGCGTAGAGCAATAAAAAAAACACCTAAAAATTTACCTTGAAGATTTAATTTAAATCCTCGTCCTTTTCCATGACCTTATAGAGAATACATTATATTTAGTAAATTTTGCCCGGGCATCCAACTTATCCAAATAAAATAAATCATTTTTATAGGACATTGACCAGGAATCGGAAAGTTATTAAGAATGCTTGGACAGGACGGACGGGGAGAATATTTTAACAATATTTGCAGTTTATGTACGGAGGGTATAACATAAGTATAATTGACATTGGTAGCAACATAACTAATCCATTGTAATTTGTGTGTTTTTTTAAGTATTTATATACCTAAATTTAATATTTACAGGGAAAGGTAACATACAGCGTAAGGGAAAATACAACAATGCACAACCCTTTAAAGCATGACGAGCCCCAAAATAACCAGGGATCCGGAAAATCATTACACCCTATAAAACTCTAATTAGGCGTGTATTAAATTAAAGGAAGTTCAAATTAAATCCTCCGGCGTGTGTCGGCGCGCGTGTAAACGGTCTTTCAGTCCCCTGTCAGAAATATAAAACTTTGACGCTTGCTCGCATACACTTGGGTAAATAATGTGTTTAATCTCTCCTGGACCGCTGACCCTTGTCCCGGGGAATAAAAGTTCCGGGAAAGGTTACTAGCAGTAACAAAAATTTATTCTTCGATTATGTTGTACAACGGTCGTCAAATGAAAGGGAAACTGAAAGTTTTTCTTTATGTTTACGTAGGTATTCAAGCATCTTTAGTTACAAGTGTTTCGTTTGATAATCTTTTTAGAATGAAAATTTGTTTGTTTTGGAGGAGTTGACTGACAGAATGTGGCATTTAGCCTCGTGCCTACCAGGGGTATTATAGCAAGTATTTTTGAAACTAAGTTTGTATTGCTTAGGGCTTAGTTTGCTTACTTTCTTATGTCGTAGTGTTGTGTGAAGGATGTACTGCACGAGGCACGGACGAGGCCAAGCCTATTTTTTTGTGAAAATAAAAAGTGGCTTAGTTGATACAAAATAATGGGACGCAAATTAATTGATTCTTCTCAAATTATTATTATTATTTATTTAATAATTACCCACTTCCTTGGCTACTACAAACTTCCCGAATGCCCTACGTTTGTATGTCAATTGAGCTTTATGTAGGTACCTTATTTTTTATTGAAAATAAAATAGCCTTTCTCTTATCCGATCGGGTTATTTATTGCACAAGTTTGTTTTTGACCGCCTCACGTACTTTATAGGGCGAACCTTTCCTATTCCGAATTGGCAATTGCTATTTGATGTATACTTTATTTTGTAACTTTGCGATCCCCTACATATTTCTTTTATTCTGGTGCCATTACATTTGTTCCGGGGGATAAGAATGAGGAAGTATTTTTGGGACGAATACATTTTGTGGGTGTTTTGACTCATTCTAAAGGTTACAATTAGCTTTAAACATAAATAAAAAAACTAATATTGAAACATAAATTAATTTGAGCAGCGAGTTTGTTTCGTGGCCGTGCACAGGAAAAGTTCCATATTAATATTAACAAAACAGCGCAGGTCGAGCTGATTAAGCATTTGCCGATTCGCCGGATTCCCCCGGAACGGGCCGCACGTATTCGTTGGAATTCAATTTTTGCCCCTCAGCTATTCCACGTGGCCAAAAATAGTGGACCCGCTCGAGCCGGATCGATGGAACTACGCCCTGGAAAGGATGGCGTAATATCACAACAGATGTCGACGACGGTTATGTCAACTGGGCGTCCATTCACGAAACTAATAAAAGATTCAGCATTGTCGTTTGCCGAAAGAGGGTTCTTCCAGAGCATTGGCGCCCGTTTCTGGCGGTGTTCGGCGGGTTTTGAGGTCATGCCGGACTTTCGCCCGTCATTATCACTGGACATGGTTTTCGGAACATGTCGTAGAATATTTGAGGTAATATTTAATTTTTAACGTTTAGTGGCAACTACCATGTATCTTCATAGGTCAGTACCTCTATATTCGTAGTATAACTACAACTTTTATGAAGTGAAGTAAAATAAATACCGATCATAAATTTCTAGTAAGACTACAGCGTCTTACCTTTTATATCTTGGCCCGCATTCTGCCAAGGACGAGCGTTATTATATTTGTTATTATTTTCGCGTCCCGTAGATCTTAAACACGTCGCTTCTCATGAATAACCGTGACACTATAGTAGTCGATGTAGGTGGAAAAGCACGTAAAAAGTAGAAAAAAGTCTTCACGTCTTCATTGGTGATGAAAGGAAAGAATAAACGTAATTATTTTACCGCTCAAAAGTCACCTATCAAAAGTATATTGTTAGGTCGAGACTACATTAATTTACATCAATAAGCATGTAAATAGACATTTCCCGTTCAATCAATGGCTCAGCGAGCTGAATATGCGTGCATAAACTAAGCATGAATGTTGGCAAAACGCCGGTCTAGACGACCCTTAAAATTGAACAAGTGTCCCACGGGTCACGGCAACATTTTCTATCCTTTGCCCAAAACCCGCAGAGTTTTCCCCCCAAAGGCTAATTAGAATAAAAGAGTGTTAAACTTGGTCTTAACTGATGGACGCGTTTGGGCAAAGCTTTTGCAATATACCGCCCCCAAGGAAATACCTTTCCGGAACTGCTGTTAGGACGTTTGTATATTTTAAATGTCAGATTTATTTGCAGAGTTATGATGAATTATTGGCAGCGTGTTGGATTCGGATTGTAATCGTGTTTGTTTTATTTAATCATTTACTTCAAGCCTTGGATTAAAGCCTGGATTAAACGCCTGTATTTTACAATGAAAGCGTAATGAAATGATTTTACGGGTGTTTCTTTTAATATTTATTTTTGTAGAACCGAAACAATGTTTTTGCAGTCGAGTTATTAAGTACCTGTCAGCGATTATATGTAGAGCATGGGTGAGATAATGAAATGGGTGTACTAAAAACTGACACTGGCTGACCATTGAAAGAAACAGAATTCAAAAGTTTTGTTTTAAAAAAAATAGTGGAATATTATAGAAAAAGCTTATGATGCGACCTGTTATCCTTGAAATATCCAATTAAATAAATTTGGAAAAAAAAGCCTTGTTTAAATAAAAAATAGGCGTAAAGTAGCCCAACCATAAAAAAAAATTAAGCTCAAACAATACAAATTAATTAGGTTAGATATAAGTACAAGGAAGGCCATAAAGTAAATCCGTCACGGTGTCATTGAATGGCCGGATTATTTTTATTTCTCCCGGAGATTTATTTTCCTTAGATTAGCATCCCTCTTATTTATGCTAATGTAATTTTAATGGCACAGTCTTTTTCGGCTAATTTCATTTTCAAAAAACTCCAAGGATTTATCCCTAAGCTCGGCTTATTAAGATGCTTTTGATAACGATTTCGTTGTAATAAATTTATCGTATTGTTGAAATACAACTTTTTAATAGTGGTTTTATGTTAATTGAGTTTTGAGTTTTTTGAAATTATCTGCATGATTAAGAGCAAGCACAAATATATTATAAAGTAATTTCCGTGTTTTACGATATATTTCATGCTAACCAAGTTAATTGTAACATAGTTACGAAAACAAAAGGTTACTGATAGTCCTGGAAATATTATGGTATGTTGTGTACTAAGATTTTTGGAATTATATGAAACTGGTAATTAGCGTAATCCATACCTTGAAATTAAATTGGCAGTCACAGATTTTTTAACGATTCAATAGAAAACGGTTGTGTTGTTTTGGTGTTGCCACACAAATCCTCAGTTCTATGGAAAGTTTTTTTCATTTATTAATTTATTGTGATTTAATCTTCTGTACCAAATTCTCTATTCTCATAGGGCTGGCTCTTTCCTCGGTCAACGGCTAGCAATGGCTTTCCAACGAGGAAATGCAGCCAGAATTATGGGCACCATTCTCAGTGGCAGTGGCCTAGGGGACATTTGTACATGTTACTTAGAGTAAGTTAATTTATTTTATTATTTAGTTTTAGTTATGTTTTTATTATTTTTCTGTTTTTTGTTTGTGTCTTTTGTATGAATAAAATGCTTGATGTAAACAATAAATAACAGTAAGGTTAAGTTAGGATAGGTTTTCAAGTCAATCCCTCTGAAAATCACTACGGCCCAATGCTGAGAGGGATCCTGTTCAACGCAATGTTTTCAGTTAATTGCATTAATTAATCTTAATATTCTGTTGTTATTCTTGTACGTAATAAATATTTTCTATTTTAATTTCTAAAAGTACACACAAATTGACCTAGGGCCCGTTTTACGAAAGTTTTCAACATGTATTACAAGTGGAAGTCTCTTTTCAATCCATATTGTTGAAAAGAGAATTCCGCTTGTAATACAAGTTACAAGCGTTCGTGAAATGGGCTCCTAGTCCTAAACTAAGATCAACGCTTGTATTATGGTTACTAGACAACGATAAATATACTTATTTAAAGAAATATACAAGAAACTTTCGAAACTCAAGAACGATCTTGCGCTTATCACACAAATAATTTCCCTATACCAGAAATCGAACCCGGGACCGCTAGCTTCGTAGTCCGGGTCACTATCAACTAGGCTAATCGCGCCGGCAAATACATTATCGACCAACAAGATTGTATTTGGAACCGTAAAAGAACTCGAACAACGAGCACAACGTCCCGTCGACGTCGCTAGCGAGCGTCGACCGTCCAGGAACGGTGTAAGTCAACAGGCCACAAAGCCCGTATCGGGAAATCCGGATTGAGAGGAAGAAAAGAATCGGTCCGAGATAAGCAGTCAGCTGTTGTACATGTTTATATGTTACCTTGGAATCCCCTGAATATCCAGCACTCATATGATCGAATGTACAGTACGATTAATTGGACTTTGACACTCGGCAATTCTCGACATTCATCGGGAGAGATCGGAAGTGCAAATGACACGAGACACATTGTTGCATGTTCATGATATCATAGTGTGCACTTAACAATCTAAATCAGTAATGTAGATCACCTGCCTCAATTTATTTTTTTTACAGTATACCTATGAATAACACAGATGTGGCTTGATTGACCGGTCTGAGTGGAGAGTTTTGGGGGAGGCCTGTGTCCAGCAGTGGACGTCTTTCGGGTGACATGATGATGATGGCTTGATTTAATTATTACATCGCATTACTAAAAACACAAATATTTAATCAGTAAATTTAAATTACAGATAATTTCATCAGAAGCAAAACCTTTGATTTTGATAGCTAACCCCGGCACATATGTCATAAAAAGTTGATTCTAGTCTTATTATTATTTACTAGAGGACGCCCGCGACTTCGTACGCGTATAATTAGTTTCCCGCTACTCTCCCCATTTTTTCCCGTTGGGGGTCGATTTTCGGAAAATCCTTTCTTAGTGCTCACTTACATCATGAAAGGAACCCCTGTACCAAATTTCAAGTTTCTAGATACAGTAGTTTCGGCTGTGTGTTGATACATCAGTCAGTCAGTTTAGCTTTTTATATATATAGATTACTATTAACAGCATTCTGAAAGCGATTGCGGGCAGATTTGACTGTCCCATTTTAAAGTTCTGGATGGGACAAATCAAGGGCGTAGCCCAAATTGTACTTTAATTTTAATGTTACAAACCCAATTTTGAAATAAGATTTACTAACCTAGCATAACTCATTACTAACATCCTATGGATAACTTCTGGTCCGAAATAAAGATAATTTTTTTTTATTATTATTTATTTATTTAGTCTATTTCAATATTTACAATATTAATGAAGTTTCTATATTTAGGTTAATGTTTTAATATTACATACATACATACAGTAAATCACGCCTGTTTCCCAGAGGGGTAGGCAGAGACCACTTCTTTCCACCTGCTACGATCTTGACAAATCTCTTTCGCTTCTTCCACATTCATACATCGAGTCATGCACGCACGTCGGTTTCGGGTACTTAAAATTAATACCTAATATCTAATTTAAATTTTACTTGTTTTAATATTAATTATACTAAATAGGTTTGAATATTTTATGTGAATAAATTCTAGGATTTTATTTGAAAACACGAACCTTTAAGATTAAAACCGAGATGTCCCGAGCGTCAAAGTGGAAATAATTGTACTGTATCATTTCATCGAAAGCAAATTATTACTGAAACCTTATTGTTTTTAGGTTATCTTAAGCATGGGTTACGTAGGTTAGGTAGGATAAATGACAACCAGAAAATTTACTAAATTTATATGCTCTAAGAAGTAGGTTTACGTAAAGCCTACTTACTATAGTAATCAAGTATTTGTTCTTAATAAATCACTCTCAGTTGATCCATGGATTAATTTTAGCGGTAAATATTTTGTTTTTTGTAAAGGACGTTTGGTTGTTTAGGCTGAGTTCATATAGACGTAGCGTCAGGACTTAACGCGGATCCAGGAGGATATCGTCCACTAACATATAGTTTCTGAATTCAAATGATACATAATTTTCAAGGTGGGATAGATAGACAGACGAAAAAACAGCGTTGACTGCCATAGCCAACATCTTTGATTATGCAACCCTATTAAAAATCAAAGGTTATTAGTGTGACAAAATACAGGCAATATTTCAAGTCGTATTTATATTTTAAATCGTACAAAAACAGGAACAGCGAGCACAATGCCCGTCGGTTGCCGACACGGCGCGAGCGACATAAGTCAACACGGAGTCACGAAGCCCGTATCGGGAAATTCGGATTGAAAGAATTCTCGGGCCGGGCAAACAGCGCGCTCGCTGTAATTGTCTTCTGCGCCGCTACTACTGTTGTCAACGGTTAAATGGTTTGTTTATTAGTTACTCAATTGTTTAATGAATATTGTACGTAGGTAGTTGAGGATTTAATTGGGACAATGTTGATTTTTTTGAGAATTAATCATACAATCATAATATGATTATTTTTTTTGTCACACATTGCAAAAAAATATGCACTGTCTACCTACTAACAGTATTTTTGACATTTAACCTTATATTTTAAGATACTTCTTACACCCGATTTTTGCAGTGAAATTGTATAATTAAATTGCAATCCATGATGGGCCAGACCAGTTTGACTTCACAAAAACAAAAAATTTGCTGCAGTACCAAAACAACTTATTCATTGGTTACTGTTTACTGTTATGTAAATTTAAATAATGAAGTAAATATAAATTTGTACTTCTGATAGTAATTGACAATTATTGTAACTTTAATCTATTCGGTAAAACCATATTAATTTTGACATTTTATTGCATTGTTCTTAACTCGGCCGTCAATACTTTCAAGTAAATAAGAACTATTGTAACGTTGACAAATACGATATCGTGTCAAAAACATGTCAATAGAACCTCTGATTCGAAACAGAAATAACGACATTTCCTCGACATCTCAAATTTAATAATATACATTATATAACAAGATGGGATAGCTGGAATAATATCCTTATCCCACCCACACGCAAAACATGCGCAAGACAATATCATAATGTTTATTTGGAAACATAACAATATGTATAATATCTGGTAACACTTGACTGAATTATGTTGTGGCTTCTGTAGCTTGAGCAAGAACATTTCAATCATAGGGTAGAAGTACCCTTTGTGGCCACTGTACCCTTTTTGGTCACTTTAGGTCGAAATACTGTAGAAATAATATTCATAAATAGTTAAGACTGAAGATAAGTATAAAGACAAAATATAAAAATATTTGTGTAGTTTCATAATTATCTTTACATAATTAGTTAAAATGTAGAGTGGCCAAAAGCGGTGTAAAGATGGCCAAAACCGGTACTCCTAACCTACGTCACGTTTTCAAGTTGCCTTAACTATTCGAAAACGTATTTTTAACACATCCTTAACACGAACTTCTAAAACAAACTCAGGTCTTCATACATTATTTTGCGTATACTTCACCTTTAATACTCGAGTCAATGTCAACTTGCTGTCTAATCTCGTTTTTATAACCAATCGCCATCAACATTTTCTCGATATCGCGATACGTTATTGTAACTTACTCGATAGATAATAAAAGTTCATGCTCGGGGTATGGGTTCGAATATAAATCTTCCGTAGCGCAAGCGCGTAGCACTATGACTTGTTGCGCTTACGCCGCTACGACGTTCTCGTAGCCATTGGTATCTACGACGATTAGATCGTAGCACATTATGTTACGCTACGCTTGCAGTACTCGTACCGAGTTCTAAGTCTAACTAACTACATTGACGACACGTTGACCTACACTCCTTTAACGATCTAGTATAGGCTAGATTCTCTCACTCGCATAGTGTCATACAAATGACAAGGACAAAAAATAGAGGCAGGTAGCCAAGTGGGCGGCAACAAACGATAATCTTCTTAGGACTCGTTCACAATGGTATTTGAAAATACATGATTAAGGAGACATCGGTCCGTTTCACTAGCCAAGTCACAGGCAAACGATTAACAATAAATCGCAAGAAGGGAAAACAAACGCATCCGCACTGTGCATATGTAAGATCCGAGTGATTACCTGCTCCATTGTGAGTGCGGCTTTAGCGGATTCTCATTAGCCTATCACGTGCAATTGCACTTTTTCAGTACTAGGTCGTTAAAGTAAATGGAGTATGGTAACCCTGGTGGTAGCGGTCCTGGGTTCGATGCCCGGTACGATTAATTATTTGTGTGATGAGCACCAGTGTTTGTTTCCGAGTCTTGGATGTTTTATATGTACCTGTTTGAGTATTTATTTCTCTATATAAGTATGTTTATCGTTGTCTAGTACCCATAGTACAAGCCTAGAGCTCAGTTTGGGACTAGTTCAATTTGTGTGAGATTGTCCTCTGATATTTATTATTATTTATTTATTGTATTTCTTTTGATATGTTATTGTGTTACGTTATGATAACTCTTATTTACTTGACAATAATAGCGACCGAGTCAATAAAAATACGTTAAATGTGAAAAGCAATAAGGATTTAAAAAGATCCTCTGTATATTAAGTTCTTAAAGTTTTTTACAAAAGTAATTATTATTAGCATGTATGTGTATTATTGTATCTCTGTCAATAATTTTATTTATTTGGTTACCAAATGATTATTTCCCAATTCCAAACGTGCATTTGTAACCGCTAACGGCCAATTATTTAATCAAAGGATTTTTGCACGTGTAATATATAAATCATCTGTATTTGTTTGTATCGCCAAACGCATAATTACCTAAATCCTTTTTTGTGCAGAATAAACATTTCGTTCGCAAGTAAAACGACGTAGATTTATTCAATTCGAGCGGAGGGTCAGTGGTAGGAGCCGGTTCATTTATTTACCCGTAAACAGTGTTTACTGTAACAACAGTCTTTGTTCCCTATCAACTAAACATGTGGCCCGTTAGGTAAACGATATTTACTTCCACAATGTTTTGCTGGTAAGATTAGGAATACTTGTGAAAAAATGTTAAGTAGCGCCTAATAGTGTTTAAGTGGTGTTAGCCTAGCCTACTAGCAGCAGTGTTTGCGTTGACTGTGTATGTGGATGAACCTTACTACCTTACACGAAATTTTATTTTATCTTAAAACACTGTTATAGATGAATCTTCAATTCATATTGATACAAATTTATATTTGTAAGTACTTACAGTTATTTAAACACAATGAAGTTAACAATAACTTAGACTGACTAAGTTAAAATGTCTTGGCTTTTTGCCTGTTAAAGAAAATATCGTTACAAAATATTGGCAGTGTAAAAATCAGAGGGCTATGGTAATGAAAGTTGAAATTAAAGATCCCCAAATATCTGGATATTGATAATAAGAAAAATAATATCTTCTCATCTCTCCGGACAATACTCGGAGGGACATCAACATTGTCATGTCTATCCTGGCTTGAGAAGTATTTTTTTAATAAATGGCTTTTTTACAAATAACGGAGGCACTGATTCAACACGGTAAAACCATACTGCCCACCTACGGAGAAAAGACACACGTGCAATTAATTAATAGAAGCATATTTAACTTTCAACGGTTATAATAAGGTTGGAAGTGCAATATAATTCATTTAGTAGATGTGACTTTTTTTCGTTAGAGGGCAACATAATATTCCTTTTGACATATTACTATCGTACTGTGGGTCCAGGAGAAAATCAGCGCTGTGGCTCTGTGCCACAGTATCACGCTGAGCTGACACACCGTTTCGGCTATTTGGTCTTAATTCGTTGCAAATAGATTACTTTTTTTCTCTAATTTATGCGATTTTTGTTTTTATTTAATAGCCGAATAAATAGTTTTCTTCTATTCTATTCATTTGTTTTCAAATTGGCCGCACACACATCAAAAGAAATATAATAAATAAATAAATAAATATCACATGCCAATGTCACATCAATTGCCCTAGTCCCAAACTAAGCTCTAGGCTTGTAATATGGGTACAGGTAATCGGGGTAAATAAGGTTTGGTTCTAAAAATGAACACCGAAAACCCGTGTAACACAGTATATTATACGAATTAGTTTTTTATAATCAACTTGTTATTCAATTCATATTTAATTGATTTAAGACAACGAGCTGAAGCGCCTCTTCGTATAGGTATATAGACAAATCTGCGGGTGTGTAATGTTTAGCATCAAAACAAATGGTCTAATGATCATTTTGCATAACACTAATTGCATAATTTCAATCTGCATAATAAACCATCGATATAATAGTCATAATGCATAAAACGAAATGCATAATTTCAAAAACCATAATGTTTATAAATTGAAAAATAAATATTTGTAACTGCTTTCATTACTACGAATGTGGTCACAGTTCTAACCTAACCTAACCTAGTTAGAAGAAATTGACTTAAAATGCATAATAACAAGAAAATAACAGTTATGCTAAATGAGTGTTATGTTATTCGATCGTATGCCAGTTAAAATTATACAATTGGTCTTTATGCTAAACGTTTATTATGCTTTTCGTGGTTAGTTAAATGAAATTATGCAAAATGTTTTAATACTTATTGAAGCGCACCCCAAATCTGCTGCTATGTAACTCTTACTTCTACTTAAAGATTGACTGTTATTTTATCCATTACAAGTGCCTATTTACTTTCCAAGTTTCGTGTAGATGTTCGGTCCAAGACTATGTTAAAGAGAAGAGCGCGATACCGTAATTATAATTCAATTAGCCATACTGCTTGACGTGCTAAGAAGTCACCGCAACGAAATTTAGTAAGTGGATTACTTACGGACATTTTAAATTGTAAAAGTGATTGCTTAAAAAGATAAACTTAAAATCACGCTTCCGATGGCTTCACTAATGCCTTTAGTACCGTTTGGTAACCAAAATTTCATAACCAGATACAGAATCAAATTAATTTAATGCTGGTTATGAAATTTTGGTTACCAAACGGTACCAAAGGCACTAATGGTAACTCAAAATGCGGTGCCCTTGGTTCAAAAAAGCGGCCAAGTGCGAGTCGGACTCGCCCATGAAGGGTTCCGTGAAAGATAAATTGCGGTTTACGATTTATGACGTATTAAAAAAAAACTACTTACTAGATCTCGTTCAAACCAATTTTTGGTGGAAGTTTGCATGGTAATGTACATCATATATTATTTTTACATTTATCATTCCCTTATTTTAGAAGTTACGGGGGGGACACACACATTTTTCCACTTTGGAAGCGTCTCTCGCGCAAACTATTCAGTTTAGAAAAAATTTATATTAGAAACCTCAATATCATTTTTGAAGACCTATCCATAGATACGCCACACGTATGGGCTTGATGAAAAAAATAAAATTGAGTTTCAGTTCTAAGTATGGGGAACCCCAAAAATTTATTGTTTTTTTTCTATTTTTGTATTAAAATATTAATGCGGTTCACCGAATACATTTACCTACAAAGTTTCCATAGTATAGCTCTTATAGTTACGGAAAAAAGTGGCTGTGACCTACGGACGGACAGACGGACGGACGGACAGACATGACGAATCTATAAGGGTTCCGTTTTTTGCCATTTGGCTACGGAACCCTAAAAACGTAGCTGGTTTTCATATAACTGCCATTATTAAGCTGTGATAGAACTAGCATTTTATCACTAGTTTGAAACACGAAGGCTGATTCAAACGTCCAGGTAAAAAACACATTTTCTTACGTGATTAAGTTGCGTTTCACTACGAATACAAAGAGTTTCTATGCAGGTTTCCCGGGTTTATTAATCATCCTTTATCAATATAAATAATTATAATAATTATGCAACAGTCAAATAATGAAGTCTCTTATGGTTCAAGTGGCTAAGTGTTCTAACAACAGACACGAGTATCATAAGAGTTTATTAAGTACCATTCATTACATACAAAACGATGGAGATTCTGTGCACTTTCTTTAACATTGCTGCTGGCAATTTAGTCGCCTTCAAATAATGTTATAATTCGTTAAGCAAAGTTTTTTTCTAGTAAAATTATCCAGTAGAAGCGTTTCATAGTTTTTCATATTTAAACGGTGGTACGAATTAAAGGTAATCTGACGCAGAGCTTGTTTAAGAGCTTTACAGTTTTTCGTTTTGGTATTTATTTATGATTTAATAAAAAAATCTTGCAGACTGAATCGCAGGCAATAGATAAGTATTATTATAATTGCGAAAATAAGAATTCGTTATCATTCTACATCCGAACGGTGCGCTGCTACACGGCACCATTTTATAACGATGATATAAAATGTACAGTGGCTGACAAAGTGGTTAACGTTAACGTTAGCGATTTTCGAAACGGATAAAATGTATGGAATTGATATAATCGCTCGACGCGACCGCCCAGTAGCTTACGTCCATCCTATTTATAGTCTATAACGATAATGTTCTTACAATGCACCTTATCTAGGGCCACTGGCCCGTTATCTTCTGTTGACACTTGCAGCTGACCGTACATATAAAACTACTAATTATTAACCTTTTAACAGCCATTGACGATATCCGTACTACAGGATAAACTGCAACGATGTATAAAATAAGTCCGTCACGGCGTAAGGTTTGGCGTGCGAGTGACGACTGTCAGCGTAGAAAACGTAAACAAATATTTTAGTGATGAACGACATTCTACTAAATCTAAGAATATTGAAGTTCTCGAAATATTTTTTCATTTTTAAATCCGCAGTGTAGGAGCACTATTAGAGTAACACTTCTGTCGTTACGTCTAGGTGCGTAAACCCTTTCGAGTACGGTACCGTGATTAGAGATACTGCTTGACGCCTATAGACGTCACGAAAGAGTTAAGAAAGGTTTTCAAATGTTGAACACTAACAATACAAATACAAATAAATTTTATTCTATTCTTTTCTAATACATGGCCCTCTATTAATAGTTGAGAATTTACAAATAAAGTCCTTGATGTTCAATGACCCTTGTTTATGTCAAAAAGCCAATCATTTCTTAGTCTCCTTGTTTGTTGCAATTTAATTTTGTAAAAAGACAAAAATGTCATACAAAAACTAACTAGTAACGGCATTGCTTAGAGAATGTTAAATAGAGGCATTGGGATTATTCCTGTTTATCAACATTACTAAACGACAACGTTAATACTTCCATTCGATTTTTAAAACCCGAAAGCACTTTGTATGCAGCCAGTGTTTCAATTTTAAGCCATCGTTTTATTTTTGGTTAGTTCACGCAACCATAGCGCTTAATGATATAGTGACTTAATTCAAAGCACAACTAGTGGGACTTTGAATTTTATGGCCTTATTTTTGAATTTAAAATCGTGCTTCGTTGTTTTTGGTTTGTGCCGGTTTATTATTGAGCGCGTTAAATACCGTCGAGCGTAGAGTACACTGGGCAATTATGGACAGTATGAAATATGGCTGGCTAATTAGGCTGTATTGGGGTTGCATTGGCTGTGCCATTAGCCTAGTGGACCCAACTTTGCCCTATTAATCTTAACCAAGTATTGGTGCTCGCAACAGCTGGTATAGAGTCTTAGTGAAGGGTTAATGAGTAAGCAAGTTGCTGTACACCCATACGTAGGATAAACTGGGGGTTGCTTATCCAACGCATGTTAAAAACCCTGTAGCTAAGGCTATTTAGACGTCTATCTGTCTTTGATAAAGAATATCTAAAAAACGACAGAGTCAACAATACATTAGAAGACACAGTTATACTTAGTTGGTCCTATTGTTACTTGACTTGATATTTAGGTACTAAACTAAGATTTATCGAACAGATCAAGAGATCATTTAAAAATGTATAATGTAGCTAATTGATTACGTAATAAAAGTTCGTTATGACGTCGTTTAATATTTTTTATTGCTTTGTACGTATGCATGTTTTCTTGATAACTGAAGTAAAAATAATTACAAAACATAAAAGTATCTAGAAAGTGTTTTAAATAAAAAAAACGTAATTAAAATTCAATTAAAATAATTGCGTTAATCGTTATTAACGGAAAACACTTCAAGACTTTTAAAAAACTTACTGGACACAGTAGACAAATCCATTTTTTTTATTACTGTGAACTAACTGAAAATTTATATGTTTTACATACAAAAACGTTCAATTGTTTACATCCTCCATAAACTATTTTTTATATCCAATTACCATCTACTTAAGTTCGCAGGTTAATTGCACATTAATTATATTTTACTAAGTGACTAATTATTACACAGGGCACCAATTTTAATTTATGTTCATTAATTTAGAGACCGCGAGCAGGTGTGATCAGCGAGCGCGCGCGACACGTCCGCGCGGCACGGGTCGCCGGCAGGCACTGATTCGGCATTGGACGACGACCGACGTTATCCAAAGGTGAGGATTTCGTGCATCCTCGGCCGCCTTCGGATCCCCTCGGCCTCATCCCGATTCGATTGTGAAGAATTTCATATTTCAAGAATAAACACAGAGCGTTCTCTAGTTGTAATGGGCTTCTTTCAGTCCGCAAAGGGCAACTGCAATTTATGCATTACCATTGGGGTTTTTTATACAAAAATGGGTTTTATTTCATTTTGAGCTCAGGATGTGTTTTAATACTATTATTTATAAGGGAGCCCTGTAGTTTAAAAAGTTCATTTATGTAATACGTAGCTAGTAGCGTACTACCCACATTAGGGCAATTGTGATCATTGAAAAAAAAACCGTTTTTTTCAGGAAAGTTTATTATTAACCAAGTGCTGCAAGCCATAAAAATGAGCTCGAGGCTTATACTTATGTAAAAAGGTTAAAAAAAAGGTTTTTTTTGTTATACTCTTAAGTTTTTAATATTACTACAATTAAACAAAGGAGTTGACTTTTAGTAGGTATTAACACTTTAGTCGCCTCTATCTCAGGAACCAATCAAGTCTAGTTGGTCATGATATTCTTCCTTTTAAATCCGTTACATGTGATTTTCACACCATGTCAGTGCATGGCCAACATGCGGTGCTGGTCCGGCCTTAACTCCCAAATCTGTCAAGCGGCTAGAGACCATGACGAATTTCACCAGCTGAACTTCATACTTTACTTCGAAGACGACACTTCGTTATGATGATGTTGAGATGCTATCAACTTCGTTTACGTCTTATGCATTTCACGCTTTTTTCCCATTTCTTCCAGTAAAAGTATATAGTATCAAGTAAGACTGAAGCCATTGGAGCTGCGAAGGGATTTTAAGTCTCATGCGTATTCTATTAGCTCTTTCACGGGCTGTGCTCTGAAAAATTGTTCAGCTTGTGCCTTTAGCACCAATTAATTATTGAACCGCCACCAGAGTCAAGTTTATCCATATTAACTGGAACCATTAAAATCAAATAGAGTTAATTTCTAGAGGTCCTTTCTTCTTCATTATTTGATGCTACATGGACTTAACTTCTCTCCACGGTGTTTCTTCAGCCCAAAAAGAGTAAGTATATTAGGTCTTTTACCATCTTCACGTATGAGACCATTTAGTGCCAAAAAAGCCGCACAGTTCTGTTGTTGGCACTGGTTAAAGCTGGTTTCATCATTAAGGTATAATCAATTGGCTCTTTCACGGGAAGTGCTGTGAAAGATTGTTCAACTTAGTGCCTATAGCACCAATTCATTAATGAATCGCCGCTGGAGTAAAGTTCATCCATATTACCTGGAACAATCAAAATCGACTAGAGTTCGTTTCCAGTGGAGGAAAGGTCATTCCATAGTTTAAAAGAACAAGGAAGAAAGGACATCGTCGTTCTTTGAAATTACGCAATTAAGAAGCACCGAAAGAGTATTCGCTGAAAGGCAGCACTTGCCAAGCCCGTGGAATTGATAACACTTATGGATGACGATGACACTTACCATCAGTTGAAACGTCTGCATGCTTGGATTTTAAGGCAAATTAAAAAAACATGTAAATTTTCCAACCTTTACGAATTCACATTCAGTAGGTAGTGTTGGTTTTGAGTTGTCTGTCAGTCACTAATAGTATGGTTTTACAAGTATAAAAGTTCGCAAGTTCTAATTTAAATACCATGTTCAGTTTATGTGTACTTAATTGATCATATCTTACCTGTCGTTTAGTATTTGCCTTGACAAGTAATTAAAATAGCGTGCACCATGTGTTTGGTCTAGTGCCCTTTAATTTCATTTTCATTTTTAATATTCAACACGATTACAATTTGAATAAACCGCATTGTTTTACTTTATTGTATTACCTTATTATATTACCATTCTTCCCCGATTTGATTTTCGTTTGTCCCCATACTCCTCCCGAACTATTAGACATATTATCAGGATCAAATTTAGCCCGTAATACATCTAGCCAAAGATGGTTTCGAAAAAATAAAACTGAAAATCGAACATACCACGAAGGAATAATCATCAAAATCTGTTCCCATAGATTTTCAATGGGAAATATGGGAAAAGTGCCGAAACTTCGATAAAGTGAGCTATGAGTGAGCGTTACTGAGATTTCTGAAATGATGGCAGCAAACCGCTTCGCTCCATTTAGACTTGGGACGGCAAGTGCACCGAGTAGATATTCGGGAAAGTATACACTGTGTGTTCTTACACAGGGTGTGCCAGAACTTGATGTAAGGATACTAAAACTTGTTTATTTTGGTACTTGTTTCATAATTTTGAAATCTTGATCTTGAACTTTTGATTCATAATGCCACCTAGGTCTAGTGCAAATTTTTTTCAATACGAATGTCAAAATTATTGAAGCAAAAACTAGAAATGCTTTATTGGCTTTGGAAGTATAGATTTCTTTTAAATTCAATATATTGCTAGGTTATTTAAAATAAGTTTAGTAATCACAAATTATAGCGATTTTTAGCCAAGGAAAGCAAAGTTGGCAAGGTAGGTAGTGTTCTTTACCAAAAACTAAATAACTCGTAAAATATTTCAAAAATTGAGATCATTTCCTATACCGGTAAAGAAGGCGCTTTTTTATTGTATAATATTTACGTTAAGTTCTTGGACACCCTGTATAAATGGCCTACTTATGTCTATCCGGAGCAGAGGGAACATGAGATCGTTATTTGAGCCACAAAGATGTCAGGCAAACAGTTTAGTAACATGATTATGGCAAATAATACAAAATCAATGTGTTTTTAGAACCATTTCTTGGTGAAAATATAGAAAGTGGTAGTTTAAAATGTAAAATCGTTCATATTTTTACAATTACTCTAATTCGAAAACCATTTCGAGGAATAGGGTTTTAAAGCAGTTCTGCATAATTAAGCTTTTGAAATAATTATCTATTTCGGATATTTCGATAATAGTATATTTAACCTTTGTTTGACTTTCGTTTTCGGCTTAAAGCCCTCCTGGGTACACCCAGGCTGAAAAAGCTGAAAAATCTTACGGGTTAGGCGAAAACCGCTTGAAATAACATGTTTTAATACACTATTACAATCACTGTTTATCATTAGATATCATTTAATTCTTGGAATTTATTAGAAAACGCCATCTCAAATTTAAAATTATCATGTCATCCATAAAACGTCTGCTAAATAAATGAAAATATTAAAACAAAACTATTGGGTCAAATAAGTACAAAATTAATGAAATTGGTCTCTTAAAATTACCTATTCTTTAGAATTAGAATGTATAAACCGTGAGTTATTTTTTTCGGTCTATCCCAATCCTTAAGTTTTGCTTTCACATATTATGGTTATGTAAGTCATAGTAAGTTCTTTAATCCATTTACAAGGAACCGTTTTTTTAAAAGATTATGGATGTTTTATTCCGCCTGGGCAATTTAGTTTGCAGCCAAACTTTCCACACTTGTTTTTTTAGTTTTAATCTGCTGCGTCAACTCAAATATACAAGTGTACTAAGTAATAACTAGAAACCTTCCACGCAATCATAATTAAATTTAACATTAATTATTAAAAGTGTCGCGGGAAGAAAACTCAGGCTAAATAAATTCCATTGACAGTCCTACTCGATTTTTAAAATACAATTTTCCCACATTTTCTACACAAGGGAGTTACCTCAGTAATTAAATTTGTTTGTTTGCCCAACATGGTGGGAGCGCCGCCCGGCTTACGGCGGGTTAGCGATTGGTCCTGTTTACACAAAACATAACAGGATGACGAATTTTAATCAAAAAGTGTTAAATCCTGTTTAGCGATGGGTCTTGTTTGACTTGGTGTGTGTTCGAGCCCAGCGCCCACTTGAGAGTTTAGTAACTTCGAACCTTTGCTTGGAATAACTAACGGTGGAGATGTGGTGATGTGGTTTCGGGTATCGCTCAAATTAAATAAAGGTAAGTAGTATTTTAAGCTTTAGACTGGGTTTTATTGTTTTGGGCTATAAATGAAATAAGCACATAAATATGCCTCAAGATATCAGCGAGAAGATCTTATTTTTTTTACAAACCACATATAACTACAACACTTAAGAATGCATTCCAAAAAAGGTATGAACCCGCGGTGTACCAACATAAGGAACTTAAAAGTTTAAGTTTACCAAAATTACTTCAGTTCTTTTATTCAGATTAAAATTATGAATATTTCTGAAACTAATAATTTTCGGCCAGGCTACTACATGACTTAATTTGTTCCAAATGAGCTCTACTATGCCTCCTTAAAAGGATTGTATCGACCTTCCTGTTACCATGTATTACAGGTCAAAGACGATATGGTTTTTATTGTACCTATTGTTTTTTACTCGGCCGCACTTACTGTCAAGTAAATAAGAGCTAAGGTAATGTCAACAATATGATATATGAATATAATGTACGTCTGAATGGGCGCTCGGACACATCATTCTTCATGCAACCCACAGACGCAAGAGAAGTAGAATCCATTATAATGCAATTAAAAGAAAACAGTGCACCAGGGCTAGACGGAATAAATACCAATCATATCCGGACTTTAAAAAAATATATCATTGTTCCAATTACTCACATTTATAATCTAAGTCTCAAGTCAGGATGTTTTCCAGAGCTCTGGAAAATTGCATCTGTCACACCTATTCATAAGGACGGTCCCAAGGAAGTTCCCGGAAATTATAGGCCCATTTCTTTATTGAGCACCTTTTCTAAAATCTTAGAGAAGCTTGTAAACTCGCGGCTCGTAAAGTTCTTGGAGAAGTTTAGTCTCCTTTCCGACAGACAGTTTGGCTTTAGGCAGCATAAATCTACGGAAGACGCTACTACTATTGATTAAACTTACATCATCCTATTTAGACAGTAACTTTAAGTGCATTGGAGTCTTTCTGGATTTGGCTAAAGCTTTCGATACTAGAGTCTCACTAGCGTGGTTCGACAGCTATCTCTCGAACAGAAGACAGTTGGTAAGAGTCGGTTCTGTTAGGAGTGATCCTGAACCTATTAATTTTGGAGTCCCACAAGGAAGCATCCTTGGCCCTACCCTTTTTATAATATATATTAATGATATACACAACCTCATTATTGAAAACTCCGAAATAATTTGCTATGCCGACGATACGGCAATTCTTTTTCGTGGTAAAAACTGGGCAGATGCTTTATTTGCGGCAGAAACAGGCATGAAAATAGCGTCTGACTGGCTTCGCCTCAACCTTTTAACTCTAAATAGCGATAAAACCAAATTCATCTGTTTTCACAAAACTGCCTCCTCTAAACCAACAATCAATACTAATATGAAAATTCACTCTTGTAAAGACTTTTCCTCACATAATTGTAACTGTGAAACTATACAACGTACAAATGTTACTAAATACCTAGGACTATACGTGGATGAAAACCTAAATTTTAAAACTCATATTCAAAAACTTTCTTCTAGAATTAGAAAATCTATTTCTATCTAAGCTGTTTTTAAAAAAATCCGTCATTCTGCTGATAAACCACTGCTCACTTTAGTCTACACCGCCCTGTGTCAGTCTGTAATTAATTACTGCATTCCAGTTTGGGGCAGCGCCACAAAGTCTTCCATGATAGTCATAGAGAGAGCTCAACGGTCAGTGCTAAAAGTAATATTTAATAAACCTTTCAGATATCCTACAGCTTCCTTATACGCCGAAGCTAATGTTTTAACAGTCCGACAACTTTTCCTTCACAGAATCTGCTTGCTCACGCATAAACTTGCCCCAGCTATGCCTAACTACAGTACCATTCTAAATAAACGAGTTTTTCAGTTACCAGTTCCCAGAGTACAATCTACTTTTGGACAGCGTTTTGGAGAACACCTTTACATATCAATATACAATTCTATCGTAAAACATTGTAGTCTGAAATACCGAACTCTTGTCGAAACCAAAAAGCTTGTTTTTGATTTTCTAAAAACCTTAAATTATGACGAGACAGAAGCCATTTTAGATTAATTTCATTATAAATATTATTATTTTTTCATTAGTTCCTTATTATTCTGTCTTAAAACTGAATGATCTCAAAGTTTTATATAAGTAGCTTTACCAACTAATACCTATGTAATTTTAATATTGTAATTGGTTCCCCGCGATACAGGCCGAGCCTAGTGCAGGGACCCCTGGCAAACATGTAAAAACTTGTGTGCGAAATAAAGATTTATTATTATTATTATTATAATGGTTTTACCGAGTAGAATAGAGCCACTGATTTGAGTCTGTCAGTACATTATCCTAAGGTATAGTTGGAAACTTTTTCCAATATCTATGATCAAAGCGATTTTTTCGAGTCAAACGTAACTAAACGATGCTTTTTCTTTATTTTAACGTAGGACTAAAGAAAACACTACGTCCAATTTTAATGCCCTTTATGTCCTGTAAAGAAGTTACTTTGCCTATGATAGACTTGTTCGCTAAATTAGACAACTTTTTTTTAGTTTCAAAACTAGGTGGCATACTTTCCTTGACGATTCTGCATCATGCAGAAAATTCAAGCTTCTCTTTACCCAAACAATACCTACTATTCACAGTCATAATGCAATGTTTCGTCAATTCCCTTTGACCCCAATCGAATTAAGTAATAACGATTCGGTTCAAAACTTTTCTAATACACGTGACCGTAACGCGGAACATCCCAAGTATTCGGCGAAATCACGCGGCAGAGGGCGCCACCACAAAGAGATTTTCGGCCCGCAGCCATTCGAAACAAAACCGTTACAATTGCTCAACAAAATTCCAATCACCCCATCGACCCATCCACTAAGCAAATAAACAACTAAAACATTGTTTATATTGGCTTTGATTCGACTCAACAAATAGGACGAGGAAATATAGTCAATAAATATTAATAGACTTCAAACAATATGAAATAACCGTCGCTTGACCTTTTTACGGACCGTTATAAGATTCTGGGGTCAGCGAGAAAAGGAGGGATGGTTCATTTTTGTGTATCAGTATCGGGCATCGTAATGGGGTGAATTGCAGAAAAAATGTACCTTTTAGTTTATCTACTGTCCCGTGAAAACGCGATGGATTTAAAATTATATTATGGGAAGAAACGAGAATGTAATTATTTTTCTTTAAAAATAAGGATTCTTAAAATTCAGATAAAATTATTTTTATTTTTATTCTTTTTTATTTATATAATAAATAATAAAAATAAACCTGTGATACGCGAGTACTTCATATATTATGTTCATGTCCCGATTCCGAGTGTGTTTTTATCTGCGAAATTTGTTACGATTTATATTAATTCTTATAAAGCATAACTGTAAATTATTCAGTCCTTTTTAGTTAATCTTCAAGTTCCGTACAAATATATTCAATTTTATTGTAAATAGTTTAGAAATTTTAATATTAATGTACCTGTCCCAACTTACTGGACTTTCGTTACTCAGCTTTAGTTACGGAGCATTTAATCCCAATAAAATGTTTTATATCTTAGTAGAATTACTTTTTATCAATCTGGCAATACCTTGACATCCTATCAAACTGTTGAATACAGCGAAACCCTTTTTTTTGTCAACGAAGTGGCACGCGGATCGACAGCCTAGTGTATGAAATCTAAAAATCTCAGGGTGATAAACGGCGATTTTCTCAGGTAAAAGTTTCATTATCGTACACCACTATTCATTACCTTAGTTTTACTCTGCTTCTTAAGAATTTACAAAGTCCTAAAACAATTTATTACACTTTTGAAGGGAAATAAATATGTATTTTAGGTTAAGATTTCTCATATTATCATTCTCGTTTCGTTATTTTTCGTTATGTAACGAAACTGAGAAAGAGTAAAGCCTAGTTCATACAATACAACTATAGGGAAAATGTTGGTGTGTAAGTTGGTTTTTGTTTGTTTGTTTTAAGAATACCGTACTTACGGCCCTTAATGCACAATGTGCTATTTCACATCACCTATTCGGAAAGGGGACTTTTCTTCCCTGCTGGGAGGGATCGAAGTGGCACTTTTAGGTTCAAGGACATTTTGTTGCGAAATTTGATATTTATGTTAAATTTGATAATTTCCTGTAGTAAACTTTGATAATTTCAGCACTTAAAAAGAGTGTAAATAATTAAATTAGTTTTCTCACTAAGATCTATTATTTTCCTCATAGGTGATGTGTGAAAACAGTATCACACAGTAGCAAAATTATTTCCACCTTGGGCGTTAACACTTGAATCCCTCACTACGCTCAGGATTTAATGTACGCCCTCGCCGTAAATATGTCATTTTGCTCCCTTGTCACACAATCTACTATTATTTTGTTGTAAGTAGGTTTATCTTTGTATAAAAGATTGTTGCTGTTTTCCATATTGTATACCTATATGATAGATAACGCAGTGAAGACCTTTTTTAGAGAAAAAGACAAAAGATTATAGATTTTTAAAGAAACATAACAGTTGGCTGTGTTTAATAAAGACTGTTACATTCTAACCTCCTTACTTATAAACGTGGAATTAGCTTGGAATAGTTTATGCCATGCTTTGTCACTTTCTGTCAGATGCAAATGTCATAATTACAGATAAGGACAAAGCATGGCATAAACTATTCCAAGCTTATTCCACGTTTATAAGTAAGGGGGTAAGACTGTTTATTCAAATTCTTGAAACGATTAATATACATTTAAGTATAAAAACTATTAGAAATTACTTAACAATTCAGTAGATCATTTGTGTTATTGTATTCACTATGATTATGTAAACCAAAAATTATGAAAAAATACTGCTGATTAAATTAAAACATTTCATTAAATAATTCTGTGAATGAAACCACAAGATATCACTAGTATTACTCCATGTGTCCGACGCTTTATGTTATCAGTTTCGTTACACCAATTATCAATTTCGTTAACTCTCAGTTTCGTTATGAAATTCAAAAGGTACATATTTTCTGCAATTCACCCAATGAATACTTACACTAATCTTAAAGATGCAGTAGTGTATTTATATAGGTCTCTGTTTGGTCGTTTTTATTTTGAGAGACTAGTCAAATAGTGTCATGAACAATTTTGTTCTATCACGGACTGTTATTGGGATAGGTTATTAGTAATCATCACAAAGTCCCGGGTTTTAAAAAAAAGATGTTATTTAATAACTCGTAAAATCTTTGTTTTGTATTTCAATTACTATTTTTTCATTCGTAGTCTTATTAGACAAGGTTTATAGTGACCCTATTTAAAAAAATGACACAGTGTAAAAAACCGTTAAAAAATTAAATTTCCAAGGTTTATAGACCCTATAAGTAATTGGTTTTAAATACAGACAAACACTTAAACATTGAGAAATATTTTGTTATATAAAATTAATGTTTTGAAGAATACTGCAAAGGTTTTTATTTCAATGATAATAAGTAAATTATAATATTTTGTTGTGGAATGTACCTTGATTTCATAAATTTTTTTGTAATCGGCCCTAATAAAACAGACATTAATGACCAAGAAGCCCAATTAATAACGTCATAATTTAAGTTATAAAAAACTTCAAACCGTGAACCCAAGTCCTAATTCTCGATCAATTAACCGAAGTTATTTAGATGGTCCAACAACGGTAAATTATAAAAGATAATATAAGGCGAATTTGGAGCGGGCTTGTTGGTTAGCGCGAGAGATAAGGCACGTCCCGAGCCAGATAACTCGACCTCTAGCCGAGAGCTGTGACCATAAATAAATCTCCTCGAATAATAGTTTGTGTCGCAATCCATCATGCGAGATTCTCAAGTCGCTGGGTTCTCCTCAATTTTGCTAGAAAGTGATGCAGGGGGACCTAATTATGTTAATGTTTTTGGGAGCATCGACTATACCAGATGTTAGATATTTCTAATTTTAAACCATACAATGGTAAGTAACTTTTTTAATATTTACTCTATTGCTTTACGAGTACATTGAATAAAAATCATTACAACGATCTTCAAATAAACAAACGTTGATCATTTTTGTTTTGTTTTTTGATAGTCTGTAAAAGGTCGGGACTTGAAATAATTTTAGATCTAGATTTTGATGTATAGTTTAGTATCAATAAATAAAGTATTATCTAGATTTCTAGATTATCTACTTTAGCTGGCGAATTGTTCACTTGGTGCCATTTAATATTTTAGGTCTGAAAAAAGGTTTAAGTACCTATTTATTAAGTAAGGAATAATTTTACAAAACAAAGTCACTTAAACAGTAAATGACTAAGGTATATTAATGTATTCTTACAGAATCTAGCAAGTAAAGAGTAATAATATTACCATCTACACTATCTATATATTTATAATAATTATAAAGAGGAAAGATTTGATTGTTTGTTTGCATTGAATAGGGTCCTAAACTACTGGACCGATTTGAAAAATTCTTTCACCATTAGAATCCTACATTATCCTTGATGAACATAGGCTATGTTTTATTTTTCTGCGCGGACGGAGTCGCGGGCAATAGCTATATCCTATAATTTAATCAAAATAAGTAAATGAATTTTGTGTTAACATCAAATAACTTACTTTTTGTGTTAACGTCAAAATTAAATAATAATTACTCTATGCAACTAAAATAATATGTTCGCGTATAGATTTTGTTTTAAATTGTTTCAAGGTTAAATACAAAAGCTGTTAAATTACATCAGACTACTACACGTGTTAAATAAATTTGAAAAGTTCAACAGATTTATTTTAATTACAATATATACAGGGTGTCTTAAAAACCTTTCAACATATTTGGCGGGGTAATAGTTCGCACGATTCTGATCACGGGGGTATGGTTCATTTTTGTTTCTGTTAAAGTAAAAAAAAAAGAAGGTTTAATTATATTCATTTTGTTACTTGATGTATCGCAGCCGATATCTTGACCTTGACATTTTGACGTTGATTACTATACTACTCCAAACGCTCGTAGTAACTAACGTCAGAATTCCAAGTTCAAGGTCAATGACCATACCTACGTTGTTTACATGGTATGTAAACAAACAGTTCGCTCCATGTAAACAAAAATAAGTTAACATTTAAAAAAATAATGGTAACTTTTAGTGCAACTTACTGTATTTTTATTTTTGCAATTTGAACACTAGCTGGTATTAAAATTAAATGTGAAATCACTAGATCTCTTGTTCATGCTTTGCCAAGACTGATCATATCGTCCGTCTTATATTACTGTCGAAATCTAACCATTTACCATTGTTTTCGGCTCTAAACTGGCCCATATAACTGGTTTACAGCAAAAATAATTACGACTAAAATATCTGAAAATAACATAATTTAACAATGACATCTAATGACAGCCATAAATTCATAGACAGACATCTAAAAGTTCGGATAAACATGGATTGAACGATCAGAGGCCCTACTATGAAAATCGAAGTTCGAAGTTAAGGTAGCTCCATCCCTGTCACTCGTCATTTGTGACTAAATCGAAAGAAAGGGATGGAGCGAACGTAACTTCGAACTTCGATTTTCAAAGTAGGGCCTCTGATTAGTGCTCTCCGTATTGATCCGTAATGCAAAACATTTAGTCGATGGATATAAAGGCCGTCGCATAATTGATTATAATTATTTATGATGTCACACACTTACCATAGAGAAAACAATACCAACCTTTCCCAGGCCATGGAATCGACAATCTTACGTAGTACAGCGCGATAGCTCTTAGAAGGTGCTTCGGGTCTGTACTTCTCTCTCACTCGTTCTTAATAAGAGCGTATGGTAGCGAGTGAGAGAAAAGTTCAAACCCGAAGAACCTTCTAAATGCTCACAGACTGTGCATATTTTGCACAATTAGGCTAACCTGTCATTATCTTACTCGTTTTCGCAATAGGAAGCTTCAAGAAAATGCCGTGTTATAGCAATAACCGTGTAACGGCCAAACCCTATATTCAAACCGCGGACAGATAAGGCTTACTTCGGGTTAAAATTTGACATTTGTCCATATAAACTGAATTATAGTATTTAGCCCTAAATGTGTCAAATTTGAATCCGAAGTAAGCCTATCTATCCGCGGTTTGAATATAGGGTTCGGCCATAAGAGTACAAAAAATCCAATACAAGATTTGCCAATTTTATGTGTTTATGGCATCAATAATCCTATTGCCAAACCTGCATCCCTGATAGATTTAAATCAAAGTGGTATAGCTCATAGAGTACTAGTACAGAATCTGGACTATATGATGAACTTTGCACCAGCTATCCTTCTCTATGTTTTAGATTACCTACGTATTTCTTAAGAAGAAATGAAACAAAAACTAGGCTGTTTTTTCTCCTTCAAATATCACGGACGCAACGTCAAATTCAACGTCGACTCTGACAATGGACCTCTCTTGGACTTTGAATACAGAAGTGTCGCCGATAGGCCCCTTGTGCTCTACTTCGAAATCCGTAATTCGAACTTCGTCTATTGCTATCCGTTTCGCTCTCGACGCGTAACTAATTCGCAAGAAAGTGACGGGGCGATCCAAAGTTCGAATTACGGATTTCAAAGTAGAGCCCCTGAGGGGCTAGACAAGGCGCATTACGCTAGCTAGCGTTTCTATTCGTTACGTTTTTAAACCAATCGCGTCACTTGTAGATGACGTGATACGAAAAGTCACGTGATCTACCGGTGACGCGATTGGTTTACAATCGAAACGAATAGAAACGCTGGTTAGCGTAATGCATCTTGTCTAGCCCCTCTGGACCAGAGAACTTCAACTTGACTTTGACCAAAACGGTTAATGACCTCTTTATAATTTGCAATTGATTGTTATCTCCAAAATTGCAAATTTGTTTTATTTATAAAACATTGTTGAAATTATAGAATATTATTATTTACTTAAATTATCTCTCTCCTTTTCTTTCATATGACAAAAAGTTCATTTTTTTACGTTTAGTTTTAAGTACTTGTTTATGCAATGTCATCATCTGCCTATCAGGGCCAAACTAACGATTTTAAAATTGGTAACAGGATCTGTTCGGTGGGTCGAACAGATCCTGTTACCAATTTTCGACTCCATCATTACATCTGCTGGCCAATTGCCTAACGCACTCGCAATCGCAATCGACTTTAAAGCGGAACAATTGTTTGGATTTTGTATGCAGAATTGCAGACAAGCCTTCGATTTTTAAATTGAAAATGATTGCGATTGCGAGTGCGTTAGCCAATATCCCCTCGGGTCTCAGCAACAACACTGGCGTTGTCAGATCCAATTCAAACCCTGTGACAACATGTAAGATAACGAAAGAATACCTAAAAGCACACAATTTTCTAACTCCTTATGAATGATATAAATATCAAAAGGTTTAGGTCTTCTAAAGGTTTCTATGCTACTACTTATTCTATGGATTATTATTGTGAAGGAGAAGACACGTTACATGTAGTATGTAACGGCATCCTCGCTTTGCACCCTCGGCTCACACAAATTAACCAAGTCTCAATCTAGTCTTGTACCTAATATGGATAATGCTTAAATAGCTTCGAAAACATAGATGCTAGCTGTACTTATTTGTTTATGGTTTCTGAAAAACCCGCCGGAATTGAGATACACCCATTTTTAACAATGTATGAAAATTTCAAAACCATTTCGTGGAATAGGCTTCTCGAATCGATCCCTGTAGTTAGATAAAAAACATGTTAGGTACATTGAATTAATTATATTAAAAGAAGAAACTCTTTTGTGGTTTTACATAAAACATATAAAACCTCTCCAATATTTTATTTTATAAGTACAATTTAGATACCTATCTAGCCGGCACCTACATTTGAAGACAGCTGTTGTCATGTCAAATTTATTTGTTTACAAATTGACTGTAATTCTTATGATGAAATTAACATATTAATGAGACCATTTCTCTTTTGAGTTATGTGTGATGAATGTTAATAATTTGTGTGGTGAGGTTTTCCAAGAGGTTCAAAACGACGGCATCAACATTTATTGTAGAAACTCATGATTGGAAGTATCGAATCCGCCTTTACAACTTTACAACAAATTTAATGTGATTGTGTTAAGTACATCTAGTCTAGAAACAAGGGTCATGTAGGAAGTGTTGTATTAATTGAGGTCTAGGTAATAAGCAATGGTTGAATGCTTATATTATACTCTGAAATAATAAATTATATCATATTGCGATTGTTTGTTTACATTGTTTGAATGACGTTCGTCTATTATGACTTTGAAAACAGATCACAGATAATAAAAAATCGTCTCTAAATCTTAGACGAAGTATACCCGTTCTTTATAAATATCTACGTCATCTTTTCGTTACAAGTAGGTAAGGTTACTTTAATTTAATAAATTATTTTAAATATCAATAATACATTTAATCATGAAATGCTTCAAATTAGTTTCTTATAAAAGGAAGAATAAAAATAAATAAAATCGAATAAAAATGTAAAATCAAGCAATTTTTTTTTTAGTGTAAGTATCCCAATTTGTAACGCCACCCTAGCGCTTTTGGAACATCTAAAGGTGCTTTTCCACCGCGGTGCACCAGCGACGCGAGGCAAGACGAGGCGGGACGAGAATTGATATTTGTATTGAAAAATCGCGCAACCTCCTCGCGCGCGCGCTGTGGAAATGGGTGTTTTAATACAAATAAAAATTCTCGCGCCAACTCGTCTCGTCTCGCGACGCCGGTGGAAAAGCACCTTTAGTGAGACACAGTAATCGGGTTTGTCGGTCTCACTTGAACTAAGTTTTCTTGGTTCCCTGTCATCAAAGAATTTGTAACCGCCTTACTGGCTATAACGGTATAATTTTGATTAGCAATTATTAGTTATTAATCGATCCAGTCTGAATATGAGATCCTTGTGCGTAACTTGTTCTATGGACCAGACTGTCAAGTGGATAGTTTCCCGTTCAAAATGCACACAATGTCTTTACAGACTTTTTTCCGGAGTTGAATTTTGGCAACATGATCCAATTTTCACCAAAGAATATTGTAGTGTCACCACGAGATGACCTCTTCTCAGCATCTTCTTACTAAGCTACAAGTACTAAGTTTTATCTTTCTTCTAGGATAAGAATTTCATTCAACAACGTGTATGATGCCAGCTTTTAATAGAATTCTCATAAAACGTTACGTGTATGGACGATTTTATTTTTACAAAAGAATTCTTAAACCTCCTTGCACAAAAAGGTTCAAGATTAAAAAAAAACTTTGTCAAATTGTCAAAGCATAGGTACTCAGACTTTAACGATTCGGTTTAATTGTTGCGCATAATTTATTCGTAGTAATCTCTGGTAGACGCAAATAAATAAAATTAATACGTCATGATTCATATTCTTGTAGAAGAAGTTTAATGTAAAAGTGATAGTGATGTGTGATAGTGATAGTGTATTTTAGTTGTGTACGAGACTGATGAGTAAAAATCGTAATCGTTAGTTTCATATTTAAATTATTTCAGATATATTATAAGCCCTTAACAGAGACCGTCTTTTTGTTCAAATTACAGAATAAAGTCTCAGTTTTCTAAACCCCATGGATCATTTGACCATGAGTAGAAACATTTTCCAGTTTGTTTGTTTACAATACGTTGTGACACATGTTATGAATGAAGTAGTTAAGATGGGGCACACTGAGAGCATCATCAGGAAGGGCGATGACAAATCAGTCTGTAACTCAGTCAAAAATTAACCTAAAAAAAAAATACCAATGTAGGGTTGATCCAAATCATCCACCCTACCTACTGTTAAAAAATGTTGAAAGGTTTTTAAGACACCCTGTATATACGTAAGAATATAGCTAGGTATCTCAAATTAACCTTATTAGGTTTGCACAGAAATTAAGTTAAACGAAAACTAAAATGGTAGTTCCAGACTATTCTACTTAGCTGTATGTACGAGTAACACAGTGTCTTTAACAGGCTTCAAAAAAAGGGGAAGTTCTCAATTCGTCGGGTATTTTTTAGTTTTTATGTATGTTCTCCGATTACTCATATCGATATCTCCAATTTGTATTTTTTTTGTTTCAAACCGTATTTGAGTTTTGTTTGAAAACGTAGTTATTAATTGAGAAGTGAGACTACATAATAGCATAATAATTTTATGATCTCTAAAAATATATTACAAAAAAGGTTAAAAAATATAAATAAGTAATTTTTTACGTTTTTTAAGGCGGTTTTTTGATTTTTTTAACTTTGTTTTTCTTTAAAAACGGAGTAAACCGCCGCTAATGTTTTTCTATGTAATATTATGTTCTTATAAATTGGAATGCATAATTATTATCTATGCATACGAATAATGGAACAACACTCGGCTGTGTCAACTTTAGTACATCGTCCCTTAAACATTGTACAAGCCGTTTGATGTCAGATGCAGACTGCGCGCAAGTATGCTCAAACTGTCAAATTTTTCGTTTCCAGCCATGAAAAGCTTACTAACTTTGAAAAGTTTATAGAAAGTTTGACAGGTTAAAAATTATACCCATGGAGTTGCAGGTACTGCAATCAGCGGGGCATGTTCTGGCAAGTGTACACGACACCCTAACGGGGCCCTTGCGAGCGGAGCGAAGTTGCGGTGAGTAATACTCCCCCGTGCGTTTGCTACAGGTCCTGTAATTTTTCTCTAGGGACTGAGGTTGACAAAGAATAATTGAAAATAGACGGTACAAATTAAAAATTTAAAACTATCCATCTATCTATATAGCACATTTAGTGTCCCACTACTGGGCAAAGGCCTCCCCTTCATTTTTTTAAAACTCCTTATACTAAAAAATATACCTACAATATCCCCCTTATTCATAAAAGCACAACAAACGTCCTGCTTAAGCTAAAGTATTCTTTGCCCTTTTTGTCAATCAAATGTCATAATGACAGATAAGGAGAATAATTCAAGCACACTTTGGCTATATTAAGTGCGTTTATGAATAAGAGGGTTAGTGTTAAGCAGTGTAACAATAGACTTAAGTACTGAAATTAGCGGGAAGAGTGTTTTCCAAAGCATTGCCAGGCCGTGCGATTTTTTTCGTACGATTGATGTAAATGATTGAAAAGTTGACTGAAATGAGAAGATAAGCGAGTAAACTTATCATTTAAAACTTTTTTTAAATGCCATCAGGGTGGTAAATCATTACGGAGAGTAGTCAATTAAAACGTCTTATGGCGGATTTCACCAAGCGAGAATAAGGTCTTATACCTAGATTAAACGCCGAATTTGTATAGACTAATCTCGGAGTAAGTCTTATTCCAGTTTGGTGAAATGCGGCCTTAAAGAAGTAAATATTCGAAATAAATATCCTATGCTGTGATTTCATTGTTTTCTTTGTTACTGAATCCTAAATGTACGTCACACTTTATGCCAAATATCAGCTACCAGTAGATGTTAATCCTATAAAAAATACAGAAAACGGACCTTTAAATTTTACCTTTGGTAAATACTTTGTAGGTTAACTTTTTTAATAACAACACGTATAAAACTTAAGGAATTAATAAGATTTAATTTTTTTTGAAAATTTTAATACTCCGTTAATGCCTAACAATTTAACCACCCATTAAATCGTTATACGACACATTGTAACATTACAAAGTTCTTAAACATTAATACTATTAGTTAATAGTATTAATGTTAAAGTGTTAGTTAAACCAAAGCAGTAAGAAAATTTAGTTAAGTGAGTATATTTGTGAACAACAATACCATACACCCGCACAGTCTAATGTAATTTGGGATCATTTTAGACGTAATACCCATCATGTTACCTTAAAAATATAGAATCGTCTGTTTATTTGTAATCTATGGCAAGATTTGCCTCTTGAGGTGCTTTGCGACAGAGTCACGAGACTGCGCCACTTTTTATCGAGGTGTTACGCGATGTGTGTTTATTATGCACCTTCCCACCCGATTCCACGTTAGGGGGAAGCATGCTTCATTAAAGGATTACCCGAAAAAGGTTTAAACGGATATTTAGTAAGTAATATAACTAATATTAATCAACTAGAATAACAGGATAATGCAATATAAGCTGTTGATAATAGAATTTTATATATGCGGTTTAAAAAAAAACTAGGACTCTTCCTCTGCAGCATTAAAGTTTTTACTATATTAAGCAATATGGATGATTAGAATTACCTGGGATCTATGGCAGTGCTCCAATTTCAGGTCATAGATAAGAAATAATACTACAAAACAATAATACTGTTTATTTTATACCACATCTGTAAACAACCAAACACTTTTATTCATCATAGTAAACAACTGGCGATCTTATCGCTAGAAAGCGTACTGTTTTTTTTAAATAAGTCACGTTAAGTACATTTCAAAATAACAACCAATAAACCATTGATAGTTTACTCTTGTTTATTGATTCATGTGTATTGTTCTCTTAGAAATAAATTCGTTTGATTGCCGATCAAATTTATTGAGCAGACTAAAACTTTGCAGACTACATGCCCGAGCCATTTTGTTCTGCTCCAACAAGTCTGGACACCACATTTAGTTACTAAAGCGAAAGCACATTGGGGTTACGTCTATATGTTGTATTGGTGTATCTAACAACTCTAAATAATACATTTGGCACCTCCTTGTACAGATGTAGTGTATACTCATATGACTTCGTATTTTTACCCGACTGCGGCAAACCCCAAAAGGAGGGTTATGTGTTTGACCTGTATTTACTTATGTCCGACTCCATGTCCCCTCGTAACTACTAAACGGCTAAACCGGTTTTAATAAATTATACATGGTTAGATTCGTCTTAACCACTAGAGTGTCATAGGCTATATTATAATTATTTAAATGTGAAATTGGCGACATAAAAAATATATACATGATAAGTAACATTACTTTGACAACATTATCTAAACAGCAGTTGGGTATTTTTAAAGCTTGCTTTTCGTTAGACTTGTGTCAGATAAGTTTTAGATATTACCTACTTGGCTGTCTATCGCCCGGCTGTCACACTCTCTCTGGCATTTGACGGTATATTTTTATAGAAGAGAGAGAGTGATAGTGATAGACCACCGAGAACTATAAATACTCAGGGGGCTTATTGTCTAACGAACTCGCAATCACGATCGTTTTCATTTTGAAAATCGAAGGCTTGTCTGCATACGAAATGAAAACAGTTGCTCCACTTTGAAGCCGGTTACGATTGCGAGTGCGTTAGACAATAAGCCCACAGGTTTTATTGTATGAGATTAGAATGCAGTTGAACCCATAGTACAACCCTGGAGCTTATTTTGAGGCTTGGTCAATTTGCGTGATATAGTTTTTTTTATTTTTATTTATTTATTACTTATACAGAAGCGCGTAATGTTGATTGGCCCGATTGATTTTTATGAAACATGGCTAAGAACCACTGCAGATGTAGAACCTGTCGAAAAAAACTCCGTTTTAAGTTCAGTTTCCCTGTTTTGACCTTAGGTAATGACTAGCAGAGGGACATACAGACAGACAAATCACTAGAAGTACAGGGGTACTTAAGACACAAACAGCGGAAAATTATTGTTTCAATAAAACCACAAGTTGTTGGTAGATCTTTTAGCTTTAACTCTACAGTTCTACACCAAACGACAGAAATTATAAAAAGGCTCTTTCGCCTTTTGTGTGTCGAATGGACACGATCTTGGCGTCGACTTTTCAAGCAAAAGTGACGGCAGAGCCATAATTACTCAAAATCGATCCAACCACTTTCAGACAACATTTATCTTCAAATTCTATTATTAGAATTGAGGTTAATTTGTTTTGAATTTTGACATCTTTACAACGTCGCAGGCCCATCATTCATCGCGTTACTGTTTCAAAGGAAATAACATCAAATTATTTGCTTCTTCTTATCCGGATATTGTTAAATGACCCTTGAAATACAAAGCGCACAAGAGAAAAATATCGTTATACAAGGTGAAGTACCTATTGAAATGTGCTTACAATTTTATTTGCATTACGCTGCATTCCTCGAATAGATGTTGTTCACCGTCCAAAGCACTTATTGTATTTTTCCACTCCACTGGCCGAAACATCTGATAGGAGTAGGTACTATACTAGATCAAAAGCTTTACCTAGTTCTTTCATTTTTAACGACGGTTACAAAAAAGGGGTGTTATAATTTTGACGTCTATGCTTGTTTGTGTGTGTCTGTTAGTCTGTTTGTCTATCTGTCTTTCTGTGGTAGTTGTAATGCGGACCGATTAGTGCGCGTTTGTTTTTAAGAATGCTGGTTTTATTGGAATTGGGATTGTTCATATTTTTACAATTACTCTAATTCGAAAACCATTTCGAGGAATGGAGTTTTAAAGCCGTTCTGCTTTATTAAGTTTTTGAAATATTTATCTGTTTCGGATATTTGGACAAAAGTATATTTAACCTTTGTTTGACTTTCGTTTTTAGCTTGAAGCCCTCCGGTGTATGTTACGGGTTAGGCAAACACCGCTTGAAATAGTATGTTTTAATACATTATTACAATCACTTTTTATCATTAGATTTACCAGAAAATGCCAGCCCAAAATTAAAATATACATGTCATCCATAAAATGTCTGCTAAATAAATAAAGATATTCAAACAAATTTTTGGGTCAAATAAAAAAATAATGAAAATGGTCTCTTAAAATTAACCATTCTTTCAAATTATAATGTAAAATCCGTGATCTATTTTTTTTGGTCTATCCTAATCGTTCTTAGGTTAGGTAGGTTATCAGTTTTAAAACCACAATTACGTCAGGGCTTTTCAAAAAGTTAAACTACTCCTAGTACGATGTAACTATACAAAGACAACAGAGAAGATATAATCATTATTCTTAATTAAATAAACAATTACATTAAAGAATCCGCCGTAACATGGACAGCGAAGAAGCCTAAGCTTTTCTCTCGGTTCCGTACCCAGTGACAAACAGAACCATGTGGTTTCATTTAACACAATACAAGAAAGGAACTCTAAAAAAAAAAACACATACATTGTAAAGCCAAATAGTAGCTGAACTCAGCTCCAGTGCATTACAGAAAACGTCACTATTACCATCCATCGTTTATACATACCTAATTGATCAACGAAGCGCACATGCTCCAACAAAACAGATCGCTGCAGGAGATAGCGCTCCAACTCATTCTGGAACATCTTGTAAACGATATAACAATGACGACACGTCGATGTGGCACAATCGGAGCGCCCTTTGTAGGAGCACCGCGGGTCAGATGCCGGGGAGATAGGGCACGGGCCCCGGTGAGACACGTTAGGGAAGACGCGAGAGCGAATAGCACAAATTATTGCTAGAACATAAGGGGTGCTAAGGAGCTGCTATAGCTCTTAAGACGACCTTCGGTACCTGAAGCGCTCTAGCCCCGCCTGTATTTAGTAGTAAAAGAGGTTTGGGAGTGTTAAAAGTGTTGCCATTTGTAAATGTTTTTTTTGCAGGTGAGCGGCCATTCGGAAAAGTGGTATATTATGGTATAGATCTGTTTAAAATAAATATATTTTGTCATATAATGTACTGCTCTTAGGTACATGGGAGGTAACTGTGGCACTCAGAGACGTCAATTAAATTTAATGTTTGTTTAGTGACGTGTTGTCTTATTCTATTTACAGCAAAGAAAATGACAGCAGCAACTTTAATCAAGCATTAAATGTAATGGGTGCTGCAGTAAGATATTTAAATATAACTTTTAGCACCAAAAACTTACTTACAACTTAAATCTTCAATGTGTCTCTGATATTGTTGAACTTAGAGGTGAATTGATGGGAATTTTATTCAGAGGTCCTCTAAAACATTACAAGAAAATCATCCACGGCCGCTGAATACAAAATGATAACTATGTTATACAAACTTACCCAATGCCCTTTGTTATAGCAACATTACGTTACATTACGCATTACGTACGTTGACATTGACGATGACTGTCGTATCATCATCTTGGTATAGGTGTTGTTTACGAAAAATAATATTTGGAAACGTGAGCAACGGATACATTTCGTAAAAGTACACGTTCTATAGAATGTAAAAGGCGATTCGAAAACGTGATGTATGATTGAAATGTTCGTACTAGAGTTACTGTTTGTACTTCCCTTTCACTCGCTCCTACACGTTTTTACGTTAGTCTAACCTACTTTACCCAAACCAGAAAGGCTTTTTTTTAAATTGCATTGTAGGTAGGTTGTTTTAGCGGTGAAATGTCAGATTGTTTAAACTTTAGCAAAATTCAGACATATGTATTTTGTTAAACATTATTACAATCTCCGATCTTTGAAAGGCATAGATAGACCTAAAGTCCTAAAGTTTATTTTAGTAATGTGGTAACATTATCCGTCGATATTAGTTATTCCATGAATTTGTCTAAACTCGTACTACATTTACTGGAATCGGTATCGATTATCCATTCTCGTATTGGTAATTAAACTCATGAGCAATCAAAACAAATCACTGTACGTATAAATTTCCGTACGCCGCGACCAGTTTTCATCGTTCGTTAGTGTAGAGGTTTCCTATATTACTAGGTTTTAGTGCTTATTACCTTTGATGAATTCCTGCGAGTGTATTTGTTTAAACATTCGGGTTAAACGGGCTCGTGGTCGCGATGCGGTATCAGCCACGTGCAATAAAACGTCCAAAATGGAACGCATCAAAATCCTTTCGTGGAATTATTTCATCGCTAACAACATTAATATTCAATAGCTGCTCTATTGAAGAAGTATTTTTTTACTACCCTTTTATAAAATACTTTTACTTTGGTGTAAAGTAGTAAGTAGTTTTATTATCTATTGCGTGTCGTTTCGTCATTTAATCCACAAAGATGCGCCACCACATAATTGTACGTTGCGTAATTGCGTAAATGTAAGGAAAAGTAAGTCTTAGCACACGAATTGAAAACACGATATGTTTGCCCTCCCTCTTAATTTTTCGACTTGTAAAGGAAACGCCTACAGTAAATTCTTTGATTGAAGGGTGTTCTGAAATAACTATGATAACTGCTTTTCTCACCAATATGCAACCAATTCAACAGTTTCAACCAATTCAACTTACTTAAAAAAAGTCTCCTTAATTTACCCTAAACACCAAATAAACTTAATCACAGCGTATAATCATGCGTTATTCAACGCATGGTTGGCATTGCAATGTCGTTGGAGCGACAAATACTTGAGATTTGTCCAAATAATCCAGCAAGTTTAGATAAAGGGCTGTGGTATTAGCTGCAGGGGCTCGTAATTCAATTAGACTTCTTCCAGAGGAATTTGCGGATGACTTCTGTTTGTAATGTTTACAGTAATAAAGCAAGCAATGAATGTCTAAATTGAGTCGCTTTGAACAACTGTAGCAAGTTTAATTTATTGGACGATCCTTTGGTCCGTCCGCGTCCGTGCAAATACGCTTGAATTGTACAACTATTTTGGTGAATTAAACAAATGAGATTGAGTTCCTTATGTTATTTTACGCAGCTGGAAATTTTTTTACACGCTTAGATATATTAGCTTCATTCATATAATTAACTAATTAGGTATGTAAGCATGTAAAAAAATAATCATTTTAAATTATTTTATCCTCCTCTGATCGAAGAATTGACTTTGTGGATTTTTGCATATAGTGCGATCGAAGTAGTGTGATGATGGACACGAAACTCAATGATTAATAAGTTCCGTCGATTTAGGAATCGTTTGATAAGCAAGTGAAAAGAGTTCGGTCGGCGACAGAGCGTGTTATAAAACATGTTCAATAAAAAAAAAACAATATTGAACCAGAACAACAATAATAAAAAGCATATGAAAAATTAACACAATCTGAATGCCTGTTAATTTCAGGTTACTTATCAATTATTTTGAATCATGCATTTTGACTAAACTATGCTTCAAAATACGGAATACATACCTAAAGGCGGTGATTCCACATCCCGTTTTTCGCTTGATTTAAGATAGGTAAAGTAAAGTAGTGTTGATCGTAGATAGCCTGAGGATAGAAGTCGTAAAAACGTAGTGAGCATCAGGGAGGCCGCTGGTGGAATCATACTTTACGTGATTCCAGACTTATCGTATTTTGCCTGGACGTTGCGGGCCCGGCATTAGGCGGGGTCACACTACACGTACATTTCGTGTACGTGACCGCCACGATGTTTTTTAAGTGTCCACATATGTCACTATCAATCCTTCATTTGTTTTGTTATTGATTCCTGTGTAACACAGGGTTTCCTAGCACACAACCCACTGTAAGGTCGCTGTCAATAGAACTTGCGAACTATGTAAACAAAACCAAAGGAACCAATTCACAATGATTACTCGATAATCACGTACTTTTAAGGATCAAGTGAGGTCTTTGCAACGATTTATACACTAAATCATTATATTTATATTAAGTTTAAGATGAAATAACTATTCCTTATACGTTATTTTTAATAAAAACACGCTTGATGAATATTTGAGGTTATGTGTCAAACAGTACTAATTTGTTTACATAGTTCGCAAGTTCTATTGACGGCGACCTTAGTGAATTCTAGCTATTGTAATGGTGAATTTATGCACTAATCTTATTTATTTCACTTGCATTTTTATCTGTCATCAAGATTAAGTAAGTACCTACGCAGAAAATAAGGTTTAAAAAAATAAAGCCAAATTCTGTAACCTCGTAACACCCAGAGACCTTTAAAAAGGCCTTCACTCAAACTCATTTTAAACTTTGTATCACAAGCACCTATGTCCAATTTCAAGTCACGACATTTTTGCGCCGAGCGTTACGAGATGATTGTTGTAATCTTTACCTACCTACATTAGTCATTATATGTTAAACGAATAAAAAGTAACGAAATTAAACCCATTTTTTGATCACCCTAACCCTTTACACCCGAGCTGATACGATTGTGAGGGGTTTTTTTCTAATTGAATACGAACCGAGTAAAAAGAAAAAAAAGTGATACGATTGTGAGGGTTTTTTTCTAATTGAAAATGAGACGAGTAAAAAAAATTTTTTTTTGACCTCTAATTTTTTTTTATATATGCTCTTAAAAAATATTGTCTTAATCCCTCGGGTGTAAAGAGTTAAGTAACAATAATGCAAACGAAATTTAAAGTTAACCTCAGACACCTTAAAACTCGATTTAATTAAGTATCAGGTAATATGTCTACTTAATAAGACAACCGAACCTTTAAAAGATTCGAGTAACCGACAGACGAGACGACTAAAATGAGCTAAGAAATATGCGCAACCTCTCACGTTATTTGACTTTAGACAGGGCTATAACTAAATTTCTATTTTATTTATTTAAGCATTTACATTATGAGGCTCAAGTATAAAATAACAAAATGGCGAAATAATGACGTTATGCTCTCGTAGCTACAGTGCGCATGGTGTGTGCAGTCGAAAACAATGCAAATTTATTTTATTTAGTTGCAGTAGAAGGGAAGACACTTAAACTTACAAAATAGTTAGCTGCTGAAATTTTGTCTTATCAGAGAAACCAATTACAAACTTCTAAGATTTCTAAGGACACCCTTAAACTCTAAAGTTTTTGCAATCACGAGTCATCCAAGATGTAAAAAAGTGCTCTCTGTCATATAAACCACCTCCGGCTGAATAAAAGCAACCACTCTGTTGCCACTTTCACAAGACACTTCCGCCATAAGAAATCCAATTTAACTTTCTCGCCGAACAAAATGTTCCAATAGAAATAATTTCGTCAAGGACTCCCAACCGCTGTACAATTCAATCAGGGTGAAGACTTCTGTTTTTTCTTTCCACCCTAGTATTTTTGTCATGAAAGTTTGGTAATGTCATAAGAGTAGCAAATGAAGTGGTCTGGCAGAGTGGTCTTTCTCACTTAAGGTGGACGAGCACGATTAGGTTATCGTACAAAATGAGATCAATGTAAAAAGTATGGCATTTACTATTAATGTTTTGTTTTGCAAAAGTATGATTATTTAATTGACTAAATACTAAACTTATAGGCTGTTTTCGATAAAGTATTCAAAGTTCCGAAAAACTACTAGTTGGGTAAGTACATAGAGCTTGGAGTGCAGAATGTTTGATCAATGAGTACATCTTAGTAGGTACTTAACTTAACTTCATGTTTCGTTTTTTCAGCAGTCAGCTAGGGGACCATTTATACCATAAGTACCTACAATTAGTATGACTGTAGTAGTAATCTTATTTTGGCACATTACATTTATTCAATGGCTTGTCTCTGGGTATTGATTCTTTGACTAAAATATGGTCGGAACTTTTTTACACCTTCAGCACCTGTCGGTCGCATCAAGAAGTTACAATAAAGACAAAATGAAAAAAATAGTGTAAATACAATTCATAGGTGAAAAAAAGAACAGTAATTTCCTATTATTTTACTCTAAGACATATTATTTTTATTAGATAAACGCAGTAAAATAAAATAAATAAAAAAAAAAAAAGATAGTGAAAATAATTTACGTCAGTATATTTTATCAAGTCTTAAGTTCAAACAACAAAAAATAATTTTCATTTTGTTTACCAAGTGGCAATCCACATGCCCGAAAGATCTATGTTGTCGACCTCTGACTTAAACCTTAAAAGATGCCTAGACGGTTAATCAATTGTATCTATAACCTTGAAATAGTAGACTTAAATGTTTGTGTAAAGGTATTGGAGTTCAACTGCACCACCTTTAAGATCACAGTAATATCTTAAATACTTAGATTCCTAGAGTTCATTTATCTCACGAAAGCCCGTGCGCCATACTTCTAGTATTAACGCATATAGACACGCACGCCACGGCGACGCTTAGCGACGACAACTACGTAGTTACACAGAGACAGCGTTTTTCCAGTTATGTAGCGAAAATCTGCTACGTACAGCGTACAGTGAACCCGATATCGGGTCGTTGGCACTGAATGTGTTAAGAAACCCACCGTTATAACACAAACTCATTATCATAAAACAAACAACCGGCTATCTGTTACGTTCAAAAGATACTGTGGTGATACAAGATGTCTTCTGCCAACGATATCGTAATGGAAAATGGATTAACGTAATCTGCCAGACGGTCGCGCTGAACGCTTAATATCAATTACAAACGTTTTGTCAGTTTTTGAAATTCGATCAATGTTAGCGTTAGGCATCTTATCTAGGGCCCTAGAGCCTCTATAGAATTAGGACAGACGGACAGACGGACAACGACAGCTTGTAGTAAAATGGAATCCTAAAAACGGAGATTTCTCTAATGACCAAGACACCAGACAAGAGAAGATGTTTTGTAAAAGTGTATAGGAAACAGAGGAAATATTGAAAAAATATTGAGTTATTATCTGCGAAAATTAAGTAGGTACTTGAGAAATCTAAAACTATGTATAGAAGGGCGTAAGTTGTCGGTCTTTCATCCATGTCAAATCCGTACATTTTGACAGATTTTTACAGTTATCGTAAAATACAACTTGACTAGCCCTACAGAAACTTTCTCTTTATTGTCTTTAACTATACAGCTATTAACTAGACAAAAAAGACGGCTGAATTTTAGTCCATACGATAAAAATGGGAGTAAAAGTAATAATAGAATAAGGCCCTGGTCTATCTCTAGGTCTAAGATTTTCAAAGTCAGCGATCAATCCAAATATAGGTATTGTATTTTTTTATAGATATAAAAAGGCAAACAAGTCGACGCACCACCTGATGGTAAGCAGTCACCGTCGTCTATAAACATCAGCAATGCCAGTGGCACAGCTAAGTTGTTGGACATCAGTAATTTGTTTTTAATGTTTTCTTAAACCACAAATAAACTCAGTGTCGCAGAAGATTTCGTAGCATTTTGATTGCGACGTTATTAGGTTTCCCTAATAACCAACGTCACGTTATAATTTTCACGAACAAATCGTTCAATTATAAAGAACCCCGAGTTGATTAGTGGCGCTCAATTGGTTATTCTCCGTATAAACGTAGGCAGCAAGACAGCGGTTGAGTGGTTTCCATTCAAACTCTCTCCTCTAAAAGCTTACTTCCAAGTAATTCATGTCTTCCAGGAATCGAACCGAGGCATGTTCAATTTTCAGGACGATGCCTGCTATTACATTGTCAAAAATCATTGATATTGTCGGCAAGTCCTGATTTGGTTTACCTCACAGTATTTGTTATTGCAGATGAATTTATTGTAAATTGGATGGTTCTGATTAGTTTGTTAATTTTGGCCCGTAAGATTGTATGTATGTATGTATGTATGTAAACACTTTATTGTACAAACAAAAGAGATAACAATTATAAAATAGACAAAAATATAACAGGGATGTACAAAGGCGAACTAATCCCTTTAAGGGATCTCATCCAGTTAACCTTTGAGCGATTGAGAAATAACTATTACAACGAATAAGCAAATAAGTACAACACTAAAATAAATTTCCATCAATATTAACAGATGTAATAAATAAACACATATATATACAATATAACTAATAATATAATAAATAAATATATACAATAAGCAGGAAAAAGTTTAAGAACAAGTGTCAAGCCAGAACTTCTTTAGTGTAGATTTGAAAGAATCTACAGACTGAGACTGCCTAATTTCAGTAGGCAACAAATTCCACAACCGCACAGCGTGAACCGAAAAGGATTTAGAATACGTTTTGGATTTATTTGATGGGAAAGCAAGGGAAAGATTGTCACTTGAACGCAAGCGATTCTGAGATCCAGAGGCCAGAAAGTTATAACGTTCAGAAAGGTAGGGTGGGGACTGAGGATAAAAAAGGATGTTAAAAGCAACGACAGGACGTGAACATTCCTTCGAAAGCGAATCGGTAACCACTCAAGCTGTGCACGAAAATGAGACACGTGGTCAAATTTTCGCAACCCAAATATGTAGCGAATGCACAAGTTAAGGAGGCGTTCCAGTTTGTTTAGCAGGTCTTTATTAGATTGTAGCATTTATAAATATTTTTTCTACGACATGATAGCCCTTATAAGCTGCCGTATAGTAAAAATCACTCGGTGAAATCGTTAAATCAATTTTAAAAATATGCCCATACATTGTTTGCTTGTCTCTTAAATAGAAAAAAAAAACATGAAACTAATACCGCTATATTAAATTATAAATACAATTATTGGACTTGGGGTCTTCAAAGAGGAGTTTAAAAATGTAAGTGATGTTATTACAACCACTTAGATGTCATAAATGAAAGGACAATTTGCACAATCTTAAAAAAACTACATTCGTTCGTTCGCGTGGCAGAAAAGTAATATGCCTTCGACACGCTAAGAAGAAGAAGAATGTTATTCGTGGCATACTTTTTGATTTTTATGTAATATAAAAATAACTGCTAAGACTATGAACCAAAACTAATAAATAAGGAAAATATCACACAAATTGGTCCAGTCCCAAACAAAGCTCTAATCTTGTATTGTGGGTACTAAGCATATATATTTCATAGAAAATATCCAGGATTCAGAAACAAATTATTATACTCGCGCTCATCACATAAATATTTGCCCTTAGCGGGTTTCAAACCTGGGACCGCCCTTCGTAGGCGCACTAATTAATACATCACTAATCTAATCGCGAATCTCAATAATTATACTCAAAATATATATAATTATTAATTACGAGTATATCTTTATTTTATGAATATTATGAAATAAAAAATAAACAAAAATAAAAAGTTCGTTGAACCATCGATGAGCAAGTCTGACTGGCGCATGCTCGGTTTTTAATTATACATCATGTTCACTTTACCCCACCTCATTCTAATGCATAAATCCAAAATTAAATTAGCAATTTAAATAAAATCCGAATACTATTATATTTTTAACTGGAGCTCTCATTTCCCTACATTGCCTTGAAACTAACAGTGCACTACTTTTTCATTTTCTGCAATCGTTATGGCTGGTTGCATTGGCTGGATAGACGTGACTGTGGTAAAGCGCATTTCACTTGCAGGTGTTCCGTTACACGTAGTAGTGTATTTTGCAACGTTCCGTTTCACGTTCGACAAAATCATATTTTACGTGATTCCATTCTGCAGAAACACAAAGGTGTGGGTAATGTAGACACACCTGTAGGTTATGTGCTCTAACTTTCGTTTGTGTGGGTTAAGTTGGAACAGGTTGAAGACATTATGTATGAGTTTCATATTATTACTTTCTACGGTTCTGCGATTTTTAAATACCTACAGCACTTTATATTGAAATAGAAAAATTGTGTTACTTCCAACGTTCATTCCCAAAATATCACGTTCATAGCGATGTCCTCATGAATTATTTAACTTTTCAGTATCGTCATAAAATAACGCTATTAAACTTTGAAAACCTAAATAAAAAATATCTAAAAAAATACTAATTTAGATTTGGTACTAAAGAAAGAGTAGGTATTTATTCACTAGAACGTTACATTTAAAACGAAAATAATATGCAATCGACCAATTGACCAATCTTGATTTTTTATTACAATTTACTGCTCTTTATAAGTTATTATTTTATGGTTAATATTTTGTTTAATTTTTCACAGCCGAAATAAATTATTGCACTTAAAATCATTTTGTTAAAAGATTTAAGATTAATTGCCAACCAACAGTTTCTTAAAAATATCACAGTATGTTTAGCTGTGTCTAAATTCTCCTAAATGACATATAAAGTGTTAAATTAAACACACCTTGTAGATAAAATACATTCACAGCAAAGCCGTTTCAACTTAATAACTAAAATTAAATCCGCAACCTCCCATAACGAAATGAGCCTATGTTAAACGGTACCAAATTTGATTTATACAAATTAAGCTTGAGGGTCTCAATGTTATCAAAGTGACTCTTTGACTCGGACGGGATTTGATGCGGACTTGCTGAACTGTTCCGCGTCACTGACTTTATGATCTTGTTATTTGTACGTGGCAGGCTCCGATGGGCCGGCCCTTACCGTGTGTTTCAGTTTCCGCTATAGATTATACATTCACCAGAAACCGGCCATTTTGTGTTATATTTTTTTACGAACTATATTGAGTTCAAAGGATTCTATTCTACTGGGTAAAACTATATTGTTTTTGACGGGTTACCTTTGCTTCGGCGAAATACGAGTATGTTTGCCAAATATTATATTGTTTCCCAACCGTATCATTTGCCAACCCATTTTGTTTTCTGTACCTTAAATATTTCAGGATTTTATAAAAACTAACCTAACCTAACCTATAGGGTTCTACAAGATGGTACTGAAATAAATCCTGAAATATTTACAGTTGCAGGAAAAAAAATGGGTTGGCAAATGAAAAAGTTGGGAAATGATACATTTGGCAAACGGCAGGCTCCGGTTTTTGACATGTCATGGTATTGCTAACGTTATGATAGATTTATTTACTTGACCGTAATGGTGGTCTAGTTTAAAAACAATACAATAACATGCCAGAAGCAATATGGTTTTACCGAGGTTAAACCCAAACGGGAAGTCAATGGGAATGTTTTGATATTTTTGTATCCTTTCCTTTCCTTTTGTATTTAAGTTTGAAAGGGTTTAATAACTAATTTGGTACATTTGAGAGTAAAATCTAAGCATCGGATGGAATTTGAATGCCCTAGCACTTGACAATAATATTGCGTTTAGACTTATATTTGATGACATGCTTGCTGTGTCACCACTATACCGGTACAGTTGAGAGCAAAATAATTATGACAGACATCTTACAAAACGAAGCTCTTTAAAGATATGGCAACCTTTGTGCCGAGATACGAGGCGGTAAAAACTATTATCGTCATTGACCGGTTATCGTATTGTCAACGTTTTGATAGCTCTTATTTACTTGACAGTAATTGCGGCCAAGTTAGAAACCAAACCATAACACGTCAAAAACGCTATAGTTTTTACCACTTAGAATATAGTGGCCCTGGCAATTTTACAAAAACGATGACAGTATGGTTCAAAAATAAATTGATAGAAAATAAGGCTTGTTTCACTTAAATCACTAAAGACTCATGGTTTGTTAGTAACAGATTTTAAGTAAACGTTTTACGACTGATTATTATAAGGTGATTTTTAACAGTCGTCAAAAAGGAGGAGATCAAAAACATCGCACATCCCTTCGTGATCCAAGCTCTTAGTAGCGGTAAGTATCAAATGAGATCGGTGAAACTTACGAATTTAATTACGAAGGTCCACACTATTTACTCAAGGCCTTCGACGACATCCCGATTTGTTTAATTGCCAGTCGTTGATTGCCATTTGCGAGGATTGTCTCTCTGATCGGTATAATTGGCAATGCTAAGTTTACAATGTGATTGAAGATTTAATTCATGAAATTATCTTTGAACCCTTGTCGCATTAACGTTTTAGAGAGAGTGGTTTCAGTTTAGTGTATCAATAGCTACAAGACACTAAAATAAACAGCTAATGCTAAGTTAAACCGTACCTCCATCTTATCATAATGTTCGAAAACGAAACGAAAATAAGTAACATTTGGTACAATATAGGAATGCAAACGTTAAATAACTTCCGAGGTGTAACATGACATATTAATTGTTACACAGGTAAAGTATCGAGACCAATTAGGTAACAGTAATGTCAACGAGGCATCAGGTTCCCGACGGCGAGGACCGCGCCGGGTTCCGGAACCCCCCGAACACTTTACCAGTGTTAATAAGCGACTTGACAAAGGTACTAGTTTGTACAACTTTATTCGTTCCCTATAACTTAGTTTAATTTGCACCAGTCAAACGCAGCTTCCTTACCAGCAAGTCGGCGGTAACGTTTAATACTAATAATTATTGCGAGACTTCGCAAATTTGATACTTGAGGCATCTCTATATTACAATGTGTTCGGTGAACTGAACAATTTAACTTGGCGGGGATTAAATATTATTATTAGCATCGGGCTCTACTATGATGTCATGTCATTTAGTTTGTTATAAATAATACTTTATTTAAATCCGATTAGAGGCTCTACTTCACTCGGTAAAACCGTATAGCTTTTGACATGTTATCGTATTGTTTTTAACTCTGCCGCTATTACTGTCAAGAAAATAAGAGCTATCGTAACGTTGACAATTCGATAACATGTAAAAAGCAATATGGTTTTAGCGATTCGAATAGAGTCCTAGGAAATTATTAAATTTCTTGTACTATAAAATCTATAAAACACAACTTGAGATTTCAATAGAAATAGGTATAAATATAAGCAATGCCTCAACTCTCCGGGTATTTTGAACACTGGGTTTAGACACTAACTCGAGTTAGTAAACGTCAGATTCATACGAAATCTCTCATTTTAACTCGAATTTGGTGTCTTAATCCAGAGTTGAATTTTTGGAGCAAGTAGCCTTTAATAGATAACCAGCGTCGCTATTGTCCAACGCACTCGCAATCGCAATCGGCTTCAAAGTGCAACAATAATTGTTTTCATTTTGTATGCAGACGAGCCTTCCATTTTCAAAATGAAAACGATTGCGATTGCGATTGCGAGTGCGTTAGGCAATAGCCCCTCAGATTACTTACTTATATAGATACCTACTTGTAATAGAATAAAAAAATCTCAGTCCATTGCAAATAAACCTTTTTCATTTACTAAAAATGTTTATCATTTTCCCGAGCCTACCCGGAGCAGCGTGCAGATTGAGCCATATTCTGATTTTACGACACCGTGTAATTTCAATAATATAACACGCGAGTATATGAGAAAAGCTTTCAATGTGCTTCGGTGTCGCAGGATGACATTACGCTGATGGGCGACCGCCACTCTCGTCATTTCCTACGGGCCTCATTCACCCATCGAATAGGGGATATCGGGCCAGCAGAAAGTATACATAAATCGCTCCAGTCTCGCGTTTACAAGCGTGTGTGTAAACTTATACATATAAATGACAATCGCAACTCGCATTCAAGCTCACGCTTGTGTGCGTCTGTTTTGTCTCTCGTCTTTGTTGTGTGGGGTTTACTAGTACACTTTCACGACGCATCCCTCGAGTGGTTCACTTATACAGCCTTAAAGTGTAGACTGTGAGAGCATTTGATGATATAAGGTACGGAAAATAATTCCCCCGGATGAGTGATCGTCGTTGTTAGGGATCGCCGGGGTGGCAAATGACCGTAACGTATTGAGGACTTGTACGAGTATAATAGAGACCCGAATGCTCTTATAAGATTTATTGTTTATTTACTTTGCGGTGAATTTGGTAGAATTTACTCAATTAATTTTCACTTTTGGGGTAAAAGGGGGTGTTTTGAATAGTTAAGGCAATTGGTAGTCAATTTTATGCGATGACAAGTGGAGTAAAATTAATAGTTCTCTAATACTCATACGTATGTTTGCGTTGGATACGTGGCAGAATGCCTCCTCTAAAAGTGACGAGAATATAATCTGAACTATGTTTTTTTTTAAAGCCATTCTCTCGTGACACTACTACGCGTAACTATAAAGAATCCAACTACACGCCGTTGATTGATACGACAAAACATATCATATGAACTACGCTATAATTGTATTTTATTTATTCGTTTTCTTCTATATTGTTTAATTTTGATTTCAGTCTTGCCATTCTTTTTATGATGTTTAATCCTTGTTGTTTTTTTTTTTGTGTTCGTCGAATAAATGTTTTTATTTTTATTTCTATAGAAGGCTGCATTCAGACTTAGTTAACGACTATTAAATCGGTTCTTAATGACGATTTTGTAATCGGTAATTGTATTTAAAATGTCTGTAGGTACAGCGGATAAACATTTTTAAATATAGAGGTATTTTATTATTCAATACTGACCACATACGCCGAGACACAATAAGTCGTTGCACTGCCACCAGGCGCGAGGGGGGTGGAAAAATAAAACCACCCCGCCCTCAAACGTGTCGGAAATATTAACTTGAGCATTTGAATACTTTATGATAAGTAAAAAAAAGATTTGAATCGCAAATGTGTTCGCATTTTAATCAAACCTCCCCAGCCTGATGCTTGGTTTGCGGAGAATTATTTTGTATTTTCACGCACGTTTTCTTTCTTGCAGAATATGTAGATATAGCTTTTTAGTAATCACGATTTAATTATTTTTTTATTAGTTTGTTTAAGACTCAATGTTAAAATGAAAAGCATGTTTTACATGCTATATTTTACGATGTACGTTACAATATAAGAATACTGATTTATCTTCTCCATAAATTAATGTTATAAATATTAAACTAAAGCATTTATAAAAATATCCGTGCGAGAAAACCGAAAGGTTTTCTCCAATGCTTGTAGTGGTTTTCTAATGTTTGAAAATTATTTAAGAACGTTGTTTTGAATGATATCTAGGCAGTTTATTTTGCAACTCTTTAATTAAAAATCTTAGAATTTAATATTTGTAGAATCAACTTTGATCGCCAACCAGCCACACAATATTTTGACATAAACAAAAATAAAAATCAAAGTAGTTAGACGTTGTGACATGAAATAATCAGCGGTAAAACAGCAGATTTTGGGTAAACATTGGATCACGTTGCCAATTACACTTTGAACAGCATTTTTAATCATTTTTTAGCCAAGGTATTCTTCTTCTTCTTCCAGTGCCTCTTCAATCGTAAAGGTTGCCAAGGTATACATAGGGTCAATATCCCAAAGCAAAAAAAAAGAAATCACGAGGCTGAATGAAGTAGACCGCTTAAATTTTGGATAGCATTAATCGGATAGGTATTAAAAGGGCTTACGTCAAGTTTCATCCGCGGCGCAAACAAGCCCAACCGACAAGCTCCTTGTAAGAAATACAATTTAACTTCCACGGAACACAAAATGTTTCATTTGAAATCGTTTCCTCGAGGATTGTAACAAATTGGATCTCACGCCTGCTCAATCCTTTATTCCATCGCCGCTTTAATGCGACGAAAATAATATTAATCGAAAATTTCCCCGTTTAACAAACATCTGTTTTGATTTGTATAGAACGCTGAATTGATGTTATTATTTCACATTTATTATTAATAATCGCCGTTGCTACCGAGGATAATTTTGGAATTTCGCGCGCCTATCACGTTAGGGACTGCTATAACAATTTACTCTTAGCTGTGAAAAGTTAAAATGCTAAGCGTTGTTGTTTTGTGACCGCACTTAGAGTTAATTAATGACCATTAACTCGTTTCTAAGTGGTAGATTTATCATACACAACTTTAAAAAAAGAAATTTTGCGAATGCGAGGTAAGAGTTTTGATACAGTTTTCTTGCTTTTACTTTTAGTGAACGCTGTACAGTCAAGGTTAAAAATAATTATCCGCACAAAGTTGCAAAAATATGTACACACAGACCTTATTGCCATAGTAATAAGGTCTGCGTACATATTTTTGAGACTTTGTGGTGTATACATATTGGTGACCTTGTCTGTACACAGTTGTTATTAAGTTACGGACACTCAATGTCATCTACATAATTACCTTAGTTTGAACAATGTTAATGTGTTTGTAATTTGGTACTGTATCTCATAAATAAATATAATGTACGAACCGTTTTTTGTATTTACAAGGGGAAACGTATGTACCTATTAACCCTTTCCGGCCGAGCCTATAAGATCGAGCGCAATAAATTTTTTACTTCATGAAAATGTATAATTAATTTCATATCAATCCATGCGTCCTCACAAACTCGTGAGGGTTCTTTTTTTTTCATCGGGCTATTATAAATATGCACGCTGGGAAAAATAACTACCATAGAAATCTGTTAAAATGTATCAGATACTTTACGTCAATAAACAAATTGCAGGATTTAACTTGTCTAACCCTACCGAAAGCGACTTCTATTTTGAATAATATCCATCATTGCTAAAATTATGTATTTAAAATGACCTTAAGAAAGTAAGTATGGATTTAGTCCGCTTTTATATGTGTGAATATATAACACTGAACTTGGACGATAAAACGGAATTTTAGGTAAATTATCTTCCGATTAGGAATCTGATGTATAGACGTGACGAACCGAAACTGTGAGCATGGACAGAGGAGTTTACTTTAACTATAAAGTCAATGAACGCCTTACGATAGACTGCAATAGACGGAATTCTTCCTTTAATGCACTTTAACAAAAAAGTACTCAGTATCCTTACCATGAGTTACAATTACCGTACTCGCTAGCTCTGTCCCTTACAGTATTTAGAGTCACCTTATATAGTGTGAGGGAATGAGCACTCGACTCGCTAGCGAGTACGGTAATTGTGACTCATGGTAAAGGTACTGCATGAATAGTAGAAGACACAAACAGCAAAGCTTCTCAATGAATGTAAAAGTTGTTTGGAGAATGAAAAGAGTTCATCGCAAGTGAGACATTCTGACGGATTTAAAGTTAATGTGACTGGTATGTTATTCCAAAATTTTATTAATTCAGTTATTAAAAAAGGACAAGACCTGCGTCATAGACGGATAAAGTTTGACTTATATGGTTCTAAAATAGTGTTGAGAAGCGTAGCGTGTGTGCGACTCTGAAATATTAAATAATAATTTGTAAAAGTACTAAAGCAACTAGTAATGGGGCACTTTCCTCCGTTTTAGTTTGAGTAGAAGCTTCCAAGTTACTGTTTTTTAGGCAAAAGTGTTGACAACTGTCTATTTTAATTTGTATATTAGTTTAGTTATTTGCATCCAGATACATTATGCTCAGATTGATAAAAAACATCACAACGCTTTTCTGATAAAATTCGTTACCAGTCAAAGTTTAAAACGCGTCAGTAGTGTTTCAAATTGACTTGCAGCGTTAATAATTATTCATAAGCAATATGTAAACCAGCTTTAAAATAGTTGTCCAAAAAAGGCCGCCGCATTTTATCCTTGAAATTCCTTAACGCAAATAACTGAATGCTGGGCCATGTTTTATTTCGCAATTTCCCACAACGGCGAAACTACGTAATAATATTGTGCGCCGGCCTCTTTGGGGCGGAATCATCGATAGTCATTATCGGAAAAGCGGGTTTAAGAGCCGTCCCGGCCCCAGTGGGACCTTTACGGAGGTCTCATCCGGCGTTCGATAACTATGCTAATGTTATTTGCGCTTCGGGGTTGAAAACATCGGCATCCACTAACTTGCGCATTCCTGAACAGCCCGGCGCTCCCCGAGGTACGCCGCCGATGTCTTACTTGTCACATTGTTGCCTGATTTTTATTTGATAACTTAAAAATGGTTCGCTACGGAGTTATGACAATTGTCTAAAGTTTTCAGTATGGTGCTTTTATGAAATGAAAAAAATAGGAACATTATATTAGGCCGCTTTTAAAAATACCATTATATCATGCGATCACGTAATGGTCGCTATAAAAAAATGCATCAAACACGTACCTGCGGTATAAGAGCAAAAAGAGCAATATAGGTACACACATCTAAAATTTCTATGGATCCTACTGCGTGTCAATACATTGCAAAATATAAATATGATGTAGGGATATTTTAAATGTGTGTACTAGGAGACGTCGCAGGTTGTTACATTACATTATTGGCAGTCCCAATAATATCCTGAGAATGATAGGGGACAGGTACGACTACCCCTATATCCATCATTGTTGTGGGCTACATGCCCCGGTCAATTAATAACTAACACTTAGATCTAAGCTACTAACAATATTTAATTCAAATTTATTAAGATGTCAATTAGATATAAATGTATGGGCTAATGTTTGTCTGAAATAAATTACAATATAAGCAGTATATTCGTAAACTACTCATTACCGAACTAGCTTTGAGCTCAGACTGAAATTGAGACATCGAACATACCTAACTCTCAAAGGCAAGCAGCATCTGAAGCAACAAGTCCAAAGGAGAATATTTTAGATATCTAAATACCAAAATACATAGATTGTTTCGTGTTTAATTTCGCCATCAACATCTAGATTCACGAAGCAGCGCGTTACCTAAATCAAAAGCTTGCATGCTATGTGAAATAGAGAATTACTTCTTCAGATTATCTTCAGTATTCCTTTTCCAGATAAAAATGTAATTTAACTGTAATTTTTAATTTAAGTTAATCTATTTTTGCAGTCAATATAGATGGTTGGATAGTTATCTTTCCATTACCTTTTAATTTGGCATACGCATACAATGTTACTAAGACATACTTCGTAACTTAAAAATAGTTCGTTATAATTAAACTAAAAGTTACAGCTGACCAGTAAAACTAAAGCATAGCTAACGCTGATTTTTTATAATTTATACTCGTATAAGACTGTTAAAAAAGTGGGGGGCAGTCGAAGCAATTAATTAAGTACTCCATAACCATATTCAATATTTTGTTTAGCTATGTTCTAGCTTGCGCATCAGTACCTAGTAGTAAATACATAAGACGCATTGAGTCGCGAATATTGTCTATGCGCCGGGTACAAGCTTGATCACAAAGTGCCGCGGGCCGACATTAGTGAAGTAGTGCCGTACAACTGTGCGGTGTACTTGCATCAACAATGTTCAACGGTCCAGGAACTGCTCCGCGGTCCTAGCCAAGATGTAAACGACACTAATGTTTTTCTTTTCACTCTAACTAATATAAAGGATGATAGTTGACCAGGGGCTCCGGACAAGATAGATTGCGAGTACCTTATCGTTATCAAAAACGTATAGGATCGACGGAGCGCTTACGTCAATTCCAAACATATTGGCACTTTTCGAAAATCGCTTACGTTAGCGTTATGCATCTTGTCTGTCAAGAGCATCACGTGGTTCATCGTAACGCACGATAATGTCATCCCTTACATTTGGAACGATAGAAAAGAGAAACGTTAGTAGAGTTTGTATCTTGGCTAAGGCTTCCGGGATGTTACTGTGACTTTTGTTGCAGTGCAATGGTAAATTTAGGTTTGATAACTAAGAATTATATTAATTTCAATCATAATAATATGTCCCTTTTAATCAGCTTTACCTAAGTACTATTCGAAAACTTATTCTGCACCAATCCGTAGTACAAACAAGCCTCTAAATCATGGTGCAGCGATAGACAGCCAAGTACATTTAATACTCTGGTTTTACTATACTGCGAATTCATGTATTTGATTGAAAAACTCCAGTTGGATTAAAACGGTATCTGAATGAGGACTTTTTGTATCGCTATATTCGTAGAATTACATCAATCAAAGCTGCTTCATTCCAACGAATAACTTTGAAAGCATGGATTTTCCAACAACGACATAAATGTGAACATTGTATCTACCAGAATCCAATCAACAGTAACCCACGAACAGCAATTTTATGCACTGTTTAAAAGACGAAACCTTCCATCACCTAAAATAAGACGAGTGTAAAACGCTCAACATTGTGTTGTAGAATAAAAGAACCGAGCCCATCTGCACCGTTTATGTCCCACGTACGGCTCACTATTCAGTAGATCGAAAAACTTTTCCAATACTACTGTGGATGATCATAGAAATAGTTGGCCACGGGGAGCCGTGGGTACTTTTATTGCAATATCGTCCCACTTCACGTAAGTTTTACAAGCGTGCGACGATTTTTTAAACATTAAACAGTTTTTCTTTCTGTTAAACTATCTCCCGTACGTGATATGCGTGAGTAAATCTTCAATCGTCAATCTGCTTCAGCTCACTGGGAAACGCATGGAATGATAAAGAGTGAAACCTTGTTACAAGATACAAGATAAAGACACACGTCACGATAATTTAGTATCAGAAAGTGGGTAAATATTACAAAATGATGTCATGTTATAAAGTCTCACCACTATTAGCTAGTATCGGTATAGAATATAAAAAAAACTTTTTTTTTATAATATTATTTAAAATTAGTATTGCAAAAGTAATCCAGTTTACTTTTATACTACCAAAATTAGCGAAGCTTAATTATTAACCGAGACGAGTATCTGTTACAAATCACCAAACTTTTAATATATTTTAAAATAAAAATATCGACGAGGACTTTTACGGGGACAAAACTCGTTAAAACAAGTGGCTAAGCAAAGTTGATGAGCGTCAACCCTATTTGGTTACCATTACTGAGGGTTGGCAAATTGTTTCCTCAAGGCGTATCGATTCACGGGCGACTCATCTAGCTACTGTTTTTTTTTATATTGTGACCGTTTACTATCACCATGTTTGCGTATTTACAAACTTAAAAAAAAAATGTGTTTTAAAAATTAACTGTGTTTCCGACTTTGTGTCTATTCTGCCCAATGGGTAATTCAGTTTTTTTTTTTAATTTTATCCTCAGCAGAATTTAATCAGTCTGGTATAGATGATTCATTGACAGCTTAGATTTTGTAGTTATTAGTTTCTTCAACATTGCCTATTTTTCGGCAATTGTGAAGTATTCATGGAAAACGGGGAAAATGGCATGTTTAATAACAAAATAATGTTTTAGAACTACTTCGGAGTCAGTGATAATTAGTTTCTTGTTTTAGTTACGTTTGAATTTAACACTTCTTAGTATGCAATTAACTCAACAGGTGTTAAAATTAAACCATGTTTAAAAAATATTATTATCGGAACACGCAGAAAATTTTACAAATTTTAATTAGTGAAATACAATTACATTTCACATTTTTTTTACATGATTAGAAATATTTAGCCAAATTGATAGTAACGTGATAAGTTGATGGCTATCAAACAATAAAACGATTTAAACCTCTTAGATGTGTAAGTGTTAAATTATACGTTTTATTTTCGAGTGATTCGAGAAAAGATCGCTTTTACTAACAATAAGCGAATCCACATTGTATGCAATAATGTGGCGGTTCATCAATAAACTACATTGTTGCGCGAATTAGCTTCGTAATTTTATAAACACAACTAAATTATTAGTGCCGCCCCAGTTGAATTTTAGTACATTCAGAATGTTTTGGTTCAAAATAATACTTTAAAAGGCAGTACGTGTTTTTTAGGTTGGTACTGCGAGGCCTTAATGGACCTTTTAGTTTTCACTGCTCCGTTGCTTTGCTTTATTTTATACACTCTTAAACCGATGTAACTGATTTTACACGAACGCAAAGACCCTTTTAGTTAAGTATCAAACAGATAGCGGGAGTGAGTACCTAATTAAGTTACGCCTTTATCTTTATCTTATCTTTGTGCAGATGCCTTTTCATATAAACTCCGACCGTGAATGATGTTTTGCATAGTTATAAACCTATTTGACACTCAGTTGATTGAAGCTGGACACGTCCTATCGATGTTTCAAGGGAATCAAGGGTTCCATACCCGGAGGGGGCCCAAAGGGATTCTATTAATATACCTACGCTGTCCATCCGTCCATTCGTCAGTCCGTCCGTACGTCCATGCGTCCGTCCTAAATTTAAAGAGCTAATAGTATTATTACGGCGGATACAAGAAACGTTTTTTAACGTATTTTTTTTATTTTTGTTTTATCGGAAAAACGGTAAAACATAGGCGTCAAATTTTATATGATTACCTATAGTTGGTACAAACCCTGAAAGAAAAAACAATAAACACTAAAAAATCGAATCAGCGCGAGCCCAACTCCCCTTTGGCCATTGGGTTTGTACTAGATACAACATGAAAATATATTGAACAATTATTTTTTTCTTGTATTTCACTTCAATTATTTTTATTTATTTGTAAATCCGCCGTAATAACCCATATTCTGAAAAAAAACACAACCCGATAAGGTGAGTCGGGGTAAGTGCGCACACGGGGCAAGTGCCGTAAAGGTGGGGCAAGAGCGTCAACGGGGTAAGTGCGACGAACCATATATATTTTCTAGGAGATATTGTTTGAGACCTTATCGATTACAGTTCAAAAGATAGAGTCCCGTTAGCCTCCCTTCGGGAACAGAACCCTAAAGTCTACTTAGCGGGTAGTGCCTTTGCACTAATATCCATCAACAATAATTCACAACATGCCTATCTATTCCAGTGTAGCACTTATAAACAGTAGGTACCTGCTGATATATCTAGGACCATTGTGCGATTCCTATCAAAACAATCTAGACCGGCTTGTATCGTTTGTGTCGGCGTGAACACAAAGACGAGGTTCACACGTGCGACCATAGATGGAGCCAATATTGACGGGTCTATTGGAATTAAGTTGATAATACATGCTTCGTGAGATACGGACATGGTGAAACTGATTCAATAAGTGAAAACCCTTCATTGTTTTCACTTATTGAAAACATTTAAATTGCCGAGTCCGTAATTATGTTATTTATATTTATTACTGTACTAGCTTAAGTTAGCCTGTCAACTTCGAACACGTTGTGGAATGCAATAAACGTCTGAGTATTTGAGTATGTTTTGTCGGTTTATATGATATTTAGACAAAATAAACAGACATGACAGGTCGATCGTACGAAGAACTACGACCACTATAACTATAGTGTTTTAACCTACGAAATAATGCATTAGCACGCATTGGCACTCAAATTCACTTGGTTTGTTTGGAATGGTTTGTATACCTAGGTGAGTATTTTGATTTTTAAAATAGTGGTTAATAGCATCACAATGGTTTAAGTATACATGGGCCATTGTATTATGGACCTGCATGGTGTCGTTTTGTTGAGTTTTCGTTACAAAAAGTTTGCTAAGGGACGGTATGCTATTAATGATTTAAAACTTTACCATTTTCTCTATTTCTTTTGACTGATCTTAAATCAATACATAAACTTTTCATTTTAATAATAATTCAAAGATGTTAAGCAAATAAAAATAAATAAAAAAGTTAATACTTATGGTTTTCAAACAAGATTGGTAGGACAGCTACTAGAGCTTAATCTATATTTAATCTAAGTTTCTTTTTTATAAATAACCCATCACAAGAATCATTCATTCTAAATTATTCGATAAACATCATAGGACAAATAACTAACGCATGAAAAAATGTTGTTTCATCCTGTAACAAAAAATAAGAGCAGTGTTACCACGGCAGTTATCTGATACGTAAACTACGCGAAGCTTTCACAATCCGTACATTAGGTACATAAACGGTACGTGTAACGAGTGGGCCGCCCGGGGCAGGCGATAAACAGCCTTCTTTCTACTGAACACTTGCACTTTCCAAACATCCAACACCGTAAAACTATACTTTAACCAACATACTTTTACCACCACTAGAACCAATGCCGTTCCTTATCGGGAAGTGGTTTAAGTTCAAATTCAAATAAAAGTGGTTTTTCTAGCGATATGTGAAAAGAGGTAGCCTGTAGTTTTATGTGTCATACAACGCTTCAGTGGCATCTGCCAAGGGATAATTAGGAAAGGGTCCGATACTTTATGTTTGCTTTCACTTTATGACAGTTACATTAAAAAAGGGTGTAGTTTATTTTAATTTTGAAGTCCTAGAAATGTTAGTTTTTGGGGCCAATTTGAACCAGTATTTTCTTATTTTAATAGTACTTACATTTATAATCGTCATACTAGATTTTTGGCTAACAAGTGACTTTGAAGTTTAAAAAATAGGGTTTTCTGATATAAAATTACAGAGCCCTGATCCGAATCGATCCAAATTCACAGTAATTGTAAAATAAAATACCCTATGTTACTCAGCAATAATGTAGTATTATAATGGGGAAAGAATTTTTAAAATAGGTTTAGTAATTTTCGAGTTTATTCGTTACAAACATATAAAAATACAAATATTTTCTCTTTATAATATTAGTATAGATAAGGTAGATGTAGTTATTTCGTTATATAAGATGGTTTATTGTTATTTATTACTCATAGCTTAAAGCTTAGGTAATTTTGTGTGAGATTACGTATCCTCATCGGGCCTATTATGGTGTGTTTATCGATGTGGATAAACGTGAATAAAACATCCGTCACTTTCTGACACGTATTATAAGTACGAAAGTGACGGATGCTTTATCCACCGCGATAAAGGGGACCATAATACCAACGGGCCCTGCGGGCCTAATATAGTTGCTTTTTTTGCGTGACAAAATGTGGATAAGCCACCCGTCACTCTCGTGCTTATAATACGTGTCCGAAAGTGACGGATGTTTTATCCACATTTTGTCACGCGATAAACGCGGCCATATTAGGGTCCCTGATATTTATTTATTTACTAGGTATTCCGACTGAAACTAACTTTTACTTTTGAAGTAGGTTCAGACGTTTAACTTAAATAAGTTGTTATTTAGGTATCTTACTACATTTTTTTTGTAATTAAAACAATATCTCTGAAAGAAACATTCCCCGAAAACATCACGAAATGTATAAATGGTAACAATATCCCGTGAACTTAACACGTTTCCAAATACTTAAAGGGCTTTACTCATAGTTAAAACTACCGCCTGTTATAGGTACACCACATAACAGGGCGACAGTGGGGACAGAAAACAACGATCCTGTAGGGACACCCATTTGTCTTTCCTAACCCTAATTATGTGATGAAAATTTATTGTAATTACTGACCCCGAACTGGAATGGGAGCGAACACTCCTGAAAATTGTGATTTAGTTCAAATCTGTTGAATCAAAACGCGATTACCTGATTTGCTGTTGCAGAACTTAATTATAACTTTGTCCGCGTATTATGAAATCAATTTCAAAGGATTAGTGATTTTGATTGGGTTTTAAATGTTAAGGTGGCGTGAATACGTGATTGGCGGGGTTGCTATTGGAAAATTAAACGGCGATTAATGTTGGATAAATTTTGAATAAATGATTTGATTATTAATTAGTAACTGTGAAACTAAATTCTACATGAACGAAAATGCCAATAAATGTGATAGTTGCGATTCAAATGAAAATAAAATATCGACTTAAAGTTTTTAAAGATTAAATATGTTAACTCGTCGTTTATTTAGATTTGGATTGCAACTATCACATTAAAAGAGTCGACCCTTATTCATAAACGTATAATTGAAATGTGATTTGACACTATTTGTCAAATTGAAATGTCACAATATTCAAATTTAGTTATTGATCGTTTATAAATAAGAGAGAGAGGAGAGGGGAGAGAGGTGAGGATGTCCTTTGTTTCTACCACTCATTAATAAATCTTGCTTATGGTTTTATGATTAGAGGAAAGGAAAAATGGAGTAAAATAATCACACAATGGTCCCCAAGGGATGGAAAAAGAAAGAGGTAGTCCACAAAGAAGGTGGGATGACGAGATTAGACAAGTCGTGGGAACAACATGAGGTAGAGTGGCCATAGAAAGGCCAGAATGAAGAAGATTGAAGGAGGCCTTTGCCACCTGGCAAACAGACACACAAAACAAAGAAATATAAAGTGTCTGGACGAAGGCTTATAATATAGATAATATAATGGTTTTATTATAAACTAGCTATTGCCCATAACTCCGTCCGTGTAGAAGTCGTTTATCGCTATTCCCTTCGAACACTGTCAAATTTTCCGCGATAACGAGCAGCCTATCTATCTAATCTATCTTTGTACCAAATTTCCAGCTGTCCAGCCGTTCTGACGTGATTGAACAACAAACATCGAAACTTTCGCAATTATAATAATACTAGTATTATAACACTATAAAGCTTCGTATTATCTTTTTTCAATCTCTTATTTTGGTCTTCATACGCCAGCGGGCGTATTTTACGATGTGGATAAAATGTGTGTCACTGTCTGACCAGTGTATAAGTGCGGAAGTGACGGGTACTTTATCCACTCACAGTCACCACGATAAAGGCGAACATAAATACAATGTTAATAAATAGAATCTTGAAGAATTAAGAATCTTAAATGATTTTTCATTATGACTTTGTTTTAAAGGGTGTCACATCAACAACTTTACTTAACCATATAATTATATAAATCTTATTAATGACTATAATTATCTGTAACGCGCTTAGGCGTCCACTTACACTCATAAATAATAAACTCACGTAGTTTCTAACATCTCTCGAACTGCCAACGAACAGTAATGCAATATCTACAACTAGAATTCTAGAATCAACCTGAAGATGCAATTTGCGAGATGACTTCTAAATGAACAAAGCCAGTGCTCGTGATGTTTTAATTAACAAACTTAAAGCATCGATTGATCTTGTAAGGAAGTTTATATTGATGTAGTGTAAAGTACACTATAGTTACTTTTTAGGGTTCCGTAGGTACTCACACCACCATCACCACCAGTGTGAGGATTTCCATGAACCGACTGCCATCAGGTATGGGAATAGTTTCAACCTAGGCCAAGGAAAGATTAAAATGATTATGAAGTTCTACGCGGATGAAGTCGCGTGAAAGAAGCTGAGTAGGTATAATGGGACTGAGCCTCTATTCTACTCGGTAAAACAATATTGCTTTTGACGTGTTATGTTACTATTTTTAACTCGGCGGCCATTACTATCAATTACCTAAATAAGAACTATTAAAACGTTGACAATACGATAACATGTCTAAATCAAAAAGAAACCATATAAAATCTCAGCTCTGTACAAAGTTCTTTGCATTTTCTTGAGTAAAACGTAAGTTTTCTTTATTAACTATAAATAAATAAAACTAGATTCTGTAACGTTTACTAAGCGGAAAACCCGGGCACATTATTTTTCTAGTCCGCTAGCTGTCTGGCAAGCCATTGACGTGGATGGTCAAAGTCTCGCGTAATCCAGTATTAACTTAAAGTAACGAATGGTAAAGCGAGCGAGCTTACCGGTCAAACGGCGGTCTGTCGGCGACCAATCGGTTTACGGTATTAAGGTCGCGTCCGGAACGGTGTCCGGTATTCTTTTCCGAAAACCGGAAAATGGAGATTTACTGGCAATGTATTGAATCCTACCTTAGAGGTACTTATTATAAGTGAAGTTAAATTTAATATTTAAACGTGTAATTAACTTTTTAATTGTAATAAATAATTAGTTATTATTTATTATTTATTATTATTTATTACAGGGAGACCGAGTGTTGTCTTTCTTTCTCCGTAATCCTTCTTGAAATATTTGATATTTATTGTTTCATTCATGTTATTATAGCCTTTACAAAAATCGCTTTTTTACTTTACTTTTTCGGAGACAAATCTTGCTCTTTACCTCTCATTTAAAAGTTGCAAACCAAACTTACTAATGAAACCATCTTGTGATACAAGCTTCAATTATTTAATTATACACACTTAGGGCCTGTTTCACAATCGACAAGTAAATTTATGTGCCTGTTAAAGTTATCTCTCTCCTTGTCTATGTTCAAGTGTAAGAAAAGGAAAGGGCTAAATTTATGTGTCAGATACGCGTTACTTGACGATTGTGAAACAGGCCCTTAGTGATACTGCAAAAATATTTATTTTTTAAAAGTCACTTCGTTTGAACCTTTATGACATAACAGGGATAAGTTCACCTTTGTACCTACTTGTTTTTTTTTGTAATATAACTATAACCATACATAACTATTTGATTCACATTTTCGTTACTTTTGAATCATTAGATATCAATCCAAACCTCAATAAATAAACTTGTACTGAAATAACCACTTTCAAATACTAAAAAAATAACATAAAAACAGCCCGATGGTTTCAAGTTAAACAATAGACTAACATTATCCATAGTAGCCTAAATCTCTTAGATAACTTAAACTACTTTATTATGGTAAATATAATCTCGATTACACAGCTTGAGCGTCTAATACGCCACTTGAGCGTCCAACAGAGAACGTCCTGAACCGTCATTAGTGTGTAAAAACACTACGCCGTAATGTTGCGATGTAAGAAATTCGGACCAGCGAGTTGCCCACTATTATTTTACACAAAGCGAGAATTACGTTTATTTGTTTTGTATGCTAACTTAAAGCAATTTACGTATACTTCATAATTGAAAGACGATTAAAGAAAGTAACAAACGTTACAATACAATACAATACAAAAACTCGATTGAGTACCACACAGCAAGGAACCGATATACAAAACAATAGCATTACGAGTAAGTAACTACATAGTGAGTCAACAGGCGGTAGTATCGTTTAACAGTGATCTCTTCCAGACAAAAGAACAAGATAACCTATTTTTATGGTTAAACAACCTAACTTAACCTAACCCAGTTTGGGTTAGGCCAATCCATTTAATATTTTATCCGTTTCATTTTTAAACCATCCGTTTAATATTTTTTTCCGTTTCATTTTTAAACCATTGTACATAGCATCGCTCGAGTTAAAACCGAGTTTTTTCCTAAAATCGTTAGATCCATTTCCGTTAAGAGTATTCAATAAGCTCTTTAACTGACTCTTCTCTACGATGACAAAACACATAACATAATAAAAAAACGGTAACCCATAATTTCATCGAAATTCACGTCATTGATCGTTATATTCTGTTGAAAACATAATGTTTTCAGGATATTTTAAACATTAACCCCCCTACTAATAAACGTTGAGTAACCGTGGTGCAGTGAAACCATGCTTTGTCCTTATCTGTCATTGTGACATTTGAATTTGACAGATAAGGACAAAGCATGGTTTAGCTACACCACCGTTACTCAACGTTTATTAGTAAGAGGGTAATTATGTAGGTTAGGTTAGACTTGTGACTACCAAAGAAAAAACTCATGCGGTGAGGAATGCTTTTCGATGAAATGAAAGTTCTACGTAATCCGTAATCCGTTCGTTGAAAGGTGTTTCGATAAAATATTAGGTATCCTAAAAAAACAAATCTGTTGAATTGTATCGATGCAACATTTTAAAAATTGACTAATGGGCGGACATTGGATTAACCTAAAATTTTACAGCAGTGAATCAACATCGCATAAATTTAATTCCCAGCCGAAGAAACGACTGAGCCGCAAAAGAGCCACATCCATCACGCGATAAAAAAACAAAAAAAGTGGTTTCACGGTGTTTTTGCTGGTGTTTGCTGATGCCCGTTCCGTCGCAAACAATTAGCTCCTTTGTGTACTTGGCCAGGCTCGCCGCCCTCGCCGACGAGGGCCGGGCCGCGGAAGTTGACTCTTCTGGAAGGGCAATTATTTACCTCCCTAAGCTGTAAAACTGAGTATGTTCAGCGTGGTAGGTAACTCGATTAATGGGATTACCGTTGTTAACAAGATAATTTATTATCATGAAGTTCGGTCAATGTCGGCCAGTGGACAGTTAGTCTGTATTCTAATGCAATGAACTGACAGGCCAATATCGGGTGGTGGACTGTTAGTTTGTGCTCTAATACGATGAACTGACAGACCAATATCGGCCGGTGGACTGTTAGTTTGTGCTCTGATACAATGAACTGAAAGACCAATATCGGGTGGTGGACTGTTAGTTTGTGCTCTAATACGATGAACTGACAGACCAATATCGGCCGGTGGACTGTTAGTTTGTGCTCTGATACAATGAACTGAAAGGCCAATATCGGGTGGTGGACTGTTAGTTTGTGCTCTAATACGATGAACTGAGAGACCAATATCGGCCGGTGGACTGTTAGTTTGTGCTCTGATACATTGAACTGACAGGCCAATATCGGGTGGTGGACTGTTAGTTTGTGCTCTAATACGATGAACTGAGAGACCAATATCGGCCGGTGGACTGTTAGTTTGTGCTCCAATATGATGAACTGACAGGCCGATTATGTACCTGATTTATACTTGTATGTATGTATGTATGTATGTATACCTACTCTTTATTTTACAAGAATAAAAAAATAAATCCACGACACCAGGAAATATAACAAGAAACCAAATTAGTACAAAGGTGAACTTATCTCTTTAAGGGATTTCTTCCAGATAATTCTTTTTTTTGTATATTTAGGAACGAGAGGAATGTAATCTCGTATAATCCGTTCGTGAGTAAAACCTTTTATATGAAATACACCGATAAAGATATGTTTCTTCATCAAACACTAAGTAATTTTTCTTTTACGATAAAATTGTATTTTTATCAATCGTAGTAAATAATATCAATCTATACTATGTGTGCTTAGTTTTATACAGAGTGATTGCAAATTTATTGAGTTTGTAACTATCCAACGGATCCATACGGAACCACGGAACCTACTTGATAGATATATTATTCCCGATGTGCGTGTATAGGCTTATTGTTTATTTGTTGAAGCCGGAGCGAAGCGAGCGGTAGTTTGCGTTTCATATCATAACTAAATGCGCAACGTGGAAATGTTAAACCAATTTATTTGTAAATCTGTAACATTCTGAAAATCATTCAGTTATTTTAATTTGTTAAAGATTATCGTTAAATAAAAAACAAAAACATTTAAGAACTTGAGCTTGAGCTCGCTACAAATACACTCAACAGATAAAAGCATTTTAATTTAAATTTAGATTTTGCTCAAGCATACGAAGCAATTTTATAACTCTCTTATATTTGAGGTCGAGTATCTCCTTAATTAGAAATCCACACATATGCTATTAATAACGTAATTTATATTTAGAATCTGAGTTCAGCAAACATCTAAGAGATATGAACCTAAGAAAATTAACTTTCTTTAATATACTATGTTCAGAACAACGATTTTCTTTGAAATATATTTCATATCCTTAACAAATTATAAAGCCAAAGAGTTTTGTATTAGTAAGAATGGTTATTTAAAGCATATGTTTTTCAGGTTAAACATTACACTTTTTTTTAAACACGCTTCGCTTCTTTTTATGTGAGTTTTCTTAAACACCCGTAAACGAACCAAAATTTATTATACATAAAAACTTTCCATGAAAAATAAAATTATGTCTAACTAAATGGTGAGAACTGCATCAAAATCTGTTACAGACAGACAGAAAGACCGCAAGACGCGGAACGTGACTTTTGAATACTATGTAATTAAAAGTTAAAGAAGATAAATATTTACCTTGTTTGTTTACTTTGTATGACGATGATACGGTAATTCTGTAAGACATGTATTTATAGGCCCGAGATCAACCTGTATAATAGACGAACGGAATCGTAAATCGAGTAGTAGTAGTAGTAATAGTAGTAGTAATCAAAATTGAGCACAATAATTTCCGCTGGTCAACATTTATTCCAATTAGCCTAACGTAGAGTCAACTGTTTTATACAGAAGTTAAATAAGGGTTACTTTCTGCTTAAGTCTCACAGGTACTAAATTAGTACATTAGAACACCCTGGTTTTTTTTTAACGTAGCTTTCTGTAAAATGATCACACAATTATCCTTTTAAAATATTGAGAGTTTTAGCGATTGAAATAAAAAATTAAAAGCAATTTATAAATTGATATAAGAACATACAACAATTTGTGTTTGAATTTCTGTGTTTTGTACAATAAAGTGTTAAAATACACAGTACACATACATACCATACATACGATGATACAAAAACCTGTTTTCGAAAATAAAACTAAGAATATTGTGCGGCGATAACATTCCGAAATCGAAAATCTAATTCACATCCGCTCATACGATTGTAAGACCACTTCGGACGCGCAAAAATGTTGTAAAAAGTAAATTAAAAAAGGAACAATTAATAACACACGACAAACAAGTTCAAAACAATGGTAACCATTTTGCCGTAGCGTGTGCAGTTGCATTTTAATAACGGATTAACCTCCTACAAAGCCGGATCGGGCCATGTAATCTTTAGATTACACAAATATAATTTATTCATAACTAGCTTTACATTCTGCAGCGGTTTTATGGCCTCCCGGTTCCCACTAATACTTATTGCTAGGAATATGAGGACATTGAATCCAAATGGGTTTTGGTCAAATTATTGCATGTGTATAGGATGTTTTTTTTATTAAATTATTCTTACGAGCATCTGATTTATGTCAACTGCTTTCACGCTGCTATAAAAAACAGAATTAAGGGCTATTTTAACAATACTTAATTAGTACATACTAAGGTTGTTTTTAAATACTTTTAGTCAAATAAACCATGTTTCTATTCAAATAAACCAACTGATAGGTATACGCAACAAGCAATTAAAAACTTAGCAATTAAAACTTGTTGAAACGAATCACAGTTGGGTCAAACGGATAAAGTTTGACCATTTTTTTGTACTTCTGCATGGCTATGCGCGTAACTTTCTAGCAGAGTAGCGAGCTAATATGGAAATTCGTGTTTAATCGTCACTGCTTCAGACGGAGGAAAATAACATAAAAAAACAGTAAAAACGCAAAATCTCATTTCAGATTATTATATTAACGACTTAGTATCACTTCACCTTTTATTTTGTGAATGCAACTGGGCGTTTTATTTTAACTTCCCTGTAAGGGTTTATTTTATTAGAACATAAATTGTATTTATGTACTATATGCTTATGTACGTACATTATTGTACTAAATCACAAAACAAAATTCAATCATTTTAAACAGGGATAGTCCAAAGTGAAACTTATCCCTTATCTTGGACGTGTTAATTTTATTTTAACACATGAACTATTGAGCACGAGTCTTTCGCCAGGCATATTTTCACATTAACCATGAGATAGAGCGTGAGCAGAAAATACGTGTCACGTTTGACTCATATGAGCTTGTAAATCTCGAGCTAACTCTACACTTACTCCGCATAACTCGTGGAAACAGCCAACTAAACTGTTTCTGTGCTCGTTATTGCTAGAGTATATTTGTGAGCGTCGTTATTCGTTTGTTCTCCTTGGAAATTTATTTGAAGATGTATTATCATACTATCATTGACTTTTGTATTAAGCCTGCATAAAACATAGGGTGTTATTTTTTGAAACCTTACCCTTTCCAATTCTGCTATGACTATGAAGGCTACTGGCAAACTACAGTTGCCGTTTGGCTTTGCCGTTGACCAATCGCAATATACGTATCGGAGGAAGGCGGAAAGCAATAAATAACATTAACAGGAATTAACGATGCGCCGGTAACTCATTATACATTATGTCATGAACAGTTTCGAAACTAGTGTTTCATTAGAGCACACATTAAAGGGGGTAATGGAAGTAATACTTACACCCCGGGGAGGGCGGGGATCATACATTAACGTTCTAACGTCATGCCTTTAATATGAAATGATCGACTTAAGTAATGCGCCATGATTATTTATAAAAATAAGATAGAGTTCATATTTTTATGGTCTGGTAACGTGATACAGCAAATTGTAAGAAACTTCTATTTACTAAGTTATTTTAGGTAGACTATGAATGTAAATTAAGCTAGACGTGCCTAATTATAAAAATAAACTTTTTAATAAATTATACAAACTTACAATTAACGAAATAAGTTAATTACATTTGCTTACTTTCATGAAAATAAAAAAGAAGGCAGCAATTTTCAAGATCTTTTTTAATTTTAGCAATGAACTTCTTGTCTTTACATGCTTTATGGTTTTATAACAATGAAAGATGGCGATATCTGTGTTCATACCGTATATTAATAATAGTTATTTGTGCAACGAGAGAGCAAAGTCGGTTTTTACTGCGAGTGCTGATTTTTAATCCCGAGTAGGTAAGTTAAGGATTCAAGGTAGGAAATTCAAAGTCACGAGATGCGATTAACTTTGGGTATCGTGTTGCACATTCAATTTTTCAGCTCAGCAGCGAGAATATAACACCTAAGGTAAAAAATACAATATGGTAAAAACTTAACCATATGCATATTTACCCACCCACCATTTATATTGACGCGGCACAGTTCTCGGCATTATTTGTTTTTATTAAAAAGTTACCTCGCCTCACGCTCGCAGCAAAATCAAATTTTGCTCACTGTTTTTCGCTCACTGCAAAATCGAATTTTGTCTTTAAACAGCAAAACCTGCTTTTCGAGGAGCTTTTTTTATCTCTGTAAAACAGTCCAGTGCGAGTCAGACTTGCATGTCGAATTTCGTAGCATCATCACACAATATGGACGCTAATAGTTAATTGTAATAAAATAAGTAGACCATTAGCAATAACGTGACTTTGTTAAACAATGTCCAATCAATAAACTGAAGCAATCTCAGGAGCAGACCAGACCAGGATCCATGAGTGACCGCTTGCTAAGTAAAATTGATTGTTTTTCTTCTTTAGGTTTTACGTTTGATCAATATTTTTCGCTTAATTATGAAGCATAACCCGCACCCAAATAAGCGGTGTTTTGAAAATGGATCGTGGACATATCTATTTTGTTTACAATTTGTGATTATTTACACAGGTGATAGTAACGGTTTGAAGATACCCTTATAAAGCTAAGACGGACAGACTGACCAACAGCGTAAGCCTAGAGCAATAGAGTTCTGTTAGCAAATTTTGGGTGAGGAACCCTAAATCGGTACTGCTTTTCTAAAGCTAAACTATAAACTAAAGCGCATCTAAAATAAACAACCAACACAATTAACTTCAGTCTGTTGTCTGTGCCAAACATTAACTTGTTCAACTAATTGCTTGTTTGTTAAGTAAAAATACGTTTTAGTTGCATTTTTCGGACATCCTGTGAACGAGCGAAGTTTCCCTTTAACTCGGTAAGTACACTTTAAAAGAAACACCTAATATTGTTAAACAAAGCAAGTCACGTCCTTGTTGGCAAAGACGTTCCTGCATCCTTTACTCCTGGGACACACGGGCCGGATTATCGGGAAGTAATCTAAAGTAAAAAATAAACCAAACCTTTAGACACTTGTAGGTAATGTTTTGGAGACGTTGAATAACATGATTTTGCTCTATAAGTGGAGTGAGAAACGTCAAATAAAATAAATTACATACATACGTAATCAAAATCTAAGTAATAAAAACCTTGTAGTCGTTACATTATTTTTTTGTACAAGTTACTTGTATCGTTAATTTCTTACAAAATACTTCATAAAAACCGTTTGTATGGGAAATAAATAGGAAGGGTAGTTTTAGAAGTGATTTATTGACTATTTAATATTAGGTTTTAATGATTATCTTAGGCAATTATATTGCATCGAAACGTTAAGCCAGGGATAGCCACAAACGAAATCTCTACACTTCATATAAATGTTTACGCACGCTTAAAATAAAACTCATCACGAGTATTTTAAATGTGTGGTTTATACATCATGTTTATAAATGTCCTGAGATCGCAGGGAGTTATCGCGACGCGCCGCTTGCTGATGGCCGCGGTAATGCGTGAAATTTGTTCACGGCGCCAGCAGCGCGGGCACAGCTCTAACGACCGGTGCCTCCAAGTTTTAATAGCACTGCCGCACTTTTAGGTCCTAGTTACAGGCCAGAACGGGGTCAAAACACTGGAAATATCGCGTACTTACAAGAACTGTTAGAAATTTTACTATTTTTAGAACATTGTCAACGTTAAATACTTCCGTGAAGCAACCAGACGCTTTTTCTAACATGATTTCTTAAGAATTTGGACAACCTGTATCTGATTCATCCTCAACCTGTATCTGATTCATCCTCCATAGTTTTTTATTAACTCGTAAATAAAGTTTTGTGCGTATTTTATAACAGCCCTTGAATTGAGAACAATACATTACCTTGATAATTATGATATTCATGCTCCAGAGAACTGAAGCGTATCTTGTTACTTAGGAATCTGATATGATTACCTACATTTTATGTCTGGGTGTCTGTTTAATATTCATAAAATTAGGCGTTGAAGATAGGATTTTGTATCCAAGTAAAAAATTCAAGGACGCTTGCCTTAGTTCTCATGAGCACATGTAATGAAAGAAATTTATAATAATATAATTCATTTTAAAATATTTAAAAACTAATTAATTTTTTGTGCTGTTAACATTCTATTATCAAGCTTTCTCGGGCAAATAAAAAAAAGCCTTAATACAACTATTTAATTGGAAATCAGTCAAACGAACTCTTCACTCAGTATAAAACCATCACAAGGCGGATTGTAAAAGAACTGTTAACAGCCAAAGTTGGTAATTAGCCCGTCAGGCCGATGGAAGCGTAAAACTTAACTAGCGAATCATTCGAAGGAACCCGTTGGAATGGAACCAAAAACGACAGACGTTAGGTAGAGTCGTAAATTTAAAATGAACAGTACTCTTCTAAACGTCTTCCTTATACGTTTTTGTTTGTGTTTCATTAATGTGAAAATAGAGCAGGATTCGTAATTTTTTGCACAATACTGTTTTAATATCATAGGCGGCTTGTATCCCGGAAATTAACACCACTCCCGAGGGACCCACGATAAACGAATTTTAAACTGATGAGATGGCAGAAAGAAGCCGTTAATTAAATGATATCTTGAAAACTAAATTGTCGTTACATTCCTGGCCCTATAAAACAGTTACTTAATTAGAATAATAATTACGAGTACAGTGTCTGCTACTAATTAATAATTATACATACATACATACATTAAATTACGCCTGTTTCAGCGACCACTTCTTTCCACCAGCTACGATCCTGGTATATCTCTTTCCCTTCTTCCACTTTCATACATCGAGTCATGCATGCATTAATAATTATGATACCTATTTTTAAAATTAATACATGAATTCCGTTACCTTTTTTGTGTGGTGTTAGATTTGATTAGATTAACTATTGCTCAATATAAAATTACTTTTCAAATTACACTTGTAAAGTTATAAATCCGTTGCCTTTTTTGTTTAGTCTTAAGAATTTGATAATGAAAGATGAACTTTTATGACGACACGTTAACCTAGTTGGTAGTGACTTGGCTTACAAAGCTATAGCGGATCCAGGTTCAAAACCCAGTAAGGGCAGATATTTGTGTGATAAGCAGGAGTATTTGTTCCTGAGTCTTGGAAGTTTATTATGTATTTAAGTATGTATTTCTCTATAACTAAGTTTATCGTTGTCTAGTACCCATAGTACAAGCCTAGGGCTTAGTTTGGGACTAGATCAATTTGTGTGAGATTGTTGACCCCTGATATTTATTTATTTACTCAGAAAACAGTCTGATCATTTACGCATTTTCGATCTAGTTCCTAGTCTATCATTTATATTCTTTAACCCGAGCGGCCCACGCAGCCTGATCCGTTTTAATTGGAGGCAAGACTCGTGACTTGTGCCAAACATACAAAACCAATGGGAACCGCAGGCTCTGCCAAGACAGCGATGCCTCTAATGTTGGGCTGGGTTCGGGATTGCAACTACAGTGTAGTACTACAATGATGTGTGTAAAAAGCCTTAAAAAGTTAATTTGGTAAGTCTGGCTTAAGAGCCAGGTATAAGTTAAGATCATTTTTATTAATGGTGAATGATGACTTTATAATAAGATGAACAATAATAAACAAATGAATAAATTAACGGTTTGTATCTTATATTCATAACACCAGTTATCATATGTCAGCATTAGAACTGTGTTGTAACAAACCAATTAGCTCCTGTTGTTATCCTTTAAAAAATACCACAATCATTATTCCTTACCTTAAATTAAACCTAATAGGGGACTCTTTCTTTCAAACAGCCATTTGATATAAAATATGTGTTAAATAGAAGAATAATCCCTCAATTAAGGACTAATATCTTCTCGGAATATTTAACTCTAATAAAACTTGATTCAATTAGTTATTGAGAACGTTTTATCATAAAAATCGGCATCTTTTTAAAATTTAATATAGTTACGAAGATCGTAGCACTTTATTAATAATAACCTAAGTATTATTTATCTGCACGTAGAAAGTTATTATTAACTTTTTACTAGTGTTTTAATTGAAACGTTCAAACGAGTGAAGTATTTCATATCCAAAGTTATTTACGAGGGCATTAAAAATGCAATATTATTTAACACAGGTGAACGGCATCGCTGCATCAGACACGGATCAAGCTGATTACATAGAGTATAGTTAAAGTACTGAAACAGGAGCTACTGAGAAGGAATGTAAAAAATATATTTTACCAGGACCGTAACCTTAAGAGCAGGTCCAGATTTACGCGAGATTGGACTCGCGCGTTTCGAGTCACGTGATGGTGACGTACTAGCCGTCCATAGTGTCCGTCCGCATGCAGTAGCGCGAGTAATACGCTCGGGCGTGCCGTACACAGACTCTCGTCGCGCGCGCTACGCTTGTAGCGCGCAAATCGAGGTCATAAGGCAGCCATTTTGGCATCCAACATCCACTGCAAGCGCGTTAGTTTCCGCGAGAGGACGTATTGAACAGACCAAATGTATTCTAAACATATTGTAGATTTTTCTCTTTGCTTGCATAGTCTCCATCGTCGATACGCCAGCCACAGAACAATCGCTTTCTCGCACTCCATAACTTTCAACTAAACTTCCCATTCGCTACATTTCGAATCCACCGGGTAATTTTCCAGCACTCTACCTACTGTTCAACAAGTATTTCGTTCCATTACAAGCAATTTTCTTACTTAATCCCAACATTCCTGACCCAAGTCAACATTTCACTTCAACAATCACAACAAGTTGCCGCAACAGCCAAAATTAATCGCTCAATATTGATACGTGGTTTTGACATTTCCTTAGTTAGTGACCCTTGGAACCACATAAGAGTTGCCCAACACGGCGCCACGCCCGTCCTTTAAGTTGCCAACTTTGAATAGCAACATTGGCAAATCCGGGGCAACTTATTGGACCATTATTAGTTATACGTAACAAGTTGTACAATCGATTATGTTTGTTTCTATCTAATGCTTAGATTTACGTAAAAGTCTAGTTACTTAACTGTTAAATACCAATGACTTTCTTTACGTGGGAAGGTCTTGGAGAATTGCTTTTTACGTCATTGATATTTTCATTCAAATCTATATTAAGTAATTAATATTATATTTATTAGAAATAAGTTTCTTTTTCACCATCACCATCATCATCATCGTTGTCATCATCATCATCATCATCATCATCATCATCATCATCAATATCATCATTAATATCATCATGTACTTGACACAATTATCATTGTGTTCAATCAAATCTCGACTAAAATTTTCTCGTCATGTGGATCCTGTTATATTATTTGAAAATTTTATCGTCTCGATTGAGGTAATTGAAAGCTTAAAGGAATTTATTTTCAATTTCCAATGTATGAGGTTTTCCGCCTATTCGATATTGCGTCAGGAGCATCGATATTAAATTTATAACCTGTCTCATATAATTTTAACAACGTACAGGCACGCTTTGGGAGCGTTAACGCTTTGAGAGGACTACGCAACAATTTATTGCGCCTTTAATATTTCAGTTAACTTGATATCCGCATTAAAATGCTAATTTAAAAGGCCTTCCTTTGAAAATGCATGAATGAATCTCATGTTAATTAATGATTTTAGAACAGTATTCACGGGCCAAAAATAACTCCCGAAACTCTGTATGTCAATTTGAATAAAGACAACAAACGACACTGGCACTTTTTTCTAATTTATCTCAAACCACATCGTTCTCATTATGTTGTAAATTTTAAGGCGGCTCTTATTGAGAGGGCGCAATGATAAAATTGGTGAAAAATTGATTTTCAAAAGATACGATATAAAATTTCACACGATTAACCAGAATTAGAAGTATATCATTGGAGCTGTGTCTCTCACAGGAATGGATTTAAGTACCTGTTGTATCGTGTGTTTAGATACGAGTGGGTACTAAAATCATTTTGTAATCATTGCATTTTTTAAGTTAGAGCAGTTTGTTTCCTCTGGTAAAAACAAGAATAAAAACTGAAAGACTATGTCATGACATGTGGTTTATCTCGCAAAATCTCACAAAAATGGCGCAGATATGCTGTTGCCTTATAATATAAATAAGCAGTTAATAATTTGAATTGTACCAATTTCAATTTTAATAAGCCAGTAACTATAGTTTACCGTATTCTTATACATACATTATTGTAACCTTCCAAGTGGTGGTACGAGATTACTATCTAGTGATTTAAAACATTGTTTATTTAGTGTTTAAGGTTTAAATTGGGATGTAAATACTCGTATTTTCCCGGGATTTTGTAACGAATATTTAGCCTTCGGCGCCGCTCGGCGTCAAGGTTTTTTGCCCGACGCGACGTCCGCCAGCGCAGATACATTTAAAACAGTCCGCAAAAAAACCATCTTGTATAAACACAGCCTTTGTTCCAATTTACAGGGATGCATTAATAGTTCCGGCCTTTGTATTTACTACGCAACGGTAAAATATAATTTCATTTGTGTTTTAGCTCAGGCGGATTCTATTTTTCAAAACAATTAACAGTATTTTTTGAAACCGCTTGCTTATAAGGATGTCTGAAACGTTCTATTAGGTTAGGTTAGGTAGGTATAATTGTTTTAAATGGGCTAATTTCTCATTATGCACTTTAATAATTTACATAATTACTGAATAAATGATGGAACTACAATAGCTTAGTTTGGCACAGCGTCAATTTGCATGCAATCGTCCCGCCCGTGTTATTACTTAACGTATTTACTTTACTTCAGTACGTTGCACGTAATTCGCAACCTATCGCACAAAAATACCTTCCCCGAAATCATTACCGTGAAATAATTTAATCGTATTTCGTGGAAATGACCCAAATTTAGCTGCGTAATGACACACACGATAACAGGTTACGAATATCAATGATTTATGGGCAATCGCCGTAATTGTGCGCGCCGTGCGTTGATTATTGATGAATGCGCCGTCAAACAAGCACAATACTTTTAATTAACATGTATTTACTGCATAACGGAGATAATATTATGTGTTAACTTGGAAATTCACAAGCTACACTCGACAGCAATAATAACGATGCCCTATTTATGATGCGACTTATTTGTCTGTCTGTAAGATTGTTTCGTCCCTTTTTTATCTACTTAACAAGTATAGTACTTAAATGAAACTAATCAAATCGCAAATTTAATATACCAGCTAAAGTTTCGGAACTTTTTATGTCGTATAATTGTAACTAAGTATAATTTGTATACTTTTGATTTTGTTATTACTACTGATGAGTTCTTGTGAAAATTCTGAGTTTTGACACATTTTCCTGCTCAACTACGCACGAATATATTTATTTTTTATTTTATTTTAGATTCATTGTTATACAGTGTGTAAATGGTATACGGGCGTTTATTAAAAATGGACATAGATTAAGACTCCAATAATCACAAACAGAAAGAATTATTTTGATTACGCTAACGTATACACCGTTATTAATTTTTGAACATACTATCGACCCGCAATGTACATCTAATTCCATCTGTCATAACTTTGAAACATCATTAATTAATTGCATTATTTGTTATACATTGCGTGTTAAATTATTTTGTATGGTTAATTTTTTTTAATTTAATTTTAACAAAAGCTGCCTAAATGTGCTCATTAGGGGCTATACTAACCACAGTTAAAAGGAACGCCCGTATACCATTTACACACTGTATAATGCTAGGTTAAGTTTAATAATTGTATAATATCATAAGCAATATTTAAAAAAACGACTGACTGTTGAGTTTCTTGTGGCGATTCTTCTCTGCAGTATTGGTCTCTTGCGAAGCGCTGGTAGATTTTTGACGTGTAAAAGTGCCCGTGCGGCCTTCTTACTGAATAAACATCTCATATCTTTCATGAATTTTCGAAACGGTGTATAATATAAATATTTCTTTATGAAAAGGATAGTAGGAAATAGGTGGTATAAAAGTGTCATTTATTGATGTCTACTGACGTTTTTTGTGACAGAAGTATATCTACAAATTAAAATCCTGCATGGTTATTAGCTAAGTTATCTTAGGCTTAAGTCTTAAGTGTTCTACCGTAATTAGCTTTAGGTACAGAATGTTATCTTTAAGTAAAAATGTATCGTTTTGCAGAAATAAAAACATTTTCTTCTTCTTGATCATCTAGTTTAGTGACAGTCATCTCAACAACCCAACTCTTCTTTAATTGGACACGTTTTGTGAATTACTCTTTTCGACAGACATTCTGTGCATGAAGACAATAGACAACACAAAATGTGTCTGGCACACATGACATCATCTCTCGCCATCATCAGACGACGTCGTTACAAACATACATCAGAACATCCATTTACGCTCCAACGGCTACTAACAATAAAAAGCATGGCGCTTTCCCGTGGACACTTTATTTTCTTTTTCAGACAGCAAACTGAACACAATCGGATGTCATTAGCGATATTTATGGGGACGCCGTGCCGCGGACGCGTCACGACTACGTGACTCCAATACTCAACCGCGCGTTACACGGACACTTATTTTTTTATTGATTGTTTTTTTTTCGGCACGAGTTTATGCATGATGTAATCGTTTGCTTGTTATGTCTTCAGCTGATTGTTGAATAGAGATGGGCTAGGAAGCCATCCTTCTTCATAATTATTATAGAAGTGTAGACACGGTAGTGGATTTTCTAAGTCAACGCTCATTACGAGCAGCTTCCTAAAGTCGGAGATTTTGTTAAGTAGTTTTATTTAGTTGTAATTTTATGTTAATATTTTGTAATAAAATCTTTTGTTAATTAATGTCTAGTTATAAATACAAGAGCTCTTAAGCATTTTTGGGTAGGAGTTTGAGGCACCGTGGAAACTTTTACAGTACTTCTTTTAATTACAAAGATATATTAATTATATTTAACTACAAAGAGGCAGACCTGGCTGAACGGTATTGGGGCTAAACCGAGTTACCTATGATTTTTTAAAGTATATTTTTCTATTGTCGCAAATAAGTTTTTGACGCATTTTTAAACATTTAAATAAGTTATACTGAATATTTAAGAAGTACACTAAAAGAGCCAAATCATTTAATCGGGCCTAAAATTGAAAAAGATGCAAAAATATAAAAAAACAAACGAAATAGTGTATTTAAGGCACGTTGAAATTTTAACAGAGCAATTAATGAACTAAAAATAAACATAAATAAGACAGATCATTTCGCTGGAGCATAATATTACCTGCCGGGTGATCGAGACTGTTGACCATTGATCCTGGAGGGAAAGTACCCTAAAAATACTGAAGATAGAAAATTTCACTCAAGGGAAACACTCCTTTATTTTGAGAAATAAGAATATCTGCATTCACACATTTTTGGAGAGTTGCTTACCTCAACGGGTAATCGAACCAAGTAAAATGACATACTTTTCATTGAATTGTACAGTCAACAGCATAAATAAGTGATCATTTATGTACCTTGTCGCTTTCAATCGTTTCACAATTTTGTATAATATTTCAAACACGACGTTAAAGTGACAAGGTACATAAATGATTACTTATTTATGCTGTTGATTGTACCAACCAACAGGGTCAATGATCATTTATTTGTGGGTGTGTAATGATCGGTATAAAAATAATTAATATAATTTCATTTGATATAATAACATTTGATATAATTTTAAAGGATATAATCACTCATTTAATATAATAAACGATTGGTATATTATCAAAATATCTATTTTTATTTACTATAATTATCATTTGGTATATCATTTATTTATTATAAACATCATTTGGTATAATCATCATTTTGTATAAAAATCATATTGTATAACTATCATGTGGTATATTATTTTTTATTGCCACATATTTGGTACAACGCTGGCCGTGAGGCAAAGTCAACGGAGCTCCGCTTTGCGGAGCTCCTATTCCGCGTAGTTATGGCGCTTCGCGCCTTGACACAATTCTAACCTAACCTAACCTATATATTAGTTGAGACCTAGGAGTTACCGCTCTGTAGGGTCACAATAGGTTACTAACAAACCGACCCTTGTGGTTGGACACGAGTTAGTATAGACAGTATTTTTTTATACCAACTGTACTTTATATGAAATTAACTTTATATCATAAGTTGATTATAGTAAATATGCATTATACTTAATGTATGTTATATAAAATATTTTTAGAACAAATGATCGTTATATAAAATGATAATTATATCATATTTAAATATATTAAATGTTGTTATATGATTCAATAATTATATCAAATGAGCGTTATATCGACTGATATTATAGAAAATATTTTTATATCGATCGTTACGCACCCTTTATTTGTGCATTGCTTCATGAGTCAATCTAAATTTGAATTGAAATGCCCTCACAATTCTGACACTATCTTTCATCATTGCTTAATGTACAACAATAGGAACAGACTTAACCTGCTTCCCTCTTATACGCGGAAATCTAACTTCACGGCGCACTGACTTTCGATACAGAAGTAAGCATGTTACTTTAAAAGGCAATAAAGTAGATCCAGACAGAACAGTGGCCAGGATTACTGTGGTCCCGCCGACCCCGGGGGTCTTTGTTAGCGGCCTGCCCGGGAATCGAATAGTGCACAGAGTTTACAACAACATTGAATAGTACGGTTACCAACTCCTAATTTCAATTAATTGTTTTCTTTTCTGCTAAGGTATATTTCGCCAATGTCGAGTTATTTATAGACATAAGGCATGTTCACGAAAAAAAAATGCCATCGAGAACTAAGTCTCCACTGTCTCCCATTAGGTCTAGGTAGTTCAAACCGCAATTAGATTGCCAACTGAGTATTCTTTTTTATGTGTAAGAATCTACAATTCATACATTTTTCCTTGCAAGTTGTGAAACCCTACATAATGCCAGTTAAGGCTTAGAACTAAAATGATTGCATAAAAATGTGTGTACTTCCGGCATGATTTAAAACAATTTATGACCTGCATACGGTAATTATGAGTCTGGGAAGGTATTCGCGGAACATTATAGCGTTGATAATCTATTTGAGTAAAGAAAAAAAAGAACCTCTGTGACCCAAACGTGAAAAATACAAAATCCAAGACTAAAATCAAGAGATCCAAAAATGGATAGCATCTGATATAAATATTCATAACGGCACTCAAAACGAAAGGTGAAGAGTTTTACTAATTAAATTCTTTAAAGATGTCATTTCATATTGAAAACCTCAATTATACAACAGTGGCTACTTTTTTTCGTGAACAAGCCTTATTAGAAGGTTTAAAAGTTAATGTTAAAAAAAACAATTACTTACCTAAATTTTCTGTAGATGTGGTTTTTTTCATTATAATTATTGCCTAATTATATTCCAAAATAACATAACACTTCTTACAGTGCCTACAGAAAAAAAGGTGAGTAAAATGAATTTTTTTACAATATAAAATCATATTTTTATAATGTAAAAAAAATAACTCCTAAAAAAGTAAGGAAAACTGTTCGCCTACCTACTTATATTTAACTAGCTAGACGTTTGATTTTTCTAAATACATCATAATTTCTAATCGTATTGTGTGAACATAAATATTTTACTTCCATAAGTACTGTTAAACGTAGTTTAACTACATCTTGCTCCGTCATTAAAACTAAATTAAAAAGGTGTTCTGAAACACTAAAAAACAAGTTCCAAGTTGGTCTACTGTTTGCAGCGCGGTGCGGCGGAGCAGTCCCGACGTCTCAATAACGCTTATATCAAATCGCGGTCAAGCCCGGAACTTTCCTGCATCGGTCTTAGCGACTCAAACTGTTGTTTGAGAAACTTCGCTAATTAATTCTAAAACAAATTGGGCTCGTTTAAAACTTTCAAGGACTTCTAAAACGTTTTTTTTGTCAAAGTGTTGAAAGAAAATGTTATGACATTAAAATTAAAAGAGCGAGCTGTCGGAAATTTCATTGGGGATCATGCTCGTTAATTATGGAGCGTCAACTTTCCGAGGCAGCTGTTTTTGCCGGTTCTTACTTCGTTACCCCGTACACAAACTAGATCACTGGCCAATAAAATAATGCGCATCTATCTTCTACATAATCAGGTAAACCCGACAGCGATCCGTCTCCATATAATGGATACCTACCCAAATAGAGAAAATCTCCTTTCCACCAGGATTTGTTTTCCATTCCCGCTTCATACGGGGTTCTTTTAGCCATAAAATTCATCAATCTTTTGGCATTAACAGCCTGTCTAGATAAAGTCTCGGAAGCACTATCACTGGCAACGAATGCAGGTGCCGCCTAATTACCACTACGTCAGAAAGAGATGGATACTGAAAAAATGCTAGTGCTAGAGCGGGATGTCGGTCGTAGAGGAGTCAATCTGTCACTGTCGTTTTAGGTAATCTTGTAAGGCGCAGAATGATAAATCCGGGAGAGGCGTTGACTTCGCCATGATTTTTGCTGGGGGTTGACATGCGTTATCTTCCATTTACAAAGTAATATGTTTTAGCTGAGAAATATTGTTTGTAGTGTGTACTGTTGCTCATCATAAATCACGTGTACACGTCTCGGGTAGCCCGTTCTAGATAAAACGGAGGTAATAGCCTCCCGCCTCCGGCTTTAAGCTTTACACTAGCGTTATCAATGTTATTTCACCTGTATACTTTTTGGTTCACAAAGTAGTTATGAATGTTTTGGATATAAATCGGTTAGGAATAGGTAAGATTTTCATTTCCATACTCATAATAGGTCAAAATTTGGCTAGTCTGAAACTCTGAAAGCCGGAAAGTGTAAAAAGAATTCTTTTGTACAGTCATCGGTAATGCTCCAACTGCGAAATCGAGTATGTAATATCAAAAAAATATGTGCTTCTATAGTCACAAACAATTTAACCTACGTTAAACTAGATTACAACAGAACAATACAATACAAAACACTATTTATACACCAAACAAAAACATTACGACAGAGAAAACACAATTAAATCTAACCTATAGGTTTTGTTGTCTGTTTCTATAGCTTTTGATGACATAATTGGTCGTATTATTTCGATAGCGTAAAAAATAAGAAGCTTGAACTTATTCGCCTCAAAAATACAATAAAGAGTATTTAGGCACCCACCAGACTTCTTAATAAAGTATAAGTACAGCAATTCATACAGCGAGCGAAAACTGGTCTTTATCTGGCAAACGTTCACAAATGTTTAATCGAGTTTTAAGAAGTTAGTATTGGGGCCAATTCGGATCAGTATTTCGAATTTTAAATATCTGTAAACCTAAATGTATAAACATCAAACACTATTCTTGTTAGACAAGAATTAAAGATGTTATTAGAGAACACTGTGTTCTCGAATTTTTTCCTAATTGGCCACATTATTTAATCTAACACCAGGTAAATAAAGCAACACAGGATCCTTTCTCCTCAAATTCACACCGCCATTAACAACGTATTTCAGCATAACTCTGTAAACTAGCAAGCACCATCTGCACTAGACCTTGTGAATTTCACAAAGGCGATTATCATATCAGGCGCGAGTCTGGGTTTTACGTTGCCTAGATTTTATTCGAGATTCCTTCTCCATTTTCACGTGAAGGCAAAGGCTCGACTCAAGGCTGACTTGCTATCTTTACTCTTTCTTTAGGAGATAAAACAGCAAAAGATTTCGCTGTCACATTTTTAACTGACGGCAAGGGTAATATTTCGAGTATTAATTTGTTTTAAACGCGCTTGTAGATAAAAATAAATGATTAATTTACAGTTCTTTGACTTACAGAAGTTACAGATTAATCAGGTAAAAATATTTTGTAACAACTTAATGTATTTTGTAAATAAAATTAAAAACCATAATCTAAAAGTACACATGAATAACCAAAAATCACACTTAAATAAGGTTCTCATAAAACAAAGATATTCACTTTTTGTTTCTTCAATGATGCTAAAGCAAAGATAATCTTATTAATATTAAAAATGCGAAAGTTTCGATGTTTCTTACTCAATCCCGCCATAACGGCTAAACGGATCTGGATGACATTTGGTCATGTGGACGTTTGGGACTGGAATTGGGATGTTCCCGTGGGAGTAGCAATAAACTACTTTTACGCGGACGGAGTCACGTGCAAAAGCTATATAATAAAAAACACAACACAAATATTGGCAAAAACTTTATAAGTAATAGAATAATAAAAATGTGGAACAAATTACCCTCAAATGTTGTGAACTCTAAAAGTATTAACCAGTTCAAAAATACTTTTGACAAACATTCTAAATTAGTGTGATATTAAGTGTAGTGAACAAAGATTTAGGCATATCAGTGTCAACTGCCTGTCTAAAATAAAATAATAATAATAATAATAATAATATATGTTATTAATACACAACGATGCTAACTATACTGCCGACACCTTTCGCCCCAAGATTTTGAGTCAGCTCTCACCAATTAATCCACACCGAGGTCTCTCAGGTGTTTCTAGACTCTCCATGCTAGTTGAGCGTAATAAACGCTGTAGAGTGTGTGTTAGCAGAATGTCCCAAAATGTATCAAACAGATGCCAAATTCCGCGCATGTCATATTACTTTGACTTTTATGCTAAAAGTTAGTTGCCAGTTCTCCCAGTACAGGTAGTAAGAGAACTAGGACAGGCTTACAGTATATTTTTGAACAACTTAGGTTTGCCAAGCGACGGGCATTTAAACTCAAAAGTTCGTCGCAGTGTTTTGTTTATAATTATCGTTATCTACGGAGATAAAGGGAATACTTTTCTTGGTGTTTTAAAGAAAAACAATCTAAGTTAATGCATAATTACGAGAAAATAGATTAAGAATAATTAAATAAAACCTAATTACCGAAATTTATCATGGTCGTCATCTGCTATCTTAAACCAAAAAAAAGCAACAGTGGCTGTAGATAAGATGCATTGCAGAACGTTATCGTTAAAGAAAATATATGTATTGGCACAGATTAATTATTAGTTACTTCGTGGTAAAGTTGGTACAGCTACCGGATCTTGACCTAAGCTACCGGATGATTGCATCGAGCGCTAACATCAATTCCATATATTTTGAAGTTTTCGATAAACGTTTACGTTAGCGTTACGCATCTTGTTTACGGGCCTCAGAGGGCCCTGCCAAGATGCACTACGCTAACTAGCGTTTCTATTCGTTTCGTTTTTAACCAATCGCGTCACTGGTAGATCACGTGACTCTTCGTATCACGTCATCTACCAGTGACGCGATTGTTTTAAACAACAATAGAAGACGAATAGAAACGCTAGTTAGCGTAGTGCATCTTGGCAGGGCCGTCTGTTATGAAAGCCCTAAAATACCTAAATGCAAAATCTTTTTGATCGGATGATTGAATTTGCTTCACTATTGATGGGCGAATCTGCTTCAATTGAATTTCAGATGGCCCCTACGACTTGAGATAGTGCTGAATTCGTCTTTCCCGCTATCTACCTCCCTTATTTTTATTGGATTTCACTAAACCATTTGACAGACATTAAAAACTTTTGTATGTTAATATTATTGACAGTTGTTGTTACAATAATAATAATATTACATATAGATAGATGCATCTATTTCGGGAGGCCCATTCCATTGAGTGGGCGAGCCATCGCCTGCCATTTCAACCAAAGTAATTAGTATTGGCCAGGCAGGCGTCATAGTTTCATCAATAGCCTAGTTTACCAATCCATACAATTTTATTCATAGAGCCTATTATTAATGTTTCCATCCTTCTTAAATAGTCCTATACTAACCGGTGGTTGTCCGTGGGAGCATACTTCCATAGTTTGAACTCAGGGACAATCGCCGGTTGGTGTCCCATCACGTTACTAAATTGAACTTGTCTTAAGGGCCTCTCGTGATGGCTTCGGCTTCGTGGACGCCTTTCAAAGGCCCGGGACTCCCATAGCCCTGTGATTGATGAAGAAAATATCGAGAGATAACGTCTAGAAAAAAACATAAAATAGAAAGGCGAGTGGAAACAAATTATATTTTTTTACGAAATCTAGGTTGTAATGGAACCAAATAACTGATAAATTCTATTAACAATTAGTATTCACGAGGAGCAGCGGTAAATCCATGCCCTCTTCAGGTTTGTTTGACTTGTCGTCATACTAAATTAGTTATTGTTTACATTTACATATTGTCTCTGCTAATACCATTATGAATAATGTAAGAGTCAACAAGAACTAATTTGCCGCAATAGTTACGTAAAATATTTATCGAGATCATATTCTGAGAAGAAGCCGGTAGATTGGTTTTTTTAGGAGTTATAATATGCGAAGTTGCTTTGTCCATATTTGTAGTAAATAAATAAGGTATTAAAAAGCTTAAAAGCTATTGAATACAGAGTTCAGTAGTAGTGAACTCGACTATTATGTGGTTGTTTTTTTTTTGTACAAAAGCCCAATATTTAAAAAAAAGTTTTTAATCTCTAATAGCATTATTTTCCCCTATATCTGTCTGTGTCTCTTTCTACACAATATTATTCGGCAAGATGAAATAATACCGTATCAAATCACAATTTTATGACGTCATAGTTAAACAGGGATAGTCAAAACATAGAGTTCTATTTATTATTCAGCTACAAATACCAGCACTTCTACGTAGGTATACTTTAGCTAGTATAATTTTAACTTTTTACTTCTGCTCTCGCTAACCTAGGCATTAAAAAATCGTCAATATACGAGTAAAACAAACTGTACCTAAAAGTGACAGCGGACTAGGTGACTGACAGGTCAAATCAATAAAGTAGAAACTTTTTACAAAGTGGCTAAATGAGAGCTTGTATGGAGTTTTGTATGAAATAGCAAGCCGTGACGTCACGCCGTGGTTTAGTTGAATTCTCTACTCTAAAGTTATTGCTACAATGCGCCCAGTGTTTGAGTTATGTATATCCGTAAACATTATTTCGTGGTCTCTGCGAAAAAAAACTTGTTCATAGGTATCTTCCCTATTAATACAGCTGTATCAGTACCTGAACCCGTTTCCGTCCCAAAACTACCGACTCTAACCCCATCACAAATTACAAATGGCATTTAATTACAGGGCTGGTAAGTTGTGTTTACGCGTAACTCGGTGTATCAGAGTTATATAGGACGTTCCAATACGCGCTTCTCGTAACTCTGAGAAGTTTCCCGTGAGTGAGTCAACTTGGTGCATTATTGGAGATCTTAAAGTAGGAGTATTTACGCCCCACTCACAGGTGTGGTGGTTGATTAATATAATAAAACACCTTGTGAACCGCGTGAACCAAACTTTTGTGATAATATATTTAAGAAAATCGTCGTAATACAGGAAGGTATGGGATATTTGAAACCTTCATTTATTTTTGTCGTTACTACTTATACGATGACGGAACGTTTTAACAACAGTAAAGTTTTTTAAATTTAAATAAGTATTAAAGCGAAAAATTTCGTCGTGGGATTCGAACCTACATCTCCTGGCTCTCCGGGCCGATGCAGGTGCATTACCACTTATGCCACCAAGAGCCTACTTAAGATCCACGAAATTAGTGATCGCTTGCTTTTTAATACTCGGAGGTAGGGTTACCATCCGTCCGGATTAGTCCGGACATGTCCGGACTTTTAGATTCTAGTCCGGACTTTGTCTGGCTGTTTAATTTGTCCAGATTTCTTTAAATTAGATGGAATATGAGTAGGTAATAAAACTATGCATTAAGTAAGTAATATCAAATAAATGAGTAAGCTTTCCATTTTGAGACTAAAAAGTCCGGACTTTTATCGAAATGTCTGGACTTTTCAAATTCCTAAATGGTAACCCTACTCGGAGGGTATGCTGACGCCATCTATCGTTGTTTATTCAAAACTATAAGACCGACGAAATTTTTCACACGTGATGAACTGAAGGCCAGACCACCTGTGTCTATTACATGCAGGTATCGCTATAGTGTCCTCACCTGTCCCAAGTGCGATACATTCCTCGCAAATATTGGCTACATCAGCCACTTGCGAGCGCACGAACGGACAGACCCAGGGTAAAAAATAAATATGTTTATATCTAAAAAAAAACATTCCATTCAGAGAGTTCCAGTAAAGTTCAGGCACGATAGTCGAAATCGGTTAGGACTATTATTATAATGACATGAGAGATGAGTGTAGATTTAGGTGACACAATTAACAAAGTAAAAGTAAGACAGAAAAACTAGGTTTTTTTTTACTGTATTACTCGTATAATGTAATGCATACCTACAATATGTATTCTCAGTGAGTCAATGCGTTACATATACAGGGCGTATGCGTTGATGTACGCGTGATCCAGCGTGTGAGGGTTATTTTTTGTGACCCACGTTAGAAGTTAAAGAAAAATACAAGGAGTCTATTTTTAACCCCCGATGCAAAAAAAGGGATTTTATCTAACAGTTATTCTTGATAAGATTGTAGCCCGTCCCAGCACTGTGTATCCGGTCCCGCTTCATCGGCGAACTCGAACGAAATCCACGCAATACATGAACTAATAAGGAACGCCGTATTTCTTCACGAATGTGTAAATTCGGCGCAGCTGTGTGCTCGTAACCTGGCACTCTTAAGTACTTATTACATCAGACATACGATCTACAACGTTGCCAATGTGCTAATATTTCTGTATTTTTCCGGCAACCTCCTGTATTTGAAGTTGAACTTTGTAATTGATATATTTGCGATGTTTGGGTTAAGTGTATTAAGTCGTTTTTTGTGAAAAAAGATACTAATGCCAAGTTTTATTATTAGAAAAATAGTATAAGTCATTACTAGATTCAAAACCATTTTGACTTGCGAATATATTTTTTTCTTATATATAGAAAATTTGATCTATAAATTATGAATTCGAACTTTATTCCTAAACTTCGAAGACAAAGGAAAGGTCATTTCTTGGATATTTTTTGATGCTCATAATATTTTCAGAATGTGCAATGAAAGCTCTTTTACATGTCAACCCCATTTTGCTGTAGGTAATAACCTTACTTTATTGCACAAAATATCTAACACATATGCACATAATATTATGATTTGTAGACAGGTCAATAATTTACTAATAGAATGTAGTAAATTCGGTTATCAGTTGAGACCTATCGTAATTTTATTCTCCAATTATTCCCAGAAATCTGTTATTCAAATCATATTTGGGAACATTTACGCTTACACGTCATTCCGTGTAATTATTATGTTTCCGTTTTCAGACATTATTTTAGGCTTAAAATGTGAAAACATACTTTTCAGCAAAAAGAAAATGGACTTTCCCAGAGGATCACGCTGAGCTCTCTGCAAACACGTTAAGCTCGCATTAAAAAATTGTTTACTCCTCAAAGTTATAATCCGGAAAGCTATCAAACCTTCCTGTCTCGCATACGGGGAAACGTTTTACTAGTATTAATAAATATACTTGTTATTTACTTAGAAATTTATGGCTCAGCGCACCTGCTGGGACTCATAAACTTTGTTACGTTTCACCTGTTCTGCGCTTATTGACTCTTAGCTGCGATAGGGCGCACTGGGAGCGATTAACTGGGGATTTTAATACATTATGGTTTAAACTCGTAGTCTTTCGGTTTTTTGCAAAAATGTTTTTGGAATTCCAACGGAGAAAATTGAAAACCGACTTAAAAAAGTCATTTGTTTTCAGTGGGCAATTCAAATCGAGTCTGTTACTGTCGTATTAATTGAACTGTTTTTTTTTTAACGCATACATCGTCCACGGCAGTGCTTAAAATTCACTGACGCACCGTAAACGCAGTGACGTGCCTTATATTACTAGGTGTGGACGGTATGAGTTCAAATGTGACGCATAAGTCACGTCACAGCGTTTACGGTGCGTGAGTGTATTTTAAGCATCTGGGGGGTTACCATGACATACTAAAGCAGTTCAGTTTAGGTTGAGAGTAAGGGATAGAGCTATAACAGTTATATACTTTTACTTTAGTATGGTAACCCCCCTGCCTGGTGTGGTGGATCCTTAAAGATGTTTTTTTTTATTCTTATGAAATTTTAACTAGTTTCGGATATCATCTAATTCATAAAACCTTTCAACCTAACCCTCCAAATTACTCCCGCCTAACTTTGTTCTTCGTACTTATTTATTTTTACAGTCGCCCATTGTGCTTCTTGTAAACATTCAAGCCTTTTAGGCAAATGAGTTTCAATTAATCTAGGTTTCTCTCCGAAGTTGGCCGGTCTAGCCCTTCAGCCGGGGATAGCTTCACTTATTCCGATGCAATTAAAACTTAGACTACAGCTTAGGTTGTTAGCGAATTTCGGACCTTTTTGTATTGTTTCAGTCACAATTGCAGAGTAAACAAAAGAGTGTCGATACAAAGAAAGTTTCCTTTGGAACAGTCTTTAGTGCAGGCTTTCGTGCTTCGGTTCTGTGGAACCAATAAAATACAGCCATCGCACTGAATGAGAAGTAAGTCGGAATAGTTTCATTGAAAACTACTTTTAACTGCTTGGTTCGAGCCGCGGCTAGCAACAAATGGCGTAACGTACAGAGCTACAAAGTGAACACTTGTCTTGTGTTACTGATTAGATGGACTTGTAATTTAGTGTCTTGAAGGAACTTAAGATACAGAACGGGAACCTGGTTTGCTTACTTGTTTAAGAGGTGACCCTCTTGCTCGTCTGCCTCCTTGTTCGTATTTAAGAAATTTTGGAAGAAATACATTAATTTTGCAAACAATTTAAAAAACCTTTAAAGAATTTATATACACATAAGAATTAAGTACAAAGTCATGCATAAATCGATACCATTTAGCAATAAAGCTTCACATATTATTTCATTTTCCGTTATCGATTCTTTAATAACAGAAGTGTTGTATACTTCTTTAGTTGTATAATGAATTTCACTTTTTATAATCTATCGTACTTAAAATAAAAAGACACATTCCTAAACTCCGCAGGTTAATGCTGCAGGCAGGCATTACTTAAAACTTAAATCATAATAACTTTCTCCTTTCGTAATCCCAAAATACGTTTTACTTTCAGAATTGCTTCCAATTTCAATTTCCATCCAGAAACTATAAATTAAGAGTCAGTGAACATTGCCTCTAAATTTATAAGCCGGAAAATTACAATAGGGTTTCGCATTTGTTCAATATTCAGTAAGCGATGTGAGATGAACTCTCGCTCGAGAGTGTATCATCGGGCTGTCACTCTACAGTTATTTATGGACCAGTAAACTGGGAAATATATTTTCCCCGCCGCCGGCCGCGTGTCCATTTCAGGTTAAGCCCCTTGGGCCCGAGCACTAGACGAGTCGAGTGTCATAAATTTGAAAACTGTTTCGTGAACGCGAAAAAATGATACAAATATTTGACGTTCACTCTGGCCGGTCTTCGATGTTTTATGTACGCGCACCAGCGGGATCGATACTTTCATACTGATTGCATCCCAAAGCCAAACAGTCAAGATTTACAAAGTATTACATAACGTATTTTATAAGGATTTTTAGGGTTTCGTACAAAAAATGAAAAAATGGAACCCTTATAGGATCACAGCCAATCTACTGGACCGATTAAGTTAAAATTAGGTACACATATGTAAATTGATGACCCAAACACAGATGTGCCAAGTAAATAAATATTTCTTCAAAATAAGGGTCATTTTCGGGGGACAAATAAGGAAATTTAAAAAAAAAGTTTTGCAAACCATACTGTGTCATATATCAAATGAAAGGGCTCGTTATGAGGATATCAAATAATATATTTTTGTTATTATTGTAAAATAGGTAGTTTTGATTTTATTCATGAAAGAAGACAAAAATTGACCATTCCACGCCTGATCTCAGAAACTACTAAGCCCAAAATTTTGAAAAAAAAATACAAAATATACCTAGTTCATTGCTTGTAGATTACAGGAAAACCTATAAGAATTCGATAAAAAAATAGTAAAAAAATTACGTATGTATGGTACATACGGCGGTACAGTGGCATAAGTTGTAATGCGCCTGCATTGGTCCGAATAGCCAGAGAAGATGTAGGTTCGATTCCTACCTAACACCGACGAATTTTTTTTCGCTTTAATATTGTTTAACTTGTTTTATATCTGTACAATTTATAAGGTTAGATACTTTGCTACCTGTGAAAAGGTCTACCGAAAACCTTTCTGCCGTTCAAATATTATTTCAGGTAGATTCCGTGATCCGTGTAAGTAACTTTTAATTTTACTTACTGTAAAGTTTGAACGGAGAAATATCAATAGAAAGAAATTCGTTCACCGAATGATGGGGTGCTAAAATAATAATTTAACGACAGTTTGATTACTTTTATCGCAAGTTTTCACTTCAGTTGTCACGTTTTCAAGCCATTAGTTTGATGTGGATTACTACTTATAATAAAAGGGAATTCTATTTATTATACGGTGTGTTAAAGGCAAGCCATAAATACTTGGTCTTAAAAGAGCAGTGTTAGGTTTCTCGAGAGTTAAATCAAGGCAATAAATTGAACTTAGCCAGAGAAGCAAACACTTTTATGGATTCAGCATTAATGCACCGTACACAAGTCTTGTTTAGGTTCATTTATAGGTAGATAATATTATTATAATAAATAAATATTATAGACAAAGCTCATACACAGTAAAGGTATTTCAATTTTTTTTACACATGTTGTACTTACTTAGTAAATAATTAATTGCCGACAGTGTTACAAAAAATGACCTAGTCTCAAACTAAGTTCTGGGCTTGTTTAATGGGTACTAATCAACGGTAAACATACTTAGGTATATAAAGAAATATATACCTCGTACTTAATACATCCAAAGCATCCAAAACTGAGAACTCGCGAAAAAAAAATCGCATGCTGTGCATATTCTCATTCACCAATTTGTTTTTCAACGGTGAGGTAATAAAAATTTGCAGAAAAAGAAGAGATTTGTCCATAACATTTTTGATTGCACCAATTTAAAAGATAAACTAGTCTAAATTCACAGAATTGCTTCGAATTGAGAGTTCGTTGGAAATGTATACCACTGAATTACTTTATCCTCTTACAAGTACAATTCAATAATAAAAACCTATGTGTTTGTTCAGAGTATAAACTAAATTTCATCCATAGTATCCTTTTAGCTGTTTTAGCATGACGGAATACCAAACATATCTAGTAACTCAAAACACACAAATTTTCGGATTTACTATTTTAGTATGACAAGGCTGTACCCTAACAGTTATATTATTATTATAGCAGACCACCTAAAATCTTAAATAAACAGAAATAAATATGAAACTCTAAGGCACGATTACGCATCCAAAGCATGTCCGTGGCTAAATGTCCGCCATTTTAGTGAGTCCTTATTAGTTCCTAGTTGAAAACTTGCGTCTGTAGCCATTTGGACTTGGATAATGAGTTCCGTCTTCTTACCGTTATTTTGACAGTTAGATTGTTCTTATTTGTAGTTAGTATAAAGTTCAATGAACATGTTGAGGTTTTATAAAAAAGAAGTAAGAGGGGAAAGAGGCTATTTACTTGAAGAGGTGGAGAGGAGCCTTCGCGCAGAGGTGGTAAACGAGCCTAAGCAGTACTTTGTGTTTTGTCGAAAAGCGGAGTCCCGTATTCCCCTATTTCCTCTACGAAACCCCTAAGTGGAATATTACTAACGTCACTCAACTATTCATTCAGGATTTTTGAAATATCGTACTTGGAGTAAATACAACAGATTAAAAAAAAAAACAAATAAAAGACTCCTTATTCATAAACGTACAATAAGTTTGTTTTCTGTGAAATTTAAATAAAACAATGAAAGAAGTTACTATCATAGCATATTTGAAGCTTTTTTACATATTGTGCGCATACAAATAAATGGGTAAACAGGTACATTTGTGGCACACACTCAACACTGGGACAGGGACAAACAAAAAGAAACATCAAAAACGTAATTCAAGCGCTGAATAGCGCCACATGAGGCGCCGCCCAGCACAATACCGCAGCAACCTCAGCGTTGATTTCCGAAGGACTTTATTTGTTGATGTCACGCCGTAGAAAATTGGAATTTACACGAAATAAATACAATAAGAGACAATATAATGAACGTGCTGCGACTGAAAAGATTACCTAACAATGAAAATGAGTAACAACTGAAAACAATACTAGATATTTTTAAAATTAGTAGCATCTGTTACTTCCTTAATGATAACGTAGCAAACGTTTATGGTTAATTCAGAACGCATTAAATACTATCTATTAGTTGCAGAAGAATGAATAAGCACAGAAACAATACAGAGTTTGAATCCAATTTGATCTAACTAAACCCTGGTTTTTGTTAAAATATAAACCATGCAAGGTCCATTGCAGACGATGCGGGTGCGGGCGGCGCGATAACTATGATAAATGACTGTTATGACGCCCGTCTATACGATCGATACTATCTCTTACTGCCCAGCACCACAATGGATACTAAATTCCGTGGACGAGAACAAACGTCCAAGACGAACCACTCTGTATTGTGATTGGTGTAAGAAGGAGTTTTCCTTGGTGCAGTTTTGAATTCTGTAACAATAGTTATAGCCTGTCAATGTGAGTTAAAGTTTATGGCGATGTGTTACAAAGTTTCGTTTCGTTTAATGTTTACAATAATAATGGCGATTAATAGCCAAGTGGTATACTCATTTCTCTTGTACCGATAATAAAAGCAAGGTACCTAAATAATAACCAACTATTCCTCGTTACAAAAAATCTGATCAGTACATCTACATAGTTTATTCAATGTACACTTTCAATCAGCTTTCACGGAGATTGCGCAGTAATATAATATGATCGTAAGTATCTCCAAATCAAGAGTTACAGTGAGACAGTGCAGGGCGGGCCATAAACGTCGAATCAACGTGATATAAGGTCGACAAACGACTCCGGTACTCGATTTACTAAGAACAAAGAAAGCGTCCTCCCCTACTTTTCTTTGTGGAGGCCCGGCGGTTCGCACTCTATTACGCGACCATTAATTCACTCTAAATGTATCTTAATAGCCACTTCATTTATCGCCGTTTCGCGCTAAAGTGTTTTGCAGTTGAAAAGTTACTAATTCTGTGAATTGCGGTTGTTGTTACTGTTGCAGTATTTATGTTTCTTACAAGTTTTGCTTAGTCATGCCAAAAAAGATTTGGTTAAGTTCTGGAGGAATATTTTGCGCAGCCAAACGAGTATTACCTGTGAATTTATTATGTTTAGAGTAACCATTTTTATACAATTAGCTTATTGTAACATTTGGTACAACTAGAAAGGTTATCATGTTTTCGAGAAACCGGTTTAGACATTACACGTCTTTCTTTGCGTCCTAGCAAAAAATAAGCTAAGTTAGTTTTGCGTTAGATCAAGTCCTAGGTAAATGGTAAACAGTAGGTTACGTATTAATTTATAAATTTTTTACATTTCTTAGTTTATAGAAAACATATAAGTTATAGGTACATCCGTTAAAATAAAACTAAAACTAGGAAGTAAAATTTTAATTCGGAATTTCGGAAGCCTTATTTTGTCATCGTTAAAATATTTGGTGAGTCTACAATTTAAATAAATTCCATGATATTTGTTCATATTTACTCACCCAAGTTAAATTAACTCAGTGTGAAGTTTAAACGGGCACGCATAAACACCACCATTATTTATTTTCCTGTCGCGAATTCCATGAAAAAACCTTAATGAAAAACACAAATTATATCGCGGAAACAAACGCCGCCAAGCATATATTTAAACTGAACGTTATGTCATTAAAACGTAATTAGATATAATTTGCAATTCAGTTTTATAGCAGAACCGTACATTTCAGAAGGAACAGTGTGGACCTAAATGGTACTTAATTAATATATTAATTTACTCCACATGTCGACGTAAATGGGTTGTCGGTCCAATTCAGTTTATATATTTTTAACAGAGAATAAGGTGTTACATATGTGAGCAGATTAATGATGAGTGTTATTTTATGAATTTTACTGAGAAGGTAGGATAGGTAAGTAGGTACGATTTGTAAAAAAAATATTGAGATGACGGAAGAAGAGTGGGTGGATCTAACAAAACGCTAGATTAAACACGAAAGTGAATTTGCGATCATCTTGTTTTGTTAAATTTGGCGTTTTATGTGTTTTGACAAACGTTTCCTAGAATGTGCTATTTTACTGAAAGCTATTTGCTGAAGTTCGGTTGTTTTCAGCATGCGTATATTTATAATATCAGTTACCATTTCCACAATAAATACTCTAACGCCATGAAAAAAAAACTTGTCGCTTCTAACGAGACTGTGATACGAGCGTGACAAGACGTTAGACACATCAACCAAGATGTTAGTTGAATCACTAAACAAGTTGCTAGTGTTACTATCAGCTTTCGTTGATATAAGTATATCATAACTAGGTATAGTATTCATTTTTTGACATCTAATAGAAAATATTTCTCGGTCGACTTTTTTTGGTGAAATAAAAATATACAAAGTAATATGGAACAAAAAACTAGCCAACATCAAACTTAACCAGCCCATTAAAGCGCCAGCGCGTTTTTTTAAGGAACAATCTCACACAAATTGACCTAATACCAAACTAAGCTCAAGACTGTACTTTGGTTGGTTTTGGCTTGGTGGTCATGTGAAGGTTACACGTTACGTTACGTGTGTGTGTTACGCCGCAATAACTAGATATTATCAAAAACGAAAAAAAAAGCAAGGAGTTTGATTCAAACCTTGAATATTGCCACAAGTAGCCGCGTATTTCACAAAGGCGCGTTCTCAAACGCGCCCTCCCGCAGCCGCTCTTAACTATTTGTCAAGAAATATGAAGCTACAAAAATTCATGAAATCGAGGTGTCGTGGAGAAATTTCACGCTATTTATACGTCTACTAGCAGGAAGGAAGACCTACCGCCGGCAATTTCGTCGTGCGAAATAAATTTCAAGCTCTTTTCTCTAGCAGTTTTTAATCCAGAATTTTCGTTGAATTATCTTAGTTTCAAGTGGAGCTTAATAGGGTGTTAAAAAACGGAATTATTCCTGCCACTTTAGTTGGCGTCTACGTAAAACATTATATTCGTGCCGTTTGTAAAAATAAAAATAATTGCTTTCTTTCTTACCTTCGTACAGTGCGATAGCTTAGAAGATGCTTCGGGTTTGTACTTGTCTCTCACTCGCTCTGATACGCTCTTATTAAGAGCGAGTGAGAGAGAAGTACAAACCCGAAGCATCTTCTAAGTGCTCACAGACTGTAAGTAAGTGAAATACATTTAATTTTATTACAAATTTTTTATCGTATCGTCAGCCAGAATTTGAAATTGGATACGTAAGCTATTTCACTTTCTGTCTGATGCAAATGTCACATTATGACCGACAAAGACAAAGCATATTTTAAACATATTTTAGCTATCGTACGTTTATAAATAGGAGATTTTATTGTCATTTTTAATGTTTTCAATGTATTTTTACTCACTCCATTACACATACACTCATAAATATAAAATAGCCTAAAGATATTTCACATTCATACATTGCGCGTGACACAAGACACACACACTAAAAAAAAATTACTATTTTTTTTTCTTGATCTATGTGGTTTGTACCTAAGTAAAATACATCTACGTAGCAAAGAGCCGAGTAAGGCTAAGAAATGGGGTGACTCAAACACGTGCAAATAATTGGTTCACCAAAAACTTAGTTCACAGAAAAGTTGGGTCCCTGCTGTTAGCGAATGTTGGTACCTACCTCTTTTAGAGTTCCGTACGCAAAGGGTGCCAACTGGACCCATAACCATAACTAAGGCACCGCTATCCGTTCGTCTGTCACAGGGCTGTATCTATTGAACAGTAATAGCTAGAAACTTGAAATTTTCACAGAGTATGTATTACTTTGGCCACTGTAGCAACTAAAAATAAAAATCAAATAAATAATCATAATAGGGTTTTTCACTTAGATGAATTGTGTTTCTTTTGGCATTTTTCGCTCGATCTTACTATTGTACTCATAGTTACGGTGGTACAGAACCCTTTTATGCAAGCCCGGCTTGCACTTGGTCGGTTTTTTATTTCAAATGTAAAAGGAAATCCTTACTTTTAGAAACTAAACTAGATACATTTGAAAGGTACCTTTTGCTTAAAGTTAAGGATTGTTGAATTAAGGATGTCTTTTCTTTTAACTATAAAAAAAAGTTAAATTAGAACTCCATTTGCCATGACATCGTTCGTATCGTTTCTAAGTTTTCATAGCTAAAACTGTGTACTGACTCATTCATATTGCAACATTCCTGACCTGGTAGAATAGAAAATTAAGAAGGCTAGAAAAGAAGTAAGTTAAAATACGGGACAAGACTCGTTATTTACTGTAGATAGGTTTTGAGAACATTAGCTTTACGAATTTTATGGCAAAATTACGTGTAGGCAATTTGGCAAATAAGTACATTTTAAATATGTATAACATACTCTGTCGCCCTGAAGTTGCGTTGATACTTCTAAGAAATTTCCGCCGCTAGCAGTGCACCCCTACCCGAAAGGAAGCCATTTATTTTCTTTCCGAATAGGTCTCGCAACTCGCACTGAAAGGTGCCTCCTAGCTGAAATACCTCCTCTATTCTCAGACTTATCAGCATTTTTACGTTTGTAGAATCACCACAATACCCTAAGCTGAAATCCATCCGCCGAAAGCGTTGACTACGCAAATATCGCAGATAAACACGTTTTAGCCGCCGTCTGTAGCTGCTTTAACTTTACACAGGGACCATCGGTTAATGTACTCAAGTGGTGTTTATGATAATTATATTAATGTAGGTACGTCTTTTAAGTTTTGTACGTCTTTTTAGTTCTTTAAGTTAAAAATACAATAGTTTTTTGCCTCAACTAATAATTAATTACGGCGATGTCTGTACTCTTAATTCCTTTCTTGAAGCCGCAAGGTACTTCATCTAATTTAACCGGTCTGTTAATTTATTTTACGCTAGCAAATAGGACAAACACTAACAAATAATCAAGCTCACCTAATTTGAATATAAACAACAAAATAAAAATATAACTAAATTATAATTTAAGCCTTCGTTAGCTGTTTGTCCGCGCAAGTCGTTTTTACAATTTAATATTTATTGTTGTACGTATAGTTTACATATACAAGTGTTACAAATTCCTTTCTAAGTAACACTAGGTAGATCGCCAACATTATGATGCAAATTTATATTTTTTTACATTTATTAATTTAACATCACAAATGTTTTTATTATTTAATTATTAATAATTAACATTTTGATATTAGGAACTTAAAAGTTTGCGAACCAATGAAGAAATTCTACTAAAAAAAAAACGATGTCCCGACAGAACTCTGTGCACTCCTACATCCCACGGCGAAGGTAAGATTGTTACCGTGAATTTCATGTTTGTATACCATTACCACTAGTTCTTCGTAATGATTATTTATTATACGTTTTTAAATTAAAGCTCGGGTCAATTCTGCGACCCCGCGTTCAATGGCAATAGCACATGAAAAACGAAATTTGTATGTAAAATACAAGAATTGTAAACAGCCACAAGAGCCCGTTTAGTATTATGCGTAAAAAAAAACCGGCCAAGTGCGAGTCGGTGTCGCGCACGAAGGGTTCCGTACCATTATCTATACAACATTAGCAAAAAACGGCAAAAATAACACGTTGGTTGTATCAGGGCCACCCTTAAATATTAATTTTATTCTGTTTTTAGTATTTGTTGTTATACCGGCAACAGAAATACATCTTCTGTATAAATTTCAACTATCTAGTTATCACGGTTCATGAGATACAGCCTGGTGACAGACAGACAGACGGACAGCGGAGTCTTAGTAATAGGGTCCGGTTTTTACCCTTTGGGTACGGAACCCTAAAAACTTTACAGCCCCAAAAACAGCTATCGATAAATTAAATCAAATAGGCAAATGTGCAAAAACGCACTTGCGATATAAAAAGGATGAGTTTTAAAAAACACCCTTAAATAAAGCAAACTCGCTTACCGAACCCATCACCTAGCAAAAGATTTCGGATTCAATAAAGATCCGCCTTTGAAAAAGGTTTAGAAATCCCAAATCGTTGGTTTAGCGGGCCCCAACACCAATTAAGTTGCTTCATTCACCAAACAATCTCGCTGTCTGTTTTCTTTGCATTTGCTTAACGGAACATTTTACCATGTTTTGGGATTACTCAGAATTCCTCGCTGCTTAGTCATTCAAAATGTTTCTCGACTGTTGAGCGCATGTTATCTCAAATTGTGCTTAATTAAACGATGTTATAATTAGTAATTTCCAACTCTGGTTTATTATGGCGATTGCAAATAAATTTGAAACAAAGTTCATTGAGTTTTTTGTTCACTTTTGTTACAGTTGTTTGTCGCTACGACTTCCATTTTTACTTCTGACAGTAAAGTTTTATCATTTTGAGTGATGAGACGAGAAGACATCCGGGGACTCAAAACCTAGTTATCTATTACCTGAAAATTGTATTAAGCTTTTAATTACAGTACAGTAGGTATGAGATGTACATCAGTCATGGGGTCAGATTCGGTAATTTTGAAATTATGCTTTTTTTAAGTTTCTTAATAATTTATGTCATTGGCCTCGAGTGACTTTGTTAAAAATTTAAAAACCACAAAGTGTTTGAAAGGCACAGTTTTATGTCGATTTTAACCCGAAGACTTGTTTTTTTTTAATTTCCGAATATTCCAATGCAGAATCCCGAATTGTCATAATACTGGTTTTGCGTAACCGAATCCGCTTAAGTCAGTATTTTTGGTAGCACATCTAGTTTAGGGTTGATTTTTCAATCCGGAAGGTAAATTTTAGCTCTGTCCTTTTCTTTCATATAACTTCAGATATGGTGTCACACAACTCAACCTAACACTGTTACGAGTACCTCGCTGCACTTGTCGTCGAACGGTATCGCACGATGTATGCTTACCTTAAATTCGTGATACCATAAATTGTTCATCTTTTCATAATTCCGAATTTTCATATTACCTATCTGGATTATAAATATTCGGGAAAAAGAATCTTGAAATCACAAATTCTGAAGGAGAGTTCATTCGTAATTGTCAACATTAGAATGACACTTTATTAAAAAGGAATTTACATTATCACATACTATAAACATTAGTACAAATTAATATTCGGTAAACCAACCAACTCTGGCTGTAACTTTAATAACAAAACAAAAAAATATAACGTCAGTTTAAAAAAACCGTGTGATATTAACCAGTTGAATTAAACTGTAATCCCAACACATTCCCGTCGCAACCCTAATCGATAAGCACATACAAACAGCGTAAACAAACGATAAACAAACAGCCGTGTCGTTTATTTTGAAACCCGACTAGTTTATTCACATGCGACAGTTTCATTAGAGCATGGGTTTAACTGTATGCTTTACTTAATTTGCCAGTCGGCCGCCTCAATCCGCTTCCCGCCCTTTGAAAAGTAAAGCAGACATATTTCTCGGCCGCGCTTATAAACTCTCCGCTGAAACACTAGTCTGCTAACGAAGTTAGTTCTAAGGTAAACTTTTAATTGCTCACTGGAAAATCTCAGTTTATCTTTTCGCGGTCTCCAGGAAACAGCTTTGTTGACTATAAATTCAATTTCGCGGGAAAAGATTAAGGTTTGTTCAACGTTTTGAAGCTGCGATAATTGAGGCGATTGTTGTGCCATTGTGGTACTCGTAGTGCTGATAAAACGCGGGAGTTATCCTTTGTGGGGGTTGGGCTCGATAGGAAGTCAAAGTCGTTATCTTGGAGCTGACAATCAAAGTTTTCCTTTGATTTAATGATTGCATTACAGACAAGTTTATGAAGCATGCTGCTAGCCAGTATTTCGGAGTCATATAAGGATGGGTTTAGACCAAAAGAGCGAATGCTCTAGAACATGTTTTGTCTTTATTTTTACAAAGTAAACGTAAGAGATAATGCCATAGAATTCTTGTACGTTCGCTTGGTCTAAACCCTCCCTTACATGTAGACGTATTTTATTTTTTATTACCTGGTTTTAACCTCCTGCAGTCAATATTATAGATGTGATTTTCTGCACGGAGATAGAGAAGATAGTCATAGGCTCATTTATTCATGATATATTGATCGATTCCCGAGAGAATATCGGTATCATCGAAAGGCAGAACTTAGTTGGTAATAACTTTTCTCTATTGAGTATTGATCTGACGTCGTTGCTAATTTGAAATAAATTTAAACTTGGTATCAGAATAACTAACCCACTTAAACGCTCCATATATACGCTCAATAACTAAAGTATGCTTAAAATATGGTTTATTCTCATAGTCCATTGTAACATTTGAGTTTGACAGAAAGTGACTAAGCAGACTTTCTCTCAAGTAGGTTTATTGTACGTTTATTAATAAGGGGGAAATCTACAAACATTATATTTATACAATACATTCATACTGATATTATAAATGCCAAATGAACTCTGTTTATTTATTTGTTACGCTTTCAAAGCCAAAGGCTATACCTACCATTATAAATAGGTAATTAAATTTACCTTGAACCCCCGGAAAGACAAAGAGTACTTTTTATCCCGGAAACAGGACAGTTTTATGCAAGGACGGAGTCACGGCAACAGCTCTAGTATTGAATAAAAGTAACCTTAACTTAAGAGTAGGTATGATGATACTTTCCCACTTTTCGATATTCCAAGAACAAACGCCAAATTTTAAGCAAACTTTACTTACATTCGTTTTACATACTTCGCCGAAGAAGCTTATAATGCAGGTTTTATTAAAAACCTTGAAAGAACGTAATGAGCAATCCCTTTAATAAATTTCAGATAGCAAGCGGGTCGGGGGCGTTTATCACCTCCCAGTCACGTACAAGCTGTCCCGCCGTCACGTTAGCGCCCTCTAATGAATTCTTACCTTGTTTACAATAAACCGAATAGCTTTTATGAAGCCCATTCATTATACGTATCTGCGGATTATGCGTGATGGCGTACCTGAGACGTGCTGTTTCGGGGTTCTCGCGACTGTCTAGCGTCTCAGGGAAGAATACGGATAACGTTAATGAGCGTTCGATACTGGAACGTTCGTGTAAGTGTGCGGATATCGTTTTACTTATTAATAAGCGACGTAAATGTGTTGAAAGAATAGGCAATTACACTTGTTATTTGTAGTACTACATTGTTCTAATAACTTTACTAAGTAAACTTGTTTATAGTGTATTGTATGGATGACTGCAAAACTTAATTATTAATTTGATTATAAGTAGTTTGCAAACATTATGGATTCGAAGGATGAGGAATAATTAAAAATTGGTGTTGATGTCTAATTTTCCGGATAATTTTTCCAATTACCGTACTTCCTGATTCAAGTAATGACAATTTTTGATTTCTGTTAAAATGAGTACTACCTTATAAATGTGTCATAATAACTCGTAATTAACAAGGTTAATCATGAACACAATCAGAATATTACACCATTCATTTTTAAGGTGCAGTAATTTTAACAAAACTAGTAAGTCACCGGTATAAAATTCCTATATATAAAATATAAATAAGTTAGTTGTACAGTATCGGAACGCGGAGATGCCCGCGGCGGGTGTTGGCGTCAAGTCAGCCTTATCTAAACCCGCGTCACGCCGGGCTATCGCGGTCTCATTGTTGCATTGTTTACTCCACCAGTCTTGCACCATTCCTCCAAAATTCTCAACATTTAAATCATGCTGCATTTCGTTAATATTTTCACATAGCGTGCTTTAAGATTTATTCTTTAGTTGACGTTTTTAATACACTTTTTGCAAGGATTCTTGCCTTTCAAAAGCAACATTATTACATTTGTGTTTGTATTTCTAAAGAATTTTACGCTGGAAATTGCAAAATAGTAACTTAATAAAGATGCTAGACGCGAGATAGAATAAAACGGAACGGTTACTACGAAGACAGATATTTCGTTCGAAGACAAGACTATCCGCAGTTTAAATGAAGCAGCAACTATCCTTAATTCGAGAGCAATCATCATACATTACTATTAGCATGACGTTGGACTCTAATGCAAATTGAGGACTTCACACAGTCTAGGTACTCTCCCACCAAATACTCTTGCAAGTTCCATACAAATGTTCTTTTATCGGACAGTTTTGCAAATTTTAGATTAAACTTTGCAAATAAATACATATCTTTAGAGTTCTAGCCAACGTTTGCTCAATAAGACTGTATCAAAGAAGAATGACTCAATCAGAAACTATGAAAAATAGCAGACAGTAAGCCTCAGTTGCATAACAACCCTTCTCATCAACTAACATGATAAAGACAAAAATCCAACAGTTACAAAAGTGGGTCAGGCTGTACATTATTCCTTGTACAGCTATCGTGTAATTATCCGACCGTGTGGTATGGCGAGCAGTTAATTTGTGACGGAACCTACAGCCCGTATATAAATTTTGTTTTATTTTGGACACTGATAAATTGGGTGCGGAGAAGCCAGCGGCTGCGGCGGCGAGGCGACCAATATTTTTCATTACTATGCTAATTTCATTGTGCCAATAAACGCGGTCCCGCTCTCCCGCAAAGAGGTTAGCTGTTTCGCCAACGTTTTTACTGTGTCCACTGAAAAATTTGAATTCGCTTCCGAAAGGTCGGTCCGGTTAATTTGAAATGCAACGGGGCGTTTTAGTTCTGTCCAGTCTTTAATGGCACGGTATTTCTAAATTTGTTATAGTTTTATTTTTGTTAAGCATGTCATAAATACAATTTTATTTGAATGCAAAAAGCCATGTTATGACACAGAAAACTGTTTAGAAAATGCTTATTGATTGTGAATCTTTACGTTATTCTTTTACATTTTTTTTATTAGGGCTTGTAAAAGAAGCTTCTTGCCCGAATATATAAACGTTCGAAAATTTTAAGGTTGCCTTAAGTCGTGTGCTGTCACTTTCTACCTTGGTGAATTATAAAGTGATGAAAGTAGTAATGGGACATTAGTGCTTTGAAATCTTTGTGCAACTGGCGGTCGTAAATTACTGTGCCTGCTTATTATGTAACAAACCGTCTATTTAACAAAATCAAAACTGATCACATTTGTACTTGGTCACTGTCAATGTGAAAGTTTCTTGTCAATGAAAGCAACAAGGTACAAAATGGATCATCTAATTACGACGTTGAATATACTTACACTGTCTTACACATACTTCGACAGTGGGACTAATTAGGTTAAAATCCAGGTACAAACAGCACAAAATCACAGTTACAATGCGTCTACACGATACAACGTTGTTTAAACGCCGCTGAAGCGTAATAGAGTCTGTAAACCTAGGAACAGATTTCCCATCCAATGCCATTGTCGAAAACGAGGATTATCCAAACGTTCTCGGCAGACAATCCTTACAAACGAGCGCTGTATACCTGCTCCAGTATTACAGCACAATTGTGTGAAATGATTCAATAGATCAATGTATGTAGGTAGGTTATACGGTAGTGATGTCACGTATGCGGCCGCGGGCCTCTGGGCCGCTCTTGAGGGTATTTGCTCCTATACAACACGTGTTCTATTGCCTTTTGTCTTAAAACAATATTTCCTAATTCAATTTTTGTTAAATCGTGTTAACATTGGCCGTCTGCGAGGTCGCCTTGGGTCCATGAAAGCGCAGACGCTTTACGAATACAAGCGGCAGTATTAGGGTTTCTTTTAAGTTAAGTATTTTTACTGAAGTAGAGCTTTCTTGTGAAGATGACGTAGGTACGACATATCGTAACTACACCCGATAAAAGAAGAATGTTTTAAATTTCGCATGGATTCTATTATTGTAGAAACCTAGATCTCGTATATTTCACTAAAGTGTAAACCAGAATTCTTATAGGATGAATTTCTAATAAACCAATTAAATAAAATACGGCATTTGATTTGTAGCAATGAGTCCAACAGACTGATCTGCCATCCTTACTCTTTGTTTGAATAAGTTAGTTCAAGGGGATTAGTTACTAGGGATGTAGACGGCAAATTACTCTGTAGCCCTGTTCGTTTATATTATGTCAAAGCAGAAATGCCTATTATATCCTTGTCTTTAGTACATGGACAAAAGGTTTATGGACAAAAGAATTATCAGGAATAGGAGAATGTCTCCGATGTGAATAGATATCCGGACATTGAATAGTTTCATTAAAAACACATTCTATTGAATATTTTTATGCTATAAAATAGTACAAAACTAGACAAAGGTTGTTACAACATTTGTGCACACAGGTATTTTGGATTAATTTAAAACAGTGCGCTGTGAACGTTTGGTAAAAGAAATGATTAGTCTTTATTTTTTGTTCACTTTGAACATAGATGTAACTCGAATAAATTTTACTTGCGAAAAATAATGTAATTTTTCTGATTCGTTTAATCTGTTTATTTTATAAAGGCCGCTGATTATTAATATTTCGTATTTATATTATCACTGCACTTCCGATGACTTTAGCTGGGCTTTTCTGAGCCCATAACCTATTAACAGACGCAGTATTTATGCGGTAAACTATATTGAAATAATTATACGAGAATACAACAATATAATTAATATGTCAAGACAGACGGTATGAGATAGTTAAAGCTATCAAAGACACAAAGGTATAAAGAAGGTGGATAGCGAATATTTAATGCTATAGAAACTATTTCAACACTGCCATTTTACAGGCTAAGATACAATGTTTTTACCAGTGTATATTAGTGACAGGTTGCAAGTCCATCGCCTAACAATACTACAAGCATTGCATTCCAAAATCACCTTGATCAGGCAAATCTCTACCCCGAAGTACGCTCGTCCCAACCAGAATATTAGAAAAGTTTTTCGATCCCCTGAATAGTAGCAAGTACGTGAGACACAAATATTGCAGCAGAGCCGGGGATAATCTCCTGGCTTGGGGCCAATTCACAATATGTAGGTAACCGTAGTTTTCAATAGAGCCATTTTAGGTGTGCGCTTGCGTCCAATGGCCTAAGCGACAATTAAGACGAGGCATGTGCTATGATTACCCTCATCGAGTGATATCGGGGGCGTAATGGAACTTCCGTTCCGGGGCGATCGGTGCTTAGTGTCCTCGGCATTATAGCGAGATAATGCGCTCGTCTACGTATCACTTTGCTTGGATACATTTGGAAAGTTAGAGCTGATTTTTAGGCCTCAGATTGATTTTGTCGAAAGTTAATTTAGGCTTTAACGCTATCTTGACACGTGCTGGCCTAGTTGGTTGACCCTGTCTACGAAGCTTGCGGTCCTGGGTTCAAATCCCGGTAAGGGCAGATATTTGTGTGATGAGCGCGAATGTTTGTTCCAGGTTCATGGATGTTTTCTTTGTATTTAAGTATATATTTCTCTTTATAAGTATTTTGATCGTTGTCTAGTACCCATAGTACAAGCCTAGAGCTTAATTTGGGACTAGGTCAATTGGTGTGACATTGTCCCCTGATATTTATTTATTTTATTGTTATCTTAAACATACCAAAAGAAAATGATATGGATCACTTTAACTTACAGATTTCTTAGCAGACGGTTAAAAAATGACACGTTTATGCCTTAAGGCTGAATTTTTAACTCCCAAATAAACAGTATCTGTCAGCTTATGCTACGTTCCTTCACTTACACATTCGTAACAAAAAAAAACAGAGGATCTACTTTAACTGACAGATACTTTGATTTGATCCCTAAATAAAGTTCTCTGACAAATAAATTCGACTCTGTCCTTATCTTTTCACTAGGTATCTAACTAAGGGGTCTATCAAAATCATAACAGCTTTTTTTGTTCTAGAGCTATGTATATTTAAATATATTGTAAGGTATTCATTTATTCCAATCGTTTGGTGTTAATTAGTACAGGGTGACCTGTTTGGTAACTAGTAGATGTACTTACGTGAATTTCCCATGAAATATTATATTAATTTTGTTCTGATTGTGTTAACTTAAAACACACTCACCTAGCTAACAAAAGGTATCTTACGAGTTGAAAACGTATTGTACATAGTACCGGCGCATTGTTCCAAGACAAACGCTGAGGTTTCAGTAAAACCGGGGGAGACGTCTCTAGCGTGAGAAACAAACAGTTCTGTTCAAAAACCAGCCTCATTATGATGAATTGATACACAGGCATCTTATTGTTTCAAACTTAAATACTTTATTCTTGCTAAAATAAATAAACGACTTATATCCGTATTGTTTGAAGATAGACCACGCGAAAAGACGTTGTTCATCTTTGTTTTGCACTTTCATGCGATTATTAAAGGTATACTCGAAAATCTAATTAAGTACCAAAATCTAACAGTTCTCATCTTGATTATTTAGTTATTTTAACATTATTTCATAAAAAACATGAATGAAAACTCGTGTAATTAGTAATATTAGGGTGAGTTTTATTGATAAAAATACCTACCACCTCTAAAACTAAAATGCACTAATCACAGTGAATGTGCCCCCGTTGAGGTTAGGATTTTGGTATTTAATTAGATTTTCGAGTAGGTATAGTTAAGTTGACAGGTTTTTTTATAAGCTATTATTTACGTACGTACGTGATTTTTAAAGTTGTGATTCTAACATGATACGAACGTTATTTCAATGCGTTCTATATACCACCCAGAATTAATTACAGAAATAATTCTAGCCAAGAACAAAGAGGCGGAAATAATAAATCATCGACAAACAGTACCCTTACCGGGAGCTACTAACCGGAAGTGCTGAAAATATCCCATCATTCAGCCGAGCTTCTTCCGCCACCGGATATGAATCCTGTGTCGTCAAGGCTGCCAACATAATGGTCTTGCTAGACGGCAGGTTTTTTAAGCGGCAAGAGACGACAATGATCATTAATCATACAGATACTGAAAAAATGTACCTAGATAGGATTTTGGGATGAGCTGACTATCTTGCTTGTTTCAGTGGCGGTATTTTATTCTTAATGCTGTTTTCGTTTGTATATATTTAAACACAAGCATTAAACATGTTAATAAATAAATTAGTAGTTTGCTGGCATAAGATGGAAAGTCGTTCTTGCATGCTGCATTTTTTTAAATAGCCAGTTTTAAGCCAATTTAGAGGCAATTTAGCTAGTTTAAAATAAAAATAACGTAGGTACCTATATTTTGTGTATTCCTGTGTATGTAGACATTATTGTAATTGTTCATTATGTATATTGTCTTGATTATATAATTTTACTGAGAAAAGCTATCAAACAAAAAACAGCACTGGAGCGTTTGTTTGCAAAAGAGCAATTTCACTAATATATTATCGGTTTTGTTAAAGTAAAGTATCTACATCATAGTTGAGATAACTTCTTTTCCAAAGTTTGATCGTTACCAAAAATAAATATTTTCCAAGAAAATAATATGGAGTACCTAAGCCTTAATATAGAAAATCGGTCAAGGAATAATATCCGGGCGGAACTCGCAGTGTCCCCTTGAGTGATGGCGAACCCGGCGCGACGTTTTCTCATGCGTCCCGGGATGAACTTTACATCGTCATATTCTAACTCGCCTAAGGCGGGTGTCCCTGGGAATCCCTAACAACGTTTGTCCTAACACATCGTTTGTCCAAATTTTCATTTGTCGTAAACTGATTTTCAGCTGAGTCAGGCAATTTTTTAAGTTTTCCAATTATATCTGCGGTTTGGTTAGGTTAGGGTTGTATTATAACAACGCTTAAAAGGTTTAAGCGCAAATGGCTTTAGGATAAACGAAAATTCGGACAAACGACGCATTAGGACAAATGACGATTAGGGATTTCATAGGGGAACCCCTAAGGCCATATTATTAACAAATTTTGGCTGAGATTCTTGTCTTAAGACCCGTCAGAAATAACAGTTTTCTAGGACTTGACATCATTTTCCAAATAACAGGTTCCGTACCCGAAGGGAGCCCAACGGGACCCTATTAATATGCCTACGCTGTCCGTCCGTTCATCTCTCCTAACTTCAAATATCTGTATCTTTTGAACCGTAAGAGTAGCGTGTTTTTTTTAATGTTTTTTTTCGGTATCGTAAAACGGCAACATAAAAGCGTCAATTTACCCAAACCTTGAAGAATAACAACAAATACTAAAAAAATGTCAAGAGTGAGTTGCGTTTGCGGTGATTCGATTTGAAATCGAATTCAAAAATAATACCTACTGTGTGGCGGTACGGAACCCTCGGTGCGCGAGTATGACTCGCACTTGACCGGTTTTTTAATGGCATAGCGAAAACTAACAAGCACGCAGGCCAGCCTATGGTAAGTAGGATCTGAGGCCCATAGATATTAGCATTCTCAAAACTTTGACTTGTCTCAAGAAGAGCATCTTACTCAAGATCGTATTAAATACGGCCCTAAGTCTGCTATTGAGTTTCACAATCAATGACAAATAATATAAATTCGTTTACAGCATAATGAAGTACTTAAATTTCATACAGCTTCATATTATTCTTCAATAACAAAGTATCAAGTAATATTAAAATAAGAGAAAATATACACCACGGCTTAACGACAGATGAAAATACATCACACCACCGTCAAAAGAGCAAATATTAAAAAACTGAAATTTTGTTTGTTGAGAGAAAAATTCATCTTTGAAAGTGTTTACCTTAAGGTGAAATAAAACTGCGAACATGTTCAAAACGTGTTTACTCTACGTGACTCTTAGAATATGCCTCGGCAAGTTTACCTTTTTCGGTCCTACGGTGAAGGAAGTTCCTGTTTTATATAAGAGAACAGCCCTTGCCGACGGCAAAAAAGATTTTGTGCTATAGTACTTTTCGCATTCGAGACCCATACGTGTCTTAGTAAGCCGATTTTTATTACATTTCAAAGCAGATGCTCAGAAAAGTACAGATTAGAGAACACAGGGCAGGCAATGTCTCTTGAAAGAGATCTTTACACATTTTATGACGAGGGTAAGACTTAAAAGAAATGAGAAGCAGTCTTATATTGGCTCGAAGATTCCACAAAACCTTTATTTACAATATGTGTAATATCGTTGGCATTTTGTTTTCTTAAAAACGCCTTGTGAATTAATGTAGCTTTATATTTAACTCGTACATACCTGTTTAAATTATTTAATTATAATGCTCTGCTAACGACGATTCGGTATACAAATCTTAAATACAAATATTTGCTCTTAAGAAACGTTTATTTTTAATCTTTTCAATGAAAAACTAGTTGAACCCTCTTATTCATACACGCCCAATAACTAAAGTGTGCTACAAATATGCTTTGTCATTATTTGTCATTACGACGTACAAAACAAACACTGGCTATAATTTAGGCAAAATCAATCACAGCCAGTTTAATAATTACAGTATAGTTGTAGATCCGAAATCACCAGCTACCGGATGAGCTGGCCAATCAATCGTACGGATATGACGGCTCGGCTTGAGTTTGCAGCGGGTAGCGATGGATACATTGCCACCGCCGATATTACTGCGGATATTTGCTTCTTTGCATATATTTTTTAATAATGGGTCATTATATTTTTCAAAACAGGCGTGGAATAAACAATGTTCCGCCAACCTGCACAATTAGTTATTAGTCAAAAACTGGATGCTCTCATTTTCACTGGATGCCTTTATTTTTAAAACATTTAATTCGATTCGATAAATTAACAACAAATTTTACATGACATTACACATTAGGGACATAATGTTTCTTACATAACTAATTATAAAAAATATTCACATTTAAGTAAACAAACTCGACTGTAATGTGTTTTTTACGTTAAAAATGACAAATATATAGACAATCGTTTGTTTTGTTAATGATTCCGAACAATAACAAAGCGTGTAACTGTTCGTTGAACTGCACGTGCAACCGCTCCCGTGTTGTGCGCAGCGTTTAACAACCGCTAGCCTCTCCGCGCTCGCAGGTCGCGTAAATCATGCGCTGATCGGGTGTAATTGCTGTCAAATTGGCTAATCTACCGCCTGCACTAGTACCAGTGCAAGGGTGTATATCAATTTATCACACGTGTAAAATCTTGTTACGGTCGACGTATCTAATAATAATGTTTCGCTGAAGCAAATACGTTAAGTTACCCTTATCTAAAAGGGTTTGGGTTAAATTATTCACATTTATTAAAGCTTTGTTATGTGTGTATGTATGTATTTATGTATTTATGTATTTATGTATGTATGTATGTATGTATGTAAACACTTTATTGTACAAAACACAGATACTTATTCAAATACAATATTTACAGAATTGGAATGCACAAAGGTGAACTTATCCCTTTAAGGGATCTCTTCCAGCTAACCTTTGGGTGATTGAGGAAAATAAGAAAAGTAGAATTTTGTGGTAATTATATATTATAATATATTAATGTGTATTAAGAGGTCCTTAAAACATTACAAGAAAATAATTTGTGGGAATAACTAAATGAAAAGCAAGCTTTAAAAACCCGACTGCATTTTTTATATTGTCGTCGATATACCTACAATGTTCTACAATGTCAATCATTGACATTTTGCTATTGTTGTAATTTCAATTTTAATAGTTTAGGTATTCTATGTCACCCGGGATGGTGAAAGGATTCTAACGATACCACACACGTCTAAATCGGCTCAGGCGTTTAGAAGTTATGGTGGAATGAAGAATGAAAATATTACACTAATTTTTTTGGGCAGTCGTGTAAAAAAGACAATCATGTTCATAAAAAACTTACCCGATGCCCATTATTTATAAAATAATTAAATACATAATCATCTTAATGAGGCACATTATCTACACCATTTTATTCTAACCACTAAGGTTCCTATGAAAGTTTTCCTGCTATGTATTACCTCTGATATAATGCACTATCGTTACTTATCTATATTATAGCTAGGGCGTGGATGAAATTAATCTTTTACCGGGAACCCGATACGGCAATTTTCGTGTAAGGTGCGGTATGGCGATGGCGTGGCGGAAAGACTCGGTCAAATTTGTGTTATATTTTTTGGCTAAATCTGAAGCGTCAATCAATCGAATCAATAATCGATCAAAAGCTCAAGTTAATTTGGTATAAGTTATCAATTTGATAATTATATTCCTCAAAGCTAATTATGGAGCGTACAAAGTTCATGACGGTTTTAAGAGCTCCTGGTTTTTTTTTTGTTATCTGCAGCAACGATTGCTGCACCACAGTCATACCGGTGGTAGCTTCCAGGCGAGCTGCAGCTGTATTAAGCCAATACATCTGGAACAGTTAAATCAGAACATCGAAGTCGCAGTAAGTGACATAAATACTGTCAAAAGTACCTATGCGAAAAAGTTATGAAAACTTAATAAAAAATATTATTATCCATATTTTGATTAGTATAAGTCAAAATCGACCACCCTGTATTTGCAGGTATAATTACTTAATAATGTACAATGATAATTTGTATTGACACAACAGCCCAATCAAAACCGAATGTGGTGCTCGAGCGTGTACCCCGATGTTTGTCCTTCGTTGTGGGTGAAATGATGCCTTAATGTTTACAAACGAGGTGTAAACATTAAGATTAGACTTAACATTGTGAGTGACACGAGTATTCTAATTAAAAACAAAACAATTTCGGCGGATCTTTATATCCAAGTCTAGTAAACCCATAGTACAGTTTGTGACTAAATCAAATGTCATGTTAGATTGCCCCAGCACATACAGTGATCAGATTAGCGATGATGTCCTAAATAAGGGCCGAATCAAAAGCACCCGAAACCGACGTACGTGCATGAAGAGGTTGATGAATTTAGATGATGAGGTTCACCTGGCGTTCCACAGTCTCTGCCTACCCCATTGGAAGACGGTCCCTGGATTCATCTATTTGTTTAAATCTATTGATAATGAATGCTTACTTTTTATTCACTCTTTTTATTTAGTTATTGATAATAACACGTTACTTCACGTCACGTCACGTACACGTCATAATAACTTAATAACGTCCAAAAAAATTCATTCAATTTGACCAAACTCTCCGCATTTGCCTGAATGCAGCCTTATGTCCAGGTTAAACTATTTGTCTCCACCGTAGCCATGTCGTTGTAATATAAATAAAGCCTTAACGAAACACTGAGCTTCGCAGAAAGATTAAGCGGTCCCCAGGCGGGGCGATGCCGGGGAACAAGTACGTATTCACGACCATGCCCCCCCACTCGCGCAGGACCCTGGTAAGAAACCTGCCAATTTACCGCCACCGTAACTTACAGTTTTCTTTGTTCCACAAGAATTTAGTTTGAATTCGAAAGTGCTTTTTGCTGTTTAAAAAACTCATTCTTTATGCCGATACAGTAAGTACAATACAAAACTACCGTCTCAGGCGCCAGCTGTTCTTTTACCTCTCCAGTAAAAGAAGTCAGATTTTCACAATGTTTTTATTTAATAGTTGCTTACCTTCTTTGTGGAAAACATGCAAAAAGTTTTGTGATCAGCAATGTACCAATACATTTTTCCATCTTCAGTTAACAGAATCTGACAAATAAAATGTTAGCACTATCATATTCTTTAATGTGAAAAAAACAGGAAAGTCATAACTGTAAATATATTATTTAGGGATTTTAAAAATAACTCTATAAGAAGAAGATATTTAATAATAAATCTATAAGTAAGTGAGCAATCTGTACAGTTAACAAAATTAATTCGAGTACCTACCTACCACCATAGAACCCTGTCACTTAATACTCGGAATGATGTAAGTAGTAATGTAGTAACTGCTATTTCACTTTTTTTAAAGTATATTTATTTAGTGCTTAGTACTGTCACTTACGCGGACAGTAGGTGATATGCCGCTACGTCAGCACCTCCACTCTGTAAGTATTCTGGTAGGCAGTTTGAGTCGGATAGGATCACATCACTGAAATTTGATTGTTATGAAATATAGCAACCGACTGGGGCACCTTCGATAGCGCGATGATGCACGTTGTCAGTGTTATTTGCGCTTCCTGACGCTGGAGGCACTGTTCTAGATGGTTGTCTTCTACGTGTCACCCACTAGATGTCGCTAGTATCGCTTCATGATCGTGATTAAAAAACGAAATGTCAGCTAAAGTTTTGCTCGTCAGTGACTCTTGCTTAGAGACCCCGCCGGTCAGTTATTTAGGAATAAACATACGTGTGGTTGTTATTCTTTCTCCACTTGCTTTTTGTGTGCATATTTATGTTGACGACGCGCTGCGGGTCTAGTATGGTTGCGTTTATCGCACGAAAAAATATGGATAAAGCATCCGTCAGTCTCGTACTTATATACGTGTCAAAAAGTGACGGCTGTTTTATCCACATTTTGTCACGCGATAAACGCAGCCATATTAGGCCCCCTGGCCTAGTTGGTAGTGACCCTGCCTACGAAGCTAGCGGTCCTGGGTTCAAATCCCGGTAAGGGCAGATATTTGTGTGATGAGCGCGGATATTTGTTCCTGATAAACATCAGGAATTGACCTAGTCCCAAACTAAGCTCTTGGCGTGTACTACCTATGGGCAATAGACAAGGATAAACGTACTTATATATAAATCATCCAAGACTCAGGAAAAAATATTCACGCTCATTACAAATATCTGCCCTTACTGGGATTTGAACCCGGGACCGCTAGCTTCGAAGGCAGGGTCACTACCGACTAGGCTAACGTGTCGTCAATAGGTATATATTTATGAATTTGAATGCCCCTTCCTACCCCTTCAGGTTTTAAGCATCGATGATATCTATGACCACGAATAAGATAAATACGATGCATGAACTAAAATTTAAATATTTGACGGGACAACTCAGGCACACCGAATTCGTCGAAGAAATAAAAAGCTAGTGCTTAGGAAAATCACCTTACCTAACTAATCATGATTACGTCATTTTGTAATCAACTAATAAGAAGCAGACAAAGAACTGAACAGCTGTTTGTGTTGAAAACGTCGCATTTGTTTCAAAACGGCCTGAAATTAACGTACAATAGACTCGCTATGACGGAACCTGTTTTTGTCAGCTTTGATTGTAATCAATATAGTCCAATCTTGTTTGTACAATGGTTATGAACGTTATTATGCAACAGTGTACATATCAGGTGCGGTGTTATAATTCGTTAAAGTATATATTAATTATTTATAGGTTTTTCATTAACATACGAAAGTGTTACAGAGCAAGACGTTTTTATTTGTTGCTAAAACTTGAATTCAATAATGACTGTGTAGAAAGAAAAAATCATCCGTCCGTTTATACAATCAGCAAAATGCGATACAAAGTATTATTTTTTAAATATGTTAAAAACATAAATGTCACGTAACGAATAGATAAATAAGCTATACTAAATCTTACCAAAATAACAACAATCAAACAGAATAACAGCAAAACAAACACTACTATATTTTTTACATCTTGAAGTCAGCGGCAAGTAATCCCGTTTTAAATAATTTGCATTTACGTGTGTGTGCCACATTTAATCAAGTGGCAAGGAACAATTGTTATTTTCATTTATCTCCCAATCACGTATCAAACGAGTTCTACATTCTAAAAGCATTTTTACGTATCGTCGAGAATCATGCAAAACCGCGTAACTACGAAATCAAGTAAGATGCAGTGAGATGTGGAATATATTCATATAAAAATACAGACAGATCGTAAAGAGAACAGCTAAATAAATATTTTTACCAGGTAGGTGACTCTCTGGTGCAACTCACATTTGAATTCGTCGCTGAAGGCTTGTACCTACTACGAGTACTATAGACAACGATTAACAGCATATCAGGCTTGATAAACAGGGGTCGTACTTTTGACGCCGATGACGTCAATTTGCATACAGGATGATTATTGAAAGGTTGGAATTAGGTTCAAGTATCGCTGAACAAGATTTGCATAAACCTAAAGGGAGTTTATGTAATAGGTGATCAATACTGAATCTAATGCCAATTATATCACAACATTTATTTATATTTTATTTTAAGAACAATGATTTATTTACTTGAGCTATTTATTATTTAGCTTGAGTGAGTCTACGGTATAGTAGCAAAGTGAGCTAAACGTGGCGTAAAGCCCCAGGTAGCATTTCCTCTTAAACAATAACTTCAAATTTGTTACTTTGATAGCCGTAACCCAATCGTTCGCAAGGGCGATGATAAATCTTCATTTGGCCTGTTCGCACATCCGACCCTCTGCTAATTAGCCGGCCCGGCATTACCCGCGCGCTCGGATTTCCGCTGCGGTCACCTATTTCTGCTTTCTCAGAGACCAACTTGGAATTGGATACATCGGCTAGTTTTGTATACACGCAGGCAGAACGCTTATTATGTAATTAACTAATACCTACAAATTTTTCCTCTAGTTTAGTTTATCATAGGCTGCGGTAGATGGCGCTGAGTGTCAAATAGTTATGTAGGAGCTAAAGATTTTTAATCTACTATCACGCCCGTCTCGTTAATTTTACGTAACTATTCATTTGAAACAATCGCGCAACACGAATTTGAGTGGCAGGGCGCGCTTTTGTGGATTGAAAATACTATACACTCACGGGATGATTCAAAACCGTAACTTTTTTGTTTATAAATTAGTGTACCTATCATCGTTACCGTCCCACTTATATTCCTAAAAGTTATAAGTTAAAGGTTTGTCATTTGTCATTAAACATTTTTTTTTATTGTTTAGACTTATTTAAATCATTATATTTCTCATAAATAGAAGCGCCTTTTATGATTTCTTATTAATTTTTAAAAGCGTTAAATCAAATCGTTATACGAGTCGTAAGATTAGAAATTAAGTTTAATAAAAACCGGCCAAGTGTGAGTGAGACTCGCGCACGAATAGTTCCGTATTATTATATATACAACATTAGACACTATACCAGTTGCCGTTAATATCGAGCAAAAAACAGGGAAAAAAGACCCCTTTGTTGTATGGGAGGATATTAATTTTAGTATTTGTTGTTATAGCGGCAACAGGAATACATCATATGTGAACATTTCAACTGTCTATCTATCACGGTTCATGAGATACAGCCTGGTGACAGACAGACGGACAGGAGTCTTAGTAATAGGGACCCGTTTTACCCGTTTATACCTTTTTTATAGATATAAACAGTTTTTTAATAATACTACTTGCTTGACACCTATTTCTGCTTTTCAGGTACCAACATGGTATTGCGTATATGTAAGTAATTCTAGTTATCCTATATTTAACTTGAAATTAACTCTTTCATTATAAATTAGTTATATTAAACTTCATCCAAAAGATGGCGTTGCGCCGATCAGAATACTTGTAGTAAAATTTTTAAGATAACTTTCTTCTTTCTCAACACCAACTTGGGAAATGGCTAGTTTTATTAACGTGAAAGTAAAACGCCAATTAAATAATAACTTATAAGTATGTACATTTTTGAAATGTTTTCTCATAGATTACCTAGGTATACAAGTACGATTAAGATTTTTTTTACACAATTGTTAAGGCGTTAATTTCATATATAAGGTAAAGTACGAGTATCTTCGTGGGGCGTCGCTTCTTCGAAATTGCTCCTATGTTTGAATTGTTGTTAACACTTAAAACGCTTTCATGTGTTTTTAACCGGGCTCTCCGTACGTAATGTGTATGCTGAAATGCTTTGTTTGTTCAAAAATAGAAAACAGTATTTTGTGAGCCGCCGTGGCAAAGAAAATATAAAACGAGATGAAAGCTACAAACAAGTAAAACTAAAAAAAACAGTTAAGTCCGATTCGGTGGGTATTGTTAGAGTTCCGTAAAAGTGACGTTATTTTTCTACTCTTGGGCCACTATTTCATATTGAGTTTTCCCGTATGGCATTTGTATTGTTTTTGACTCGGCCGCCATTACTTTCATGTTAATAAGAACTATCGTAACGTTGACAATTCGATAAAAAAGGTGTAAAAACTAAAGACATTGTAGAATATGGCCCATGTTAGGTAAATAAAAAAAAAAGAATAAGATACATTATTTTTATTTTTAATTCAAGATTCGGTTTTAAGTTATTCTTTTAAATAAAATATTCCTATTTTCGGGTTTGTTACTTACTCTGTTTATGAGCTACAGACCCGAGATATACGGACGGACGAACGGACCAAAGAGTGTCAACAATAGGGTTCCGTTTTTCCCTTTGGATGCGGAACCCTAAAACCGGTGGCTCTTTAAAGGACGCGTAAAGCAATATAATTATTGTGGCCATGTTGTTCTGCTATAACAGATTAAAGCTCACTCTTGGATTTCGCTTTATCAACACTCCACAATGTTTTAGCCTTTATCTTTAGGGTTCCGTATTTAACGAGTATTTGTATGAAACTTACCGGTCAATGGCTAATCGGTTTAGTATTGGTGGCTGGTCGGTGCGGGTTAAGGTTCTCGTGCTCTGCCGGCTATACGCTACTCCTACCGGACCGAGTGGGGCGGGCGTGCTTTTCCCTGCTAGCCTAATCTAACATCTCCTCTCCGTCACTGTCAGCGCGTACGGGTCCTTGCAGCAGAACTGCTGGCTGGAGATGTCACCAGAACAGAACAGAACAGAACAGAAACTTACCGGTCAATGGCAATAGCGGGTTATAGCTACAGGTTGAGCTAGACCTACACATTCCTTTGGCAACTTATGTAAAATTATTTATTTATTCATTTATTTATTTACTTATTGCATTTTGACGGTGATACTGCTAGATCGAGTAACTAACAAATTTAAGGAGCAAAATGCACCTTACTGTTAAGTTGTCTTACCTATTGTGTAACGATTTGCATTTTAGCGTCTTGGTTTTTATTTTTATTACAATCTTATATATTATATTTGTATATGGTATGATTTGTAGAATAGAAATAAACGTTTTACTTATCTATTTGTCATCTAAATTAGTTATAGGTATTTATTGTACTCGTACTTCGACAAACTTAACACGTAAATACATGAACGATTATGACTGCATCCAGTATCAGGGATTTACTTATTTGTATGTATGTATGTATGTATACTCCTTATTGTACAAGAATAAAAAAGAAATATAAAACACAGGCAATATAACAAAAAAACAAGTACAAAGGCAAACTTAACCCTTTAAGGGATTTCTTCCAGATAACCCTAGGTGAAAAAATAAAAATGGTAAAATAATTAGCCTAATGACAAATAAACAGTCATGAATAAAAAGAAAACCAATCCTCCAAATCCAATCCTGTAAATTTTCGTGTTCCAGGAATGAGATCGAGCCTGTTTCGATCTCAGTCGTTTTTTTCCTCACGTTAATTACGTAAATCTCTTTAATTGGATCAGTTTTAAGTGGAAGTCAGCTTTCCTTTAATTCAAGCATCAAAGTTTATAGCCACGGGTTGTATTGTCACGCATTTTAATTTTTATCCACTATTCAAAGTTTGACTATATCGTCATATATTTTAAGGCCTGAAAGTACTTAATAAGACGTAAAAAAAATTACAAAATAATTCGGCACGCAATATATTGACAACAACTTAACAACTGATATCACTAAATAAGGTAAACATTAAAACTGAAATGAGACTTAAGTTTGCTTCTCAGAAGTGTCAAATTTTGCATTACATTGCTGCTCCAGAAAACTTTAAAAATAAGTTTCCTTTAATCCTTATTATCAAGGGCAGTAGTTATATTTTTATTATTATAATCGTTAATAGTGCTTAAAAGTATCGTTAGGTAAAATGTATGTTCTTATGCAAGACAGACACATATCCAAACCGACAGGTTTGAACCCAATGATTAGTTTTTTCGTTGTTTCTTACAAGTTGCTGTTTTTGATTATGACAGTGTTCAATGGTGACTAGAAAATAATTGAAGTCGGTGATGAGCAACAGAATGCGGTGGACAGCTGAAGAGCTTAAAACTATCTACACACGCTTCCCTTGACAATAGAATCGTGTATAGATAATTCAAAACGCTTCGTTTGTCTACCGTTTGTTGACTGGACAAGTGTACATACCAATAGTATTTTTGATCCAAGACCGTGGATGTTGCTTTTCAAATTGACGTTGCACAGTTGTGTCAATGTATAAATAAAGTAGTAAAGCGAAAATTATACCTACCAGTGCAGTAAACGCCACAATTTTTAATATCCTGATCACATTAATATTCCCGCTGAACCATATGCACACAGTATTGGTCGCAAACACCTGATTCTGCACTAATTACTCACCGCCGGATTATAGCCTCGCGCCCAATGTTCACCGTTGCTCATTGCCACAGTCACGCTAAAAGCAGTATACGAATGACCTGTTTAAATTATATACTAATCAAAACAAAATTAGGGCCACGCTATGTTCTGCATACAAAAGTACTGTTTTCTGAGAAGAATTATTATAACAAATTTTAACCTGTAATTTTTGAATTTAGTTCCATTCGAAAGCTGCAATGTTTTTTGTCTTTTTTTTGTATTAACCACGCGTGTGATTTTTAAAATACAATTTTCAAATTTTATACGAAATAAGCAAAGACATGCAACTTTTTTAAAACCCAGACGCCCCCTATTTTCTTTGGATTAGTGTATGTTAAATACCAAATTTTAATGGTACGGAGAAGGTGACCGAGCACTGAGGCCACCTGATGCTGAGTGGGATCTGTGACCCATTGACATTTGCATTCTCAAGACCACAATCTTAAGACTGCAATCCTAAGACCTCAAATGCGTAGCCAACCCTTAGGACTAAGATGTAATGAGAACACTACAACAATGCGAACACTGCTGTTTGGTGGTAGGTTAAAAGATAAGATGGCGGTAGCGATCCGGACGGCCCTTGCACAATATAATATCTGCTCATAGTTATCAGACTGACTGCCAATAAACAAAAAAAAAGTTAAGTATGTTCAAGGACCTCTATTCCACTTTGTCTTATATCATGTTGACAAGGCGGTTAGCTTGATAGTGAATGACCCTGACTCCAGTGCTAGCGGTCCTGGGTTCGATTCCTCTATATGTGTGATGAGTACGAGTATTGGGAGAGTCGAAGTCAGTTAATAACCATTAAGTCGTTCCTTAGTCCATTCCATTTTTCATACAAATGTTTAAAAAAAAACGAAAATACTGATCATAGTTGAAAAAAAAAACCTTAACGGTCCCGTTTCATTGAACCTGACCTCGTATTTGCCTATAGTAGGCCTGGGAAAAAAACCACTGAATAACGTAACAAGCATTTTTCATTTTACGGATTAAAACCAATACCACCATACGATGTTAACCACTTAACAGACGATTAGTGCGTTAACAGCTGTCAAAATGTATATCGTTTGTTGAAATTTGTACTTAATCTGTTTGCCACGAATGCAACGTATCATCAAAAAAAAACGGATGAAATATAATTACTGCAACATAATTTTACTGTGGTAGGTCCGCTTGAATTAAGTCGATCGCTACACTCAAGTACCTGAGATTTATCGGTGGTAATTGCAAATTAGCTATTTAAATGGTCTCCTGGAGCTCATTAAGTAAAGAACTTGTATACTGCTCAAGTGCTCAACTAAATTACAGGAACGGAAATGAACATCACAACAAAGAGTTTCTACGAACTGAAATTGAATTATAAAAGAATGACTAATGGTGACGTTTTTAGTGCTATATTGAGTTTTATTACATAATACGTATGTTGATCATACATTATAAACGTACATACATTAGGATATATAGAATAATATTGTGTTGCCTATTTTTAAGTACTTGTTTGTGAGTAATTCCGTGTCTGACGCTTTGGCATCAAGCTGTTAGTCAGATATGTTCTTTGAATAATAAATAAATAAATAAATAAAATACAACGTCAGTGACAGATCCTACTGTACTGTCGATCAGACACAACAATTAATGTAGTTGTGACTTTTATCTTTTCCAAATGACAACTTTTCCTTAATTGTTTTATTTTAACAATTTGCAGAAAAACGCATTTTGTACTGCATTCAGTCCCCAATTTGATGTACTTTAAAGTAATTTAAAACTGCATTTTTAGGAGGTTCATTCGTGAAATTGACAAACTTACTCTGTAGCATTCCATACGCAGACGAGACTGAGCACAAAGCATTGTGACTTCTGAACAAAATTGCTCGAAACAATGTGAAATAGTAACACATTTCATAACCGTGACGTGCACGAGCTGCAACGAAAAACCCAGTATTAAATGTTCTACATAATTCGTGTTGATTTTTTTTGCGTGCGTTAGACCGTATTTGGTCGTGTTAAAAGTATTCCGAGGCCAGCTTTGTTGAATATTTTAGAACACCCTCTATATTTTTATACTCAAACGCAAGTTGTAAATTGTTCAGATCGTAAACCTATTATTTTATATTCATACTTAGCGGAGGCAAGAATGTCAATTGTCTGCGTCTCCTGAGCGAAGCGTTCAGTAAGAAAATGACTGCGGAAGAGCATTTCACGGGCCACAAATTTTCCCGTGAAAACAATCGTAAAACGTTTTTATTACTGAAACATTCGCCATTGATTCACGGCCCAAAACAATAAAAATACCGACTCAATCAACCTACCGAATTTTACGAGCTTTGTAGGTGAGTGGATTTATTGTCCAAACTCTAATAAAATAATGTTTCATTTACACCTCACTGTAAGACTTTACTTAGCAACGGTTAATATTTTATGAGACATCATAAACGGATGAATTACTCGACGGTGTTGCTAATAAATTCTCTTTCGATTTATGACTTTTCCGGTCAAAGCCTATTTTCGTCTGACACGCGTAGGTGACCGTGGAGATTTTCTCTAGATACTCTGTTTATAATATATAATAATTTATTTATAATATCAACATTGCATGTCACGTTATTTTTAATACAATGTCTGGTAACCTAGTTACATTAACTATTAACAACACAATAGGTATCCAAAATATTAAAAAGTCAATGGATGGGATTATTATACCAGTAGAACTCATGTATATCGACGAACGCCTCTGTTTCCTCGAATACCTTTTAGTTAAAAAACGAAAACTTAAAAAAAAAAAATTGTGGAGTCGCGCGGTCGCCACTCGGTTCAGAGCGCAATAGCGTTGATATTACTAAAATGCTTATAAACGAAATAAACTGCGTCTTAAAGATTGAAATAAATAATAATAATAATTTGACAAAATACTCAAAACGAAGGCAAAAATGATAAAAAATATTTATTTCTACCGTTTCGTTCCTAACAAGAGTGCAATATGTGACTGATTATTATCGAATCAAAAAGAATGAAGCTCAGAAAGATGTAGGTAGTCAAAATTATATGTGGTGACAACAAAGGGGTTTTACCCCTAAATTTAAGGGGGGAATGTAAACAGGACAATTCTAGGGGTATTTTTAGGTGCCCTGACAATACCTGCTATTAAATAGAACAAAGCCTGCGTGACCTGTGTCTCATGCGTAGAACGGAACGCACGACACAAAACGAACACTACAATACATAAAATAAATACATACATAAAAAAAATGTGTGACTTGATTTGAACTGCATAAAAAAGAAAATTAAGAAAATATATTTATTTAAGGATTTTTAGGGGGATTTGAAAAAGTACTTGTGCGTAAAATTGTGCTTCGGTTGGCAACATTCAATAGGTACGATTTGTTGTTGTAGATTGTCAACTGTACTGATAACACAACTGACCAAGACGATACGACTATTATCACAATTGTCAAAATCACTCCGTCGCTACAACTCTAAGTGCGTTGTAGTTTGAGAAAGTAACATTCAAAAGCTTAATCTATTACGTTGTGTTACAAAACCTTCAAGGAAATTATTTAGGTACTTAACAAATTGTGAGTAATAAAAGCGTCCGCGATGACTTGACTAAATGTGCACCTAATAATTAGATCGCGGTGAAACAAAAACGCGCGTCAGCGGTTGCTGGGGTCATTTGTCTTTATACGGCAGACGTAGGTCTTTCCACTGTCCCTTGCCTCTGTTGTTCATTTTTCTTCCCCTTTTCCGGGGCCAAACGGTAAAGAGAAACTTAATTGGAGGCTTTCCCGCCGACTCTCGGGCTCAATGAAAAATTACGAGCTAAACGAGCACACGCTGGGGAATTTTGTGCTCATTCTCAGAGGCGTTTCATGGAAAGAAATGCGTAGACTTACTTACGTAAGGATTCCTTAAACTTAGATAAACGTACGCTGACAAACGTAATTTCGATGAAATATACTGCTCATTAGAAGACTTAATTTAATTCCCCTTTTTTAAATTCATGCCGCCGAGTGTCAGCGTACGTCGGCGTGCCGTCAAGGGTCTTTTCCCGAGGTTTGTATTTCAAAACGAGTTTACGTGTGCTAAGTTTGTCTTCTTAAAAGAACAAAATCCCTTTTCGTAAAAACATAAATTTTCTGGAAAGTTCGTACAAAAGACAGTCAATGTAAATAAACGAATAAAAACAACTTCATTGGTAAAACATCCAAGCAGATTTATCACAGAGATGGGATTATCTCTAGTTTCTTATTTCGCGCTAACTACATTTTGAGCTCGACTTCGTCCAAAGAATTTTATTTCAGATCGATGAGGCATTTGCAATCGACCCTTTCAACAAAAGACATCATTTGGAAACACACTAATTGGTTAAGCAGCGGATTACCCTAGTTGTTCATTATTGCGCTTTTGGGATTCCCCTTGGCGGGCGCTGCATAATATACGCGGCCGCGATTAACCCAGACTGCATTAGGGAACATACTGCAATATTTATAATGTGCTTATGCTTTAAACGTTTTATTTGTTTGCATTTTCGTTTGGTTTGCAGAATGGCCTCTTAGAGTTTTTAAGGGTGTTTTAACATGCGAAAGGTTGTTGTTCTGTTACAGTATACAGTTTTTGGAGACGTAGTCAGTCAGTGAAAACGTACAGCCCAAATTATACAAACAAATCTAAAAAGACACAATGTAAGTTGCAGTTCCAAGAAAGACCACTGTGAATATTTAGTGGTCGCTGAACTTTCCCCAACTCCAGTTGATGGGGAAAAAATTGAAATGGCTTTCCGGGAAAGCCCGCGTTTTAATTTTATTATGAGAATCGGATATTCAGTTAAGATTTTAAACTGGCTAACGTCGAGAGCTGGGTCCATCGGGATGACAGCCTGCAGACATTTTAATTAAGGTTCGCGAATAGGAAGCACAGATGAGTGAGCTCCGCTGGAGCTAGACAGAGCTCTGGTTATACACGCGGCTCGAGAGCAGCGTGACCAGAACAAAAAAAACTCTAATCATTTTTCGTTTACATTGATTAAATGGTTGCCTGAGTTAAAACTCGTATTTAAATTTACTTGGATAACTCAACTCAAAATTCAAAGTTACGAAAACGTTACTTTACCTAAATATTAAATTGTACCTATACGCAAATATGTGTCTGATGAGCGTGAGTATTCTATGCATTTCTCTACATAATTACGTATTTTAATTGTTGCCTAGTACTCATAGCAGAAGTTTAAAGCTTATACCTATTTATTTTATTTTATCTATGCATTATTATTATACCGTTTTAAGAAGGCGCCATCGGTAAGTTGGTGCTAGGGTGAGATTTGTAGGCCTATTCCGAGTTCTCAGCACCCCTTTGTTCACACTGCGGACAACTGGGATTTTTTTCCCAGTTATTCGCAGTGCGGACAACTAGGAATAAAAATTCCCAGTTAGGTACTCTTAAATGACTTTTTGTGTTTTCCTAAACTTAGGTATAATATATGACGAATATATCTACTTAAGTACATTAGTAAAAACTAACACAGTTGAGTCAAATTAAAGAGGCGAACAACTGGGAAAAAATCCAAGTTGTCCGCAGTGTGAACAAAGGGGTGCGGACAACTTGGAATAGCCGGATTTGTAGATAAAATAGTAAGTACTATTCAACTAAAATTTATTATTTTATTTAGTATCTTGATGAAGAAATCAGTCTCCAATTGTTAATTTTCGAAATAGTTTTTATGATTAATATCCGCTGCGTCGTTTTCAAAACTACGCGTTAAAGCTATTTTTGAAGAGTCATATAGATATCAAATTTTGTATAGAAACTACAATCATTAAAAAGATATTAGTCGCTTTTAACAATCGCTACTATTATGGTAGATAACCATTCCGACATAAATGAATAAAAATCGATGTCTGGTTTTTCGCTTTTTTTTATACTATACATATAGCGTGGAGCGTAATTATGTTTTGATCAAAAAATTAAACATCATTTCGCGTTACCGAAATGTTCAATATTGCATTGTGCTTAAATGGAATTCTGACAGCAAAACCGCCTTAAAAGCTTACGATAAAGCGATCAAAATAAGCGTCGATACCATGTCGATACAGACAACTGATAAATTCTCACGTTTATTTAAGTACTTACTAGTATATCTGCTTTGGGTGTTTCTCGGAAACCCTAATAACGTTTGTCCTAACGCATCGATTGTCCAAATTATCGTATATCCTAAACTAGTTTTCAGCTAAGTCAGACAACTTTTTAAATTTTTCAAAAGTACCTACAGTTAGGTTAGGTTGGAGTTGTATAATAACAACAAATTCAAGCAGTAATGGCTTTAGGATATAAACGAAAATTCGGACAAACGATGTATTAGGACAAATGACGATTAGGGATTCCAATATGGCCCATCTGTTCTAGCACAGATGTGGATATGGATACATAGAAAGAGATTGTGATTAAAGTTAACGTGCTGGGTTGTAGGGATACGACACGTATGCTCATCGCATCTTCAATTAAGAGATTCGGTCATTCCATTACTGTAATTTGATTGAACTGTGGCTGGCACGACGTGACACTGGTTACATTTCAAAGCAGTTCGTACGTTTTAGTGTAATGAGGAATGTTAAAATCGTAATCGGAAATTCCTGCGATTTCGGTCGTGGTCGCACAATACAGGGTGATTGGTTATTCGATACGTATTCAGAGGGGGATAGTATAATTTACGGACAAACAGATCAAAAAAAACTTAACCGAAAACGATTTCCTTCTAAAAACAAACCTGTGCAATTTCTGAACATAGATTTTTCTAAAGTTTCTTGGCAAAAATTGCTTCACTGATTTACTACCTACGTCATTTGCGATGTCCTTAACTTTACTATTTTATATAGGTTTTTGTATTTTTAGGTTATAAAAGTACGCTACATTTACTTTCAGAGAATCAAGTTCAATTAAGGAATCAAAATTGAAAGTTAGTGAGATCTTCTATGCCCTTCTTTAATGTATATATGTATTATAAAGCCAATCATCCTGCATACAAGCAGGCATAGAATGGTTATAGCTTGGATTTAGGGATTTAGAATGTTGTGACACTTACCTCGTTTTATGCATCCGAGCTAATGGCAGGCAACTAGAACTGTCATTAGACGCCTATTTTTGTCAGGGAAGGCTATGTTCAGCAGAATTGGTAACACGATAATACAATTTAATTCAAAACTTATTTTTATATCCATTTACACCAGACTGGTAGTTTATACCACATTAACGTCACAGATAAACAAAAAAAGGTTCAAATTAGACTAAGAAAAACTTTCAAAATCGTATCAGGTCGGGTGCCATGTGTGGCCTTTGCAATATTTAAAGATAATATTTTATTTAAGTAGCTTACAGTCTTTTATTGTATTATTATGCATAGTTTTCATATAAAATAACCCATTTCCGTAATAACTATCTAAAAAAATGTGTCAATGACATGCTACCATGCTACACAAGGATAAATCGGTCTAGTTGTGTCATTATTGCCAACCACTGCGTCAATTATATTTTGCATTGCTTATTTACATTTTTATTTTTTTGGTACGGTAAAAAGTTTTCTTTGTTGTACAGTGGGGTTATTATGACGTGGGTATACAGTTCATTTTACGGCAAGCGTAAAAGACAGAGCTATAGCAGTTATATAGCTCTATTCTTTTCTCTCAGTGTAAACTGAACTGCATAGCTATGTCATAATAACTCCCCAGTAACTAGCAATTATGTATTCTCTTATGCCTTTTGTAATAGAGATTTAACACATATTTTTTAACCTACATAAACGAAAGCTATGGTATGCTTTGTCACTTTATGTCAAATTTAAATCTACTTATATATATAAAAGGCTAAACTGACTGACTGATGTATCGACGCACAGCCGAAACTACTGTACCTAGAAACTTGAAATTTGGTACAGGGGTTCGTTTCATGGTGTAAGTGAGCACTAAGAAAGGATTTTCCGACAATCGACCCCCAACAGGAAAAAATGGGGGGAGTAGCAGGAAACTAATTCTACGCGTACGAAGTCGCGGGCGTCCTCTAGTGTTATTATGAAATATTTCAAGCATGCTTTAGCTATTGTGCGTTTATTGACAAGAGGGATAATTTGCTGTTCAACCATCAGTAATTTACATAAACAATGTATGTTGATGTTAGAGCATGTTTGTATTGCCTCAATCGTCCCATATGAATCCAGCATGATTTAGGAAAAATAAATACTCAACTGTCGCCAGGCTTTTATTGAAGTCCTCCTTTATATTTTCGTTTTACAATATTTACAACGTTATTTATCACAATTTGACAGTCAATACATACCTACATTCTTTACTATGTACAAAATTCGTTAGAATATTCACTAGTTTTATTTTTTCTATACACAGCTCTCTGGTCCTGGGATCTCCTCTGCTATGAGATGTTCCCTCCTGCTGAGGGTCGTGGTGCTGGAGGCCGGTCTACTCGCCGTCGCGGTCGAGGGCGATAGTGACTGAGGGCAAATAATTATACAATCAATAAATAAATATTGGGGGATTAATTGATTAATTGGGCCTATACTTAACATGGTTCAAATAAGGGTATATCTGAGCTATTGTTTACTAGATGTCATGTAGATGGTTTTATCTTGGCTTTGATACACTTTTTAATAAAAACATCATCATATCATATCACAAGATAATATGATACCTACACTACACACAGAAGAAAATAAATGTGCGCATGATTAGATTAATACAGGCACTTACCGCGCGCGGCTCGTCGTGCGGCGCGCGCGCACGGTCGCTAGACGGCCATTCATCGTGCAGCGCCCCGTTCTTCATACCCTCTGGACACCGCTTTGAAAGCGGATCACCATCTAAGGAATCAAAGTACATACTTGTGTGTCTTTGAGAAGGTTAATAAATTACTTTAGAGACTATCTGTCAATGCCCGCCATCTACTACGATCGGAACGGGCCCCGTAGGAACTCAGGTTGGCTTATAACTGTTTCCACCGCGAGTAAACCTCTTGAAATCACCGTTGTAAGCCAGATGGAATTCGTATGAGGCCCGCTCCGTCCGCAGTGGTAGGGGCGTAAGGTTAGACAAGTTTTATTCTGCAAAACTTGACGACTGGAATTCTGTCATATCGAAATGGACAAACCAAGGGAACGCAAGGCAGCTTCTATGTACAATCCTACCTTACATAATTTCTTAATTTCTACAGTCATTAAAACATTTATAGATAATGACTTGTGCTCCATAGAATGACGTTTCTTTGTAAATTTGTGGTATTGAAAAGACTTAAATCATAAAGGAAATGGGTATTTGGACCTATGAGTCCTATGACTATGAAACGCACTAAGATTTTAAACCGCTATTTTGCTCAAGACACTTAGTTACAGTTGAAGGTCTTAAACAATTAGGTTCCTAGATAACTCGTAATGACGTCAATAACTATTATCTCCCTTCTGAAATGTCACGCAAAATCAAACAAAGGCTTCCTAGAAATGTCTGTAAAATATCTAGAAGGCGATGGTAAACCGGATGAAGGGACCGCAACTTTGATCTTGTCTGATAAGGTTAAAGGATTGCCCAAAATCTTGAACGTCAAAATGTGATTTATATACCATTACATAACTAGTTATAACTATAAGGTAAATTTCGCCTATATACTTAAGCTATGTTAAAGCAATAACCGAAAAATATAGAAAACAAACGAGACGCTTACAGGTTGGTGGAAATTCAAAGTGATAAAACTGATCGACTTTGAGACGATAAAAATACTTTCAATAATGAGTTTCTTATCTTTAGTAGGAAAACGAATATCGGACATAATTTGTGGGGAAATAAACGAGTGAATTACCGCAGGCTAGACGGTCCTAAATAAATAAAGCTGTTAGTCTTAAACGCAGATCTTTGAAACTACCCGCACAAAGGGTTTTGAATTTATAACAAGTCCACAATTAACTTTAATTAATTATTATTCATGTGCTAAAACCCTAATGAAAGCGCAAGAGAGGAAAGCGGCCGAGATGTTAGTTTAGTATTGTTTCTTCTTCGAAGTGGTAATTAAAAATGCTTTCTGGTAGTGAGCCTTTTGTGCCGCCTTGTTTCACTGGTAGTTTACTTTGTAGGATGACAATAAAGACTAGAATAAAATTGATTTCTGCGCTAGGTGGGTCTCACAAAGATAGTGTTGTTACAGTCTTTACATAGTATAAAACAAAGTCGCTTCCCGTCGTCTGTTCCAGTGTCTGTATGCTTTGATCTTTCAATCGCAAACGCAACGGATTTTAATGCGGTTTTGATCAATAGATAAAGCGAATCAAGACGAAAGTTTTTATGTATAATAAATTCTGGATTATGTATGGGTGTTACGAAAACCCGCATACACCGAACCGAGGGCGGGTCACTAGTAAAATATAAATATTACTAAATACCTATAGCAATTGATGCGTGTTTAGATTTTATTTAAGCATTTAAATACTACGCAAAGTAATAAAAAGCTATACTTTTGGGCAAAGTAACTTTAATTTTTCGTCTAAAAAACGAGTAGTTTGTAGATGGTAAATAACTAATGAATATTCTTTTTTTTAACGTACCAGGCGGCGGGTTGAGGATGTCCGGCTGCGCCTGCTTGGGCGGCTTGAGCGTGTACGCCACCACGTACTGGCCGTCGCCCGCGTTCAGCTGCAGCTCCGGCGACTGCTGCTTCGTCGGCAACGTCGCCCTGATTGCACGATCATTTTTAAGTTAAAAAACATACTCTTATTTATAAACGAACAATATAATGCTTATATACTTGGTCTTTTATTTTGACATTTCAATTTGGCAGAATGTGATTTTAACTGTAATTGTTTTTTGTGCGTTTATGAATAAGGGGAACTACTTAACCAGCAACTTTTACACAGCCACAAAGAAGCACTACGCCTCTATTCTACCAATTGCCTTTATCCTGTTATGTTATTTCTTTTAATTCAGCCGCCATGAATGACAAGTAAATAAGAGCTTTCAAAACATCGACAATACGATAACAGGTCAAAAGCAATAAGGTATTACCGTGTAGAATCAAGGCTTTGGCATGTACACTACACATAGTTTCATAGTTTCATAGCATTTATTAATCATACACAGTCTTAACTAATCATATCATATGATAATTAAAATAAAAACAAGTAGTTCATATATTTTAAAAGGGCTCATCTGATATATTTTATGCCTTCATAATACTCATAATATTCATGTAGACTGTTTTAAACCGAGTTCCCTAATTTCGGCTTCCCGCAGTCGGTTGAGGTCATGTACATGAATTTCAGTATTAATTTTGTAGGTGTAATATTTTTTGTATTATTTGTATTAATGTCAGTATTAATTTTACGATAGACGTTGTGGCATGTCTCTATCTATAATGTCAATGATCAAAACATGGTAGTGATCTTAATATCCCGCTCTCTTAATCTCTGGAGAATTGAGTCTCACAGATATATTTTTTAAAAGCTGCTACCTGCTACCATATCCTTAAACGAGTTCTTTTTTAATATTAAACTAGTACTACAAATACATAAATTCCAAACAGAATGTAAGCTCTTTAGCATAGTCACGCATAGTGCAAAACTGTTACTAATTTGTCAAGAGTTGAAATCTGTTGCGCGTAATTTTGATGCTGAATAACTTATTTTTTGTTTATTTACTACCTAATTTAAAATAATGTAAGTAAATCTTTTTCTTACTTTTTTCTCCGCAGTAAGTAAGCTATACACACGATGGCACACGTTCCAATAGCGAGAGTCAAAATGATCGCCCAAAACGTCGTTGTCGACACTCCGGCCATGAGGCTGCTGCCACCATCTACGCAATATAATAAGTAATCAAATAACATAAGCTTACTACTATTACTACTATATTTACTCATAAATATATAAAATACAAGCTTGAAGATCGTATTGTTAAGGGAGTGAGAGAGCAAAAGTATGTAACTGAATCATTATTTACTAAGTAATTTTCAATCAAATTAAGTTTTACTAGTCATTCTAAAGTGTTTTTTATCTGCCAGCAATTTTTTGTTATGTTTTAGTTATTTGTAATAGTTTTCTATTTAACGGTATTGTGCTGAGTATTCTCTTGAAATTTTTGATAACATAAAAGGAAAAGATTTTAAGAAAAATTAAACCGAACTACAGTCGAATACTTGCAACCGTAAATAAAATTACAAGTAAATTTCACATGGCAACATTGTTACTAAAAGCTTAGCAAAATAAAAATCTGTTCAAACCCTTGTTTTTAATTCAAAACTCTTTGTATTTATAACAAGTAACGCACTTAGTCATGTAATCAGAGCAACTTTAGTAGACTTGATTATTTAAATACGTTTACTTTAAATTACTTCAAGTAGCTTCTAATTAAGAACGTAATTATGTTTTAAAAATTGAATTTAGTCCTCGAGAGGCTTAGACAAAGATTTCAGCTTTGCTTAGTCTATGAATGGAAAATGAAGTTTTAAAATGTTACTTTAAGAAAAAAGGTGTTTGTAATACTTAATATGTATACTACTATTTTGGTCTACATGATTTTTGTTTTAGTTTTTGTGCATATCTGAGTCGGATCTACTAAATACTAATCATAAATAACTAAGAATATTGCAATAAAAGAATGAAGGTATTTAAAATCGATTATTTTTGCAATTAGAAAAATATTTTACACCTCAAAACTAAAGTGATCCAAGTAATTTTCATGTTACGTTCACGCGACTATAAAGCAGATTGCAGGGGTGTGATTCTCTCAACAACGAGGAACGGACGGACGAACGAGTGAATGTCCAAGCGGCGAGTTTAAGTAGTCCCGTCAGAGCGAACAAAACACATTTTAGCGTGTGTATTCAAATTTTCACCATGTCCTCTCGAATGTATAAGGCTGCCTAATTGAGAATGCACACGCTAAAATGTGTTTTGTTCGCTCGGACGGGCATACCTAAACTCGCCGCTGTGCTTTCGCTCGTTCGTTCGACCGACCGCCGTTTTTAAGAGAATAACACCCCTGGGATAATTATGTTCTGAAGTTGTAAAGGATGGCATTCGTGTGGAAATGAAATACAGAAATGTCATCAATCTTACCAGTTCTCCTTTCAGGGCCCCGGTATGCAAGTGAATGCAGGCTAATCCGGTCAGAGTTCCCCTTTTCGTTCCTCGCGTGAACCGACAGCTGTAGGCTGCCGGCGACCGACCATAGCGCTCCAATGGGCACCAAAAATACTGCAACGCCATCTGTGTAAGCAATCATTTATTCAAATTTGCAACTTTATTAGCCAAGAAACTATTAAATAATTTAAATGAAGCCCTAATCTTTCGATTGTAAGTTGTACGATGTACAAGTTGTTCTATGACAGTCTCAACTGATACTCAATCTTACGTAAGCACCGTAATGTGCGTATTCTTAATTACTCAAAACCCACAACTTTGGAGTTATTTTCCTTAACATAAAACAATGCTCCAGGTAGAAATAAACACATTTTCGAAAAAAGATATTTTTGTATAAAAAACAGGGAGGCTAAGTAACATTATCTGTCTCATTGGAAGTAACGTTGAACCGAGGCAGTCCGCTTTCAGAGTCCAAAGACTCAGACACTACTACGATCTGCGGCAGACCGCCGTCGTCCCGACGACGCAGCGGATCACCAGAGAGCTTCCCGTGTCTCAACTGTGAAGTCTTCAATAACCTAAATAAATACATGATGATAATTAAGCCACCCACCTGTCTCATTAGTAGTAACGTTGAACCGCGGCAGACCGCTGTCAGAGTCCAAAGCCTCCAACACTACGATCTGCGGCAGACCGCCGTCGTACCCAGCGACGCAGCGGATCACCAGAGAGTCCCCTGCGTCCTGACTGCTCGAGTCCTCGATCCAGTTCGACCCGTTGCCAGCAGACACGGTGCAGTTGCGAGGAGGCGACGGTCGCGCTAAAAATGTTCAGAAGTTTTAAATAACGAATAATTATATAGTTAAGTAAAAATATAAATTAATACAATCCTAGCAACACCATGACTTTAAATTTTGTTTTAAACCATTTTTGTATTGGCTTAACCGCAACTCTGCCATTTGTACATATCCTAGCATTTTTCTTTAAAAATAGATAACTAATCTCAATTTCACAATATGGAGGCAACATAATTGTAAAATCGTGGAAAGTGGGAAATGGCAAGACGGAGTTACCTACTTCACGAATTTTTCATGTGTTTCTTGTAGATATTATTAGGTAGCCTACTTACTCGTATTTTCATAACATTTATAAATTTTGTAATAACGATTCTGCTTTTTATTAGGTATTTTTAATACAAGTCCTTACAAAAACAGGTCTAAAAACATTGCTTCATTGCTTACTTATAAAATTTTACTTTTCTAAAAACAAACCTGCTGGCACAATTTGGAAGACACAAGGCTTGGCCTGGATGCCAACGTTGTTGGTTCCTCTACAAGTGAGCGCGCCGTAGTCGCGCTCGCTCGCCGGCGTATATCGCAGCTCACTGATACTGCTGTTCACTGTCCCTGTATTAGTACAACATTAGTTATTATTTAAGTATAGAGATGGACGACGGGTAAACAATCCTGCACTTTTTTTCAACAGTGATCTGCAGGGAAGGTGTACTAGGTATTTGGAAGCGCTGGTAGACTCGGACATGTGAAGGTGTCTGCGTGGCCTACTTATAAAATAAATATGTCCATAACCAATATAGGTTTGTAGTACATCCAATCTACCAGGTACCTTACATAGGTATAGGTTTTGAATCCATAACGTCCCGCCCCACTTCTTTATTTTTGATACATTGAAACAACTGTGCAACGTCTAACGTCATGTGCCGTCGTCGTCGATTGAAAACCATGCACTTACATTAGGTACATCCTCAGTAAGTTCCCCCTTTTCGGAATTAAAACAATCCACCTTTTCTTTTATGAAACTCACAGACATTAAACGCGCATCAAATTCTTCTGTTGTTTTTAAAAACATGTTTTTTTTACCAAATTAGATGGTTTATGGCCTTTCCTTTCCCCAGCATTGAGACAGAATCAGCTAGATAAAGAGATCACGTACCGTATCTAGCAGGAGATACGTTGAAGCTCTCCCCGCTGTTGTTAAACTCCCAGAGGAAGGCGACCTGCGGAGGGTCGGCGTGGACGGCGCAGCGCACGTGGAGCGCCTCGTCCAGCGCCGCGCCAACCACTTGGGGAGACGACTCGGCACACACCGGGGCGTCTGGTTAATATACATACATGCATAAACTCACGCCTTCGTTCCCAGAGTGGGGTAGGCAGAGCTACAGAAGAACCTATAACTCTAAAAACTTGTTGATAATTCTGTAACCACATTTTGCATTATTAGGCTAAGATTAAATAAGAACAAAATAAGACATTGTCTATTCTATAAAACTCAGATCCTGTGACCACTGTGATCATTGTGCGTATGTGCATGGGTGTGCGTGTGTGTGTGTGCGTGAGTGAGTTTACATATCTCAGATCTGTCTTGCCATCAGGTGGCCCGTGCACTTGCATAAGAATAAATACTATTAGAAGGGCATCTTCGGCGTCGTTGTATGGATTTGACAGCAAAGCCGTCAAATAATTACCTACAGCGCCCCACGCCCCGCCTTACCGCTCTCTCGCCTATCGCAAAATTAGGGTTGTCACAAGTATATAATACTAACTGAACCCGCAACCTCGTTTGCGTAGAATTAGTTTATTTGGCTGTAAAACTATTCGATAAACCCTCCCGTTGCCGACTTACTTAATCATCAATACTTAATAAAACTAAAATGTCCGTACAATTTCAAATCCGTAAGACTTTCCAATAGTTCCACTCTCGTATGAGTGTGACAGCGAATGACAGCGGCACAAGTCGGCGCTAGCTAACAAGTATAAAAATTGAAGTACTTTTATTACAATTAAATCAGATATAAAGTTGTAAGAACCAACGCAAAGCCAATAAAAATAATTTATATAGGTAAAAAGTATTTGTGCATTTTATTAATTAATTTAGCAACTCTTTCTTTTATAACGTAACCACTGAAATACTATCTTAGACTTACTTAATTACGATAAATATTGGATAAAACGTAAAGTGCATAGGTAAATACTGTATTTATTTAATTCTTTCATTTTTACGCTCTTTACGTAATGTGTTTATGTTACAAAAAATATATAAAGATTCAAACTTCGTTGATTTCATCCTACAATTATCGTAAAGCACGTGGTCAAATACGGAACTAACAATTTCGTATGGTAAAACCACAGTTTGCGTAGACAGTGGCGCCTTTGAGAGCTTCATTTGAAATATTGTTGTACGTTTACTTCAAGCGCCGATGGGTGGCAACCCGCTAGTGTTTGTTGCGATAAGTAGTCCTGGACTGTTGACAGCCCACGCTCGAGCGCGCGTAGTGGGGATGAAGTTACCCTTCTAATAGTATTTATTCTTATGGCACTTGTTTGCCTTCTCCTTGTCATAAAAAACTTCCTATCACTGATTACCAAAATAACTATGAATATTTTAATTGTTTATATTGTATTTCTTTTTCCATTAATAAGCAAATCAAGAAGCCACCTAGCTAAGTAAGCTCTTTCTGTGGAGTTTTCCAATCTTAAGATTAATCCCAATGCTGCAAATGCAATGCTAGCCCTGAGATGGAAAAGTTCTATGCCAGTCATTCTACCTGATGACTTACCTCCACACCGGAACTCAATGATACCTACAACCGGCAGGTTTAAGGGCAAGTCTTTGTCCTAAATATATTGCATACCTATCGATCTTAAACTTAGCCACCGATTCTATACACGGTTAGTTGACTTCAATACCGCACGTCTTTTATTTTTCTACAATACGAGTATTTACGATCGATATAATAATAAAACTTATACTATGTATAGGGCAGTTCTGTTGCTTTACCTATGGACGGGTTTACCTGTGGATACCGGTCAATTTAATTAAAATAACAAGTCTAAGAATAATAAACGCTTTATGGGCGAATTAATAATATTATTCTAAGACTTGTTATTTTAATTAAATTGACGGGTGTCCACAGGTAAACCCGTCCATAGGTAAAGCAACTGCCCCTAACTTCCCTAAGGTTAGTGAAAAGTGGGCCATCAGCCGGTATAAAGTAAAAACTAGTCTAACGAAAAGCAATCTTAAAAGATACCCAATTGCTGTTTAGATAATGTCGTCAAAGTTATGTTACTTATCATGTATAATATAGGTATTTTTTATTTCGTCAATTTCACATTTCAATAATTTGAATATAGCCTATGACACTCTAGTGGTTAAGACGAATCTAACCACGTGTAAGTTATTAAAATCATTTTAGCCGTGTAGGGGGACATTGAGTCGTACATATATGCAGGTCAAACACTCCTTCCTTTTGGACTTTGGCGCAGTCAAGTAAAAAGTGTAGTTTAAATAAACATAAATAAGCTTACAGTGCCAATTTACCCGCTACTGGATGAAAGCAGTATCAACTCAAAATCCTTGCTAGTTTTGTTTTAAGTTCATAGAAGTTGTACTAAAGTTGATTTTTAAATACAGTTGTATTTTGAGTTACTACTGTTTTGATCTAGCGGTGCGAATCTATCTCGCTCTTTATAACCTATTACAATAATCGAAATCAACAGAAGTAATAATTCTTGAAGTTGATCAAGTCAATACTTAGAGCGAAGTTTGTTTGTTACTTTTAAGTTGCCTGCCCTTAACTTTGAAGAACATTATTATGAAGTCGTTGACTCGCATGGAGCTTTATTCTTAATGTAAGGAGTTCGTAACTAATTATAATTATAAGTACACGTGCCCTTATATCAAATAAATCCTAAAATTTGTAGTGCCGCCTAAATAATAAATAAATAAATATCAAGGGACCATCTCACATCTAACTTATATTCGGCTATAAAAAACTGTAAATGACGAAGATGTTTAATCAGTAAGTAGGCCGCACGGGCACTTTCATGCGACCAAAATCTACCAGTAAGAATAATACCCATTAAAACATAAAGATTAAAAAATGCCCTCAATTCTTTAACACCCCTTACATTATAAGAACCTTTAAATTGAATAACAACCAAACACCAATTTTCCACTCGTAAAAAGGATGTAAATCAAACGTAGAATTTATTTTCCTGGTCGTAATTATTTCGTTTTCTCTCACGTGGCTGGCTGGCAATTAAGGTCGGTCAGTGGTCGCGGAAGGAAGCTATTCGATACGCCAATATAGAATTGTATAATTAATCTTACCCCGGACGCCGTTGTTGATTTACATTGTTCCCGGTGTGAAGGTGCGGGATCCGTGTACAACAATGTGAATTTAAATTATTCCAAGGTATTATTGTCTTCAAGGGACTTGCTGACTTTAAAACTTCAACTAAAACAAACGTTTTCTTGTAACCATCCTGTACAACATTATGTTAATCTACTTCTTTCACTAAGACGCAAAAGTTCTTTAAATTTATTACACGTTTTGTGAATGCTGTCGCAAATAGCTAAAACAAACTAGAATTGGCAAACTACACAGCAAATCGGAGTTTCAAGTTTGTACACAATTCAAGTTTTTATTGCGCAAAATAAAAATAATGTTGCGCTGGTATGTTTATAGACAAAACAAATAAAAGGAACAATGGACGTGCGAATGTTTTGGGTGTTCGTGAAATTTATTTAGGGCGAGCGCTAAAGCAAAGCTCTATGATTTAAAGTGAAGCCACGGAACAACAGATTGCGCGACTGCGAATCGCCGCAATATTAGGGTATAATTTCGATGATTTACTGGCCTTACCGACTTTCCTCGGCAATTACTATGCGGACGGCCGGCGGAAGGAAGCGGTAGATACATCGATCCGACCGCAATCATTTGAATACCTACTGCGGACACCTCGGTATTTATAGCGTAGTAATTCATATTGCGCAGTGACATTTTATGGTAACGATACATGTCATAGCGATACGAATAAATTTGATGGTTATTACCTATAAGGAAAACGCAATTACGACCCTGTCCAATAGGGCGCGACTGAGGTTTTTATAGGAGGTTTCTTTGGTAGTATGTATATTTTATAGCATTTGTATTATCACACAGAGTGAACACAGTGGCAGATAAACTTGTATGGTTTTCTTCGTTGTTCAAGTTATTTTAAATCTTTTTTTGGAAATTACTACTTAATTGAGTGACATTTTACTGGCGGCGTAAAGAAAAGATTTGTTATTTACTTAGATCGTACTCTAAGTACAAAATATGAAAATTTCTTGACAAAATACAATTAAGGTTGCTGAAAAAAAAGTTTGATGACACTGTACCTACTTACTTCACATGATCCGTAGGTATATGGTGATATTTTTCTAATTTGAATAATATACTATTATTTTAAAATGAGATTCCTGGTTAATTATTTATATTGCTCTGGCTTTAGTCAGTAAGATAAAGCACACAGTTAAAGCTGAAAAGACATTTTATAAGCAGCAGAAACTCGAACCCGACCACAATCATTCCGCTATAAATGGTTCTGTTTCAAACTGCGGCCTTAGAGTTTAGAATTTGGATTTAAAATTTAAATTCTAACTTTAGCATAAAGGTTAGAATGTCGTTAATGAATACTAATAAAACACGTTGGTTGAAGTTTAGGAATAGACAATAGTTTATTTTTCTGTATTACATTATGTATGCATAGACACCATAGACTTTTATTGATAACTTTCCAACACCCCCACTTTATCAACAAAAATGAATTTCCCCACAATACATAGTGGTCCCAAAACCAAAGCTACTTTACACATACATAAATAATCAAAGTTAACACTTTACTAATTACAATTATTTTATTTTATTTGTAATACCAAGGGCTTCCATAAACTTATAATGTTTAACTCTTGGTAGACCTTTAGTTAATAAGTCAGCGGGCATATTGGCTGTTGACAAGTATCTTGCTTCAGCTATTTCATTTCTTAAGACATCTCTAATGAAGTGATATCTCACATCGATGTGTTTAGAGCGCCTGTGAGATTGATAATTGTTTGCCAACTTCAATGCACTCTGACTGTCATTATATATTATAATTTTATTACAGGAACCTACTATTTCAAGTTCTAGACTCTGTAAATAAATCGCTTCACGACATGCTTCCGACAAAGCCATATATTCCGCTTCACAACTGCTCAAAGCTACAGTTCGTTGCTTTTTACTTTCCCAAGAAATAGCAGCACTTGATTTCATAAAACAAAAACCTGTATATGAGCGCCTGTCTGTGGCATCACTAGCCCAATCAGCATCTACAAACCCTACCAGTTCTGCTTTTTCTTTGGAATACTTTAAACTATAGGCTTTGGTTTGTGATAAATATTTTAGAATTCTTTTAGCATAATTCCAGTGTATATAAGAATAACAATTGTTAAACTGGCTTAAATAACTTACGGAATAAGCGATATCAGGGCGAGTTAGGACTGCTAAATACATTAAACTTCCTATTAATTTTTGATAAGGTAATCTCTGTTCACATACATTGGACTTTTCAATATGCAATTTACACTCTATAGGAGTTTCAGCTGAATTACAATCAGACATATCAAACTTATCTAATAATTGTTCAATATAATGCTCCTGATCTACTGTAATTACTTTTGCATTTTTGTTAATGTTAATTCTCATGCCCAAATATTGTTTTACTTGACCTAAATTTTTTATTTTAAATTTCTGACTCAAAGTTTGTATCAAGCTATCAGATTCACTTTTACAGTTTGAAAATATCAGAAAATCATCGACATAAACACCAACAATAGTCTTTTTATCATCAGTATGATTTTTGACAAAAACACAAGGTTCCAACTTGCTCTTACTAAACCCTGAATTACATAGTGTTTCCTCTACTCTTTGATACCATGCAAGTGATGACTGTTTCAAGCCATAAACAGCCTTTTTTAATTTCAAAACCTTATTTGAGTCATTTATAGGAAAACCTTCAGGCAAATGCATAAATATGTTTTCTTTTAGGTAACCATTAAGAAAAGCTGTTGTGACGTCTAAGTGTGTAATTTCCATGTCTAATTGTACACTCAAAGCTAACAATAATCGAAGCGTGGAATGTCTAATGACAGGGGAAAAAGTTTCTTGGTAGTCAATACCTGCCTTCTGCGTAAACCCTTTTGCCACCAGCCTCGCTCGATATCTCACTTTATTGTCAAAGTCAAACTTCTTTCTTAACACCCACTTACATTGCACTACACTCGCGTTGCTGGGAGTATTGACAACTTCCCACACTTGATTGTCTTCGAATGACTGCAGCTCTTCTGCCATCGCCTGCAACCACTGTTGCTTCTCAGGACCACTGATAGCCTCTGCATATGTCAATCCGTTTTCTCCTGTAGCTGTAGCACACATGTTAGCAAAGCCATACCTGTCGGGTTTCCTCCTTAGCCTCTTTTCCTTAATTGTTTTTTGAGTTTCTTCTGTACTCTGTGGAGCTGTACTAGCCTGTATAGTATTCAAGCTTTCTCCACATGTTTCTGAAAGTATACTTTCATCTTCAACATCTAAGTACTCCGATTCACTCGAACTAGACTTGTTCAGAGATTCTAATTTCACCACAGATTCTTTTACTGACTCCCCCACTGAATCTGTGCTCTCTACAGAAATGGTGACTGTATCTTGACCATTTTTCTTCTCTTGTATCACTACATCTCTACTTGTAGAAACCTGGTTTCTTACTGGGTCATAAATTCTATACCCTTTGACGTTGTCACAAAAACCAACAAGTATATGTTTCTTGGATTTTCTATCCCACTTTGTCCTTTTTTCTTTGGGTATGTGTACCATGACAGGACTCCCAAATATACGCAAATGTTGTAAATCTGGTTTTTTGCCAAACCATGTCTCATGTGGAGTCTTTTCAACGCCTGAAGCTACTGATTTATTTTTTAAATATACTGCAGTATTCGCAGCTTCTGCCCAAAATTTCTTGGGTAAATCAGCTTCAAAAAGTAAGCATCGCGCTCTTTCCACAATGGTTCGGTTTGATCTCTCACTGAGTCCATTCTGTTCTGGTGTGTATGGGTTCGTTTTCTGGTGTATAATGCCTTCACGCTTCAAGAAATCTTTAAAATCATTGCTACAGTACTCGCACCCGTTATCCGTCCGCAAAATTTTAATTCTTGTACTTTGGTAATTTTCTATCATAGACTTAAACTCTTTGAAATAATTCAATGATTCACTTTTGGCCTTTAAAAAATATATGAAGGTCATTCTACTGAAGTCATCAACGAACAACAGAAAATATCTTGCACCACCTATTGATTCACATTCCATGGGTCCACAAATATCTGAATGCACAATCTGTAGTATCTCTGTGGCTCGCGTACCCGTGGAAAATGGCAATCTTGACTGTTTGCCTTGACAACAAACTTCACAGCTTGACTTACTTGTCACAAATGTGTCTGGATAAAACATTCCATCGACTAGACCTTGCTTCATCTTGTTCATATCAGAACTATTCAAATGTCCAAGCCGCCTGTGCCATGTCTGACCATCAACTGTAGATGAAGCCAACAAACAATTCTCAGTTTGCAAGACCAATTTGTAAACACCATCAACTAATTTTGCCTCGGCAATCAAATCGCCTAATTCGTTCCTTATGAGGCATCGGCCGGGTTCAAACACAACACTGTTTCCATTTTTTATCAATTCACTAACTGATAAAAGGTTAGTAGTGAGACTTGGCACACACAACACATTCTTCACTGTGACTTCATAGTCGTAACTTGTCGTAACTTCTACATCACCCGAACATAATACAGGTACCTTCGTTTCATCTGCTATTATAATTTCTGGTAAACTTGTCAAAGTTAACCTATTCGTCAACCAACTTTCATTCGCCGTCATATGCATACTGGCGCCAGAATCAACATACCAGTCGTATTTATTAAACTTCCCACTAAGAAAAACAACACTGAACGCGTTAGTCTGTTTTTTCTTCTCTGTTTTTTCGTTTAATAGTGGACATTGGTTGCGGTAATGACCAGTTTGCTTGCATTTGTAACATGTTATTGTTTTCGTAGCTTTGACATTGACATTTGAGTTTGACGTACTCGGCGCATAGAGAGTCGGTGGTCCGCCATGTTTGCTAGTGCTGCCAACTTTACCAAGTTTCTTCTTTTGCCAACTTCGTGCAATTAATGCTGAGTTTCGAGTACCCTCCATTTCAACGGAATCCATATTTTCCATATCCAATAACTTTGTTTTTATGGAATCTGCTGTAATTTGAATTCCGGAATGCTCAATTGCCATAATCATGGGCATAAACTTTTCTGGTAAACCGGCTAGTAACAATGACCCAACCCAATTATCGTCAATTGTGAATCCGGTGCCACTTAACCGTTGCGAAGTTTCTACTATTTGAGTCACATAACTAATCATATTCTCACAGTTTTCTAATCTGATTGAAATTAAATGACGAAGCAAAGTAATTCTCCTCGAAAAACCTGAATCGTCGAACAAAGTCTTCAATTTTGTCCACAATTCTTTCGTGGTCTTTGTCTCCTTTATGTGCACAAACAACGATGAATCTATCGTCAAAATTAATTTAGCTCGTGCCTTTGCATCTGTCGCGTCTACTACTGCAGTTGCAGCACTTGTAGCTGGAGTTTCTTGCTTCAGATACTTATCCGCGCCTTCCAGTATCAGCAAGTTTTCCACCGCGAACGCCCAATCATCGTAATTGTCACGACCCTTGAGTTTCGGCACGTTCGTTAGAAAATTAGAGGTCATCTTCTTGACACCACACGCGAAAAAACTAACTTTAACTATTTTTTATCGCAATAAAACGGCTGGAGCCTGTAACCTAATAAAACACGTTGGTTGAAGTTTAGGAATAGACAATAGTTTATTTTTCTGTATTACATTATGTATGCATAGACACCATAGACTTTTATTGATAACTTTCCAACAAATACCTTATGTCTAGAAACGTACAAAATACTCGTGAAATATTTATTAAACTATTACTCTAATCAAAAAAAAAAAACAATTGGTTTATAATAAATAGTAATAAAAAAATTCACCAAGGATGGAAATAAAATGAAGCGATTTTTATCTGCTTAAAAACGACGTGAAATACGACTAAAAAACTACCTAGGCCTATTGAGTGGTTGTGTAAGTACGGAACTAAAACTACACTGCGACGTGGCAGCGTTAAGCGGCCAATAAAACCATTTTTATTCAAATTTGACGTATCAGTAGTTAGTCTTTATTGGATGATTTACCCCATCACGTATTGACATGCTGATTCTTATCAAAACGAATGAAAGTAATAAAGGGTTTTTTGTATGGAATCGACGTAAGCTCGCAATTTGTAGCTTACGTCACTTGCTTATTCTGCATTCGTCCAGTTTGATCCCGCTGAATATTTAACCCCCGACGTAAAAAGAGGGGTGCTTTAAGTGTGTATCTGTATATCCTGTGTGTCTGGTTATACATGTGTGTGCTGTGTAGCCGTGGCATCGTAGGTCCTAAACGGTAAGACCGATTTGTAATGTTTATTTTTATTTTATAAAGCTAGTTTACTCGGGATGGTTTTTAGCTAGATTTCTTGAAAATCGGTAAGACCGTAACCCATTATTTGCTAGCGGTGCCATTTGGCACCCAATGTCGTGATAAGAATTTATGCTTTATTGTTCTACACATTAATTCCGCCATTAATGGGTTAAAACACATCACATCAGTTTAGTTTAGGTTCAGAGAAAGGGACAGAGTTGTATAACTACTATAGCGCTGTCCCTTTCTCTCAATTTAAACTGAACTGCTTTAGTATGTCATGATAACCCCCGGCTCTGAAACGAGGGCTCACTATTATAGGGGTTTACTGTCTTATACCCAACAAAATAACGGATTATTAGATGTAAGGGAAATGGAAATACTGACAGTTAAAATATCAACTCACATTGCACCCGTAACCGGACCACCTCGCTCGAAGTTTCGCCCCTGGAGTTGGCAGCCTTGCAAGCGTACCCTCCGGCCTCCTGCCGCGTGACCCTCTGCAGCACCAGCGACCGGGTGCTGACGATGATGCCCGACGTCATGTTCTGCGTCACGGGTCTATCCTAGTAGATGGATTATCTTTAGATGATATGGTGAGGTAAAGGGTTTTATTATTAGGTAAAATTGACTACAAAGAGATGAATACACTTTTGAACCTTATTAAAACGCAATAAGGTGAAAAATTGGTGCGCAAAAGGCGGCGTCTATTCTACCTTGTTTCTAAGTACTGTACTGAAATGAGGTCGTAAACGGTAAAGTAGACCTTGTTTCATTATAACTTTTTGTACACACATGTACAGTTTACTTTTAAATTTAAATAATTTAAAAGTAAACTATTCGATGGAACAGCGACCGTTTGTTTTTGTATAATTTTCGGGGAGTCGCTGATGAGCCTTGGTGCAAGGCACACCTATTGTATTAACTTAAACTCTGAAGAAAATAAAATATATTCATTAAACCGCTTCAATCAGTTTAATTTTATATAGAAGGCTCGCCCTTCTTAGTGTACCCTTATTTTGATAGGATCTAATTTGTTTTGACGGCCGTCTTTACTGTCAAATTAATAAAAGCTATAATTACGTTAACTATACGTTAGCATTAGGGGCAGTAATTTGGAATAGACTCTGGTTATCGATAACAATGAATTATAAAATATATACCCTAAATTGAGTTCATTAGCTATGGCAGACGGCAGAATTAGTGAAATGGCAGACAATAAGGGTAAAGCCAGACGAGCGTATTTTTTTGAGTGGTGGGTCGTGTAATTTCGGTCGCGTAATTTCTGCTACATTCGCTTTCGTATACAAAGCTCCTGTTTGTTTCACACGGCGACGCAAAATGAGTTGGACTTTTGTATGAAGCAGAAATGTGACTCACAACTCAAAACTTACGCTCGTTTGGTTTCACCCTAACTCAACGCATAATAACTACAGAGGACGACCGCGACTTCACACGCGTAGTTGGCATTTGTTTCCCGTTATTCCCTCTTTTCCCGTTGGGGGCTGATTTTCGAAAAATCCTTTCTTAGTGCACCCATACGAAACGTTATTGAGAAATAATTCCTCCAATTTGAGAGTCCCCTAGGCTCAGCAGTTAATGCTGTGCGAATTACGTCAGTCAGATAGTCACGGAAAGGTCACGGAAAAGCTATAGTAGGGATTTATTTGTTAAATTTACAGCTGCATTGAATTCCTTGAAACTAAATGAAGCTCCAACATTGTCAAAACCTGACACCACCAACAACAGTACGACCTCGTTATGAAAAGCTAGGGCGACTGTCAATCAGACAGAACAAAGGACCGAGCACGTTTAGTCAATTGAAATGGCCTTTGATTGTGCACCGGCAGGCGCTACTACGTACCTATATCAAAGGCTGTGAAAAGCGAATTTTGTACGTAATTGAAAATGTAGCAAATACAGGTCACATTTAATGTGATGCTATTATGCTTATAAATAAGTTTTTAACAGTGTGCAATGGTGGTGACACGTTTGTATAGCCTGACAAGTTATACGGACCCTGGGAAAGTGTCGTTAAAAGCAGTTAAAACGGCAATAAAATTAAAATATGCAAAATTAAAATGGCAAGCTCATTATTGATTATTTATTAACTTCAAAAATTTCATATTTATTTCATTATTGCATATCCCCCCTATATTTGTCAAGCTGATTGAAGATTCTGAAAAACCACAACAGCAACATCTATTCATCAGAAATCTCTATATCGCCGGATTCTAGGTAAAACCAACTAAATGATCATTTTTGTAAAAATGAGTTAAGTATACCAATCGATTCAGGATTTTTTGCTCTTTCTACTGGTAAAACCGATTAAACGGTGTGACATCACGTTTCAGAGATACTGAGTGATACAACCAACTAACCTCAAGGTACTTACAACACAAGAGGAAATAACGAATATCTGTATTAATTCTACACCTTTGATTATTTTTTTGGTGGTAAAAAGAAACATCTAAAATTAATTCGTTTTCAAAAATATGTTCTACAGAACGTTCAATAAAATATTCACACGGTAAAAACATGTAACCGTGTTAAATTTATTTTAGCACTAAGATTATTACAGCCAGTTGGCCTAAGACCTACTGCTAATTAAAGCTATATGATGATAGCACTTTTTACCTGACTATCCTCTAGTATACAAAAAGTAAAAAACACTAAATCAGTTTGGAAGCTTTAAATTCCATAAAGCACACTGTATTTTGGGCACAACTCAGGAGGAAAAACTAACTATCTGCGCACAACTGGTATTGGCGCAAGCTTGTCACAACTTGCAGGAGCCATTTAGTGGTTTTATTCTTACGCATGACAGGGACGCGTCTTTAGCTCCCAGGGATTTAATTCTTATTAACAAGTTTGCATTACATAATAGTTATTTATGTGACTGGTGCATAATGAGAGGCATTATACACGAGTGTTTTAATGCCTAATTATGCGTACAGTCGCATACATAACTTTATCTACATACATATCATAAGTTTTCTACAATATGTGAGAAACCTGTATCCGTCGTTACCCTGCATCTTAATGTACCTGCATCTTAATGTTCACATTAAAGTGCAGGTCACTTATACTGTAAAGTGAACATTAAGATTCAACTACAGCGATAACCGATACTTTATTGACATGTTATACTTTAATGTTAACATTACAGTGCAACCACAGATACAGGTAACATAATGTAGGGCATTTGCTTATCGCTTCTGAAAATGGTAAAACATACAAGCGTCAAATTTGCTATGAATATAATACAAACCCTAAAGAAAAACAACAAATTCTAACACCCTAGGTGCGCGATTTCGACTAGCACTTGACCGGTTTTTTCATGAGTGCTTACATAAGTTTATTAGAACAGATTCGTATTGAGAGAGGAAGGCTTAGGTAGGTTCATAGTATAGTCAAATTAGTAAAAAGTATGGAAGTAGGTCGAGTAGTCGTGGTAATTTTGGAATTTTTAGAGTGCCTAACTAGATGCTTTCCCCCGTTTTGCACCGTTTCTATTATGTACCGAAGGCCTTTACCTAAATGTTAGGTATAAACTTTAAAGTGCCGTCATTTTGGAGTATGTTAAAAACTATGTGGCGCAAGTTTAGCCACGTGTAAAGAACCCTTTGGTACATAACGTATCTTAATTAAAAAGGTGTGTGTGATGTATGAAACTCAAGTTTTTTTGTTTCTTAGATTGCGGCTCGAGGATAATTCAGTCAGTTGATGCAAACTTACATGCTTTTTAAATCATTATAAACGCCCATTTTATTTTGCACAATCTAAACATGGCAGTCATTCTAAAGATACTAATTCGCACTTTATAAAAAAATAAAAAATTACGGGAAGTTTGTCAAATGTAATCGCAGCGAATGCAAGGCGACCGTGGGTGGTAGGATGCATGATCCCGATAATAATGCCACTTTTATGGGGTGCGAATTTAAAACAAATCAAATAAATACGATTGTGACGATTTTCAACAGTTTTAAAATTTCCCTCGGAGTACAAAGACCGTTAAACGTGGATAACTTCTTTCCGGGGGTCTCATTCCGGTGCACATTTGATATTGTACTTATATATATAATATTACTAATCCTCAATTTGCATCGCGTTCTATATTTTACCCAGAGCCGCAATGGCTGAAAGTAAGTTATTATTTATAAATGTTTTTTATTGGATTAAATTAAAAAACACGTGCAAATGTAGATTGAGATGGATAAAACGTATGCCAAATTGTTAGTTATGACATTGCATGGTTTTCAATCAATTGCACCCCTTTCCCCCGCGGGGGGGAATGAATTAATTAATAAGGGATTAATTAAAGCTTGATTTTTAACCTATACAAGCAATCCGAAATGTTTTTTTCAGTTCTTAGAGCTATTTCCAGATAAAAATGAAATTCCATGTAATTTGACTATACTAAAAGTCGCCCACCGCACCGCGTCTGTCCGTCTGTCTGACCATGGTATGAACACGATTTATTTTTGCTTTTCTGCTACTTGTAATTTAAAAAAAAGAAGACCTTATTTTTTTCTCCGTTTTCTTACTAAAATGCTTGAGTTAATTCATTTTCCTCAAGTAAATAGTGAAGTAAAACCAACTATTTTTTTCGTTTTTTGCAAATAACTTTAAAACTTAAAGGTCTTTTGAAGTCAATATCTGTTAGCCTTAAAAGAAAAATCAAACTAGCAAAGCTAATTACTCTCAATTCGCTATAATATTCTTTATATTGAAGTTATTAGCTTTTTACTATATAGAGGTAAAACCAACTAAAATGGGGGACCTACGCGGAATAACATCTTTTTCATGGACTTCTATTACTTTTTTGAACATTAAATATAATCCATCATAAAAACGACAAATTAATATTTTAGTAAAGCTTAGTATGATAATCTTATCTCTATTGGTTTAATTTTTATAAAAATGAAAAATTTAAAAACGCTATAACTCAAAAGTACAATTTTTGCAGTTAATTGGTTTTACCTTGAATCCGGCGATATGTGGGCTTAGCATGCGAGGCAAACCTCGTCAAACGCGATTTAGTGTCAAATATGTCTATTCCATATTCTAACGTAAGGGTAAACATTTAAGGTATAAAAGTGTATTTTGTGTGAATTGAGTCCTTTTATTACTAAGCATCTTAAAGTGTGACCTTATGTCATATTTTCTTATTTTCATATGAATGACGTAAAATATGACAGTAAATCTCACGTAGCATACAAAGCCCCCTGATTCCAAATATTCAATAGTTAATCCTTATCTTTAATTTTAATCACTAATTCATTGTAATACGCATTGTTTTCAGTTCACTTTCAATTAAATTCTACAATTAGATAGAGGTGGCAGATAAGCATTGCGGGTATCATGCCTCATCCGTGCGAGGCGTGGCGCTCATAAAAAGTGCAAGGGAGGTGTTATAAAGGTAATTCAATCAATCCGCTCCCCTCCGACCGAGCCCATGACTTTGTGGTCATCGTACATAGTAGGAGTATTTACTACCTCGTTTGCTATTTCATGTTTACAGGTTTTGGCGTTACCTTTTACAACGATCTTTTACGCATCATAATTATTAATTAATAACTAAATAACATTCACATTTTTAATTTTCGTAAAAGCCATTTACTATAAAATAGACAAAAAACTATTCGAAAGGAAGTACATTTTAAGATACCAGTGTATTAATTTTTGCACTTGATTCAATAGTTTCTTCAAATTGTAATTAAGAAAATACTTAGAACGACTTCAAGCTGACAATAAAAGTTAAAAACGTTAACTACTAAAACAAAATAATAACCCTTATTTTTGCCTAAATGACGTTTAATGCTTTGAAAAGTTTTTTTTTATTATTTCTAGGACGTACCTATATTTTTTTCTTTGAATTTATCTAGTAGCATAATTTTACGTACGTGTTTTAAAATTCGTTATAGACCTATGAATAGTATTTTCTTGACTCTGTATAAGAAACCGTTTCTGCTTGCTCTATTCTTCAAAAATCTTCAACACAACACATTGCGTACTAACAAAAGATAAGTTCAAAATACTTGTATTTTACGTCTTTTCTTTCTTTCAGAAACTAATCCAGCTTAGACAGGAATGTAATGCGTAAGACTAAGTTTAATATTAGACGAACGCTTCCCAAAAAGCAATGTAATAATTGTCATGTTAATTTGCTAAGTGTGTACAAATCTCGTGGGATTATTTCGGCACCATTGTTTACTTACACTGCTATTTCAATCTCTCTTGTGTTCCTAAGTCTAGCAGGAGGCATGTTTTCTATGACTACTTGATACTTTATCTGGTTTTAGGCGGTCTAATATTTATACCACTATTTAGAAGTGTACTATGACATTCATAAAACAATTAGTATTTTTACGCAGAATTAATTAAGTTGGCCGCTTTTTAAAAACCTAACTTAAGCAGAATAAAATAAAATACTCATTGGGTCCAATTCGGGTTACCGTTGTCTAATTTTAAACGTCTGTAAACTTAAGTTTATGAACGTCAAACTCGATTTTGACAGGTCTAAACGCAATCGGTATTCGGGAATGCCTTATTTAAAATTATAGCCATTTTACAGCTCTTAAATGAATCTGTGCGTTACCACATCAAAAAATATTGACTGGCAGAATTGACAAAATAAAAAAATAGGCTTTGTTATACTTTTTTTACGTTTGTTTAGCTATAGTATTTTGAATAATATGTTTTCTTAAAACCTTAATACAATTAGTTCTGAAAAAATAAGAACCCGAAAAAACATAATTTTATATTTTATTTACTATTTTATTGCAAATAGCAACTGGCAACATTACTCATAGGAACAAAGGGTGTAGCGGGATAAGCCTTCAAAAATTGCCCCCAAAGCTTTGAGTTCAAAACTACTATCAGTTGATGCCCCGTCAAATGAAAATAATTCATACCAATTTTTAACCCTCTACTGCCACCTGGAACCCCACGACATTCATTTAACCCTAAAACGTTTTTATTTATTTTCTCAAAAAGTATAAAAAGGAGAATTGTCAAATTTTGCACAAATGTTGATGTGATCAATATAAACAATCAAAAAAAAAATGAGCCCTCTACTTACTTATTTTCCTAGAAAAAAACCTAAATTAAAAATTAAAACATCCTGTATAACAATTCAGGCTCGTTGTACTAACACCATTTTTTTACTAAATATTAACCAACTACCTATCTACATAATATGTAAGTTTCATGTAATTAACAAAGGTGGAACAGTGTGAAAATATAGGTATTGTTCAGTACGTACCATGTATGTAACACGCTTACGGTGACGACATTAGTAAAAGATATCGGCCCGCCAACCGGGAAGCCATCCGTAATCGAACTTTTTTTAATTTGCTAATGTCGAATGTTTAAGGAAGATGAATGAAACTCATTAATACATATTTGAACGGGAACACCTTAAAATCTCGAATTATTTAATTCCGAATTTGAAAAAACCGAATTTCATAATTCCGAATTTTTACAATACCGAAAAAATATAAGGCCGAATATCAAAATCTAGAATTTTACCGAATATTAAAATCACGAAAACGTTTTTCCGAATATTATATTTACGAATGTTGACGATTCCGAATTTTCTTTGTACGAAATTTATAATTCCGAAAATTCACAAACCAGATCGATAATGAAAAATTTGAAACTAACCACTTGAATTGAATTGAAGTCTACTTGAAACAAAAGTTAGGTGAGATGACGAGCACATAACTAAACTAGGTCATCTTACCTTGATAGGTTAGGTTAGGTTAGAGTTGCATCAAGGCGCGAAGCGCCTGAGCTACGTGGAACAGGATCTCCGTCGACTTTGTCGGACATTTCGTACAGTTTTTGAGCATTAAGCATGCTAAACATCATACAATATTTTATCAGGCGCTTATTTGAAATAAAAAATCTTAGAGAATTCGGGGTGCTAAAATTTCGGAATAATGAATATTCGGGATTCGGAATAGCAATAATCGGAATTGTGATTTTCGGAAAAATATTTTTCGGGATTTTAATAATTCGGAAATGTAAACATTCGGAATTTTAACAAATCGGGATTCTGATACTTCGTGAAAATAAAATTCGGAATAGTGATGATTCGGTAATTTCAAAATCGGAATTCTGAAATTCGTGTTTATCAAATTCGGAAAAAAATATTTCGAGATTATGTAGTGTACCCCTATTTGAACAAGTGTTTCTGTTTATTTATTTTTAGTAATATAAATTCGAGTTTATGACAACAAACTAATTATAAGTAGCTAACTACTAACTAACCTAAAATACATCCTATATTTAGTCTTCAAATAAACTTACGTAAAATGCTGAGTACCCTAAGTAGTACCTTTTTGCTAAACGGTAAAGTAAAATAAACAGAAACATTTGTTCAAATATGTATTAATGAGTTTCATTAATCGTAGCAAATTAAAAAAGATCGATTACGGATGGCTTCCCGGTTGGCGGGCCGATATCTTTTACTAATGTCGTCACCGTAAGCGTGTTACATACATGGTACGTACTGAACAATACCTATATTTTCACACTGTTCCACCTTTGTTAATTACATGAAACTTACATATTATGTAGATAGGTAGTTGGTTAATATTTAGTAAAAAAATGGTGTTAGTACAACGAGCCTGAATTGTTATACAGGATGTTTTAATTTTTAATTTAGGTTTTTTTCTAGGAAAATAAGTAAGTAGAGGGCTCATTTTTTTTTTGATTGTTTATATTGATCACATCAACATTTGTGCAAAATTTGACAATTCTCCTTTTTATACTTTTTGAGAAAATAAATAAAAACGTTTTAGGGTTAAATGAATGTCGTGGGGTTCCAGGTGGCAGTAGAGGGTTAAAAATTGGTATGAATTATTTTCATTTGACGGGGCATCAACTGATAGTAGTTTTGAACTCAAAGCTTTGGGGGCAATTTTTGAAGGCTTATCCCGCTACACCCTTTAAAAACAAAGAACTACCTTACCTTGTTCTTTAGCTAGCTAGTTTTTTATTGTAGTACAATGTAAACAAAACAAACAGATACGGGATACCGTTTCAGCTTTAGTTAGACTCGTATAGGTATAATATTTAGGCGCAGCAGTATGCATCGTGAAAACTATGAAACTTCGTTCTTCTGTTACAGTACTTACAGTTGTTTTCGTCAGGAATACGGTTGTTAAGAGTTCATCTTTGGAGCATCAAGGTTGAATTTAATGACCACCTTCGTGTTATAAAATAACTGTATCTATGAGTAATATGAATATCAGGCTGTACCTACTAGAAACAAAACTAACTTACTTATCGTACCTAACATTGGCGTCAGTTGAAGGTTAAAATTGAATGAAGTTGTTTTTTCACCAGTGACGCGCGCCGAGACGAGGCAGCCGCGTTTGATTGTTTTAAAAAATCATTTCCACCGAGGATGAAGATTAGTACAAATATCCATATTAAACTCTCGTCTCGCTTGGCCTCGCCGGTGGAAAAGCACCTTGAGTGAGACTGTATCTGGATTGTACCAGGGTCCAGCTAACAAAACAAACCATTACTTACTCATCAGCTACTTACATGTAATTTTAAGTGACAATCACGGGATATTTTGTTTTAATACGTAGAACATGTGAGGCCCAGAATAGCACACTCCCTCATTCTACTGCTGAGATTATTGCTGTAGCTTAAAGGTCTCTACCCAATACACTGTATCTCACTATCACCGTAGGTACTATAAACATATCAGGCCTGGAAGGTAATTAGTATTAAAATTTTGTTCGGTGATGGAACAATCTAGTGGGCATAGACTCATTCTTTTCAATACAAAGTTTTTTTTGTCTGACATTTTCCTATTACGGTCATGGTGTGATAGGGTGTAGTGGGTAGAGACCTTAAGGATGTCATTCTGGGAGATATAAAATAATGTCCTTAGTCATTAACCATTACTAGATACTTATATTTAAAACAATAATAAATAAAACACATGTAATTATTATTAACCAAAAACATTTAATTTGAAAATACACTAAACACTCTAGATGCAAACAGTAAGTGCATTGCTTACTTTTCTATATAACCGAGTAATGTAAGTTCTTCTGCATCATACAAATTTCACCAGCATTTTATCAAGCATATCACCATGGTCAGCTGAAACAATATTTATATTATAAGGTTGCGGGTTCTCAATGTCATAAAAGTTTTTATTATTATTATTTAGCCTAATACAGTGTCCCACTGCTGGGCAAAGACCCCCTCACTTGATTTCCACACCTCTGTGGCAATCATCAGCCAATCCTTCAGAAAAGCCTGCAAGTCATCCCGCCACACAAGTTAAATACAATAAAAATAAATAATAGATCTGAGTGAATTGTGGCATGTCTTTAGTTAGATCATTAAACTGTAATCTATGCACTTCCCCATGGCGCTACACAAAAACAATTTAACAGAGATTATGTATTAGAAAGTCTGACCATTCCTTACTAAATATTTAATGTGCAAATATTTAGATTAATTTAATAATACAGCCAAGTTTAATTAAGGTACTTAGATAGGGTTAAACTTTGTGTGTGTAAGTAACATTGGGACATATTAACAGCTGGTAAGAATTGAGTCATGGGTGTTTCATAGTTATGTGGGAAACAAACATTTTCACCTGAGGAATTCAGTATCAGCATCATACATAAATTGACCTACAAAATAGCTTTTTATATTTACAAATATATATCTAATATAAAAATGTTTAATACAAACATTCATTTTTAAGTTAACTATTAATATTGTTTATTTTTAACAAGCAACAATCTTGTACACAACGGTTTGTATACCAACCAAAGTACACAATTGAAAATACCAATATAGAATATTAAGGAGCTACTTGAGCACTGCATCTCATAAAAAAATCTATTTAGGTAGTTCATAATAATGATACATCACAAACCTACTTACCAACAAGTATGTACTGGAGAAATATTCCTTGTGTTTGTCTGGTGTTTATCTTTATAACATGGGTGCAATATATCACTCACTGCATCGTTTTTGTTAGTAGGTACTTGTGTCATAACATTGTTGAACACTAGAAAGGCAGAAATAGGTGGTTAGTTGTTTACTAGAAAATAAATCATAAGTTATCAAGTTATCATTACTATCATACTTAGATATAGGTACAGAAAAAACTTTAATAAGTCTAAAACATTCAGCAAAATATTAAAACTAGCCATCTAATCGTTCATAGGTAATTAAATGATTTACCTTTGATGTTCGGGGAACAATATATCCATTTAGGCAGCAACAGCAAACACATTCATGGCATGAGCTGACTCGGAGGTGAGCGAGCCCTAATGCGAAACGTGAAAATCCTTATTACAACGTGCAGGTAACTGTTACATGAAGCACTTGAGTGTTAATCGTTTCTTGTAAACATTTTCACGGTCGATAATCGGTAACAGTGTTTGTGACTTGTGACAGTCAGTTTTCTTTCATTTCAATTCACTCACAGATCCATTTGCATTTCGCAGTTTTCGCACACAGACAATAAAGGCAGACACAGGTCAAGTGTTTATTTTAGGGCTTTTTACACAATTAAATTATTACGAATCCTTTTTCGGATTTAAAAATATCTGATTACTATTTAAAACTTGCAATTAAATCTGGAAATACCATATGTATATACTAGGTTAGACCAGGCAGGCTCATTTTTTTTTAGGATTTTATCTTATCTGTCAATAAATTTACACGCCACTGTTTAGGTGGCTCCTAAATTTACAGAAAATTTAGGTTAAATTCTGTATTTTGACGTTTGGGATGTGCATCCGAATACCGAATGGCGTCTATCTCTAAATTTAAACGACTAAATGTATGAGATTCTTAAAAATGACATTTCTAAATTTACAGATTCTTAACTTAAATTTAAATTTAGACGGCAATCATCCGAATTGGACCCATTATGTTGGAAACCAAGCTGTTGGTCTAGCTTTTTAGCACCTTTTCTTTACCTTTTGACTTATTATCTTAAAACTACTATTTGGCGTAGTATACCTACCTATATAAATATTGGCATATTTTGATTTTAGCCAGCTCCGTTAACGTTTTGATGACTAAACACAGCCAGCAGTTTCTGTGCTGCTGCAAGGACGCGGTGGAGTTGACCCACATTTAAAAAAAGAGATAACGCAGAGGCTCGGTGAGTACATTTAATTCTTTTCTGGGTAGTAGAGAATATAAAGGAATTAAGGAAGTGTTTCCTTTTTAATTTTAAAGAGGAAGCATCTACGGATTTTATAAAAGAAAAACGGTAGTCAACAGTGACATACCTTTCACGTTTCCCAGAGGGGTAGGCAGAGACCACTTCTTTCCACCTGCTACGATCTTGACAAATCACAACAGTGACACTTAATCATTTTACTAATTTATAGTAGGTACTGAGGCTCTAGACAATATGCATTCGGCATTCGCTGTCGTAATCCTAAATCGATTGACGTAAACTGTCACACGGTCGCGTCGCGTGCCAACGTCAATCCCATACATTCTATCAGTTTTCGAAAAGCGTTAAAGCATCTTGTAGTCTCACTGAGTCTATAAATCAAAGCAAATGCAAGGCACAAAGGGTGCAATTGCACGTTAAAGTGATACAGCTACCCAAACAGAAGCGACACTTGCGCTTGCCAATCAAACAGTAGTGGACTGAGCATTACATTATGGAACCATGAAATCCTGTGCTCCCTGGGGTTGGCGCGCACGTTGCATTCGAAGTAAACGTCGTCCCCCTCCTTTATGTCGTGGGGGTTGAGCGTGCTGCCGAGCGTCAGGGTCACCAGCGGACTGTCTGGGGAGGAAACGTTAAATTTAATATATTTGACATTAAATTTCGTTAATAATTTAGTACTTCAAGTCCGACTTAACTCAATTAATTAATTGGCACTTTTCACACTTGGGTTGATTTACTGAATGTATGGTAAAGTTGGGTTAGAACAAATGAATTCCACTCAGGTACAATCTAAAATAGATTTTATAAAATGTACGTAATGAAAAATAGCTTTTGTAAGTCTCTGCGCAACCCTAATATGATTTATAGCTTACCCTATACGGACTTCGTCCGCGTAGGTTTTGACTATCGTAATTCCCTTAGGAACTTTTAAATTTTGCGGGATGAAATGTAGCCTATTTATTAACCCTGGGTATAACCTATCTCGATTCCAAATTTCATCTAAATCCGTTCAGCGGTTACAGCGTTAAAGAGTAACAAACTAACACACACACAAACTTTGGCATTTATAATATTAGTAGGATTTTTGACACAATCAAGTTGAAAGCAGCTACTTTAGATCTTAAGTTTAAAAAAATGCAATTCGGCTGTGTAAAAGCCAAACTGTTCATTATACCTGATAGATCATTAAAACGACCGATTTTTTTTGAAATATTTTATTTTAAACCAGCCTCTAATAACCTGAATTATACATGAAGTTGACACTTACATACGATATTAAGTTGGACGGTGTCATCAATAGCCTTCCGAGGCAGCGAGGGGTTGGCTGCGATGCACTTGATGACGGCGCCGTTGTCCAGGGGGGTCGGCGTGAACACCAGGGTGCTGACTGACCAGGTCTCGTTAGAATGGTCGCTGATCTACGGGGAAATTAAAAAGGTTAAATACGTCGTCAGATGTTTTTACTAATTAGGCATTGGACACTTTTACATTACACGTTAGGAATATGAAGGGAATCTTGCGTAGATTCACTCCATATTACTGACTATTGTGTACATCTACGCGCTTAGGATACCTACTTAGGATAGACTAATATTGCTGAGAAGAAGCTCCTCATGAAACTAGACGATTACCTTTAAGAGAAAAAACCATCTTCAAGATAATAAAGGTAATCTAAGGCTTTTCAAAATATTATTTATTTAAATATTTACTAAATAAAAACCTAAACCCAATGGGTTCGCATTTAATACACGCTACGAGGACATTTCTGTTCTAGACTAATCGTCATGGCAAAAAAATCATATAAAAACTTTTATCTAAAATTGTCTAGCTCTTAAACAAATCATTTTTATTTTCCTTAAAATCATTTAAAATACCATATTTAATTTTTAAATAAAAAATAAACTTATAGTAGAGGAGATATAGCCTTTGGGGTCAAAATAATTCCCACAAAGATGGGGTTTGATGTTTTTAGTTCTTTGTGTGTATCTTTTTGACATACTAAAAATATAGAAAAATATAAGTGTGCAAAATGTGTTTTTTAACCGCCAAAAATTTGAAATTTGAAAAATTTGTAAAAGTATTAAAAATCGTGTGTGGTATCAAATTACAGGAAATTACACACTAAAAAAGGTCATGAGATTGATTTTATAAAATAAAAATAAATAACAAAGTGGTGGCTGAAACCCTGAAAGATTTTTCAATGTTGAAAAATGTTTTGTACTTACATTGAAATCTCAACTAAACTATTATAGTTCTACACTTCAAAATTAGTTTTATAAAAGAAAAACATATTTAGTTCATGAGTATTTTTAATTATACATATTAATCTAATATAAAAAATAAAGGCTGTATATATTTTTTTTATCTATAAACTCAACGCACCTCAAAGGAAACTTGCTTGGCAGAATATTAAAAAAAAACTATTGTACTATAGAGATCGGTGCAGAGTGCAGTAAGGATGTATGTACTCGAATGGTGGGAAAAAGATTTGCCTTTTTTTTTGTATTGTCAATAGTGTAATTTATAATATGGAAAAGCACAAATATCATTTATCATCAAGCATGCAGTGTAAATTTTCGAAAAGGTGAGCCAGTCCCAAAGAAGTACATTGGTTTCCAAGATATATTACCTAGCAAGTCTCTTGGATGACCTGCAGACAAAAAAAACATGACGCTTTTTTGGGCGTATGTAGTTGGTTTCAAGAAAATGATGAGACTGTTTCTGTCCAGCAGCTGGTGACTCAAATGAAAGACTTCCTGCCATTTGATAATGGACCATATACTAATGTGAGGATGCTGCAGAAGCTAGAACATTTTTCTGGTAACATTATCGTTTCCAAAGATGATGAAATAACTAATGTGATAACTTAAGGTCAAACAGTATCTAATATTGTTTTAGATTACCAGAAACTTAGTAAGAAGACCCTGAATTACGAAAATATCGCAATTGTCGTAATTATCCCAAAAAATGCGCCTGGTGATAAATGGCTTGTGCTGCTGACCATAAATCATTTCTGGAGTTACACGCCTTCATTACCGAATTTTGAAACATTTTTGTACGGACTTCACTAACGCTAGATTTAAAACGTTTCTCACTGTCAGTAATAAAACGACCACAAAGCAAACAGTGTTCTTTAAATGTAAATTTAGATATGTCCGACCGACCGTAATACTCTACTGGTGCTTGCTTCATCCTGAATATGCAACTTTGATTTCAGTTCACTCTTGATATTATTGGGATTTAGGTACAAACGGCGGCATTCGACATGGACACTCACGGGATGATCAGGCAATGGTTTAAATAACTCATGGATACTGTCTTTTCGATTTTTACTTGCACTGATGATACCTTGTATACCTTTGGTAGTCAATTTTACACACTTTGAACTTTCGTTTTCACTTTCAGAGCACAAGATACAGTTCATGTCTGGCATTTTGTATTTTTAAAAGACATCGCTGAAAGAAATCACCAAAACCTGATGATATTTGTGCTTTTCCATATTATAAATTACACTCATTCTGGGACTGAGTCGTCAACGTGACAAAATGTCCAGGGGATATATTGTTAAGTGCCCATAAAGTGAGTGTCGAAATGAATAGGGGTCAAAATGTACAGACATTTAAATACGTAAGTGTAAATATAACCAAGTGCCAAAATGTAAATGCGACAGAGTGTGTAAGTGTTAAAGCGTACAATTTTCAAAATAAATAGGTGACAAAATGTGCAGACGTTTAAATACGTAAGTGTTAAAATAACCCAAGTGCCAAAATGAAAAAGTAACAGCATGTGTAAATGTTAAAACGTACAAGCCAACATACAATGATCAGGGGAATGCTCATGTTTATGTTTGCTATTGTGTAGGTGTCGTGATACTGTTTAAGTTTGAACCTTTTTAATTGTTTGTTTCTTTAAGAGGCTAGTTTTTGTTAAAACATTTGCTTTCGCTACTATTTTTTTTAATATTAATTTTTATGTATAAAAGCCACCGGTTTCATAAAATTCCATGTAGTGCTATTCCTAAGTACCTAGTAAGTTGTACCATATCTCAGCACTCGACTTTATTCAACACCTACTACACGACAATATATAAATTTTAGTACTTATTCAAATTCTTACGAATAATTATGACGTTTGGACATTTTGACATTTTTAATTTTTGACCATGATACATTTAATGCTTTGGACATTTTGTCATGTACACATTCTAACTAGCATACATTTTAGCAATTTGTCACCAAAACATTTACGTTTACGCATAAACGTTTTATACATTTTACGTTACGTACGTACGTTTTGACACTCTTACTTAAGACCATTAAACAATTCGTCCACTGGACATTTTGTCACGTTGACGACTCAGTCCCGGAATGAGTTTATCATTGATAAAACTTTTTAAATTAATATACAGCCTCTATTTTTTATATTACATTAATATAAATAAAAATATTCATCAATTAAATATGCTTTTCTTTTATAAAACGAATTGTGATGTGTAAAACTATAATAGTTTAGTTGAGATTTCAATGTACAAAATAATTTTCTACATTGAAAAATCTTTCAGTTTTTCAGCAGCCACCACTTTGTTATTTATTTTTGGTTTATAAAATCAATCTCATAACCTTTTTTAGTGTGTGATTTCCTGTAATTTGATACCACACACGATATTTAATATTTTTTAAATTTTTTGACGTAAAAAATTTTGGCGTTCAAAAAAACGCGTTTTGCACACTTATATTTTTCTATATTTTTAGTATGTCAAAAAGATACAAACAAGGAAATAAAAAAAACAAACTCTGTCTTTGTGGGAATTATTTTGACCTATCACCTACAAATTTTCATACAACTCCTCTACTATTACTGATCTAACAGCAAGAGTTTGTTCGTAGTTAAAATATTATGTTGGATTAACATATTGACTTAGACGTTCAACACATACAGTAAACTTAAACTTAATTAGTCTTTTGGGGATTTAATTAGTCAAGTTAAGATAAAATAAACATTATTTATGTTACTTAATTACTCGCAATATAAACAAAATCAACATTTGGTTGGGATCAAACAAGTAAACACTTACTTGTATGAAATAACTTTAGAACTCACACTAAAGAAAACAAAATGATCGTAATCATGACGATTTAATTTTTTTTTAAATATTGGAAACTAGCCAAATTATTCTAACCACACGGTAAGAATTTATGAATTAAGTTATATTTAGAGTCAAATTAAAAAACACCACTTTTAACATTGTCGTCAAATTTCAGACTAACAAGAAGATACTTTGAGATTTATTATTTTCTATTTTCATTATATTTCAAATTAAAGAACACTACTGTTTCGAATTGGCCTCATTATATTGCATAGTCGTATTTATGTTCTTTTTAAAACTCTAGCTTAATTAAACTTTAATATAAAATATTTAGCTTTTGTGCTTTATTCTCTCTGACACTCTATGTGGGTATTGTGGGTACACTCTCAATATTATTTTTGTGGAACAGCCGTAGTCTTTGAACGGTCTCTCCCACACGTTTGTTTTTTTACATTTCATTTTGGCGTTTGTGTTTCATAAAAACACCCCCTTGCTAAGAAAACAAGCACTTTCGAATTATTCAAGAAGTTTAAATATACTGTAATAAATTTAGATATTATGCTACAAAATGATAAAATAATTATTTACTTACGACGAAAAATACTATTATTATGAATGCGAAAGTTTGGACGTTTGTTACTCAATCACGCCAGAACGGCTGTGGCTGAAATATCGCACAGAGATAGATTATAGTCTGGAATAGCACATTGGCTACTTTTTATCCCGTAATATTGGACAGTTTTCGATGGAATATCAAAATCGATGGAAGCAAAAGCTAGTAATTTTATGTAAATAACTTTATGCATGTATGTAAATGTATGTAAATACTTTACTGCACAAACAAAAGATATAATTATAAACGAGTCTAACGACAAGCAAGTTTTAACAAACCGAACTGCTGTTTGGATAATGTCGTCAAAGTAATGTTAGTTATCATGTACTTATATATTTTTTATTTCGTAAATTTCACATGTACTAAATAATTTGAATATAGCCTATGACACTAGTGGTTAAGATGAATCTAACCATATATAAATTATTAAAATTCGTTTAGCTTTTTAGTAGTTACGAGAGTATATAGAGTCGGATATATAACCCTCCTTTTAGTCTTTGCCGCAGACGGGTAAATATAGAAAAGCATAACAGGGATATAAGCATAAAATCTCATTTTAAACTACTCGAAATAATCGTAACTGCCCCTTTTCTTTGCAAAGGTGTTTAGTTTATATAATTACAAAGAACGAGTAAGCCGACGAGGTACGGACACGAAGCACGAGATAGACAGCGGCGTGGGAATGACTATCTGGATTGGCTTGTTTCATGAGTCACGCGGTTTGGTTGGTTAATCCTTTCTTATCGGACTGCGAAAGGCAAAAAAGGTCTTTTTCATTTATTTGTTTAATGCATGTCACTAAGTAGGGCTACAGATACTGACAAAAATATTCTGAGTTATTTAAAAACCACTCTCTGTCGAATGGTCGATTGAGTGAGCGAAGTCATGCAATCGCGCCTTAAGGGGTAAAGCTGAGAATACACGCTCTTAATTGTTTATTATTTATTTATTTATTCAAACAAAAATTTCACAGCATTACAGTAAAACCAATGCACTGAGAAACTTAATATTATATACTGAATAAAACTTAATATTATAACACACACGAACTAATTACAGTATTCATTAAAAAGTTTTTAATCTTAACATAGAATGCTTCAAAGTTGATAACGTGTGAGGTTAAGTGACTGTGTATGTACATTTGTATGTGTGTAAAAAAATTGTTGTACAAACAAAGGAGATAACAATTATAAAATAGACAAAAAAATAACAGGGATATACAAAGGCGAACTTATCTCTTTAAGGGATCTCTTCCAGTTAACCTCTGAGCGATTAAGAAATAATTAATTACAACGAATAGCCAAATAAGTACAACACTAAAAGAAATTTATATAAATATTAATAGAGAAATATATAGATAATATTGATAGATAGATGTGTTTTAGTGGTGGTAGGGTCTTGTGCAGGGTTCGTCCGGAGTGTTCGCCTCGTTGTGTTCCGGTGTGGAGATAATAAGACAACCGGGGAAACGATTAGGAAAGGGCATTCGACTTATTTCTCAGGGTTGGCAACACCCTTCCAGACTTGAGAGGTCTCGGATCCCAGCACTTACTATATCGGGGTGGCCTGTGCGTAAGTTTACCTTTTCACTATCATAAAAAAACACTGCTACTTGGCGGTGCATTAAATAACTTGACCAATTAACATTTAACTACTTACCGATTCGTGACTAAAATTAATGCATTTTACACTTGCCTTGTTTCGTGTTGGTCACTAACTCGGCTTTAAGTAAACATTTGAAAAATAATTATTTGTAATTGCTGTGTCCATGAGCCTTAGAGCCCACTTACTATTAAAATATAGCATGTGTGCTCGTTTGCCTTCTCCATGGCATACGAAACATCCAGTAAAAACTATGGTCTGCCAATACAGTGCCATAATAAGTGGGATCTGTGACATTCTCAAGGCTACAATCTTAAGACTGCAATCCTAAAACCGCAAATGCGTTGCCAACCCACACTGGAACACAACAATGCGAACACTGCTGCTTGATGGTAGGTTAAAGGATAAGATAGTAATAGCGATCAGGACGAAGCCTGCTCAAGATCTAATATGATATAATATATGTGGCGTTATCTATGAAAAGGGACATTATTGTCGATGGCGCTTCCACCATTATTAACGATGCTCCGATATAAATACAACGTCGTGTGACGCAGTGCGGAGTAAGCGCCATCGAGAATAAGGTCCCTTTTCATAGTTAACGCCATATATTAATACTTACATAAAACTCATTAGGGAGTCCTAGGGCCGTATTAATAAACTCATCTTGTCTGAGATGTCCGTCAATGTCAAGCCATAGAATACTGTCATATTGACGTATACCAACGAGACGAGCATCCCAATCGAGATCAGAGGCTCTACTTTGAAATCCGTAATTCGAACTTCGTCTATTGCTATCCCTTTTGCTCCCGACGCGTCACTAATTCGCAAGAAAGTGATGAGGCGATCCGAAGTTCGAATTACTGATTTCAAAGTAGAGCCCCAGTTTATTAATACGGGCCCTAGACATTGCGTACTTTGAAGTAACAGTCTTTAAATAATGTTGTTTAATTAATTTAGTCCAATCTGCGTGTAATGACGATGCGTTATGTTACAGCGAATTGTGTTAAGTCATTTCGTGGCCACGGATAGATCTGATTAGACAGCTGACCTGGTTAGCCGGAAAGCAAGCAGATTTGTTTTAACTAGATATAGTTATGAATGCGAATGTTTGTAGCATGATATTCAGTTTGTATTTGGTGAAAACAAAATATTTCATTTTCAACAATGTTAGTTTATTTTACATATTGTATAACAGGTAAAATATTTTTAACAAAAAAATATTCTTCAAATCGCGTAATACAATTAGTGAAATTTCAAATAATACATAATTTTAACATAAACACCTAAGATGTAGTTCAAAGAAGGGTGTGTTCGGGCATATTAACTTTTTTTAAATAGTTTTACCTTGATACCTTTCTGAAAATTAAATAACCAACTCATTTTTTTCCAATTTCTATGTACGCATTGGCGATTGGGTAAATCATTAAGTAGACCTTGACGCGTGAGAGAGGCGGCATATGCTTTGCAGTTATTGTACGCTGATTAGATAATTAGGTCACCTTCAGTTTAATAATCCGCGTCATCATCATCGTCATTTCAGCCTACATCCACCCACTGCAGGGTAAGGACTCATTATATTCATTTTTAATCCCCGTAATATTTTCAAATTGTTGCATGGCACGTTACCTTTTCTCTTTCAAGGCTCCTGTTGTCTTTGAACCACGTGATCTGGGCTGGGGGCCGGCTGCCTTCGGCGATGCATCGCAGCGCGGACGCTGCTCCGGCGATCAGCTGCTGAGGCCGGTTCACCAGAGAAACCGACAGTGGAGCAACTAGGATACAAAGATTATAATGATGACAAGTAAACTACTATTGTTGCAGAAATCTGCATATTTTTATAAATATATAGTTTTAACTTAGTTCCACCTAGGTCGTCTTACCGTATAAAGCTTACAAGCATGTGGGTAAACTTATGATGTCGAGCAAAATATAGATGGCAAAATTACGATTGTAAGCAACTACGTTACGATGATAACAACAGCACGGGGCCTAGACTAGATATAGGTACATCGGTAAACTTAACGATTTCAAAAAAAAAACAATATGTATTGATTGACATAAGGAGTCGACGCGATAGATCATCAACGTACATCAGTTTCTAAAATCGCTAACATTAGCGTTTATACATGTTGTTTAGGCCTTCATATCAAACGTACGTACCGGCAGAGCGACATCGGGGCGGGACAGAAATCCCTAGTCTTTAATAAAAACCACTTAGCTATAATTTTGCATGGCGGGTGCTAGGACTGGAAGGTAGCAGTGACGAGCGGGGGCTAAACGAATTGTGGTGACGGACGTGACTGGATGCAGCAGTCGAAAGGCACTGAGGTGCTTCTACCGGAGAGCTATTTGATGGAATTATTCAGAACATGATTTCGGGTTGGCCCTCGGCACCTTCGGAATGCCTGAGCAGTGTCCTTGTACGAGTTAACGGCCATTTTTCTCGTGATATACGGACATTGCTCGAGCTCTTATTAATATCATTAATGTAAATTATGTTAAACTATGTTATATTACAGCTTGTTTTTGATTGAGACTGAAACTTGAGAATCTTACACACGGGTCATTAAGGGCCGTATTTATTATCATCTTGGCTGAGATGCCCGTCACAAGATCAAGGTAAACGTTAAGCCATAGAAAACTGTCATTTTTGACGCATCTTAAGACGAGTGATACAGTCGAGATGAGTTTATTAATACTGCCCTAAGAATCCCCTAGCTTTTTTTACCGGATTTTAACCCCAACGCAAAAAGAGGGGAGTTAAAAAAATTACAGGTGTATCTATCGACGATGCGCTGGCCTAGTTGGTTGTGACCCTGCCTACCAAGCTAGCGGTCCTGGGTTCTAATCCCGGTATTTGTGTGATGAGCGCGAATATTCCTGAGTCTTGAATGTTTTCTATGTATTTCAGCATATATTTATCTATATAAGTATTTATATCGTTTTCTAGTATCCATAGTACAAGCCTAGAGCTTAGTTTGGGACTAGGTCAATTGGTGTGACATTGTCCCCTGATATTTATTTATTTATTTATTTATGTACTAATAGTTTGAAATAAAATTCGGTCAATTTTGAACATATAGGTACTTATAATGTCATACCAATTGACCTGAGGGCTTATTGTCTAACGCACTCGGAATCACGATCGTTTTCATTTTGAAAATCGAAGGCTTGTCTGCATACAAAATGAAAACAATTGCTCCGCTTTGAAGCCCGTTGCGATTGCGAGTGCGTTAGACAATAAGCCCTCAGGTCAATTGGTATGACATTGTCCCGTGACATTTATTATTTTTATATTTATTTATCTGTTTATCTATGTATCCGTGTGTCTGTACATTTTTGTGCCTGATGGCATCGTAGCTGCCAAATGGATGGACCAATTTAGCCATGTTTTTTTAAATGAAACTAGTTGGTTTGGGATGGTTCTTAGTTTGATAGGTATTATCTCTGACAGTAGGAGTTGCCATTATATAAGGGGTTTTATTTAAATATAATTGTGATTTACTTTGCTATTTATATTTTTACAATGATTCCGGAATAACTATACAGCATAATGGAATCATTGTAAAAATACATATAGCAGGTAGATACGAGTACGATTATTATAATGAAGCCATTGACTTTGTAAATTCATTTAATGACTTTGTAAGTGACAGAGTTGGTGATTACGTTGCAGATTTGGATCGTCGATGAAACGTGAATATCCATCACATACGTTGATAAAGACGGGCCCAACCCGGCTAAGCTACAAAACAACATCCAAAAGTAAAATATCAAGCCATTAGCTTATGTTTTTAATTTGGCCATTTTATATTAATTACCATAAGCTTAAGGGTGAGTATCCACCAGAGCTGTGCGAGGTAATGAGAAATTTAGGCTACTATTCCAGAGTTCCACTTTACGGGTCGACTTTAAATGTTAGAAATATTTGGTAGCGGAGTAGCCTGTGGCGCAGAATTGCGTAATAGGTTGCCGCAGCACTAAATCCAAATTATGCCCTCCGAGCGTTCATAAAATACATGTTTACATTTAGTCTAGTTTCGAATCACTCCGCCTTCAGTTTCACCTTTTAGTGTTTCACATTAAATTAACAATTTTACGGTTACTGTTATACGAGTATATATGAAGTATATGCTTTGAATTTTAGTATTTATCGTTAAGTCTGACGTTTTACAAGCGACGCGTAAATTACGTACTTTAAATAAATTATATTATCAAAAGAAAAAAATGTGAGTTTTGAATTGTACATTAGCACAATATCAATGCTTATTTTGCTTATGACTACTATTGATCAAAAAATAAACTGCCCTAGATGAAAAGTTTTTTTTTACTTATATGTACTTGTTAAGGCACGACGAGTAAGTTAAGATGATAATTGATAGAAAAATAGAAGGAGAAGACGGAGACCAAGAAGAACTTACCTATACTAATTGAGTTAAAGAGAAGGCTCGGTATAATAAATAATGGAAATTATTCCACCCAACAACAGCATAACTCTTAAGTAAATGTTGATGATGGTATAGTTGACTAAACCTTTTTTCGGAAAAATATTTCAAACGATATTTTGCTCACATTAGTACTTTGTCACTTTAATGTCATATTTGCACGGGCTGCACTAATCTTGCAAAGGCGTTAAACCAACAAGACTAAGACCTGTAAGTTTGTACGTGTAAAAAATATATTTAACAGTGACTCAGCAACTTACGGTTCATCTCCAGCCTGACAGTTTTCTCCTGAGGCGGCACTAGATGTGTGTTAGCAGACCGACAGCGGAACGTCGTGTTCAGGTCTTCCCTCTTCAGATGTTGTAGCTCCAGTCGATTGACCACCACGTGGGTGTCAGTTTTTACACCAATATACTGAGGCGCCGGCATACCGTCGATCAGCCAGGACACCACAGGCTCTGGACGACCTGGACACAAAAAATATTTTTATGGCGTAAGCCAAACGAGGACACTGGCCACTTGATAATAAGTGGTGTCTGAGACCCATAGACGGGGTCCGAGCATTTTTCTAAAAGTACGTTTACGTTTGAACAAACGTATCATTTTGCAAACTTTCATTTAAAACGATAGAAAAGAAAGAAAAAAAAAGCATTTATCCGTGACAAACAACAAAGAACAAATTAAAACGTACAATTAGAAAGTAGCCACGAAATTAGCAAAAATGTATTTATGCTTACACCATTACATATTACACAGGTTACATGGGCTTATTAAAAAAGTTTGGTTGGTTTAGAACTCGGACTACCTACAAAAAACCGGACAAGAACGAGTCGGACTCGCCCACCGAGGGTTCTGCACTACACGGTTAACTCAATTCAAAATTTGGACCGCCGTTCCTTGCATAAAGACCCTGTTTTTTGTGATTTAATTTAAAAATGTATAGATTTCCGATTTTTCCGTACATTTGTAGTAAAAGACGGTGCTACTTGCCAAATTTCATAGTTCTAGGTCAACGGGAAATACCCTATACATTTTGATTCCCTCGAGAGTGTCGAAATACACGTTTTTTGCGGCATAAACGGCCGTATCTTTTTTTTACGTTAATGGTAGAAGTTCGATTTTTTGATCCATTGAAATGATAGATTGATGATGAACCCACTTTGTAAAAATATGAGTGTGGTAGATATTCTCTTTATCCTAAAATCCCGCGGACATCACTAGAGTTTTATCCTTTCAACGAAATATCATGGGCTTATCCCTTGCGAGGGCATCGGAGGCTGAATTCCGCACAAGAGGACCGATGGGCACAAAATAAACGTCTTCTGTTTTGGAACAATATAAAAACCATAAGAGTTTCACTGGGTTTTAGTTATCCAGGAAGGTTTAGAAAAATAATTTAGATGGCTAGCTTGTAAGAAGGTATTTACCTAGGTATATTTTCCTTTGCAAAAATAATATTTGTTTCTCGTGATACCTGTAACAGTCTTTTGTCCAGCAGTAAAACTTATGGCCTGAATAAATTGGGTTATGTTTAAACAACCTTTGTACATAAAAGATCGGTATGATTGATATTTCGGAACCTATTTTTTGGTATCCGAAACGGACGCGGTGCGAAAACGATCTAAGTAAACGATAAAAGTAAGCATACACAAAAAAACTAAAATAAGACTAAACAAATGAAGGCTGGGCTAGAGTAGCTCGTAACAACGTTTAGATAAAATCGCGCAATGAAGGTTCCATAATAAGACAATGCGAACATTACTGCTTGGCGGTAGTTTAAAAAGACAAGATCCAGACGGACCATAAACCTTTTTTTTTCTCGCCGTGAGATCAGGTTTATTCCCAATATTTGGACGCACAGTGATGAACATGAGATGAATTAGAATTCTGTTTTGGTCTAGATAATTATGAAACTATCTATCATAATCATATGTGATACACAATTGTGTGTCAGACAGGCAAATGGAAGACATTGCAAACAACGGAGCTCCGTTTCTTCCTTGTATACTTCAGACAAGAAACTCCCAAAAAGGAATAAAACTGATATAACTCCTGCAAAATTGTATAATGTTCAAATAGTGCAGCACTAGGGACTTGGAATCGTCCCAAAGAGACCGCCGAATGTGTCGACGGCATGATATCGTTTAGTATTTGGACAGCGTGGTGCAGGCACTTACAGGACCAATGCGAAACTACGAACTTATTAATAAGCTTATGAAAAATACAACTATTATAGCTACGTATTGGAAAGACAAATTTTACTTATAATTCTATGAGTTGAAAGAAATTATTAGTTCGAAATTACCAAAGCCATAAGTGGCCTTCATTGTATTAGAAATGGCGACCCCATGGGAAGAAGAAAGTTATTTAGAATAAAATATTGCTATTAAACGACGTCTTGGACAAAAGTTGTAAATTAGTTAATAGCGAAGTAGACTACAGGTGCTTGAATTGCTTAATTTTAAAGGCTCTGCAATTACAACAGTTTGTCCTTTAATCAACTTTCTTTGAAGAAACTTAAGGTAAAGTGGTGCGAACGTGGCCAGCTAACTCCAACTACCTACTAGTACCTAACTGAATTTGAAGTGTCAATTATTACCTATATTTAACGCAGTCTTTTTCTTCCTTAATCAAATTCTACATACATACATAATAAGATTAATAAAATAAGTAAAGGTGTAGAGTATGTAAATTGAAATAATATAAACTACCTTTCGTTTGTTCCTCTGTGTGAAATGAAATGCTTTACATTAAGTGAGCAATTCATGCATTATAATATTTGATAGTCATAAACTAAGAAGTTCATTTTACAAACTGACTAAGCAATATTTTGAGCTCGCGTATAATACTTTTACTTGAAGGAATAATATTATTGAGTTATTGGTAAATACTAAACTTAATAACAATATAATTCCAATATTGAACCCTAATGTAGAACTAAACGGTTTATCTCCTCCATAAAATTCTATGACCGCGCCAAGCAAGCGCGTGGAGTCTAGACCTGGCGAAACTGTCGAGTCGACATTATTACCACACCCTCGGTGAAAAACTCCCGTTGATTCAATATTATATTGAAACTATTTCTATTCCATAACTGTGTAAGGTTCTAAAATATAAGATACGATTTTGAAAGCTATAATAAGTTAAATTAAGTTAATTGTACAAGTCATAATAAGTTTTAAATTCTTCGTTTCTCGTTTTCTACTAATCAATTAGTGTTACTTAGTTCAGGTTTTTATGCATTGCTGAATAATTTAAGTGTCCATTTGGGCTGGATTTTTTATTTTACACCTACCTACCTACAAGAGTTATAGAGTTCATCGCGGATATAAACGTAGTTTTTTATTTCTGTTGAATTGTAGTACACATAACTTTGAGCAAGTAATGTTTATAACCCGGAAAATACATGCCAATGCTCATTCGACATAAATTTGTTCGCTTAAGCCTGTCTAGTTTCCTCGTTTGTAAAATTTAGTTTTAAAGAAAGAAAAATACATTTTTTCACTACACACACAAGACACACAGAAAAAAGTAAAAACAAAAAATAGCAATAGACAAAGTAGTTTTAGTACTTTTAATAAGTCAGTGAGACTGTATCTGCCATGTGTTTTCTCGTAGATATCATCCAAATAAATTTAAATAACATGAAAAATACTGGGGGATTGTTCTCTCTATTCCTGTAATGTAAAATACTTAAATACATTAACTTTGAACAATGTAAAGCTTAAAATATTGTTTCAAAAAGGCGACCTGAAATTTTTGGACTAACTAGGAAAACAGCACACCCTTTGGAAGCCAGGATAAGGCAAGTGCCTCTTGTTTCCTGAAAATTTTGAACTAGCAAAATAGCACACCATTTGCAAGCCCGGAAAAGGCAAGTAAGTACCTCTTGTTAATCAAGGATTAGAGTTAAGCCACCTGATCTAGAACATTAATTAAATATGAATCCGATATGAGAATCGAACTCAAAATCCCCAGTGTCCGCCCGGCTGCATCATCACAATTGGTGGGCACACAGGCAAAGATAATCCGGCCGGAGGACTGGCGGGGCGCCAGGCGGCCATGCTGCGGACTTTTCAATGAACCCATTCGAATGGAATATCTCTTCCAATGTTGCCATAAAGGAAATCAAGCAGTAGAAAAATTGAACTGAATTGTTCATTATTCCGTTTATTCTGGATATTTTAACGACGCATTTTATGGGTTGTTGTTGAAGATACGAAATGTTTTTTAGAATTGAACAAAATTGAACCAGGTATATTTAATAATGGGTCGGTATGGCCATTTGAGTGGCAGCTATAATGCAACACGTGCCAAGCTAGCTTGTTTAAAAATAGTGCAAGCAAGGTACGTGTCTAATACAATTTGATCAAAATGATTTCTAGTTATTTTCAGCAAGTTGTTCACTTTATTGTTAAATCTAAATTAAATATATTTTATTATTATAAATATTAGCGTAACTTCCAATAACATTTATATTTGCCAAACTGTCATAAAATCTATTTTAACCCATTATCGGTAAATTTTACCATAAATATTGGCTACATATTTTACTTCGAAACCACTATTCAACTAAACTATTTATTGATTCCCCGAGATTTTTTTGAACATAGTTATCAAGCTAGTACAATTTCATCAAATTTTAGTTTGCAGATAAAAAATATACTGCGACATAGATTTTTTGCGCCGAATTGAATATTGAAAATTTCGAGCGATGGCCTGAATCTAACACCTAGGCATAAAATCCAGTTTACAGCTTTTCAAACCTTAAAAAATAGGTATAAATAAACTGAAACAGAACAGTTGGATTTGGAGCGCAAAAAGATTCTGTTTCTTTTCGGTCTGTTGAGTGTACGTTATATAAAAATTATCCGCAAAATTCTCGTATATATTCCGATGCTTTTTTTTATGTTAGTCCTTTGGCTAAAACTGCGTATTGCTGTTCAAATTAAATGAGACCGTACGAATGCTAGCCCTCACGGTAACCTACTAGACCGAGTAAAAGAAGACAAGTTTGAAAATTTTGTAGCTTTATATCTGAAGTGGCCGTAGTGATCTACATGAGAGGTTCTATAGGTCCACGATGTTAGTGTTGTCATCGCACAAAACCCTCGTCTCCTCATCAGAAATGCGACATAACTGTGTTATGTTTTTTTTACTGAACACACCATTAGCAAATGTCTATCAGCAATAACGGTCTGGAAACATCATGAAGGCAATACTAGGAACAAGAAAGAGATAAATATGAACTTAGATTAGCAGTTCATTGGCGTTTTTTTGTTTTTACTTCATTGCTATGCAGCTCAATTTAATGACGGCTTTAAATTTTGATCATTAAATTGGCCAGAGGGCTTATTGTCTAACGCACTCGCAATTGCAACCGGCTTCAAAGTGGAGCAATTGTTTTAATTTTGTATGCAGACAAGCCTTCGATTTTCAAAATGAAAACGACCGTGATTGCGAGTGCGTTAGACAATAAGATCTCAGGTTAGGGTGATCTAAGAAAATAAAGGTTGTAAAAGTAGAAAAGTAACTACATAGAGTTTTGATAACACAAATCTGTCTTTTACAGCTTCTTTTAATCACGCAACTACTAAACATTTTTAGCAAAATTAAAAAAAATATGCTATTAAACGTTTATTTAAAATAGGTGTGCCTTTGTTACATAGAAACTACTACAAATCAGTTTGTAGAACTGAATTTCATCGACAGGAGTTATCAACCACAACAAAAAAAAAAATTGTTAGCCTAACCTTACCTAACATCCGTTTTAAAGGGTACACACGGAAAGAACATGATTGTCTAGTCGCCTTGCTAACTTTTTGACAAATATATCGCGATTTCAAAGTTAGGAACGATGTAAATTTCGTAAAAAGGTTTTTTTAAAGGTGAAAAAGTAAGTTATATTGGATTTACATGTATAAGTAATAGCTTATTGCAAACTCTACAATTTGAGATTATAATCTCGGAATTACCTGAAAAAAACAAGACTTCAATAGATCAATAGCTTTCTGATCGTCGGTAATTCAATCGGTTCCCCAAATAAATCACAGAATCACCAGGCAATAAAATGAAAAGTAAAAAACACAAAAATAAAAGAAAGACCAAATCTAAACTAAACTAAGAAAATAAACTACACAATAGGTTACAGACAGTCCTAAAGGGCCGTCGACGTACTACTTTTCTATTTATACTACGTCGACGGTCACACCGTCGTCAACTCTCCCACCTCTACAACAATGATGTACCTAGGTACTATCTTTTTTAAAACGTTTCCATTAGCTCGCTATTTTCGATCTGTGTGGTACAAATTTTGCAATCGATTTAAAACTGAGTTCCGAATGAACTGGAGACTTGTTACCTAACCTAACCTTGTAACGTAGTTTAGAACTGGATAACAATAATATAAGGACAAAAAAAATGTTACAGACGAAACGTGGTAGTTTTTTCCGCACAAAACTGTCATTTTCTCCAAACTCTACTCTACTAGTTTTACAGCAAACATATTTTTTTACTCACCGCCTCTTACTTCGCACACCAGCACTAGAGCGGAACCCTCCTCTAAAGGGCCCACAACGCCCGAAACGTCGGCCCCTGACTTGTCATACAGCAACATTTGATGTGACGGCACTGGAACAAAGTTTTATTTTTTATTTTGTTATACTAAATACCGTTATGCAAAAATCACAACCAATAAACAACACATATTGGTCTCATTATAATAAATATACAATTTGTTACACACTATTTCGCACTGTAATGTGACATCGCTTTTTCCAAGATTTATAAATAAAGTGATTGCTACGGAAAACAAGAAGTACGACAATTTTCTAGGCAATACGTCCATTTACTTCCTTGGTTTTCGTTGTAATAGAGAATTGTACTCTGTTCTTACCTATCTGTATGAAAGATTGTTTTTAATATCGGATTTAAATAGTACCTATTTCGTAACAGCCTAATATCCACTAAATACAAATCTTATACGTAATTATAAAACAAAGCAAAAACCCAACAAGCGAAGGTTAAATGAAATTCGAAATAACTGGGTATAAAATAACAAATGACAATCGAAACTTTGTTTTTACGTATCGCTTAATGGTATTCAAAAATAAGTGGCCAGTATTTTTTCCGAGCATGAAGGTTCGACATGATGGCGCGTGACAAAATTTTTGATTACTATTTTATCTGAGATGAGAAAAGTTACGAACTTCACAAATGAATAGGTACTAAAGTTGTAAAGAGGATAAAATCCAAAACTAATGCGCAATCAACTTTTAATTTAAATTTTACAAAATCGAGAAGCATATTATTCATTCATAAGTATACATATAACATTTTGATTACAATTTATAATAGTACCTCGTTAAAAGTAATTGCGCCTCGCAAGTCTAACATTCTACAATCCACCGATATTGTACGCTGTATTACTTGATTAATCCAAAGCAATTAATTTAATACACGTTTTCTCTTCATAATGATTATAATTGGAAATTTATGGTTTTATGAAAACGCGTGATTATGTTCGTAAGTGAGCGTTCTTTGAGGCTCGGTCCCTTTGCTAACAAAAGCTTCCTTGGAAATTACCTCTCGTCTGGAGCGACCTAATGGGTTTGAATGGAGTTGCATATATGCGATATAGGCTTACTTTAAATGCTTTGTTCTGCGCAAAAGAAATTTACTTTCCGCATCTTCTTTGCTTACTTTCATTGCCTAGAACAGGAAAAATTCTATCAAAGCCCGACCATAGTTTGCCCATTTTACAAGCGTCGTTTACGTGTTTATGTTTTTCGCTTGAATTATTATTGCTTCGTAACACTTTTATAATAGCAATTATTTGAATATAAAAGTCGCGTCCGAGCAACGAAAATTATCAATATAAATTTTATCGGCGAGCCAATGGAAAATAAAAACAATGGTTTATTTACATTGGTCGCCGTAAATTTTACACTCGGAAAGTAGTGACGGTTTGGTACTTTTAACGCTTTATTTTATTCGTATTAAGTTTAACGATAATAAACTGACGATTGCTTCGAGGCAAATCTTTTGAAATCATATGTTGAAATACTATTGACTTACTAGTAAAGACATTTTTTTGTACAGTCTGCTACGGATTACTTTATGTTATTTCAAAATATAAAAGAGTAAATCTCGATGAAATTTTCTCAGTTTTGTTTTAAAATCCAATAAAAATACATCTCTACTATTCTAACAAGATGGAGGTATTTTCCTAAATGGCCAGCCGTAGGTCATGTCAAAATTAATATATTTCTGATTTACGGATTTTAATTACATCAAAGAAGGTATGAAATAATCTACAAAACACATTAGTGAGTATTATAAGCATACTCGTACTCGTATAGATATTTGCAAAAATTAAATAACAGTACATTATTTAAAAAAAGATTTAACACCAAAGAAGGCTGTCGAGGAGCTCAAAGCAGATACTAAAGGCGATTTACAATGTTTGATTTATCGGGCGCCACTGATAAGGCTCAAACATTTTTGATCTTTTGAAAACTAATTTTCTTTTCCATTTAACCTGCCTCCTGCAGATTTTATCTGTGTTCGTGGCGAGCAACGTTTTTATCAGCGGCCGGAGCTGACGACACAGAGCACAGAAGTATACAGCAGGGCCCGTATTATAGTCACCTTTTATCGCAGTGGAAAAAACATCTGTCACTCTCGCACTTACATATTGGTCAGAAAATCACAGATGTTTTATCCACGTTTACAACCATAATAGGTACTTCCGCAGAAGATGTTTTTGTCGTAATAGTACGTGCTAGAATTTAATACAATGAATAAATAATCCAAGTACTTTTTATAACTTCACATCGATTGTTTTGATTCTTATCGTAACAATAAGGAGAAACTAAAAACTCCAAAAACTCCAAAGTTTAATTTTAATCCGATTTTTCAAGTCCGTTTGATGGGTAATAAACTAAAGAACTTGACCAAGGCTTGACTTTCATAAAGCCAGATCTTCAGTGATCTTTAGGACGAAAGAGAAAAAGCGTTTGAGTCAGTGTCACATCAGTGTGCTGCCTGACATAGACAAAAACACGTGCAAAGAACGTCAGCATTAACAATAAGTATCAGTACGAGATTAATTTGGCTAGTTTTTGTAGGCGCAGATGGCTTTACCTCTGTCTGTGTCGTTTGCCATAATTATTTTTAGTCATAATGTGTTTTAAATAATATTTATCGCAAGTCATAACGTATTTTTTTAAGAAACTATTAATTTTAGAAATTTTTAAAATCCTACCGAAGATAATTTAAAGACCTTACATATCTAAGAAATTCTGAAAAGTTTACGGTTCCAGCAATATAAAAATTATAACTATCAACCATGATAATATGACCAAAAAAATGGGAAACAACGGGCTCCCCTTTTCCTGTCTCTATCCTTCCATTCCCTTTCACACTCCATTCCAATATGCCTCTCAGTTGTCAACGGGCCAGTTATACTTCTAGTATTTCAAGCATGTCTAGGCTTGTGTATGTTTAAAAAAAGAAAATACCAGCCTTCATTAGTTTAAAAAAAAAGAAAAACCCGGCCTACTGCATCCTTTTCCCGCCAGGACCTCGGCTCGACAGTTCATAATTAAACTGTCCGCGGCGTCATTAGCCGCGATGCCGCATTTCACTCGTAATGACTAAATTGATTCCTCGTCGTCGCCTCATAAAATTTTCATCAAGATAAAAAGTTCCGCGCTTTATTTGACGTCTCCTTTATTTATTTCAGTTGGGAACTTGACAGAATTTTACTTGGGTATCATGTTTTTAGATAGTTCCAATTAATGATTGTGATTGAATTTAGAATAACTTTATTCCAGGAAATATGACAGATGTAGTTCATATCGACATCATTAGTGATATTGTGTATTACACTACTAAATTAGACACTTTAAGTGTCACCAGTTGCATGAGGTAAGAAGTGAGTCGACCTGTATGTTGTATAAAGCTGCCTAATTGAGAATGCACGCGCTAAAATGTGTTTTGCATATCTTGACGGGACTTCTACAACTCGCCGGTCAATATTAGCTGCATCGAGTTGAAAAGTGATACGCTTAATAGAATCTACTACTACGACTGCCCCCATACTTTCGTTTTAATTTTTGATTGCCTCGTCAGATAATATAAAACTTAGCCAATTTGAAAATAAACACAAAATTAATATCTGTAATTAGTTTTGGTAAAAAAACCAGCAATAAGTCAAAGTTACGAAACTTGAAATCGGTGAAATTTATTTCTGTTACTTTTTATTAAATAAGAATAATTTTGTGTATCAGCGATTGCTATTCCAGTGAAACTACACAGTTCTACTCACTTAGACATACGATTTCAAAATAAACACAAAATCACGTTTGTAAGGGGCCGCGAGTGTACAGATAAAGCTGCAGATAGATCTAACCGAACAGCGAGCCCAAAAAAATCTGTTGCATTAGATTTACAAAAATGACTAACCCGCGAAAAGGTCAGAAAAATGTCCTGTGACAGTATGTTTTAACTATCTGCTTGGATAAAAATTCAAGAAGATGTAACTGCATAGTTAGCCGAAAAGATTTAAACGGTGAAAATTTCAGCCGTATCTAAGGTGACAAAAGTTCAAAAAGATCTGACGAACCACCTCTTTATGTTAAAATACTTTTTGGTAGGTTTAAAAAAAAAAGGAAAAATGACAAATCGTCGCTTTACTTTCTCAACCTCGTATCTGATCGAATAGTTAGATAGAAAAAGCAGTCATATGCTTAAAGAATAAAGACTACTTTCCTATCTAACTATTCGATCAGATACGAGGTTGAGAAAGTAAAGGGACGAAATGCCATTAATGACATTGAACTCACAATGTAAACAGTAGGCATATTCCTCACATATTCAGGGGCCTGTTTCATAAAAGCTTCTAACTTGTAATACAAGTGGAAGTCTCTTTTTAATACATACTGTTGGAAAGAGAGTTCCGCTTATAATATAAGCTATTATTTTTTATGCAATACGCCCCTGATGATATTCAGAGATGTAAGTGTCAAAATAATCAACATTCGTGTTTTTTAAATATTATGCGGAAATGTTTGAATAGAAAATATGGTACGATGATATGGCTAGAAAGGGAGTGACTACCGAGATCACGACTAATAGAGAAGTATGGAAGAAAAATACATGTTGCGCCGACCCCAAATACTTAAGTTGGGATAAGGGCAGGATAATATGATATGCGGAAATGTTAACCAGGTGGTCGCCGCGACCAGAGTTGTGCAAATAGGCCGCGCGGTCGACGATGTGTTGCTGGAGTCTCCTGTTGGACTCTCGCTCACCGCCCGCGCCCCTCAACTTGATCACATGAACGGCTTTAATACAAGCACGATGGTCGTGTATGATGCGTGTTCTACAAATATACCTAATCTTAACGCAGTAATTCCAAACACGACGTAACTTAAATTAGTTTATTACCGGGTATGGTGATGGATTGTGTTTATTATGTGTAAATTATAAAGGTAATATAAATCGAAATATATCTTTACATAGAATAAAACTAAGTCGCTTCCCGCCGTCTTTCCCTGTACGTACGCTTAGATCTTTCAAACTACGCAATGGATTTTAATAGATAGTGATTCAAGAGGAAGGTTTGTAAGTAGATATAGTAAATTATTTATTATTTACGGGTGTAAATAACGAAGCGAGTGCAGCTGGCCTATTGCCTAACGCACTCGAAATCGAAATCGACTTCAAAGTGGAACAATGGTTTTCATTTTGTAAGCAGGCAGACTCATCTTCGGACTGTCAAAATGAAAACGATTAAATTAAGCAGACGATAAACAACACACAGAAAATTACAGACTTGTCCCAAAAAAAAATTGGCAGACATCTCAGCCATGGCTGTTCCTTTGGGCTGTTCGAAATTCAAGGTATCGATGTCTGTTTCCATCATCATAGCTCGAGGATACAATAATTATTAGGTATATTATTATCCAAATCGCATAAGTAATTTAATTACTTAGTTACAAGTGACGCTAAGGCCGGATTTACACTACTTGTAAGTTATTACTGTAAGTTCTGAGACCCAACTATGGGTAAGAGGGAGTGGCAAAATCTACATCTCTGTCTTACGTATAACTTTATAATATATAAATGTCACAACTTACGCTTAGCCACTCCACGGTAACTCCGCATTTATTAATAAAGCCATAAGAGCCCAATCTCTTATTGATAGCGTGTACGGATGTAGCTTTCAACAGCTGCCTATAACTAAAATGTTTCACATGTGGGTAATCATCCCAACCACATTATTTTGTGCGGCGGGCGTGATAATTGGGTTTAGTACATGTATTGGAAAACTATTTATTTTCTAAAGTTCTAATTATTATTAATTTATCATATTTATCGTAAAAAACTATTCTCAATCCAAATCAATTTTGGTGTCGTGTCCTGCACTTGTCGCACATAGGGGGAAGCGGGGCAGATTGGTACCATTTGTACCATTTTTACTTATCTCATAGTTAAATTAATTGGGATTGATATAGAATTTAAATTAATCTTAAAAATTTAATCGTAATAAAAATGAAGAAAAAATTGTGAAAATTGGAATTTGCTTAATTGTGCCCCACCCATGGGGCACCTTGATACACATGTTTAATTATGTAAAAAAGTTTTAAAAATGCCAACATTCAACAAAATGTTGTTTCGTTTCTTTTAAGGAGGGTATAGGCAACCTATTGTGTTTCATAAAGATTTGAAATATCTTTTTTTTCACTATATTATACTTATAGACATTATGACTGATTTCAATTGTTTTTTTTGTCTTTATTTAAATGAACTTTAGAAAGTAGACTAAACAAACCCTAAAACACTTTTAGACACTTAAACAACACAGTCAAAAATTACTTACTTTCAACATTGATAGCATCAATTTGCCCCGTACCTTTGTGCATCGAAGTGCCCCAACGGTCATATTCGAAAAATATTTGATTATTAATAAAAACCAACCTAGCGATGCGTTTGTAGCTGTAAAGCCCGCTTATGTATAGTCACGTTTTAGTTTTAATGATATTTCGATATTACTACCATTTGTTTTTACGAAATAGTGCTGGTGTATTATTGTGCCCCATGCATCAAACTACCCCGCTTCCCCCCTGATAGACCGTGGTCCAAAGTTATTAAGAAGCCTCAACTAAATTTATGTTTTAGTTATCTCTATTCCATATTAGATAAGGTATTTTAAAATATTACAATTATTGCATTTGCAAATAAAGGAAAACTGGGAGCGAAATAGTCAATTTTGGTGGTGAATATTGAAATTGATTTTATGATCGAACGAAACGTGATTATACAAACAAAATAATAATATGGTGTCAGTTATTGATTCAGTTCCACTTCAGCGATAGATGGTGAAAGCTTTGTACCATCTTGCTGCATCTTCCCGCTAAGCACATAAGTATCTAATTTTGGTGGTATGGAATAGATTTTTTTAATTGTTATAACTTCTTCTTCTTCGCAAAAAGTTTAATTGTGTGATAGTTATTTCAAGTATATATAGTGTCTTTTTAACTGTATTTAGTTAAATTTGTGTTAATCTAAAAGATTCGCTTGAATAAAAAAATAAACTCAATTTTTTAATTTTGGTGGTACAATTTTGGTAGCATTTTCGAAGACACCAAAATTGACAAAATTGCTGGATTCCACCAAAATAATTGAAACAACAAATAATAATTATTAATTATATAAAGAACATACGTTTTTGGTTTTAAAAAATAACAAAGAAGACTCCATAACGATTATATATTTTAATTAGCCCGATATGTTATTATTTATCGTCAGTTTTTCTTAGAAAAGTAAATTTTGGTGGATAATAGCAATTTCGGTGATACATACATAACAATCGTTATATCTTAAATACTACTTGGTATAATAAAGGGCCATTTTAACACTGTTTTAAGTATGACTAATGAGTAATGACGCCCTTTAAACGTACAATTGTTAGCCCTACTAGCAAAATGAAAAATACCACAAAAATTAGGATAATTTGACGCTTGTTGAAATTCACCCGTATCAGAAATTGTCCATCCCTACCCGCAATGCCTGCCTCACCAATCGCCACGCCCTCAAGCGCTCAAGCGTTTCAATTTTCGAAGACATGAAGATTATTAGCTTAATAAGTCCTATACTCTTCCAGGGTGGTACGGTTGGTGACCTCAGTTTTAATTTCATAAATACAATCAGTAAAGTCGCGATGGTGGTTAACCGTTCCAAACCTAAATCTACACAGAAGTCTTGTCTGTGCATACGAATCGACTTATGGAGGCAAGGAGAATGTCTGCTAACAAGTAGATCGTTTGAGGAAACAAATCTTTTGAACAAGCGGTCCAGGAGGTCCACGGAATAGAGAAAAACAGTGGAAGTGGCATGAGCTTCGCTCAGTATCAGACCTGTTGTCGCCAATACTCAAACTATCATAAAAACAACACGCCACCATGGAAAATGTTTTTGGTGCGGCTATCGTTTTTATATTCCAAAATAGCACAATAAGGCTTGCTTCTGAATTTATTTCCTATTTTAGAAATATTATTCGTACAGCTTTTATGCACAAGAGATCGCGGCAAAACTAAGCTAGGTTGCACGGAACTCCGCATAACCATGCCACACGTGACATGCCCACTTCACACTTCTACTGTTTTTCTGTTCTGTGAGGAGGTCCATTCAGAAAGATTTGAGGCGGAACAATCTTTAAGTCATTCGGAAATCCATACAACTGTCGAAATATGTGCCAAACGATGATTTACGCTTAAACCAAAAAATCATCTTCTGTTACTATGGAGTGGCCTCCCCCCCCCCCCTAGTTCGGTTGTACCTGTATTATATTTTAAGCTTTACTGTAATGAATAAATAATGTGATATTTCCAATTAAATAACAATATTCAATATTCAAGCCTCCTCTAAGAATATTTGGCCAACGTCAGCCAATACATATGCAAACATTTGCATAAGGCGAGCGTTTTCGTGAGAAACCTTTTTTAGGGTTCCGATGTCAAACTTATACTTATAGTTTCACCACGTCCTTCTTTCTGGGTGTCTGTATGTCACACACTTTTTCTCAGTAACTATCAAAGTTAGAAAACTAAAGTTTTGAAAACATACCTACCATAAAGATATTTAAACCGCGCACTTAAAGTGATGAAATAAGTAAAAAAATGGGGTAAATGAAAAGCAAAGCAAGGGTTTTTTTTTTACTTTTCATCATTGTGTGGCATTTACAAGAAAAATCCTATACCGAGGAAAAACCATGATAAAAGGCACTTCTGCCACTAAATTGCAAACAGCGTTCATGCACATCATTTCTTAACGAAAAAAACCGGCCAAGTGCGAGTTTAATTCGCGTGGAGAGGGTTCCGAACAATGACAAAAACAAATATTTTTAAACGCACACAGACAGACAGACGGTTTTTTACTGTACCGTGTTTGGTACTGTACGGCCAGTCTTATATTATTTATTACGGTGCTTTTTAAATTAATACAAAATATCACATTTGAAATCCTCACAGTCAGACGCGAGTTAACTACTACTAGCGCTATCTAGTGGTGTTTTAGTGAACTATTTTCATAAGTGAAACTTTATTTTCAATTGATAGTATTCTTATAGGTTTTCCTGTAATCCACAAGCAATGAACTATATTCCGTACTTTTACAAAATTTTAGACTCAGTAGTTTCGGAGATCATCGGGGGAATGGTAAATTTTCGTCTTCTTTGATGAATAAAATCAAAATTATTTATTTTACAATAATTACAATAATATATTTGAGATTCTCATAATGATCCCTTTAATTTGATATAAGTATGACACAGTAAGGTTTGCAAAACCAAAAATAATTTCCTAATATAAAAAAAAAGTATTTTGCTTTGCACATCTGTGTTTGGGTAATAGGATTACACCATCCTAACAAATTTCACCTGATTTGGTCTATTAGATTTGGAGCAAATTGGCTGTGACAGGCGGATGGATAGACAGACAGACGCACGAGTGATCCTATAAGGGTTCCGTTTTTTTTCATTTTTTGTACGGAACCCTAAAAAGCAACAAACCGTGCAATTAATAGTTTATGCTCTTTAGAATTATGCCACTTCTGATTCTAATACACACAAAACGCTTTTAAAAGGGGTTAACCTATTATTTCATCAAAACAGCTTTCAACGGACGTATCATTAGGTACACATAATTTTCATTTCAACGAAAGGCATTTCTCGCCGCATGAGTTATTTTTTTGGTAGTTTAATAGTCTAACTGTAGTTAGTTTATAAGTTATAAACTACGTAAGTAATGTTTAAGATATCCTATCCTGCTGTTATCTGATTAGTCGACTAACCTACCGCCATCTTTGCGATTTGAGTCGAACATTAGTTCTGCTTCGGCCATTCAGTGGAGTGGACGCGCTGTTGCCGAGTATTGCGACTGTGTCGAGGTAAGTCTTTCACACGACGTATTTGATTCCCTCAAACGTCATTTCCGTGGATTAATATGTATGAATTTACAATGTCTTATTTCAGTCCATCTTTTAATATTTAATAGGATACTTTGATATAATTTACGCGAATCGGGCGTATATTTATTGCGTAATTTGTTTAGTATTTATCTTAAAAATACTCAATTTTCTTCATCTCGGTGGCATCATTTCGGTGGTATTTTAGTTCACCGAAATGACTTTTGAAGTTATAATTATGTACAAAATGCACTAAAATATATCATGACCCCTGTTAAAAATATTAACACTGTTAAAATAGTTAATAATTATACGCATAACATCATACTAGCAAAACACGATATTCGCAAAACATGATAATTTACAAATAGTCGGGTTAATGTTTATAATATAATAATGCTAATGTTTATACTTAATATTTTTGAGAATATCATGTTTTGCGTGTATTATATCCAACGACGGACGGGATTTTAAATTCGAAGAAGCAAAAATAATCGATAAAAAACGATGTAACTCGCATGGCAATAGTGGGAAAAGTATTTTAATTCTTGCTTCATAAGGTTGATTTTACAATAATTTTTAATTCAACCTAAGTCTTTTCGTTTTGTTGCCATGAAATGTCATTAATTGCTATGGTCGTAAGTATGGGATTGTTTTTTGAAGATTTGTAACTTTATTACTAGGTACCATGGTTGTTAATAGGTTGAACTTAAAATTGTTTTAAAACGTTCGTATCGGTTCGTTGATAAACAAATGCAACTGAAGGGTATTCAAGCGAACAGAATTTAGCTTTGATTCTGTTGTATGGCATTGATCCAAGGTAAATCGGTATAGTTGTCATTCCGACATTTTGAAATTTTGACTTTCTTTTGTCTGTCACTTGATACATCATAGAGTAGCGTTTATTTTGACTTGCGTCATTCTGATCCTTAGGTTGTTGAGAGATGTGTGCAATATTTCATCATTCTTTATTGAACTTTCCAGTAAAGAGATAGTTTTGATATCGTGTATTAATATTTCACTCTGACATAATTTTTGATTTGTCATTGTGCTTCGTGTACCGTTATGATAATTTTCTTTTGACTAATCAAATGTTCAAAATCTGTTATATTTGGGGCGTCATTTTAGGACATGTTTTGAAACCTTTTTATCACTTAAGTTTGACGTTGACTGTACCTCTTGTAGTTTTCGAGTAAAATGCCTGTGATAAACGGATGGACGGAATAAATAAATTCAATCGAAACCTGCAACTAAAATGTTATTTTTATAACAAACCTTTTTATTTACTTATGATATTGACCATATACAATAGTAGTGTTTGATATTGACTGCTTGCCAATCTAAAATGACAAATGTCACTAAATTGTCGTACCTAATAAATCCTAAAAAATATCTGCTAGGGAAATACTTATTAAATAATAAATACGGAACACCTCAGTAGACCGCCATTAATAAAAAAAGAAGAAGAAAAATCATTGTTGCTTACAAGAACGAATGCTGTAAGTTTTACAAGACGCTGTTGTTAATGTTGTTGTTGTTGTGTTTTACTATTTATATTCTTCATTTCCCAAACTATAGCATAGCCATTAATTTAGTTCCCAAAAACAAAGATCGACATAATACTTATATACAGAGTAAATACAAAGTAGAGTGTTGTGGCGCTCTTTGGGGGAGGCCTTTGTCCAGCAGTGGACGCCCCCGGGCTGATGATGATGATGATGATGACAGAGTAAATACATAGAAAATATGTAACTCAAGGACAAATATAGCGCTCATCAGCCACATCACATAAATATTTGGACATGCTGGGAATCAAACCCAAGACAGTTAGCTTTGACCAACTAGGCTAACCGCGTCATCAAATACGTTGCAACGTCAAATACGTACATCCGACGACTTCACGTTTTCATTCCAGATAATCGTTCCCGGGAATAACGATGTGGCTCTGCGTGGACGAAGCCACTAGCAGACTAAGCTATTGCATTTCTACTAACTTTTCTATGATTTATTGTGTGACGGTAATAGGAATAATTTTAAGGAATTCCGTGAACAAACTAGGAACTCTTATATTTTCACCATGTCCGTCTGTTTATTTGTCTGTGTGTCCGCCTGTCCGTCTGACCTTTACTTTTTCTCAGAATGTATCGCATATTCGTACTTAAACAAATAGATCGTTACTATTTTTTTTAGTTAACTTTAAATGCGTAACCAACCCTATGGACTAAGATAGAATTTCCTCTATGTTATTGCTGGAATAATATTCGGGAAAAACCTTAAAATTAACCTACTTAGTTCCAGAAAAGGCATATTTATTTTTATTTATTTATTAAGTCTTCCAAAACAAATTACAGGCTGCTAGTTATGATGATGATGATGATAGTGATGGTGATGGTGTACTCATGTGGTCCCCGTGCAGGCTGCTGGCGCACCGCTCGTGCCCCATGTCCCCAGGCTTCTAAACGTGATGATGATGATGATGATGGTAATGGTGTGTACTCACGTGGTCACCGTGCATGCTGCTGGCGCGGTGCAGCGCGGCGGCGCCGCTCGTGCCCCATGTCCCCAGGCTACTAAACGTGATGATGATGATGATGATGATGATGATGATGATGATGATGATGATGATGGTGATGGTATACTCATGTGGTCCCCGTGCAGGCTGCTGGCGCGGTGCAGCGCGGCGGCTTCCAGCAGGCAGGCGGCGGCGCCGCTCGTGCCCCATGTCCCCAGGTTTCTAAACATGATGATGATGATGATGATGATGATGATGATGATGATGATGATGATGATGATGATGATGATGATGATGATGATGATGATGATGATGATGGAGATGGTGTACTCACGTGGTCCCCATGCAGGCTGTTGACGGGGTGCAGCGCGGCGGCATCCAGTAGGCAGGCGGCGGCGGCGCGCGTGCCCCATGTCCCCAGGCTTCTAAATGTGATGATGATGATGATGATGATGATGATGATGATGATGATGATGATGATGATGGTGATGGTGTACTCATGTGGTCCCCGTGCAGGCTGCTGGCGTGGTGAAGCGCGGCGGCGTCCAGCAGGAAGGCGGCGGCACCGCGCGTGCCCCATGTCCCCAGCTTAAACTTCTAAACGTGATGAGCATGATGATGATGATGATGATGATGATGATGATGATGGTGGTGATAGTGAGGGTGTACTCACGTGGTCACCGTGCAGGCTGCTGGCGCGGTGCAGTGCGGCGGCGTCAAGCAGGCAGGGCATCCAGGCTTCTAAATAGGACGATGATGATGATGATGATGATGATGATGATGATGATGATGATGATGATGATGATGATGATGATGATGATGATGATGATGATGATGATGATGATGATGATGATGATGATGGTAATGGTGTGTACTCACGTGGTCCCCGTGCAGGCTGCTGGCGCGGTGCAGCGCGGTGGCGTCCAGCAGGCAGGGCATCCAGGCTTCTAAATAGGACGATGATGATGATGATGATGATGATGATGATGATGATGATGATGATGATGATGATGATGATGATGATTATGATGATTATGATGATGATGGTAATGGTGTGTACTCACGTGGTCCCCGTGCAGGCTGCTAGCGCGGTGCAGCGCGGCGGCGTCCAGCAGGCAGGCGGAGTTGCCACGCAATCCACGCCTCCAGGCTTCTAATTGTGATGATAATGATGATGGTGATGGTGTACTCACGTGGGTCCCGTGCAGGCTGCTGTCGAGGTTCAGCGCGGCGGCGTCCAGCAGGCAGGCGTTTCCGCACGCATCCCACGCCTCCAGGCTTCAAATAGTGATGATGATGATGATAATGATGATGATGATGATGATGGTGATGATGATGATGATGATGATGATGATGATGGTGGTGGTGGTGATGACGATGATGATGATTATGATTATGATGATGATGATGATGATGATGATGATGATGATGATGATGATGATGATGATGGTGATGATGATGACGGTGATGGTGATGATGATGATGATGATAAATCCATAGTTTTTTAATAATATGTGTAATGTTTTGTATTGTTGTATTTTCAATTTTTTATGACAAATGTTTTAACAGGGCCGATGTATACTGGTGTAGTAGATAACAATAAATAAAAAATATATATGACTATAATGATGATGTTGTAAAACAGTTTATCATACTTAGAGTTTAAGATACTTAATTGTTTTTAGAATGCCTTACAATAACGGTGTATGAATTCAAACCAAATAAGTGATATACTTTTTGTAACAAAACATACCGGTTGTAAAGATCTCTCTGTTGCGAGAATTTATGATACATGGACATACCGTTGTATATTGTCCACATACCAGATAGCATTTAATGCACCTTACCTACCATCATTGATTACCAAGACAATGATCGTTGAGTCAACATCCCACATGGCGGTTACCTCGTAAGCCAAGTAATTCACGAGCCAAGTGTAATTGACATGGTGACGTTGACGAGCACTGCCCCGCGTTGAGGTCGATCTGGTAACACGATATCCCTCTATTTCACTAAGTTCAACTAGAAGTTCAATCAGTTGAACTAATGTGACTAAAATATTCCAATTATTTCAACTTTGTAATTTTACTTTGAAAGTTGAACTAACTGGACAAAATCGTTCCTATTAGTTCAACTTTTTAATATTTTATTCACAAGCAAACATTCAAGGGGTACGGGTAAACAATAGAATCTCGGTTTAGTACGAGCAACATTTTTTCTTTGTACGTTGCTGGTAATGTGACTCGGTAATGTACGCGTACTTGTGATTAAAATATTAGAAAGTTGAGTTCAACTTTAATCAATTCAAAATAGGAACAATTTTGTTCAGTTAGTAGTTGAAATAATTGGAATATTTTTATCCCATTAGTTCAAGCGATTGAACTTCTAGTTGAACTTAGTTATCCCTGTTATCAGGCTTATTGGCGACAATACTCTTGTCTGTGATGACAAATCGCTCTCACTTGTCTAAACTCTCAATAGTGTGGCCGACGACTTGTAGTACGGCATTTCGAACTTAATAGACCGTATGGTCTATTAGGTTAGGTAAACTTTCCTCGTTGATACACTTTTGAAAATAAGTTCACTTTCATTCCTTATAGATCCACTTTCATATAAGTACTTAGAACATTCATCAACAGAAAAGCGATAGTAATGACAAGTTAAGTTTTGTCACACAAATTTAGAAATCACCATCACACCCTAAATTATACCAAAAAAAAATATCATAAATATTTGGTGTGTGCAAATTAACCTTTCGTCTGTTTTTGATTAGGATCGTGACCAAATTTTTGTTTATCTTTTTATATTTTTATTTTGCTTATTTTTGTGGATTATTCCATAATTTAGAGACTTCTTTGAATTCTGTATTTTTTTACTCTCCCACAGACGAAGGGTTAAGGTTCGTTTTTATATCAAGCCCGGAGGGCCAGAACATCCCAGAAATAGGAGCTCCGCGTTAGTAGAGCTCCGTCGACTCTGTTAAATTTGTTAATTTTATGGTGGTTTGGCACACATGTGTGCGTTACCGGCACGGCAGTGAATTTGTTAATTATACTTTTGTGTACACTACTGTACCCAATAGTATATCTAAGAGGAAACACTGCATTGGTGTTTTAAAAGTGTATCTACGAGGAAAGTGTACCTAAGGCTGTATTTCAACAAACTGGAATAAGGTCTTATACCTTGATTAAACGCCGAATTTGTATAAACTAATCTCGGAGTAAGTCTTATTCCAAGTTTCGTGAAATGCAGCCTAAGAGGAATAATTTGACCAAATTAAATAACAAGTTGCTGATGGTTAGTCCTGACTACGATTTCATGTCTGTGCATGTAAAAATCAATGACAAATGGCCAAATACGGACAACCGAAAATTGTATCAATGGCCGTTGGTCCACCGCCGCCGTCAACGATACGACAACGATAACGAGATGAGGGCTCCGAAGTAGCGACAATACAGTCAGGGGCATTCCCGGTCGACCACCTCTAGGGTGATATTCGTTTGCGCGTTCAACGCGTAACGACCTGAGCGCTGTAGGATTAGCTAGCTGCAATGACCAAGCCAACATTTTCTTCAGTGGACGACCGCGAATGACCCTAATTGTACATTTACTATGACCGCCTGTCCACCGCACGCCCGTCGCCCAGCCGCCGTCATCCCGGCTGCCGATTTTTGGAGTAAGTAGCCGGCAATACAAAACATGTTTGAACTTGTCTACCCACACCGGCGTCTACGTCGCACCACGCCGGTTTTTATTTTAAATAACTTCAATAAAGGTTAAATTAGCCTGGTACACTTATCTCTACCGAGCTATCCCTACTGGTAGGGATAGGGAGCACTGTCCATTTCCACTATTCGCGACTCTATTACTAATTAACCAAAATTTGTATCATAAAATATGAGGTAGGTTTAAGGTATGTTAGTTCTTCAGCAGGCACAAAGGGCCAAAACACTCAGAAATAGGAGCTCCGTCGATTCCGTTAGGCACTTGTCCCACCACCGACGATGAGCGGGAAGCGAGTACAGCCAGCGATCAACTATTAATATTTGTGTCTCGTTTATTGACGCGCGATCTACATTTTTTGTTTCGACAAACTAGTGGAAAGAGTTCTCGCCGGCAGTGTGAACTGCCAGCGATCAACTATTAATATACGTGTCTCTTTTATTGACACGGGATCTATATCTTTTGTTCGTTTCTTGAGCGAGAAAATAGTCGATAGCTAATCGCTTTCTCGCCGGCGGTGGGACAAGTGCCTTAAATTTTATATTCAAAGAGAAATTATTGGTAGAGTAGCGGATAGAGGGGAAATGGACAGTGCACCTATACCTACCGGGAGAAATAAATCAACAAAAACGTGTACTTAGTGTATCAGTAGGGATAGCAGGGTAGGGATAAGTGTAGTAGCTGGTTGAATTTAGGAGGAATCAATTCGATTGTACTCCATTCCTTTGGGCTGATGGTACATTTCATGGCAATTTTCCTCTAAGAGTGAAAGAGATAGTTTGAATAGAGAGCGATACTAAGAAGCGTGTGAAAGAGAACAATTAGAAACAAAATCCTCGATATTTTTATTTTTCAAACATGCATGCATGCAATATGGGCTAAATCTACCGCAATAGGTATTTGCATGAACAATAAATTCTATACATTATATTGCCATTAGTGCAATTGCTCCCGATCTTTCTTTCTTTTCTTTAAGGAGACTTATACAGTTGAGATATAAATATTTTTGAGTGTTGGATATCTTAATGCATAGTATTTGCATGATACACAGATATAAATACACATAGATAACGCAAATGCATCTACTTCCGGACTTAAACACTGACGAAGCGTCGGGGTTGGCCGTCGCTACTGACGTTTCGCGCGCCTGTTGTTGCAGCCGATTGGCCGTGAAAATTAGGAAAATGCCTCGTTGCATGATAATAAACTGCAATAGCCCAAAAAAGCGACGACTTTGAATCGATTTTGCGCGGAAAACGGAAAATTGACACGGTTGGTTTTCATACAGATTTAGGTGTTTACGTTATCTATGTGTTTTTATATCTGTGACATAATAGATTGGATATGTCTGAGGCCCTACTTTGAAAATCGAATTTCGAAGTTGCGTAAGCTCCATCTCTGTCACTCGTCATTTGAGCCTAAATCGAGAGAGAAGGATGGAGCTAACGTTACTTCGAACTCTGATTTTCAAAGTAGGGCCTCTGGTCATGCATGTGACATTGATTTGACATGACATGACGTTTAAAACTCACACTAGGCAAATATTGTTCTGTTAATAGCGTTTCAAGTAGCAAACAATTAGGAACCTTAATGTCTTGGGACTAAGTTCATTTTCTCGAATGGTTAGAACTTTTTGCCATTCTATCCCATCCAATTTTGTTGGAATTTTAAAACGTTAGATACGGCTGAATTTTTCACCGTTTAAATCCTTTTGGTTTACTATGCAGTTACATCTTCTTGAATTTTTATCCAAGCAGATAGTTAAAACATACTGTCACAGGACATTTTTCTGACCTTTTCGCGGGTTAGTCTTTTTTGTAAATCTAATGCAACAGATTTTTTTGGGCTCGCTGTTCGGTTAGATCTATCTGCAGCTGACTGTACAGCGACTGTTTTGCAGAAATTCATTGATTACCATTTGAGGCAATTGGTATCCAGTGATTTGATATTATCTACGTGTTTATGACAAGGTTCCATTGTGGCTAAATTAGAGTCCATAGTGATACTGTTGATTATAATTTGGTACAGGGATATTTTCTAGCAAGGAGATGGTTATGGAGAGTTAGTAATAAATATAAATTTAACAAAAGTACAACAATAAAAACACAAAATACAGAGCGAAACAGAAACAAATAATGAATCAGTACATTGTGTAACATAGGGTAATTTTTCTCGGAAATTTGGATAGGTCCGAGAAAATAGTCCGTTTATGACTATTTTCTCGGACCGGACTGACGTGATGAAGTCGTAATGCAAAAGCTAGTAAGTGATACATCGCAAAAATGAGTAAATAGATTACATGAATCATAATATTTAGACAAATAGTTACCCAAATGACCGACCTAAATTAATACGAAAACTTTCCCGCACATCGCGTAGTCGAGATTCAAGACAGCTAATTGCCAGTTGAAATAGAGCAATCACCGGTAAGTTAGTTCTCTCTTGTATGTACGTAGTTCTTGTGTGACCCACCTTCGGACAGTTCGAAAGCTATTAGCGAGATATTATTACCTCCTGTAGAGCAATCATTAAGTTTTGATCGGTTGAAATTGGTTTATAGTAATTATTAACTAACCAAGATTAATTAACGATTACAATTATGCAATCTCCTAATGAAACAATTTGTATACAAAGCAAAATAATATTTGATTGGGTATAACTTATGCCAATAACCGTGAGCTTGATCTCAAAGCTCTTAGTGGGTATTTTTGAAATCAACCTATCTTTGCAAGATTGACTTCAAAAAATATTTTGTCGTCCAGATGAAAGTGGAAGCTGTTGGTCGCATTTGGATCCCCAAACTTCTTATCGTTGAATGTCGACTAGGTAATAGAGTTATTCATGGGTTTTCAAGGGTTCCTCATGAGTGAGTTCTTGAAGTTAACCCTGCATCTATAGGTACCTTCGTTGCCAAGTTGAACGGAGCTGAGAGCAGCACAACTGTCTGCAAATGGACGCAGACTTCCTGTCGCTGTTTGTGTATACTTATCTGTCGTCAAGTTGCAAAGAGCTCAGAGTGAGCGTCTTTGATCGCAAATAGACCCCTAACTTCTCATCATTGACCAAAGGACGCCCACGGCTTCGTACGCGTAGAAAAGATCCCCGCTACTCGGTTCAGAGGTTTGTGCTGTGCGTTGTGTCCAGTGTTGCCATGTCTAGTATATTATAAATCGGGACTGTGATTGAAAAAAATCGGGACCTGGGTGTTTATATCTTGACAGTACAAAAAATCGCGTGAATCACAGCCCAATTGTGACAAACCGTTTGTGGCCTTCTCGGTTGTTTTAAATAAGTATCTTATAACATATATGAACAGTCTGGACATGTGCTGAAAATTGGGGCAATTGGCGTCTGGATCAAGAGTAAATCGGGTCGTCTCGCCGAAATCGAGACATCTGGTAACACTAGTTAGGAGAGTTTAGCATGTAAATATAGATTGTGAATTTGACTCACCAATAACCGTGAGCTTGATCTGGAAGTTTCTGGTAGGTGAGTTCTTGAAGTCGACCCTGCATCGGTAAGTGCCTTCGTCGTCCAGCTGTACGGAGCTGAGAGTGAGCGCCGCGGGCCGCGCGACCGTAGCGAAGTACGCCCGAGGACCGAAGTTGCCGGGGTCCGACCACTGCAGCGCTTTGTTGAACGACCGCCCGCGGACATCGAAGCTAAAACAAAATACAAAAAGCAAGTTTTAAAACTCAATTGCATGCATGTGTTTTCGTTTTTAATTGGGGGAGTAAAGAACCAGAAATGTAAAATGTCATGTTTCTGAACGCGGTGTATTGTATCGTAATGCATACTTACTACTTCATAATATTATTACGAATGATAGATAAAAGGAAGAAGGACTTAAATATTTACAGTGGAAAATAAGGCCAAACCCCTGAGTTTACTGCCTTTACCCCTGAGTTTACTGCCAACATTCCTGAGGCTGTAGGCGGCAACTTGGGCAGTAGAGTAAAAAATAAACTTAAGAATGGCGTCCGCAGAACAATGATTGCAAACGTACCTATAGTGCCCGGCCGTTAAGAAGTCAATCCTGACACCTGTCATCGCAGTACAATTTATAACCTATTCTTGGGTTTGAGGTTATAATTTGTACTGAAATGACAGGTGTCAGGATTTACTTCTTATCGGCCGGGCACTATAACTAAAACGAAAGCAAATGTAAAAAGATGTAATAATAAACATGAATTTCTGTGGTAGGTGTGGTGTCACTACAGTTAACAATCTACAAGGATCAAGAGCACCAACGTTGTACTTAGTACAAAGCATTAACTTGTTATCGTTAGGTTTTGAGTTCAAATCCGAGGTCACCTTGTAGCAACAGTTATGCAAAACTTTGGAACTCGATGCTCTAACCTAACACCTACCATAAAAAAAATAGTGTATAAAATGTGCAAGTGTTAAGCACATAATGTTGTGCTATATTTCGTGTTGCTTTTAAAAAGGAATAAAAACAAAAATTTCGCCCGCATTTACAGAATTATCTTTTCGATAATAAACCCTACTGTGATATAAAGAAAGCACAACAATTAAATAAACAATACAAAAGCGATGACCATCCACAAAATCGAGCCACATCATCCCACTTTGGATTATCTTCTCACAAAAATAATGCTTCCTAAAAGGGCGAGTATTCTTAAAATTGCCAAGTCACGTCAACAAAGCCCCTCTTCTATTTACAACGTAACTAATAGAATCAGCGCCCAGCCGGGTTTAATAAAAGCGCGTAAATTGTCACATGGACCGCTCCAAAAATTCATTTTCCCTCAAAAAAAACTGTCAAATTCTAGAATAAAAGAACGCCCGAACCCCGTGAAGTTTTTCAATTTCCGGACAGGCAACATTTTTCTCAATTTTCCGACCTCCATCCTAATTTATACAGCAAGAAGCTTTGAGAGAGATGATTTGATTGTACACCCCTGCTGTTCGCAGGTAAATTTAACAATTTAAGCACGCTTTTTATGGCGGTATTATCCCCGCAAAGCGTTCGTTCCTCTGCCGGTTATTGCCTTCGAGATACTTATAATTGCAATTTCACGTAATCGTTGCCTCGGTAAACAGGCGCACAGTCGATGATTTAAATTTTCCGCGGGTGCACACCGTATAAAATTACTTTCGCCCGCGCTGTGTGAAGCGCTGCGCTCGCCGCGTTCATCAAAACAGACACGTCTTACAAGGTTTAGGGTTTACCGTCTGAAAAGGAAAATGATTTTTAGCAACAATTCTTGTTTAGGAACTACCTTGACACGTAACTATTAATGTTTATTAGAACCAAAATCATGGGTAAATAAATGTCATGTTATTATCATGTTATTATAATGTAGGCCCATATCATAATTATCACACACAATATACGTAAGTATACGCATACGCTCACACACATGCAAGCGTCGTCAATTTTATTACGTTACTTTATAAATCTGTGTTTACTTTCCGATCACATTTTTTTCATAATTATACTAATTTTTAAGTACATATATGTATTCGTGGAAAGTGGATTTTGTTTGTATACTCGTATTTTTCGCTACTCACATTGTGCTGCTTAACGGACTGTGTGATCGCCTGTCCATAATAGTTTGGTTTGAGTGGAAATGTTTGTTCGCGTAAACTTTTTCTTGTGTTAGTTTATTATATCAATTATAATTTTGATATTATTAAAAAAATAAAGAGTTTGTCGATGACTATAGGGTCGGGCGGGACTATTCCGACTGAGGGATAAATGAGTCATTTTTTTTTTTACGGACAGGCGTTATCACACAGTCTGTTACGCAGAACAATGTAATTGGCGGAAAAATACAATAGGTAGCCCTGAGCCAAGGAAAAAGTTAGTCAGTGAAATGCTGTAGAATTTTTCCAGTACCTACCTAATTAATTTAATATGGTAGCACCATGTTGGTTGATTTCTCAAATTTAGTTAGTTAGCTATTTTTAACAATAACTTGTTAAATTAAGTAATACAAATTGAAAACCGTTTCAACTATTTTTAGAATCATTTTAACGTTTATCAAAAACCAAATTAATACTAATTAATGCTAATTTAATAATATTGCCAAAAGCTACACGCGCTCCTACAATACTCACTTAATTCTAATTCAACCTTGAACTGAAAGCCTACTTCTGAAACAAAATATAACGTCTCTACACTTACACCTTTTCATAAAAAGAATAAAATATTTCAAAAAGGTTTCATGCCTGTATGTTTCAAGATATGAAGGGATTCCTTTGAGGGATAAAGGTAAGTATTTTCCCTTTGTAATTCTCAGGTTATTGGCATTGCCGCCAGCTTCATTAGACAATACACGTGGCTAAGTAGATTACAGTCTCCAGTTTGTACTTGTTATGGTTTGCTATATGTTTATTTAACGGGTCATTTGGGGCTCAAAATAAACCGATACTGAACTACTTAAAACATAGCGTGTTAGCTTGGTTATAAAAGTTAGGTTTAAAAAAGAGCTTATGCTCTATTATTTATGTCCTTTTATCTTTTTACACAACTGCGTCAAAAAGTGGGTTATGTTTTTGGAGTGTTTGTTTGTGTCTATTTCTGTGGCATGCTCTGCAGCCTAAACGGTAGACTCCTTGATGAACTTTAATATATGAGGTGTCGATAGATTTGTATTGGTTGTAGGAGTGACATAGACTGACTGACATAGGAGTGACTTCAGGGTTTTTTTTTCCATAATACATATTATATTATTATATAGTTGGGTTTTTAAGACTGCTTTTTAGGGTTCCGTAGTCAAACTAGGAACCCTTATAGTTTCGCCATGTCCGTCCGTCCGTCCGTCCGTCCGCAGTCTAGCTCAGAGACTCTTAGTACTAGAAAGCTGTAATTTGGCATGAATATACATATTAGTCAAGCCAACAAAGTGGTAAAATAAAATCTTGAAAAATATTTTTTTTTAGTGCACCTCCCCTACACGTTACGTGGGGATGTTTTTTTTCTTTCTTGTCTACCCCATAGTGTGAGGTGTCGTTGGATAGGTCTTTCAAAAATATTGCGGGTTTATTAAAACCATTTTTCTATTAAGGGATTCGTTTATGAAATATTAAGCTTTAAAGCGCTATTTTTTGTTAGAGTCAAGTGTCCCCCCCCCCCTACAGCCAAAACTACAAATACTAAAAATCTGAAAAATATCTTCAACGAAAGCGCATATAACGAATTTTAAAGGAAAACTATCACGGCTAAGTAGACATGATTGGTTCCTGAGATACAGGCGACTAAAGTGTTTATACCTACCAAAATCGCCTATGATATGATAACTTTGAATAGAACAGTCGTTATTAACCGTCAAACGTTATTCTCGTAGTGGTAGTCCCCTACGTACTCAGAAGACGCACATTGTGACGGGCAACTACGGAACCCTACACTGCGCGTGGCCCGACACGCTCTTGGCCGGTTTTTATTAGACTAGTTTTTCAACGTTTCTCTAGCTAAATACGTACATGCTAATTTATCTATTGTTTATTTTTGATATAATTATTTATTATTGAATCTTTATAAAAACAAATTTAATAAATATAGCTAAATTCGGTATATTTAATACTTAGTTAGGTACATAAAGTAAGCCCTTTTGTGTCTATTCATACTTATCGTAGATCAAAATTTTCTATTAATCACCCTCAGTTGGAGGGTTTAGGGGTAACTTTTTATAAAAAAAACCTGTGAGTAAAATCATGGTTCGCGCACTAAAGATTCCGTTTCGTTACGCGATTATAAACACGTCAGGACAGACCAATCCGAAGCGTAATTAAATGGTACATAATTCGATATACCATAGCAATTACGAGACGCAATAAAAACGTCACACATCCCACCAGCGCTTCTATTCAACACGGTAAAAACAATATCGCTTTTGTCCTGTTATCGTATTGTCAACGTTTTGATAGCTCTTATTTTCTTGACAGTAATGACGGCTGACGTCATAACAATACCTTAACAGGTGAACTACGATATCGTTTATACCGTCTAGAATAGAGGCGCAGAAGAGCATATCAACATAGGGGTTCTATGCAACTCTGTAAAACATGGGCAATAGAAAAAGAATATAAAAATGTTCCAAATGACCAGTTAATCATTTGAAGCATTGTGGCACATTTTGTGTACAGTCAACATCATAGACGTGTTTATATTTTTGTACCCTACCTATTTCAATGGAATACGGTAAAAAACACATATCTTTGAAGTCGACCGTATTTTATACAGATTATACACAATTCCTTTGTCCGAATTAAATGCCAATTACCAACGGCGTACTTAAGATCCGGTTTGACGGTTCTAAGGATATTCCAATTTAAAAAACATTTCACGACAGGACTTTTGGACAAATCTCGAAGCGTCTAATGACTTTGTGCGACGTCTTAAGTGTATTTTAATGTAGATGTTTCGCTGCGCTAATTGGATAGGCTGTGCCAGTCGATTCAGACAGTGGAGGTCACTATAAGGTGCCGTACAGTCGACCTTATTAGTAACTGTACACTTTTGTATATTGTCGCTGTAACGCCTTTGACAGATTAGTACAGCAGTTCAAACATGACGTTAAAGTGACAAAGCTCTAAAGTATAAAGCTACTTCTGTCCGTATCGTAACTTAATTATAGACTTAAGGTTGACGCACACATAACCGCTAGGCACCGGATCGGCACCACCTCAACTCGAGCTGTTCGATATTCTTTGTATGAAACTCCATACTGTAACGCACACTTATTGGCATCGGAACGGCAACGCCTTGCCTCGGCACAAGCGAGCAGTCGTCCACTGAAAAATGTATCGTTTATTCGTATGGCATTTTTACAATCTTTTATTTTTTATTATTATAACTTTATTATTTTCTTTTTTAAGTTATAAATGGTAATTTATCTTTACCTTATTTTGATAAAGAGTTTATTATCAGTGCTATAAGTACTGTCGGCAATAAAATGTGTTTTTTTAAAATATCATGTTTGGAAACAAAAGCTTAGTTCCATATCCAAATAATAACTACCTGTTATCGCGCCACTTTGGTATTAGGCTATCCGTATGTTACAACTGGTATTTCCGTCCGGTACGCATATTATCGACATGTTTGACTTATTTGCTCGTACCGATTCAAAAATATCAAATGAATTGAACATAATTTAAAGTAAATTACGGTAGCTATTGCAAATGTGACCTTAAAAAGGGCTGGGTCAAAATTTAAATTTAAATAAGAGACTCAAATGGTCTCCAAAATTCGCTACGTGAAAACCTTGAAAACCTTGTTTTATTTCCTTCACAGTAAAAAAATAACGACGAAATCCTCGGTACGCGAGTTCGACTTTAATTTTCTACATATCACAAGCTGAAGTAGCCTCCGGTCTCTAAAGCATTTTATCGTCTCCGTGATAGTGTTCAATATAGAATGAACCTATAAATACAGTTTATAGTAGCTCTGGTTTTGAATTCCGTGCTCCCGTAGCTCGGAACGGTTCATTAGTTCCGATTTAACGATATTTAAATACGCTCTCGCGACGTATTTACACGATAATTACCTTCTTATCTGTCAATTTGTACATTTAACATCTAGGACAGGTTTTTATAACGCTACTGGGGATTAATAAACGTTTTAACGATGGGAAGGATGTTTAAAAATATAGAATAATGTTTTTCAGAAATTTATGACCACCGCAATGCCTAATATCTATTCTATTCGAATTATTATAATTTTTCAATAACTTATATTATGATTGGCTTACGAGTATGTATCAATATGTAACGTAGCGCTCGCAAAACGTCCACGAATATAAGTAATAATATAAAATATATAACCGTATAATTATTTAAAACACATCAATCAAAATGAATAGACATATCCACTCATTTAAACATTCATTATTAAATAAATAAAACTTCCGTATTTGTTTTGGATGATGTTGAAATACTTGAAATCATGTGTTTACGCTACACCGCTAAAATTTACTCCTTCGTTTGTTTACTATTAAAATACTATTATGCAGCAGCGGTAAGCTAATAATTGAATTAGTCGGGTAATTTAATAATTAACATTTTGCATTTTGGTGATACTCCACCATCAAAAGGAATTAAGCGCACTGAGAGCACATCTAAATTATACAATTCATGCTCAGGGGGCCTAATATGCGTATATCGCGTGACAAAATGTGGATAAAACATTCGTCTCTTTTTGAAACGTACGTACGAAAGTGACGGATGCTATATCCATATTTTGTCACGCGATAAACGCAACCATACTAGGCCCGCAGGAGCTCTATTCTACTCGGTAAAACCTATATTTGACATGTCCTTGTATCGTTTTTCACTCGGCCGCCATTAATTTTAAGTAATAAGAACTAATTATAACGTTGAAAATACGATAGCATGTCAAAAGCAAGGGCTTACATAGGGCGATCTTGTTTTTGAAAATATATTGCGATATGGCTTTAACTTTTATAATATCTATGTATGTATTTATGTTTTTTTGATAATCTATAATGTTATGCTTTGGCCCAGCGTTGAAGAATCTTATAGGCATTAAATTTATCTTTTTACATGACTTTTATATTTTTGTCCACTAAAGATCAGCATACAGATAATCCTAAAACAAAAATTACTAGCATAGAGGCATTCCAACTCAGTTCACCTCAGAGTTGGTCCATTTGCAGTCTTAGGCCGCCTTTACACAGAGGCGGTGACGAGCGGAGCGGAGCGGAGCTGTGCCAATATTAACCATTCGAATCTAAACTAAACAATAACGGCGCTCAACGGACCGCATGCGCCTTCTATTGGTTAATATTGGCGCAGCTCCGCTCGTCTCCGCCTCAGTGGCAAGGCAGCCTTAAGATTGCAGTCATTGTAGTCATGGCTATGTCTGATCCCACTTATCATCAGGTGGCCTGTGTGCTCGTTTCTCTTCTCCTTACCAAAAAAAGTTAAATTACCTGTAGATCGGCTTCCCGCCGCTCTTTCGGAACCACAGCACCATGTAGACGCGGTCCTCGGCAGCGTCGGGCGCCACGTCGCACGGCAGCGCCGCCGTGCGGCCCAGCACCGCGTCCACGTCCACCGTCGACACTGGAACAAAACGAGACATTACATAAAACACACACTCTTTTTTCTGGCTAGCTTAAGTTCCGGGCAACTTATTTGTCACTTTTTGAAATGAAATGAAAATAAGCTTACTCTTTCTGTTACCACAAAAAAACAAAATGTGAAGGAATTACAACGATCAAGCCAACAAACATAGGTACCTATAGGTATATACAACATTGGGTAAGTTATTTTGCGGCGTCAAAAAGGTTGCAGTTCAGCATGTGCTGCATCGAGGCCACAGCGCTGGTTTTCAGTTGCAACCTTAATTGTTAGTTATTAATACTATAAAGCGTTAAGTTAACGGGGGCATTAAAAATAACATAGATACAACAAACAGAAAAAAAAACGAATAGAAACAGTTGATTGTAATAATCCTAACAAGTCCTTAGATCTAGATTTAGCAGCTAGTCTCTACTCCCTACTACTACTATGTGATACAGATATGCAATTTGCGGGCAAAGTTTCCAAGGTTGGCCATCATCTTCATGAACATAAAGATGATGGCTCATTAGAATGGATACTATCGCGTGTGGCCAAATCCAGGCATGCCTTGTGCGCGGCTTGCTATATCTGACTGTCTCTATCACTAGCCCAGCTCGTTTAAGGCTGTTTGTCTGAATCATCTTATTTTAAGTATATTTGCCAAGTAAACTCTGAAATTAAATGCTAAGCGAAATGGTTCGTGTAAATTTACACACAGTTAGTGCAATGGCCTTTACTGCCGTGTTTCTGGATTATTCATTTAATTGAAAACTTTTCAAAAAATTGTTAACATTACCAATGCGAAACATTATAGCGTAACATTTATATTTAAAGCAATAAACAGTTATACAAAATGTGTAAACTTCCTTAATTGCAACGCAACGTTTACAAGACTTTCCAAATCAAGTATCTAACAAACAAAGACATTTTGTACAAAAACATTTAAATATTCCTTCATTCAAACTGTATCCAGTTCATTATACGATTTAAAGACGGATGACAGTACGGGGTCAGCCATTTGCATTTTAGAATAAATTCAAAAAGGGAACGTTAAAACAAAATTTATAACGTCCTAGATAAAAAAAGTAGATAGCATTGAAGCATAAGACAGTTTTCTACGGTTTATAATAATAAAGCAGGGGAGAAAAAAAAGTGAGGAAAGAGATCCCCGGTGTAATACATTTATTCATTACGAAAGTAATTTAATAAAAAAGAACCATGACGTCGGATGAAGCTCTTGGCTCAACTGCCTACAGTTTTAGGGCCGACATTTATCTCGACGGAGTTAATTGGGGCCCTGTGTTTTCCCTCAATACGTATTAATAAAATGTCTATGAGACCTGTTAACTGACCTACTTATTCCATGGTTTTTCTGAAAATGTTTTGCTATGTTTTACATTACTTTGCGAAAAGAACAATTCTATACATAAACTACTATATACTTTTTAATTAGAATATTTGCTATGGTTAACCCAAATATAGTGTGCGGAGCATGTAACGTAAACGCTAGCATGATAAACAACCATTTCCTGATAGACAGGCGGGCTCACAAACGCCACAATGAAACGAAGGAAGCATTCTTCTACAAACGCTCAACATTTTATACGTACCTACTTAAACAAAAATATTCCTCGCTTCATTCTAAACGTCATACGGAACTGTGGGAAATCGAATAAACCAAGTCAAAACTCAATTTTCGGCAACAAAGGAGCCCCCTAAGCATCAGCATTCAGTAGGAATGCTATTGTGATGTGTTCATTTTGATTTCCGAGCGTCTAGTGAATATAATATCGACTGGCACGAAACTCATTGTCGCGTTTTGCGAGAAACACGCCTGTTAACAAGGCGAGAATTCGAGAACAAATTTAAGGTGTTGCCATTGTCTGTAATCGGAAGCGTTGTAAAAGGAAAAAATGTTGTCTTTGGATTCGATCAGAGAATGCGGCGCGCCGGGGAGCTAGATTGTTGTTGATTGTGAAAAATCACCGTGTTTTTGTAAACAGTTGGAATTACTTTGTTATGATTTCAAAATCGGAACACTGCTTCATATAAAACTGAACAATATTTTTCTTACATACTTCCAACTTTCATGAAAGTAGCCATTATGACAGATTGAACCTCATTACGGTCAGTGTTATAACGACCACCAGCCATCGAAGACAATGCTGATAAACGATTTAAGTATATGGACGTAACCATGAAAAAAATCTTTATTACAAGACCTTTTAAATAGTCAATCGCTAATGCATCCACTATTGCCGTAATATTATTTCCTATAACAGATTGTTTTGGGCGCGGGTGTAATCGCGTGCGGCAGGTCGTTCCGTTCCCGCGTCCTTATGTACCGTGTGCACGTTCGTTCATAACCCGCCGGCTAATAGCGACCTTAGCGGTGCATTTACTTGTGCTACAATGAAATTGGAGACTTGATAGTCTGTTTGAAGACTCTGCCAGCGATCTTTGAAGTGTTATAGCTTGCCAAGTTTATGTGGAATATGCTGGCGGAGTAGAGACGTAAGAATCAGGGAATAATTAACTTGCGGGGTTACCTGACCAAAACTGCGAACAAAAGTAAGCCAAGGTCTGGGTATTCGGTATTACGACAAAGCAGATAAATCGAATACTAAGTATACACTTTTACAGACTACTTTTAACTTCAGAAAATTTCAAGAACAGTGACCACAGAAGGCCAGAACCAGCGTTAACAATATTTAACGTTTGATTTAAACGTATTCGTTAATTAGTAAAAATGTAAAAACAACAGAACATCGAGCAAATATAATAACATTCCCGAATTGAGTGAGACAATTAGACCTCTAAAGTGAGCCACCCTCTTCATCGTTACTACCTCTTTGTGACGCGCAGCACGTGTCTATTTATGTTTAAAATCCCCGGCCGAATTAGGGATGCTTTTTCGGGAGTGTTTTTGTAGGATTAAAAATATACGAATCGACTTTTTTAATAAGTGCCGAGTCTCACGTGCGATCGAGCGTTAAAATTTTGCGGCGGCTGCCTCTTCCGGCGGTTAGGGGAGGAATTATCATAATGCATGCCTCGTCTCGACGGTTTCAACGTTATACGCAACAGCGATTACGCGACGTAACGCGATTTGCAAGTAAGACGTATTGACTGACGCTTCGCGGATATCTATATGAAATTGTGTGAAGATTTTCAAATTTGCCGTAAGACGTGGCGAGACGTGGATTATCGTTTTGTTTCTCGTAATGCGCTAATTTCCTACATTCAAACTATACATAGTTTTATTAACCTTTAGTTTTAGTTGCAACTATTTCATATTTTTTTAGTTTGAAATATTTTATAAACTACTTTTTGGAACTTTGACCAATTTACATATTTGTCTGAACAAAGAAAGAAATTTCGAAGAGGCTCATTGACACCACGGGAGACCGAAGAGCTGGTAGTTTCCTCGTTCAACGCATAAGTTCTACTATCTAGCGAGAAAATGCTGCCAGCATTTTGGGGAAAATACCGCAGGGGTCTTTTTTAGTTTTAACTTACATTTTTGTAAGTTTTTAAACATTAGACAATGTTACCTAAAGTAGTTCTGTTGTTGTACCTACAATACATATCTCCAGTAATTTGTCTGAATAAAAGTACTATATACTTACGAAATGTCGATGATACCTTAATTATACATCATAGACCTCCGTGACCCATATAAGGTTAACGAAATGTTACTGGTGATTGCCATACATTTTATAAATAATATAATAGTTTTGCCGAATACTATCCGTCCTTCCTTATAATATATGTCCCAAAAACTTGCGAGCGAATCAAAAAATAATTTGGATTCGCTCTGAAACATCAAACGAACTTGAACACCGATGTGATATAACAGTAAATCGATTATTGTATTCGAATCCATCTCACGTGAAGATCCGAAATCGGTCAGTGGGCCCGCGGTCCCGGCGGTATGACAAACGTGACTCGACTCCCATTCAGTGTCGCGCAATACAGTCACATTTTTGATAAAACCCGAATACTGCGCTGAATCAATTATTATACTGTGTAGTTCTGTAGACCGATGTTATTGCATACACGACAATTTTGTAAATTTTGTCGTATAGATGGAATATTCTGTGCAGTTGCAGAAGTCAAATGACTTTTGAAACGTTTCATACCCACCTGTATAGCGGTTTTGGGATAGTTCTGACGCCCTCTAGCAAAAGTCTTTTTTAGCGAAATTCAGTCGGTTGTTTAAATAACAGTACAAATGACGGAATTAATGCATGCGTCTTGTTTGATTGAAGATGGACTGCTGTGTGCCCAGAATGGTTGCGATTCTGTGAGGAGATGGATGATAGGCAATCGAGTGTACTCATATAAGTTTTATTATTATAATGTTTTATTTTGTGCCTTATTCCATATGGAATACTGTAATGCCTTGTAAATAAATAAATAATTATAAGTCATTACTCTCCAGTCAACCATTAGAACTAAACCGAACGTTTTAATATAATCTATACTTATAAAACTATTTCGTTTCCGACTGGTTGTCAAATAACACACAATTAGTTCCGTAGTTAACGCTATGTGTCATCTCATCTGTCTGTCAATCAGTCTGTCAGTAGTTGAATATAATTAATAAGTACGCATATTATTACGTAGATTATGTGTCCGTGAAATAATGGTGCATGTTGGAATAAGTTCAGTTTATAGATTACACGTATTAAAACAATAAGCTATGGCGCTACCACATCATTGGTATTGTATTAATGAAGAAAAAATCAAAAGCAATTATAAAATGGAGCAAAACATTTATACATGTCGCGCCATTACTGTCCAAATAAGCTTGAAGTTGACATAATGCTCGGAATTTACAACGCAATCATTTCCGTAATTTTCCTCTTACAAATTTTATGCATTGTTAATATTTTTACCCGACTGCCGAATTTGGAGGGTAATATTCTGACCTGTCCCTATGTATGTTTGTATGTATGGATTTTTTTCCCTTGTAGAGGCGGAACGGATGGGCCGATTTCGACAATCAAGGTGTCATTGGATTCGTCTTACCGCCGCGAGCATAACCGGGTAGATAAATAAAAAATACCAATTTGGTGTATCTCAAAGTATTGGGTACCTAGTTAGTTACCATACATAGATGAAAATATCAAATCATTCATTAAACTTCTTAGGATCAACACTTCAACCAGCATTTTCACTCCCAGTGCTTGAAATTTTGTGGCAGTCACACTGTACAAGATATCCTCAAAACCGGAGGCCCTAGCCAAGATGCAAACGCTACTAACGTTTTTCTTTTACATTACTCAAAATGTATGAGATGACATTCTCGTGCGTTACGATAAACCACCAACTGTCATGAACAACTGAATATTTCAGCAAAAATGTCCGTCGGTAAAATAATACAAACCTTTGTTGCTAATAGAACAGCCGAATTCTGATTTGTCATAATTTAAAGCATTTAAATCGCTTGTTCGCACAGGTACAAAGATTCGTAAATATTCAGTATTAGGGACTTTCCAAGTTATTTCGCGTAATTTAGTACGACTGACTTCTCCCGTCTATCCTCAGGGTGTTGAAACTTGTTGTTGAAACTTTTCATCCCATATTTTTCGCGTCTTATTGCTGCCCTTCTTAAATTGTCTTCATTTTAACAACTTTGAACATTCGCCGCGCCTTGTAAACTAACAATATTATGCTTTATGAGATAAGTTTTTATTATTTCATAGAGAAAAAGAAGTTCATAAATAATATACACGCCATAATAATTATGGAGTCAATGAGTATTAATTATTTCAAAATAAACCTCTCGAAAGAAAAAAACTGCATTAAAATAGATTGCTTATGAACACAGAAATATTGACGTAATTTTTTATATTCAGAGAAAGCATGAAACAGAAATTTAAATGGTGCATCCGCTTTTGCTTTTCAAATGTATTGTTATACGTGTTATACGTGTTAGTTCACGACTTAAGTACCTACCTACCAATTACAAGTAAGGGAGGTATTTTATGTTTTTTCATTTCCTAGTATTGGTTTGTAATCTGTGCACTAAAATACTAGCTTTTAAATAATTCATATCAGGTAGCTGATTCTCAACAACTTGCTTTTGAACTATCCCATCAGAGCACAAAAACAACATTTAAGGGCGTGCAATCTCAGCTGTCTTCTTTCAAATGCAGAAATATTGAATAAGAAAGGAGCCAACTGTATTGGACACAAATCCTGCCGTCTATTTCAATGACTAAGCCGACAGGGTATTTATAAGAGATCGCAAGTTTTCTTTTGTGAATTAAATTATTATAAATTTCACTTAACAAAAAATAGGTACCCATATTTTGACTTCTAGTGAGGCTAGTGACGTGATTTTAATGAATAAATCTCTTATTCATAAATGCGCAGTAGCTAAAGTGTGCTTAAAATATGCTTTGTCCTTATGACATTTGAATTTGACAGAAAGGGACAAAGACTACTTCCACTAAAATAGGTTTATTGTGTTTTTATGAATCAGGGGATAAACCTTCATAGAAGAACTAAATTTAGATTCTGTGATTTGCAATGTAATACAAATTTTACGTAATATAGTTTTTATCTACTTCAGATCAAAAGTACATTATTGTAGAGGCCCGGAAAACAGGGTTATTGCATGACTAGATGGTTAGCCGTTACAACGACAGCGTTTTGTTAAGTTGTGTGTATGTGATTTTTTAAATGGTTGTTTCGATTTTGTATGCAAATGATTTCAAAAAACATTGCATTGGGCTGGTATAAGTTATCATATGCTTATTTTACTCTTAGGAAGAAAATGAGGTTCTTTACGTCTCCGTTTCTCAAAAGAAAAGCCATCATTTTCGAGCATGATTGAGAATAACAATCTTTCTTGCACGTGTGTGCATTTATCGACAAATCTAGTAGAAGGTACCCCTATTTATGATAATAAAAGAGTGATGCTTTGTAAAAATATACTACAACCTCGGTGGGTAGTTTTTTTTGTTCCACCTCTAACTAGAATATTATATATATATAAGGTGCTAACAAATTAGTCACGGATATTTTAACCATCGATTCTAACTTGAACTTTGTCACCTTAAAGCATTATTTACTAAGGAACTCGGTAATTATGCGTTATCGGACTACATGTTACACGACATTATTTACTCCAAATAGGCTCAAGAATCAATGGTCAAAATATCCGTGACTAATTTGTTAGCACCTTATATGTTAAGGAACACTTTAATAAAGGGCATTGGGAAAGTTCTTCTCTTCAAAGTCTTTTAATTTCAGCAGCCACTCATGATTATCTAAAATGGTTTAAAGAACCTCTAAATACTCATGAATATGTATTTAAGGCATAAGTAGGCCAATAATAGTGTTTATTTTGTTAATATGAGAAACAAATGATAACAATATTTTGGACAGAGAAGCATAAAGATTCTAAGAAGATCTCCAAATTGGAATAGAGATTGCAATTTGGTTTAGCCCATCGTAATCTTATTGTTGAAAGTTAACAAGAATATTACGATGAAGAAGCAATATGGGCTTTATCAAAGTTGAAAAGAGGCATTATTCGATATGGAAAAAACTCCTTAAAGGGCGTACGAAAATTTGTCGTACATTTATAATTTTATATACTACCCTCAACGCCAATTCGCAGTATATATCAAATTCAATCAATGAAGCAGATTCAATCCTCACCCGTTAGTAATATGCTTGCACTTGCTACAGGAGTTTTGTCTGAGATGTCATCATCATTTGTCTTACAGCAGTATAGCTAATTTTCGTAACACAACGGAAAAGTTAACATTTCTTAATTTTAGTCTTTAACTAGGTACAATCTTTCTAAGAAACGCCCTAAAGATCACTTGCGGAATATTTCTTGGAAAAAGCAGCTGTGAGAGATAGTTATTCGTTAACGTATTTAAATAAATATTACGAAATTAAATAAATACAAACTAGACCTTGCGAAATTTAGTTTCTCAAAGACAACATTCGTTATGTCGATCCTTTGAAATTTTATTAAGTCTATTTAAACAATTTTAATCAACTGGCGTAGGGTTTGAGCTTCTGGATTTTGGTTTAGTCTTTATTACGAATACTATTACTTTGATCTGCTGTAGTTACTAATGTACTAATTTAAAGTTTAAGAGTTAAATTGCTAAATACGCTTTAAACAGTATACACAACGAACAGTGTTCTTACACTTTCTGGACAGTATAAGCCTTGCATTTGCATAAAAATAATAACTATAATTACACCATTCATTTTTCAGCACAATGCATAATCACCATACTAATTTATGAAATAGAAATTATTCGGAAGCCAATCCCTGTTCCCATAAAACTCGCGTGACTCCATTTTATATCAATACATTTAACAACCACCTTTGTTTTATTGTACTAGCAACTAAAGGACTACTTTGAACTTACAAACTTTTCTAATTAACTTTATCAAAAAAACATTGCTACAAGATAGATGAGCATAAATCTAACAAATTAACGAAAAAATATTCATAATTTTTGTAACAAATCCAAGCCACTTCACTGACACGCAAGCAAAAAATACGTAAATATTATGTCAAAGAAGCGTTAACAATCGGCCTCCTCAAATAAAACAAATACTCTACCGTACCCCCATCAGTTTAAAATCACTCGTCAGCCTCGACCCTCACTCCAGACGTCGATGGCGTGACTCCACGTACTTCACCCTCGGATGTGGGTACCGAAATAGTACCATTATGTTTATGGCAGTTTTATTGAGTCCGCTACCTGGGATTTCTAGTGCGGCATATTAAATTTTAGTAAGGTATCAAATTATTCGATTTGCTAAGGACAAGGATGGTATAGTACGGTGCCATGGACCCAGGCCGTAAAAGATAATGAAGTATTTCTTTATTGTTTTGCGCATTGTAACTATACGTTTGATCGGTTTTGGAACAGAAACGGTTGATGTAATGTGAGTGATTCTTTTTGACTTTAAATTATAAATGTAAACTTAGATCGTAAAATTCAGTTTTTTATTGAACTCGGTTATGAGTCGTTGGTTTTCTAGACATACTTATTGGTTTTTTTTAATGATAAAGCAACAATTAAATCGGCCGTTTGCGATGCTTTTTATTTGAAACCGTGTTTGTTTGTAATATAAGATCAGAATAGCATAAAAGCATTAAGTTCACTTGGCTCTCTGCTTTTGACCTGTTTTCGTATTGTTAACGTTTTGATAGCTCTTATTAGAGAGGCCCCGAAGAAAAAGGTGTCCGGAGAAGGTGACTGTATGCAATGCAGGTGTAACTAGGCTTATAAACCAGAAAAACTACTCACGCGTAAAACTGCAGCACCGTAAAAATCTTTTCATGTCCTTTTTAAGGAGCCACGTGTAGTGTATAGGTAAAACTTCGTCAGAGAGCTCTTAGCATTTTTATTTAGCGCCGTTAAAACTAAACGCAGCAGAATTCGGGTGCTAAAAGCTTACTTTACGATTGGTAGCAAACCTCTTGGAAAAACTTCGGGTTATCAGACTGCCGTCTTTTGTCTAGGCGACTATGTTTTGTTTTAAAAATAAACAACATCAGATCTCGTGGTTTGCAGACGTGCTTGCAAAGTAAACTAGCTCCACCCTCTGCTTGACAAATGTGGGACTTTAGTGTCAGGGATGGAGATTTCAGATTCTTGGAGAAAGGAAACTTAATTTTGTAAAAAGGGAAATTTCAAAGCAATGAAAAAGATGTGTGTTATGCTCTGTTAATTACTACAAAAACTGTGATTAGTTTTGAATAATACTATTTAACAAAAGTAAGTAGGTAGGTACCTAAGTAAACTTTTTATTGCACAAAAAGAATTCGTTTCACAAAAAACTTTTATGTGAAAAAGAAATGCACAAGTGCGAACTTATTCTTTTAAGGGATCGCTTCTAGCTAACCTTAGAAGGACTGGGTGAGGACAACATAAGAGGAACGCCAAAACAAATTAAACTCAAAAATATAATAAATAGTACAGAACGAAATGACATATTGTTAATTTTATAATAAAGAACTAAAAGATAATATTAACAAAAAAATTATAAGAGATAAAGTACATCATAATATTTACTTTAAATTGTAAAATTAAAGTTAGAACTACGAAGGAAAGTGTAAAAAGGCAAAGGATTCGCAGTCTTTTAAGCACAAAGTCCTCTTTAGAATACAATGCCCCCTCTAACAAACCTCATAAATGTCCCTTTTCTTGGAGAACGTTATTTACATAATTTTAATTAAATTCAGTTGCCGCACTGCTTCTAACCCCCCTTTGAATCTGCGGCAAAGTGCAACGACAAAAAACTTAAAGGACTGCCCAAGATAGAGAATTTCAGTAAAGAATAAATTATAAGTAATTAAACACAAACTCCATTATTCATAAACGCATAATAGACCTATTTTTGTTTCAGTATTCTTTGTCACTTTCCGTCAAATTCAATTGTCACAATGACAGATAAGGACAAATTATAATTTAAGCACACGTCAGCTATTACACGTTTATAAATAAGGGGGTAACTGAAAAAGTTTAATACCAATATTTATTTAACACGATTTAAAAAACTATTGAAGAGGCGCTTTCTCGAGGATTAAAAACACTATCCTTATATTTATTTGACTTAGTTTTCAGTTTCTACAAATCATTTTTTCTTACAGCAAAAGGTATAAAGAGACCAAAATAATGATAGTGTATAAAGCAGCCAGTATCTAGTCATTATAACACATTATTTATTTGACACAATACACTATTACGCTATACGTAGTTTATGGCGAATAGCAGTTTAAAACTCGAATTACAATAAAAAAAAAAATTGTTTCTTAACAAATAGAGTTCGAAACTAAGATCAAACAGAAAGTTAATAAACAGATGTTTATTTTTAAATACATCTATCCAAAATTATAAAGAAACTTACTCGTATACATATATTTTTGCAAGTTTTGTGCGGTTTCCACCTACAACGGAAAAATAAATGTGTAAGTATTTCAGAACACTCGTACTATTGTGAATTTGACCTAAATTCTCACGCCTAACTAAGGCTAATTCGAGCGTGCGTGCGTTTTTCCCCAAACACAACGAAATTCTGTTTTGATGCGGACCCAGCTTAATCTATAAGCTCACGTTTGGGTTCAAAATAATATGCAGAGTTGACAAAACTCGAATATGGCTTCGCGTAAGCAACTTGCGCTTGTGTGAGGTCTGGCAAGTTTTCTATGTGTGCGTGGGATAACGCGTTATGGTTATCTCGCGGAGGCAGCATTTTTAAATCACATCTATATTTTTTTTAACATGCTCTCGTTTTTATCCATTTTTAGGTTGGTACATAAAGAGTGTTACATGTTGATCTATGCATAGAAGTATATGGAATACAGAATTAACGAGTATCAATTATAAAAATAGTTATATTAGTAATAGTTAAATATCGTTGTTGAACATGAATAAGGTTCCGTGGTATTTATTGGTGTTAAATATTATGACTATATTTACTTAAATTATTTATATAGGGTAATCTCTCATGTCAGTGTCTCCAACAGTAAATTTTCTGTTAATAAAATAAGGATCATACTTAACTCTATTGCGCAAATATATTTTTTGCCTATTTCTTACAAAAACATTTTTGGCTTTAACTATGGTCATTTCAAACTTAAACATAGACTACATTCACTTGTGATTAGGTTCTTCATAATGTTGGTTATCTTGCATGTAGACGGCATCTCTTATAGTTACATAGCGCCTTAGTATATGCAACAGACTCGTTAAGAAGCGACAAGGCAGGGCGAGGCACGGTTCGTTAGCCCGATCGCGAGCACATCGATCTTGAACGATACGCCACATTACCTCACCTACACCAGACGACGTAATTTTGTTCAACTGCTTTCTAATTTTGATTAGAAGTGACAGTAATGGCTTTGATTATAAGCCGAACAATTTGAACAGTTTTTAATTTTGATTAAGTATCAAATTCGGAAGCGGTGTGGTGGGAAGCATCGTAAGAATCAGTCTTCAATAGGTAGGTAGTTACTTAATGATATTACAATCTTAACAGTAATAATGTATTTTTGTTTTCACGCTTTACCTACTAATTTTATAACAAAGAAAAACTTATAATACTTTTGAATTGTTTAAAACAAGTCTGTAAATTGCAGTTACGCTTCGTGGCGTGAAATCTGTTAGCGTTCAAATCAAAGAGTAATTAAAGCGCATTGAAACGTAACAAAACCGAAAGTAACAAAACGGAAGGTAACAAAACAGCTGGTAACAAAACTCACCATTATGTTACGCTGACAGAAATGGAGTGTGTAATGAAATAATCCGTGTGTTAAACACGCGTGATGTTGGATTAAGTCCTAATTTGTTTAAGGGCAGACGACAAGAGGGCGTGTGGCGCATACGATCATACGTGACAGGTCGGGGTCGCTGCAGAGCCTAATAATACTTCAGTCACGCGTGCTTCCGCCGGGTAAATAATTGTGTTACGAATTATTTTGGCTGTTTGCACAGGGTCATTTGCGGTATGAATGTTACCTTTGCCGTCGTTTTTGCTGGCGTAACTGGACAACCGTTGGTCGTGTAGCTGATAAGATGGCTCGACCTTTAATTAATTAATTAAAACGATGGAAGGTGGTTAGCAGTTGTTAAAAACGGTGTCGAAGATTAAATTAGTTACCTATAGACAAACCGTGCGGAGTGGCGACAATAATGAGGTTTTTACGATGCAGTGGGTGAATAGTGTGGGCTGAAATGATGATTATGATGATAATGATATAAAGGTTATTTTTATGACGATATATAAAGATGTTGTACTGGAACACGAGTGTAGTGTCCTTTTTAAGATCCATTTTAAAAACTCAGGTTAATCTTCGCCATCAGACAGCTAGAAATTAGTCATTAGATTTTCTAAACAAACTGAAAACAGCGCTCTCTCTGGAAAACATTGACAACTATTTAAACGATTAGACATTAAAATTTGACAGATTAATTCTGAGCGACTAGCGGAAATATAGGTTCACTTTGAGTTACCTAGATGGCGCTGAGGTGTGAAATAAAAGAAATTAATAATATGAATTAAAACAGATCATTCTAATTAGAATTTAGGAAATAAATAGATTTATTTCGTTATGTTAGTAAAATAAATTAAAGAGGGAAGGTTAACACAAATTATTTTGTAGTGAAGTAACATTATAGTTGTGTAACCTAATAAAGAAAGATCGAATTGGCTGGAAGTTGAATAAAAAAAGAAATGACGGCTATAATGCTAAGGAGAGTAGGAGACAAGTTCAAAGTATAATGAACTAGACGATTACACATTTAAAATTGACGGGTTAATTCTGAGCGACTAGCGGAGAAATGGGTTCACTTTGAATTACCTAGATGGCGCTGTGGTGCAAGCAAAGGAAATGGTTGAAATTAAATAAAAACAGATCATTCTAATTAGAATTTAGAAATAAATAAATTTGTTTCGTTATGTTAGTAAAATAAATTAAAAAGGGAAAGTTTGCACAAATTATTTTGTAATAAAGAATTGGCTGGAAGTTGAATTAAAAAAGAAATGACGGTTATAATGCTAAGGAGAGTAGGAGACAAGTTCAAAGTATAATGAACTAAACGATTAGACATTTAAAATTGACAGGTTAATTCTGGGCGACTAGCAGAGAAACGGGATCACTTTGAATTACCTAGATGGCGCTGTGGAGCAAGCGAAGGAAATGGTTGAAATTAAATAAAAAAAAAACATCATTCTAATTAGAATTTAGGAAATAAATAGGTTTATTTCATTATGTTAGTAAGATAAATTAAAGAGGAAAGAATTGCACAAATTATTTTGTAATGAGGTAACATTATAGTTGTAAAACCTAATAAATAAGGATCGAATAGGCTGGAAGTTGAAAAAAAAAAAAGAAGAATTTTGACCGCTATGTTGCTAAAATGAGTAGGGGTCAAATTCAAAGGATAATGAACTTTGTTTGTTACATGTTATGTTAGAATAATCATTGTCATTAGAAGAGTAAATGCATTATTGCGGGAAAACTTCTGCGCATCCCAACTTCTCTATACGCAGGGACGCTAGAGAGACGCTAATATGAGGAGAGATGAGTTCAAACGAAAGTGAGCTTTATTTGTTACTTGAAATGATGAAATAGACACTAAAGTTGAATAATTGAAATTTCTTTTGCGGGAAAAGTTTACGCATCCAAGCGATCTTATACGCATGTTTCATACAGCGTAACTTACTTACAGCATAACTCTGTTCCTTGGTTAACAATAGAATGTAAGGTTAATTAATCCTTTCCAATAGACTATTATAATAATTTGAACCTTATTTCAATTAGGAATTTTATTCATATAATTCTTTACTGAATAGTTAATACTTTTAGGTTTGAATTAACAACATATAGATGTTAGCTGGCAAGTTTAATGGTATTCTCTAATAGTAATCAGTAGGAAGGAGTAATTAGGAACTTCATAATAGACTAGTAATAATAATCTCTCGCTCATTAAAGTTCTTTGGTTTACTATTCGGTTCACAAGGTAGGGTTCTTAGGCATTAGACGATCATGAGGCCAACTTAAATATAAATATATAAAATATATTAAAAGTGTTTTATGGGGGGGATCAGTACAATGTCACGCCACTGCCTGAATGTAACATATTTTTCGACACATTTTTAATTTAGTTTGTAGTATCATACTTATCTGTTTTCTTTTCTTTTTGTATACTCACATTTTTCTGTCCTAACAATGTAGGTGTTTTGATATTTACTGTTAACCTATTATTGTCATTATTAAATAAATAAATAAATAAATAAATAAATAAATAAATGTCAATAATAGTATGTAGGCATCATCGGTTACAATAATATCCACTGACATCAAATATTCTTAACCTTTTCCGAACAATTTACAACCATTTCCTTTCATTGATAATAAGCACCAATTATTTGCTACTCACACATAAACCCCAGTTCCCACAATCACTACCAATTATAAAAACCTACCCACAAACAGTCTTTAATAAAAGCACAAAAGTACTAACAACCTTTTCCGCCTCATCAAGCTACCAAACGCCTCAACAATAACTTTCCATTAAGTAGGACGAGTATCCTACTTGAATAAACCGTGGAAATATGTAGGCCGTTTAAAACTTGCACCCTTGTACCAAGTAGCAGCAAATGCCGAGTCTTTATTCAAAAGCCTTGTTCAAGTTGACGGGTAACTTGCTAAGTCGAGCGAGTTGGAGCTGGAGGAAGTGTGAACCGACCTGTTTACACTTTAATAGATAACTACGGCGATTTTTGGTTTTTAGAAGTCACATTTGAAAGCTTATCATAAAAAGAGTGTCCATGATCATGACCATATTTTCTATCGATCATATAAAATCTGCCGTAGCCTACCAAGTACAATGAATACTTTGGTTTAACTGTACTTGTATCGCTTTGGCAGAGCTGCTTAAATGTTAATGGTCTAAGATCCGACTAGGAGACGACCTTCACCCAGCTGTTTATTTGATAAAAAGTATTTTATATCAAATTTAATATGGTAAGAAATTATGGCGAATGGGTTGACTGAAAAAATTCAGTAAAGTACATAATTAAAAAAAAAACGAAATATGATCAGTTTTTAAAATTGCTATTTCTGGTTTGATAGACCAATTACATACTAATGGAAAGTATGAAGCCTATAGAATATGCAAACGTTAGGTTTAGTGCAAATTATTAGTACCGACTTACTTGCCTACCCAATGGTTATGAAGGGAAAAAATAGTCAACCTAACGTTTGCATATTCTATAGGCTTCATACTTTCGATTAGTATGTAATTGGTCTATTAAACAAGAAAGTTAATAGCAATTTAAAAAAAGTTCATTTTTTTTCGACTGTACTGGACTGAAATTTTGCTGTCAACCTATTTGCCATACATTTACTTACCATATTAAATTTGATATAAAATACTTTTTATCGAATAAACAGCTGGGTGAAGGTCGTCTCCTATTTGGATCTCCTACTATAATAATGTTCCTCCGTTTTTAATTTGCGCTGGCCTAGTTGGTCGTTGCCCTGCCTACGAAGATAGCGGTCCGGGTATCAAATCCCGGTTAGGGCAGATATTTGTGTGATGAGCGCGAATATTTGTTCCTGAGTCATGGATGTTTTCTATGTATTTAAGAATACATTTCTCTACGAGTATATAAGTATTTATGTCGTTGTCTAGTACCCATAGTATAAGCCTAGAGCTTAGTTTGGGATTAGGTCAATTGGTGTGACATTATCCCCTGATATTTATTTATTCATTTATTTTTAAGCGAATCGGACTCCGGAAATTTAAGCTCTGAATTATTTGGTTCCATTATTTCCTCGTGTATAGATGTAACTGGGATTCTACTTTGGAAAAAGGAGCATGGTTCTATTAATAACTAAAACGTTCACTATATTTTCCTTTCCGTCTTCCGTTATTCAAGAAAATATCCTCCAGTTTTATGAACAAGCAGAAATAATAAGGTTTCTTTCGTCCCTGGGGCGCAAGTTTGCGGTAACCGTGTATCCGGGTATTAGCGTTAAATACAATTCCATTCTATAAAGTTTTACTCACATGGGTGTGATGTGTTATAATAACTCATAGTTCTCGTTTCATATAGAAATAACTATTGAACAAGTTTCTATCCTCATTAACACAGACATCGACTTCGGTAACTTAGATTGAATATCGATTGTTTATTAATGATATAAAATATCATTTCCAAGTAAATTATAATGAAATTAGAACGTTAAATAACTTTTAATTATATTCGTAAATAAAGCTGACATCGTTTTATTTAACATGATGCAAATTCACAGCTATCATTTCGGAATTGCTGATAATTGAAAAACAAACTTTATATTCAATATAATATAGCGTGGCAATACTTGAAATAAATGTGTATCAATTGCATGTTAAATACCGCAGTATGTTGTATTTGTTTAATAAATAATTATAGTTGTTACTTGTTTTGACGTTTCAGCCATTAAAAAATAAAATGAAATATACTATTAAATGGTACTCGAGTGAGTGGTTTCGATACTGACATGCTTGGCTAACAAAAATACTACCTCTACGAAACTATAATTCTACTTTTTCCAACCAATCGCGTCACTTGTAGATCACGTGATACGAAAAGTCGTGTGATCTAGCATTGACGCGATTGGTTTAAAAACGAAACGAATAGAAACGCTAGTTAGCGTAATGCAACTTGTTTCGGGGCTAAGACCCATACACATTTGCAATTTCAAAACTGGAATACTTAGACTTAAAAACAATAAATTAATGACAATGACTATTACTGTAAGATCTAGTTTAGTATAAAATCCTATTAAAGTAGGATAAAACACCTAATTATTGGCATCCAAAACCTCAAACATTGAAACGTGGTAATTATTGAATTATCATCTCTATTAGCTTGAAATAAAATCCACGGTATACATGATAAAAATTAACACTAGGCCAATTTCCCATACTCGTACAGTCCAGGACATTAATTATTGTTACGCCACTATGGAACCCTGTCGCATAACGTTAATCATTAATTTTGGCGTAATTTCTTTCATGTGGTTTGACGCTGTCGTTATGACAGGGTTCCATAGTGGCATAACAATTAAAGTCCTTGACTGCACCAACATCATATGTATTTTGTTCAAAATTCTTCTATTAATCAAAAACGAACCATAAGGATGTCAAAACACTGAAATTAAGAAACTACCACACCTTGCCGAATTCAGGTGAGGTCACGCAAATCCAGAAACCGCATACGGCTACCAAAGTTCCTCGGCTGGCCAATTAACCCGGGAACATCCCTGCCGTATTAAAACAAAATTGGCTCCAATATAATTTCCTATGAAAATGAGCCTAAGTTGGGATCACTTTATGATTTTCGACAACCCTAGTTACCGAAGTTTGTATTACCAGTGAACAGTACAATGGTATTAATTGTTTCATGCAAGAGTTTTAGCAAACTATAAAAAAGTCGTAAGGTATTGCTGGGAGTACCTTTGCCGACTTAATGATGTAGGTATACAGTGTGTGACTTCTATACGAAAATATATTTTAAGGGGTGAAAGCAAATCTTTAGTTAAAAATCTTTTTTTTTACATACAAAGTAATTCGGCACGCAATGTATCGATAAATGTGGTAAAAAGTAATAACTGAAATCACTAAATAATCTTGGCTGTTGGAGTGACTATAATGCCTATATTATGTTATTAAAAGTAACGAGAGGGGTTATTTTTGTACATATATTGACGAAAATATCCAAAGATGCACCTGGGTTTTTGAAGCTTTCTTTTTACTAAGTATTTGTTTCTTTTCTCCCTTCGCAATAACATAATATATCATATCCGTCAATCTTGAGCGATGTGGTGTTTAATAATACGTCATCTCATTGCAACGGGTGTACTGTGGTAAAGTAAGATAGCTCTTCATAAAATGTCTTTTGAACTTGTATTTCAAATACTGCGTAGATGGAACTGATAGTGCTAAGACTGCTAGTCAAGGATAAGACCATTTAAAATAAGATCTGATTGTGGTTTGTACGTGTCCGATGTATTAATGAACTTCATTTGCATTGGATGTGATATTATTGAAGAAATAGCACAGGATGTTTTACCTTATTATTATTACTAGCAATATTAATAGTATAGTTCAGGAAATACGAATTGGCCGTCTGTCATCTTCACTAAGATCTTTTTGTTCATATTAAACAAAAGGTAATCGTAAAACTGCCTTCGTTCTTCAAATAGCACAATGGGTTGAAAGGTTAAGGTTAAGGTTAGGTCCAGTAAGTCTTAACGCAGAATAAAAGATCTCAAAGTAGATAAAAGACGGCCAAATCATATATCCTGGGCCTGTACAACACGGTAAAAACAATATCGTTTTTGATCTGTTATCGTATTGTCACCGTTTTGATAGTTCTTATTTACTTGACAGTAATGGCGTTTGATGTCATAACAATACCATAACAGGTCAACTACGATATCGTTTTTACCGTCGGGAATAGAGGCGCTGAACGATACCAGTTATCCAGAGTTTTCAACAATTACAATCCATAAAGTTACTATAGTCGCAATACGTGCAGATCCATGCCCTCAGTCACGCACGCCTGCACTCCGGAAATCTATGAATTTGGCCCATTACGCTCCTCGCCCAATTTTATAATATCACGAACGGAGTTATACGTCGGTGCTCTGTTTTGGTTTTAGTGCCGGTTCGTATTTGTTTACACCCTGTTTGTTTGTGGAGCCAAAATGATTTATCTATAATTTTAAGTGTAAAAATTAGTAAAGATATTTAGTCGTGCAGATGGATTTTAAATGTAACGTGACGTGTGTTACAAATAGACCATGTGTACACTTATCGTGTAAAATTTGCATGTGCATGCAATAGTAGATCAACTCCGTAAGATGTTGCCGGTAAAATCTCATGCTGCATTTTATAAAAATAAATAAATTTAAAATAGTTAACTACAAATAAGTTTATTTCTTTCACCAAACTTGCATCTTGTATAACTCGAAGCATTTGACAAAAAGAAACATGCTACTTTTTTATAGCGAAACAAAACTGAAATCACTTAAACATAAAACTTTTGAAATTGCAAATCTTGATTTAAACGTTTGTAGTGCGATTTAAGTACTCACAAATAAAACACAACACGCAAATGTTCGATATTGTTCACAAATTGATTTTTCGAATAAAACCGTATTAAATTCGCTTTGGGACACTGAATAAATGAATTTCTCCCCGCGGTAATAAAAGCTATGTTACAAAAAGTATCGTAAAAAATAATACAGGCTGTGTTGCACGCGACATAGATTGATGCGGGAGCGAGCGGGAAGCGGGCGGCGTACCTGCTCGCACCTCAGCCAGTACAATAAAGCAGCAGTAAAGATATGCCGCCTAACGTGAGGTGTTCCACTGCGTATTTGGAACGGAACGGGCCATTACTTATGCAAAAATCTTTGTTTTCCTTTACACGTTTGTTTGTATCAATTTGGAGGCATAAATCAGGGGAAGTACTGCTGTAAATGCTCTATTTATAATCTGTTAACGCTACTGGGTCAAAGGTTATTTTTTAACTCACTATTTTCTAATGATTATTATCATTGTAATAGCCGAAAGACGTTTATTGTCGGAAAAATACCTTCACTAGGGATTGTTCCAATTATAAAACTTTATTGTTGTTAAATTAATTATTATTTAAGTCCGCTTCCTTTATTTTTAAAAATTTCTACGAATATTCTGGGGACCTGATATACCTTCATTTAGATTCAGACCCAAACATTTTATTTTAAATAACATGTCATTTTTAATAAAGCTCTTGATATTACTCAAATGGAAATGAATTTATTTCTAGATAGAAAACTACTGATGTAGTATTTACGTGATTCATTAACTTTTCTCTTTTCTTTATCGCTTAGGGGTAAACTGTTAAAAGATTTAGTTATTTAGTTTCGTTTACTTATTTCATAATGTAAGTTTGTATTACATACACTGTTGGAAATTGTGTCTACTGCCTTACATAATTCTGTTGTAATACCACGCACTACACGCACGCTGGCAGAAACCATATCGTAATCGCTTCGTTGTAACAGTATTAAGGTAACTGTGACTTATGGAGTCAATAAACTTTTTATTGTCCTGGTATAACCATAATTACCTACATAAAAGAAGTCGAAGTGAAACACAATACAATTATTCTGTAATTCTTACAAACCTAATGACTTAATTATTTGTTATCAATTAGCAGAAAAATAATACCGCTTTTATTCCGTCGCTAATCAAAGAATAATCAGATTCAGGGTGCGCTTTTAATAAAATCAAATAAAGTTTATATTATGTAATGCAAACTCACATTTAAAACAAATGACAAGCAAAACAACACATTTATATCATGGCGTTGAAAAGAGCTTCTACTCAGCTTTGTGCCGCAGCAAGCTGCGGGGCTGGTTTCCAGAGGGAGCTTAGGTTTTACTTAAGTAGGTACATTTTCTTTTTTTTTTCGAAATAACTTCTCATTTTCATTCAATAAAAGAATTTTAAAAGTTCTCTTTTAACCTACCAAATAAATCATAAACAACTTTCACGGGCCTTATTAATAGCATCATGGCCGTTGTTGCCAGCAGCCAGGAATGCCCTTACCAGAGGCAATGGGTGCACCTGCATGTGCGGGGCTGTTGCGCTGGAAATTGTTTTATTTTTATTAAACTTTCTGTTTTTTTTTAGTTTTTGTTTTCTTTCTCTCTTTTTTTTTAAGCATTTGTATCGTAGTAACCTTAGTTTTGTTTTAAGTATTTTGTTTGTCTAGATAACACAATTATGGATCGAAATTATGGTCTGAAATAAATGATTTCAATTTCAATTTATCTAAAGTTAAGTCACGTGTGAAATAAGTCTTCTTAATGACCTTTCGTTGGCTACAGTTTAACCGGCCGACCTTATGATCTGCTTACGCAGGCGTCGGCCAGGTGGCACGCAACGGCTAATTTGATAAACATTTCAAACACTTACAATTCAGAATATTCAACTCGGTACGTAAAACTCTTAATGACTACCTATGGACTGTTTCAGCTAGCCCTACGTTAAAAAGGTTTTGTAGGCGCTGAACCAAGGTTATTTTTAATTGTTATATTAATTGTTTTGTGTTGCTTTTTACTTTAGTGTGGCGGAGCCAAAAGGGTTATGTGTCTGACCTGTATGTAGTTACATGCCCGCTCGTACCTACTCAATGCCTCAACTGATTTTGATAAATAATACTACATTAGATTTAGAAGATCAAAAAGGTGGATTTTATGCCCTTTAATCTTTTTAACATACATTACTATAGACGACAAAAATTCAGTCAGGTTTTTAAAGCCTGCTGAGTTATACATATAACTCATGTAACAATGTTTGCCAAGACGATCCTCACGGAAAAAGTAACATACCTATTTAATTGTTTTGTTATAAACATGACATCACTTCTATTTTATTTTATTTTTAAGTCTTTAATCATCGATATTTGCTATGTGTAATTTATGATAATTAGACATACTGTACAGTCAACAGCATAAATAACTGATCATTTAAGTACCTTGTCGCTTTCAATCGTTTCACAATTTTGTATAACATTTCAAACACGACGTTAAAGTGACGAGGTACATAAATGATCAATTATTTATGCCGTTGACTGTACAAATTATGTTGAAATGTTAAATTAAACAATATATAATCTATTTTCTATTTGTTGAAATAGGTATTTTGATTACTTAATTAGAGGAAAATTTCAAGTAAGTATGTTTTATTTTTTTCTCAATACATAAAGTAACGTTTTAAAGATATTTCTCATCAAATAAAAGATACAAAACATGTATTTTATCTATTAGAGTATTTCTATCCCCCGGCAATTCGCACCGAAAACTAATATTTTTCTGGAAATAAAGCTCTCCTGAGTCTTCTTAACGTCTAGATAGTCCTAGTCAGGTATAAGTTTTACAGTGAAAGTTTCAAAACTATATAAGACTTTAAGTATGTCAGCAATAAATAGCAAAACTATTGCAGTTTCTCATTAAATTAGTTCATCTGCAACATTCATTAGTAACAGCTATTTTTATGTTATACGTAATCTCGCTTCTACCGGGAGTAGAAAAGCAATTACCCGGTAGTAGGTACCTCACGTACCGCTTGTTAACACTGCTGATAAAGTTTACGTTGTTATAAACAAAAGAACAACTTCAATGATTTATGTTGTCTCGCGTCCGAAACGCGCTTCTCGGCGCAAAATTACAAAGTTTTCGTGAGAAAATTTTCTAAAATTTTCTAAAGTGTCTCCCCTCCCCGTCGCCTGTTTGCCTCGCTATTGTCTCTAAACTGCGGAGTTTGGGGCGGGTTTAACTTTGTATTGCTTTAAATATAAATTTCGCAAGTTTTCGTCGCACCAATGAAGTTATGGCGTTACAGTGCAACTCAACAAGTTATTACACAAACTTAACACTGGTATTTTGATAATTTTGAATCCAGAACCGTTGAAACGTCGACAGCGCAGGGAAATATCGTAATACACGCTTGCTAAATTTGTCATGGATTTTTTTTATTTAAGTCATACACATGGGTGATTTTTCATTTGCCTGTTATTTTATGCCTTCTGAACTTTACTCATGTGGACTTTAAACGGTACCCGGGTCGTTTTCAAAAATATTGTACATAATTAAAGTCTTATTGAATACAAAATCACGATCGCATCCTTTGTGTAAATAAAGTTAGTCATACGAACTATATGGGTAACTTTCGTTACACAAAGGAATCGATTAAGTTTTGTTTTAATTGAAGCCCTTAACTATGTTTTTTTTTAAACTACCTAGGTACCCATCATTTTATCTAATTTCACTTCATCGATTGTATCGAAATTCATTTCATCTAATGCTATATTCTGCTATACCATGATATTTTCAGGATATCTCCATTAATTATCTAAGTTAAGTAAGGTTAGAATTGTGACTACCGAAAAAATTAACTCATGCGGCGAGAAGCACCTTTCGAATAAATAAAAATTCTGCGAAGATACGTTCGTTAAAAGGTAATTTGATTAAATAATAGGTAACAACTATGAACAGTAACGAGCCATAATAATAATAAAAAAACATAGTCGTTTAATAATAATAATATGTTGTACCTACGCAAGAACACAAAACTCCGCAAAACGGCGAAACATTTTAGCGTCCCAACATAGCACGAACTAGGTACATAGAACATGGCTTAGCAATCCAATTAACATTCGATACAAAGCACATTCCTCCGAGTTGGCGTCTAGTTTTCTACCAACAATTAGTTCTGGGGGGTTATGTTGGGAGCTTGTTGGTAGGTCTGCAATTCAATGTAGTGGCGAAGGCGTGAATTGGCTGCGGTCGGCACGGGCAAAGCCATGTTCCGTATTATACGGTATACAAGGGATGCTTTATCCATAACTTCGCTATTACTTTACACAACACAGTTACTGGTGTAAAGAATATTGAACAGGGATTACAGTTAGAAGCTGCCCTAGTACCTACAAGGTAGTTTGAATTCAAGTTTCTTAACCCGTTTTTGAGTTAAGTTGAACTTAAGTGGTAAAATGGAATTTAAAAATAATAATAATTTATTGTTTAAAACTGTGTAGATTCGGACCAAAGTGAACATGTTTAGGTAGTATCAACATTATTATTACCCTTTTCGGGCATATTTACAATTTTTAAATCTTAACCTAAGTATACAGTCAAGACAGTAGCTATTAATAAGGCTGGTCAGGGCCATTCTTTCCACGTCGCAACCTGAGAGGTTTATTTATTTATTAGATAAGCTAGGTGTATAGGAAATTAAGTGCCTCTATGCTAGTAATATGTCGTTGTCTTGTCTTATACCCACATCGGCTTCCCATATTTTTTTTGGTCACATCACAATGTCTTTGTGTAAATAATTATTGAGAGTATTAATTTTTATATCGCTGGAAACTTATTTTTTTAGATTTTTTTAAATATCTAACTTCTTGACAAGGCTAGGTTAAATAGGGTAGGTTTTGATGTATAAAAATCCTGAAAAATAACTTTTTCATAAAAAAATACGTTGTGACTTGCGATAATAATTATGACCTAAAAATAACTATGACTAAAAACACACACTATGACTAAAAATAACTACGCCGGACATTAGGGTCATATTCAGAGTCTTATTGAAAACAAAATCACGATTGCATCCTTTGTGTAACGAAAGTTAGTCATACAAACTATATGGGTAACTTTCTAAAGAAAGTAACATTAGTTGTGTAAACACAAGGGAATTAATAAAGTTATTTTTTAAATTCAAGCCCTTAACTGTGTACATTTTTTTTTGACAATGACCTCTTATATTCCCAATAAAATCACCACCACTGATTCTATGTCGAATTTAGCCCGAGCACCTAATAGTGGTTGCTCACCGCTCGCTGCGACCGTGTGTCCCACTGGCACTAGTCCCGTTGCTCCCGACACGAATTTCCGTTAACACTAATCGGTTCAAATCCTATTGTTGCATAGTTTTACTGCGGCTTGATGTTTCTACGACGCGTCTATTGTTTTAGTTCTACAGACAATGGTATTGGGCATTCAGTGTGAATATTGTATGCTACAATGGCCTAAATATCTTTGGGTAAAGTTTTGGTTGAGATCTAAAATACTTAGAGGTCGGTATGTTACACATTATCTTACGGGAGAAATTAACGTTGTTTTGTTAACCTAATAACACACTTCAGTTGTTTTACGGTTATTATCATCAAATAATTAGGTAATTATATCAAAGTACACGCGCACAATTTATAATAATACACGATTTTTAGCGATAAAAATGATTCCACGTTTTAACGATGTTCTAAACTTTCAAAATAATTCCCCAAACCCTATACCAAACTGGGTCTGTAAAATATTGACGCTAACAAAACTTTAAATAAACGATACTTGAAACGAACGAAATTGGGTTAAAGAAAGTGAAGGTGAGCGGGCGGTGAATCGACTTTGACAGGCTGCCTTGTATTATAAATGCGTATCTGCTACATTGGTGCTGACTTACTGCTTTCTACCCATTCTTTAAGGTTGCCTCTGACTAACATTTGGGTATAATGCATCACTCACGGTTCTTATTTAATAGATACAAATAGATAAGGATCGCAAGCGGTACATTACACCGAAATGTTACAAGTCAGTCGTCACCTTTCGAGTTCAGCAGTGATCGTGTAACATGTTATCCAACATTGCGCTATCAAAAATATGAGACAAGCTCTTATGCCTCTAGTAATAGATGTGTCAGATAATTTTGAGCCAGGTATTGGATATTATTATGTAATATTGTTGCCATGTTATTATTGTTACTTCTTCTCTACGGCCCCTTTTAAATGAATACATATCACGTAAGATTGTAAATTTATTAAATAAAATAATTTAAGTGTGGGTTGTATTTATTACTCGGTATAATTTATGTGATCTTTGACTGAAGCTTATCCAGAAAATACCGGTTAATGTCCATACACACATGTATACATGCGTAGAAAGAGCTACAGAATTACCAACAACTCTAAAAACTTGTTGTTAATTCTGTAACCACATTTTGCACAATCAGGCTAAGATGTTTACCAGTATATTAGTGATAGGTTGCAACCCCATCGCCTAAAAATACAACCCCAAAGCCTTTATTCCCTTAGGGCTACTTGCACCAAAAACACTGGGTTAAGACACTAACTCGAGTTAAAATGACATTTTTCGTATGAATCTAACGTTTGCTAACTCAAGTTAGTGTCTTAACCCAGTGTAAAATTTTGTCAGTCACCTCTTACGACCTCCACGGGAAGAAATGGAGTGGCACTTTTCTGAGCCGGCAACCAGACGGCCATCCCACGGTTAATGTATGGTTACTAAATTGGCAAGCGAGGATGAGCAATCAGTTTTTACTCGATTATTTGGAGGCCCTAAATAGAAATGTATAGGGTTTAATATATAGGGTGTAATAATACCAACATTGCAATACGTTAAAGTACCAACTCGAAACCTAATAAGGTGAAAATGAAACTAACAATCACGCTAAAATTACACGGTTAGCTACATAGGTATTATTCTTTATTCTCTTAATAGTAGGAGATCCGAGTAGGAGACGACCTTCACCCAGCTGTTTATTCGACAAAAAGTATTTTATATCAAATTTAATATGGTAAGTAATATATGGCGAATAGGTTGTCTGAAAAATTTCAGTCCAGTACAGTTCATAAAAAAAAAAACAATTTGCTATTGCTTGTTTAATAGACCAATTATTACATACTAATCGAAAATATGAAGCCTATAGAATATGCAAACGTTAGGTTGCCAATTTTTCCCATCATAACCAATTGGGTAGGCAGGTAAGTCGCTACTAATAATCTTCACTAAACCTGATATGCATAGGTAACAATAAAATGCATAATTTCTTTAAAGTTATTGGTCTCTAGGTTAAAAAATAAACAATTGTTACGCCATTGACTACTAATGAAGTCAGTTCAAACCTACTAGTACAAAGATTTTGGCTTAAATTGCATAACAACGTGTTAATCATTGTTATTGTTGAGTGCTATATTATTTGATCAGTTCGTTGGTATGCATTTTATTATTACCTATGCATTATAATTGTAAACTGTTGTATATCCTTTGTTTATTTTACAGATCGAAATTATGCAATTCGATTTATGCAGAATGAAAATTAGTACATTCGTTGTTATGCACATCATTAAACACCCATTTTGTACACGCACTGACCCATATTAATTGCTCTGGAGCGTATGTTGCACCCCGCTATACATATTTTGGCATATTAGGCGACCCGAGTTATGCTGAAAGCTACTGCAGTCCAGTGAAAGCTCAATTAGAGCTTTCGCAAATAGACGTTCCGCTTCGTTATTATTAAGCTATATGTTATGACTAGAGGACGCCCGCGACTTCGTACGCGTAGAATTATTTTCCCGCTACTCCCCCCATTTTTTCCCGTTGGGGGTCGATTTTCGGAAAATCCTTTCTTAGTGCTCACTTACATCATGAAAGGAACCCCTGTACCAAATTTCAAGTTTCTAGGTACAGTAGTTTCGGCTGTGCGTTGATACATCAGTCAGTCAGTTTAACCTTTTATAGATAGATGGAACGTGACAAACTGGCCTAGGTCATTATTACATTAATTCTAATGTGACCCCAATTACTTATTAAGCAATTGATGACCGGATTTTTCTGAAAAGGTGTTTTGAAAAAATATATCCTTATATAGGATTGTCTCATTGTTTCTTATATAATTGTGCTGTATTTAAAACATTGTTAATTTCGCTCAGTGAGCGTTCTCTTTGAATAAATTGTTTTTTTTCTTCTTCTTCTTCAAAAGTTCCTTTTGTCCATTGCTTATACAAAATGAAATCCTTTTCTTTATTCTTATCCTTATTTAATATTATAAATGTGAACGTGTGTTTGTTTGTTCCCTCTTCGCGGTTTAACAGCTGACCTCTGAAATACACGTATTCCTAAGTCAGAGAGTCAAGATCCACAACGCTACGTTAGCGATTTTCGCAAAACGACCCAATGACACTGACGTTAGCCGACCATCGTGTCGACTGCTTCTTACATCTACTCCATAAATTTAGGGTCGACAAAAAATGTTCTAAATCTTATGTTTCATAAAATTTGAATCAATTCTGTTCAACCAATCAATTTCAAATTCAACCGATTAAAGTGAAATTTGGTACAGAGACGGGAGACAAACCAAGGGTACTTTTTATTTGGGAGATTAAAACAAGGGAATAGTGATAAACGACTTCTACGCAAACGAAGTCACAGAAAAAAACGCAGTAAAATAATAATTTATGAAGTTTATCTATTGCTAACTTTGAACTACTGATAAAGTCCAATGTAATATCCAAACAAACGCGAAAGTGTAGGGTAGGGTTCGGTTTTTTTCTTGTTTCTCTGATGTAGGTGATGATGAAGTGTTTACATACATGTATGTACTATTTTGTTATTTTGTTAATTTTTCTATCCTTCTGCATTGTCCTTGCTTATTCTACTCCAAGGTTAACTGAAAGATCCCATATGGAATAAGTTTGCCTATGTACCTACATTTTCTATATTGACGCAAACATGTCTTTTAATCGTTTAGGTGCAATAAAGAGTTTACTTACATACATACATTTTATTTAACAGGCTGGTTTCCATAACAGTTAACACAGAATCCATCTTAAACTAAAAACAGACTTGACAACCTTCAACCGACGATTATTTTATACTTTCCAATTTATTTACCTAATTACCTAGTGTAGTAATAATTAAACATCAAATATGATTTTTACTAGCAAAATTAACACTCACATTTGAATTTAAGGGAACGGTCCAGCGATGACTATTAAAAAACATTTAGAAGTCGCTAAATACCTCTGCATTCTACTCTACAATGTCGTTACACACAAAAAGATTTCGACTGCCCTCTTACAAATTATTTAGTATTCTTTACCGAGAGCCGGATTCGTGAGTTTTATACCTTTGACTGCCTCCCGGGTCCCGGGGGACGCGGGCGCCGAACGTTAATCGTCGAGATGAATGGCTTATCGTTAATACCTACTTTTCGCACCGCGCATTTGAACAAACTCATTTCTAACCTGAACGTCAAACTTTTTTTTTTTATCTTTAATAAAACGGGCTATGGCTGGGGAAATTATCTTTTACACGTTTTTTTAATGATTTTTCGGTCTGTGACCAAGCCATAGGAAATAAAGCTTTATTTGGTCTGATCAAAGTTTTTGCTGTAAAATTAGTCCAGTTCGGGTAAATTACGGTTTTCGGTGACCTCTCGTTTTTTTTCTACTTCCGGGATGTTATTATGACCCACCCAGTCAAAGCCAAAGCAAGTCTAGAAATTAAATAAATGTAATTTTAAAATTACCACGGCCTCTACTCAACACTGTAAAAACCATATCATTTTTGACCTATTATCGTAATGTCAAAATTTTGATAGCTCTTATTTACTTGACAGTAATAGCGGCCGAGTTAAAAACAATACCATTGGATTTTACCGCCTAGAATAGAGGCGCTGATATAAAGAAATCCCACAATCAGTCAGTAGACAGTTTCACACAAACTGACTCAGTCCCAAATAAGCTCTAAGCTATACTACGGGTACTAGACAACAATAAACAAAGAGGAACGCTAGGAACGAATGGTTTGTTCCCACTAGTTCTATTACACTAACCATTAACTTGAGCTATATGGTACTGACAATAGAACTAGTGGGAGCATACCGAACGAATACTCGTGCTCATCACACAAATATTGGCCAATACCGGGCATAAAACTTGTAAATATGAAATTACTGGTCCTAAGCAAATGCAAAGTAACCCACGCAACATTTACGCTGATTAAAGTACCTGTGCAGGCCCTTATTTAAAATGCACAAAGCTAAAGTATCCGAAATAAGTGCTGCGTTTTGTCGGAAAACTAGGGGTTTATTGCTTGCAGGCTAGCTTTAGGCGAAGGCAAATCGCTTAAGCCTCTACCCCAGTGTGATGCCACCTGGGTCCCGAGAGTATTATGGGGTGATTTTCGGTACGGGGACACCGAAGAACCTAGTGTGAGCGTTTTGCACCTAATCGGACACTGTTATTACGGTAGCGAGGATTTTGTAGTCTGAGGACATGGAAAATTTCATATTTATATGTGATATTGTACCTACGTATATTGTTGCAATCAAATTGTTTCAAGGTATGTAAAAATATATTAAACGGTTCATTGATCCTTTAGCCTGCCTCAAAAAGCCAAACAAAGAGAGCATTGAATTATAAAAATCCATTTAAATCGTCTCTTAATAAGAAATTGTGCGTTTTTCACGCCTCAGACCATCCAAAAAACAAAAGACGCGATGACAAAGGCGGTATGCCTTTGACAAATTCATTTATAAAATTAATTTCTTCTTGGGTTCGGTCATTGTTAATTAGGTGTCAAAAAGACCTTTAATCGGTTAATATTGTTCGAATGTTTTAATCATCATTAAGCCATACGTAATTTGCCCACTGTTTTTTTAGTCTATTGTGGGATTTGGGAGATATAATAATTATGCCAGATTAAATCGTAGTATAAATTTAATTCACTTTAACCATATAATTTGACTGGCTCATAATGAAGAATGGAAGACCGTGCGGTGTTAAGTTAAAAACTGCCTTATTTTCCGTCCGTTAATTGTATTTTTAACCTCCCACGCAAAAGAGGGGTGTTATAAGTTTGACCGCTGTGAGTGTGTGTGTGTACGTGTGTGTGTGTACGTGTGTGTGTCTGTTTGTAGCACTGTAGCTCTTAAACGGGTGAACTGATTTGGATTCGGTTTCATTTGAAAGTAGGTTTTCTAGCAGTGGTTTTTAGCTAAGTAGATTAGATATCTCGAAAATCAATTGGGCCGTCTAAGAGACATCATCTCTGAAAGAAGGGGTTACCATTATATCGAAGATTTTTATCTATCTAATAGTAATTGAGATTGATGCATGTAGAGGAAGCGAAAGTTGGTATGTTTGGACCGGTGCACTACCTACTCTACTGCATGCTTAGCCTATTGGGAAACAGGCGTTAAGATATGTATGTGTATGTATGTGATTCTATTTATTAGAATTGTTTTCGTGATCAGCAACTTGTAAGACAGTTGAATCTATTGCAGATTGCTGTGAGACAATTGCTTTTGCTACAATGCAAGCATCGACATAAAAAATCCGATAGAAGCACTGACATAGAATTACTTTCATTGATAGCGTGGCTCTTAAATTTCTTGTTTTATGTCAGTTTCGAGAAAGATACACAAGCAAGTAATACCTACGAGCAATGTAGACGAAACGTGAGCTCATTTTTAGATCGCTGTTTGCTGCATTACGCCTGGATCATGCTATTACTGAGCTTGTTTACGTGGAAGTGTAGCTAACTTCTTTGCTGTTTAGTCATTTTACTTCGGTAATGGGTATCTTAAACTTGCCGTGAGCTGTGCCGTACGGGCAGCACTTTAATAAGGTTTGTTCTAGGCTCATGTGAGACTATAAGGGCCGTAATAAAATAATAACTGATCTTAGTTAAGCTGCCGTTCTCAAGATATGTAAAAGTAATTGTCAAGTCAAAGAAAACGAAAATGTCTGACGTTTCTTGATACGGAAATCTCAGCTAAGTTTAGTTTTATATTACGGCCGTGAGTCCTCTTCGACATTTTTTTAAGTGAAAAAAATAACCTGTCATAACGTCAACAATGTAACTATGATATAGAAGCAATATGGGTAAAATATAATGAGATATAATTTTACGGTCGAGAGCGACGTTCCAAAAAAAAACAATCGCTTTGACTCCGCGGCCGAAATGAACGCTAATTGTACCCTAATTGCTTCTTTACAGCACATTCATCAAAAAAAACCTGGAAATAAAAATATTTAAAGATCAAAATCCCGCGTTGACTTTATTAGTGCTAACAGCGTAGACACGTAAATACTTTCAGCGGGCATTGACCAATTAAGGCCAAGGTTCCTCGAAGCTCAGCCTACTGGGCCGAGTAAGTGAGGACCGGGCAAAAAGTGACACGGAAAGAATGGAGGCATTAGGTAAAAACGTCTATTAGAGCTTGTGACAAACGACCCGGCGCGGTGCTGTTTCATGGTGATTATAGACCTTACCTTGCCCGGGGGCAACCGGTTTAGCGGCCGGCGGATAACGCCGGGGCAATTTTAGATGCTTCGTTATGGAGTGAAACCGCTTCAGCAAGATATCAGGGAAATTGGTGTAGGAAATATTTGGTTGGTCGTTATAGCATGCTTTAAAAAACAACAATTTAAATTAAGGAAAATCATAGAATAGAATAGATACCTAATATTTATTCAACGTACACGGAAGAAAAACCAGTAGAAAAATATAAAGTATAAAGAAAACATTAATTACGTTGATCAGGATCCCTCATAGCATTGTGCCGTGAAACTGCGGCGCTGATTTTTAGAGGAACCCTGACCTAAAACTTACCTAATTTAAACAAAAAACGGGTAATAGTAAACAGGTAACCGGTAGCATAACAAACACTAGCGGCAATTTAATATGGAAGTTGAAATAAAAACAATATAAATACAGACTTAAAAACCTTAACAAAGACTAATTGAGAATTTGTGTGGCAACGTCAGAGCAACACAACCGTTTCCTGTTGGATCGTTGCAAGTGACGGCCAGTTTACTTTCAAGCTACAAGTGTTTTAGAATATAAGTGAACGGCTCTTTAAGGATATTTATTAAATTTATTCCTTAAATTTATTCAGATAAAATTCTTCCGCGACTAACTGACTGTCAGACCACGCACAGCTTAAACCACTGGACTTAAAATTTGGAGGTGCTTTGGGTATTCGTTTATTATAAAACCAGAATTTTTCCACTAATTCTTCTACGCAAAGTTGAAGGAAGGAAATTTTTCCCCCACTTCATATATATATAACCAGAAGCGCTATATTTCCCTCCGTTTTTGCACCTATTGTAAGCATATTGTTAACAACTCGGCCGTCATTACTATTTAAAATATAATAATATAATATAAAATACAATATATAGAATAAACCCCAAGGTGTGTTAAGCCAGTGTGTGGTTTATTGGAATAACAAACCAGTTCTCGTACTTAGAAATATATTTAGCTCTTAATTTCCAAAACGTCTTATTGACAGTTCTAGGATCTTTTAAATCAACTTATGTCAAGATTTATGACGCCTTATGATGAAGGACTGTTAAAAAACTTATGAAATTATTTTTCATTCATCTTTACAGTAGTATAAAATAACTTACCTACTATTATCTTTTTTATTTGCATAGCACAACAGTTTCAGATAAGGATACCGGAAATCCTTCCTTATTGCCCATTAAGCAAAAAAAACAGTGTACCCAACGATTACGTCCCCCCAAAACCATAAACACCCGAAGCAAGTGACATAAGTGAGCAAACTCGAACATGATAGAAAGCCTAATCTTCCCTGGCACTGCTCCGAACTGTCGTTAATAAAACTCCCTGAAAACTTATCTCCCAAGGGTGAGATAAAATATTTTTCCCGCAAAAAACAAACATCTTAACCGTCCCCGTATAGGTTGGGGGAATTTTGTACCTATCTGACATGGCACGTTGACGCAGATATATTGATTTAAAAGTACATCTCGTCGCAATATACGATGTGATATATTGAATACGATATGGAAGCTAAACGCTCTGTCGCAGTAGTTTTCCTTTTTATCGTGTTATTTTTTGTAGTGTGAGTTTGGGCTATTTGATATGACCAATCGACTTTGTTGTCAAAAGGCAGCAACAAAATATTATGCAAAAACAAAAGGGGTTTGGGTAAAATTGTTGTCATTTGTAAAAGTATACATTTTCAAGGTGAGCGGCCATTCGTAAAAGTGGTAAATTATGATTGAATTATTCAAAATAAACATATTTTATCATGGTTCGTTAAGTGCATCGGAGCCGAGATATTTAAATATTCATACCTGGGCGTATCTACTATTAGTACAACCAAAAACTGAATACTTAAATTTTAATATCTCCGCTCCGATATTATTTAACACCATAAATTATATACAAGGTGTCCCAAAATGCAACGATAACCTGGTACCGGGCGAGAGGTCAAGTTATACCAGATCTGGAAAAAAAGAAAAAATCTACACCACAATTTTCCTTATTTTTTCCAGAACTGGTACTACTTGGCCTCCCGCCCGGCACCAGGCTATCTTTGAGTTTTGGGACAACCTGTAGATTTTTTTTCTTATTTTTTCCAGAACTGGTATAACTTGGCCTCTCGCCCAGTACCAGGTTATCGTTGAATTTTGGGCCGGTATGTATATCTATGTGAATTTAGAGGTCCTCTAAATAACTATGTAAAAATCAGCGGTGGCCGCTGGAAAAAACAAATGACAATTTCTTCATACAAACATACTCAATGCCCTTTATACCAGAACCCGTTCAGGTTTTGTTCAACCCATGATCATAAAATTATATTATAAATGGTGCTCTAATTTTATCTGTCTGTCGTGTAAGAACGTAAAATATCCTCTGATCCTTTATTGTGTCGCATAACTCACGAAGATCGCCATAATTAAGTGGTCGGTCGTTCTTATCGTCGCCGTGAATCAATTAGGGACAATGTGAGGCTGGGTCTAGAACGCTGTAACGAAGAGTTACGGTCTGGGGACAGTTAGCGGTATAAAGAAGCATTGCCTTAGGACAACGGTCTTCTATATCATTCAATCTTCTTTCGTTGATAGAACTTTAAATACTTCGCAATAATATAGCTCTGACAATTGTTCCGCCTTCTGAACAATATTATTCCATCTGACAGCCTTACTATATAAAGGTAATAAACTCAAATACGAGTTTCTGATGTAGACTTATAGAAGTTTCACGTTATAATGTTTAATTAATAAACGTAAGCAGAAGCGGGTTATCAAATAACTTTCGAACACAATAGGACCCTTAGACCAAACCTTTAGAGAATATTCTACGTAACGTAAAACTTTCTACTAAAACGGTGTTTCAAAGCAAAACTTAATACACATGACGCATTGTGTACGAAGCACTCAGAATCGCTTCCGCCTTTGTCGCGGATTCTTGACGGCACAAAAGCAATTCTGCTAGAAAATATTTGAGGTGGAATATAAATTTCAATTATGTCGGTAAATAAACTACGTAACAGCGCTCTTAAAATTTAAATGCGTTTCCGGACCAGACATATTTAAGATATTTTAACAGATTTCTCCTCATAATTTATAACTACTATTACAACGTAATATTATGTTTATTTTTGCGTATAAATATCCCATTGTCACGAAAAACACGATGATCATGATCTGTTATTCTAGCAAAATAACCTGTTTCTTAATAAACAGCAGAAATGTTTAATTACGGATACAATTTATAAGATTTTAATTTAATTTATTTAATTAATTTATTTTAATTTATTCAATACATTAAGGATTGCAACTTGCAAAAACATATCGGTTCTAAGAAAACCTTATCTAAGAAGAACTGGCAAGAGACTGTTTAATACATTAGTGACATAGCAATATTGCCCTTCGATTGTCGTTGAATTTTGTAGAAAACGCCTTTGCCTTTAGAACTGCATGACAGTTATATTGATTTTAAACGAAAACGACACGTGTTTTTTTCCAGTCAATTGGTTGGCTTAAAAAGTATTGATCAAAATAACATATTACTTGCCCCCGTGATGTGACTTTCGCAAAACATCGACAACGAATCTTTCACAGATTTTTAATTATTTTATGACATAGTTTTCGATGTATAACGAAGAATGAAAAAAAGTCAATTTGTACGGAACGCTCGGTGGGCGAGCCCGACTCGCACTTGCCCTGTTTTCTATTAAGGATTTAAAGCTGCTTTTAATTTAATAATTTCATCTATTTATTTAGAATAATTTCATCGTTTATACATAATAATAAGTTATTATTAACCACGGTCTTCATATAGGGCCCGATGGAGAGACAGAGAAGAGGCCTTGCCCAGTAGTTAGATACAATCACAGGTTTTAAAAAAAAGCAACCGGCTTGCATTATAACATGGATTCTGCAAAGCCGGTGAATTTATCAAAAAATATACCTAGTGTATACTTGACTTATCGGTATGTACCGATTCACCGTACTAATGTTTGAGTTTGACTTTTTCATCTTCCGCTGATTTTTATTCAGAATTAACTGCCTAGATAACTTTACTTTAAAAATAACCAAACACCTATACAATTTCATGTCTAAATCACCGTATCGTTTCAAATCATATTTTAGGTACTTTAAAACAATTAACAAAACACAAAGCCAGCTTCAGTTTAAGCTACTCTATCACCCCTTGACTTAAAAGTCATTATCCGGGCCACCCTGTATACCTACATAGGTTTGCAATGTTTCCCTACATTTACCCTAGCCCGTAAAGCAAGTAGTCTCAAGTGGCACCTGCTTTACCGAAGACCTGGGGATTAGCGCTGGGGAACCCTTGCAAAGGACGCGACACGTTGACAGCCCGCCTTACAATACCTGCTTAGAGCACCTGATCTTATTATGAACAGATTTAGATATGCCGATATATTCGAAGACGGTACAGGGTGTTAAAAATTGATTTTGATATAGGTACTTAAATATTTGTGTTAGGTTCTAACATTTAATAAAAGCAAGCAAGCTAGCTGAAGCTTATTTTATTGAAAGGGTGTTTTATTTTTTAACAATGAAATAAGTTAACTAACTACTAAGTCCGTATTTATGATTCTTAATTCACTCGCTTAGTTTAACGTTTTCATTTATTTATTCGTAAGACTCATTAACAAATTACAAACACACTTACTTAACCTGAAACCGTATTTGAAACCTTATCCCTGAATAAAACAACAATACTTAGTCGTCTTTTTCTTTTATACAAATAATTCATTAATATCTAACATGAAAACATTTAATTAATGTATTATTAAATCCGTACTATACCTACAAAACATGATTTTTTCCTTGCCAAATGCAAAATCACGAAATATATATTTCTTTTTCTATTAATTTGCATGAATTAAAAAACCAGAGTGGCGTAAAGTAATTAAAATTTTAAGAAATTTATTCCAACGTTATCATTTTGGCATCGCGGCTACACAATACGTCTGATATTTAATCTTATAATATTTTTTTTATAAATGCATATTTGTGTTGAATTTATGAGCAACTTGCAAGACTGCATCTTAAAGTGATTCCCAATATTACTTACACCTCCTATCGAGCGGATTTTATCGTTTTTCACGTTTCTAGGTATCGTATTGAATTTGATTTAACGTTTTATTGAAGACCATACGCCAACGCTTTGAGATACCAATCTTTAACATGAAGCCAATTTGACCTCGCAAAGATACATTTTGCAGGAACAGCACTTCGGACCAAAGTATAACTTTAGTCACTTTACAGAGCTTAGCAAAAGTAGAACGCATAGCCGGCTTAACGCCTAAACGTCTTAGGCGGTCTCGACGAATAAGCAAGTAACTTGAGAGGTTTCAAGAAAACAAGATTAACTCTCACTTATTGTATACCGGGGTTCATTGAACTTGACACTTTACTTATCGCGTAATATTTTTTATAAACAGGTTGCTACAGCATGTTTTCGACATACATTTTGAACTACGCGAAAATTAAATACCTAAGGACCACTCTGTTTGGTCACCACGATGTTAGATTTAAGTTTTTATTGTTGTTTAGGTATGTTGTTCTGTAAGGTATTTGTAATCATCGGCCTTGTTGCAAGAAATAATTTTTTTCTACATCTATTTCTATTAAGTAATAAAATTAATCATCAGTAGAAAAATATACACTGCTGGGTAGCAGCGAGGATCATTCAACTTGTACAATAAAACCTAGACAACGATAAACATACTTATATAGTGAAACACATACTTAAATACACAAAAAACATCCAAGATTAAGAAACAAACACAATCGCTCATCACATCACAGAAATATTTTCCCCTAGGCAGAGCTACACTCCCAACTTTACTAGGATGAACGCGTCGTGTTTTAAAAACATCCTGTATCTACCTACAATTTGATCTGTGGGGTTTATTAGATGTAGTAGTTTAAGCTCTAAAGTCGCCGTCAATAGAACTTGCAAAAGATGTAAACAAAACCAAACGAACCAATTCACCATGATTACTCGATAATCACGTACTTTTAAAGATCAAGTGAGGTCTTTGCAATGATTTATACACTAAATCATTATTTTCAAAATAAGTTAAGGATGAAATAACTATTCATTATACGTTATTTTTAATAAAAACACGCTTGGTGAATATTTGAGGTTATGTGTCAAACAGTACTAATTTGTTTACATCGTTCACAAGTTCTATTGACGGCTACTTTACGGTAATTATTCAGACCAAAGTTGACCCATATACAGTCTCGGCCAAAGGTGTTGAGCACCCATGCGTTTTTCATATGTGGCGTTATCTATGAAAAGGGACCTTATTGTCGATGGCGCTTACGCCGCACTGAGTCACGCGACGTTGTATTTATATCGGAGCATCGTTAATAATGGCGGAAGCGCCATCGACAATAAGGTCCCTTTTCATAGATAACGCCACATATAACAGTCAAACTTAAAAAGGTGCATTTATATCTGTTATTATAGAAAGGTTGTATACCTATCGGAAAATACTGTCATATTTATTGACGTTAAGGGAAAAAATACAATTAATCATTTTATTGTAAAACCCGACTTATTCTAGTTTCAGTTTTCACACGCAAATAGCTACTTCAAAACGATATCTTCTAATGATTTGCACATGTTCAATCACTTTTTTATATTTTACGTCGTTGTGTATTGTTTAAATTGAAAAATAATACTTTATTTGTAAGATATAATAATCGAAAACGTTGCGTGCTCAACACCTTTGGCCGAGGCAATAATAGCCGTAGAGCTTAAACTACTACATTTAATAACCGCACCGATCAAATTGGAGGTAGATACAGGATGTTTCTAAAACACGACGCGTTTATGTAAAACTAACATGCTAGTCTATTTGTGCATGCTTAGACACACGAGCAGGGAAGTCCTTTAACTCAACATGTCAAACGTTATTACACTTAAAAATAAACCCTGCAACGCGAAAGGGAATGAATAAAAAACAAATAAACAGAACTCTCAGTAGTTAGCAATAAAAATATTCACATCCAAATAGAAACGGGGTAAGTAGATATTTCCTGCCCCCGCTGGAAGTCGCGAAAATAGTTTCATTGATGTATTGGGAAAGGCGACGGGAGAATTTACTTTTCATTACGAGTCGAAGTTTGTTGGCAAACAGCTCAACACTCGTTCCGACGTTTTGCATGAACCCGGTCGGTACTGATACAGAATTCCGTGTTGATTTTAAGTGCGGTAGAACACTTTGAGAGTGCTAGATCAGGGTATTGGAGAAATCACCTCACATACGTGTATTTGACATATCTATGTAACGATCAATCAACACAAATCATAAAACGCAAACTAAATAAGGCTATACTTTCATGTTAAGTACTAATTATTATTATATGTTTTGGGACAGTTTCGTATATCCGTGGCAAATTTACTAGCGAGCCTAACTTGGCCATTCTTGCTGTTTGTGCATATCAGATTATGTAAGTATATTTATAAAAAATCTAATTCCCAACAGAGTTATTATTGCCAGTCGAAAGAAACGTTGCATGAGCTATTAAGGTACAATGTAGTGCGGGAATTAGTCTAAAGTGCCGATAAAATTAGCAATAAAAATTGCATAAATTGACTGTTTCACTACATTTTCTAAGCTTGAAAATTCAACGAAAATAGGCTTCTTGCTATTCTTCTTGGACAAAAGCTAGAGTAAGATACTCAGACACCTACTTCAAATTATACGTCAAAAAAAGTTTAAATTGAGTTAAATTTCATAATAAACTAACCACTTCAAAATATTGTTTAATAAAACCGTCTATGTAAAATGTTTTAATATTTCATCACCTACTGAAACGTGTATTGTCTAGGCAAAACATAAAATTCTATTTTTCCTGCAAAAATTGATTTTTTTATAAAACGCCGGCTCAAAAATTTAAACCGCGAAGTATTTTGGTTTCAATCTGAGCGCTAATGATTCACATCCAGATAATGCTGTTACTTTTTTTGTTAAAACCTACTATAACATATCAAAAAAAACATGAACTTGTGTAACATTTGTATATCACCGTGTTCTTTTGTGCAGCACTAACTATTTAAACAAACCAATTATACTTTAACGATTCACGAAATACTCGATTCTGTTTTCTAAGCCCTTAGTGGTGGGTTGAGTCCTTTTATAGGAGGTACAGGGCGGTGAAAGGTCTCTTTAACTACACCCTTACTTCTCGTTAACCTATTTTGCTCTCTAGCTGACAATAAATTCATTTACTATTTACCTTATTGTAAGATCACCCTGTATCAAGTGAAACTTTTCAACATGCATAACTAGTACATTTATGACTTTCAATAAATCTCTGGAAGAGATTCCTTAAAAAGATATGTTCGCCTCTGTACATTCTTTTTTCAACTTTATGGTATTGTGTTTGTTTTTATTTTTAACCGACGAAAAAAAACGGAGGAGGTTCTCAAGTCGACGCGTATATTTTTTTTTTTTTTATGTATGATCACGCATAACTTTTTACAGCGCGGTCCGATTTTAAAAATTCTTTTTGGGTTTGATAGAGTATACTTCCGAGGTGGTCCCATTGTCACCAAAACTGAATCTGATGAAGGGATCCGTGAGGAATTGAGGGAACTCTTCGAATATTAAATGCATACATATAGCGATTTTAGTATTTTTAGTAACAAATCCAGCATTTTCATTCAGAAAGTATCATTTGGTGAAGTGGAACTGATGATGAAGACCACAAATGGCTACTATGGCTACCATGGTTGATCACGCATAACTTTTTACTGAGTTGTCTGATTTCAATAATTCTTTTTTTATTGGATAGAGTATACTTTGACATTGCTCCCATTTAATTTGGAACTCCCCCCCCCCCCTCCGTCATTGGTAGAAATATAGGGATTCATAGTTGAACCCATGAATTTCCTTCTGTGAACCGATTATGTTCAAACTTAGCACACATATGTAATTCTAATGACACTACAACATGACGGAGACTTGATGTTGATCTGATAACTGAGACGGAAGACAGATGAGGGAAATCATCAACGGATTACAGCAGCTACCTCGTGATTTCTCTTATTCATGCATCTCAATGTGAACTTTATACCTAACTATGTATGATGCACGGATTATGACTACCATCGAGGGTCTGATGATGGGGTTTGATGATGGAGTTGGAAGGCTGTCGAGGGAAGCCCTTATTTGTTCGGAAACTAAGGTATAAGGGTATACTTTGAAGTTGCTCCCATTTAATTTGGAACTCCCCCCCCCCCCCCCTCCATCAATGGTAGAAATATAGGGATTGTTAGTTGACCCCATGAATTTTTATCTGTGAACCGATTATGTTCAAACTTAGCAAACATATGTAATTCTATTGACACTACAACATGACGGAGACTTGATGTTGATCTGATAACTGAGACGGAAGATAGATGAGGGAACTCTTCAACGGATTACAGCAGCTACCTCGTGATTTCTCTTATTCATGCATCTTAATGAGAACTCTATACCTAACTTAAGTATGATGCACGGATTATGACTACCATCGAGGGTCTGATGATGGGGTTTGATGATGGAGTTGGAAGGCTCTCGAGGGAAGCCCTTATTTGTTCGGAAACTAAGGTATAAGGGTATACTTTGAAGTTGCTCCCATTTAATTTGGAACTCCCCCCCCCCCTTCTGTGAAGCGATTATGTTCAAACTTAGCACACATATGTAATTCTATTGACACTACAACATGACGGAGACTTGATGTTGATCTGATAACTGAGACGGAAGACAGATGAGGGAACTCTTCAACGGATTACAGCAGCTACCTCGTGATTTCTCTTATTCATGCATCTTAATGAGAACTTTATACCTAACTTAAGTATGATGCACGGATTATGACTACCATCGAGGGTCTGATGATGGGGTTTGATGGAGTTGGAAGGCTGTCGAGGGAAGCCCTTATTTGTTTGCAAACTAAGGTTTTTAAATTATTAATCAGAGTGTATCAAACCTATTGCGACGTAATTGTGTGTAGTGTGTAAACCTCTCAGTTTCTGCATTTCTGCTAAAGCTCGTTCATCGTGTGGCTTTTGTAATACCTAACTTATTTCGCTCTAACTCAGATACCTTCAAGTAGGTAGTTTAACTATACTAAGTGCAACATAAACCTGCCCCTTGGCAAAAAGTTAGTTTCTTTCCGAGGTCGATTACAGCTTTATCAAGTGTTGTTCCCATGTTGTTGTTGTAGCTAACCCCATGTGTTTCTGTTTAGTCCACCAGAGTAAATCTCTTTAACCGAACAATTGTCCTCGCGTGTGATATCCATGGACTTGTTTCTCTAATAAGTCCATGGCGATTGTCTAAAACTCGATACTGGCGAAATACACCTTGTTAAAACAAGGAGTGAAAGCCACTAATTAAGAAAAAAAAAACACCATTGACGAGGCCCACAGGTATATGTTATAGGTGATATGTTACCTCTAAGCCTAACACGGGATTCGGTAGCTAATTTTAGCTCAGACAAAAGACCGCCACAGTTGTTCACATTTTTTGGAACAACATTATCGGGAGGTTTCTTCCCATAGGTAGCAACTTCACGAGAGTCGTCTATGGAACGAATTGTATAGACACGGTTGTGTTTTGTAGCGAAACAATGAATAGTTAAAGTAAGTAATCAAAGAATAAGTATCTATTAACAGAGAAAAAAAACTGAAAAGTGAAAAATAAAACTTTTTAACAAAAAAATTAAACCGCCGAAAAATGAAAACTGAAAAGCAAAAATAAAACAGAGCCTTTTAAGTCTAACTAAGCTCCTATAATAATGTTAAAACCTTAATAAATAATTTTGAGTCGGCGCCAAACAAACAAACAAGCATGGCAGGCACCGACTTCAAACCACTCAGGAGGTAGTACATACCATCACACACATACATCATTTTACTTTACGAAATAGTTAATTTGCTTGTTTGTTTGTTTGGCGCCGACTCAAAATTATTTATTAAGGTTTTAACATTATTATAGGAGCTTAGTTAGACTTAAAAGGCTCTGTTTTATTTTTGCTTTTCAGTTTTCATTTTTCGGCGGTTTAATTTTTTTGTTAAAAAGTTTTATTTTGTAAAATAAAGTATTTACATACATACATTACTAAGAACATGCTCTAGCTGCACGGCAAAGCACTTTATTATTTTAATACAGTCGCATTGATTCCTTTTAACTACCAAAACTACTTGTAGTAGTTTTTAGGGTTCAGTACCAAAATAGTAAAAAGGAACCCTTATGATGAGACTTCGTTGTCTGTCTGTCCGTCTATCTGTATGTCACAGCAGGATTTCTCAGCAACTATAAATGCTATCAACTTGATATGCTATGCTATGCTATCAATTTGGCATAGTTGTACAACTTGCTTGCCCGTAACTGATTTTGGTAAAATAATATATAAATAATTAAAAAAGGGGTCTAGAATGGGGGTTGAAAAACTAAAGTGCTAAGTGGTTCGATTATAGAAAGTATGAAAGGGCTCATTCTACACATTTCATTTTTTTTTTAATCACACAAATATCTGCCCTTACCGGGATTTGAACCCAGGACCGCTAGGTTCATAGGCAGGGTCACTACCAACTTAGCCAGCGCGTCGTCTTGTATGCCAGAGATTACTAAAAGAAAGTTAAGCTAACATAAGTACTTAAAGTACTATTTTAAAACTATTTTTTACTTATTTAATGTAAGACGGGTTAAAAAAATCCCCATTTAAATAAGTAAACGAGTTTCAGAAAAAGAACTTTTACTTTCTAAAGATTAAAAAACATTTGCCTCAGGACCTTTCTTTTCAGTGTTATTCTCGAGCTAGTAAACCAAGTCGATTAAAACTAAAGCGTTCAAAGAACAATGAGAAAGAATAGCCACAAATTCTCATGAAACTCGAGTGGATACTGGGGTTATAATAAAAAAAATCCCTTTAGACAATTTTCCATTATCTGGGCGTCCATTGTTATGGTCCGATGGTCAGCGTTTTATGGCGGGCGCAGTGTCGTAAGTTCTTATTAAACCGTTGGGGACGGCGTCTTGCCTCTAATTGATTTAGAGACTGCCGCCACGACTTTCTTTTGTTTACTTTTTAGTTCCTCGCGCGTCCGATATTGATAAACTCGATAAATTATGTGCCACATTTCGAAAACTCGACCTAAATAATCAACTTTGGAAATGTTTTCCTAAATTAATGTGTACACTTGCCTACTAGAAGCACAACCTTTGACTTTTCTCAATCTTTCAAGGGTTAGCTAGAAGAGATCCTTTCAAGGGATAAGTTCACCTTTGTAATTTTTATCTCGTTTGTATTGTTTTGTTTTTGTTTTGTACAATAAACTGTTTACATACCTACATACTTATATACACTACTAAGAACATGCTCTAGCTACACGACAAAACACTATGATTTTTACAATCCCATTTTTCCTTTAACCAAGAAAACTCTTGTACAGTTTGTGAGCACTTAGAAGGTACTTCGGCTTTGTACTTCTCTCTCACTCGCTCTTAGTAAGAGCGTAAGAGAGCGAGTGAGAGACAAGTACAAACCCGAAGCACCTTCTAAGAACTCTCGCACTGTAGACTGAGTAGTGTTTTTATGGCAAGTAGAAGGCACACGAGCACTCAGGCCACCTGATGGTGAATCCACTTTGGCAATGTTATACCAGGGCCTCTATAAAACTTTGTTTTAAACCACATCTTTAACATGTTGTTAACGTTGTAATAGCTTTTAACTTGACACTAAATAAACAATATATGTATTATGGTTTCGAAACCAAGATGGGGTAAAACAACATTGAAATGGAGGTCTATTTTTGCAAGAGGTCAATTCATGAGTCATGTCACACAAGTCGAAGGTGTTTATAATTTATTTATGTGTTATGCAAAGAAGTGGTCTCTGTCTACCCCTCTGGGAAAAGGGCGTGATTTAATGTATGTTTGTTTGTGTTATGCATACCTGAGAACATGCTTGTTGTTACAGATCGCTCCAATGAAATGAAATACAACATAATTGTAGTTATTTGTCAGATTTTTTTACTAATAATAAAGTATTAAGTAATAATTAGATTGCCAAGTCTTGCCTTGACAACGACAAATAGGCTAACAACTTAGGTACCTAATATCTAACACTAAAAATAATATAAACTTACAACTTTGTAATAAACTAAGAGAAATAAAATAAAAAAATTAGAACTTAACTTTTGGCCTTTATAAAAGGTAACCAAATAACTAATACCTATGAAATAAACAAAAGCATAGTTCTGTCACATTAATATGAAATGACAAACTTTAATCTACCCACACATAATTGCTGGGAGCATTTTGTCGTAACAACTGAAAGAAAGAAATCGAGGGAAGAAAAATGAATGATTACGGCAAAAGGGCCATCAGAACGAATGATCTACGAGCTTAATCGGAGCCCCATCCTAGTTTTATTACTATCGGACGATTGTAAAAACGTATTAGCGGCGACTCGGCGGGGGCGTATTCAGAACGAAACGTTTAACGTTTGATGTACATCGAGTTTTATCAACACATTTATTAAATCGATTGATAAACCAGTTTTTATTTTTTAATGGCCTGTGAAATAACATCTGTTTTGTCAATCGTAAAAGTGAGATGCGTTCAAAATTAGTATTAGTCATGTATTATTATTTAATTAATTAGGAAAATAATATTTTTGGAATTCAATTCAAATGAAATCATGTATTTATTTAAAGTTTTTCACACTTGCTTTTGCGCGCGTCTCCGTCCACGTAGAAGTCGTTTATAACCCTAGTTCAGTCGTTCCCTCGGGAACTGTCAAATTTTCCGGGATGAAAAGTAACCTTTGTGCTATTCCAGACTATAATCTCTGAGCCAAATTTCATCTAGTTCCGTTTAGCCGTAAATGCGGGATTGAGTAACACTCATTCAAACTTTAGCATTTATAATTTTAGTAAAATAAATAAGATGATTGCCAATTTTCAAAGCAGTTTAGAGTGTTTGTAAATTTAAAACTTTAATCAATACTTTTGTTGCTAAATTTTAAGTCATAAATTTTGTTTAGAAAGTCATATTCCTTGCATTTTTCCTCGTTCTTCGTCCAATTTCAATTAGCAATTACGTCGTTCTCTGGAATACGATCTCTTATTGTTTCGCAGCGATCCATTGCCTTGATTTGACAGGCAAACAAAAAAAACATACACTAACAAAATACTTTCTCCTGTCATCTACACTAATATTACGAAAAGGAAAGATTTATATTTTTATATTTTTGTATGTTTGAAACGAATAAACTCAAAAACTACAGGACCGATTTAAAAAAAATGGTTCACCAATAGGATGCTATATTATTCCTGAGTAACATAGGCTATGTTTTATTTTTCTACGTGTACGGAGTCACGGGCAACAGCTAGTCTTTATATAAGTAGAGAACGCCCGCGACTTCGTTCGCGTGGAATTAGTTTTCCGCTTCCCATTGGGGGCCGATTTTCGAAAAATCGTTTTTTAGTTCACCCCTAGGGTACCCAAGAAATAATCTCTCTAAAATTTAAGTTACGACGTTCAGCAGTTGAAGGTGTGCGTGAAGGTGTGGTATCCTGACTTTTTACCAAATCATCATTTGGCAAACAATATCATTTTACAAACTTTCATTACGCAATAATTTAATTGTGCTTAAACCATTACATATTACATAAAGGCTACATAAGTTAGGTTGGGTTTGACTTTTGACCAAAAAAAATGTAAAATTGTGTGGTGGGAAATACATCTTTGCGAAATGAAAGTTTGTAAAATGACACTGTTTGCCAAATGATGATTTGGTAATTAAAACATTAGTGAACCGTGCGTTGTCCGTAAGTCAGTCAGTGTCAGTAAGATAAAATGTGTAAGATAAGAAGATACCGATGGGTAATAGTAAACCAGTTCAAAAGAAAAGTTTGAAACAATAGCTTGTTCCTTCTAATTAGCCCATTTTTTGTACAATGTACGATGCCAAAGTTATTTGATACCATTATTGAGGAAAAACATTACAAGCATTTTCAAAGTATATTTCTAGGAAATTCCTTTTAGGAAAAAAGCCAGCTAACTTTTACTAATATAAAATATCTTTTATGCTTAACAAGTCTATAGAATATCGTAATGTAATTGACGTTTGAATCATAGGCTATAATTTTGATAATAATCTGCGATACCATACACTGTCACACTTATGGGCTATTCGAACACGCAATGGACACAAACGACTGTCCCCTCCTAGTAATCGAAGCCCACTGTTGTGGCCAAGGGCAATCCATGACAGTTACTCGCCCTTATATCACCAATACGGCACATTCGCGCTAATTTATAGGCCCTTCATTATTTAAATGATATCGGAATAGTGGAAAAATTGACGATCACAGGGAAATGGAAATATTAAATTTGCTTTGATGCTTTGATCGCTTTAAGGTGCACTTACATAGCAACTGTTATAATTAGCTATCTTACTCTAATTTGGTATAATAAAATGCATTGATAAATTAATTGCTCATGTAAATGTATCCTTACGTTTGCTAAAATTCGTGTCGTTCGAAACATTGGATTAGAAGAGAAGAATTAAATACATGAATTTTATTTGTGCAAAATGACAAGTATAAGTTCGCCTTTTGTGTTTCTATTTTGTTGTTTGTTATATTCCCGTTTGCACGATAAAGTATTTTACATACATACATTATTAACTAACTTGTTGTGGTAGCAATTTCGTCAGAAACAAATTTTGAGTCACTGAGTGCTTTATGATTTGCTTTAATTATTTAAAATTAAACACTATATCCATATTTTATAACGACACAGTTCTTACTTAAAACGCGTAAGCGTATTAAGAAAACTATTATAATATTATGTACATGCCGAGTGAATGCAAATAAAAAAACATAAGTATTATTTAAAAGTTTCAGGTCCGTCCAGCTTGCAGCTGCTATAGAGAGTTTCTCGCTGAGTATCTAATAACTATAGTGAGATAAAAAAGCTTTCACTCCGGCAAAAATGGGAAAATTACTAATTTTCATTCTTCTGCGAGCAGCTCCAAACGAGCTTTTTACATCGGCTGCCATATTGTTGGGAACTACTCGGGTGTTTTACGACGATCTTAAGACAGATGCTGTAATTTTTAACTTTAGCACCGCGCTGTGAAATCGTGTCAAATACCTAATCAACTTTGACTTCGACTTTGAATAATGGTGGAGTGACGCAACACATAATGTTAAATTTATGTTATTGTATTATATTAATTTTCCAGGTACAGCATTTTTAAGTTGTATATTTTATGTTTACGGTCATATGTTTTTGTTGTTTTTTTGATAGCAAGGCATATTTAATATCCGTCTTTCGCCTGCTAAGTATGTTGTAAAACTTTCTGTTATAAAACTATAACAGTAATCATGTGACTGGTGCATAATGAGAGGCATTAATATACGAGTGTGGTTTTATGAAACGAGCCGAAAGGCGAGTTTTGTAATAAGATCACACGAGTGTTTTAATGCCTAAATATGTGTACAGTCGCAAATATAACTTTATCTACATGCATTTAAAGTTTTCTACAATAAGTATGTGCGAAACCTGTATCTGTGGTTGCCCTGCATCTTAATGTAGGTACCTTTATCTTAATGTTTACATTAAAGTATCGGTGACCGATACTTTAAAGTGAACATGCAACGACATCGATAACCGATACATTAATGACATGCAATACTTTAATGTTAACATTAAAATACAACCACAATACAGTTTTCTTAATACAGTTATGATATGGATGTAGATAAAAGTGAATAATTGAACTAAACAATGCCTTTTTCTTATCAATGGAAAAACCTTTCCTAATTGTTTAAAGCATTTTATAATAGAGTAAGGTTTTTTCCTAGCTGTCTGTCTGCGGCTACTCCCGGCTTTTATCTTCTTAGAAATCTCTTTAATTAAAGTTTCCTTATTAGTTCTCGTTACCCGCAACGGTTCGTGGAGGAGCCAATTAACTATTAAAATGTTATTGGTTATTTTTCTTGACAGCCTATACATTTTATTTATCATTTCTGTAGTTTTTAAGATTTATAGCCTTTTTTTGGAATATTATTTTATTACGTCTACGCGGTCCGTCCGTCCGTCTGTTTGTCAGTCCTTCCTTCGAAGGTGTTAACCATTAAACCGTTATTAGGTAACCGGTTGATTTTATTAACAAAATATGTATGTTGTTATGGCGGATTTTTATATAGACTGCAATTGGAAAAGGTGGCTTTTTACGTCAAAGGTTGTCTTAATGTCTATCCTCTTTTGCCCGCATTTGTGGTTAATTAATATTGCTAGTCAGGTTTTTTTATACAAATCACGTATTTTGGTATGATATCGCATTTTTAACAATTTACTTAGTACTCATATTGTGTATTTTGAATATAGAATCCTACAGAGCAGATGGGTAGAGCATGCGAGTCTGATTGGCACTTGACCGATCTTTATAGTAACTTTATCGTAAAACTAGATAGTATAAAATTATGTTTTCTTGCTTGAACTTACAAATATTTTAGTAAAATATTAAATCACGTAATTAGCATTAGGCACTATGTTCAGCCTTTAATCAAGTTAAATTTTGTCCCAAATGTTTCCTTTCACAGCGTTAAATTGTCTTAAGATTACTTCTTTTTACTTTTAAAAACCTTATTCTCACAGAATTAACTTAACACACAATTTGAAACATATTTTATTTCAGGTAAAACAACATCGCAGCTATTCGAACCATTTGTAGCACAATAACGAATAAGTTACAAAGCAAAAGGAACGCGAGTTAACTCAACAGTAACGATGGTAACTGTAGAAAAGGCTCATTAAGCCCTCTTGGGTTCCTTGCGGCCCTTATTAAGCGAGACAAGAGGGTACACAAGTGCCCTTACGACCTATTCTTCCCCCGTGGGGGGCTAGTGCATCCTACCCCTGAGCCGTGAGGACACTTTGAACGCATTGTTTTAATTCTTGTACGTACTGAGACAGTACGAATTGCGTAGCAGGTGCTACACCATCACTTGCTACGAAAGTCGTAGCAACTGTCTGAAATTGCGTAGATAAAATAATTTTGTTTTACGGCGCGTCTATTCTACTGGATAAAAACAAATTGCCTTTGACGTGTTATTAAACTGTCAACGTCACGATAGCTTTTATTTACTTGACAGTAATGGCGGCAAAGTTAAAAACAAATACAAGTCAAAGGCAATATGGTATTACCCATTAAGAAAAAGGCTTTTTTTGTTTTAAAATTACCTCTATACACATGAAACTCTTTCGTAGACATCGCACGCATTCAAAGTCGCGGGCTTCCTCTAGTGTCGTCTAGTATATAAATGTTAATATTTCTTCCACATTATTTTTCTAAGCCAGCTCCGACAAAACTGTGACCAAAGAATCCTTCGGAGTCACGGACAGTACCTATTTAATGAAATAATATAACATGTTGCTACATACCTACAACGCTGGCCGCTGGTAAAATAATAGAAAAAATGACCGTAAAAAAATATTATTACTAGTATAACAAAGTAACATTAAATAAATCCACGTAAACGTAGGCGGTACGATTAAATTATCAGGAGCTAAAATATTGTTTTCGGAAGCCATTAAGAATTCTTATTATAAAGATAAGATTATCTGAGTTGGCGGCAGTTCGGTTTGTATTAGGAATAATCTTATTCGCATTATTACCGACTTATACCTATGAATAGCGCAAGTAAAAAATATAAACCAGAAAGTAATGAAACTAACTTAATAAAAGTCGTCTAGGCGATTAGCCTACAAGTCACAAAGAAACATAGAAGATCTTATTATTATAAATGCGAAAGTTAGGATGGATGGATGTTTGTTCCTCAATCACACCAGAACGGCTGAAAGGATCTAGATGATTTGGCACAGAGAAAGATTATAGTCTGAAATAGGACATGGAATACTTTTTGTCCCAGAAAAAGTATATGGTTCCCGATTCCCGAGAAAAGAGCGATAAATGGTGTTTATGGGCGGTGGTGATTACTTCCCATCAGGTTTGCTAGTTTGCCTCCGACTCTTATGAAAAAAAAAAGACTTCTATGTAGATGGAGTCGCGGCAAACAGCTAATACTTTCATGCATATCGCACCTTCAGAACAGTAGTGACCTAATTCAAATTTTCAGCTTTCAAATTTCAAGTCAAAAAAAAATTATTATAGAGATCTAACTCGAAATTTTAAATTTCTGAATTAGGTCACTATTGTTTTCAAGGCGCGATGAAAAATTGTTGCGAAAAGAGGTTTAGTAAAAGCTTAAAAATGCTTTCAAATAAATTTCACTTACAAGTTATATCTGAATTTCCAGCTTAGAGACAAAATTCTATCAGCATTCTCTTCTTAAAAATATCAAATAACTTCTTTAAAAGTGGATAACCTAAACCATATTAATTACATCAACCCACATTTGACCCATAATGAACTCGCCACACAAAAATACACTCGCAAATACAGACAAAACATTCTGCGTCGGGTTTGGACCAAAAATGTTTTATGATCTGCGCAACACGCAGTTACATGTCTGAGCGGGCGTGGCACGTGGACAGAACGGCGCGAAATGATTTACCGACTTTCATTTCACTCCGGGTTATTTTATGCTGCATTCGACCGAGTTAAATAAAAATACAGCTGTAAAAAAACAATTAAAACTTGTTTTACACCGATTTACTTTAAACGCGGGTAAATAACGGTTAATTTTTGAGTTTCGATTTAACGTATTTTATTTTATCAAGTTAAAATTACGATAACCGGTTAATTTTGGTTTATGATTAAAAATGAGATTCTGATATGATTTTATAGCGTTATTTGGGTCATATTATTTTGACCCAAGTATAATAATTATCATTTCCCAAAAAGTTTTTAATTTATTTTCATGACACTAACGATTATTTACCAAGACTAGGCGTCTAAACAAGATGCACAACGCTAACTTAGATATTTTTGAAAATCGACAAAATGTACGGGATTGATGCAAGCTGAGACGGAAAATACCTTTTTAATTAAAAACTCGGATAGTGATACATTTGGCCAAAAATGATACGCCCAAACAGCAGAGACCGACTTTGTAGTTATTATACTTCGGGCCACGTGGTACGAAAAACTAAACCGGAGCAAGAAATTCTTGAAATAAAAAAAAAATACATTGAAATTACCGTAAATAACAAATTAAATTAAATTTATCTTATTTAGTCCAGATGAGCCTTCCCGGATACAATTCGGTCATTTAAGCAATTATCCTTGTAAAAAAATCAGGGGCTCTGTTCTTCTCGGTAAAACGATATTGCTTTTCTTCTATGAGACTCAGCGGGACCTGGGGCCCTTGCCAAGATGCACTACGAAAAGTCACGTGATCTACCAGTGACGCGATTGGTTGCAAAACGAAACGAATAGAAACGCTAGATAGCGTACCTAGTGCATGTTGGCAAGGGACTAAGAGCCTTTAGTGTATTTTTACATACACAAAAACGTCTCGATCACGTTTGCGTTTCTCGTATGAATAACATGGTCACTTTCGCGTTTTAAACAGTTTCCCGCGTGAACAGCAACTTACACTCAGGCACAGAAACTTTTGTTGACGCCTTGTCTATCGATTGTTTCTCCAATTTCCACAACTTACATTAAATGGTTCGATCAACTTTTTGTTGTTGTTATTCTGCCCGTGGGCCAGGAGACAACAGTGATAGAGTGTCTTAGATTTTTTTTAATAATATATATGTACTTCTAGTACTCAGGAACAAAGCTATAAAAAAATGGGTTTGTAATTGCCAACAAAACTGATTTTTAATGGATTTTTAGTTTGAAATCATACTTTTAAAGAGTGACCCAAGAAATGTCACCATGGTAACGAGCTACAACAAAAAGTAGATTAACCCAAATTCAATTTAGTAAGTTAAGAAGTAAAATGTTTTTTTTTAACTAGCATATTATTAATATACTTACCTTATTGTATACTTTTTACTTGGTTACCGTCGAGCTACACATCATCAATGTTACACATTATCAATGTAATAATTATATCAACCACAACGTAGTTTTCCATTTATTTGTTATTTCTATATTACAATAAAGAAGTTTCTTGGACATGGCACATTTATGTGGCTCCGAGGAATACTTGTTCACAATATTATTCGGTTAAATATTTTCTTCGAAAACGGCAACTTTCAGTAGTAAGGAGGCTAAAGAAATACACGTAAAAAAATATATTGAGAGTTTTGGCTCCATTTACAGAACATAGATAACGTAACACGCACACAGGTTAGACTACGAATACCACATTATATACTCGTATTTTTAAGTACAAAAACCGTGTAAAAGCAATTACTACTACTATGGAATACAAGAATGGTAGTCAATTATTATTTTTGAGCCAATGTAGAACGCTGCCGCAGAAGGCCAATGATTAATTATGACGTAATTTCTTTCTCGTAACTCGACGCTCTAATTACGACAAGGTTCTGTGATGGCTCAACAATTAAATTTGTTGAATGTACTGTAAATTTGCCGCAAAGTTAATGGATGTAGTGGTTGATCCGCCATAGAGCCTTGTTACAATATCAATGACGTTTTGAAATGGTCCATCCTGATTGTACATTTTAGTACCTTTTCTATTTAATGTCATATTTAAACTGCCATATATGAATGGTCACAGCGATTTAAGTGACAAGGTACTGGTTTTGAGGCCCGATAAGGTCACAGACTTGTGAGATAAGCACGAATGTTCGTACCTAAGTTTTGGACGATATCTACGTATTTTAGTATTTATTTCTCTATATGTATGTTTATTGTCTTGTACCAAAATTACAAGCTTTGCGCTTTATTTGGTAATAAGTCAATTTATGATATTGTCCGCAGGTATTTGCTATCAATATTTATTTACTTTTATAGTGAGTTGACGTTACTTAATCATAAAAATTATAATAGCATACGACTTTGTGATACCATCCGCCTTTGCACTTTTGTTCTGAACCTATCCGTAGCATGAACACTTTTTCATACATTAGTTTGCGCATACTTCAATTTTACGTTAGCGTAACTTACTCGTTGAAGGTGAAGTTTTATGCTCGCGGTACTGACCCTTATAATTATTGTTTAACGACAATTTATTTGACCGACTGTACATATAGCCATTGCGTGAAATAAGAAATATTTAATCCAATTCTAAATAAACAGCCCTTGACGTATGTACGCAGCTATAAATACACTCAATTGACACAGAACACAAATGTGATTTCACTCCTAAAAAACAATTATTTACTCAGTGTTAAACAAATGTTTTTCCAAGGGAAGCGTATTTAACCGCGGCGGGAAATAACACAGCGGCACATCGCCGATTATGTTCGCAGATAATACTCGACCTTGTTATTTATTGCCCTGATAATAGGGGCGATGATTTAAGGAACACAGATAGTGTTACCAGTTTACAACCGTAAATATCCTTTGTATCATTATTTTCTTAGGCACGCTTCCATTAGCCGCTATGCTTTAGCTGAATTGTTCCCAAAGGCGAAATACGACGCCGAAAGCGGGAACTTTAAAGGTAGTAAATAATGGTGCCGCGATGTCGTTTATAAACCTTCTTACAACGGTAATTGTTACATAATAAAGGTAGTAGAGTTAGTTAATAAGATAAGGACGACTTAGTTTTTTTTTTAAACATTATAAATATTAAAATAAACATCGGGGGACACACTTACCTAGACCCCAAACTAAAATTTAGGTTTGTACTTCGGTACTATGGGTACTACAGAGAGTGCAAATTTTGTTTGTTTGTATCTGACAGGTAATCTCCGGAACCTATTCGAAAACCTATTTAAAAGGCAAATTATTCCAAATGAACATAGGCTATTTTTTATTTGTTAAACCGGAGCAAAATGAGAGCGGAACGCTAGTTACTTATAAAGAGAAATACATACGTAAATACATGTAAAACGTCCAAGACTCAGGAACAAACTCTCGCTTTTCACGCATATACTCGCCCTTGGACGCGGAATTATAGCCGTAATAGGCATTTTTGTACTATAAAATCAATTGTATCCCAAAGGTTTCCATTTTAAACCAAAGTTAATGTAAACAGCCAATTGTTTAGAGTACCTAATAATCGAGAATAAAAAAGTAATATCTCCCGGTTATTGAGAATCGTTTTGTACAAAATATAATATGCATGAAAACGGCACACACAATTTAGACGGGTCCAAAACTCATTTTACACCCGAGTTACATTCGAGCTCAATATAAGTTTAATGTCTCGTTTTAGTCCCTTGGTAGGCAATCTATTTTAGGCCCGACGGGTGTAATTGTTTGTGTTTTTCATAACAAAACAACAATAACATGTCGCAGTGTATTTGACACTTTTGTGTAAAATCGTCTAGAAACTAACCCGTCAACGGGCGCTTGTACATTGGAAATTGCGTGCACAGCGCAATAAATTTCAGTGAAAAAGGAGAGAGGCATTTTGATGGCAAAATATAAAAAATATTCACAAAATGTAAAGCCCGCCAGTACTGTTAATAAACAAATAAATTAATAATGAACAGCTAGTGAACACGATTGATTGACGTAACGCATGACGACTTCTACTTATCATGATTACACGCTAAAATTCACAAAGCATTTTATAGCAAAACATTAGTATACCTACTAACTCGTTTTTGTGCGTGACTCCGTTTGCATAGAAGTCGGTTATCGGTACTCCCTCCGGAGCAGTGCCAGAATTGTCCTTTCCCAAGCTATGAACTATCTCAGAACAGATTAAAGCATTGAATCGTGACTATTATACTTTAATATTAACTTAATTATGAACCATCTAGTGCATTTCACTGTTATACTCGTACGTTTGGCTATTTGTTGTTTTCAAACATTTCCCAATCGCTCATAAAACTTTAACTGACAGAGATCAGAGTGAACTTGTTGTTCGCCTTTGTGTTTTTGTCTATTTTGTTGTTTCTTATATTCCAGTTCGTACAATAATGTATTTAACATACAAACATACTACAAAACAAACGAACACACATTTGTATTTATAATATTAGTAAGAATAAAGGAAAAAATTGTGAAGGCAGAAATATGAATACACAAAAAAATTACAATAAAGTTAGTGCCTAATCCAGCTAGACTATCTTTTACAACGGGTGCCGTACTAAATGAAAACTATAAAAAAGTTTTATGACCTAAGGTGTTCTTGACCTTTCCATTAGTCTAAAGTTTGACCTTGACTTTGACACAAAAAAGGGCACGCTTTTGAAAAAATGACACGGAAAATGGAAGGAGCTATCAACCTATGGGTTTGACAAACGAGGCGAGACCCGCCTATCTTTTGTCCAAGTCGTTTTCGAGATGACTACTGCGCGGGTTTTTTATCACGTATATAATTGTCTCTATGTACCTATACTTTAGCACGTATGAAACATTCGCGTTTGATGTATAGCGTGACGTTGGGAGATGAAACCGTTTGAAGCCCAGGCGAATAAGTAAAAGGTGTAAAAATTACGTTTTTGTTTGTTGTGCTATATCTTTCTAGATCGTTTTAATAAGTGTCGCTTTTATTAGTTACAACGGAAAAAGGTACACTGCTGATTTATCTCTTAGCTTTAGTAATGTCAACCGAAGGAAGAAACTAGGATGATGTTTTTCATAAATGTGTAGGAACGCAAGAATAAATAAGAAGTTTCCAGGAAGTTTTAAAAATGAAAAGGTTTTTTTTCTGTGATCGGTTAAGTCCATTAGGAATGCATGTAACGTTTGAATTCTTTTCAAATATATACTTAAAGCAGCAATTTGTTGTACTAAGTAAAATCAATAAATCAATTATGGTTGATCTCGGTCGAGCCGCAGTTCTAATTTAGCTGCGAAATCCATAAAAGCTAAGAATATGGTTCAACATACTCGTACAATATACGGCGCAGTATTTCAGTATTTCTTCATTGGTATTGCTTCACAAAGGCCTTTTTCTTATTAATTTCTTCCATTGTGCAAACCTCGCTTTTGTCGCCGTAATAACTCAAAAAATCCAGTCAAGTTTGTCAGACCTTCCACGAGGCATTAAAAGTACCGAACAACTATATGAAAAAGAATTGTGTTTTGAAAAGAACTTCATTAGTATAGATGTGTAATTTGTGGGTATTCACCGAAATTCGCGGCAGGTCCGTTCCCAGGGAGATAAACGGGATAAGTCGGCGCTTCTCCACTCATTTGTAACCCGGGTTTAATGGAACTTTTTTCAGATCCCTTCACTTTTTCTCCGTCAGTTTTTGCCTTTTAATTGTCTTCGCTCGCAGTCGGTAAATATTCCGCGATGCCGTAATTGAATACCACGGTAATGGCGTTTTTAGTCAAACGAACAATGTTTGTAACGGTCATAAATTATTGGATGTCAACCTCATTATAGATAACAACGATAAAACACATATAATCACCCATACGTCATTGTAGCGGACCAACTGTTCCAAATCCGATAAAATAAACGCAGAATTAAGCGATGATTTTAAATTTTGTTAGGGCAACAACGCTAGAGTTTAATGTCGCAAAAACACCATCAACTTTTTATGATTTCTCTTCTTACGCGTCGTTTGGATTTTTTTATCTTCGCCGAATGATCCACGTTTGGAGGCACGGGGGCTGTAAAAGCGAGAGACGGAATCATAAAAGGGTTGAATTTATTGATTCGCATTGACGATGGCTTTAGACTGTGGCAAACAAGGCTCATAGCCGTCTGACTGGATGGAGGTTAGTAGTTTACTAGTTCAATTGCACCACAACCTTTTTTACAATATTACAAAGAGACAGTGTTAAGTTTTTGTAGACCTTTTTTTATACGGTTATCGCACTATTGCAAAACATAGCGAGATATTAAAGCTGTATTCTTTATCTGATTTTTTTCTCTCATATACCAACTATAAGCAAACGCGCTGATAAAAATAATTATAGAAAATACATTAAGTCAACAGATATCTTTTTACGACATAAGACATAATACAGAAGATAATTAAATCAATCTTCAGATCAAGTATGCCAAATTTACCTAAAATAACGTTACTTTCTCGCTGTTCCGCAATGCAACTTGGTTCCAAAATCGTCTGTCCCGACGCCCCCTTTCTTACAATGAATGCGCTAACAATTTACATAATAACATATTATTATCTGCTGCCAAGATATGCCGCTATTCCCCGCACTATATCCCACATAACATTTTATTTGTAGGGGAAGAAAGCGGTTTCTTATAATGGAATCAATTTGTGTAAATTGAAATATTATGTCTGCGTTTGCGAGGATAAAGGGGATGCTTACGTATTATATTAGAGATGTGAAATGATAAGCTTATGGTTCACTACAAAGTCATATTGGATTAGAAAAGTAATGTTCATAAGTGTGACATTGTATAACTTTAAAGTGTTTCACTGGTCCCAGTCTTAGGTGATTTTATTAAAAGCTTTGTTTGGGACTAAATCAATTTGTGTGATGAGTTTGTCGGATGATATTTAATTAAATATTATTTATTTTATTTAAATCGCGACGAGACTGAATCACTGTGTAACATTATTTTTTTGTGATTATATGTGGTGTTCAATGAAGCATGTTTGTCTTTATTTTATTTTTAAACTCAAATTAAAGCGTTTGAACTCGATTGTAGACTAACAATAAAGTTCTAGGGTTCTATTTGATTTCTGACGTCTAATTTCAGTGATCGCAATATTTAATGGAACCTTTTGTGTTTTCAAACTAGGGCTCTATTTTACTCGGTAAAACTAAATCGCTATACAACGAAATTTATAGAATATGAATCTATTGCGAATGAAATAAAGTCAACTTTTCTAGCCATAAAAACAAAAGAAATTCCACTTCACTTCCTTTGCACTAGATCTTAATTTGAATTGTACTATTTTTAGTACAAGGGACCTAAGGAGGTTAACATTTTATCGTATTGTCAATGATTCGATAGCTCTTATTTACTTTACAAAAAAAGTGGCCGCTTACAAACAATATGTTAACTTGTCGAAATTAATATGGTTTTTCCGAGTAGAATGCCCATGATAAAGTCAAATTGACATTCGCGAAACAAATGAGTACGCTTTTTTGTTCAGTTTCCGAGGCACGCAGTTATTTGTAGTCCACACGAGACCCGATGGCGCTGACGCCATTAAAACAGAATAATGAAACACCTGCGGTTTCGTTCGGCTGCTCCCACAGACCTATCGAGAGCTGGAAGAGTTTGGGTAAAACGTACAACACGTTTACGTTACGTTAACGTCACGATATTACGACATAACCTTGCAGTAGCCCTAGGCAAGATGGTTTACGAGAGCGTTGTCGTTATCGAAAATGTATAGAATTGACGTAAACTGCCGGACGATCGCTTCGAGCGCTTATATGTCAATTCCATATATTTCGACAGTTTTCGACAATCGTTAACGTTAGCGTCAAGCATCTTTTTTAGCCTCACAGCTCAGTTTACGGTAAGTGAAAAGGATAGAGCTATATAAATGCATTAGCTCTGTCCTTTATGATGGCTGTAAAATGAACTGCATAGCCATGTCACAATAGGCTCCCTAGGACTTAATTGTATTAGCGTTTGTCCTGGAACTACTTTAGCTAAACTTTTAAGCGAACCGCGCAGGCAAGAATACGTTATGACGCCTAGGTCAATCGACAATCGACAAAATTCGAGTCTATAGAAAACAGAAACATTATAGCAATGTTTGTAAGGTAACTTCATAAATAAATAACTAAATATTTAGTCGGGTTAGTACTATAAGGCGATGGGTCTGCAACCTGGCACTAATACACTGGTAAACATTTTAGCCTGATTGTGCAAAATGTGATTACAGAATTATCAACAAGTTTTTAGAGTTCTGTTGTTGGTAATTCTGTAGCTCTGCCTACCCCACTCTGGGAATAAAGGTGTGAGTTTATGTATGTATGTATAGCCGGGTTTGAGCTAGCTTTTTATTACGACTAGCAGAGAACCATTTCATCAAAGTCCTCAAAGTTGGCTACGTATTAGCAGTCTTAATTTGAGATAGGTGTCAGATCCCACTTACTATAAGCGCCTCTATTCAACACGGTAAAAACAATATCGTTTTTGTCCTGTTATCGTATTGTCAACGTTTTGATAGCTCTTATTTTCTTGCCAGTAATGACGGCTGACGTCATAACAATACCTTAACAGGTAAACTACGATATCGTTTATACCGCCTAGAATAGAGGCGCAGGTGGCCTTAGTGCTCGTGTAGTTTCTCTAAGCCATAAAGAAAACACACACAAAAAAACGATAGTAATATAAATCAACTAAGCTGTACGACGCATGACGCCATAGTTTGTCTTTGTGGTCGCTGTCAGTTTAGAAACCGCCAGAAAGAACTAAACTAAATACGACAAACTATATAGTTTCCTTTTTAAACTTATTGAAAAATGTATGTATGCAACGTTACATAAATATCTTTTAAAATAGGTACTCATTCCTGTCATTAGAGGTAGTAGGCTCTCCTTATATAAATAACTATTATGAAGATGTGAATCTATTTTAGGGGTTCGTGCTACGGATAGGTTCAAATCACGTTTTCTATAAGTAAAAAGCGATTTGAAAACGTGACGTATGATTGAAATTTTCGTGCTCAAGCTGTAGTTACTATCAATTTTAAGCAAAAACCACTTCCAGCCAGCTACATCCCTAGTACGAGCGAGATTCCCCGCGTCTCGGCCCGCGCTTTGTGCTGGTGTCCGCGCTGCACAAATAATTATGTGCATACAATTATTCGCTGCTGTCTGTGTTAAGCGTTCCTACACCCTCGTCGACGTTTTTGAGTAAATGTGTGTTTTAAAAATTAAAAACACGACCCCTTTGCGTGTTAACACGTTAAGGTGCGGCTTATATGAAACTGGACACTTTGTAGACACGTTTTAGGGTGGTACTTAAGGAGAAATTGTAATGTGTTTTACCCTGCTTATTTAGATTAGATAGTTAAACGAAAAAGGGTACAGGTGTGAAAATTTGCAACTAAGTTTTTTTAGGAGTAACTTGTGAATATAAGACAATTTAATGTTCAAGAAAAATATATCGTTTTAAGAATAAAACATACTTATTAAAAAATAACAGTAGCGCATTTGTATTAAATCCAGTCTTTATGACATCTTTTGCCCTTAAATAACATTTATACTGATGGCATAGTAAAGTGACGTTCTGAACGTACTTTATCTTGTCGGTATTAATCCTATTAAAAATCGGAGATCAAATTATTCGAGTAACTTTATTAGAAACGGCCACAAAGATTGACTAGGCAAAGTTTTTTTTCATGTATTCAAAATGATTAACCATGAAATGAGGAGTTGGAACTTTATCATCGGACATACAGGAGGGGGCTCCTTGGTGTATGTTGTTTGCTGATGAAATTGTATTGGTCGATGAAGATGGTCCCGAGGTGCAGAGCAGACTGGAAAAGTGGCGACAGAGATTGGAGAATGTCGGCCTAAAGGTCAGAGTTTTGAGTATGAATGTGGAGAGTTATAAAACAAGAGGAAGACCTAAAAAGAGATGGATGGATTGCTGGAAGAGGAAGGGAGTGAACGCTGAGATGATGGCTAATAGGAATGTGTGGAAGGAAAAAACATGCTGCGCCGAACCCTGAGGATTGGGATAAGGGCAAGGAGATGATGATGAGGAGTTGGAACTCAAAATGGAATCTTTGATCTATATATCTATCATGAATTAAAAATTAACCATCCCTTAGTGTCAAAGGTTTAGTATGAAGATCCTTGTGTTTGTAAATACTAATTCAGCGGTACCTCACTGATAAAAATAATTTCCTAATGCACAGGAGAGCAAAAAAACACTTAAAGCAACTAATCATAAAAGGTATCATCAATTAAGTGTAAAAGACAAAACATTCACGTTTACTGACTGAACATTACTATTCAATTAATTTACAACATTTACAATGCTATAAACATTTCAATTTACTGTCAAGACAGTAAAATTTGGTCCCAAGCTTTAACTGTTTTTGGACCAGTAACAATTATTGTTGCGATCGTGAGGCTCATATAGTATGGTGCAAAGCAGTGAATGTTCATGTTTTTTCAGATAAACATAAAGCTTTTTTTTCAGTGCTCGCACATTAAAATCCGTCCGCCGGCTGCTGAATCTACTTGAAATCACAAAAAAAAACTGCACACAAACATACAATAAAATTAAAGTATACAGTAAACTACTACTATCTGTTTTTATAATGTTTTATGTCAAAGAGATTGCGAAAGCGATATACAGAAGAGTACCTACTATTAATACTCTGGTTTAACTGTAAATATACATGAAAGAAAGAAAATAAGTTTATTTTGCAGATTAATATGCATAAAGATACATCCGTAAAACATAACCCGCATTTTTGGACAGTAAAATAGACTATGATAATCTTGTCAATGACAACTATAACAAGACCTGTCGAATTACAACCCACCTACTGTCACTGTACACAAAGGTGTCGTACGTTACCCGAGAAGTAACAAGCAGCATCCTTAAGTCGGACAACCCTATTGTAGGGTTACCGGCGTTATAAAAATAAACTAATAATTAAGTATTATTTAATAATACCTACTACTAAATTACTTATATATAACGATAAACTTATAAACCAATCTAATAATAGAAACTGAACCACGCAATACAAAGTTGTAAATCTATTAAGGAAACCAATAAAAAATTGTCTTTAAGCTAGGTACATGAAAGAATAACACAGCTAATTAACTAAAAAAATTACACACTTGCGCAAACAGGCGACGTCCATGTTGCTGCCAGTAAGGCTGTGCATTATATTGATCGATAACGTTAACTACATATGTATATTTGCCTTATCTTTGCTCATGTATTGAATTTGTGACCTAAAAGTTAACATTGTAAAATAAACCACTATCAAGTAAAAGTAGCATCCCGTTACGCACTTTTAAAGTGTGAACCTGATTTTTGTCCACATTTTCTTTAAATAAACAACAAGCCAACTTACCATTGCTAATATTTGCATATGTATAAGCCCAATGATAATGTCTTTGAGCTGATCTAATGATGGAGCATAACCACTTGATTGCTTTTCCTCAGCTTTTCTTAACATAGGCCCACCGAGTATGAACTTAAGTTGGTTCAATAAAACTACACCGTACAAAAAAGGTTTTCTCAAAAGTGAATTTTAGACAAAAACTTATCAAAGAAAGTAGCTGTTTTTAGTTGAAAAAACTGCTAACAAGCGGCATCCTTAAGCCGACAACCCTACAGGCAGGGTTGCGCATTGTACGCCATATTAACGGCAGACGCACAAAAGGCGCCGGTCGTATATCAAACTAACGTCACTCCAATGTCTTCCTTCCTCGCAGTTTTACTTCAGAAATGCCCATTCTTTTTTTATTGAGCGCTCAAAATATAGCTATAGCTCGTGAATGTCTTTGAGAAACGCTTGCGGTTGGAAACTAGGCTACTTTGCAATATATTTTAGTATTTCAACGATTCATTATTGACCGTGTAAATGTCTAGACTATTTTTTATTTCGTTGTTTAATTACAAAATATTTGCGTTAAATGTATATTTTTAATTTATACAATGTTGGAATAAATAATAATACTGTGTGTTGAGCTAAATAAGTCTTGTTCGTCTTTATTAGTGCAATCAATCGGCAAATTATAGTTCAAAGCAATCAAACGTCTGAACTATCAAACTGAATTTTATATCAAAGGCACCCTAATAATGGAAAACGCCTTACTTAAGCAATATTGTCAAAACAAGTCACAAAAACGCAATTGTTTAGCACCACGTTGAAAATATTTATTTTCCCTAGAGCGTCGAAGTTCGGTGTAACTCCGCTAATGACTTCTTTTTGAAGTAACAACTTTGGGAGCCGTTCGAGACGCCGGCGCTATCTATTTTAAACGATTGCCTTTGAGTCTTTTATTGTTTCAAATTCTCTAGCGCTAATTATCTACTTACAACTAAATAAAGTGCTTTTAATCAGTAAAACTTGGTGAGTGAATAGTAAAATTGCCGTATACTGAAATACAAAAAAATATTGAATATTTGGATGGTAATTTGAAATCTTTTGTAACATATTGTGTGGCTTCGGGAGTGCAAAAAAGCCTTTTAAATGTGGCAAATGAAATCTAATGCAAAGAATTCTATTTGCTTGGCCATAGAAAAAGTCAAGTTTGTGACATTAGCAGCCAACCTCTAGTAGCAGAATGGTAGCCGAAGAACAATAAAAGAAAGCCATGTAAAGTGAAAAATAAAATCTTATGAATAAACTGTACTTTACAATTAAAACCAACCTACAACATTTATTTATTATATGGGTACTTACCAACATTTTTATTTAGCCACAAAATACTTAAATCAAAAAGCTTTACTAAAGTATCATTTTTGTACTTTTAATAATGTTGACTTCATACTTTAGCAAAAGCAGGTTCTCTACAATATTTATTCGATGGCAAAGTCGTGGCCATTGTGGCGATTATCAGCAAGAGTCGCAAACGACGCACAAAGGGGGCACAAAGAGGTACAAAGGGGGCACAAAAGGGGCACAAAAGGCAAAGCACGTCTGAATGGATATCGTCCTTTCGAGCAAGTTCACTTCCTGAACCATCACCGAAACTTAGCGCCTTCAAAGGTCGTCGAAATCTACAAGGGGTTCCGAACTGTGTAAACAAACTATTTTTGAATTATCGTCGATAACGATGGCTTTAAAAGGATTCTTAATATCGACTTTTAATTGTATGTGTATTTATAGCCGATAATGTAAATTTGTTATTTCGGGGAGCGTTAATATTAGATTCGGTTATGATGGTCCACGTCTTGTTTAAATGAATTCGAAGTATGAATCAGAATGTCAGATGATCAACAAAAAAAACTGAAGTCTGTGCAAAAATTCTGTTACACTTCAACAAATATAATATTTAATGACGAGTATACCTGCATAGGTACTCAAAACTTCAACGAATTATTCTTGAAAAAATAATGTATTGTTCAGATATAACGCAAAAAAAAATACTATTTTGATATATTGACTGATTCGGGTAATACACTAAATACACAACCAATTGACGTTACAGATTGGACGCAAGTGTATCATCAATTTGATCACTCTGAACGAAATTTAATTAAGCTACAATGAAGAACATTCCTATAACAATAAGAGCTAGTTAGAAAAAGAAACCATATTAAATAACCGATAAAGCAATATTTGAAATAAAGATACGTTTTATCAGAAATCTGAAACCTTTGTTCTTTTGATTACACCGCTACATCTGAACATCGATATTGAGCCCCGCTGAATAAAATAACACGTAATACGAAGGCCTTCTACTGAAATAACAATATCTTTTATACGGCTAGACTACGATAGTTGAGAAAATTCCCCAAACTGATTAATTTGAAGGAGGTACATTTTTAAAGCAGTTTCTAGCTCGATTGCTTATTTTTCTCCATAAAAATGGTCATCATTTTCTGTAATTGGTAAAAATAAAACCGAGGGTTATATTTAAAACTAAAGAGTAACAAAAAAATTGTATTGGAAAACCTAGTTAGTAAATAGTTTTATTTTAAGCTTTGATTATTTTTTAAAGATATTGGTTCTTGGTTTTTATAAATATTGATTGTGCTAGTTTATAAACGAATCCAAAGAACACTTAATTTCAAGTATTTATTCGGCATTTTTCAATAAATACGTATTTACTTTTTGTATAATTTTGAGACAGAATCCGTCAAAACTGTAAGTACCTAAGTGTCAATATTTAAATTGTATCGTTATCTTTGAACTAACATTTTACATAGTATAAGACTGACACTAGGTTTTTTTGCACCAGTTCTTATTAACGTCGGTCTTCTCTTGTAAAGTGCCGGTAGACCGAGACATGTAAACGAGCGGCCTACTTGCAGAATATACTCCTAGTTCATTTTAAATTATTTTATTTTTTGCAAAGTTAACTAGATTCTCGTATCGCTTTATTTTTTTTACCTTTGCGACGCCGTATATTTGTATGTTTTAAACTTAAATCGTGTTAGTTAGTTAGCTTATGTTAAGACAATTATTTCGAAGGTAAGTAAACTTCTTATTTGAATAGTCATCATCACTGCTAAATAAGACCTGAGACTAAAATAACCAGTCAACCACAACTCGGCAGCGATCCTGTTGCCACCTTGCGGCCGTATCATAAAATTAGCTGACAGTTTGTTTTCATCTTGCTTTTCAATTTAATCAATGGACATTATTAACTATAACTACTTACGCGCTTTTCTGATCAAATGCGTATGTTCATACAATATGTAAATGTAGTACTATGAATGCTCTGGTTATACTATTAACACGTTTGTTTCGATAAAGTCAGATGATTTACAAATGGAAAATCGTCCACTTGAAATTATACGCTACGTCAGTTCAGAAAAATGACCATTTGATATACAACAAAAAGGAAAATTGTCCATCCTGAATAAAGTCTAAAATGGAAACATGTCCCATGGTAAAATTGTCCAATATGATATTGGTCGAGAAGTACACTCAGAAATATGACCAATTGAAAATATGTCCTACCTGAAATATGTACAATTTATATTATATTTATACGGTCTTAAATAATTCATATTAAATAGACTACATTCACTTGAGCGTATTTCATTTTGCTCATAATTTATAATAGACAAAATTCCATTGGGACTTAATTAATTTACAACGAAAATAAATTTGTTTATTAAATACTTTTCAGCACAATTACATTTTGACTAAATTCACTTTGGATACTATCACTTTTGACCCAACTTCAGAACGGTTTTTTCACGTGGACGATATTCCATTTGTACCTAATGACAGTAAATCAGTCAGATAAAAGCTTGTAATAACTAGACCACTAGCTGGTTTCATCATGTTCCGAACTGGAATGGTACAGAGGCGCTTGGCGATTGGCCACCGGGCAAGCTTCAATGCTTACCTTAAGCCCCTTGTCAGAGAGAGCCCGATCTCGTGAATTTACATCGGCTAATAGGGCCGTGTTTTGCCAGCGGAGAGCAACTGTTTTTGGCTTTGCATAAACATTATACCGGGTGACTTCAAATTGGTAATACAGAATCAATATTTTATACACATCTTGCCAATACTAAACCCTCTCCTAAGTCTCATGCTGATAATTTAATGAAAAGTATTTAATTAATCCCATTTGTTTTGGCTTAATGCGGTTACCCTACCATTATGTTTAAATTAGATTGATAACATCGATCGATATGTATCATAGTAGGGTATTAAATGTAGGGTAACCACACTTTAGAACTTTAATTATTAGGTTTATTGGAAAATTAACGATAATTAAGGAAGGCTAATTTAAACAACTGAGTTAATGTTATACACATGCAAACACATACATTAAATCACGCCTGTTTCCCAGAGGGGTAGGCAGAGAACACTTCTTTCCACCTGCTACGATCCAGATCCAGAAACCTCTTTCGCTTCTTCCACATTCATACATCGAGTCATGCATGCACGTTGGTTTCGGGTACTTAAGATTCTGCCCTTTTCCAGTATTTCTCCGATTTGATTCGAAAAAGTATGCCTAAGGCGGCCCGTTCCGACCCTCCCACTCACTTTCGCTCTGTATATCTCTTTCGTCAATCTTCTTCCATCCATGCGTTCCATATGACCAAACCATCGAAGCATGCGCTTCACATACGCATGTAATACACTAACTATTTGTCATTAATTGAGCCACAATCAAGTGATTTTTATTACCAATTTGAAGTCATTGTTTCGGTTGTTCCAAATGATGTTAAATCTACCACTATAGAGATACTCCTAACTAAATAGGTATATGGCGTAATAAATATATACACGTTCGTTTGAGGTTTGCGGTTTTTGATATAGTCAATGAGAAAAGCCAAAGTCAAATTAATGATTCGAGTTAAATTTACTTACTAATTGACAGCACGGTGCTTGTTTAAAACTAAAAGTTAGTTAAAAGAGGTCATTTATTTGTTATATGTGCCAGGAATTACGGGTTAAGCGGGTAAACCGCCAATGAACGCCCTTAAATGTTGTTTTCACGCTCTGACGGGACAACTACAACTTGCCGATTAGTAAATTGGTGCATCGAGTTCAAGAGCGAGTAGTTAAAGAGAATCTTCTAGACCTGAGGGCTTATTGTCTAACGCGCTCGCAATCGCAACCGGCTTCAAAGTGGAGCAATTGTTTTCATTTTGTATGCTGCCTTCGATTTTCAAATGAAAACGATCGTGATTGCGAGTGCGTTAGACAATCAGCCCTCTGCTGGCCTGCGATTGCGATTGCATTAGGCAATAAGCCTGCTGGTCAGGCTTGACATTTACGATGATTGATGATTTCACTGTACGAGAAATACAAAGTTTACCAAAATTTCGCTCATGAAAGTAAGAATTGTAAATTCCGAATAGTTCCTACCGAAGCTGGTGTTCCGGTTCCGTTTAAAAATCCATTAAAAGATAATAACGTCGAAGACAGTCGTAAGGATGGCGGCTCCATCAGTCGAAGAAACGTTCTTGACGAGACAAAGTAATTGTTTGGCGCTTCGCCAGCATAGCGATCCACACACCAGCCAGCAGTATTCCCTAACACAAACGTTGAGATTGACACTGATATCGCTGTAGACCATTTTCTTCCGTGCTCTGTGTGGCTTAAAACTGTTAAAAACGGAAGATCTTAACATTCTGGTTACGTTTTGAAAATACCGCCGTATATAGGTCCCCATTTTGTAGTTATTTCTATGAGCCTAGAGATCAATTTACAATGGTGTTTGGTAGATTCGTGGCAGAACTTTGCGAAACGGAATACCATCGCACCAACCGCACTGACTATGACAGCTGAAAACTCTTCCGCCGTCTTTTCGTGCCGGTGAAATTCAAATGCTCAAGTTTTAAAACTATTTTTGGTGAGTTAAGCCTTCCCCAAGTTTTTAGCAGTGCTTATTAGGTGAATGTCTTGAACTGAACTTTTTGTTAATAAGATACAGCTTGGAATGGAATCTTTAAATTGCCAAGAAAAGTAGTTAAGTTTAAAAAAAATTAAGGGTTCGAAATTTTGATCATTTGATAATAATCTTTTTGAAAATCGGTTTCCTAAAAAAAGGTACCTACTATAATTATTGGCGGTCAAATTCGATAACTCATATTTAAAGGCAATTATATGAAAAACACGCAAACTTTCCTAATTATGTTGCCACCACTGTATGTCTGATATTATTAACCGCGAATCATTTAAAACACTGTCATTATATACTACTTCGTGAATATGTACCGCTGTTTAAACGTGTCGACTTTCCCATTCATTATTGTTTTGACTTATTTACCATCGAGATATTTTGCGTACTTTCCGTTAGCTCTACATAGAGATGTCCATGAGCACACATGCAACTACACCACGCTATATTATCTTTAGATGTCTTTTGTTTTGTACATGGAGCGAGTCAACCAAAAACGCGTATACAGGGTGGAAAAAATTAACGACACATGGCGTTTGACTTCAAAACCCTAAAAATGTAAATATACCATAGAAACTTTCAATAAAGTGTAATTAAAGAAAAATAAAAGTTGTTTTATAAGAGCATTTGCTACCTCCGCAGCAACTCGAGCGCGCATAGTGAACTCATAAATTGATATTGCACTTTTATTATTGCTTTGGTAACTTCAAGTTCCAAGTTAACAGTAAAACAGTACGTAACATCGCCGGCTTGTTACTAGTTTATGAGATAGTCCGTGCAAAACTTTTTTATATCGACGTGAAACTTAAATAAAAATCTCGATAGCGGCCGAGAATTTAAACTTTTAACAGGAAACTGTTAACAGGGACGGAATATTGCTCCGGTATTTTTATTATCATCACATAATTACATAACTTTGTTGTTTAAGAAATTTGGTTGTTTAATATCAAGGATAAGGAAAGAGAATAAAAACATTCTAACATGATATCGATACAATATTGCATGCTCAACAGGGGCTTTTCTTCACATTGTTTCACCTATTGAGTCGTATCGTTTTTAACCCGGCCGCCTTTACTGCCAAGTTAATAAAGAGCTATTTATAATGTTGACGATTCTATAACAATATGGAAAGTCAATGAAGAATAAGGCAATTGCAATTTACAAGTATAAAAAAAAGTTTTTATCCTCAACCGTAACATTGTTGAGTTGTAGGTGAAGTTCTCATATCCTTATTTGTTAAGTCGGATATAAACCCGCAAAGAAAACGGGCACTTTCGAATGTTTCAATTAATTTAAACATACTGTAACTAAATGAATGCTACGAAATGAAACTAATGTTATTTGCATTTAATTATTATTTTTCTTTATAAAATGTATTTTCTTTATTTCGTAGCATTATATCATTTAGTTACATTATATTTAAACAACCTAAAAAAATAGTAAGTGCTCGTTTTTTGCAACAAGGTTTATAGGTATTGTAATACATAAACCAAAGTACAGTGCAATATATCATTTCCCCTTTTTTTATTAATTTTCAAGTGCAGCATATAGTGAGTCCGTTGAGAGTACAGACCATGAGTTACAACAACCGTGCTCGCTAGCGAGTCGAATGCTCTGTCACTCGCAGTATTTTTAGGATGGGTTTAGACCAAGCGAACGAAGTAGAATTCTATGGAATTATCTCTTAGGGCGGGTTTAGACCAAACGAGCGAATGCTCTAGAACATGTTTTGTCTTCATTTTTACCATGTAAACGTAAGAGATAATGCCATAGAATTCTTGTTCGTTCGCTTGGTCTAAACCCACCCTTACGTTTACGTTGTAAAATTAAGACAAAACATGTTTTAGAGCATTCGCTCGTTTGGTCTAAACCCACCCTAATAGAGTGCGTGGGGCAGAACTCTCGATTCTAGCGAGTACGATCATCATGGTAAGGGTACAGTAAGTACATTCATTAAAATTATTGTTGAGCCTCTATAGAACCTTGTCGCCTTAATCCAGTGCTCAGGTCTGGTGCTCTATTCTACTCGATAAAACCATATTAATTTGTCATGTTATCGTATTGTTAAAACCTGCTCCAGCCTCCATTACTATCAATTAAACAAGAGCTATCGTAACATTGACAATACGATAAGATGTCAAAAGCAATATGATTTTACCGCGTAAAATAGAGCCCCAGTTTTGACTTAATTTATCTGTCGCAACTTGACGCTGTCATTTTGACAGTAGAGTTCTGCGGCGGCTCAATAATTAAAGTTGTTAACTGTAAGGTCACGAACTTTAATTTGTGACCCATTTCAAAAAAAATATGCTTGAAGTCGTCAATGTCATTAGAGATGCCAAGTCATTTGTAACTAACAGGAAACTCAACCTTATTGTTGTAGAATGTCAGATTGACTTTGGACCTAGAGAACTGAAAGACGTACCTTTTTCGTCTTATTAACATTGTGACAAGAGTTACAAAAACTTACGTCTTTCAGTATCCCTTCGGTAAGTTCAGTGTCCACGTTCGCATTACTCTCGACGTTGTTCATCTCAAATAGATTTACCATGATCCTCCAATAACCTTTTAATTAAGTAGGAAATTCAAAGTCTGATTGAAATAGTACTGCATAATTAAGATCGCGACCGGTCAGACTGCTCAAATCTTTCTGAATACTTCAGCGAGCTTGAATTAGTCTAAGGAACAACTTGAAAAGCTGAGTCGACTAGAGTACTTCATTTATATTTCACTTTAATAAACATGAAAACAAAGTTAGCTAGCATTTTATTTGAAGAAATGTTTGTTGTATTCGTATTGTCTGCTAATTCGTTGATCAAATTTAAATAATTGATAGGGTGTCCTAACATGTGTTTTTTTGGGTTCCGTAGTCGATAAAGAACCCTAATACTTTTGCCATGTTTTTTTTATGGCATATGGAAAGCAAACGAGCACACAGACTACCTGATGGTAAGTGGAAACTGTGACCCATAGACATTCGCATTCACAAGACTGCAATCCTAAGACTGCAAATGGGATGCGATGCGTTGTCCATCTGTCCGTCCGTCCGCAGTTTTACTCGGAGTCTCTTGTTACTACGAAGCTGTAATTTTGTGTATTTAAACATTTAAATAACACCGACAAAGTTGTATAGTAAAATCTTGAAAATTATAACTTTAAATAGAAAATTCGTTCATGCTTGTGGTTTTTCAAAATATATTTTTTGTGTATGTTGGAACCCAACATCCGACGGTCCGATATGCTCTTGCTCTTTTTTACACATACCTAGTATTGCTGGTTTCTTTGGCTGGAAGATACTTAAGGCTGTTGTTCTTACTGTCAAGTTTGTCGCTGTTCCCTTACGCAGATTTTAGTTACTTTACATAAAAGTAGGGTTACTTATCATAAGGTCGAATTTCAGTTACCAAGTGATCCGTTTAAAATACCATTTTATTCTGAAACCATTTAATTTTCCTGTATCTTTATATAAAAAAAACTAACCTTGTTTATATAAAGGTTTATCTATTTAAACATTATATTGTAAAAAAATAATTTCTAATATATGCAATTTTGGATAAATAAAAAACAGGGGGCAAACAGAACTTGAGATTGAGGCAAATGGGAAATAAAATACAGCCTGCTTATGTCCGTTACAAATACTCAATTGGAATTCACTGTAGGCTTTATTTTTGAATATTTAAATAAATAAAAATCAAACGCCGAAATTTATGTACGCGCATAACTTTCGAGCAACTGTACCAAATTGTTTTATTTGTTATGTTCGTAATTATCAGGAAAAGGTTTGTAGAAAAAAAACACCGGAAAAGTTGCTGGAGGGGCGAAGCTGCGGGCAGGCCCCTAGTATATATTTTTTAGTATTTAAACATTAAATTCACGTTAATTTCACTGAGAATTGATTTCTAAAAGCACATTCAACACAGCTAAGTAATTGCCGAAAAAGTGTATTAGTTTTAATTTACTTTCAATATATTTTTTAAACCATTTTATAATACATTCACAAACAGATGCCATTTTTTTTCAGTGTATTAATTTGTGTGATAGTCCTCGTCAATATCAAACTTATTAAATATTCAATAGCTTAATTATTCAAATTGATAACACGTGCTTCTACACACGTCACAGTGTAAACAGTGTTTGGTTTTCAAACAATGGTACATAGGGTAAACCACCCAGTACTCAGCCAGAAACCTGTAGTCGGCCTCTGCCTATACTTTGTAAGTAGGGAAGTATGGGAAGAGTACAAAAGATATATGTATTTCACACTCTTCGCACTCACATAAGGTCGACTACTGGTTTATGGCTGACAATTGGGTGTTTTACCCTACATACATTTTCGATAACGATAACGTTTTTAGAATGAATCTTGTCTAGGACTACTGCGCAGACTTCAGAATGCATACTTGAACTTATAAATACACTTACAGGAATATAAATGTACGTTTGAACTCTATATTTGACCTGATGAAGAAACACTTGTAAGAAAAGTTTTATGACGTCACGAATTCATGCCGCCGCCCTATTATTGCCAGCAACTATAATTTAATTTGTTCGACGGTTAAATTCTCGGGCGCACGAAGCGATCAAACCGGGATTAAATGAGATCGCGGCGATAACGCCAAACGACGATCGACGACGGGTTTTGACAACCATTTTAGTCGTTTTGTGGAAAACACGTCATTTAAATAAGTATCGAGGCTGGCTTTATTTTGCCGTCTGTAATTTTAATTTTGGCACCTTCAATTCAAGATTACGCGTCCCGCTCCCTCCTAAAGTTGAAAACTATTTTTTTCTTTTTTATATTAGAGCCTCTATTCTAACTGATTAAAACCATATTGCCTTTTGCATGTTATCGTACTGTCCATGTAAAACAGATTATAATAGCTCTTATTTCCTTGACATTAATGGCGGCCGAATTAAAAACAATACGATAACATGTTAAAAGCAATATTGTTTTACCGAGTAGAATGGAGCCCAGTATTCAGTAGCGAGAACGTTTCTTATGAAGTTATGATATCTATTGGTAATACTTTAACTAGTGTAACATTTGACAATCCTCAACACATTCAAAATTAACCACACCTGATGTACTATTTACGCTAAATAAACGTACAGTTGCGGACATGAAAACCGTCACTCAGCACGCCAGTGTATAATTACGTGTACACACGGTGGAATGTACTCGTGAATGGACAATTACCGTGTACGGGTTATTTCTCCCGGCCGGTGGGCTGTGGTCATCCCGCAGGTTCACGCATCAATACAGGATTTGGACATTTGTATGGGAGCGTAAAATATTAATACTTTGGTCTAAGACCCGAAGAGGAGACGACCTTCACCCAGCTGTTTATTCGATAAAAAGTATTTTATATCAAATTTAATATGGTAATATAATAATATCTGAAAAAATTCAGTCCAGTACAGTCCATAATTAAAAAACAAACTAAAAATTAACTTTTTTTTAAATTGCTATTACTTGTTTAATAGACCAATTACATACTAATCGAAAGTATGAAGCCTATAGAATATGCAAACGTTAGGTTTAGTGCAAATTATTAGTACCGACTTACCTGCCTACCCAATGGTTATGATGGAAAAAAATAGTCAACCTAACGTTTGCATATTCTAAAGGCTCAAACTTTCGATTAGTATGAAATTGGTGTACTAAACAAGCAAAAGCAATTAAAAAAAAAGTTGATTTGTAGTTTTTTTTTAATTATGGACTGTACTGGACTGAAATTTTTCAGTCAACCTATTCGCCATATATTAATTACCATATTAAATTTGATATTAAATGCTTTTTATCGAATAAATAGCTGGGTGAAGGTCGTGTCATATTCGAATCTCATACTACTAGGACAGGCATGAGTGTATGAGTTTATGAAGCAAGGCAAGGAAGCTGGAATTTTAAATATCAGGGGACAGTATCACAAATTGGGTTAATTGATCCTTGTTTCTCCGACACTCATTTCATAGAAAGTATCATTTCGCAGAATAATCGTTTCATAGAAAGTTATTTTTTACTGAACCCGTGTTGAGTTGAGGTTATCTTGTGATGGTTATAAGTCTTACCTAAAATAAACTAACCTACGTGAATCATTGAAACGAAAATTCTGCGAAGTGATACTTTCTATGAAATTAGTGTGGGTGAAAAGGGGACACCCACAAATTGACCTAGTTACAAATTAAGCTCTAGCCTTGTACTATGGGTACTTGACAACGACGAACATACTTATAAATAAAACACCCAAGACATGATAGTCAGCCGGCGGCCTTTAAGGAAAACATAACTGCCAAAGTTTTTTTTTTTGGTTTTGTCGGCTGAAGGGCCAAAGACATAAGTCCTTGCTTTTGTTAGCAGGATATTGAAAATTACATTTGAAAGGGGCAGAGATGAAAATCCCTTCCCCAGGTACTGCCCGGCTCGCACCGGCTAAAAACACTGTTAAAGTTTAAAAGGCAGAAATGTATGCTGTTTTAGGCAGATATATTTTCTTCGGCAATCTTTTACTAAGCAAACGATATGCAATAAATAGTAGTATTACCTACTTATTGAAATCCATCTTTTTGAAATCCAACACGTATAAGAGCCTGGTTTGTAAACATTTTTTCCTAAATAAGAACTAAACGGATCGATATTCAGGACCTAATTTTACTTTCCCCCGTATTCATAAACGGTCAATAAACATATTTTAGTTAGAGTTTTCTACCCTACTTTTCGTCATTGTATTGTTTTTAACTCAGCCATTACTGTCAAGTGAAGTTAATATGAGCTATCATAACTTTGACAACTTGATAACCAGTGGGTGTACAGAGTGGAATTAGGCCCCTGGGGGCCTAATATGGCTGCGTTTATCGCGTGACAAAGTGGTGATAAGGCATCCGTCACCTTCTGACACGTAAATAAGTACGAGAGTGCCGAATGCTTTATCCATATTTGACACGCGATATAGACACAGCCATACTAGGTCCACTGAACCCCATAAACCCCTATTCAGTCATCATTAAAATCGATAGAGCAATTTCCAAGAAACCAATGTGCATAATAATAAGAATATATAAACAAAAAAGTTTTAAGATTACCTATATTAGGTTGAATTTTTGTACCTTTTAAAGAAATAACCATTTATGAAAGAAATTGCTTTTAGGAGATTGAAACTAACACGTTATTTCCTATTATGGTAGTTTTTATCAAATGTGGATAAGCGTGAAGAAAACATCTGTCACTTTCTGACCCGTATGTAAATACGAGAGTGACGGATACTTTATCCACCGCAATAAAGGTGATCATAACTCGGCCCTGGTTCAACAAAAATTGTTAGTTATTTGTGTTTGTAGTTATTGAATAGTTATTTTTTAATAATAGCATGTTTATCCACTTATTTCTCCAATTGAGCACAACAAACATTTCCTTTTTCCATTTATTGAACACATGGCAATAATTTATGTAGCGGCTGTTTTCACGCGAATCCACGGTTAAATAATGTTGTCAGTAATCTGGTTGTTTGAACTGCATTAATTAGCGTGCATTAACTTGCGAAATTAATGTTGTGCGCGTGACAAATAAAATACAGCTGTCATTTTTAATGTGATTTTTGATAGATTGGTTATTGATTTAAGCCATCATTTATTGGTTTCACGAACATATTCAGTACCGTAAGAACATATTCAATACCTTTTGCAAGGTAAAATGTAAGATTTTACTGAACTACCATTTGTGTCCCACGAGAGGAGGTTGTTATGACATTTATAATGCTATTTTTGGATAAGAAGGACCAATTGTAACATACTGATATTTCTATAAATAATAAATCAAGATTTATTTATTGTTAAAATTGACATGTAAAAAATTATTTTGTTGATCCTAGTATTAAGGGAAATTCACAAACAAATTAACGTATAGTCCGTCTGCATTAAGAATGAAGTAAATCATCGTTGTCCACCGGGCAAGCCACACCCCTTAACCATTAAGTTCGCTCATAATTAGGTTTATTTTTAAGTATGTTAACTCTTTATTTCACAAAAATAAATTGTTTCGTAAAAAAACACTAACATGAAAATAAATTACGTACAATTGCGAACATATCCCTTAGACTTAATATTTTAAAACTAAATTTGTTTGAGTTTTAATTCCACTGTGAATACACAATCATGTACTCTGCAGTTGCACTGATGATTCACTGCATTCTTTACGAGAACGGACTAAGTCTCAAACTAAGTCCTAGGCTTTGATTGTCGATGTCTAGTACCTATAGACTTTGGACTCTATTTGTACGACGTTAATATTCAAAAGTGGTAAATAACTTTCTTGGTCAACTATACCTATGGGAACTAGACAACGATAAACATACATAGAAAAATAAATACTCAAATACATAGATAACTTTAATTTCCCTCCCGCCAGGAAGGCCGTGTTGCTCGAAGAGTAGAGAAGACACACCTTTTTTTTAAACCTTATTGCAAAATAATAATTGATTTACTATAAAAAATTGATACATTTTGAAAGAAGTATAATAAAGGACTGTAGTAGGTGCTATCGAAAGCCGGCTATTGCATTGTTTAATTGCAACAAAAACCGTCGGTTTGAAACCTCCTATTTTAGAAGTCTGTTAAAAATACCTTTTATAAATTTCGACAGAGCCTAACTTCTCGGGGTTAAGTTAACAAAAGTCTCTTTTTGCACCGTACAATTTTAATAGCCAACCGTCCACCGTATCTGTGTAATTTGGTTTTCCAGTATTAAATTATCATGTGAAAAACCGCGGACGGTCCACAGAATACGGACCGAACTCAAAGGTATTTAGATCGAAATGCAGCAAGTTACGCTACACACAAGTTAAAAGGTTGCACCTGCAACTTTTAAACCCAAAGCTGATTTAATCTTTTGTTGCTTTAAATAAAGTTGATAGTGTACTAAGGGTTGCATTACATAACAGTGGTGCGCTTTTTTCGAAGGAGGCTAGTAAGTCTAACAATGCTGACCTCTCGCTCCGGCGCGCGCCACGATTTTTCACAAACCTATTCTGGACCAAATAGTATAGAGTAAGGGTCTGTTGTTTGATCAGTGGTCTAACTAATTGTTATAAATCTGAAGGAAATGTGTCTAATTTTCGATAATTTTTCGAATTTTAACAATTGGTTGAGTCAGTGATTAGTTACTGGGGGGTTATTATGACATAGCTATGCAGTTCAGTTTACGCTGAGAGATAAGGACAGAGCTACATAGCTGCCATAGCTCTGTCCTTTACGTTCGCCGTAAAATGAACTGCATAGCTAAGTCATAATAACCCCCCTGATCAAACAACAGGTACTAAGTTTCGAAGTCTATGGTCGATTTATGTTGTTTTTCTTTTTATATGTAGGTACTAAATTTAATTTAAGTAGGACATCTTGGCGATTTAAGTTCCAAAAAGGTGTCTCCTACGTTCTTAAGACCTCAAATTATAGTTAAATAAATAGTTTTTTGAAGGATCATTTTCAGCAGAATTTTGGTCTAAAATTCATCATAGTTGAGCATGATTAACAATATTGGGCCAAATTTTTGTAGTTGATATAAGGCTTTTTTGAGCTCTTGTCAATTGCATTCCTTTTAATAATTACTATTTTCGACAATGAAGAGACAAAAGCAACTTCGTCTAAAAAACATAATTTATATTTTTAATCACGTATACAACAAAAAGTAGTAGGTACTACTTTAGTCAACCTGAACAGACTAAAGACTCACTTTAAGACTGAGAAGTGGAAAAGAGCACTGTAATAAAGTGTTCCACATTTAAAAACAATCAAACATATAGGTGGGATTTTCCAGAATACCGCGGTTCATCGAGTGTGACAAAGCGCGGCGACCTCTCGCACGCCGCAACGTTTCTCAGATGTCGTCTCGCCTCTTGGACAAACTGAAATACCTACTAAAGCTTGAACTATTTTCCCATTTGGTTTTAAAAATGTACAGTTAAGTTTAATTGTGTTTTATTTCAAAGTTTTGAGGCTAAAAAAATTCGCCGTATGAAGTGTCAGTTTTAAGAGTACTTAATTGAAATGATCAAATTTCAAATTCCGCACCGACGTTATAATATGATCTAAAAATTAAAAGGTTTATAGAATAATAGAACGTCACAATCTTAGCCGAGACAACGAAGCGGCTTGAAGAGCTTAACGTTAGCAGACAAACCGCGTGAAGCGAAACACAATATTGTTATTGGAACGCAGCGCAGAGCTGAGTGCTGGAAGATTTCACCTAAATCACTTACGCCCGCTTGCACGTAAATGTTAACTCTAGGCTAACCCCAGGTTAACAGGTTACATACAAACCTTCACGCCTGCAATCCCAGAGTGGGGTAGGCAGAGCAACAGAATTACCTACAACTTTAAAACCTTGTTGATAATTCAGTAACCACATTTAACAGGTAAGGTTGACAGGTTAATTTGTTAAAATTAACAGTTTTTATATGAATCTGTCATTCTTAAATAATTTGGAGTTAACCTAGGGTTACATTCATGTGCAAGCGGGCCTTAGAATAAGAGTTCTAGCAATGTCTTAGGTATAAAGATGAATAACTTACTTATTAACTCTGCCTAACCAGAGGGCTTATTGTCTAATGCACTCGCAATCGCAACCGGCTTCAAAGTGGAGCAATTGTTTTCATTTTGTATGCAGACAAGCCTTCGATTTTCAAAATGATAACGATCGTGATTGCGAGTGCGTTAGACAATAGCCCCTCTGGACCACAGAATTTAGGCTCAATATAATAGTCACTCTAACAATATTCATTAGCGTATCGTGCAAGATTAACATTTTTTTTTGGAGTAACCCCTTCCAACGAAATTTAGATACCTTAAACTTATTTTGTATTTCCAAAAATATAGTTCAAATAGTTTCTGCCTGCGACTTCGTCCACGTAGATTTCGATTAAAGTTATACTCCCGGAAACTTTTAAATTTTCCCGGATGAAAAGTAGCTTTATGCTAAAAAGGGCTTCAGCTATCTTTATTTCCAAATTTTACCCAAATTCGTCCAGCCGTTGCAGCGTGAAGGAGAAACAAAGTAACCAACAACATGTTGCATAAGTCATATTATTAGGATTTGCTTTGATGAACGATCGATATCGCTATGGTTTTTATTAAACTTTGCGTGATTGACAAAAAAAGGTTTAATTGCTTGGCGCTTTACAAATTCGTTACCTAATCCTGCGTTTATCGCTTTTAAGCAAAAACTGCATATGAACAAAGATACTCCACATTCCAATTTATCATAAAATTAGATAAGCAGCTAAGTGGCGTGAAATGCAAGAGGCCTATTGTTCAGCAGAACTGACACAGGATGACAATGATTTAAACTAAAAAAGAACGGAAACTCAACAAACCAAGGTACACAAAATATCAACACGATAAATATAAACCAGTGCCTACATCCAGCAAGACTAAGTTCCCCATCTATTGACCAAACTGAACTTTCGATAGTTTACATTTCCCAGACCACCCCAGCATCAACGCAAATTAGCATGAATCCACCCCCGCAGTCGGTAAATAATTACAGTTTAAAATTTCCAAAGTACACGTTACATAATTCAAAAACTGGGTCATATTGAGTTGCATCGCCGTACCAAACGTGAACTACGTAATTACAGCGGGCAAATAATTAATTTCTGCCGGTTAAGCCCGCAGTTTCGACAAACAAAATATGTGGCGGAAGCCGGTAGGGCTGCCCGGTCGCCGGATAAATCCGGTTTAAACCGGATTTTATGACGGACAAGCTTACTTTGACGAAAATTGCGGCCCACATTGTTGCTGCTCTTTTGTTAATTAAAGTCCATGCGTGAGACGACATCAATTCTGGGTCCGGTGGATAATCAAGTGCCAGATAACAACATGAATTTGTAATAAAATCAATTACTTTAACAATTTTTTTCTTATTGGTTGTATATTCAATGTAATTTTTACCGACCGTCCTTGATAAACTTGAAAATTCTCAAAAAATGCATAAAAGGAAGGTGCCATTTCTATCGTACACATTTTTATCAAACGACACGAAAAGTACACTTAAATTACATACTTGTATGTAATATTAAGCGGTCATTTCGACCTTGTTAGCGGCAACCCTAGAGTTTCCGCTTCCGTTGTTGCATTATTTAATTTAACTTTCTTAAAATAAAATAAAATTGTTTAACACCAAACATATGAGCCCTGGTAACTTATTGGTACTTTGAGTACACCTCTAAATGTTATTGTAATACAAAACTAAAATTACCTGTCGCATCAGACAGATAGGGAACGTATTTTGTACTTGGTTTAGGCGCGGGCCAGTTAGAAGAGACGTAAGACGCGGACGCGTCGGCGTCGCAGCGCCCTGTTAATGAATTTTCAACCAAAATGTATAGAAGCTACTATTATACTTACGGAGATAGAAGGCCACGTCAATCGCCCAGCCTCCTATCTCCGTATGTATAATAGTAGCTTCTATATATTTTGGTTGAAATTCATTAAAGGGGCGCCGCGACGCCGACGCGTCCGCGTCTTACGTCTCTTCTATCTGGCCCGCGCCGTGTCCATCGAAAATATTAAGGTGGCTAATTATGATACACGTAACTGCATAGCGTTACAATATGACATATCAAATTGCGGCAGATTTAAGAAAAATACTATCACACGTCAAAGGCAATATGGTTTTATACAATAAAATACAGGATAGATTAAATTTAAGTCCTCTTACCCAAGAATCGTCGTTTTCAAAGATTTTGGTTCTTGTTTTACCGACAAAACGGTTATGTATCAAACGTTTACTTTGTTGTTCTTACAGTGCAATCCCTAAAGAAAAACAACAAATAATAAAAACCAGCCATGTGTGCAGTACGGAATTGCGCCAATCCGACTGGCACTTGACAGTTTTATTTGTAAATTTCGCTATAAATTATAAAGTCTGTTACGAAAAATGCCAAAGAACATGTTATAGAATGTGCAATTACAGCCCTTTCTAATGACATCGATAATATACCTAGTGTGTAATTGTTGCTTTATTATTCAACCCCCGATTTTAGAACCCTTTCCCAATAACCAAAAAAATATTTTCATGTTATTTAGTTGCCGAGTTAAATCTGTGACATACAGAAAGACAGACACCGACAACATTAATTATTCTCTCTTACAATAACAATTTAAAAAACCAAACATCACCACAACGATCGGCGCTGCGCTTTTGACACCAGCCCAATAACTGAACCTTTGCATTTCTGATCAGTTAGCTAGACAAGCTGTAGGGTTAAGCCGGAATTCCGTAACGGTGCAAGCTACGCACACACACGTGGGAATAACTTCGAGCGACATACACACAAAATGACGTCATTGACACACACCTAGAACAATAGGTCCACGTAGCTTACGTGTGGAGCGTGAGCGTGCATCGCAGCAGAATTTCGGTTTATATAGGGCTCAGAAGTCAAACTAGGAGCCCTTATAGTCTATCCGTCTATCCATCTGTCCGCATCGCAGTCTAGCTCAGAAGCTCTTGGTCATACAAAATTGTAATTTGGCATAGTTACACATTTAAATATATCGACGGTGGAAAGGAAGAATCACTTAAGCGACACTTTGAGTGAAATTGAGTTACATATATCGTTGAAATCAGCATTTTTTCTGCGTCGTTCTAGCTAGGTTTCAGGCCATTATGACGTCTATCCGTCTGTCCGTGATCTAGCACAGAAACTCTTGGTACTAAACAGCTAATTTGGCATAGTTACACATTACACATTATTTTACAAGGTTTTTAATTGCAAATGCAGCATTGATTTACATTTTAACCTGGATCGTCGTTGCAAAAAACATTATTTACCTGCATTTAATTGATAGTAACGAATATAGAAAACCTGACATGTATGGATACCTATGACGTAAAGTGTGTCTAATCGTTAGCTTACGTCAATTCCATAAATACATTTCTACGGTCGATAGTATGCAACTTGTAGAGGTCTAACGGCTCACATGAATTTCTAAGTAAAACTATAGAAGGGTTGCAATGGGAAATCACTTTTATCTTATCTTATTTTTAACGTTGCTATTGACTTTATCCAATTTTCTACACGTTTTGTTGAGTTATTGCTTTACCGGCGAAAAATGGAACCATAACACCCAAATACGGTAACGACGTAGGTGAGTTTATTTTATTTTCAGTCCACATGTAAGCTGCTTAACTTAAGAGGTTTATAAAACGAAGGTATAAGGTAGGTTGGTAGGCAGGTACGAGTGCTATTTGATTATGTACATAGTTACATAGGAAACATTTTATTTATGTGCTAATATAAAAAGCTCACAAAAAATAGGATTAAACAAAGTCGCCAGCGGAGAATAGTCGGTTTAACCCTTAATCAAACGGGACAATTTTTAGAAGATAAAGGAATATAAACTTTGTTCAGACACAACCAAAGAACAGAAAACCAAATGAAAACTATAGAAAAAATACATCCGTTAGCGTTACTATTAAAGAATATTTAGCAACAAACAGATCGAGAAAATCTCTTTATTTGTGGCCAAGGCGGTCATTAAAGTGAAGTAAGGTGCCAATTATTAAGAAAATAAGAAAGTTCGATTATCTCGAAAACCACGCAACTTTTACTTAACCTATAAGTCCTTTTTAGGGACCAGCCTAAGGTGCCCTGTCGATGGATAGAACCTTATCCATTATTTACTGGGACTCTATATATATTTGGCCAAACCATTCAATAGGCATTACTGGTCAAGACTTAACTACGGCTATAAATTAAGCTTGACTAATGAATATTGATTAAATCATCTAAATGCCATTGAAATTAATCTCCCTTGTTATCCCTTAGACAACACGAGTACAAACCACAGAGCCTATTATAGACAACTATAGCAACGACATACTTAGCCCTATCTAAACCGGTGCCACAAGAAATTTAGACAAGTTTTTACACTTATTTGTCTATAGTACAATATTGTTAGGCCGGCATTACACCTGTAAGTTATTGTTGTAAGTTTTGAGACGCAACTATGGGTAAGAGTAAGTGGCAAATATCTGCATCTCTTTCTTGCATATAGCTTTGTTTCAAAACTTACAGTAATAAGTTACAGGTGTAATGCCGGCCTTACAGTATATTTAACCAGAGTATAATAAGTACTCGGCTATCTATCGCTATCATCTCTCTGCGCGGTTAGCACAAGTTGTATTTTATCGCTTGTCGCTCAGTGCGTCTCTATCGTTACTGATTAGATAGAAAGGGAGATCCGAGTGATCACCAAGTCACGGACAACTTGTGCTAGCCGCACTGGCATCTGTCAGTATATTTATTATGCCATTGCCATACGCCGACATTTGACAATGCATAAGCCTAGTTGGTAGTGAGTGACCCTGCCTACAAAGCTAGCGGTCCCGGGTTCGATTCCTGCTATGGGCAGATATTTGACTGATGAGCACGAGTATTTTGTTTCTGAGTCTTGGATTTTTTCTGTCTTTAATTATTTATTTCTCTTTGTAAGTATTTATATCGTTGTCTAGAACTTCATTTGGGACTAGGTCAATTTGTGTCATTGTCCAGTGATATTTATTAATCTGCCATCCTGCCAAAAAAGAAGGCGGCTAACTGCAATGTAGTAGTCGAACCATTTTAAACTCTATTGGTAACCATATTAAAAAAATGCTAATACTAAATATTACTATACACTTAGCCACCTTCTTTGGCAGGACGGCAGTATTATAGCTGAGTATTATTAAAATTCAGGTTTTTTGCACATGACAAAACGATTGATTGAGTTGTTTCAATGACGGAGTGGAAAGCCAAGAGTCGTTAGTATGGCTATGGGGATAAACTATTTGAATATTTGTTCTTATCCTTGGGACCATGAACACAAACAAGTTTCTTGCACAAAATTGATTCTATTTAACGTAGTGCCCATTATATGCTATAGATAGCTTTTTGTTTATGATTGTACTAGAGGACGCCCGCGACTTCGTACGTGTAGAATTAGTTTCCCGCTACTCCCCCCATTTCTTCCCGTTGGGGATCGATTTTTGGAAAATCCTTTTTTAGTGCTCACTTACATCATGAAAGGAACCCCTGTACTAAATTTCAAGTTTCTAGGTACAGTAGTTTCGGCTGTGCGTTGATATAAAAGTCAGTCAGATTTGCCTTTTATATATATAGATGACTTGTATCTATTGTCAAAGAACCTGATATGAAAACATGATAGGTATTCAATTTACACTATATTTTACATCTACACTGTCATTTTCTCGCTTTTCTAAGGTCCTCATATCACATCTAAGTAAACTAGTATGTAACCATTTCCCTTTTACATAACAACTAGTTATAAGTCTGAATAGATTTCAAACTATCTAGTTGCAAAGTGATCATTAAATTAAACCGCCAGCAAATCACGTGTTAATTCCTGAGTTCAATAAGTTTCGAAGTACCTAACGGGAATATCTGAACTAATGGTACTCCAGTCTTTGACAAGACAAAGAACTCGGCTGGCGTGGAGCCAACCAAGAAACCGGAGCGGTTCTTCAGCCTCAGTCAGTATGGAAATACGGACCGATCAAAGATTGCTTCAAGCCGGGACAAAGCAACTTTGTTCAAAACGATAGTTTTGGGAATAAAAAGCTAAATTGTTCAAGTTTTCTATTGTCTTTAGTCTCTGGAATTTGTTCGTTGTGGAGCTACTCCTGAAGTTACCGAAACAATAGCAGAATAGTTCGTTCTTGGATACAATTCCAATACATCGCGTATTATTTGAGACATTCGCATCGTTATTTAAACAATGTAAAATTTACATTACTCGCTTCTCAAACAAAACTAAAAGCTTGAGTAAGCGAAGTTAAGTTATGCTTATCTATGTTAATAAATCAAAGTAGCGTTTCATAAAGTACAGAATCCTTTCAACGTCATTAATTATAATTTAAATTTGATTTAGCTTGATAACCCCATTTAGCTGATAGCATCACATTAGCACTTATTAAAACTTAAATTAGGAGACATTAAACCAAAGCACTTTAAATGGCATGATTTGAACTCGATAATCAAATATTAAAATATTTTACACGGTACGAATGCAGCTAACTATTTATACCACAGAATTTCAGTTCATACTTTCACTGTGGCATTAAAATGCATACTAACTAAGTGTTAGGGAGCAAATTCTGTAGATTAGTCATGCGACTATTGAATAACTTAAAAGGTATTTAATAATTTCTGAGGTAAACTTAAGCTGGGTTCACATTTGCATCTGTTAGTTAAGTCTTATCTTTGTCTTGTAGAAATAATAATATGTAGTTTAGAAACAACTCTGATGACGACAAGCAGCTGAAATGAAATAACGAGTCGTTTTTCTAATATTTTGCAACGTCACAAAATAAAAACACTTACCCAAATCTTCAGCATCCTCGCTCCACTCGCCAGTCCCCACCACGAGCACTGCCGACACCACCGCCAACAACACTTGCCGGTTCAACGACCTAACCACTCCTTTCATCACACTCATCACTCTAGTTTAAGACGCCATTTTGTTTTAAACACTGTAGTTTAAGACGCCATTTTGTTTTCAACAGTCTTTAGACGCCATTTTTCTATGATCACTCTTGTTCAACAATTCATTTGATTCACAATTAATTATTTAGCTTCACGTATCATTACCAATTATTTTTAAATTAAATTGTACGCCTATAGAGGTACATTTTGGTTAAGTTTATTTCCTGTACCAATCACCATTGATCGAAAAAACAGTAACGACATATCTAGAAAGTTAATCTTTAATATTTCATGAGTACTTCTAAATGCGTCGGTTTGAGTAATGATTTATGACGTCATTACTGAAACGTTTCAGCTTGATGTTAGAATAATATAGTCTTCTCAACATTAAGTATCGTAGAGTTCTGTATCACGCACGGCTCGTTCAGGACACGGTTAATATCGCCTTGAATTATTCAGGAGTGTTTTAGCAACGCCCGGCCGCCACCTGGAACAGAGTACAGGGCGTCATTTCTTTCCGAATACAAACACGACGGGTACACATGTTGGGAATATTTCATATAAAATGTGCGTTAGCATGATGTTGCGCTTGGGTGGAGTAGTGGGTGTAATAATATTGTTACAGTTTACAGGTCATGCGAATGTTTTGATTTTGACGCAATTTAAATACGATTGTGATGAGGATAATAATTACGATAGTTACGATTGTTGATCTGAGGGCTTATTGTCTAACGCACTCGCAATCACGATTGAAAATCGAAGGCTTGTCTGCATACAAAATGAAAACAATTGCTTCATTTTGAAGCCGGTTGCGATTGCTAGTGCGTTAGACACTAAGCCCTCTGGTTGATAGAGCAGAAAACTAAAATCTTTAACTCCTTACTAAGGCTGGGTTTTATAAAGATCCGTTAGATCAAATTTCGGTCAGGATTGTCAAAACTTGTATAAATTGATCTGACATATTTACTAACAGGCCTTTATAAAACCGGGCCTAAATAGGTCAAAACTGGCCTTATTTAAATCGTTTTGACAATCTCTTTCTATTATAAAAGTGATAATTATAAAATGCATGTGATGATGATGTAAAATGCAAAAACGTGTCTTAAAAACTTGTACAAACTTAGAGTACTTAAATGATTAAAGTGTCAAAGTTTGGATCTATTTATCCATCCAGAACAAAGGATAATTTGATTACAATTTATAAATTTTGCGAAATTAGGGCAAATGTGGACATGGACATTTGCAATCCTGATGACGAGATTCTACTCACATCTGGGGGGTTATTATTCTGGGGGGTTGGATGCAGTTTATTTTATGGCAAGCGTAAAGGACAGAGCTATAGCAGTTATATAGCTCTGTCCTTTTCTCACAGCGTAAACTGAACTGCATAGCTATGTCGTAATAACCCCCCAGATGGCCGGCGTGCTCGTTTGTAAACTCCATCCCAAAAAATACATGATGTTTATAAAAAGGTTATTTTTAGTAGAATCTGCTTTACCTTATTAAAATAGTTGCCTACAACTAAATAATAATATAATCAAAAGAGTTGCAATTATAGAGGTAAAAACAACCGGCTTAACAAATTTTAGTTAGTACCTACTTATAACCATCGACATTTACCTACACCTGAACTGTTCAAATATTCATACAATTCATTAACATTTAACAAGAAACAGGGTGTTTAGTTTGAAGGAACTACAATAAATATGGGAATTGACCGCATTTAAGACAGACCACTCAATCATTAAGCTGATAAGGCATAAAGCGAGTGAGTGGAACACGAATGTACGTGACGAGTACTCGTAAGCTCTTTTATTAGGGTTCCCTGGCCAAACACGAAATGTTTAGGCATTATAACATTATTTCCATCTTTTTGTCTATTTATCCGTATGCCATAGACATTTTACGCAAGTACTATTGAGATGATGTGGGTTAAGTTCAACGGTTGGACACGGGTACTTTGTGAACCGTCGAACCATTTTTGTGTATTTAGGGAAAAAGATTTTTTAGGGTTTGCATTCCACCACCAATAACCGAAATATGAGAATCGCTGATCTCTCTACAAGAAAAAAGATCTAAGATAGTGAGATTTTTAAAAAAAAAAATACACCTTATTACATTCTTATGGAACGGGACCTTTAATAAATGAGCGCTCGGCACGCAATTGGCTGGTTTTTTATATTAGATTAAGGGCCTGTTTCACAATCGACAAGTAAGGCATATTTGACAGATAAATTTAGCCCTTTCTCTTTCTGACACTTGAAAATAGACAAGGATAGAGCTAACTTTATATGGCAGATAAATTTACGTGTCGATTGTGAAACAGGCCCTAAGTATAATAATAATAACACATAGTTGGTATCAGGTTCAATACAGTAAAGTAAAATGTAGACATACAGTTAGTAACTCTGACTACATTGCTACAGGAGTATACCTTTTAAAGGGTGTAGCAGGATAGTCTAAATTTGTGTGTAAAAGATGTACAAAGTTTTAAGTCTCTTTTAAGAGTTTACAGCGTCTAATAAACCCAAAAATAGGTTTTTTTTAATCTATCTAGCTTACACATTTGTTTTTTTTTCATGAACAATGCTAATGAAAAATATCAAACCCATCGTTGTCCATTGTTTGATCATAGTTAAGAATACTACCCACCTTTCAAGTGAGTCAATTACCCAGTAAAATAATTTAGGTTTAAGAGTTACATTTGGCTGATAGTTATATAAATACAAAAATACTGACACTTTTAATTATTTAATAATAATAATATCAATAATATCAAGGGACGATCTCACACAAATTGACCTAGGTCAATTAGGACTAGTCCCAAACTAAACTCTAGGCTTGTACTATGGGTCGTACTAGACAACGATATAAATACTTATATAAAGAAATAAAAATATTTAAATATACAGAAATACTTATTTATAGATAGTATTTTTTAGCAATTTACTCCATGTGATTCCATTTAAATATTAAAAAGATACGTTTTATTTGCGTATTATTTACAAACAGCTTACTCAATCAACACATTAATTGACCGGAACATCCAAAACTACAAAAAAACAATTCAAAGTAATAAAGTAATATCGCGTTCTCTAAATAAAATCTTCATAAAATACTTTTCGATGTTAAAGAATTTGCAATTTTTCGTTGCAATCGAATGACGCTTTGAATTTTAAAACGGAGAAAATATGTAACAGAAGCTTTTAAGAAGTAAATTCTTCATCAAAGGCAAGTCAGCGAGCCGAAGCGGGTGCCGGGCGTTAATACAGTTTGCAAGACAACGTGCCAGCCGCGCCAGCCGCTCAGGCCCTACAGTAAGTCGGGGGCACTGAATGTTACGTACCATCAGACCATTGGAACCTTGACCCACCATAGAACTGTGTCACAGAGACGTTATGATTCAAGTCATAAGAAGTGTCAAACAAATTGTTTTATAATGTCACTGTGACACAGTTCTATGGTGGGTCAAGGTTCCAATGGTCTGATAGTACACTGCGAGTGCCACAGAGGTTCAAGCGTATTATTATCGTTTCAAAACAAACTAGCTTATAGGTTACAAAGGAGATCTTATGTTCTTTAGGGTTCCGTACAAAAAATGAAAAAACGGAACCCTTATAGGATCACTCGTGCGTCTTTGTATATCTCTGTCACAGCCAATTTGCTCCGAAACTACTGGACCGAATGAGTTAAAATTTGGTACACATATGTAAATTTTGATGACCCAAACACAGATGTGTAAAATATTTTTATTTTATAAATTAGTGTCATTTTCGGGGGACAATATAGAAAATTTTAAAAAAAGTTTTGCAAACCTTAATGTGCCTTATATCAAATGAAAGGGCTTGTTATGAGGATCTCAAATATTTTTTTTATTATTTTAAAATAAATAGTTTTTATTTTAGTTATGAAAGAAGACGAAATTTGATCATTCCCCCCCTGATCTCCGAAACTACTGAGCATAAAATTATGAAAAAAAATACAATATAGTTCATTGCTAGTAGATTACAGGAAAACCTACCTACCAGAATTCGATAAAAAAAAATACGTATGTACGGTACGGAACTCTCTCCACGCGAGTTCAACTCGCACTTGGCCGGTTTTTTTAAATAGTAAAAAAGTTTTAGAAAAAAATACAACTTACACAAATTAAACAGTTGGAAAACGAAAGATTGATCTTGCGGTAGGGTTACCATTACGAAACTTAATAAAAGAGTTCTTCTGACACTTATGGATTATTTTGAAAAGAAAAAATGTAATTCGGTGTCACTGCCGCGGCATGCTAGCTCCGCTCGCTCGGCTCGTGCGCAGTCATGGTCACAAATCTAACCTAACAGGGCGGGGCAGGAGTAACCTAAAATAGGCCAGGGGGAACACTTAAGTGACTCAAAATGCATTCCGGGCTTCAAAATATATGTTACATCCGGATTATGTTATATCATATGACCACTATTTCCGATATTTTTATGTTTTATAAATACAATATAACTTATGCATATTATAGGAAATAAAATTAGCATTACTAGTGAACATTAAATTAAATTAAATTATAAGTTTTGTTGTTATGTTATATCTATGTTATGATATGAGACGCATCCATGTTTGAGTCTACTTCGCTTGTCCTGTTTCTTTACGTAGGTATAGCAACGTTTATTGAAAATTGGTTGTGCAGTTAAGAACCATTAGGTCTAAATTATATAAAACGCGTATGATCAACATTTATCAAATTTATTTTTAAATTCCAATTATATGCCACCGAGCTTCCCAAAAATAAATACAAACTCGTCGAATTCATATTGAATAATAATATCATAGATGACATTTAAACCGTGATATTGACCTATTGTACCTTTCTCCGCTACATCCGTCCCACTCTTTTATAGCTTTAAGGTTAGGTGCGATAGTGCCTAGACGTGTCGTCGGTACTTGGAATAATATGGCCTTAAGTAACGACGTCTTCAAGGACGCTTACAGAACCTTATTATAGCCATTAATGTCTTTAAAGATCCTTCTTTTACGCATCAATGTCTTAAAAGATCCTTCTTTCACTTTTCAAGAAGCGTTTTGATCAATATTCCAAGGTTTTCAGTTCAGTGCCCATATTATATATTATATTACATCTAAGCATATTTAAAACAGATAAATAAGTAATTAAATTATTGTTGAATTCCTAAAACAGGCTCATAATATTTAATGATTTAATTAAGCTGTACATTCAAATAGCAAAGAGTTAAAAAATAAAGTATAAAAATAACTCGTGTAGAGTTTTAAAAGACAGTACACCTACTGTTTTTTTGCCACAATAACAAAGAATAATGATTTCTTATTAAGTAAGGCCATTGCTTATAACTACAGTCTTTTAAATGACTCGAACTTTTCAAAATAATGATCCTAACATAAAATTTTCACAAAGAGAAAGATTTCGTAAAAAAAAAAAATGTATAAGTACATGTACTTGTTGCCAACAGTCCTTTTTGTACATTCATTATCTATTCATTAAGACCAAACTAATGAATCTCAATTCTGTGAGTACCCTGTAGCCACCTTCCGACTCCATCATCAGGTAAACTTCAACACTCACGCCTTTATTCCCAGAGTGGGGTAGGCAGAGCCACAGAATTACTAACAACTAACTCTACAGGGTGACTACGTGGTCTAAATCCTAACTTAATTTTCCCAATTCAGTAAATGATCGAGATTCTATTAGTACAGTGGTTATTGCAAATATAAAACAATACTACTTAATTAAAATTATATTATGTTTCCCTAATTAATACTAAATGATGGTCACCTACCATTTTCATGTTAAATGCTATTTAAAAATCAACCGATAAGACGAGCAAAAATTTGAGTAAGTATGTAAGGTGGCCATGACCCTGAATAAAAATATTTCATATAAAAAAAAAGTTACTGTCATAACGCTTTTACATCTATTACGTTATGTTCCTTATGGTATAGTGTGTTTTAGTTTACCTACTTTGTAGCAACCCGAGCCCGCGGTCACCCTGTATAAATTTGTTGTTAATTCTGTAACCACATTTTGCACAATTAGGCTAACATGTTTACCAGTGTATATAAGTGACAAGTTGCAAGCCCATCGCCTAACAATACTGCAAGCCTTCTTTCCGTTAGTTGCCTCTAACGACTTCCACGGGAAGACCAGGGCCTGTATTCTAGGCGCTAAGAACCATATCGTCTTTGATCTGTTATCGTATTGTCAACGTTTTGATAGCTCTTATTTCCTTGACAGTAATGTCGGCTGACGTCAAAACAATACCGTGACAGGTCAAATACGATATGCTTTTTACCGCCGGCGATGGAGTGGCACTATTCTAAGCCGGCCACCACACGGCATAAACTTCTACAAATACATACATACATACATACTTTCATGTTTGTAATCCCAGAGTGGGGTAGGTAGCTACGGAATTACCTACAATTCTAAAAACTTGTTGATAATACTGTTACCACATTTTGCACAATTACGCTACGATGTTTACCAGCGTAAACTTAACATAAACTTCTAATACTGTAATATTGCATTGTCATTAGGTTATGTCCTATGTACAATATTCTAAGTTTTCCGCCATTACAATGACGTGGAATGATGTAAGAACTATAATGAAAGGTAAACTTAAAGCATAATTAAAGTTTGTTATTACTTACCTATTTTAAAACCATTATCATTATTAAACAAAGTGTAGTATTGCAAAATAATTAACCATTAAATAAATTTCTACTAAAATGGCTGAGCTTTAATTAGCTGACACATGATTACGAATTAACATAATGGAGTTGTTATAGCCTTATTGCGAGTTTAAAACAAATACAGCCATTTTGTATTTTCGTGTTAAAAATACATCGCATTCAATTATCATGCTCTACATAAAATTACAAACGCATTCAGCATTAATGATTTTCATCATAATTAATGCCTATTCATTTTGTTTTATTAATACTTTGACGCAGACGACGAAATGACGAATACAGGCTGTCCTGTATTTAGAGATATGTATGTACACACTTCATTGTAAAAAGAAAAGAGATAACAATTAAAAATAGACAAAAATATAACAGGTATGTACTAAGACCATAAACCACAATAAACCTGTATATAGACAAACCATCGTTATATATAAACAGCTTTACATAGGTCTAATAAAAGTATATTCATAAACAATGAATAAACCTATTTTAATGAAAGAATTCTTTGTTTCTTTCAAACTACATTAAAATTTCACATTGTAAGATAAGGACAAAGCATGTTTTTATGCACAATTTAGCTATCGTGCGTTTATAAATAAAAGAGCAACGTTTGTCGAGATAATCGAATCTTGATGATGATGATGATGACTTCTACATTAATATAATTAAATTGAGAATATTTAAATCTATTTTAGTGGCTAACAAAAAGTTATGACTAATTACAGCAAAGATGCAGGTTATTAAAAAATACTAATTGCTCTTACTTCAAGTTCTTCATCGTAACTATTTGGAAATAGCGCTGGGTATAATATTTATTCTCGGGGCCATAAGCGCGTAATTAAATCTATAACAACTAAAATAATAGCATTAGCAATTTACTACCTGCAGCAAGTCTTATGCTCCAGACACACGACGACACCTGACACTAGACACTCAATGTACTCGTATATATACATCGACTGTCTGTGTGTGTCCACTGCCGCGACATTTAATTGCAAATGTAGCTGATAAGCAATGGACACTAGTGTCGACATTTGTTTTGAGTGTCAGTGTCGTCGTGTGTCCCGAGCATAAGGTTAGCAACTAACAGAACGACTAAGAAACTTTTAACACGCTTTTAGCTTGCTAAGTTGAAAGATTACTTTTTAAAGGAATAATTAGAAAAGATTTCGTAATCCTCTGACTTATTTTATTATACTTATTTTTATGTAAGGTAATAATTTATAATTTTTAAAGAAATAAAAATAATCTATTAGGAGTCAGGACGCACATCTTCGTGGCGTATATTTAACATACCTTACTTTCCCTACAGAAATAATGGGCATTGCATGACGCGTTATCAAACCAAATTCTCAGCCGGTACCACGATTACATTAAGCCCCAAGATACAGGCTCAGCCTAGTTTGGGGTCCACCGGATATTTTCTTGTATATTTTTGTGCTTAGTTAATCAATAAACTTATCTTATCTTATCTTACATTATCGTATCTTATCTTATCTTACATTATAAGTTAGTCTAACGGAAGTTTTGTAATAGAAATTGAATAATAAACAAGAAACTGCCGGTAATAAACTACCCCTCAAATAGACAAAGTCCGAGCGAAATGTAGTATTAGTTCAATTGCATATAATTAATGCCATTATAAAGATATTTCCCAAACCGAACGTTAATTGATGTTTCCCAATATAATTAAAAATGAAGGTTAAAAAATATTCCTCGAGAATTTCTTTTTACTTTTTGTTATTTTTCCTTCCCGAGCTCTGGACATTTCAATCGGCCAAAGGAAATTGTTTGATCTCCAAGGAAATTGCGTAGAAGCGTTGTTAGTAATCGTTAATTATTAATTTAAAAGTGTTTTTACCTTTTAGGTCACGTATTTAGCGATGGATTCAAGAAATAACAACACGAAATGTCTTACAAACGAAACGTTTATATCTTTTGAGAATTTTGGATCCAAAGGGTAACCTATTACTAAGCTTCCGCTGTCCGTCCGTCGGTCTGTCTATCAGCAGGCTGTATCTCATGAACCATAGTAGGTAGCCAGTTGAAAATTTTACGGAGTGTGTATTTCTATTGCCGCTATAGCAACAAATCATAAAAAATATGTTAAATTTTAAATATTAAAGGGGACCTTGAGGTCACAAATGGTACGGAACCCTTCAAGTGCAAATCTGACTCGCACTTGACCGGATTTCGAATTGTGTCCTAAACTTTAATAGTTAACGTATATCTTCTGCATTCCATGTTTTTAATCGTCACTGAAACAACTGATTGATTTTATGTGATAATAATTTGAGCTGAATGTCTATATTTTGTGTTTATTTATTCGTTTTATGTTTTTTTAAGTAATGGCATAAAATGAAGTGCACAAGAGTTCGTTCCCGAAGCGAGCCCAACACGGGACCGTCCATCCGTCCTTATTTTAAAGAACTGTATCTTTTGAAGCAAAATAGGTAGTCGGTTGGTTTTTTTCTAGAATATGTGTTATAACCAGTGATCGGGGAAAACGGTGCAAAACTTTAACAAAACTTGTAAAGCTGACCATAAAGGAGAACTTGCAATCAAGAAAAATAAGAATATTGTTGAAAAATAACAATATTATTGGCAGATTAGTGTTCAATTTAACTCTATATCAGAGTTTCGGATTTGGTATAAGGATATGAATAGTTTCATGGCTCTAATGTAAGTTTTGTTTAGTTTTGTTAAAGTTTTGCATCGTTTTCCCCGATCACTGGTTATAACCGTGAATTTACTAACATTTGTAACAATGTAGACTTGGTTTTTTTACAACGTATTTTTTGTTATATTGTAAAAACGGTTAAACATGGAAGCGTCAAATTTGGCATGATTATAGTACAAACCCTGAAAAAAAATACAAATACTAAAACTGGTCAAGGTCGCTGATTGGATTCGAAATTGAATTCAAATCGGAATATACTAATATCTAATGTGTGGCGGTACGGTACCCCCGGTGCGCGAGTCCGACTCGCACTTGTTCGGTTTTTTATTTTATTTAGATGCCTCTTCTTCTTGGCCCTAAAAAATGAATTAAAACAGTGTTTAAGGTTGCAGTATCCATTGTTAGACAGGTTAATCTATTGTTTTTATTTTATTTTTAAAGTAAGTATGTATAAACCTAAATTAAAAACCATCTTGCAATGCACCAAATTGGGGTGCTACTAAGCATAATCAGAGACCGAACGATGCTGGTCTTTTTATAAAGTATACGAGTATGAGCGGACGTTATTAAATAGTCAAAATCTTACAATAATGCAATCTAAAATACTATTGGATAGCAGTTAAGTACCTATCTAATCATTTAGGCGCTACGCGTGCTACACAATTTCTACGACGTAGCACGTGGGTGCTACGTATGTGCTCCGAGTTTTTTTTTTCGCAGCCTAACGAGCAGTAGCTTTTTCTTCTAGTAAATAAATATTAATAGAAGGACCTCGAAAAATTTACAATGATGATTGGAATCAGCGCCCCGTGTCGGTATTTAATACTAAAATTCCCTAGCACTTTGATATTGACGTTGACATTGAGCCAACGACTAGTAACTTTGTTTTTGTACACATTGTGTCTACTCGTTGCCACATTCTACTTTTCTTATTTTCCTCAATCACCCAAAGGTTAGCTGGAAGAGATCCCGTAAAGGGATAAGTTTGCCATAATTTAGGATAGTAAAGGTAATTCCAAAATGTAATAAGTATATTTATGTTTGAAACTTTCGTGGCAGAGCTACAGAAACACGTAATGTTCACGACTACAAAATGGTCTTCGATATGGGCTCTGAAGGCTATGGATTGCAACAATGCATATCCAAATTTAAGAATGAATTCCATTGCAGCATATGCTATGCATATACACGCTGCAAACGTGAGCCACGAGGATCAATCGTGTGGCAGTGACTTTATTTTGTTCGAATGTCGAATGTTATACCGTGCGAAGCTTGTGCCTCTAATATTGCAGCTTTAAGGTGCTAAGGGCTCCTGAGTAAATACTGTAAGTTTCTACAGTTTTTTTCCAAAGAATGGGGTAATTTAGGATGACAATTGTTTTTTTGTCTGATATATAAGTTTTTTTTTTAAATCTAGTAATGCATCATGTATTTTAGGTCGACGCGGAATTATTTGATAACGTGGTAAGCCCAGTTGGTACAAAGCTTGCGGTATATTTGTATGATAAGCGTTTGTTCATGAGTCTTGGATGTTTTCTATTTGTATAATATACCTTAGTATTTATTTCTTTATAAAAGTATCGATATCGATGTCTAGTACCATAAGTACAACCCTAGAGTTTAGTTTGGGACTAGGTGAATTTGTGTGAGAATATCCTCAGATATCGATTTTTATTTTCTTTATGGATAAGTAAATAAAATAATTAAATCAAATCAAATGAGGAGAAAAAAGTGAAAATGGCTATTTACGTTAAGTCCTCCAAGTTTGTTTAGGATTATTATATCGTTGCTCTATTCATCAATGAAATAAAATTCAAATAATGATGTTTTATTTTTAGCTTTATTTTATTTGTTTTCTCCTAAACTTCTTGGCTTTGTCCATAAATGAAACGTTGTCAACTGCTTGAAGTTAGCAACATTATCACGTTGCGTAATGCCCATTTCATTATTGTCCTAATTGTTCTCCACTGATATGTACTTTGCAAACCGAATTAGTACTTATCGTGTTCATCACAACACTTGTTGTTATTTTCAGTTATAACACGATCGGATAAAACTATCATTGATCTTGTCAATCGCAGGTCACTCTCATCTCATTAATAAGATTTTAATTTAGTTATTTTTATCATCAGTCAAAAATTATTCAGAAAGCCTATTTCTTGAAATAGTTTTCAAATATCCATAGTATTAATAACCACGTGTATCCCAAGTCGGGCTACCATCATTTCAACAATATGATAACGATATGGTTAAAGATGAAGGGAAATGGAGGCCTCGCTCTTTTTTTATATCTTATTTTGATCTAGTTTCAAAAAACAACGCTTCGCACTATCACAAAAAAGCCCAACCAAAGAAAATTTATTTTGGTCCATTATTCTTAAGCTTTGTATTGTTAATAAAAAAAACAAATGTTTTTCAAAATATATTTTTTCCGTTTGCACAATAAAGAACCGTAAATATTTATTTTTAATAGCTTTAAAATATATAATAAATAAGCCAAAATAACCACCTGGCAAACAAAAGGAATAAAAATCATGCATCACTCTTTAAATGGCCTGAAAACAGTTGTAACGACAAAGCCATCTTTTAAACTCTCGTGCTTTACAATCATATTTTAAGTTTAAGCAGGTCTATACACGATAAGGCATATACAAAAAGGTTAAAAACTATCTTTTTTATTTTAATCTAACGTTAAAAAAGGTAATTATCGACCTTGTACATGTTTTATCGTGTTGAGACATACTTTAACTTAAAATATGTGTAGACGTATAGATAAGACTGAGCTTGGGCGGTTACTAGTTTACAATTAAGTGGGGATAGCATAAAGATGTTCTAGATGTTTTTACTCAATAAAAAAGGGTTTTAAGATCTAGATTTTAATAATGATTAATTTTGCATTAAAAAGAAAAAGGCCTTATTAGAAATTTTATCCTAACGCGTTACTAACTCAATCGAAGTTTTTCTTTCCTTTATATATGTTAAATTCCCTCTTCTGTCATAAATACAAATTAATCTAATGAGTAAAATCTTAAAATGACACAACTCAAATAAAAAAGCGTGTTCCGACGATAAGGCAATAACAAACCGTTCCCCACAATAATGGCGCGGTTATTCGTCATAATTTACCACGCACTGTAATTTAAACGCAAAAGCTACCCAGTTATCAGTGCACCCTAACTTGTCATGTTCATTTCATACATCATACCTACAAATGGTTTCCACGCGCGAGCTTATCTGAATGTGGTTTTTCACGTCTCAGTTTTATTTCACTTCAGTTCTTTGAAACACGTGCACAGCGGAATTCAGCTGGATATTTAACTGTTGGTTACTTTTACGTGGTTTTTGATAGGTTTTTTGGAAGTTTGACGTTTGGGAAATTTACGTGACGCGGGGTACGCATGTGTTTGACATGGCGTGACGCACGTGCACCACATCGCGCGTCGCGCGGCTTACTAACCGCGGAGTCGCAGCGACTGTAGCGCTCGGCTCACCTCGGCTTTCTTCGCCGCCCCTCGAGCCTCACAGGTAGACCCACTACTACCCTCGGCAGGTACATATTAATTACTTGGATCCAAATTAGCGTATTGACCGTACAGAACTTCCCTGTCAAGCCTTGTCAAAATGGTCCGCGAAGTAAATCGCAAATTGCTACCCTTGTTTTTGATGTTTCGACAACCGTTTCGGCTTCAGAGTAACTTTAATTGCTCGGGCATCGACGGCGGTCTATTTGAATTGTGACTCCCTTAGAATAATATTTATAGACAGTGTTGTTTGTGAACTAGTGAATATTACATAAACCGAGTGCGTCATGAACTCATGAAGGCATGAGTCGTACAGACAAATATAAACATACCTACATGTATGTACAAACTTAGCATCAATGTATGTCTATTTCTTAAACTGGTCGTAGAGTGCCGTAGTTACTTTTTGGTCAGAACTTGCAGCTCCCTAGAGACTATACCGATAAACGATTTGTTTGTACAATGTTGGGTTCTTTGCCTGAACTGGTTACTTTGCGCTTTTAAGGACCGCATTATTTAAGGATATTTGTTCGAATTGTTTTTGCATGTTTAAAATTGTGTTTGTTTTAAATAAGCTTCAATTGTACCCACTATTTAATATGTGAGAATATCGGCAAGCAAGCGTTTTATATGACAGCAGAAAAATTAATTAATGCCTCTTTGCTAGTTATTGCACCGATTGTCTTGCCCCTTAACTGAACACAATAATAGAAACATAGCTGTTTAAAGGGTAGCTGCGGCAAGTTAAAGAGTAGGATAGTAAGTATCGTGGTTGTGATTCCGACGGACCTTAGGTCCTTCCAACACTAAAAAAGGGAGAGTGATTTTGGTGATTAGCGCTCTCACTGACTGTAGAAAACACTAAGTAGGTATACCTACTGATAGTATTTAACGCCAGTTTACTGTTCCTACTCGCGTTGATAGATTGCAACGCACTGCAATTACTGATAAAGCGTTTGTCTTTCCATTTACAAAATGTGTTAAATTTATAACCAATAGGATATTTGCAAACATCTTCTTTTGTTATCCATCTACTTTTAATCTTAAAACTAAAATTTAATACAGAGAGTTCCTTACATTTTGACACAACTTTACTGTACTTAAATTTAAAACTAGATCTTTTTGCTGCAAGCGGCCATTAATTTACTTCAAATGAAATAGTAGGCAAAATAATTATTATATTTAGTTATCTAAGTAATAACAGCTAAACGTAAAGAAACTAATATGAACACGTGTTTGTTATCTATTAAAGCATCTAAAAACCGAGCCTCCTGTAGGAGGGTCAAGGTCACGAGGGCAGCTTTCGACAACACTTAACAAATAGCAGGATCACGTAGGTGCTTACAGGGTGTTACGGAATAATTCCTCTCCCGTGTTGCGAGACTCACAAACGTACCATGCTTGTTTTTTTTCCGTAATTACGTAATGGCTTTAACAATGTATATTTTGCCAATGTCGAGTTTTAGAAATCACCTTAAACTTATTAGAGAGAAGTTCTTTGATATCACACGCGAGGACAATTTTTCGAACAATCTGATGGACTTACCAGAAGTACATGGGGTTAGACAGGTTCATTAAAAAATGTGATATTTTTTTATTTGAACCATAGCGAAGATCTAACATTGAAAACAATAATAATAAATGCAAAAAAAATATTACTCTTTTGTCTTTCTTTAAGAGTCGGGCTAGATCGACGGTTTTTTACATACTATACGTTTTGTAAGATTTAGCGTAAGCATTTTCCTCGCGGGCAAAACTACTAATAAATGTCTTAAGTAGTTCGTTTGTTAATCTATAATTTCTTAAAAGTTACCGTTACTGCGTGAGCTATGAATAGATTTAAAACAATACGTAAATACAGTTAAATCCTCAATAATACAGGATGTATTACTACACAATATTATAAGGAGTTAGATCGCAGCATTAAAAAAGGCTAACGATGATAAGCACTTAATGGACTAACCGATATAATGTATTATCTCTAAGAGAAAGTTCATATCAATAACATAGACAGAAATATTCACAACACACCTACTGTACAAGGCAGTGCAGCAATAGGTAGTAGTGTGATGTGTAGGTACAATAATGGTACTATTGGAATTATTTCGAATCTTCAGACGAATGCGAAACATGTAAACTTCTATGGCGTACGATGCGTCATTAATTTAAGTGAACGAATCCTGTTCGTAATATCCACTTTGAGTATTTCTACAACGCAGGTCACAGGAGATAAGACAATGACTAAATGTTTTCTTGGTTGCAATGTTTTTCAATAAGGAATTTGCATGTTTTTTTTTACAGCTTCAATAAACGCTGATTCATGTAACAAACAGTTGAGAAAAAACATTTTTGAATAGCTATAAAAATAACCAAGATATAAGCCAACAAAGATTTATTCCTATCTCTTTCTAGCAAAACAGAAGTTTACGTGGAGTTTATATGGCCGAACTGCACAATGACGTCACCGGTACACTTCGGATCTCTACTGTCTAATTAGCAGTTTAAAATACTTGTATCATCGGTATTCCTTGACCGGTTTTAATTTTAATTTCACTTTTGGTGATGTCTGTTACGGTATTTTTATGTTTTGTTGACAAATGCGATTTAAAAAAATCCATGCATATTTTTTATTTGTATGTCTCACTATTTATATGACAAATACAAAATAACGTGACTTAATTAGCAATTCGTACGAACTCCTATGTACAGGGTGTTCACAGGTTAGCTAATCGAAGTCGCCATCGCGCCCTCGGTTGGAAATGAGATAAACTCGTCGGGTTAATTTAGAGTTAGCCCGACTAGCAGACGCGAACGGAAAATGCGAATCGAGGGTTAGATACGTGACTAGTTTAAGTACTAAATATTAAGAACTATAAAGATGAAAAGTAATTACGAGTAATTGAGATGTATGCTGTTTTATATTTACCTACTCATAATTTAATACAAAAAACTATATTTTATAACTTAATATAAACGGCAAATTTCCTTTTAGTGTCCTGGTAATTTCATGAGTAAGGTTATATTTCTTTAGAAAAGAAGAAGAAGAAAGAAGAAAATCATTTATTCGTGACACACATAACATAGAACAGATTATTAGATAGGTGTTTTAGACAATGAAAAATAGTTTTTTGCTAGTCAATATTCTATGGATTAATATTTTATTTATCAGCCCGCTTGTTTTGACATTCTGCGTTAATTTTCTATGTCTAAAGTTAATTTTAAAAGTGGAACATAATAATTTAACAGCTGCCAGAAATTAAAAATTGCAATTATATCACTCTTGGTAGTTTAATAATAGCGAATCTATTCTTTAAAACGGTTTCATCTTAGGTTCGGCCGTTTGTCTGGGAGCCATTAGAATCATGTTACATAATGGTGTGATACACTCTCGAGGCATCCAGCCTCGTGCCTACACTTCACTCGGGTGGAAGGCGCGATAAAGTTACCGCTATAGACCCAATAGCGGTATATTGGTAAGTCGATCCGCCAAAAGTTTTACCCTGCATCATATAGCAGCCCTTTTATGTTTTAATTCAGCAGTCAAGCGTATTACGGTACTTTATTGCGTATGAAACATTTTATTGATATGTATTTACTTGATAAATTGAGAGTTGACGATGTGGACTTAGTTTGGAGCCCATCTTTTGCTTCTATATTTTCATACTTATTCACTTGACAGTAAGAGCTATCGTAAAGTCATCCATATACCTAATTACGATTTAAAAGTAAAATGTGCTAATATAATTTTCTTTTTCTATTGCTTACATGGTTTTTAGAGCATAAGTTGCGATGTAAGGCTAGTTACGATTACATGATAAGTGCACGGACGGCATTGGCTCTGCCACTGAATAATCACAGATTGTAAACTAACAATTAATACTTTAATGGCGGAACCCTATATTCAAACCTCGGATAGATAGAAAAAGTTTGACACTTTTTGTATAGGAAAATGTCAAATTTTAACCTGGAGCCAGCCTGATCTGTCTGCGGTTTGAATATAGGGTTCAGCCGTTAATTGTTTAAATGAAAACCCATAATAACCACTACCAATAACTAAATGAAAATCTAATCAGCCTGTATTATAAACAAATTCAAAAGTCAAACTCACAACAACATTTACTTGTTTTCTTAATTAATTTTAGTGTGTGTAATTCTAGTTTATTACTTTATTACCTTGTTTTAAGTATACATAAAGATCTCCCGTGAAAAATGTTCTAACTGCAAAACCAAAACCGCAACAAAATCCGTTGCGAGGTTTAGGAGGAGTTAGCAGACATACAGACAGACAGACAGACAGACAGACAGACAGCCGCGGAAAGCTACTTTGTTTTATGGTATGTAATAATACAGAAGAAGGTAATCAATTTGTAGAGTTATCATTATATCGAGGCACCCACCGCTACCTAAACCTGTGTGGTAGCTACTAGATATACTTCGTTTGTTTAGGTACTGAAAAAAAATTTAACAATCCAAACCACGTGGCATTGTTAAAAAGCCAACGAACTATATCACGTAGATGTTTTGTTTACCTTTTTCTATTTATTTATTTATTTATTTAATTCGGTACAATAACATGATGTTAACATAATAACATAAGAACACAAATCACAATCCAGATCAATTCAAGTTAACAACACTATTATAATTGTACACGACATTTGTGCAGGACATTTATAGACCATAAAGTACCTACTAATTTTTTACAAAAATCTTACGAATTTTACATACCTACTTAGTATTTTTAATTACCTAGTTTGTTTCTAAAAGTATTACATGAATGTTCGAATATATCAGTATCAATGTTCAAATTATTATAAAGGCGGCACATTCTGATGAGGGGCGCATTCATAGTTACATTATTGTTAGAGTTGGGTAAAGAAAATAGTTTTTGGTTCCTGGTTAACTTCTTTGTTGCTCGAAACTGAACATGGCCCACCAGATCACCAGATTTAAGTACCTAAACAAACGGAGTATAGTCTATTCTAACCTAACCAACGAAATAACCAACGTTAAGCATTTCCTGAAAAAGAAGACATAGACTAGCGAATTGTCTCTTTTACCCAGTGATCCGCGTCTTCAGCCGTCCCGCAAGGACCCGCAGTTCCAACAATGTAATTTGCTGCGGGCTTATTATAGTCGCGTTTACCGCTGTAGATAAAGCATCTGTCACTCTCGCACTTACATACTTGTCAGAAAGTGACGCACGTTTTATCTTCAGCAATAAACGCGGCCATAATAGGCCCCCTGGTATTAACGATTACCATCCGAGCGTGAGCCCATCGCGAAGTAATATAAGTAAGCCAAATGAGCGCTTCCCTTCGTAAATAGACGGACCCATAATACTGTTATTCCATTTATTAACATCGAGCGGAATAATACATAGACGGATTATTTTACCAATTAGTATCGAATATCTATTAGGATAAAAATGGCCAGTCAGTTCCAATATTGTTAAGAGTATGTTATACGTGAGTGAATGTTCGTTGTATGTGGATGATTTGGATTAAATCTTTAATTATAGGTTTGTTAATTGAAGTATGTGTGTTCATTCATGCGTTGATCGTATACGCTTACGGTAAAAGGAAATACAAATAAGCGAACTGTCAATTGTTTCAAGGGCTTGTTGTTTACCATGTTACATTCAATTGTTATTGTCTGTTTCAAATTGTAACTCTATGGTGTACAGTACCCCAACGAAAATGTTAAGCACTTTAGTGCGTTGTCATAGTAAACTTCAAACAGAACATCAAATAACAACTATGACGATGACAATGACATTTGCAATAACAGGGTTCTAAGTATGCTCAACATTTTTATTAGGTGACTGTACAGTAAAAAATATCGTATTGTATTGCATTTGTTTGGTTCAAATTAGGGAATGCAATTTAACCGGTTATTAACCGTTTTTGTATGAAAATAACCGGTTAAAATCGGTTATAACCAGTTATTTGCATTCCCTAGTTCAAATGTTATAAAAGTATCTAGACAAAAGTATTATATGAATTTCCATTGAATCCTAAGAACTCGTTACACAGTGGAAAATAAGTGCTTTATCCTCCTGCGGCCCAATGTCCTAAATTTAGGACATTAATCAAAGTGACTTTTGACTTTAGTTGACTGATTCAAGATTCTTTTTCTAACTAATGAAATTTGACGTGGGCCGCAGGAGGTTAAAAAGATTTGATTATGCGAACGTGTTACTAATTAAGACTAATTTAAATTCATGAAATATTTTTTTTTTAAATAAAATTGTTATTTTAAAATTAATTATTTTGGCTATGTTAAAAGTTACAGAACCGACTTAGTTTAAAGCATTTTTCGATAAGAAAATAATAAAAGAACTTTTAATGCTATTTCTATAAAGAGTAAAAAACTTTTTGTACTCAAATTTGTATTTTTGTGCAATAAATATTAATTAAATCAATAAAATTACATGTCCCTCTTCTAGTTTAGTTCAGTTTAGTTTATTTATTCATCAATGTAATATTACAATATAAATTGCATTGCTTGTCAAAAAATACTAAATTACATTGAGACCTAGTAATATTATATTACAACGTTATACACTTGTGTTAACCTTAATTTGTCATGCATATAAGAAACAAATGTGTATCATTTATTTAAACTTCATTGCACAAAAAGACAAATGGTGAACTTAACGCCTAATTATATTTCTACGTTTGTAATTTATACCTACCCCTCTGGGTAACAGGCGTGATTTAATGTATGTATGTAATTTATAGATCGCAAATTTATTTTGTAACGTCGTCAGCCATAATTTTAACATACATATTTAGCCATACACGAATACGTCATGATTAAAACATCGAACGTGACGAAACACAACGAAGCGACTAACGGGCATGTAATGACATTCCGAATCGCAGCACTTCCTCGTTCTGAGGAAATTTCGGTTTATCGATATCTGAAAGGAGATAAACTGGGCCGGATTTTCCCAGTGGTTGTCGATAAGCTGCCAATTCGCTCTGGACATCACTAAAATGAACCGTTTCTCTTATCTGTGCCCGACTTTATAATTTTGGTAACCATTGACAAAAAAGGGTGTTATAACTTGTGTATTTGTGTATGTGTCTCTGTCTGTGGCTTCTTAGCTCCCAAATGGATATACCGATTTGGATGCGGTTTATTTGAACGGAAAGAATGTTTCTTAGCTAGGTTTCATGAAAATCAGTAGGGCCGTAAGAGATTTCAGCGCTAAATGAAGAGGTCGCCATTTTGTTGCGTATTTTTATCTATATAAAGGTTTTTTATAGCTAACATTTTTTAAAGTGTAGATAAAGTTTGATTAATCATAGCAAATAATCTTCTCACCTTTAGATACAATGTTTTGAAAAATTTTAATGTTTTACCCTTTTAAATTCATAAACGCACAATAAAACTATTTTAGTTAAAGTAAGCGTTGTAGTAAAATCTGTGCCTACGTCAAAATAACGGGAACGTGTGTTTTAAGTTCTCATAAAGATTACAACTAAGATCAAGTTTTTTTAAATTTAAAATAAGAAGTTGTTTTTAATTTAAAATGTTATAAGAATTCACTTACTTCATTCCCAGAGTGGGGTAAGCAGAGCTAAAAAATTACCAACAACCCTAAAAAAACTTGTTGATAATTCTGTAACCACGTTTAGCACAATTAGGCTAAGGGCTGATTTTTCAATCCCCAGATAAAGCTATTCGGAAGGTAAATTTTAGCTCTGTCCTTTTCTTTCATATGACTTCAGAAAAGGATAGTAATACATTTAAATGACGGGTAGTTTTATCTGGGGATTGAAAAATCAGCCCTAAGATATTTACCAGTGTATTAGTGACAGATTGCAAGCCCATCGCCTAACAGCACTACAAGTCTTTATTCCCTTAGTCGCCTCTTACGACATCCACGGGAAGACATGGAGTGGCACTATTCTAATCCGGCAACCATACGGAAGAGACTTCTTAAACTTATCAATCTGTTTATCTGAAACACAACATAGTCGTTGCTATTATTTACTTTATATAGATTAGTTTTTTTATGATGCCTCTTAGATAACGTTTGAACTGCTTACTAATCCATGCGTTTGTTGAGTCTTTAGGGTTAATCGATCGACAACTCAATCGATCGACGTTCAATTTGGTACTGAGATCGTTAAAGCCTAGAGACAGAAAATCGGACAGTTCCCAAGGGAAAAACTATACGTTACTTTATAGAATTCGTGGGGTGCTAGTCAGTACTCGTACTAATAATTATAAATTTGAAAGTAACTTTGTCTATTTGTTACGCTTTCACGGCTAAACCGCTGAACCGATTTCGATGAAATTTGGTATGGAGGTAGCTTGCACCCCGAGGAAGGACATGGTGTACTTTTTTTATCTGCGAGTAGCGAGAAACGACTTGTACACGGACGGAATCGCGGGCAGCAGCTAGTTATTTATAAAACGTAAAAACTTAAATTAATGAGGAAAATTACAGTTCAACATAGTCAATATAAATTGCTTTATTTCTAAAAACAATAGCCATTCTCATCACGAGTCTATACCCGCGTTCTCATATTGAACGCAGTAATGAATAACTTTATTCATTACTGGGTTCAAAGCTCTAAACAAAATTCGTTTATTGTTACAATTCGTCGAACAGTCTTTAATCTGTTCTGACAGAAGGAACGTGTGAGCTCAACTTTTCCGCCTCGTAATCAATAAAGTTTTGAGACGTTTTGACATTTCGTGACAAAACTGAAAGCACATGGCGACAATATAACAAAAGCAGTCCTTGATTATGGGAAGAGAAATTATTTATGAACGTACTTGTACACTTCATAATTGCGAAAGGTTTTTGCTATATTTAATACACTTCACGACTTAACAATCACTGAGTTTTTTGGCTCCACTTATTTTGATGTCTAAGTTGTCATGGAGCTTTATATGGATAGTATAAATAAAAATGTAAAGCCGAAAGGCATACGTACTGCACGAAAATTGATATTTTTTTGTTGTGTTTTTTATTGCCAGGACAAGGTTTGTGTGACAGAAAAAAAATGAAAAATTCATTCGAACTAAACGTCATCTCGACTGATATTAGAATAGAGGTTAAATATTTTTTTTTGTTTTTCAGAGATGTTCGAAATTTGAATGAAATATATATTATCGAAATTGATGTTATTATTTAGCAATAAGAGCATTTTTACAGATAAGGAATTTGCTCTAGCAAAACCGTCTATTTTTATGGTGGTCATAATTTGCGGTTCTTGAACGCATCATGGAGGGTTTATGATATTTGGATAGATAAACATTTTTATCTTATCTGTTTGAGAGATGTACAAGTGTGAGTGCTCGCACACTACAGCATACTATTTCGATTATACACTTGCAGAAGCGGAACACGGTGTTATATCCGATTTTTATCTGAGCATTTTAACCGTGGGTCGGTTAACCTGACTGCGGACAGCGCCCTGACAGTTGTGACAGGCTCTGCTCGGAAATGGACAAGTAACAAAGCTTTGACAAGTGAGTACAGACTCTGTCTGAAGACCATTTTAGGTGATATATAAAATAAGAATGAGAAACGTTTTATTTGATAAATAATACACTTAAATACAGGAGAGGAATAAAGGGTGTAACAAAAATTATGTTTGATTAAAAAGCTGTTTGTGAGGTCATTGACCCCTAGCAGATGCATAATCAAAATCATAACCTTAGGAATTTGAAAAAAAATGAATGGAGTCAGGTTTACAAAAATGCTTTTTCGCGTTACAAAACGGAATGGTTTTTTCCTTTTTTTAAGTTTTGCCCTTGCGACTGTGCGAACGGCAGAGAACCTACGAATGATTTTTTTATTTTACAGGGCTTTCTATATTGATTCATTGATAGAAATAAATTGCAGGCTCAGTTTTATACGCGTAGGTTCAATTTAGGTAGCTCTTAAGTTTTCATGTTGCTGTTTTCGCTACTCTTTAGCCATTTACATAAAACTTCGATAGAAAACCGGTTTTTTTATTAAGAAACCAACTACCCAGTTGGTAAAAATGTCAAAAAACCCATTTACCAATATTTTAGGCTTCTATATCGTCTATAGTTCCTAAGGTAATATCGATTAAAAGCCCCAGAAGTGAATTAGACAAAGTGTTGTTTATTAGCAATGAAAGCATTGCAAGACATTGCAACATTTTTTAAATCTAATTAAATGACATTCTATAAGTTAAATAGTAGGTTAAATATAAGGAGTATGTGTATATTATTTCTTTTATGGCATTCGGTCGAGCGCACATTTCATCTGATTGTAAAAGAGCTGTAAAACCATGAGACATAATAGTCACAATCATTCGTTACATGACTTTATATTGCATATAACAACAGCAGTAGCATTTGCACTATTAAAAAAATCGAACTAAATGGTTTCACGAAGAAAAAAGATCGTCTCCATCTAGCGCATTGATAGCCTTATAAATCCCATTTGCTCGAAACAAAGATATGTCGCAGGGCTATCATAAAATCTTCTTCTATACATTTCGTTATCCACCATATCGATCCTATAAGCTCATAGTCCCAGCCCTTAGTGGTAAAAATTGCCAGTCGGGAGCGTCTCAGACCATTCAATTTGTCGTGCCCAACCAAGACCCTTCTCAATTCGTAATTGACACAGGCTTATCCTGAGACTTGGTGGCAGAATTCGTTCACATATCTCGAAATAGCTCTCAATTTAACTAACTTGTGATTACTCATTGTTGGCCGTAATTAGAAACGCGCGAAATCCATTCCTTTGAACAAAAATGCATTGTTGTGGTCCGGCGTGGAGATAAGACAATCGGAGAAATTATTAGCATAGAGGCAATCCATCTTAATCCTCAGGGTTGGCAACGTGTTTGCGGTCTTAGGATTGCAGTCTTAAGATTCTAGGCATGCAAATGTATATGGGTTATAGATTCCACTTACCATCAGGTGATCTGTGTGCTCGTTCGTCTTCTCATAAAAGATAAAAAAGATAAAGATAAAAAAGGTTCTGTCAAAAACTTCATTTTTGGGACAAGTTTTTGTTGTCGACTGTTCTTTTTTTTGCAAAGTCGTTATCTGCTTATCAAGTCCAAACTAAAGAGTCCCAGCACGGTGGGTCTACTTCAACTATAGCGGAGATCCTGTCACTCCCTTCCGACTCCATTATCAGATCAGCTCTTTGATATCAGTATATTGCATTGCCATCGGGTTTTGCATTTGTGGTGCTGGGCTGCATTCCATTAACGGGAACTGGTTCAAAATTGACTTGCAAAGTTTGACGCACAACTTACAAATATATATATATATTAGTGCAAGTTAAATAGAAGCTTGTAAAAAGGTCAACTACCCGAGTACCCCTGCAGCATCAGTAGGCCTACCTAGCCAAGATGCAAACGTAGCTAATAATTCTGTTGCATATAGTATAGACTCGAATTATATGGAGTTGACACAAGCGGCCGACGCGATCTGTCACTAAGTTACGTCAATCCTATACATTTTATTTATTATCTCCATACTAGGTAGGTGTCCCAGTGTTTGTTTTTCACTTTGTATGGAAAAAACAACTTTAGTTGAAAGTAAAAAAAAACGAGCAAAAGTGTTTTAAAACTTTGCTGATTAAGATAGATAGATAGATATGATAGATAGTAGTAAGATACCACCGAAAAACTTCAGAAAAAAAACATAAAATTAAGAATGTTTCGTGACAAGGACATAAGGGAAAATTACATAAAATTATATTGTAAAGCTCAATATCTCCGAAACTAGTAAAAATCGCTGAACATACATATATGGGTTTTTAGCTGCTCTATCAGCCCTAGGCGGGTTAACGTCGATTTACGGGACACCCTGTATATTCTTAGGGTTACGCGCCAAAAGCTGAAAACTAACCGTTTTTGTCTGCGATGGCATGGATGGAACCCTACACTGAGCATGTTCTAACATCCTCTTGTTCGGTTTTTTTATTATGTTTTGTTTAGAACATAAAACACATCATTTTCGAACGTACGTTACGTTTTACGTTTAATACACACTTTGAATTTATGCTTTACTCGTACTTAACATTATTCGTTATCCTAATGCGCTAAAATTTTTGCTTGAGAAGTAATGATTATAACCAAATACAACAATATGACGTTATGAATCTAGTCCTGTCATTCCCACTTAAATCGCATAGAATAATAGTCAATAATGTAAATAAGCATGAATATTATTTAACGCATAACAACGCAATGGGCTTGTTAGAGACATTTCTTTTGTTAACGAGACACTCAAACTGCCCACCTTTTCCTTCGCAACGAAACCTGATAAGTCGCTGCCGCAGAACCTCATTAGAAAGGTTATATCTACACAAATCAAATAAAATTCCCTTAACGTCCTCCTTGATTCTACTACTGAGATTATAGAAAAAAGTATCAAGTTTCTTAATTCAATCTTTTGTTAAAATTATATTGCACACAATAATTACCATAAAGTAACCAAATATATTGAGGAAGAAAAAAGAAAATTCTAAGATAATAATTCACACCCTTGAAATTTGTTTTAAAGTTTCTTTGCGTTTTGTAACTTTGTTTTACAACCATTAGTCATCCTTTTGTTGGCGATTGCGACGGCAAATTTTTCGCGATGAGACAAATTTCGTGAATAAATTAAGCGTTGTTGTAATCTCGTGTAATAAAAACGGCGGGAAGAGTTTCCGCCTGTCGGGAAGACTACCTGCAGCCTCTTATTAATTTAATCCGACCAACTTTTAAAGGTAATTCCGAAACAACGTAAAGATTATTTTATTCAGCTTTTTTAGTTTCTTAAGTTTTCTATTAATAAATAATTAATCCAGCAGGCCCCGCTAATCTAGGTATTTAAACTATTGTATTGGGGATGGGGAGTAAAGACAAAGTAAATTTTCACGTAAATGCAACGTTGTTTAAACTTTATATCAAGGTACAAGATAGGATAAAAAGCCTCTGCCTTGATAAGGGTTAAAGTAATTTTTATATAGATTTATATAGATACTTTGCGAACGCGGAATTCTCGAATAGCAATTTTATTTTTATTTGTTGTATTTAAATTATCAGAATTTTTGGTGAAAAGTCTATTTTTTTATAACATAAATAATATACTCATCTCGAGAATTTAAGTTATAAATATAACGAATGGCCCTTTGTAGGGTTTCGCAATCAAACCCTTACAGTTTCGCTATGGCCGTCCGTCAGTCCGCAGCCTAGCTCAGAAACTCTTAGTTCTAGAAAGCTGTAATTTGTCATGAATATATAGGTACATATTAGGCACGCCGATGATTCTTTAGGGTACTTCGTCTACTCTATGAGGTGGGGTGGGGTGTCGTTGGATAGGTTTTTCAAAAATATTGTGGGATTGTGATATCAATTTTTCGATTAAGGGATCCGTTGGTGAAATATTAAGATTTAAAGTGCTAATTTTTGTTAGAGCCAAGTCTCCCCCCCCCCCACCCTGACAGCCAAAAGTACAAATACAAAAACTGAAAAATATCTTAAATGAATGCACATAATAACGAATTTTAAAGAAAAACTATCACGACTAAGTAGACTTGATTGGTTCCCGACGCCAAAAAAAATTAAATACAGAATTAGTTCATACACATAATAACGAGAATGTTTTTTGAGGTAGTTTTTGTGTAGTAACGGCTTCGGAACCCTACACTGAGCATGGACAGACATGCTCTTGCCCGGTTTTTGTAACACCAATTTAGTTTGTTTGTATGTCAGCTGCCTTACCCTAAACCATAATACCTTACGACATGACACTATCGAAATAACTATAATAAACTAAGCGAGCTGTCTCAACATTGTAGGTTAGTTGCCTAATTTCCCTCACGGCGTAAGCTGCCGGACTTAGTTTACCTGCCTGTATCTACAGCTGTATGCACTAAAATGCAATTTTTTATCTATTGTAATGCCTAGAAAAACTGCTTTATTTACCATTTGCAAACACTCGTCATTTAGAAAAATATTGGAACGTACTGGTTTAACATTAGGCAAAGCGAACCTAACACATTTAGTTATCTTAAATTAGTAGCAAATTGTTATTAGTAAGCCAATTAAGTACTTTAACTAGTCTGGCGTTTATCCTTCTGTAGTCTATAACATTATAACACTAACTATTTTATCAAACAAATCAAAACTTTTAAGTATCTAATTATGAACTGGATCTACAGGATGTATTTTTATAAAATCCCTGCAAAAAAACTTGTCCGTAGCATAATCACTAATTTTATTCTCAAAGAGGAATATATAAAAATGGGGTACAATCTGGTTGTGTAAGAAAAGTAACGTGCCAGAGTTTCTTACCCAAACATAAAACAAAGGAACAAAGATGTGTGCGTGTACCTACTACAATGATTAATTCAATTTTTCGTCTCTACAAATCTTTGATGAATGAAGTGCCAGGAATCTCTCTGTTATTCAAAATTCCTGAAAGTATGATAAAGGCTGGAGCAGATCCTCTTAGTTAATACTCCTCCATTAGTCATGCTTTTATATCCGAGGACATTGTTTTAAAGAAAAATCGTCAGTATTTTGTAAAAAAAAATATGAAGAGCCAGGAGTTGTTTATGCCCCAAAATAACAGAACAGAACTCCGTTTTTTTGTAGCTATAAATTTTTAACAACTTATTTGTAACTAGATTTTTGATGCGTCCATTTAAGAAACGTATTGTTTCCAGGCCACCACCTTAAACAATGGGGCAACCTAGGATTCTATATAAACTGATGTGCTTGTTTATTTTCATTATTTAATCAATATACAGGATGTTCTAGAACTGAGCTTAAATATTTCAACTTTAGTCATAAAAGCGTTGTATTTTATTTATTTAAATAAAGGCCTCTTTAAAACGATCTAAAAAAGTAAGTTATATTTACGTTGAGTTTTGGGATTAATTTACTTAAAGATAAGATTTCCTTATAATTAAATAAAACCAAAACACAAAATAATGCAAAAATCATGAAGTTTTGGGAAAGGACGGACGGACCTGGCGAAATTATAAGGATTCCTCGTAGACTACGAAATCCTAAAATAAAACAAGCTATATTAGTATGTGTTGGATGGGGATGTGCCATTATGCCAAAAAAAAGGACATAACCAAATATGGAAAGGATTTCTTCACTTCCCATTCAAAGAGTCTTACTATTAGTGCCGTGTATTTGTAGAGTATTTAGTGAATAACCGTCGTGTAAAAGTTGTGAGTCGCCCTGGGCAGCCGCCCACGACCTGACTTTTGAATAGGGTTGCCCCGAAATTCAGGAGTTTGAATAAATCATGACGGGACGGCCGGCAATTCGGGCATTATGAAACAACACAACAACACTTAGTTTACTTGACTTATTACATTTGTTTAGGTGTTAGACGAGAATTGTCGCATATTAAAGTAGACGTGATATCGTTTTGAGTAGTAAAATCATTTAAAAAATGTTTTTTTATTTTTTTTGTTGTCCCTATTCAACACAACCTGTCTGTCAACAATTTTGTTCATACTATTTTATACCTGGCACTAAGACCAAAAACATCGTATTATGTCGTCGAGTTGCGGAAAATTAGCCTGCTCTAACCTGTAAGACCAATAAAGAAATTAAATAAATTTAGTGTACCTCCCGCACAGTAAGGAAAACTGGAAGACGTACCTTTTTCGTTTTTGTCACAATGTGAATAAGACAAAAAGGTACGTCTTTCAGTTTCCCTTAGTCTACATGTACAGTGAATGTTATTTTTTCAGTTATTCTGGGACTTTGAGTCTCGCGCACAGTAAATGTACAGCAATAATAATGTCATTTCAGTTATTTTTATAGTACTTTCTTCGGTTTTCCTGCAAAACCTCTCATAACTAGTTCTATTCGTATTTCGTGGAGAAACACTGAATGTGAGTCAATATGAACGTATCCTTTTCTTAACAAAATTATGATATAACATTATTTCGTAAAATTTTGCATCTTTTCTGGACACACACACGAACAAAATCAACGAATGCCAAGTTTCAAATTTCACCAAGTTTTTTGAGTGAAAAAAGAATTGAAAAAAAAAACGCATAAATCGTAACAGCGGCTCTGAGGACTGAGCTAGGATACCCTGTGTTACAGGCCCCAAGTAAATGTTAATTTTTCAAAATAACGTTTAATGAATAAAGCATTAGTCTTAATGATGTCGAGATTATCCAAAAACCTGGGCGTTGAACAACAAAGACAAATCATAAGATAACACAGGCCCTTGCTGTGAGCCGCGGAAGTTTCTCGAAAATTTCAACTTTGTTTCACAAAGTCGTTACTCATTCTTTTGTTACTGACCCGGCTTCACTGCAAAATTTTATGACGCGAAAAGAAATTGCTCCAACATATTAAAGCGCTTTGTATGAGGCAATGCCGCTGATAAAGACAAGGATTTTACCTTCAATTTAACAATTAACATCAACAGTTGTTTTTCTTTCTGACAAGGATTGTTTAGTGTTTTTCCTTATTTATTTTGATGTTTTGTACAGTTATATACTCAAGTGTTGGTAATTTTACTCGTAGTACCTACGTATTCGCGAGCAGTGACTGAGATAATCTTTTTTTTTTATTAACCAACTTACGATTTCATGCCCTTCATAATAATGTTACAGGGAGCGCATTTTTTCACATAACTTTTTTGTTCATAATCTTTTTGTTTTCATAAAATTGTTATTCATAATTTTTATTATCGCTGGAACCGTAAACTTTTTAGAAGTTCTTAAATATTAAACGAGTAGATAACGCTAAGTTAGGTTAGGTTTGATTTATAAATATCCTGAGAAAATAAACGGTTACAAAAAAGAAAAACGTTGTGAGTTCCGATGATTATGACTTAAAACACTTTATGAGTAAAAATAATTATGAGAGTCAATATGGACACAATGTTACATAATAATAGTAACACAAATAACAGTACAGTTTTAAAATGTTAATTCGTTAAGACTGAAATCAACTGTTCCCGGCATATAAAAAAATGTTGTAAACCTTTATTTAATTAAATTTGCCCTTGCTGTGTATAATAAGTTTTTTTAATAATAAGTCACCCTCAATGCACCAGTTCAGCTCGCACTTTTTATCAAAACGACAAAGTTAGTTGAAAAATAAATAACGTTCCAACACCCTGTAAACTCAGCCTTAGCGCTCATTCCAAAATTAAAAGTGAGTTGTCATGTTTACAGACAGGACAAGCTCAACTTAAACAATGAGAGTCGCGCCTGCGTCGGCCCGTCTCATTTACCTTTACAACTCGCCTAGCGGAACCCGGTGCAAGGAGGGGTCCTATTTCCAGCGGGTAACTATTCCAACTAAAACGCGAAATAGACGAGCAATAAAAATTGCAGATGTTGATTGCTGTCTCACTTTAACTATTGTTCTATATGTTATTTTTTACTTAAAAGCATTGATTTAAACAACTAGATAGGGTCTTCCGAACAAAAATGTCACATTATGTTTGGCCAAGAAACCGTAGCGACATCTATCAGATTGCTTATAAACTACGTCAAACTACATAGAACTACCGTAACGTGGCCGGGTAACCAAACAACAGCTGTATTTACAATAATATTAAGAATGTTTGAAAAAATGGTTTAACTCGAGTAATATACATTACTTAATATGCTTACCGGAAAAAAGAAACTCCATCCTTGGTTTTCGATACCTTTGAGGTATAATTATTGCACTTACTTATGACGCAACTTGGCATTTTTGATTTTACTAGTACGTACGACTTGGTGCGAGGTTGAAACGTCACTGTCACGATTTGGTGCTAGATTCTTAGATTTAGCACTAATTTAATCGCCCGTTTTTTTGTACTAGAGGCCAGTCCATACGAAGTAATATATCGCTTGCCGAATGCAATAAGGGGACAAATCAAAAAAGCAACATTTGGAGAAATTGGGTGTCAAAGTTTTCATGAATGGGTGTGTGTCTGCAAAAATAACTGTATTTTCTCTAAATTTGCAGTTATTCATATTGTATTTGGTATTATAGGTTTTGTAGAATATATTCCTTCGTATCAAAATCATTTTTATAATAAAAGTCAAATAATTTTGATATTATATGCATTTAAATATGGACTCTTAGAGTTAAATCCTTGTAGCACAAAGAATTTGTGAAAATTTTGTTTACTGTGAGAAAATTGTATTAAAAAACAATAATGTTAACTTAACATCTTTTAATGTTTAAGTTAATTAAGGGGGAAGTTTAATATGTATTATCATCCATGGCCCAATGTATATTAACCAAACTAATATAATTATAATTATAACATGTAAGTACGTCTTTATTCCAGTAGTTTTACATAACACTTTATTTATAACCTTTGTTTATAAAATACTTCACAAATAAGTCAAACATAAAAAAACCGGGCAAGTGCGAGTCGGACTCGCCCACCGAGGGTTCCGCAAATGACACGGTTAACTCAATTCAAAATTTGGACCGCCTCCGTTCCTTGCATAAAGACCCTGCTTTTTGTGATTAAATTAAAAATGTATAGTTTTCAGTTTTTTTCCTATATTTGTAATTTAAGACGGTATTAATTGCCAAATTTCATAGATCTAGCTCATCGGAAAATAACCGTATAAATTTTGATTCCCTTGATAGTGTTGAAATTTACGTTTTTTGCGGCAAAAACGGCCGTATCTGTTTTTCACGTTAACTTAGAAGTTTGATTTTTCACAACTTCAAGGGACTGTAGACCTGAGTATAATGGTTTTAATTTCAACTCGATACCTCCACGTGTTCCCGAGATAAAGGGTCTTGACAGCCAGACAGACAGACAGACAGACAGACGGACTACAAAGTGATCCTATAAGGGTTCAGTTTTTTCCTTTTGAGGTACGGAGCCCTATAAAGGAATCTCTTATCAAGTTACCACAAGTTTAAGTGTCATGGTAAATCGCATTTTTTTAAGATAAACAAAATTGCTTGCCCCTGGGCTATCCTTTGGGAACATCTCGTTTACAGTTTAAAGTAAACTTCCCAAAGGGGGTCCTCTGGGAGGACAGGGTGTTGGCCATGATGACGGGGCAAGGGCTCGTGGAACACCTGGGAAGATCCGGATCGATCAACCCAGCCACACTACTGCAGCTCCCGATGTCGCGAATTGATACCCAACCCAAATTGTCTATATTTCTCGAGTACTCCTAGTGATCTTTTTAATAAGACATGCAAAGGTGCGGGCTCCGTGGAGAGCGGGAAACTCGAGACATGAAGGAAAAACCAGGACCAACGTGGAACATATACCTTCCGAAACCCCAAGAGTGCCGGAGGGGAAACCCGAAGGTGCTCAACAAGAGAGTGGTGCTCCTCTGGATGTGCCGTTCTCTCCCAACACACTAGGTGTGGGTACTAGCAACGCATTACCAACCTCAAACAAACACACACAAAGGTGGCGGTAGAGCGAAAACCAAACCAGCTACCCCAACACAGTTGAAGGTAAGTGCCACGAAAGTGCCGCTACCTTCCTTCAGACGTAGCTTCAAGGCAACGCCTTCGACCTCGAAGTCCACAAATAACTACTCACCTACACGGGAGCCGTGCTAAGGGACCGCCACACACAAACAGACCTGCGAGGGGTGGAAGGTCTGCAGGGAAACCAGCAGGACCGAAACCCCAAGCGTGGACCTCACACTCACACACACACTCACATGCACACACACACACACACACACACACACACACACACACACACACACACACACACACACACACACACACACACACACACACACACACACACACACACACACACACACACACACACACACACACACGATACACAATAACAAACAACCCGGAGATCGTCCCGTTTGCGGAGAAATCTGCAAGCACGGAGCCCGCACCAACAATATCCTCCCAGCTAGATTCTAGCTGGACTCTTCCCGTACTGACCACGTGGGGAAAAGGAGCAACCCGCCAAACGGGATACACCTGGTCCCAGCGCAATCGACCTCGGGATAAGGAGGCATAGGAACCAAAAATAGAGGCGCAAGTGCCGCAAAATGCTAGCAGAACCAGCAGCCTCTATTGGTTCGGTGCCTGCACATCTATCAGGTGCTCCTAATACGGTGGAGATGCAGGGAGCTGCCGATCGCCCTAGCCAACCGACAGCAAACCGTGTCCCATCGAGAAGGAAATGAGCCAGCAACAACAACCCGGTGGCTCGGGCTCCTGTGAAAAGGGTACGCCTTGTCGAGACTCTGTCTCTGAGAGAATCCAAGAAGCAGAGGATCGAGTCCACCGCTGGGACCCCTCGAGCAGCATATGCGGACGCAGTAAAAGCTGACTTGATGGTTGCGGTAACGTCTGCAAGCACGGGCCACCTCTCCTTAACTCGCCGATGAGGCCCTCAACCTGGTTCAGGGCTGCGTCATGGTTGAGTCGATGCGGAAACCCCAGAGTGTGGCCGGAACACAATTTCAGGGTAAACCCCTACACGCTAGAGGAACCCTGAGAATGTGGTGCGGAGACCAGGCAGCGGTGGCTTGGCTCAAGCGGTGCGTGGCCCCCATCGCCCTCTCATCAGGGGATAAGTTGGTGATCAAGCGCCAAAATGATGTGCCGCGCGGAGTGCGGCATTCTGCTCCCAGGTGTCTGGGATGATTTCGGGGTGGTAGCAAATTGCCTTCGTTACCAGAACACCTGTGTCCAGATTGGCCGGTGGCTGCTCAGCTCATCAGCGCTGATAGGCAAGGCTCAGAAATCTTCGCCATCGTCAGCATCCCGGAGAAAAAGGTGCAGGCCCTCATGGACTGGACCGGGCCTGCCGACTCACATTCTTGTGTGGGTCGGTGTACCTGAAGTTCCAATATATGACTTTGCGGCAATATGTGACAGGTACTTCATTAAATTCTATTAAAAAACATGCCACTGATCAGTCGAACGAATTAAGACTTCAGCAGAATTATTTGCTTGTATAAGAATATTAATTAACGTCATAATTATATAGGTATCTACATACTTTTGTTCTATAATTAACTCTAATTTAATATCATTTAACTCAATATATTATCTTGTATGTAAAATACAAGTGCGGCCGGACATAACGGATTTAATTTACAATATGTATAAAATATTAAGGCAGGTACTTACCGTTGAGGTGTAATCAAATGACCGTTAGTTCTTTTATATTTTCTTCGATTAATTGTGAAAGCAAATGAAACAGTAGCGGGCACAACTTAAAAATGAATTTCAAAAATTCTGCAATACGGGCACAACTAAGAAATGCCTTTGTAGCACAAACTATCGCGTGCGATTGCGGCGAGTGCAAGCGGCCGACTGGTGATGGGCCCATATAGCAGGAAAGGGATAGATCATTTCTCTTAGTGCAGAAAAGACATAAATGCCCTCTTTGGTCGGTTATAGTATACTTTTGACTAAAGTCTTTAATACATACGGTAAAACGAGCACTTTAGATCACGATTCCGTAATAATCTCAAATCTCGAAAATTTTGAATTGTGCCCTTATTGCATTCGGCAGGCGATATTAAGTCTATGCTTAAAAGTTAGAGTAAGACAGCAGTCAACTTCTGCAATTTTTACTGCTAGTCTAAACCTAGCATGACATGATTAGTGAGTTCCGATAAGGCGTCCCTAGCATTGTGATATTTTTATGCATCTTACACGTTTCACACAGCTTACTTAATTCCATCTAAGCTTCTGGATTATTCAAATTTGGTTATTTTTGTTACATAAAACTTTTGTCATGTTTGTTGTTTGTGTGTGTGGAATGTCCCTACTTTAATTATTGCATTAGTCTTCATGTTCGGACGCAGGCGAACACTTTAATGAACATCGCACATACACAATATCAAAAAATAGTCACATTTACATAAATTATACAAATAGACAATAGGAGGTCGTGTCGATAAATAGCCATGTGTTCTACTTAGCAACAACAGAAACTTTTAAAACGGTGTTCTGAAAAAAATCATGCTTTTAAGAGGATTATTTTTTCAGAAAATGAATAAACTAATTTCTGCTAATGGCTAAAGAGCTTTAACGCCACATGGTCTTTTCTACGTCACAGCTAAACCTAGAATAAAAAAGCGATTACTAACCAAATGACGTCATTCCGACCACTAGTCCGAAGCTATACAACATTTTTTTATCTGTTAATTATAATAAAAGATGTGAATTAAATTAGTAGTAGGTATGCCTTTAAAATAAACCTCTTAAAGGATAACTTTTTTCAGAAAACCTTTTGAAAAAGTTCCTGTTGTCAGTTAATTGTAATTAATAAAGTTAATAATTATTAATGATGATGATTATCAGTAATGATTTTTGTAATATTATGATTCCATTAATTTATCACTAACATACAAATAAAGTCTTTTTGTTAGTAACGAAATAAATCCTATACTTAAATTGAAAGATTACGGTTAAAAAAAGAACATTTTCACACACGACGCTCCCAGTTTGCCTGCACATTGCACCTCCAAACTGCAGTGTTCCAAGCTTTGCTTACACCAGGGGCAAATGTTTGCTGAGCAGCATCACTTGATGACATGGGACACGAACTAATTCCAGAGGTAAGATAACTAGCCGCCTGTTGGCTGAGACATGTTTTACTGGTAAATTATATGAAATAGGTTCTGCTTTTTAAAATTTATTTTTATGGAGAAGGCAAACGAGCACGAAGGCCACCTGATGGTAAGGGAATCTGTGATCAATAAACATGTGAATTTTCAAGACAATCTTCAGACTGCAATCTGAAGATTGCAAATGCGTTGCCAACCCTGAGGACTAAGATGGATTTCATTTTCACCATGCTAGTCATTTGACCGGTTGTCTTATGAAAACACAACAATCCGAACACTGCTGCTTGGCGGTAAGTTAAATTATAAGATGGTGGTAGCGATCCGGATGGACCTTGTAACAGGTCCTTGAAAAAAAAAAGGAAAAGGCAAAGAATAAAGAGATTGCTGTTCTGTTGTCTACCGTGTAAGGATTCCGTGTTTTTGTTTATTATATTTTCGTGGTGTACCTATTGCAATTGTATTGTATTGTAATGATGAAGCATTTAACCATATAGGTACTTAATATTATTAATAATGTAAAACCGTACTTTTTCTTTGTTTATTGTTCCTAATGTTATATGTACGTAGATAGTGTGGATTTTTCTTTTCCGTAATACTTTTCCCTAGCGTCAAGGTCATACTTTTAAGTTTGTGAGTCGGTTGATTAACATTTTTACTTTCTTTTATGGGCACTATTAAGTTTTCTTTTTCCTCGCGTTCCCTTTTTTGTGTCACCATGGCAGTGCTTCCATTTTACTCGACAAATTAACAAACTCTAAATTCTAATACAACAGATTCCGAAAGAAACACGACTTGATCTTGTATTTACACCTTAAAAATTTAAAGAAATTCGTTTATTACGAAAATCTCTGTTTTAGTCTCAGTCTCAGGAGCCCTGAATAATTAGTAACACGGGTAATTAGTAATTACGATGCACGTTGAGGATCAAAAATGTTGATGAAGAATAAATATTTAGTTTATGACAAGCTGGGGACAAAGGTTAAGGCACTGATATTCTTGAGTCAATGGAATTCTTGGTACTCGTTATCTTTTTAAAGCTGCAATAAAATAAAAAAATAGCTTAACATTATCATCCCCTAAACATTAGTAAAGTAACCGGCCAAGAGTAAACTGTTTATTAGTACGAAATAAATTAATCTTATCTTATCTGATATGATGATGATGATGATGATGATGATGATGATGATGATGATGATGATGATTATGACGATGATGATGATCTTTCCGACCGTTTTCGGCCATGGTAACTACTTCGACTCCTTACTCAGTCGGGCTCTGGTGCCTCTGGTGCACCCGAAGATGGCTTTATATAAGCCACATATTTCATTATTTATTACCAAAACCGCAAACATTATTAACATTACAAACATAGCGCAGTAGGTGCCAAAATGATAACATTAATCAAACCTCGATGAATATTTAGTATTTAGAAGATATGCATATCAAGCGTCTCATCAGTACAAATCGATTCGGGCGTGGACAAACGTTAAGGTTCAACAACACTAATAAACGAAATCATATAGTATAGATTCCTGTTTTACTAAAGTGGGGAACACATTTAATATCTGCAATTGAACACTACAGCGGTCAAGATGTTCTCAAACTATATGTACGATATACACACATCATCTACATGTTCTAAATTAACTGTGAATACTACGCTATGTGGATCAAAGTTTTCAAGGTGCTACTTTTACAAAATAAACTAAACAATTATCTAATTAACAGCGACCGCCCTCGCTTCGCTTCTTATATGAGTTTTTTCTAACAACCATACATATAAAATAATTTATTATACATAAATACCTTCCGTGAAATAATGTCTAACTGATGGTGAAAACCACATGAAACTCCGTTAGGTGGTTTAAGAGTAAGCGGATATACAGGTGGACAGAAAGACAGACCGACGCTAAATGTGAATTTGTTTTATACTATGTAATAATAACAAAGAAGAACCGATTGTACACACTGCTTATTACGAGTAGTTGAAGTTTGTCTTTTTTTGTAAATACTTAGTTCTTAAAGTTCACGACGGGTGTAAAATAATGCATTTAAATAGGGTGACGGCACCAATGATGGAAACTTTTAGCTGACAGTCACCAGTAATGGACACTTCACTCTTAATTAAAATTTCATACGGTCCTAAGTTGATTGTTGCAAAACGAATGAATAACACTTATCTTCTGTTAAATAAGAATCAAGCGTCCATCATTAGGTGCTTGTCCGTTACTGGTTCCACCACCCTAATTGAATTTTAAATTAAATTTGATGACAAATAGAGAAATATGCGTACCTTTATTTATTATTATAAAACCTATAATTCTCTCTTTTTTAGGTTAATGCTAACTTTGTCTAATTTTGATTAACACTTTAATGAAGTTAATATTGCTATACCCAAATATTAAATATAAGTAACTATGCTTAGCACTAGGTACGTCATTATTCTGAAAGACTGTAAATACGACCATAGAAAATAAACGCTAAATTTAGGATAAATATCTCGTCAAATTACTAACATTCAAAGTCACGATAACGTTTACAATCGCAAAGATGTTTACAAGCCAAAAATAAACTAAACAGAACATAATTTGCATCGCATCGCAACAATCACTTGGCGGAGCGGACGCAGCGGAGCGTTCAGAAGTGCAGACTTGAACGTGGGCTGTCACTTAAAGTGAAGAGAACACTCAAAGGGGCAGAAATATTACCTTCTGCTACGTCTCCTTACATACGTCAGCGCGTGAAAGGGCACAATAGGCGACGACGGCTGACTGCGCGTCCAGATTAAGAAAGATAACACCTCAGTGAGCAGTTTCTTTCGACGCAACGGAGCGTCAAAGCGCTACAGTCGGCTGTTGACTTTTGAAACGTAACACGGCTCTAAAAGTCACTTAAAGAGCATACCAGCGCCATGTTTGCTCGGGTAAGGTACGCAAATATGGACACATAATTTAAATTCATAATCATGTGTGTTTGTGGTGTCAAATTAGGTTATGCTTCATTACGAGGAGTATAAACAGCGCCGGATTAGGCTATATTAAATTATATCTATTTACATTTAGTTTGGTATACGACGTTTTTTCGGCTCGTTATCGCACTTGTCGACTTTGATGAATTAAATTATCTCTAAGACGTGGATACTCGACGGATTTTATTAAATATATTTTCCTCCCGGTCGAACGAGAAAAGGTGAGGTAAGTAATAAAGGTAATTCTAGGTATTTCGTAAGAAAATTATAGAATTTATTGTAGATAATTAGCACAAGGTCGAATTTCGTTCAGTTTTGTTTGTCTGAATTTTCATAAGTTAGAATATTATTTACTTCTGAATCCGTTTATCATTTTTGGACTCTTATAAAACAAAGCTAACCTAACCCAGAGGTTCCGTGGGTGTAGCTCTCTAAACATTTTGAAAAGTTAATGGCTTCAGAAAATTAAATCTATTTTATGAATTATCAGACAAATGAAACAAAACAAAACCTAACAAAACCTAGAGGTTCCGTAGGTATAGCTCTCTAAACATTTTGAAAAGTTAATGGCTTCAGAAAATTAAATCTATTTTATGAATTTTCAGACAAATGAAACAGTCCAGGGAAGCAAAACTTCAGACTTGCTGTGGCATAATAAACCTTTCATTGCAGAGGAAAATTTAAAATGGAATCGAACTTCTATGTCGTTTTCTTATTTCGTGGACGCCCCGTTTTTTACAAAGGTCCATAGAATCAAGTAGCCTGTTAGTCAGAACAAATATTCGCATCGGAGCGAGGAAAACGTTTCGTCGAACATCCTTTGGCATTGCTTGTATAGTCGAAAGGTCAGCGTCAGCCCTTGCAAAGCGAACACCGCCTTAAGAAATCTCGGACCCCGTGAAAGCTGAAGAGGAGCTTCAAAGCTCCCGAGAACTCGTTTGCTTATGATATTTTAGCTGCGTCTGCGAATAACTTTTGTGTGCGCAGATTTCCGAGCATTTCCCTGTAGTTGATTGAATTAGCACTACTAACTTTCAGTGAGATGTCCTAATTAGGTGCGTTTTTGCTTCGCTACTCATTATTCGCGCAGTTGCTAATTATGCGGCCAAACATCACGGAACCTTGAGATGCTTGTTGTTATAAATGGGCTAGTAGAAAATGCGAGCTTCAGGACAAAGCTTACGGTATAAAGGAAGTCTTTGTTTGTTTGCAAGTTGCAAAAAAATCACAGAAGTTTTTAAACCATCGTACGAAATTACCGAGATATGTGCTCGTATTATTCTCGTAAATATTTGCGAGCATTGAGATCATTCTCCTTCCATACAACAGTTAAGAATAAGCAGCTACCAGAACTTCTCTATATTATGGCTTATCTTAAGAACTATGTATTTCTGTTTTAATTTCGCCATTTTGGATTTTTTTACAAATAAATACTCGCGACGCTAAGACGAGTCTAATGACACCCCATACATACATACCTTCACGCCAGTAATCCCAGAGTGGGGTAGGCAGAGCTACAGAATTACCTACAATTTTAAAAGCTTGTTGATAATGCAGTAACCACATTTTGCCCCATTTGCTGAAATCATCTTGCCTCTACAGAACATGGAACCATACATTATATACCAACATAAATATTTACATTAAATCATTACTCACCTTCTTAAGCAGTCGGGTGAAAATCCCGCCTTTCAGTAAACTACATAGTACAGTTCTTCGAAATTTTATCGTAATCGAGTATTTTTACTTGCTTTCACTTTCTTCACTAACGCTATCACATTCCTGCTTCATGAACTGTGTAATCCAACGATATTTCCAAAAGCTTTTTAAACCCGAAATAAGGTTTTATAAGGGTACAAGCGAAGGACAATTTGTTTAACTTTTCAGCTTACATTAGCCAAGATGAGTTTCCTCGGTTCTTATGAAAGTCGCCGGGCCACTTAGCACTACCATAAAAGTTAAATGTACCATAAATCATAGAGCTGGGGACGAGGGCACGGCGTAATGAACTGGCTTCTTATTAATAATAACTTGTTGACGTTGGAAACATCCCTTTAAGCCGGCGGATTACGGCCGACCCAATTTGGTTCGACTCCAAGCAGTGTGATTGATGGAATCAATAACACGCTCCGGTGACTTTAAAATAAAAACTCACTTCCGGCCCAATTAGCGGACTAATTCCGAATGATTAGACTAATTACCTGAAGTGCGCTTGTGTTGTATGTAAATATTTTATGTGTAGTCAATCTTTCATGTGTGTTGAATCTTAGTAATGCTTAAGTGCGTTGCAAAAATTGCGTATAATGCATTGACAAAAGGAGTTTATTGAAAATTTAACGCACCTTTACAAAGGACAAAGAAGAGGGGAAGGGAGAAGGGGAGAGGTTACAATGGACAGAGAGTGGTCCAAGGAGGAGGGCTTTGCTAAAACACTATGCTAATATTATATGTATTATGTACATTTAAAAAGGTATACTCGTATGCAAGGAACAACAATACTGCTTTGGACTGTAAAATGTGAGACATAGTACATGAGCACTGCGGGTGGCTAAGAAACAGCACTGCGCAGGAGTTAACGTCATTCAGATTAAATGTGGTTTGGACTACCTATATTGGCCCGACTTTTTTAATGTTCCGTACCCAAAGGTTTTCGTGCGCGAGTCTGACTCGCACTTGACCGGTTTTTATTATAATACAAGACTGCAATGCTAACAATGCGTTGCCTACACAACAAAATGGACACGCTTGTGTCGTTAGCGGTAGGTTGCAGACCGCGTACCTGCTTAATGTCCAATACCGTTTAATAACTATACTGATTTTTTTACTCCAGAAAACATACCAGCCCCCTTATTTTACAAAACCGACAGTGACAGTGATCCTGTGACAATTCTATACACATTGCAAAGTCGACGATTTCCTACATCACATGGCTTCATATCATCTACGCAATGTACACCGTATTGTGACCTATTAAAAATGTATACATACTTATACTTACTAGATGATAACGAGCCTTCTAAAATAAATAAGGTTGAAAAGTGTCTGCATTGTGTGCTCCGGTGTGGAGGTAAGACAACTGACATGATGCCTAGAGGCATTCCATCTTTTTTCTTCAGTCCTGAGATTATTATCGTAAGATTGCAATCTTGAGATTGAAAATGTCCATGGTCTTCAGAGTCTACTTACGATCAGGTGGCCTGTGTGCTCGTTTGCTTTCTCCACGCTATAAAAAAACCACTAATTAAAAGAAACAAGGACCTCAAGTAAACGTTCTCTTCCCTGCTTGCCGAGCACATCGTAAAGACAGGCAATAAAAAAGGCAAAGCCGTAGAAATTATAGATCATAATCTCACGAAGGAGAGCGTTACGTTTAAGTTAGGGGAAACACGTTTGTTTTCGTTATAAGTATTGATAAAATCAAGAGGAAATGGCCAGTAAAAAGGTTTTCCAAGTATCAGTTGTAATCTTGATTATACCCAGGCGGTAATTAATGCTGCAGTATTGATGGGAAGCTATCAATCGATGTAAATAATAAATCATGTCTTTCAGGGGACAATGTCACTCAAATTGACCTACTACCAAACTAAACGAGCAATTATTAATACTAAATATATACATGGAGGTGCTTGGCACGGCACCAAATAGTAAAGGTCTAAACGTCAAATAATGTATGACAACGTAAGTCTGTTTAAGGGTTTCTACGGATAGATTGTAAAAGTAGTAGTTCATGTTTTCAAATAGTAAGGTCGATTCTAAAACGTGACGTGAAATATTCAAGCTAGAGTTACGAGTTGTATACATTTTGAATTAATCCATTTCTAATAATCTATTATTTTTACAAAGCAGATTGTTTCCCAAACTATCACATTAACGACACGTTTTGGCTTGTTGGTAGTGACCGACCTATGAAGCTAGCGGTCCCGGGTTCGATCCCCGGTAATCGCAAATGTTTGAGACTAGGCTTTCTATGTAGGTAAGATTCTCGTATCTACTATACAGGTAATAGTAGATACGAATACATTCTAGTAGGCATAGTCCGACTTTAGTTTGTAGTTAGGTATTGTAACATTGTGCGATCATTACAAGTTCCATTCTATATTTTACAAGTACCGAGACGATCTTGTGTCTTTATTCTGAGTAATTGGCATTGTTCATATTGTACAATTACTATAATTCGAAAACCATTTCGAGGAATAGGGTTTTAAAGCCGTTCTGCTTAATTAAGTTTTTGAAATATTTATCTATTTCGGATATGCGAAAACCGCTTGAAATAGTATGTTTTAATACACTATAACAATTACTTTTTATCATTACTCATTAGATAGCATTTAATTGTTGTTATTTTTTATAAAATGCCAACTTAAATTTGAAATAAGTAATCATGTCAACCATAAAATGACTGCTAAATAAATAAAGAAATTAAAACAAAACTATTGGGCCAAATACAGAATGAATGAAATTGGTCTCTTAAAATTGCCCATTCTTTTGAATTAGAATGTAAAAACCGTGAGTTATTTTTTTTGGTCTATCCCAATTGGCAACTACCCCTATAGATGCTTTGGCTGAGGCAAGGTTTGGACTTTACTTGAAGTGGGGTACAATGAATGACTTAAATAAGATATTCAATGAGGCAGGTCAGTGTGATTAAATCAAGACAGTTACCAAACGAAAACAATTCCAATCTGACCAAAAAGTATTACGCGTAGAATTAAATTTTACGAATCTGACATTCGAATAAGCTAATGTTTCAAGGATTCCCTTTGGGCAGCTCTGCGGTAAAAAACGTTAAGCGGATCTGCGGTGCACTCCACGTATACGGTATTTATATCGTTGATGATACTGCAATATGGTATTACGAAAGAATTAAACAAGGTGAAAAATACACCTTACCAACTAAGTCAGTAAGGTAAATTTTGCAAGTTATTGAACTGGTTATTTACGCGATATTGCACGTTTCACTGCGATGTCACAACAGCGACGCAGCTCACATTTTGTCGGGTAATCTTTTTGAAAGCAATATAAAACGGCATTTTTAAACTATACAATGTTTCTTACAAATGAGCGATATGTTAGGTAGACGACTGTTTAAACATTTTTTTCAATACATAAACGCTAAATGAGCTATGTAACTATTCGACTGAGTAAAACCATATTCAACATTAATATTATTATCGTATTGTCAACGTAATAATAGCTTTTATATACTTGACTTTAATGACAGCGAGTTAAAAACACAAAAATTTTATGAATATGGGCTTCGGCCAGTGGCTGGGAAAGAATCTGCAAAACAAGCGTATTTTAAATTGATTACTTACGACATTGCTTCAATCAAGATCAAATCAAAATCAAAATGTTTATTCAGTAATTTGGCCACATACGGTCTCTTTTATACGTCGTTAATATAGAGTGAATCTACTAGCGCTTCGGACAAAACCATCATTGCGGAGAAGAAGCGCCGCAAGAAATTCCAGTAGAAGGTCATTTTTTCAAACATAAAATACTATTGTATTTTATGTTTGCTTACTACTATACTTACCACTTAGTTACTTTACAAGGTAATAAAGTAACAAATATTAATTATTAGAAATATTTTTTCCTACAAATATGATACAAATTTTTATATCTGTGTTTATTACAAACGTCATAATTATTTTGTCACACTGTAGGTATGCCAACGCACAAAAATTACATAGCCTAGTAGAATAACTATGGATTTCATTTCTATTCCAGCCAAGTTTACATCGTAAAGCACTCAGTGCATCCAGGGGATAATGGCTGCATCCGTCGTCACAGATTGACGTCTTTATTGCATACTTATTCTACTCCCGACCCAAATCACACAAGCATTCAGAGAAACAGAACAAACGCAAATTGTTACCTTAAAACTGTGGCTCTAAGAAACCGGTATATTTTCGCAACTGAAATAAGTAAGTCGGCGCTAGTAGGTACATCTAGCGAAGCGCAGTTGCATCCACATACGATTCGTGCCGATATCGTGTGAAATATGAATATCGTCACTTTAGCATTTGAGTAGTCCAGTCACGATTACCATGCCGTTTCTCCCCGGGTATCCGTACGCTTGTGTATTCCTCCAGATGAGCGTAAAGTACGTATTTTAGCATGCTTTTACGAGAACAGAACAGAACAATACGTGAATCGTAGAATCTACAGCGATAGTTGGAGTGTTGAGTCGTGTAGAACGGACTGTAAACTGCTGGGGGGAAATAAAATAGTATCAAGAAAAATATTAAAAGTTCGCTTGTGAACTTTTGCAATAGTTTTCTATTTTTAAACGAGAGCTTATTTAGCTCGGGAAAATAGACTAAACTTTTATGAAACTCTGCCTGAGGTTAGTATTTGCATACATTTTTCGTTCGAAATAGAGTTTTGATATACTATCGGGCTGAAAGCCTTTTAATGTTGATTTAAATTTTAACATAGTAATTGCCAGGACGTGTATTCCGTTGTGTTTTAAAGCACATGGTTAACGTTATGTTAACTGGTGGTTCTTATTAACGTGTCAGTAAAGGCGGCCGTATCGTAAACAACACGATAGTGATTATCCTTTATAACACAGTGAAATGTAGGCCCTAGATGGCGTAAATTATTCCTGTCGCTATCAGGCCTTATGTTTTAGTTTGCCTTAAATCGAACCGTTTTTCAACAAATCGCAACAAAAAAGCGATATCGGTAATTTTTTTTTTGCCAACGTCTTGAGTGCTCGTGCAAGCGAGATATTTATTTTGCTGAGGTATTTCTATGTTTTTTGTACTACCATTCTTTTGCCTCTGCTTTTTTTTTGCCAGCAGCTATAACACCCTCCTTAATTTTTATTTAACTATAAGAATTATAATATTTATTTATGCGTATATTTTATATATTTTGGTTTGCACCGCCTGCGAATTTATTTCTGTTGTCTTTCTTGTAAGGTTGTCTGGAAGAGATTGCTATTAAGTGATAAGACCGCCTCTTTGTATTATTTTTTTACTTACTTACTTTCCATGCTTTTATTGTGTGTGGTGTTCAATAAATAATATTTGTATTGTATTGTATTGTTTAGTTAGTTGCTTGTTTCTATTAAAATAATATTTTTTATTTCAAAGTTAATCCATCACACCCATCGATATACATAACATTAGCTATAAATTGATTTTTTCAACTTAAGTCGGCCAATAAAACCCCAATCTATTTTAAATCTTTGCTTTTTGAAACATTGTCAAACTCATTTTCACGCCACGCACACTCAGGTACTTACTCCAAGTGAATTTGAGCAAGTACCCTTATTAAAAAAGTAGTAAAAACTTGTAAGTACCCACGAATCTAGATGCGGCACTTAAACGAATTTTCCTCTCTGCTTGGAATTTGTTTGCACTTCTTACTTCGCACTATGAGCTTCTGCGGTAGTTTCGTGCATTTCGTAGATCAAAGAGCAGGAGCAAACTTATTCGGACGGGGTACAATATACATAACTCTTAGGTACTGTTAGGTACAAAAAATGTTTCATCTTATTATGGTAGTGTTATTGTGAGGTCATCGTTATTGTGATTTTACAGACCTTTTTAATAAACTGAGGGCTTATTTCTCGTATTTCCTAACGCACTCGCAATCACTATCGTTTTCATTTTGAAAATCGAAGACTTGTCTGCATACAAAATGAAAACAATTGCTCCACTTTGAAGCCGGTTGCGATTACGAGTGCGTTAGACAATAAGCCCTCTGGTCTTGGCTGAGATGTCCGTTTCTAAATACGTCGCATATTAGTTTTCTATAAATATAACACGCCTTGTGGTTGCCGGCTTAGAATTGTGCCACTCCATGTCTTTCCGTGGAAGTCGTAAGAGGCGACTAAGGTAATAAAGGCTTGTAGTATTCTTAGGCGATGGGCTAGCAACCTGTCACTAATGTACACTGGTAAACATCTTAGCCTGTTCGTGCAAAATGTGGTTACATAATTAACATCAAGTTTTTAGAGTTGTTGGTAATCCTGTAGCTCTGCCTACCCTACTCTGAGAATGAAGGCGAGAGGGTATATATGTATATATGTAAATATAAAATAAATTATCTCCGCTGCCCTTCGCTGTGGGCCATGTGTTGGAATTGGAGAACACTGATGACTGCGAACGAAGTCGCGGTGTAAACTTATATAAAGTAACCCGTTAATTTTATGGTACTCACTTGACGGTATAATATGATACTTGACCGTGAAACGGCATAATTATCAAACTTTTGCCTCAAAATTAACAAACTAACCTTCACCTTAACCTTCTTACAGACGACGGAGCCGTATAGTACCTGTTTAATTCTAACAAGACGCGTGCAGAGAGGGACAGAGTTATAGCAGTCATATAGCTTTGTCCCATTCTCTGCCTGGAACTTGACAGATTTCTGGAGTTCATTATACGGCCTCAGGTTATTTTTGTTTGACCGCTGCCACTGGGTTCTTAATTGGTCCAATTAAAACATTGATGCTACTTACAAAGTACGTAATAAACCGAGACCGTTCATTAAAAATGTTCTTAATTTTAATAATTATCATGTAGTTAATTGGACTAACCTTGACGATGGCCCTTGATGCCGGTTGGGCGACCTGTGTCCGTCATTCTGCCCAGTTCCCTTTGGTTAAAATAAAGGTTCCGTCTTCTTACAAAATATAATTATTAAATAAAGCATGATATTGTTGAATGGAATATTATTGCTTGATGTTGTGAATTTACCTTCTCCAAATATGTAAAAAAATCTGTTTATTTCTATAAGACCGGAAAACCGCCATTCTAAAATAGAACTGGGCTAGACAAATCTGCCGTATGCATTCGGACCTATGGAGCAAGATCACGACTGACTGGATCCCAAGTAACGGCAGCCGAAGTAGAAGCGGACCAATAAGATGGCGGGTCAATTCGGATAAATTCAAACCAGACTGGCAAGGATTAGCCATAACAAGAGATGACTGGAGAAATGAGGGGAGGCCTTTGCCCAGCTGTGGGACACTAAATAGGCTATATAGATAGATTTCTATAAAAAGGTGCATTACGACATAATATTTCCTAGCTTCCTTTTTTACAGGCACAGATCTACTTCCCTGATTTCTTTACCTAGTTATACAGGGTGTTAGGCAGAAGGTTGGTCAAACTACAGGGACTAACTCTGTAGGTCATACTCATCAACTTTTATAATGGGACCAATATCCAAATCGCGAAAAAAAAACAGCAGTTTCATACAAACAGCCGAAATGTATGGAACAGCTGTATAGTGGGCTGTGTTTAGATCTGCAATTTGCCTAACGGTATTTTACTACAGGTACCTCAATCAAACATCAATCAAATATTCTATTTATTTTTGAACAATCCAACTGGAAAAATAGAATTAGTACCATTTTTTACAAATGAAGTCAACCAATTTTGCCTCCCCGTTGCGCGGAAGCTTCAACATTATATTTTGTCACGTCGCCGTAAGTCTATTAGACATAATAAAGTTTCTAAAATATAAATCCATCGCAAGAAAATATAATTCTAATCTGAAAAATATTCGACCTTATCTAAAAAGAGAAAACTCCGGCTGAAATGGGACGTCGCAGTTCCGAGAGATGGACTGTTGCGGCGTTAGGGTTGCCAGTGCCTAATACATCTCAAATCAAATCATTTATTTGCTACCATATCCATATAAGGTACTTAATACTATTATAAGGTACTAAATAGTTACGACATGAACCCTGTTACGGCATAGCAAAACGTTTCAAATGTCATTTGTTACAATTGAAAAAAAGTGACGGTTTTACGAGTAAACTTTATCTTCCATGAACTCTGCTATAGAGTAATAGCATTTTTTTGCAAGAGTGTTTTTAACTTTTTTTATAAAACCATTAAAGAGTCCATCTATATAGTGCTTTCTGCAAAAACGGTTTATACGAGTAATGAGCCTTTAATGTACTTTGTAGAGTTAAATTCATTCGTTTTATGAGATTATCAAAGGTCCAATTTATATTTTTAGCCATTTCAGGTATTTGAAAGCGCGTTTTGTACATTCTCAGTCGACTACCAGACGTAGATGCTAGTTGACTATGCTATTTACCGTTACACTCACAACGTTCTTATTCTGCTGATACAATTTATTTTAACCATTTTTTTGTGAGTGTTATTCAACTATACTCTACAAACGGATTTATGTATTTAAACCCCTTTTCAACATGGTTTAATGAATTTACCAACTGCCAAGTTTATTTAAGAAGGCGGCATTCTTTCCAAAACAGAAGGTAATACATGCAATGGTGTCCCCTTGTTTCACCGACACTCATTTCATAGAACGTGTCACTTCGCAGAATGTTCGTTTCATAGAAAGCTATTTTCTTCTGAACCCGTGTTGATTTCAGGTTATCTTAAATATGATTCACGTCGGTTAAGTTAAGTTAAACTTGTAACCATGACAAGATAACCTTAAATAAACACGGGTTCAGCAGAAAAAAGCTTTCTATGAAAATAAAATTCTGTGAAGTGTTACGTTCTGTGAAATGAGAGTGGGCAAAATAAGGGTAAACCCACATGCAATACATCGTGCGTTGCGCAACTTATACACATGACGGGTTCCCTTAAAACACTCATTTTTATCAAAAGGTATTTTTTTATTTACCTGTTAAAGTAATTCCGCAGTGGCAACCCTACGCAGTGGATAGAATTGCATTAGGCACGGCGTCCCCTTGCGTCAGTTAATTTGTTGCTCAGCTAGTTACCATTTAATTTCGAGCTCCCTCTTTACCCGGATCGAGGCCACAGTTGATGAAATTATCTAATTTGTGGACAACCCTAGTTGCTTCGTTTAAAAAATATGCATGAAGTTTGACAGTTTAGAATTAGGGTTGTAAATTGCGTAGGAGTATTATTAAAGCATGTGTGATCTTTGTGTGCAACCCTTCAATACAATACAATACAAATAATCTTTATGGAACACTAAAAAACAAAACTCGGAATAGTACTGGTACATTTTATTTACAAATAAACAACAGGCGGTACGAACCGCTAAGTAGCCATTTTTTCCAGACAGCCTTCGACGAAGAAATAGCTAAGGACATTAAAACATGGAAGACGGTGTAAACCAAATGCATTAGAAGTAAACATTTAAGTACTATACAAAATAAAATGTACATAATCTACGGAATATAAACACGAATAGGTATATAGTAGAAGACTACCAGTAGAGTCCTGAGGGACAATTTAGCGAGGGAAGGGGTTGATCAGCCGTGAGATTCTCTTATACTCGTTCCGTTAAACTTTTACTTCAAGTACCTAACCAAATCTATCTGCGGTTTGTACTCAATTCAGAAAAAAATAGGAGCGGACATTATTCCAAGTATTTATTTAGTAAATTGGCAACATGAAGGCTTTTTTACACGTCGGTAACCTTGCATTAAACACAATCAAATTGAATTAAATACAAACAATCAAAACAAATTAAAAGTAAACTTCAAATTTACTTTTACATTTGTATAATTTTAATTAGTTTTATTTTAAACTACGAGTAGGTATATAACCTACAACTCATATGGCTCATGGCATGACTGTAAAAATAAGTTGGTTATTAAAAAAAAAAACACTGGCTAACATTAATAGTTGTCCCATCAAGTCAGAGATTCTAGGCGTTTTCGTATTGTTTTCGTTTAATAGCGGATAGCTATTCTTTACTGGACAGTAATGGCGACCGAGTTTAAAACAGTACCATAACAGGTCAAAGACGATATGGTTTTTAGAATAGAGGCCCAGTGCCTATAAATACCCATTTTGTACCATATCGCGAAATGATATGCAGTGTTTCAATCCGCGATGGCGCGCCCCGCCAGTTAAATGATGCCGCGCGGTAGCGTCAGTATATGAAAGGTAGTAAGGTGGGTTCGAGGATCGAAAACACTATACCTAGGTTATTCTATCTTATGCTCGTCCTGTGTGCAAGACAAGTCAAGCTCGCTGGTTATTATTTCGCTAGCGAATTCCGAGCTCGCTAGCAAATTGCTTAATATAATAAAGCTGAAGTACAGGGGAAGTTAAACGCGTGTGCAAATTTAATGAGAGCAACATTAGTTATCACACTTTCTTTCATGTTACACTCCGCAAGCGTCATGCGTAGATAATTGGAACTAATTAATAAAGAGTATTTATAGCTAGATATGTTTATACGGCTGGCAGATTACTGACGTTTTGGTCGGGAACAAATATATTTTATCGGCAACTATAGCAGATTATAGGCGTACAACTTAACCGAGAACCAAGGTAGGCATGAGGTGCAGGTGGGTGCAGGGGTGTGGTACAAGAAAGCTCGGACTAGTCACCGTGTTGCACTCGCCCCGCACCTTATGCATACCTCGGTTCTCAGTTAAGTTGTACGCCTGTAGTACCTACCTATGCTACTTACGATTAATTTAGTTGATTGTGCAATTAACGTCATATTGGGATGTTCTTAAATCGACTGTTTGCCAGTTAAATATCTTTTTTTTATTAGGTATAAAAATTGATATTAAGTTTAACCCATACTAAGGCCCCGTTAAAGTAAAAATACTAGACCAAAATGAAATACAGTCATGGAATCGCGAGTCTCTAAAGAGTGATAATAGATGATGTTATATTTCAGGAAAATACAATTAAAATAGTATCATAAAATGTAGGTAGTAAATTTCAATTTCAGCTTATTACGAGTATAATGTGGTCAATATAGAGCCTCTGCCTTATTAAGGGTACGATCCGTCGGTTCAGACTGAAATCGAGCGATGGATTGAACGTGTGTGGCAATATCGCATCTAAATTTCAATAGAAATATGAATCGTCACGATATCGTTTCAGATCGATCGTAACGACGGATCGTTCCGTATATGGCGGCCTTTAGTGAGAACTGTCAAGGGAGTTGTACATGTTTCGAATAATTGATTAAATCTCTGTATGGTTTTTGTACACTTATTTCTATTTGTTTCTCCAATAAAGTAAATAAATAAATATGTTTTTTATAATTATGTCGAAACTTTGCTTTAATAAAAGTCACTAAGGAAAAAAGGATTCATAATATACCTAATAATCAATCCTTTTAACCGCAATAATGTCATTATTCAAATATATTTCTTCGTAATAAAGTGCCACTGTCGTATTTAACGCGCAACCAAATCTATGCATATTTAAAAACCAATCAACAACAAACCTGCAAACTGGTACCCTGTTCAAATGGATGCGAAGCAGAAAATTTAAATAAGACACCTAAACCTCAGATGCATCCGTTTCTGGTAATACGCCGCGCGAGGGATTTCCTGAGACCCCTATATGCAACAAAGCAGCCACTTCCGTCTCGCCTCGCCCTCGCATAAAATGGGAAAATCTTCCAAGAATACGGGCACTAGGATGTCTGTGGAGCCATTTGCTTGCTCTAAATACGCGGAGCTTCATGTGGGGTTGAGTTTTTCAAAACCTTTATTCCTTCTTTATGGTTCTACTGGACTGTGTTTGACATTTTGTGTTTAAGGAATAAAATATACAATGAAAAAATACAGTGTTTATAACGAGGTGTCTCTTTAATTTGGAGTTTTACGCTATACGCGCATGAGCAACTTTTATCGCCGCGACAGTACATCTCTCTTTTTCCCACTTCGAGCGTGCAAAAGAGACAGATGTACTGTCGCCGGCGACAAAAGTTGCTCATGCGCGCATAACCTTCCTTAACTAGAAACCTTCACCTGTATGTGAAGTGTACCATGTATAATGTTTCTACGTATTTATTGGCTATTTTTATCTTTATCTTCAGTCTCTTTAATTCTTGTACGTTTCGCCTACCGTAAGTTTTTATTTATCTCTCAGTCGATAACTTTGCCTTTGTATTTTAGTTTGTTATTTTCTGATTGTGCCATAAAGAGTTTACATATATTGAATGTATTTTACGATGGCTCAAATAAAAGTTTTTTAAAATTTTGTATTCTCAGATCAAGCAAATAAATAAAAATGATTTAATTTCACGTACTTGTATTGTAGATTTCTGATAACTTCTATACGATATCGGTTTACTTTATAATAACTGGCGCAGTTCTTACAAAACCAAAGGTTGCACGGGTTTTAAAGAGATCCCACGTGTGCGCATTACTTTCCCTGATAAGGGTTGGGTTGCCTACACGTGTGGTACATATACCAACCTAATAAGGTGATACGTAAGAAAAACAAACAGATTCTGATTAATTAAAAAGATAACAGCGCGGCGGCACCGACATGCTCGGTAAACGTGGGAAATCTTACAATATTGTGACAATCGGTCACAATATTGTTAAGACAAGGTCTTATACACGTCCTGTAGTGTTACAGGTATTTTCTTATTTGCATGTATTGCTAAAGGCATTTTTACACGGACACGATCACAAACTGTATCACCCTGTATCTATTTCTCAGCCTGAGGGCCCTGCCAAGATGCACTACGATAACTAGCGTTTCTATTCGTTTTGTTTTTAAACCAATCACGTCACTGGTAGGTGAAGTGATACGAAAAGTCACGTGATCTACCAGTGACGCGATTGGTTAAAAACGAAACGAATAGAAACGCTAGTTAGCGTAGTGCATCTTGGCACGGACCGCTGTATCTCTTCTTCGGTACGGAATACACACTCAAGGACAAGTATAACGGCTGAGTAACGGCTCATAAGTCCAAATTATCCAGAGTTATTGTACAAAACAAAAAACAAAAACAAGATAATGAAGACGAAAAGGAATGTACAAAGACGAATTTATCCCTTTAAAGGATCTCTTCCAGCTAACAATTGAGAAAAGTGAAAAGTGGGAGTGTACAAATTAATTTAGGAAAAGAGCAAAAAAGAAATCTTTAAAATCCCGACTACTAAATTTTTTATATTGTCGTCGATATACCTCTATGATAAATGATAATAATTGACATTTTGCCATTGTTGATGTTTCAATTTAAACAACAGTATAGTTCAACTTAGATTAGTTTAAGTTATCACTTCAGTGGGGTTATTATGACATAGCAATGCAGTTCAGTTTACGCTGAGAGAAAAGGACAGAGCTATATAACTGCTATAGCTCTGTCCTTTACGCTCACCGTAAAATGAACTGCATAGCTATGTCATAATAACCCCCCTGTTGGGCGTCCCGAGACGCAGACGTTTTTTTTTTAAAAAGCTTGTTGAATCTAGATGGTTCTTAGTTATTTTTCATGAAAATGGGTTAGGCCGTTCAAGAGATCTCTCAAAGAAGGTATTTCCATTTTATCAAGGTTTACTATCTTTTAAATATAGCTATTAAAAAGATAAAAAAAGATAAAAACCCAGTAAGAATAACTTTATTATGTCATATCCAAGAGAGATTAGAGCTATAATGTATCTGTCAGATAATGTAATCTCGAGATGGATAAATCAGCCGGCTGATGGCTGCATATTGCATATGAATATCTATTGCTGCAGTCATTGAAAAAGTAAATAAAAACGTTTTAAAACTGCAATCGCTACCATATACTATGTATGTTTGTACTTGTTTGTGTATTGTGTTTGTTAACTGTACCGAGTAAACGAGACACAATACTGGGGCCCTATTCTGCTCGGTAAACCAATATCGCTTTTAATATGTTATGTATGTAAACTCTTTATTGCACATAAACAATTACACGACATGTTTGCATAACTATGGATAATATATATAGGTGAAGCTATCCCATATAGGATCTCTTCGAGTCAACCTTGGAGTAGAGTAAGGAAGGACAATGCAAGACGATGATGACGAGGATGTAAACGTATTGTGAACATTATATGATACCTGTTATGTAATGCAATCTTATATTGTAAATAAGAAAGATACGGTAACATGTCAAAAGTATAATAGTTTTACCGAGTATAAAGTTACGGATATCTTACCGAGTAATCTGGGAATTATTAAGCTTTTGGTAAAAAACGTCCCATTATACACAAGATCCATATTATCATCAAATCAATTTGCATACCGTTGGTACGTTGCATAAGTATCAACGGATTTACATTTTAATGCCTCCGCTAAAACAATTTGTGTTGCAAATAACCGCTATGTCACTAATCTCGTTGGGACCACGGAAAATTCAACGACAACATTCATACATTGTTGGAATTTCAAATTTGCGTGGAGATGTGAAAATACTTGCCAATTTCGAAATATATACATAAGTAAGTAATTTAAATGTATACAAAATTTCGTGGAATCTCATACGCGTTATAATGCCATTATTTATCCTCATACTATTAAATGAGCATTATCGTTCTTAAAACCTGCTCTAGCAACTGCAGTTAAACATGAATAGGGGGTTTGTTCTGATCATTCACTGTCTTACCCTTTTGCGTAATTCATTTTAGTAATAAAAAAACTTAATCACGTAAAGTAAATATGGTTCCTACCACGGTACTTTTTTTATTGGCTATTTTTAATAATAATACATTTTAATAGAAACTGCGCTACCCGTATTATGGTTGCGTAAACCACTGTGGATAAAGGATCTATCACTCACGCAATACATAGAATACTGACGTGTGTGCGAGTGTGCGTGTGCGTTTGCGTGTTTGTGTGCGTGTGCGTGTGCGTGTGTGTGTGTGTTTATATGTGTACTGTACTGTGTAATGCGTACTGTGTTTGTACTGTCTACACAAACACAGATGTCTGGCTACTATCATAAAGTGACAGATGATTTATTTATATTAACGTTAAACACGAGCATTATACTGGAGCCCTAGTGTATCTCTCCTGAAGATCAAGTGAAAAAGGGTTTAAGTCTAGTATACTCCATTTATGTACTTGTACGGTCAGCCTTATAAGAAGCTGCACACTTTAGTGTTTTGTCACTTTAACGCCATGTTTGAACTTCTGCACTAATCTGTCAAAGGCGTTAAAGCGACAAGGTGCAAAAGTGTTCAGCGTCTTATAAGGCCGACTGTACCTTTTTTCACCAAAATGTAATGGAAAAATTGGATCCAGTAGGAGCCTAAGGTCTGTGTGGAATTTCAATGGTGGCAATCAACAAGATGGATAAGTCTAGCTGCAAGAATCTTAATCCTTTTTACAAATAGAATGGAATCCTGCTTGCTTGCACAATAATGGAAAGATAAAAAGAAGTTAACAACACACGCTTTTGCTATTTTTACGATGGTATTACATCATATTTTCTTCTACCTTTTAAATGGCTTAATTAGTTTAAGTAGTTAAATAAGTCTCTTCTTTTTACTGAGTCTTACGAGCAACAAACGCGTAAACGGCGTAAATAAATAACGTGAATACGAAATCTTAATTTTATTGCATTATACCTTTATACCCAAATTTAACACGTAATGAAAACGCTATTTAATACAGTCACCCTCAAATATATCCAAACAGATAAGATGCTCTGAAATGTAACACAACACACATCATCTGTTATGTACCTACATTATCTAACGGCTTTAATATAATGTTCAATTCTGATATTGTTACACACTACATCTGTGTAGAAACAATACGTATTTTTGATGGCGACTATACACCTCTTTATGTTGTTTTTTTTTTATCACATGTGTTTAAAAACTCTTATTGCACGCTTATTTTTCAACACTTAAACCGATTATACAATATTCAGGTACTTCCATTTTAAAGCTGTACACTTTATACAATTAGAAATTCTAATCACGATATGTTTTTAAAATCCATTAGAAATGTAAATGACATTTTTGTAGCTTACGAACGTATTTACATAATGTACAGCATGGCTGGAGGTGTAGTTTTTAGGGTTGCACGATATAATATATTGTACCCATATCATAACTTTCTTTCAATTTGTTGAGCAAATGAAACGATAAGCAAATGGCCTATATTAAGAAACCTGTATCTGTAATTGTATTTTAATGTGAACATTAAAGTATTTCATGTCATTAAAGTATCGGTTGTCAATGTGGTTGCATCTTGATGTTCACATTAAAGTACCGGTGACCGATACTTTAATGTAAACATTAAGATACAGGTACATTAAGATACAGGCCGACCACAGATACCTACAGGTTTCTCAAATATTGTAAAAAACTTATGATATGCATGTAGATAAAGTTATGTATGCGACTGTACACATAATTAGGCATTAAAACACTCGTGTGATCTTATTATGAAACCCGTCTTACGGCTCGTTTCATAAAACCATGCTTGTGCAATAATACCTCTCATTATACACCAGCCGCATTAACTACTATTATTACAATGTATATTGTAACAAATACTAACATCTACACAGATTGGTTCATTATGGACCCTAACAGGTTTCGTTAACAACTGACGACGAAGAGGCTACGGGGCAATCCGGCAGATAACCGAAACGATAGGTACGCAAAAGAACCTTGGAATTATTTTTTCATGATAGATGAAACAAAACGCGCCCTTTGTAAACCTTATATGTCAAGTGTATTAGCGTTATCAGAAACAACATGCTCAACCATTGTATTTCTTAGAATTCTACTTTTTAAGTAAATAAATGACGGAATTGGAATATTTCGTTTCTCTGTAATAACACTGTGCTTGGAGCGAAAGGGCCTTTATTCCTAGAAATCCATGGATTCCTTTATTGTACTCAACATCTTGAGCATTTTATGACTTTATTAGATTAAATAAACATCAGCTATGCTTTAACATTGACTTGGAAATATAATTGTACTGATACCAAAAATTATGAAGAGTAAAATTGAAAACATCGTAAAGTATTCATTCACTGGATCAAAAATGGCGACATAAAAATGGTATTGAAAGTGGGGACATTTCTTTGCCTCTGGAGCCCATGCCATGTAATATTAATTTTACTAATAACAAAATTGAACTTTTTCTCTGCAATGTCTTTGTTTGGTAGCCAATAAAGTGTTTTGTATTGTATTGCATTGTTCATAAAGGCAATCGCACTACGTCAGTTCCTTCGGGCTTCTTGAGGCGAAAAGGTACATGACTGGGGGGTTACTTTTGTATGGGCTGGGTTGCCTGCGAATGAATACATATTATGGGATAGCAAGGGAAGCACAGTGCAGGATGGGTGTTTCGTGGTAACCCGAAACACTAAATTGTAAACTTCGGGTGCAGAGTCCCTGTCACTCGTCACTCGAGACTAAGTCGAGAGAAAGGGATGGAGCAGAGCAGCTAACGTATCTTCGAACTTCGATTTTCATAGTAGGGCCTCAGGCACGTTCTACCTACCGAAATGCTTTTAGGAAAGACCGCCTTCCGTACTTATACAATCAGCCTAATAAGTATTTGCACACTTTTGTACCTTGTGGCTTTAATGCTTCTGACAGATAAGTACAGCATTTCAAACATGACGTTAAAGTCACAAAGTATTAAAATGTGCAACTACTTTTAAGGTCGACTGTACTATAAAACTATAATAATAATATTTTCACTTCTCATGCTCTTAAAATGTTACTTTAGTCTCTGCACATCGGGACTAAAGTTCCTTTTTAATCTCTAGGGATTAAAGTAAAATTGTTTTAATTTACTTTGGAATCCCCTTAACATCCAATCACGGTGTTTGTGAATGGAGGATTTATTGCTATTTTCAGTCTTTTTGTATAGACCACAGAATAAAGACTAAAGGCAAAGAAGCCGTGCAATAAGATAAACGTTGCACCAGCTACTTGTCTCTACTTTATAGATTACATTTTGATAAGAGGAAAAGAAACAAAAACTAGGTGTCTTTTCTTCTTTAATCTGTCATGATCAGAAGGTGAAGAAACGTCAAATCAACGACCGGTCTTCTTTGGCGTTACTTTCTTCCACACTGGTGCTTAAAGGTCCAAATCACGCCTTGTGACGATCTCTTTCCAATTCACTATGAAAACCATAAGTAAAAGGAAGTCAACCATAATGTATTTTCTGCCTATTTAGTACGGTTTCTATGCCTCTAGTTTTTATTCTGTGGCATAGACCATTTTTAGCTCGTGGAAATAACCTCAAAATGACAACTGTGAAAAAATACAAATAAAAATGATTTAATTTCGTGAAACACGATTAATGATTACGAATATTAATATATTTAATTATATTAAGGATGAATTCATTTAATTATGCTTGGTCCAATTAGTTTTAAAATAGTTTTCAAGGTTGAACCTGTTGGCTAAATATGCAAGCATTTAAAGCGGCACTTAACAAAAAAATTATAAAAGAAAAGAAAAAAACCGCGGAACAAATTTGTAAGAAACTTTCTTATAATCAATATTGTAAATGTGTATAGAACTTCGTCAGTGCTGGATTGAGCAAGCCCGTCGGGGTCCGTAGCAAATTCTATAAAGAGACCCCTGGGTTTGTTTTAGGTTACAGGTTGTGGCGGTCTTATTTCCGCAACTTAGCGACTTAGATATGCACCTATTTTGTGTGGGTGTTTGTTTTAGGTTATTCTGGTGGAGAATATCGACTGAATTATTAATCTTATCGTCAACCCTGATGCATATGAGTACACGCATACGCATACTGATGTAAGTACTAGCATTTTAGAGGTTAGATGCGCGGGGCCCGTAGCATTTGCTACTCTTGCTAGGGACGTGGCTAATCCGGCACTGAACGTTGTTTTTTTTCCTCGCATTCAAAGTGAAAAGTAGAGTGTTTAACGCGAGACTAAACAACCATAATGACACTCGAACTATAGCCACTCTCGCTCGCTGGCTCGCTCGCGTGGCTAAATATCTCGTGTCATTATGGCTTGTTTTAGTCCCTTGTTGAACAATCTACTATCTGTGCTCTAGCAGAACCCTGTAATCACAACCGGAATAAGCTTGACATATTTGAATTCAAGCTCGTTATAACCGTCTTACCCGCGAAAGGTCAGCTTCGGTGTTATTCTCAAAGTCTTAACTGCAGAACCATTATATTAAAACCCTTGGAGTTATATAAACGCTTTAAAGAAAGATATCAAACTACCCTGGTATAGAGGTACAGATGTTCTATAGATAAGATATTGTGAACACCAAAATTGGAACGTATTTAAGGACGTAAAATCTTGTTGTGCGATGGATTTGATATCAAGAGTAACAAAACCAACTATATTTGTAGCATAAGGCATTGTAACTTTGGAATTTTCGTGAAAATTTGATAGTCTTTACTTGATGTATTCAACGCATAATCAAAATGAACGAACCCTTGCACCGTGCGGTAAATACAGCCAGTACCTATACAGTATATATAATTGAGGATCATAGACTAAAATGTGTTCTATGTGTCATGGAATAAAGGCCAATACTACGATACCTTTAGTGGTAGTAGGACCCTGTGCAGGGTCTGCCCACATCGCTAAAACCATTTTCCTTTTACCTACCAACAAGCAGCAGCGTTCGCATTGTTGTGTCCCGATTTGGGGATAAAACCGGTGAAATTACTAGCATAGAAGCATCATTCATCTTGGTCATGAAGTTTGGCAACGCATTCGGAGTCTTAGGATTGCAGTCTTGAGATTGCAGTCTTGAGAAATGTCTGTCTCAGATTACACTTAGCGTCAGGTGGTCTTAACCTTTGCCATAAAAAAAACCTCGCGTTTCATAATCGATCAAGCCGTTTTGTTTACAAACAATCAGACATGGATGGAATCATACCTACTCACATACACTATACACCTGAAAAAATATTATATACCACGAAGCGCTCTTAATCATATAATTATCTCTTTCACTCGTCATTCAAAAACCTAATCGAGAATAAGAGATGGTAAGGACGAAATGTCAAGCTTCAATTTTCAAGGTCCCCAGATTCGTTTCTAAGTATAGAGCCGGGTCTATGCCAAAAAATAATAACTGGTCAAAAACAACGATGAAATCGTCATGTTGCGATAAGAACACCATTCTTTCCTTTACAGCGTAGGGCCTGCGGCGTGATTAAATTCGCCATTTCTCTTCGTTAACCTATTATATGCCTCTCCTTAAACAACGTTATTTATCAAGGGACTAAAATAGGCCATAATGTCATGAGGTATTTCGCCACTCTAACACAGCAAATGTGGCTATAGGTTGATTGTAAGTATTATAGCGTTTTAGTTAAGACTAAAACCTTTAACGTTTTTCACTTCGATGATTGCGAGAAACAAAAATTAACATAAAAAATATATTTCAAGACAGACAAATGAAAAAATACATCTTATAGGCTTATAGCGCTATCTCTTTTACTCTACATATAATGAAAAGTTACAAAACTACCCAGTTATTTTTTTACTTACCTAGTAAACCTAACAAATGGTACATACATTTCTAAAAAAACCTTTGTATCTTGTTTGTTTTAAGCATTTTTCATGAGTTTACGTTTTCACTATGTTTATGTACTCTTTAATTAAGTGGCTGATTTCTAACTGTCATTGATCTTCTTTTATGTAACTAATAGTATGCAATAAGTATATTTACGGATGTTGTTGTGCTAAATACCAATAAATAAATAAATAAATAAAAGGGAGCCTAGGCGTTGGTGTGCCTGCCACAAACAGCCAGCTATAATGTTGCCCAGGTCGTCGTAGAGAGCGGTAGAGGGAGTATATTTGTTACTCGTATGTCATAGAAAGACGTATGTCAAAGAAGATTGCCGATGGCTATTATAAAAATTGTATCACTATACATGAGCAACATGTAGCTGGCTGATTATGGCTTTCCAAGGAAATTAAAAAGAAAAAGAACTTTGGTCTCTAGAGAAAAAACGTATCACTTTAGTCCGCTTATAAAGGGCTTATTATGGGTAATTTATAAGCAAGAGAAGTGAAAATAAAAACAGTCCTACAACGAATGATTCCAAGAGACGTTCTGTTTAATCCAGGGTTAATACTAAACACACACACATTAAATAAATAGTACCTACCTAGGATGGACTTAACTTCGGAGTTAAGCGGAGAGGAGTGGGGGGGTAGCGGTCATTTTTGTACACTTTTGGCTATGAATTAAAAAAGGACGTCAAGTTGATAGCTTATATAGTTTCGAAGAGAAATGTTGTGACATGAGATGACTGTTGTTGTCAATTAAAAAATATATAATGTCTTGTTTTTATGATAAATCTAAAATTTTAGAACCGCCAAATAGTAATAGGTACGGTAAATATTAAAATATAACGCAATCTCAAATAAAAATACCATCCAAATAAAGTAACATACCCATTGCCATCCCCGTTTCATTCGAAACATCCATTGATCGTAAACCTTTATCGAAAGGGATTTAAACGTATCCGAGAATATGGTACAGGACGCAGCTCCGGTATAGTCGGACGAATTTGCCTAATGCAATTCCTGCGAGCTGCAGCGCCGTTGGAAATAAATTGCCGTAAAATAAAGCGCAGGTTGCGCGCCCCTGATATTTGTGATGCGAGACTAACCACAGTTTTGTATTTTACATTAGTACTTTATTGACACTTTGCAGCTTAAATCAAAATCATAATATTTATTCTATAAACCCAATTTACATTTGATTTACATGTCAAAATAATAAAAAAACGCGCATTGTTTATTTACCTAGCAGGACAAGATCAGAGTACCTATAATGGGATATTGCAATCCCTAATCTTCGCCGTTAGTACCGTTTGGTAACCAAAATTTCGTAACCAGCATTAAGCTCAATTATTCCTCAATTAAGTTGCAATTAACTTAGCCTAAATGTTATACATTGCTGCTCAATGGACACTTTAAAAATGAATTATACTAAATTTATTGAAGCTACTTAACTTAATTCCTTCTCTGGACGTTTCACAACACTTAAAGCTATTGTTACTTATAATTTGATTCTCTATCTGGTTACGAAATTTTGGTTACCAAACGGTACTAAAGGAATCTTCGTCCGCGTGCAACTAAATTATCGTATTTATCAGCAGGTAGACTGTGGTCATATATACGGGTGAAAAATACGGTCTACTCAGAACGGACTCACATATTTCAACCCATTATTGTGAACTGCAACACAGTGGAACTTTTCCCAGGCAGGAAAATCACATAATATGTACGTAAACTCCTCATTACAATCAATTTTAACAAATACAACACTTAGGGCTTACTTTTCAATCCCCAGATAAAACTATCCGTCAGTTAAATGTATTACTATCCTTTTCTGAAGTCATATGAAAGAAAAGGACAGAGCTAAAATTTACCTTCCGGATAGCTTTATCTGGGGATTGAAAAATCAGCCCTTAATCAAATTAACGTACAAAAGCAAACTCATCCCTCCGTCCCTCAATTGTATCTCTTCCAGCTTACCCTCAAGTAGTAGATAAGTAAGGTTAATGCATGGGATTACATTACACAACATTTACGCAAAAAAACAGCATAAAAAACGACATCAGTTGCAATCGGGGGGCACTACAGTGCCCCCGCCTATTTCGAGTTGGCGAGTACACTGCCGTACCATCCTTTACAGGAAACATGTCGCGCGCGGTTATATAAATGTTGTAAAATAAATAAATACACACAGGTACTAATGTAAAATCAAGAGAGCGTAGGGTGACGGAACCAATGATGGACACTTTTAGCTGAAGGCACCAATAACATACACTTAACTCTTAATTTAAAGATCATGAGGTTACAAATAGATTGTCTCAAAATAAATGAATAACTCTTATCTTCTGTACCATAAGAATCACGTGTCCATCATTGGTCCTTGTTCATTACTGGTTCCATCACCCTAGCAGGTGGCTTAGAGAGTCGACTCGTGATAGCGAGGTACCAAGTTAAGACCCCCGCGGTCGGTTTCCCTATGAAATCCCTAATCGTCATTTGTCCTAATGCATCGTTTGTCCGAATTTTCGTTTATCCTAACGCCATTTCCGCTTACATTTTGAAAGTTTTTACTGTTGTTATAATACAACCCTAACCTAACCGAATCGCAGATATAATTGGAAAACTTAAAAAGTTGCCTCACTCAGCTGAAAACCAGTTTAGGACAAATGAAATTCGGACAAACGATGTATTAGGAAAAACGTTGTTAAGGACTCTGAGGGACACCCCCCGTTACGATTTAGGACTAACATCGTGAGGAAACCTGCACTTTCGAACAGTTGAGTGTGTAAGAAGGAAATTGAACAAAAGATCTTATCCCATCTGTAAGATATTATAAGATAAAATAATGTAACTTAGATAATATTTATAAAGATACGAGTAAGATCTATCAAGGATAGTTAGTTAAAAAACTAGTATTTACTTAGCCGCACTAACTATAAATTCCGTTTGTTTATTAGTTTAAATGTTGTCATAGCGTGCCGGGCGAGGCAGGCGCCGGCTCGGCGTTCATCCGAGTTTGTTGACAGAGATTATTATTATCTAAATATGCAGTATTATTATATCTTAAACGCAACCGAAGTTTAATACTTTATTGTTATTTGACGACGCAGTTAGCTTAGTTGGTTGTGAGTTAGTGACCACGTCTACCACGCTAGCAAACCTGTTGTCAATTAAATAGCAGCAGCTATCGTCATGTTGTCAATATTATAACCTTTCAAAAGCAATATGGTTATACCGACAAGAATTGTTCTCCCTTAAGTTCTCGTGAGTAATGGTAACCTTATATAAAAGTCGTCCCATATTTACAGGTCTATAATTAAATTGTATAAATTACGCGCTATATATCGTTTGTCGCAACTTAATATTTGTATTTTTGCATTGTTTTGTACATCTGTTTCTTTGGCCCTTTTTATGTCTGGCATAAAATTTTGACTCTTAGTAGTGTAGTGTAAGACGTTTGATGTGTACTCGTATCACACTTTTTAACAAACGTAAATATTGTTTCTGAGTTGATAATAATGAAATGATAGATGAGCCTGTATATTATACACCTTTACTTTAGACCTCTAAATAAAGGGCAACCTGTATAAGTATAGTGTTAGCATGACTCACCAGGGCCTCTATTCAACACGGTAAAAACAATATCGTTTTTGATCTGCTATCGTATTGTCACCGTTTTGATGGCTCTTATTTACTTGACAGTAATGGCGTCTGACGTCATAACAATACCATAACAGGTCAACTACGATATCTTTTATACCGTCGGGAATAGAGGCGCTGAACTTAAGGGAAAACTGGCGCTCTATTCTACTCGGTAAAACCATAATTGCTTTTGACATTTTAACGCATTGTAGTTTTACTCACGTTCGTTATACGAAACAAAATCAAAGCAGTTATGTTAAGCAAAATGGTTTTAATGGTGAACAGAATAAAGCCCCAGACGCCCCAGTATTGTTCAAGTAATTTCAAATTCAATATTGCCTTAAAAAAGTAATAAATCGAAGAAGGTACAGTTTATTGTTCCGCGGGGTTCAAGATCGGCTCGGATTCGAGAAATCACGTGACAGATGTTCGCTCTCGCTTCACGGCATAGCTAAAGGTTACGTTATTCAGTATCACGAGTTAAGGTAATTCAAAACAATTTTCAGAAATATCGTTAATAACATTTACAACCGTAAAATGAAACGTCTAACTAGCTGTTGTTAGTTACATACAATAAGCTATGTTTTTACTGGATCCGAGAGGAGTTATATTAAAATTATTCCCCGAGGGATTAAAATGGGCCATTATGACATAATCAAGACACGTGTGTGTGCGTGTCCGGGGAAATTCGAATAAAAAGCCGAGCGATACTGCAGTGTGTATATTTACAGTATTTACACGAACCCATTCAGCCCTATTTCCCACCCTCATAACTTTTTTCCCAGTATCTTTAAAGTTTCCCACCATATTCAAGCAGAAGGGCATAGCTTTGGCCAATGATTGGAACCAACCCTGACCAAGTACCTATTATTCAATAAAAACTATCATCGCGAAACTGTATCCCTTACCAAGTTGTGCCTATATCCTCTTTTGTAAAACATTTTGTGTCTTATATTTTCTTTAAGCCATCTTTATTAAATTTAAACTTTCTACCCGCTGCTAATACCAAGGTTATAAGCCAAAACCAAATTGTCTGGCTAGTGATTCTTTTAAAAGCAAAGGTGAGCGAACGCAGGAGTGATGTCCATGCGGTGAGTTTAAGTAGTCCCGTCAAAACGAACAAAACACATTTCAGCGCGTGTATTCAATTTGGCAGCATGGCTTCTCGAACGTATAAAGCTGCCTAATTGAGAATTCACGCGCTAATATGTGTTTTGCTCGCTCTGACGGGACTACTTAAACTCGCCGCTTGGACTTCACTCCTGCATTCGCTCACCTTTGCTTTTGAGAGAATCAATACCCTGGATCCATTTCCCTCCCGTTTAAAAAACAGGCTTGTTTAGGTCTTTAGTCTACCGATCCAATAATTTGCGTCCTAATCCGATCAGCTATTTAATTAAAAACAAGTAATGATCTTTTTTTTTCACAGATTCAGCGGTCCTGGGTTCAATGTCCGATATGAGCAAATACAATTTTGTGTGATGAGCGTGAGTGTTTGTTTTCGAGTCTTGGATTTTTTTTGTACCTCCTTATGCATCTAAAAGATACACGTAAACAATATGCCAAGACCCATTTAAAAAAAATTAGCGTTCATTACTTACTGAGTGCAGTTAGAGATATAAATCTTAATATAACTTTTTGGTCTAAGATCCGAATAGAAGACGATTTGCACCGGGCTGCTTATTCGATCAAAAGTATTTTATATCAAATTTGACACGCTAAACAATATGTAGCTAATAGGTTGCCTGAAAAATTTCAGTCCAGTACTTATATCATTAATTTTTTTATTAAAAATGAACTTTTTTTAAAATTGCAAATGCTTGTTTAATAAACAAATTACATACTAATCGAAAGTATGAAGCCTATAGAATATGCAAACGTTAGGTTTCGTGCAAATTATTAGTACCGCCTTACCTGTTTATACCTGCCTATCCAATAGTTTGACGGGAATAAAATAGTCAACCTAACGTTTGCAAGTTCTATAGGCTTCATACTTTCGATTGGTATGTAATTTGTCTATTAAACAAGCATTTGTTTTTTTTTAAGCCAAAGTTAATTTTTAATTTTTTAATTAATTATATAAATTTTTTGAAATTTTTCAGGCAACCTACTCGCCACATATTATTTAACGTATCAAATTTGATATAAAATACTTTTGATCGAATAAGCAGCCCGGTGCAAATCGTCTCCTATTCGGATCTCCTACTATTTACCTGGATAAAAACCTGTACACGAAAATAACGAAGTTACATGATTTCTATACGAACTTTCAAGTAGCGATAACTCGAAACGTTACTATGGTGACTAGACATTCGCACCTGTAGAATTATAGTGACCTAATTCAACATTTCAGCTTTCGACTTGGAGTCATAAATTTATTATTACAGAGACCTAACTCGAAATCCAAAATATGTTAATTAGGTCACTATAATTCTAAAGATGTGATGTGTGCTATTCATATATTTTTCTATACTTATACAGGTATGCATATAAGTTTGTTTATCATATCGAGTACAAGCCGGGAACTTAAATTGAGACAAAGAGGTAAAGTGTTAGATTTATATTTGTGATTTGGAACTTGAATAACAATATTAAAACAAATTTCAGCATAAAACGTCACTTTTTTGCGGTCACTATTCACAAGTAATCTCAATTTGAGGTGAGTTTCTGGTTTGATTTCGGCTATCCAAACAGTCATAACAGTCTTTGTGATAGTAAGCCCTGCCTGCATTACCCATGTTACTCTGACAACAGACCCTCTTCACGATCCAACTGGCGTGATCTCACAAAGGCGATGCAAATAAAATTTACAAATGCCTTTACGACTTTTTTTGTAAGTACCGTAAGCGTATTCAGCCGAAAAATGTATACAGGGGATTTTCACGAGTGGCTTGAAACGCGTTTTGGGAAATATAAAAAAAGGTTTTCTGTACCGACTATGCCAAGGGAAAGAGGGTGATGTTTAGTCAGTAAACAATAAATTTCAGTGGTGGTAGGTTGCTATGTTGTTTTAATTTAAAGTAACCTACTAACTGTAGTTTGAATCATGGTAGAGTCACCAGCAATAATATATGATCCAACATTGCCCTTAAAAATATCTGACACGCTCTTATGACTCTAGTAATAAAGACGTGTCACATATTTTTGAGTCCAAAGTCTGATAATATATTATTGCTGGTGACTGTACAATAATATACTTCGCCTTTACTATGATTTGAACTTTGAACATTGGGAACGACGTTTCGATCGTGTTGCAACGGTCGTTCGTACTCTTCGTATCACGTCATCTTCCAGTGACGCCATAGGTTTAAAAACGAAACGAATAGAAACGCTAGTTAGCGTAATGCGTCTTGGCTAGGGCCTCAGTAGACTGAAGGAGGCTCGTGCTTATTTATGTTGCTGCGAGTTTTTCGAACTACCCGCACTTGGTCTTGTTTTTGTTTTATCGGCGAGAATTGGTCCAACGTTTGTTATTAAGAAAAGAAGAAGTCAAATTGACTTCGAACAAAATAGATACAAAAAAACCGCAAGCCGGGGGCGTCTTAATGAATGCGGCGAGAAGACGGTTTGGAATTTACCAAACCGAAAACCTTAATTTTTTTTTTCTGTAGATGCTTATTTAAAAACTTTTCTATATGCTACATTCTATAAGATAGAATACAACTTGATGATATGACTTGACGATAGCTTTAGTGACACGTGCTACTTAAAACGTTCAAAGGAGCCTTCAATTATGGGAGAGTTCGCGCTGCGACTTAAGTACTTGCATGAAGATACAACTTTAAGCTGCTGAAGGAGAATTGACTGGTCTTACAATTTAATTGCATTCATTAAAGTGGTAGTGGGATGGGAATATCTGACATTTTCGTCATAACGTCACTTTGATATAGTTCCATAGTGGCCTATGAATCAAATTGGTTGACCGTACGTATACTTACATCCGTGGGGCGTGATTTGGATTACAAACATTATGATGATAGCGCACCTTCGGTAGAACAAGGGCACAATGTACCATATAACAAAAAGGGCAATTGTGCCCTCGTCCTACCGAAGGTGCGATAGTATGTCTTTATTGAACATAAACAATAACAAAACATGTTTGCTTCAATATAGACAATGTACATAGTCGAACTTATCCCATATGGAATCTCTTCCAGTTAACCTTGGTGTAGAATAATCAAGGACTATGCAGGAGGATAGGCAAATTAACAAAATAACAGAAAATAACAAATATTACATACTTTAGAGAGACAGAAAAAAAACTGCTTTAATAAAATACATACATAGATAATTAAATATACTAGTTAATATATACTACCACATACGTAAACAGCAGTTAAAACATAAAACAGCTCGAAGGATCTTGTTGATTTAGCCACAACTTCTTAAACCTTTCCTTCAATGCTGTATGCTGTCTGTGGGGTCCGGTCTGTTCACGCTTTGCAAGGACCTGTTTTCCATTTAGTTATTTTAATTACATTCCTGACGTAGAAACCTCGTTATGTTGTTCTCCTAGTCAATATTTTCAATTTAATGATATTGAGCTTAAATTTGTAATGATTTTATTTGTGTTAGTTTTTAAATTATTATTTATTACTTTATTACCTTGTAATGTTACTTTTAATTATTATTGTTTTTTATGATTGGAAAAAATTACCTTCTGCTGGAGTTTCTTGCGGGGCTTATTCTCCGCAATGATGGTCTTGTCCGAAGCGCTAGTAGATTCACTCCATATTACCGACGTGTACAAAAGCCGTCATGAGGCCAATTTACTGAATAAATATTTCAAATTTTGTTTTTTTTTTTATGCACCGACAGATCTAGATTGCCTCAAGCACGGTGGAAGCCTATTCCACAATTGAACCTCTGTCCAACTCTGTACCGTGAAAGATTTAGCATAGGTACGAGTCTTGTTGGAGGAACGGTAAGGGAAAGGTTAGCACTAGACCGAATAAGAGCGATTAGTAAACCGACCGAATAGTATTTTAGTCAATCTGAATTTTATATAATTACCATCTTGCCAATCGGAGCACGCAGGTGCAGTCGAACGCGGTAAGTAAATACACTCGCAATGAATCACCGTAACAGTTTTCCGATAAGAACGGGGCTCTCGGCCGATACAGTTGGCCCCAGTTTTATTGTGCCACTATTTTCACTGTATCGCAAGTGAGCGCAGCTCGGGCGGAAACTAAGATAAAGTCGCGACCCCGCGTAATATACAGCCTGTAGTTGTTTACTTGGGGTCCGGGATACGTTTAACTCTTTGATGGCCGGCTGAGGTGTGTTTGTGGAGGTTTTTTAATGAAATTCTGGCGCGTTCGAGATGAAATTCAGCCGCTGATGTTGGTTCAACGTTTACCTGATGTTGGCAAATTAATATGGTTTTTAGTACTCTTCACCGTATAAATTCACGCATTACGTAAGGCTTACCTTTATTACGTAAAAATAGAATGAATTTTGATAGACGTAATGTTAATAAATACGTAAATATTGGATACTAACTGTTGCTATACCTTAAAGTAAGGGGAGCTTGACTGAAAGGCCGAGAGGGACGCAGCTATGTGTAAGAATGAGACAATGCGTCCCTCTCGGCCTGTCAGTCTGTACAATTGCGCCACTATACCAAGGCTGCATCTCAATGACAGACAAGTCAAAGCCTAGGTATTTACATGTCTAAACTTGTTTTCAATCCAAGACTTCCCAACAATGAACAATGACCCAAATGTACAACGTTGATTGCGAAGAAGATTATACCTACAGTAATCTAGCATTTAGAAAGGTTTCCTTAAACATTTTTTTCAACTGACGTTGCAATTTATGTTGAGATGCGTTTAAGTCACTTACGCCTTTGTTCCGGAAAATAAAACTATTGCGGATCGTGGCCTTATACTCTGTCTGCCCAAATTTACAACACGAGTCACCTGCTGTATAACACTCTCTTACGTTTGCGCTCTCGATATCGCTTATTAGTTAGTGATATTCTCTGAGTCCGATCCAGGTATGTCGTTTATTTCAATGTAACAGTCCCAAACGTGCTGCTCCACTACTTTGAACCTCACATAGAGGTTGTTGACTGCAGATTGCAAGTTGTTGTTATTTTCGTTATTATATTCGATATCTCCTCCAAATCCTTTTTCTCTTCCTCTTCGATTGACTGATAAATGACACAGCTTCGACGAATCTCTCCATGTTGCCGTTAAGTTAGTCCGAGATGAGTCTTAATTGACAGATTAATTCCCTCCCGTATAATCCCATAATGTTTGTAGTTTGAATTAGGTATGTCACAGCTGTTAACGACGTCATGTGCCTTCTTAGAGGTTACCATTATATTATCGGGCTAAAAGTTATTCAGATTTTTACCTTATTACTGCCTCTAAAATACCACTTACTGGCACCCAGTGATTATTGAATTATCGTCTCTATTACCTTAGATTAAAGTTCATAGGGCCAATAATTGGTCGGTGGCCAACAATAGTGCAGTTCACCCTTCATCTTTCTACTTTTGTTGAGGAGGCGTGTGAATATTACACTGCTCAGTGAATAAGAGCCTAGTCAAGAACGCTAAGTTAGCGATTTTCGAAAACCGTCACACTGTATAAGATTGACGGAAGCTGCTGACAGATCGCATCGACCGCTTATAACAACTTCATACATTCGGGTCGGTAGAAAACAAAAAAGCGGCGTTTGCATTTTGACTATGCTGTGTGCATATACCTACACCTAAAAAAACCTAAATGACTTCTGCCCTTCATCCGTTCGGGAACTACAAAGCAACAGACAGACACACCGAGAAATATAGTTTTTTATTTTTATTTGATCAAGGTTCATCATCATCATCATCATCATCATCATCATCATCAGCTGCAAGACGTCCACTGCTGGACAAAGGCCTTCCCCAAGGTTTTCCACAACGATCGGGCCTCTGCTGCTGTCATCCAGCACAGATCGATGTCGTTTGAACGAGGTTAATACAAAAATACTCTTCCGCAGATATAAGTAAAATATAAACCAACCCTGTTAGCCTTTAATCTAGTAATGCAGTTTATAAAATCCGTATCGACACGAAATGAAGTCCTATCCCGGGAGCCAGCAGTTATTGTTGTTGAATTATAATTAGGGAGCTTCAGAGGGTTTTGATATCATGATTTCCTCTGTAATTGTTGAAAAGATCCGGTTCGATATGGGTAATACAGTGTAACTCATTTGACAATTGCAGGCGTCAAGTATACTCAAAAACAAGACAAAGGTGCAATTAGGACATCTTTTTGACATAGGTGATTAAAACATCAATATATGTAGCACGCGGAATATGTTCTGCCAATGAAGTTAGGCGTTCCCGGTTCAATCCCCAGTTATATTTGTGTGATGAGCCAGTATTTGTTCCTCTATTTTCTGCGGCAAGCCGTGACGCTGCTAAGAGTATTTAGATGAATAAGCTAAATATGACATAAAAAACAAGTAAATTTTGTCTATATGACTATAATAGTTGTACAAGGGCTAAGATTATTTATTTAGTTATTTTTTATTTTTTTATGTATTTATAATTATCATGTAGGCTATAAAATAGGTCAGCATCATTTTTTTTATTATTGATTAGCGATACGCCTAGGACTCCGTCTCTCACGAAAACTGGTTACAGAAACGAAAAATTGTCAATAAGGATGCCCTGTATGGGTGGGACGATGACATGACAAATGACTGACGTTTTTGTGGCATCAGCTCCCGTGCCACCGGGCTTGGACGCAATGACGCGCGTTCGTCTCGTCTAACGAACCCGCAACGAAATATTCCATCCGAAGTCCCACGGCGAGCTTTCAGGGTTCCATAAGCGAAGCTGAAAAGTTTCCTTCACTGATATTTCCTTTACAAAAAATAAAATTATTTTCAAGAGTATGAGTTTATTTAACGCGAGAGGAATAGATCGTTTTTTTATAGTCTAGTCTGGTATAAGTATTTATTGCTCTTTCTTTGATTTTTTTAATGTATTTATTTTATATTTATATGTGTATACCTATATACTTATATCATGTACATTCATTGACTTATTAGTACTTTCAGCATATAGGTATTTTTTGTTGTAAATACGTTATTTGCTTTGTTTTCTGTCTTTATTTCCCTGTGCCCCATTCTTGTTAGTTTCTATAATAATATAATTATTTGGTATGACTGATAGAGAATGTCATTAGGCAATAAGTCCCCCATTTATGCTTCTTCTTTGCCATAAAAATTTAATAAATAAACATTTATGAGATTTGGTTTACCCATAGTCAACCAAGAAAGTTTATTCATACTAACGGTGAATAATTAAACAACTTCAACTACTTAATTATGCATCTTGCATTTTCTTTCCTTGCTCAAACCTTATGTGGTGAATAATGAGTTTTTATTTTGTATATTCACAAACCGACAATAAATAGAGGAGATACGCGCAAAAAATAAAACCCTCTATCAATCTGGAAACCAACTAGAACGTCAACTCGCCATCTTTATTTATTTATAAAGCTAACAATGCCCCGATGTCAATCTACCATCCGTCAATCTACCAACCGTCAATCTAGCACGAGTGACGGCACTCCGACAATGCCGTGCACCCGCCCGAAATGATAAAAACCGTGAACAGCCGCGCTAAGGTTTTTCGCACACACATCAGCTCTTTGCTTTAACGTGACAGGCCTTGAGACAATGGCTGACAATCCTAACAGGCATCCAATCAAAAAACATCCCTACTTTGAAAATAGAAGTTGCAAGGTACGTAGCAACTAGAGGGGTGAGGGGGCTTAACACATTCACCACCAATCAATGCTACGAGTGCTACGATGTAGCCCGTAGCAGCATTTTTCGCTATGGAGCGAAAATCGGCTACGAGCAGTGTGCCCGACTATCGGGTCGTTGGGGCTGTTAACTTGTCTTTTGCCATCCACATGCGTTGTCCTCACCCACTCATTCCCAGGTTAGCTGGAAGAGATCTCTAAAAGAGATAAGTTCGCCTTTTTATAGAAGTTTTTTTTTCATATATGTGTTTTGTTATAAATTATTTCTTTTTGTGCAATAAAAGGGTTACTTACTTACTAATAAGTTTCATGTGTGAATCTGTGTATCGTCGTTCCCAGGCCCATGAGCCGATTTGGATGCTGTTATGAAAACAAAGCGCGCGTTAATGACGCCGATCGGCGTCATTCCCGGAAAAAAATGCCGTAGACGCCGATGGCGTCATATTTTCACTAACGATTCCATGGAATATGTTTCGTAAACCAATATCGTGTTTTGTAATTATATCTTTGTTTAGCTTTTAAAACTACTGGATCTAGTCGGCTTTACAAAACAAAAATATTTTGTTATTACTAAAATTCGATCTCGGATGATGTTTTTGTTTGTAGTCTTCATGCCTATCTGTATTTATGGAATATCCAGAGAGATTCCGATTATCACGTGAAAGATACATTCTTTCATTCTACGCGTTTTAATTACTTTCTACATACGAAACTGAACGCATTGTTGTAATCGATTGTTACCTGTTTCCAGTGTTTTACAGTTATAAAACTAAGTAAAATTTCTTTCTTTTAAGAAACAAAACAAAAACGTGATTACTTTTTATTTACATGTTTCGTCCCCGTTACATTCGTTATATTCACTGGACTATGTAAAAAAGTACTTACAAAACACATCAAGTTTATTTATTTCACCATTTGTATTAAGCCTAAGATTCACACCGCTTGAAGCTGCTTACAAACGGTAGGGTGCCGGCACCAATATTGGACACTTTTAGCTGAAGGAACCAATAATGGAAACTTATAATATTAATTAATTAATTCAAAGAAAATAAATTGACCGTCTCAAAATAAATGAATAACCCTTACCTTCTGTAACATAGGAATCAAGTGTCAATTAATGGTCCTTGTTCAATACTGGTTCCGTCACTCTACTATAACACTCATCATTATCACATGCATCATTTTATGGATACCAAATATCGCTGTCTATGTATCACTGTCGCATGTCGGTTTGTTAATTGAATTGAAATTTAGTACAATTTAGGGGCATTGCGCATTAATATGGGCATTAAGCGTTAAACACCTGCGCGGCCGCGCCGCAGACCGCAATCGCAATGCTGATACTGTGTAGGGGCTTTATACAGTACCTGCTTATACCTAATTGCTCATCACACGCGAGTGGTCAACGCTAAACCTATCAGAGTACGGCGATTATTTTACAACCAGTGAGAATTTTAATATATAAATAAGACATACAAATTAACTGAGACTGGGTTAAACTTAGCTCTAGGCTTGTACTATATCTACTATTAGACGATTAACAACAAAAAAGCGTTACTTTCAATATGAGTTTTTGAAAAGAAAAAAGCTCTACTGTATAAAAAAAGACATCGGCCTTTTGAATCACACTATTTTTAGCTTCTACACGATTTTTATAAAAATCCACATTTATTATCCTACTATATCATCCGTTAACAGCCCCAACAAAGCTCAGTCGTCATATTTCACAAAAACCTTTGCAAATCGCACAACAAACGTATTTATTCTACTGTGAACAACCCTTTAACCCCTTGCGTATGCTTCACTGACTATCTTAAGGAGTCAATGAATACCAACGGTTTCTATGCAGTGAGTAATTGCATTGGGCTGAAATACATTCCGAGTTGGGTCCGACTGTACATAACGCTTGCAGGGATTTAACCTGAAAGGCATGCACACTCCACATTTCAGGGAAGCTGGTAGGGAACCTTGGGCCTTTGAGTAATCAGTGGAACAAATAAGTCGGACGCCTATACTGTAGCTACCGACTGTGATTTCTTGTTTTAAGCTAAAAACGCCATTGACCTTAACTTTACAAGGCCTGTAAACTGTGTATGTCATCGTATTGCTTTTTAAGCCGACCGACATTACTGTCAAGCAAATCAGGGCTTTCGTAACATCAACAGAAAGTAGAGATAGGATAATTGCTAAAAAGGTTCTAAACAAAAAAAACTCATCACTTTATTAACCTTTAGATTTAAAAGCTCACATTTTTAAATTTTTATTCTGACCAAAAATGGCTACGACTTCATTAAACAGTAGTGAAATTTCAATACCGTTGCTTTTTAGAGTAGCAACTTCGTTCTGGAATTCGGGGGTCTCCAGCAGAGCATTTAACACCTTGGTAAATTCTTCAGAATACAGGTTTTCGAGAGCGACCCTAAACACTTCATCTTCGGCTATCTTCGTCTCGTAGAGGGCTGCTAGCTTCTCCTGAGGGAACAGGGCGATGCTGTCCTGGATGAAGGCTGCGAAGTTGGTGCCGCTGGGCGCAAGGCGACCGCGTCCCGTTCTAGGGCGGATGCCATCTGTCAATAATTCAATCGAAAATTAACTTTAACATGTAAAACTTTCAGCGGCAACCCATGAAAATGGAGCAAAATTTATTTTTTTATCATAAATTGTCAATTAAAGATCGATTAGAACAGAGAGCTTATTATCTAACGCACTCGCAATCACGATCGTTTTCATGTTGAAAATCGAAGGCTTGTCTGCATACAAAATGAAAACAATTGCTCCACTTTGAAGCCGGTTGCGATTGCGAGTGCGTTAGACAATAAGCCCTCCGGTTCTTTGGGCCTCATTTTAAGAGAAATAATCGGCTAATCTCCCAGAATGTTATTTTATTTGTAGAGAGAATAATTATGACCTATATAACGAAATATAAACAAGACAAACTTATGAATAGTCTTAATAGTTAGTATTTGAATACAATGACTGACATACAAACGAATCGATGTATACACAGAGAGACGGACATGTCGAAACTATAAAGGTTTAACTAACCCCTAAAAAGTTATTTAAAAGAAATATGTAAAAACTCTTACTGGTAATTATTTCGTTGAAACCGTCCAGGAAGAAAGAGATATCGATGTTGTCATTTTCCAGGAACGCAACGAACTAGAACAAACAAAACAATTGATCAGGTTAACTTAGTAAATAATAACTGAAAAAATGTTAAAATAAAACATTATGTGGCATGTAGACCGCACGAATATTATTATAGAGTGTGCCTTTGAAATGGGGCCTTAAATTGTATCGATTTTTCTTCCCAAATAGAACTCCTTTTTTCAACAACTTTAAAAAACGATTTAATTTTTTAGTTACAATACAAAATAAGTATTTTCAATGCACGACTCTTACACGCTCGTTACATCAAAAGAAAAGACAGGTTCAAGTACCGCCCTTGTACCAAGAAACACGGGTGATAGTATGCTGCCGTTTTAATCCACTGATTTTACTAGAAACGTTTAATCAGTTAACTCACTGAAAAATAAGTTATTTTCAAAGTCGTTGATAAAAAAAAAAAGCATTTGAGGAGTAAAATCGATACCTACATTTACTATAACTCCGAGCACAAGAGAAAACTACTAACGGTTAGCCCTTGTTAAGAAACCATAGTCATAATAGGGTATTTGCCTATTTTTTGTTATTAGTATTTAAATTGAAGCTTTTTACCTTCCGAATAGCCTAGTGTAAATAGTTTTTTAATATCTTTAAAAATACAAAAGATATAAATGTTTAAAACTAGCTTTTAGACAAAGAGGAAAATACAGTAATATGACGTCATATTACTCAACCGCCATATGAATTACACGCAAAACATCGTTTTGTAAGAAAGAAATAGACAAAAAACTTTAAAAGGCTGTAACTTTTTTACTTTATTACGAATTTCAAATTAAATTTTGAATTATTTTATCATACTACGTATATTGATATATTATCCAAATTTATATCAGTATATGAAATTTAATATCAAGCAAATACCCTATTTAATAAATGTTTATAGACCTCGTGGTCTAACAAACCAACCACCGCGTCACGGACGTCGTAGTATGTATACAGTGTGTAAATGGTATACAGGCGTTTATTAAAAATGGACATAGATTAAGACTCCAATAATCACAAACAGAAAGAATTATTTTGATTACGCTAACGTATACACCGTTATTAATTTTTGAACATACTATCGACCCGCAATGTACATCTAATTCCATCTGTCATAACTTTGAAACATCATTAATTAATTGCATTATTTGTTATACATTGCGTGTTAAATTATTTTGTATGGTTAATTTTTTTTAATTTAATTTTAACAAAAGCTGCCTAAATGTGCTCATTAGGGGCTATACTAACCACAGTTAAAAGGAACGCCCGTATACCATTTACACACTGTATAGAAGGTATTAGAACCCATTACGAACACAAGCATCACAATTTTTGTTACATTTTTGGTTAGTCCTGTTGGTAGAGACCTGCCACGAACCTAGCGGCTCTGTGCTATTTTCTCGGTAAAGGCAAATATTTACGTGGTGAGAACAAGATGATATTTATAAAGAAAAAAACAATGTTTACATACATCGAAAACATACACAATTCAAAAAAAAGTACTCGTACTCATCACGCGCTACAAATATATGTCCTTATATTTATTTATTCATTTACATATTTATTATTGTTTGATAGGAGAAGAAAAATACAGCTAAGTTTATTTAAATTGTGTTCAGTTCAAGTTAGTTAAAACTTTCTCATAATAACATTTTTCAGTGTACATTTACATTACGTGTGACGTTTACCATTATCTATCTCAGTGGTTCCCAGATGCCAAAATATGGTCCGCGAATGATTTTAAATTTAGCGGGAGGTGAGCCGTGTTGGTCGCCGTGCAGTGAGTGAGATTATTATAGTTTATTTTTATTATACCTACATAGTGGTCCCAGCTAAGAAGAATAATATAAAAGTGGTCCCTGACCAAGAAAAGGTATGGGTAGATTCTAGCTAATAGATCTAAGCGAATATCACAAAAAAGACCTCTGGCTTCACATACAGTAAAAGAATATACTCACAGCTTGGAACTCAGGCAACGACTCCATCTCGAAAACAAGTTCCTTGAAGTTAGAGGTCGCCACATATTCGATGACGCTCTGGAAGTCATCAAACTTCGAGTATGCCTCAAAGAGAGATTCAAGCTCATCTCCCGCCTCATCTGCAATAACTGCTAGGAAGTCTCCGAAGTGTTCATGGAAGTCCTTCTTGGGCTGGGGAGCCGAAGACGCGATGGCGACCAGGGCGAGGAGGAGTGTGGCGACCTTCATGCTGGAGTCGTTGCTTGTTGCGAACTTAGGTGTCGGTGAGTAGTCGCTTGCATTTTTATAGAGATATAGAGTAGATAAAATAGATAATGAATGCTGGGTAAATCCAATATCATACTTGAAACGAGTGGTAACGAGAGTGAGTCAGTTATCTTTGACACCTTGATCGATTGCGGTCGCCAACTACAGAAAAGAGTTTAGTAGGGCGATAAAGCATAATACTGCATCTACATAAGATATTTTTCTATCTTGATAAGCCACAACTCTCTTAATATTTGCAATCATATTGTAAAGCATCTCAAGACGAATAGTTTGACAAGATACGATCATATCGCTTAAGCAAAGTGAAATTGAATCTCTATCAGACGCTTTGAAGTTTAGTAATACAGGGTGACAGGATGTTCAATACAATCCTTTTAAGGAGGCATACACTCGAAAATCTAATTCAAGACCAAAATCCTAACCTCAACAGGCGCACATTCGCTGTGATTACTGCATTTTGGTTTTACTGCCGCACTCAGAGACTTCAATTAAAATGTAATGCTTGTTATTGACGTGTTGTCTTATTCTATTGCTATAGCGAAGAAAGAGACAGCAGCTACTTTAACCAAGCATTAAATTTAATTGACGTCTCTCAGTGCGGCAGTAAGTGTAGGTATTTTTATCAATAAAACTTACTCTTTCCTTTTAATTACTTTTTCATTTTACTTTACTAAATTCGAGGTAACTTACTCTCAGGCCTATGAACCCTCTGGCCCTCTTAACGCCTCATGCCTGTTTTCAGATTGAGGAGGTTTCACTGTTTTTAGGGTTCAGTAGTCAAACTGGAACCCTTATAGTTTCGCCATGTCCGTCCGTCCGTCCGTCCGCAGCTTAGCTCCGAGACTCTTAGTTCTAAAAAGCTGTAATTTGGCATGAATATACATATTAGGCACGTGTCGACAGTAGTAAAATAAAATCTTGACTTTTTTTTTCTCTTCTACCCCATGGTGTGGTGTGTCCTTGGATAGGTCTTTCAAAAATATTGCTGGTTTGTAAAACAATTTTTTGATTAAGGATTTCGTTTGTGACAGCCAAAACTACAAAAACAAAAAATTTGAAAAATATCTTAAATAAAAGCACATATAATGAATTTTAAAGAAAAACTATCATGAGTAAACTTGATTGGATCCTGAGATACAGGTGACTATAGTGTCTATACCTACATAAATCACCTAAGACAGCACCAACTAACTTTAAATAGAGAATTCGTTCATAGGTACTTGTTGTTTTGAAGATGGTTTCTGTGTAGTAACGGCTTCGAAAGTCTAGGTCTCTAATCATGGTCAAACATGCTTCTTTCTAACTTGGTTTTTTTAGTACTAGTTTTGCTTAAACATTATTTCCGGACTAGGAAACGTCAATAAGCTCTGTACCTAAATACTAAATTTGTTTCGAATTCCTGTTTTGAAATTCCATAATTATGTAGTTGATTACATTTACACATTACAACTTCGTTACTTATTTTCCTGTACTTCATAAATCTTATTTAAACTGTTACCGTTTTAACTTTTATGACCTCAGCAGGCCTAGTATGGTTGCGTGTATCGCGTGACAAAATGTGGATAAAGCATCCGTCACTCTCATACTTATATACATGTCAGAAAGTGACGGTTGTGTTATCCACATCTATCACGCGTTAAACGTAGCCATATTAGGTCCCCTGTTTAGCCCTTAGGTTAACTGTTCTTTTGCCCCATTTAAAAATAAATAAACATAGTCATCTGTCTTTGATAGGGCTTTAGCAGCAGACGTCAACCTTTACACCCAAGCACAAGGAAGTACCTATAACCCCCGGAAGCACCCGGCACGTACGCGCCGAAAATAAAACGTCATAAAAAGCCCGCCAACACTTGCGGATTACTAAAAATCTAAGTACAATGTTGTGTAAGGTCCCGTTGAAATTCCGCGGAGGTTTTGTTGCGGGATGTGCAATAAAATATTTCATTACTGCGAACATCGCGGGAAATTCCTTTTTGGGTCCGCGATCGCTGCAGCTGCGTCACTAATGTGGTGCAAGTTTGTTGCAAATGCTTTAAGGTATGCTTTTTATTAGTTACTGGATTTCAGACCTTTAATTTATTAAATGTCGAACTTAGAGCTATCAAATTTTCCAAAGCAAAATGTATCTTTTAAATATGTCCTTTTGTGGGTTCAAGCTATCTCTATCATTGGTACAGACCATCAAAATCGGTTGAAAAAAAGAGAAACATAATAAAATGGCGAGCTAACTAAGGCCCTGTTGTTTGATCAGTAGTTAACTCGACTAATTATTAAAATTCGAATAAAGAATAGAAAATTTGACACATTTCCTTGAGATTTAACCATTCGTTATGATTTTTTAACAATTAGTTAGTTTAACTACTGATCAAACAACAGGCCCTAAGTAGGTAATTTCACTAAATTTAATACCAAAATGGTTGCCACTCGAATTGGCCATAAATTAAAACATGTGATCATCTAATTATAATTACAGCTATCCAAATTAGGACCCTCTACATTGTGTAAAAGAAAAAGATAATCTAACGTAATCAAAATCAAAATCTATCAATAAACACGCTAAAACCGAAATTAAACGTAATCAACCTCAATCGCGAAATAAACACAAAATAACAAACAGTTGAAATGAAAGTTTGACTCACCCAGATTCTCCTTGTACTACCTTGATCGTTGTATACCTGCCGTGTACCTAATAATATTCCCTACCTATATTACATGGATGTTATACAATGTAACGGTAGCCCTACCTAACCCCTACCTTGATACGAGGCCGGTTACTTGGATTAAGTAGTTTTACCAACAGGGTATACTCATAATGGAAAATATAACGCGTTGTACTGAAAGTGTCGCGTTATATTTCCTCGACAGTGCATTTCAGAGTGGTTTTCACTTAGAAAACTAGTCGGTACCAAGATGCAATAAGTGCTACCGTCAACCTTTCTATCCATAAACGGATATAGTGTCTTCAATCCACGAAGAAGTGCCCGGACACTCAAATCCAGGTTACACGGTTGCGTCAGAGTTAAATAAACTATTCAAGCTTTTTGCACTTTAAACACTGTATTTTTTCCTGCACATTTTCCTGGTCAACTACGCGTGAAATTTTTATTTTATGTTCATTCGTAAGTATAATTATTGTACAAAAATTAAATATTTTAATGGTTGCCTTTTGAGTTTCTTGCAGCGTTTCTTCTCAGCAGTCTTCTCTTGGGAAACGCTGGTAGATCTTTGACATGTAAAAGTGCCCATGTGACATACCTACTGAATAAACATCTGTTATCTTTTATGTTTAAAAAAAAGTATCAAATTGTCTTAGTCTTTGCAACGAAGTGTTTTGTTTCGCCTAGTTCAGCCTAGTTGGTAGTAACCCTGCCTACGAGGTTAGCGGTCCCGGGTTCGTTTCCAAAGGCTCTACTTTGAAATCCGTACTTCGAACTTCGTCTATTGCTATCCCTTTTGCTCTCGACGCGTCACTAATACGCAAGAAAGTGACAGAGTGACCTGAAGTTCAAATTACTGATGTCATAGTAGAGCCCCTGGTATGGGCAGATTATTGTGTACTCATACAGTCCGCGCACAAGTTGAATGCCGAGCAAAGGAATATGCTACTACGGGACCGCACTATACCTATACTGTATAGTACACACTATACTACGCTATACTGCGTGGCGCCCTTCACCTCAGGCCCCGACTGCAATCAACTCGCGCACAGACTGTATGTTTATCGTTCTCTAGTACCCATAGTACAAGTTTTGAGCTTAGTTTGGGACTAGGTCAATTTATGTGAGAATGTTATTTATTGATTAAAATTTAAAGAAAAATTACACGTGTTTTTTCTTTTTGGTAAAAAAACAGAGAATATTATTTTAAATTTATCTACTTGCAGATTTAGCACCAATGGCGTCGGCTCGGGAAATTTTCCGGGCGCGTTAATTTCATTTCAAAAATCTGGGATGAAAAGAAACACATGTGTTAATCCAGGGTATAAAATATCTCCATTTCAAATTTAATCCAAATCCGTGCAGCCGTTGCAGCGTGAAGAAGTAACAAACACAAACTTACGCATTTATAGTATGAGTAGGATTAAGCAAGCTAGTATTAAAAAAAATACACCTAGTTCTGAATCTACCAGTTATTCCCGCGGGAAAAAAACCAGTAGTCCGCAGTGTGAACAAAGGGGTGCGGACAAATGGGAATAAGCCCTATTGGCTTGTCTATAGTTGGCGACCAACAATGGCCAGCACTGGCAAGAGTTTGTTTTTTGTGCTCACATCAAAGCGTCTTATATCAAAGCGTTAATACAGAATGATCAATACGCCAATGTGTAACGTGATTCGATATTTTAGCCCAATACCTTGGCTCAACGTATTGGCCAATGTGTACAGCGGCCATAAAACGCAGTGATTCTCGTCAGCACACTACAATAAACTTGACCCTGAAATAATACACGTAATTCCCCTAAGGTCATCGCCAGGCATCTTAATCAGATCACAAGAGATATTACTCCCGACGACTCCCGACTACATCAACATTACTACCTTAAACTAAGACTACACTAAGCTAGTTTTCCAGGATAGCGCTTGTAAGTTAAGAAATTAGCAACTCTCGATCCGCGTAAACAAAATTCGCTCGCTTTCTCTATTAAATTAAAACGCTAGTGCGGATGCTAGTAAATTACAAATTTAAGTTTCACGAGGTGAATTGATAGAGTTTCCTCATTCGAGTTTTTAGCCTTTTCATCAGGAATTGGTCAACTTTGTGTGTTAACGTTCCTACAACAACACAGTGGGAGTCAACCTAAGCCTAGTAAAAACACTTTGCCACTTAGATTTTAATCTTTCTTATCTCTTTATTTTATGTTTTTATAAAGAATCAAGTAGTAGTTCGGACCATTTTTTGGGAGTTTGTGAGCCCTTGCGATGGTATCTGCAATGATACTGTGACTATGGTGACAGATGAAAATACATGCAAATTTATTGCATGAAATCGTACCCACAACACAAATAACTAACTACTATTATACAAAAGAACAAAAAATAGTAACTAACTAGATCTTATCCTACTAAGACCTAAATATGTCGATATCCGCAACTTAAACAAGAAAGTGAAAAGTTCGCTTTTATACATACTTTTTTTTTACCTTCATTGTATTGTTTTTGTTTTGTACAACAAAGTGTTCACATACACACATAAAAGATAAAAAAAAAGATAAAAGATGTTTATTCAGTAAGTAGGCCGCACGGGCACTTTTACACGTCAATAATCTACCAGCGCTTCGCAAGAGACCACTGCTGAGAAGAAACGCCGCAAGAAACTCAACAGTCAGTCGTTTTTTTAAACATTTCTTATGATATGATATTATACAACGAAAAATAAAACTTAACCTAGTATTATATAAAACAATGAATGTAACAAAAATATGTCTATATATATCATGCGTAGTTGAGCAGGAAAATGTGTCAAAACTCAAAATTTCTACAAGAACTCATAAATAGTAAATATAAGAAATAAATAAAAATTAAAAATTATACTTACCTATGACGGTGCAAAACAACACATAATTAGTTTCGATACATTCCCCTACAGAAACCGTGTCCCCTAGACAATACACAATGTTTATATATTGGTATGATTAGGTTATTATTAAGATATTTAGGTGTTTAATTTAGGCCAAGCATTTTTATCTGTTAGATAGTCTTCGACCCTATAGTAAGCTTTAGACATCAACGACTTTTTCAAGTAATTTTTAAGTACTGGAAATGGTAACTTTAAAACTTCGTCAGGTAATTTATTATAGAAATGAATGCATTGACCTACAAATGATTTATATACCTTACGGACACGAAATTTTTTAATAGCAATTTTATTCTTATTTCTTGTATTCAAATTATGTATGTCACAATTCTTAATAAAAGAGTCTTGATTTTTAATGACATAAATAATATTCTCATAAATAAATTGTGATGCTACTGTCAAAATATTAATTTCTTTAAATAATAATCTTAAGGAATCACGGGAGTTTAGGTTATATATAGAACGAATGGCTCTTTTTTGTAACACGAAAATAGTTTGTATGTCAGCAGCTTTTCCCCAAACAAGAATACCGTACGACATAACACTATGAAAATAACTATAATAAACTAAGCGAGCTGTCTCAACATTGGTAAGTTGTCTAATTTTCCTAACAGCATAAGCTGCCGAACTTAATTTACCTGCTAGTACTGCTAAATGGGGACTCCATTGCAAGTTTTTGTCTATAGTTATTCCTAAGAAAAGTGCCTTATCCACCATTTCCAAACACTCATCATTTAGAAAAATACTAGATTCTACCGGTCTAACATTAGGCAAAGCGAACCTAACACATTTAGTTTTCTTAGCATTAAGTAGCAAATTGTTACTAGTAAACCAATTAAGTACTTTACCTAGCGTCGCGTTTAACCTACTATAATCAACGGATTTTCGGTCTACCTTGAAGATCAATGATGTATCATCAGCAAATAGCACAATATCGCAAAGGTTAACTACCGCGGGTGGTAAGTCATTTATATAAACGAGAAATAAGAAAGGACCTAATATAGAGCCCTGTGGCACACCCAGTTTAACAGCCGCTCCAATGGACTTTGTTTGGTTTACAACAACCGTTTGTGTTCTATCACTAAGATATGAAGACATAAGATTTAGAGAATTATTTGACAGACCATAATGTTCTAATTTTAATATAAGAGTCGCGTGATCTACACAATCAAAAGCTTTGGAAAGGTCACAAAAAATTCCTATTGCATCACAAGATGTCTCCCAAATATTGTATATATATTTAATGAGTATAGATGCTGCATCAGTTGTGGATCGTCCTCTGGTGAAGCCGAACTGATTACTGTTAAGCAGTTTATTTCTATTGAAGTGACCTAACATATCTTTTAACATTAACTTCTCAAAAACTTTACTTAAAACAGGTAGAATAGAAATGGGTCGGAAATTCGTTAAATCACTCCTCTCGCCCGATTTAAAAAGTGGTAGGACTTTACTATATTTCATAAGATTTGGAAAGACCCCCTCTAAAATGCAATTATTGTAGATTAAAGCTAAGTGAGGTGCAATTATATCTATGACATGGTGGATGACTTTAACTGACGTTCCCCATAAATCCTCCGTTTTTTTCAAACTGAGCGATTTAAATGCGTTAATAATAGAAACTGAATCTACGTGGGTAAAATCAAAGCTTATATTACATTTAGTCACATTAGCACAAAGTAATTTTTGAGCTCCAATCGCAGATGATTGAAGACATTTCGTGGTATTAATGGCTATGGTGGAGAAAAAATCTTCGAACGCTAAGGCCACGTCTTTATTTGATGTGATTTGTTTGTCACCCTTGTTTAGGGTGATTTGATTATCGCGAGTTTTTGTATTACCCGTTTCTCTATTTATAATTTTCCACACAGTTTTTACCTTATTGTCAGAAGCTTTGAGTTTAAGACTTAAGAAATTTGACTTAGCAGTTAAGCAAACTTGCTTAAAGGTCCTCGAATAATTCTTAACGTAAACTACGAAGTCATCGTTCTTGTTCTCCTCTCTCTCTCTATATAGTTCATAAAGCCTATTTCTACTTCTATGAATGCCTACAGTAGCCCATTCACTAAACTTGGTTTTTGACCCAGAAACAGTTTTCATCTTGAAATTGTTATTAAACTGGTGAAGAATTACACCGAACAAATCATTATAAATACTATTAGAATCCTTATGTGAAAAGGATAACCCACAGATATTACTCTGAACTTTATTTTTAAATAAATCCAAACGATTACTGGTTATGGGTCTGTATGTTATTGACTGTGGTTCTTGATGAACATCATTTAAAAAAGAAGCCTTTTGGCCACTATGATCAGAATTAAAGCAATTAAATATTTCCTTATCCAAACATTCGCAATTACAAAAAATATTGTCTAAACAGGTTGCACTTGAAACACCTATCCGTGTAGGTTCAAAGAACAAATTATCTAAGTTAAAAGATTTAAATAAACTTAAGATTTTAATAGTATTATTTGACGATTCAAGTAAGTTAACATTAAAGTCTCCACAAACAATAACATGCTTTTGGGTTTTAGATGCTAATTTTAACACATTTTCCATACTGGATTCAAATGTGCTGAAATCAGCCGATGGTGGTCTGTAAACACAAATAATTATGTAATTTTCTAGTTCTATGCTAGAAATTTCTACAAGCCTTTCTATCGATAGCCTAACAATATCTTTCCTTTCTTTTGATTTTACTGTACTTTTAACAATTATTAAAGAACCACCATGAATGGCGGATATTCTGGCAAAAAAACTAACTAATTCAAAATTAACAAAATCAAAAATTAATTGATCAGGTCTAAGCCAATGTTCAGTGATACACATAATTTGTACATTTTCAGTATCTAAAAATAATCCTATTTCTAATTCTTTGCTGGAAAACCCTTGAATATTTTGATGAATTATATTTATACTCAAAGGTGTTTCCGCTGTCCTATAATTTAGTTTAAATGATTAGGAATTGCATTTGTACCACTATTATATCTATTTGGCTCTATATTAAAAGTCAAAAGTTCTACCAAAGTCAAAATATATTTCTTTGGCAAATGAATTTTTTCAGATGTTAGCGTGAGGCGCTTGATGAATTTATTTAGGTCGAAGAAATGATATTTGCTATTATAACATATAGCATTATACATCAAAGAATTTAAGTGTGCTACTTTATTATTATAATTATATGGCATATTTTGTGAATATGGTAATGCACAAATTATAATTTTACCTATTCCGGCTTCTTCGATAAGGTTTAATGTTGATATTAATCTATCTACACTAGACTTATCTATACCAAGACTGTTTCCTACTAAAATCACTAGAGTACATAAACTATTTAGTTACTAGTAGGCACTAGTAGCTTGACTCGCCTCGTGTAACCCGCGCCTTAATGTAGCACTAACCAACCTTTCCTTACATCCTGTCAGACCCTATTCATACATTTGCCACCAGGGCGCCCAGCATGAGCGGACTACAAAGGGAATTCCAACAAACGTACATCCTCGAGTAGGTACATGTCATTCGCAATCTGACTGTACATTGTTATCTTAGGACTGCGGGAACTAATTTTCGGTTCACGGAGTTGCCGCGGACCGCGTGGCGCTCGCTACAACGGTAGTAGTAGGTAAACTTGCATGTTATCTCAACTTAGTTAAATCGTCTAGGAGTTGAAAGCGAGCACGATTTATATGTTTAATTTTACTTTGGGAAGTTTGTGAGGCGTTCATTAGATAATGTATGATTGTGACATGCTGTTCATGCCAAATTATTCAAATTCTGCCTCGGTATTGTTTAATTTTGATTAGCAGTAGATTAGGAGGACTGCTAATATTATGTTTATGTTTGTTTGTGCTAATATTATGTTGATAACACTGTCTGTTGATGATCAATTGTACTTGAGAATAGTTTTTAAGGATTATAAATTTGAAGGTTTGCGTTCCAATAAAAAAATAATGAAATCGGACAAGGGATTGGTGCATTTTGGGCACAAAGACTTCAATATTTCCTAGGACTATCTTGCACAAACGAATAGAAATAAAAAAATACTCACATGGAGAAATAAATACTTGCTTAAATATATAAACATCCAAGCCTCAGAAACATCGGTGACTTTGTTTATTGGCAGGGTTTCTAGGTCACTACCAACTAAGCTAAACGCGTCGTCAAGATGGACCTATGGATTTACAACAATATCTCTGAAAAAAGATTATGTTCTCTATCATGTTTGGAAAGGATGGCTTTTTGTTAAAAAATCTAAGACGGAAAGCGCCTCACTTTAATCACATCGCCTTCATGTCAGAATAGAGATCAATCATCATCATCAACGCCATCATCATCATCATCATCATCACCATTATCCTCATCATCATCATCGTCATAAAGAAACTATGTTCACTCTTGGGCATAGCGTCTCCATGTGCTCGCCACTGATGACTAAACCAGCTCATCGGTACTTACATTCATTTGATTAATCATTTGATTAGTTTTTGTTTTTCTCCAAGCATTATAACAGTCAAAAACTTTACAAGTACTTAAAATTTTATATAATTTCTTTCAAACATTTCGCTTGAGTAGGTAATATTAATTTAAAATGGATAAAAAAGTGAATTAGCACAGCGTTTTATCGATTCTTATAGAGGCACATCAATCTTGCCGATGACAGGCAGTGGTGGTGTTAATCTCTGTCGTGTTGCGACTGATATTTTCTCCAACATATTCATCATTTGACTTTTCAACTCTCAACTGGCAACTCTTCTCAATTGAAGACCAAAAAAATTTACAAAACAAGCATTGAAAACCGACTACTTTTGTAGAATACGGATAACGTTAATGCATTACCTTAAGCATCAGAGCTCAGTGGGGGGAACGCGAAACTCTGGCGAAAATAATACTTTTCGAGTTCAACATTTCCTAAACGGTCACCAAATCTAAAAAATTATAATTACAAAGACATGAAGTTTTTTTACCAACTGTCCAATGATAAAGATAAAGAGACATTTATTCGCATCAATACCAAATTACATTACCTACATAGATCCAAAAAGAACAAGACAGAGAAATTGTTACGAAACACTCCCAACTCAGTATTCTCTAGCCGTAAAGCCAGGACTGGTCTTCTGTTGGAACCGCTTGGTGAAGAGAAACACACACTACACTATTGTGATGTGTACGTGGCTCGCGAGCCTGTTCTACACAAGAAGCTCGTTGCTGTAACTGCTACAGGTACAGTTACGGTACAGGTAGAGTACCCGGCTTTACAGGTCAGGACACGTATGGCCCAAAAAACAGGCAGACCAATCATGCCGTTTCCTAGGTTGCTTTGCTTCTGTTATTTTTGCCCTTTTTGTATAATTGTGTGGTCGGTTTGTTAATTCGACGTAGAGTCGAGAGCAGCGCTGATTTAGCAGAGAATAACAGCACAAAAGTTCAAAGATACGTCGTAAATATGAAATTTCAATGAAGTATCATGTTTACTTGGAAAGGTTCAATGTCTTTTGTTGAGGCAATGAATTTTTGACAATGAGGATTACTTTGAATTACAATGTATGAATGTGGAAGAAGCGAAAGAAATTTGTCAGGATCGTAGCAGGTGGGAAGAAGTGTTCTCTTTCTACCCCTCTGGGAAACAGGCGTGATTTAATGTATGTATGTATGAGAATTACTTTTTGAATAATGAGATGTATCGGTATTATTTGCTTTAAAATGGCAGTTTGTGAGCTCATTCATTACACATTTCGTTATACAAGGTAAAATGAAAATCAAATTGCTGATTTTTGGTTTACTTACGCATAGCCCAAGTGAAAGCAAAAGACGGAGCGAGGAACAGTGGCCGCACGGTACAAGTAAACGCGAACTTTTTAAAATGTGCGAGGCGAAAATCATTTAGCGAGTTCAAATACTGAGGTGCGGCTTAAACCCAGGAACTGTGCAATCATTGGCTGGTTAACGATTGCACAAGACGCGCTTTTGAGCTGCTATGAGCGTGAACTGTGCAAACTATTTTGAACGCACAGCAGTCAAGACGTAGGTAGCATGTAGCCGCGTCTTTAAAGATACAGTTTTATGTCATAACAGGAACGGTATTTTTTCCTAAAATATGTCTTATTATACCTAAAATATACCTTAGTAAAACACTTGAAAATAAAAACAAAAAAAGTATGGTCCCCCATACAAGGGTTTGTGATGAGTACGAATATTAAGTTAAACTATTTATATCTTGCGGAGAGGAATCTTTAAACCAGAGGGCTTATTGTCTAACGCACTCGCAATCGCAACCGGCTTCAAAGTGGAGTAATTGTTTTCATTTTGTATACAGTCAAGCCTTCGATTATCAAAATGAAAACGATCGTGATTGCGAGTGCCTTAGACAATAAGCCCTCCGATTGCATCTTGATACCGTCGTCGATATATGTTAAAAACATTAAAACACAATAATACACATAAATGTCCGTTGTATAATTAGCAGAAAGTATTTTTCAAACAAAGGTCGTGAGTTTGAGTTCATTCCTCTACACGAAATACTAATCAAGCGTCAAACTGCTATATTTAGTCAAAATAGAATCTAATTAAGTAGATGATTTAGGCGAACGACCATTCTGTTTTTGTCTGCTTTTGTTGTTGCTCAACTTAGCTGGTTGGACATTTATTAACGAGTCACTTATTTGCCATCCTGCCAAACGCATAAATGTTTATGTGTAGGTCTTTTTCTCCTTTGGTAATCATTGGTACCAGCACTACCAGCAAAAGTGAATCAAGTTTGATGCTAAATGCTAAAGCATTTAATCCTACCCGTACTTGAACTTGTATATTGTAATGTTTGTTTCAGGGTTCCCTACGTACGAAAGAATGAACGGAACCCTTATAGGACTACTCGTGTGTCTGTCTGTCCGCCTGGCCCAGCAAATTTGCTCGGAATCTACTAGCCTGAAATTAATTTCTGTGGCCCACGAGGAAATTTAACACACTGTAACGCGTGAAATATCAAATGTGAGGAACAGGCAACATATGTAGTAAAATTTTATCATTTAAAAACCCAGCTTGTCACTGTACAACATTGAATATTAAATGGATGGATGGAATGGAGCATGAGCTAGGTACTCTAGTTGGTTTCAGAGGTTTCCACCCGGGCTGGATTTCCAACAGGCGAACCACCTCAATAAAATTAGCTATCAAACGAAATAAATCTTATTATAAACCATCTATTCGTTCTGGCGCTGTGACGTCAGAGAGACAGAGCAGATATACGAGCCGCACTTATACCACCCCCGTATTTCACCCAGAGGTTAAAATGAAGGTAAGCCGTGACGCGTCTAATTTTCCATTCCAACTTTTTTGGACAAGACAAATTCAACCTAATTGTGACTTACGACCGGTCCCGACCGGGCCGATCCGACCGCGATAGCCCGGCGGCCGGTTTCATAAATGACACCTTTTTGTAACTATCAATCGCGACAACGGGTTAATTCCTAGTTGTTGGTTTAGAACGACGTTGAATGAATGCGGGGTTTTTACTCGCCGATGTATGTAATCAATTTATTAAGCCTTTACATAAAGTGAAATGTGGAAAACTAAATAACTATCGGTGTTTGTATTGATTCGAATTCGAATGTAATTTTTATTACAGCCGGGGAAATTGAGTGTTTTTGTTCAATTCAGATAAAATGTGTATTTTAATTTGACTTATTGGTTTGTTCGATGAATAAAAAAATAACGTAGTTATTGTTTACACGATTTGTGTACATCACCGCTGACCAATCTTCTAATTAATTACGAAGCAAACTAAAATGCCTAAGTAGATAAATTTAACCTGGAATTTTAGGAGTTCCCTAACTTGATAATACTGTCTCTGCTCATTAAAGTACAAAATGAGCGCGATCATCCCGGTCTACATAATTAAATAGTCCCGGACTAAAACTCCTCGGGAGACGGCGCAGAAATAAAATATGCACATCTGTCGTAGATTGAGAATGACGCCTCTCGAATCCAAGAGAAAGTTCCAAACTACGAACCTGTTGAAGACTTTGAAACTACTTTAACAGCTGAAATTGCCGTTTGTTCCTAACTTGACAAGTAGAAATTTTATTCGATTGTGCCAAATACAAAAGAGATTTCGTCAAAAGGGTAACATAGTGTGCTTCACGATATTATGAACGTTGGAAGAAGATATCAGTAAAGAAAATGAAAAAAGAGGAAAAAGAAAGTAGAAGAAACAGAGTAGTTTTGCCAACACTTTAAATAGAACTTAAAAAAAAACAAAATCAGATAAAGTAACAAACAATCTGCCTATTTTGTACAGAGTTCTTACTTTACGAGTAACTCATCAAACATACAAAAATACAAATCTTTCCTCTTTATAATATTAGTAGTGTAAATAATCATAAAATAGTTAAGTTTAGTCAAAAAACACATTAAATGCCAATAAAATACTTACCTAGATTGCTAGTGTAGCTTCAACTCACCTCCTACTGTTGGACACTAGTTGCGGCACGACTCTCGATAGTGTTATTAACAATTATCTCTTGGGCATTCTCAGTTGTCTAACATAACTAAAGTTTTGCAGTAAAAGTGCAACCAAACTCTGCAAGTTACCCCGTTGACTAAATTATGACCGAAGGGTAGTCATGTTTTTCTGGTCACGCTGGGCATCGAGTTCTTTTTTACCTCCCTACTTCAGTCTTGCGCTTCTTGCTCAAAATCTCCCATTTCTTTAAACAACTCCTAAACTATCGTGTTTGGAATAACTCGCCATCCGTGATAACCCCACTATCCAAACTTGGTGTTTGTATTTTTTTTACGAAGGTTGTAAGTGAAGTGAAGCATACAAACCTTAAAGTAGTAAAATCCAAGTTACCTTACCTTGCATATGCTATACTAAGCTATTGGAGCTACTTCATTGATCCCTTAACTTTACAGGAACAAACTTGATTGACGAAGGTAATCGTTAGCCCTATAAACTTTGGTACCTACAACCCGATCCCGAATCCTCAATAATAAACAAAAGGCATCAACAGCATTAAAAATTTATTTAGTAAGAAATACAGTTCTAAACACACTTGTGCAAACAAACAACTTTCGAAACGGTCTCGAATGCACAAATATTTTTGAACAATGTGACCGGTCCGAGGAAGTCATCTTCTTCGACAAATAAACCAAAGTAAGTAAGGGATATACAGAAACTAGCGAGAGCAATATATTTTTAAAATTCTTTCTCACTGGATGGCATACCTACCGAAATTGTGCTTCTTTTTCTGCTTCAAGTTAAATACTTTTCACTAATTTTACAAATTATCCTAATTTTTACTTTAACGTTTTTGCAATATTCCAATCTATATAGTTAAATGCCAATTTACCAATACTATTGATATAAAGTTAAAAGTACGTTTATTAGATAGTTTGTATGTTTGTTTCCATTGGATTCAAAACCGATTCTTAGTTTGATGGTCGCAATAACAACTTAAGATCTACGTTATATTCGATTTGCCTGATTTGACAACCAGTGCCAGGCGATTATTTCAGCGCAGCTTCCAAACAATGACGTTATCTTAGTGTTCGTCGCTCCCTCAACGTCATCTTAAGTAGAGCTCGCCGGAACATCGCCGGGGCGCCGAAACTCGTAACAATGCATGGCTAAGTTTAATCCAAACTCGGAGTAAATAAGCCCTCCACATACAAACATGTGTGCGCAAACGTACAGTAACATTGTGCCGAAACGTTTATAATTGGAATTGAGGCTTTGGAAGAATAATCATATAAGAAAGAAAGAAAGAAAGAAAAAGCATTTATTTACTTACATCTAACACAAGTACAGATAAGTAAATTAACAAACAGAAACAAAAATACAAAGATCTGAACCAGTGCCAGACGGAGCAAAATGGTTCCTGCTCAGCATGTCACTGGTTTTTAGGCCACAGCTGGTCTTCTACAGGAACCATTTAGTGACACTACGGCAGGTCACACAGCCAGCGAAACAAAAAACTAAAAACCAAAACTACAATACACATTCAACTAAAAAACTCATTTAAAGTTACAAAGATTACTTGACGTGCCGTGCATACTTATTAAATGAATCTACAGTCGACGTCAAAGATATGTGTACATTTTTGCATCTTGTTTCTATGGAATTATGTAAGAATAAGGTACAAGGACAGTAGTGGTACTAACAGCAACACAATTTACTGGCCATTTGTGAACCTTGTTGTTTAACTATAAGATTCACTAGTGGTCAGTTTACCAGTGATACTATTTGAACTTACTGTCGATGAAGAATTAGTAGATATAGGTAAAGTCACATTCTACAAAAGCAGGCTGTAGAAATCTACCAAAGTATTAGGAATTACACTGTTGATAAATAATGAAATAAACCTGTTCCATGCCTATGCCTTATAAAAAAACATGTAAAATTTGACATCAAGTGACCTAAGGCGTTTTTACCCCCAACGCAAAAAGAGTGTTATTATAAGTTTAAGCGCTATGTGCATACACCGGATTGACGAGGGCAGAATGTACCAGTGCTAGTGATTCATTAAATATCAACTAAGTTTATCGACAACTTTTTTCATGACATCTGGATCTTACATTTCTTGCAAAAGTGAGTCGTAGCTTTATCTTAAATTTATTTATTTATTTATTATTCAAAGAATATATCTTATCAGAGTAACAGCTTGATCTATGTCTAAATGATCAGCTTTCCATGAAGATAAACGATCTTTTTTCTTTCGAGGCATTTTTAACCGACTTAAAAATTAAAAAGGTTCTCAATTCGTCGGAATGCTAAAGAATGTTGTTGTACCGAATGAATTTGTTATTCAATATAATTTCAATGGTTGTCAAAAGTGACTCGAGTCCAGAGTCAATGTCAGATAGATACCGGTTGTCTATAGTCGCGATAATTATAAATAAAAGAAGTTGCACATACCTAATTAAAAGGTATTCAAATTTGGCCATTACTTATCATAGTGATGATTAAAAATTGCTTTTTATCGATATCTGCCATTTAAAGTTGGCTCTCTCTTTGTCTATTTACAAGTATAAGAAAGAGAAAGGGCTTAATTTATCTCAATTATATACTTGAAAGAAAGTAATTTTATTCTATAATATTTTATAATTTACAATGTTTTCTGCTATCATTTATATAATTTATAGTTCCGATATCGCAGACTTTTTTTCCCAAAAACACCTAAGTAGTCTCTAGAAAGCCTCTTCCGCGACTCTTATAGCCTTGTAGGTCCTATTGGCTATCTGCTATCTGGACATCTGTTGGCGTTCTCCAGTGTTTGTTTTTCATTTCTCGAAGCAACAAACGGTGGTAGTCAGAGGTTGCGCGCGCACAGATCACACCATAGATAGCTTTGAAGCCCTATCGTGATCTTACAACGCACACGGCGCTGCTCTGTAAAAAAGTACTAGAATGATTTTATGATTTAATACTTACGCAGTTTATGAGTGGCCAGTGACAGACGCAATTGAACTTTTTTGTTTTGTCTCATTAAAAAGTAAAAAAAATCAATAATTAAAATTGGAACGAAGTTTTCCTTCTTGTTTTTGTAATTTATAGACCATTAGAAACTTCCATGCTTTATACATACAGTGTGTAAATGGTATACGGGCGTTCCTTTTAACTGTGGTTAGTATAGCCCCTAATGAGCACACTTAGGCAGCTTTTGTTAAAATTAAATTAAAAAAAATTAACCATACAAAATAATTTAACACGCAATGTATAACAAATAATGCAATTAATTAATGATGTTTCAAAGTTATGACAGATGGAATTAGATGTACATTGCGGGTCGATAGTATGTTCAAAAATTAATAACGGTGTATACGTTAGCGTAATCAAAATAATTCTTTCTGTTTGTGATTATTGGAGTCTTAATCTATGTCCATTTTTAATAAACGCCCGTATACCATTTACACACTGTATAAATTAAGAAACTGACTGACTGATCAATCAACAGCCACAACCGCTGGACCTAAAGACTTGATTTGGAGGGAGTATTCCTTGGGTACCCTAGGAGTGCATTTAGAAAGGATTTTCCGAAAATCGACCCTCAACGGAAAGAAACAGGGGTGTTTGGTTGTCCACTGGTTTCTCTAACTGCAGGAACAAGGATGGACATATCTCGAGGTCTCGTGAAGAAAGGCAGCCAAGTCTCTTCAATAAATTGTTTTCCAAGCAAAATAAATAGCGTTTAATCGTAACTCGATACTACCAATTACAATTGAATGAAAATAGCAAAAATAATCTTAATATTATAGTCTACGATCATTTTTGGAGAATTTCAATGCAAGCGGCAAATCATGTATCAGTTGGGGTGACAACGTTATCCGAGGGTTTTAACCCTGCAAAATACGGATCTGCCTGTTGCCATTCCGAAACTTGAACCGGAAGTATGCTATACCGGAAAAGTTGCAGCCCATACAAAAAATTTTCGTCGTACATTTTGTAAATGATTGTTATGGTTTTTTAATATGTTGTAAAGACAATGTTAAGGGCAATATAGTCATAGTAACCCAAATTATTAGTCCCTCCAGCTCTATGTGTTTCTCCGCCATCTTGCAAAAACTGTCACTTTTTTCTGTTTTTGCCTATACTGTCGTTGAAGTTCATTCTAGTGCTAATCATGGTTCGGCAATATTGTAGAGTACAAATTTTGCTAAAACTTTTGGTTAAAGGTTTTTTCACGACCCCTAGGGACGAAGATATTAAATCGTCTATGGGGACTGGGAACCTAGTGTTAAAAATTGCTACTTTTTTCTAGTTTTCCTTCCATATTTACGTTTTGCGGCATTTTAGCGCAAATTGTAGTTCGGCATTATTGTAGATCACAAAATTTGCTATAACTTTTGTTCAGAAACATTTTTTCCACGACCTCTGGGAAAAAAGATATGGAATCATCTATGGAGTGCTAGTGTAAAATCAATTGCTTTTGCGATACTGCATAATTTTATTTAAAATCTTTCAGGTGAACGTATGGGAAAATGCTCATCATGCACGACCGATGGTGATAGAAAATAAGTCATATAGGTGGAGACTTCATCAAAACCAATATATTTCCATTCTAATGACCCTCGAGCCCGTCCTGAAAGCCTGCACTATATTGTATCTTTTGTAACGGTTCAGTGTTACTCTAATTAAATAAATATACATATTTAAACTTAAAAACTAAAACTATACAATTAATACTAATAAAAACAATTTATTATTTAAAACATTCATAAAACTATTAAACTAACTTAAAATATCAAAACACTATAAATAAAATAAAAAGAAACATTATTCATTTACAAACAAACAGAATTGAATCAACGGATTTAATATTAGTTAAAACTAGACGCGAATACGTCACCGCTGCATCTAGCGATGCCCGGTTGCGCTGTCGCCGGGAGCGAGCGATGCGCCGGCCGACATTACCTTTACGACGGTGACGGCAGAAGGTCAAAATAAAACATCCTAATTTGAGATTCCTATTACTTCTGGTGCAGTTAATCAAGTTCAAGTCACAAAAAGTTTTAATTTAATTAAGTGTCTGTGGTTCCCCGAATCGGGTGAGTGTTGTGAACATTCTTATTATGTAGATTAAGTAAATTTAGCATACTAGTTACCATTTCATATAGTTGAACATTTATGCTTTTTAGTTGTCATTCATTATGGTCATCAATCATGTTAAATGCATCATTTTGACTAACTGCAATTAAATCTGCTTTAATTTCCATTAGCTTCTAGAAGGTTCATCCTAACCTCATTGTAAAAAGGTAACATGTAAAACTTAATATTTTACTTCTTTTGTTAAAGAAATAATTAATTTCAATATTAACTGTTTTACTCATACCTACTGCTTCCCCACATTGTGATTATTTTCTATGTATTTTAATAATCTAAAATTCATTGTCATTTCAAATCTTTCTTTCTCACTCTAAAAGTTGATTTTCTTTGTGACTGCCACATCATGGATCACCATTTAGTGCTTGGGGTTCACCTAACCAGCCTTCCTAGAGCATCTGCCTAAAAATTTATACCGAAAAATCCCGATGTCGTAGTCACTAACATGAAATTGGACTTTTCATGAAATGGCTATTTCCCGGGAATTTCAGGGAGCAAGTCTGGGGTTCAAAAAGAGACCCACAACGACCTATTGCGCATGCTCCCGCGCATTGCCGGCCAATCCCGTGAATCCCGCGATCCGGACCAAGGACCCAGAAAGTGACACCAGCTGCCCCCAAGACCCGAGCAGTGCAGGGAAGTGACCCCTTTAAGGATTTGTTTCGCGCGGAGTATGCTCAGCCAGTAATTTAAATTACCCGCGACCTTTAGTCGATTTTAGTAACTTTAATAAATTAATTAAGGATATTTTATTATATCATTTTTTTTATTTCCTTAAATTCTATCCTACTTGCGACGCTAAACGTTACAATTTCAATTGTTTAATCCAGTACCTGACTACCATGTGCTCGTGCATGAAGAAGAGATTGACATGCACCAAGTTGTGCCACCGTTTTCGTCAATGTTTGAATTTTAACTCTATTTTCTAAGATGTGAGGGTTTGATAGTCACAATTTTTTCAAGGTTTACGAGTTAAGCCTGACCTTCCTATTAATTACTATTAAGTACTAGTAATCGTAGAAACTTTTAATTTGTAAATAATATTGTCTTTTAAAAGATTGCAGAACTACGGTTTGCGCTAAAATGCACTAAAACGTAAATGTGGGAAGAAAACTGGAAAAATAACAATTTTTGACGGTAGCACTCCATAGATGATTCCATATCTTCTTTCCTATAGGTCGTGGAAAAAATGTTTGACGTGATAAAATAGAGTATGAACAACAGGGAATTTAGGACTCAATATGTCGAAATAGCATTGACTGAAAAAAAATTGAGTTAGTTATATAACATGTCACAAAACTCAACGATAACCTTTAATTAATGTGTAATTTGTAGTACCTACCTAAGTAATTTTTTTTAGATGTGGGTACTTTGCGCTCGCTTCACATTCCACGGCCACATTTCTTGTTATTGTTAATTGTAACCTGTTTAAAGTATAAAAAAAAACTTGTAAAAAAAATTGCTTGCTTGCCTTCGAAGGTACTTTGTCGCTTTAACTCCTCTGAAAATGTTGTGTGGCAGTTCAAACAAGACTTTAAAGTGCCAAGGTACTAGAATGTAAACGTTAAGACTTCGACCGTACACTGAATCCACAATCCCTTCATACTTTACCAGGCTTAGGACTGGTACGAGGGCTAAAGGAAAATGGAGAATTGGATCGCGTACATTAAAAATTACATTTAACTTGTATGAAAAAAATAAAATGTATGTTGGTCATATTTTTAACAACTTACAGAACAAAAGAAGTTCAGTATCAGGAGTAGAAACGATCCATGCATTTATTAGTAGAGGACCCGAATAGGAGACGACCTGCACCTGGCTGTTTGATTGAAATTTTTCAGCCTACCTATTCGCCATATGTTACTTAGCATATTATTTTTTATATGAAATACTATTTATCGAATAAACAGCCCGGTGAAGGTCGTCTCTTATTCGGATCTTAGACCATAAAGCCCCAATGTTAGAGGCACCCTGTGTACATATACCTAGACGTGGCTAGAATTACACGTCTAATTTAAAATTTAGTTAATGTGAGCTTTGAAATTTATAACGTTTTGGTGGATTTCCAAAAGATCTCATTGTTTTCTACTATTTCACTTAATTCCTTCAAGATTTGATATAAGGCTTCCTTATGCGCAATGTCCTCTCCCGATGTTGATTCTGGATCTTTAGTAGTGGCGGCGTCACAAGTACAGTGCGAATTTTTTTGTATCCCATTGTATACCTTTTGTTTATTTTTATTATAAATTGACTTACAATTAGGGCTATAACACGTATATCGTCTATAGCTGCTCTTGGTCTTGTTTTGATGATAAGTTAAGAATGGTGTATTATGTGGTTTTTGGCTTATCTCACTATCAATTCTTGATTTTCCCTTATTAGTAACCGGAACAAATCGTTCTAACGGATGTTTAGGGGACCACGAATCTTTTTTTGCAGTTTTGTTTTTCTTTTTTAACGAGTTTTTTAGAGTGTGCACACGCTGCGTCGTAAATTGAACATGCTTCTTGGTGGAACCGCTTTCTTTCGTGTCCAACTTGAAACCTAATAAACTTAAATCTTGGATCTCGCTGTTTTTTAGTTTATGTGCCTTTCCATCAAAAAACTTAGATAAAAATTTATGGTTGAGTACAACGTATGATCTCTGATCGTTTCTTTTGCTAGTCTGTTCGCCTTCGTACAGTTCGGACTCATTTATTTTTGAGTTCTTCAAGCGATGTTTTTCATCTGTTGCGTTGGCACAGCCCGTAATCTAGAAAACATTAAAAAAAATAAAGAAAATAATAAAATGAGGATGATAGGGGTTAGCTAATCTAACCTAACCTTACTTTAGTGCTGTCAGCCAACTTCACCTGTCCGCAGTGCATCCTGCTGACCAACAAACGAGGCTTTGGCGACCGACAAATGGTGGAATAACCGTTAAAGAGCGTAAATACATAAATACCACAGACCGATGACAGACAGCAGCGCGGCGATTAGGGCATAACCTTCATAGCTGCACTGCTGTGTGAAAAATCCAACGAACTTTATATGCGTTAGGCCGCTTCCTGACTTGTCGGTATACTTGCAGTAAAACACGGAATCGGTAAGGGTTGCTAGGCAACTAGTGGCATCTACCAATCAACGCGCAGCGTTTATGCCGACAGTAAATTTTACTGCAAGCATACCGCCAAGTCAGGAAGCGGCCTAAAACGGACGAACGTTACGACTCGACGAGCAATGGCACAACACGAAGAGGAACTTGGAAGGATAAGGTAATCATCACCGTCAAATCAGGCCACTTACGTACTTTCCTGGAAAGTACGTAAGCGTAGTGTGGGAGTTTCTCTAAAGGATCGAATTCGCAACGAGGTCATCTGATAGAGCTAAAGTCATCGAAGTAGCCAGGTGAAGTTGCAATGGGCGGGTCATATAAGCCGCAAAACCGATAACCATTGGAGTTATCGTGTTTTTGAGTGGAGACCGCGGTTGGACAAACGCAGTGTAATATGACCACAGACTAGGTGAAGTAGCGATTTTCGCAAGATCGCTGGCAAGAGCAGGGGTGTGATTCTTTTCAACAATGACGGACGGACGGATGAACGAGTGAATGTCCTGTCCAATGAATGGCGGTCGGTCGAACGAACGAGCGCTTTCGCTTTTGGGTTTTGATTGGATTAACCAATGATGAATAAAAGGTTTGATGAAATAATTCATAAACCTAAAAACAATTTTATTTCCCGGAATAAGTACAAGCTTTCAGAAAAATCCAGTGCCGTGCCAACTAAGGAAAAAACGCTCATTCGGATACGACAGACTGACAGAAAAAGACTACACGACATATCTAAAAAAAACTATTAAAGTAAAACTATAAAAATTACTTAAACTTACTTACTTTTACGGGGTTCTCTTTTAAAAACAGTCCAGAAGCACAAAAAATGTAAAAACAGCATAGAACAGCTAATGCACAATTCATTTTAAACAGCCCTCAACCGGCAATTAAAAGCTCATGTCTAGTCTCGTACACAGTTATCATGAGAATGATGCTTAGACAATAGAAAGATACAATTTTGTTGCACTATTTGTTTATACTTGCGACAGTCGTAATGTTTAAAAATTAATACGTCATCTAATTGGAACTGAAACGTCGAAGATGAGAACACTCCTCGGAAGATGACCGATTGTTTGTTGATTATGACATAACACTGCCTAGGACCGATAGTGATATTTTGTTCAAGTTCTTAAACGGCAACAGGCAAGCAAATAGTACCTACAGTTCACTAACTGAGGTGGCTCAGAATTCAGCAACGTGGATTTTTATATAGGTACGCTGAAGATGTGGCTTACCCGTAGTGAGTTAAAAAAGGCTCTTTTGTTGTGGAAACGCCAGTTACAGGGTGGTATCCTAGTGATTCGGTTTATCGTTCTGAAATAGCTAGATCCACGCGACATCAGCCCGAGCCCGACAACACAGTATACGAAACACAGGCGACTGCCAAAATCATCACGTAATTATACCATTGAATTTTCCGAAATTGAATTTTTGAGATGTGTATGGCGTCCAGGCTCTATAAAATCCCCAACGAGTACAAATTCAAAATAAAACTTTTATTTAATAAATTGTCCACATGAGGGATCTATTACATGGCGGTTATATGGAATTAATCTACTTGCGCTCCGGACAAGACCATCATTGCGGAGAAGAAACGCCGCAAGAAACTCCAGAAGGTCATTTTTTCAATCATTTATGATACAATAATACTTGAAATTAACTTGCATTACAAGGTAGTAAAATAATAATTGAATATCATTAAAACTAGCACAAATAAAAATATTACAAATGTAAGGCAAACATTATATTAAAATAACGACTAAAAGAACAACACAACGAAGTCTCTACGTCAGGAACGATAACTAAAATTGGATAAAATAAAACTGGAATACAGGTCCTTGCTAGCGTGAACCGGACCGGACCCCACAGACAGCACCAGTTCACAAGTATTTGGGAAGGTGGCGACCCGATCAATGACGCCGCTGTAAGCAAAGTTGGAAAAAAAAGAAACAGTAGCTGTCCGGCAAGAAAGTAGGTGCATGCAAGGAAGCCTAGGCGTTCGCGACATTTCCGATAAAATGCAGGAGAGTAGTCTGAGATAGTATGGCCTGCACGGCTAGCACATGTTGTCCGCGACTTGTTTGTCGCTCGGATCTCCCTTTCTATCTAGTCTGTAACGATAGAGACGCATTGAGCGACAAGCGAGAAAATACAACTTGTGCTACCCGTGCTGGGCCAGGATTCTAGGCGGTTAAAACCATATCGTCTTTGGCCGGTTATCGTATTGTCAACGTTTTGATAGCTCTTATTTACTTGACAGTAATGGCGGCTAAGTTAAAAACAATACCATAACAGGTCAAGGACGATATGGTTTTTACCGTCTACAATAGAGGCTCTGTGTCAAGATAAAGCAAAGTGGAGTAGTAAATTAAAGAATGCTGACCTCACATCTACTGCTACTGCAGTATATAGTAATATATGGCGAATAGTTAGGCTGATATATTTCAGTCCAGTATATAATAAATTAAAATTTAAAAAATTAACATTGTTTTAAAAAAATGCAATTGCTTGTTTAATAGACAAATTACATACCAAGCGAAAGTATGAAGCCTATAGAATATGCAAACGTAGGTTGACTATTTTTTCCCGTCTTACTATTGGGCAGGTATAAACAGGAATTCTAGCTTTCCTTCGCATATTGACGGGCGAACTGATGACGGTGACGTCGCAGAGGCCTTTAGCAAACTCTTTACGCAACCGAAGCCTACTTTTATCCATCAGGCTGACGCAAAAATCGACGCTGACGTTCCGATATCGACCATGATCAAGGCAAAAGACATCGCCAACATTGTCAAACAAATGACGCGCGGGAAATCTCCCGGGTTAGATGGACTGACGATTGAACATGTAAAATACGGCGGCACGGGTGTGCTGCATTTATTGGCCCTGTTGTTCACAGCCATATTGAAAACTGGACATTTACCGCATGATCTAACGGATACTGTAATTGTACCTATATGTAAAAATAAGAGGAAAAACATCTCGAGTGCGAGCAATTACCGCCCTATTGCTCTTGCGAACATAGTAGCCAGGCTATTGGAAAGGGTGCTACATCAGCTCGCTGCTCCATTTCTGTATAGTGCCGACAGCCAGTTTGGTTTTAAAAGTAATGTCTCGACTACTTCGGCTATCTATGCATTTAAACAGATTGTGGGGTACTACAAATCCAGAAAAACCTCCGTATATGCCTGCTTCCTGGACTTGAGCAAAGCCTTCGACAGAGCCGATCACCAACTCCTCTGAAAAAAATTACAAGCACGGAAAACGCCGACACCAATTATCAAAGTACTGGAAAAGTGGTACTCCCAACAAAGCAATGTGGTAAGATGGAAAGGAGCTACCTCAGCTGATACTGGCTTGAATTGTGGCGTAAGACAGGGAGGCAGCATGTCACCAGCTTTGTTTAACGTGTACATAGATGGCCTGTCACAGGCTCTGACGAAGACCGGGGTAGGCTGCTCCATTAATGGTACAATGGCAAACCACTTGTCGTATGCGGACGATATGGTCCTGCTTGCTCCATCGGTGGCGGCTATGCGAAAATTACTGGCCGAATGCGAAAGATACGCTAACCAGCACAACATGACATATAATCCCGATAAATCGGAGTAATTGCTCATGGAGGCCGCCAACACGCCGTCACACATACCTCCGCTACTAATAAACGGCAAACAGTTGCGTCGAGTACACGAGGTGAAGTATCTCGGGCACATTCTACAGTCGAGTATGAAAGACCACAAAGACATAGAGAGACAGAGACGAGCTGTTGCGGTGCGGGCGAATATGCTAGCCAGAAGGTTCGCCAAGTGCAGCGAAGGTGTCAGAAGGCAACTGTTCATAAGTTTCTGCACTAGCGTCTACACAGTGGAATTGTGGTCACATTACACCTGTGCTGCGGTGAGGGATATGCGCGTGCAGTACAACGACGCATGGCGCGCCATGTTCCGACTGCCGCGCTGGTGCAGCGCAAGCGCCATGTTCGCGGAGGGTCGCGCGCCAGGTTAGCCCGCGCTGCTGCGCGCGAGGAGCGCTACCGCCAGAAGGGCCATCTATGCCTCCTCCAACACTCCGCTTTCGGTGGTAAGGAAGTGGGACGCGAGCCCGCTTCACGAGCGTTGGAGGGGCTGCCATAAGCCTGTCATCGCGGGATCCGGGCGACCCGTGGCGCCGCCTATATTAGTGGTTTAGTTTCTTTAGATTTTAGTTTCTTAGTTTACTTTAAATTGTGCCATTATTGTATTTTTGTGCTTTTTTATGGAACCTGTTTTCCGGAATAAAACTATTTCATTTCATTTCATTTCATATTCTAGGCAGTATAAATAAACAATATCGTAGTTTACCTGTTAAGGTATTGTTATGACGTCAGCCGTCATTACTGTCAAGAAAATAAGAGCTATCAAAACGTTGACAATACGATAACAGGACAAAAACGATATTGTTTTTACCGTGTTGAATAGAAGCGCTGTACGTTTTCGAATGCGATAACAATCTCGCCACGGGCCACTCACGTGATTCAATCTTGGTCAAACTTTCCATGCAGAATAGTCGTAAGTAGCGAAAGTCAAACACCTAACCTCCGTACTTGTACTTGCCACTGTCCGATCAGTTTGCACGACTGAACTTCATCATTATTTTCTCACTAAATGGTGTAACGCGGTCATTATACGGGGGACTATCTACTCGCATAATTTTTTTACGCATATTAATCACTACGCATAAAAATCAATTGTCATAACACCCTTTTAGACTGACATTGCAAAATTTTATAAACGTCTATTGTGTAGATTAGGTTAGGTTAGGTAAGGTTAATTTTTAATAATAATTAAAATAAAACCCTTTCTATTGTAAAAACCGTTTTATGACAATTGATTTTTATGCGTAATGATTATTATTCGTAAAAATATGTATGCGAGTAGACCCCTACCCCATTATACATAGTCATCTGAAACTCGGCTAGCGTTAGGTACTCATTTTTATAGTCGGTGAAAATTGGGCTACACCTATAAAAATTAACTCGACATTTAGAGTTATTTTTGTTGAAAAATGAAAGCGCTGCTCTGACAACTGAGTTTGGGTAAGTTCCAATCATTCCCAGGCCCCACCGGTGGGAAACCAGTTAACAGTTAACGGAGACGGTACGGAATCACAGTGACGCATCGTATCCGTACCGTTTTTATTGCATGCCCGCCACACTGCTGCTCAAAATACGGGATCGCAGTGACGTGCCGTAAACGTCACGACTTTACTTTGACATTACCGTACCGTCACCGTATTTTGAGCAGCGGTGTGGAGGGCATGCCCTAAAAACGGTCCGGATACGATGCGTCACTGCGATTCCGTACCGTCTCCGTATTTTAAGCAGCGGTGGGGTCGCACCTTTGGTCACATTCTATTAGGTACAGTCACCAGCAATAATATATTTTCGAACATTGGGCGCAAAAATATCTGACCTGAACCGAATTCTAAAACTATACTTAACTTTTTGTTTCAAGTGTGGCCCTTAGTGACTTTAAACTCTATTCGGTGTGGAGGAAAAAAAAGAAAAACCGGATTTGGAATAATGAATATCTTTATTGAAAAAACAAATAGGTTCAATTACATATGACCAACTTACGCGTGGTAAGGATCTGACACGGGTTGACGGGGTGACCGCTAGTTGATTGTAGGAAACAGACCCTAATTTTTATGACAAGAAGGCAAACGAACTTATAGGGCACCGGATGGTTTAGTAAGTCGGTCATAGCATTTGAGACCCATAGCTATTTGCATTATCATCACTAATTTCTTAAAACTAAAAATAGGTAGGTACGTTGCCAACCCGAGAGCTTAGGCCTAATTTATACATAAGCGGCGCAAGGCGAAGGTGTAACGTTTTGTTTGAACGGATGGTGCCGTTTAAAAACTTACTCATACAGAGTATCGCGCCTTTGTTTTACTAATTTTGGTTAGTTAGGCCAAAGAGGGAATATTTTATGCTAGTAATTATGGTAGACTACATAATCTCGAAATATTTTATTCCGAATTTGATAAACACAAATTTCAGAATTCCGATTTTGAAATTTCCGAATCATCACTAGGTATTCCTAATTTTAGTTTCACGAAGCATCACAATCACGATTTTTTTAAATTCCGAATTTTCACGTTTCCGAGTTATTAAAATCCCGAAAAATATTTTTCCGAATATCGCAATTCCGAATATTCCTATTCCGAATCCCGTATATTCATTATTCCGAATTTTCTGCAGCCCGAATTCATGATAATAATACATTATTTATTTCAAATAAGCGCCTGTTAAAATATTATAGAATACCGTGTATAATGTTTAACATGCTTAATGCTCAAGAACTGTGAGAAACGTCCGACAAAGTCGACGGAGCTCCGCGCGGAGCTCCTGTTCCGCGTAGCTAAGGCGCTTCGCGCCTTGATGCAACTCTAACCTATACAGGTGAAATTGACCTAATTTAGTAATGTGCTCGTCATCTCACCTAACTTTTGTTTCAAGTAGAAGACTTCAATTCAATTCAAGTGGTTAGTTTCATAATTCCAAATTTTACATTAACGATCTGGTTTGTGAATTTTTGGAATTATAATGTTCGTAAAAAGAAAATTCGGAATTGTCTACATTCGTAAACGTAATATTCGGAAAAACGATTTCGTGATTTTAATATTCGGTAACATACAATTCTAGATTTTTCGGTTTTGTAACAATTCGGAATTATGAAATGCCGTATTTTCAAATTCGGAATTAAATAATTCGAGATTTTAGGGTGTTCCCTAGTAATTATCTAGTTAGTCTCAAGGTCTAGAAGAGTTAAGTTACAGGCGATTAATTAATTTTGCATTAATATCGGTCAGGGCGGTGATTCTCTTCTGTCTGTTATGAAACTATCAAACCGTGGATAGATTAGTTTCAAATTAAAATATGAAATATTTTGTACGTCAACTTTTAACTGATCTATCCGCGGTTTGAATATTAAGAACGGGCATTAAACAACTCAGTGACGAACTCGTCTACGAATTATTAGGCAGAGAAAGAGTTTTTGTACGCTCGTAAACGCGCAAATTTGCGGGCGTGTGGCATCTCGTACGAGCTTATTGAAGCGCGCAATGTAGCGTGCGTCTAAGCGCACATGTCAAAACGAGCAAAAACAACGCTAGTCTGAAACCGCTCTAACCGCGAGCCGCGAGATGCCTCCCGCGCACTACTCACCCAGTGGTTTGAGCGAACACTCTGGAATGAGCGCTTGTATGCGCGCGTACCTATGGTTTTTTGAAGCGCGCATTGAAGCTTGTAAACGAGCTTATACGCGCGCATATCAAAACACTATTCTAAAAGCACTCTAAATGCCAAATTTGGATCAGAATTGCCGCATCAAGGGCGATATGAAAATTCATGAAAGGGCATGCGTAGAGCAGTGGCCAAATACATGCTGAGAAAGAGAAAAGACACATTTTAAGTTACCTAATTTACCCGCAGTTTGAATATTGGGAACGGACATAAGAGAAACGACACCCTGCTCTGGGCCAGACACTGGACAGGCATTTTTAGGATAGCGTACATTCGATAAAATTTTCTTAAAACTAATTTACTAATTTACTATTGTAACGATACTATTAATTTAATTATATTTTAGTACAACTAGTAGTACATTTATTAAATTAATACAATTAAAAGTTATAACTAAACTTATTTAAATTAAAATCAAGCGCCGCAAATATTCATCATTATTAAATAATTATGAATTTGTGGCGCTTGCAGTGGAGACCATGGGACCTTGGTTAGCTGATATGAAAAGCTTTATTAAGGCCCTGTCATCCCGGCTTAAAGACACCTCCGGAGATCCTAGAGCTGGTGCTTACCTCTCCCAAAGGATTGGGCTAGCTATCCAGTGTGGTAATGCAGCCAGTGTCATAGGGACCATGCCGCGAGCGGACCTGCTAGAGGGGGTTGTTCTTTTTATAGTGGTGATTATTATTTACATCTTTAATATTTGAGTAGCTTAGTTTTATTGTAACGATACTATTAAGTCACTAATTATAGATGAAGACGGATTGCATTTAATAACAGCCAAGTACAGTACTAGTCGACACACGTAAAAAGAGCCCTGAGCGACCTACCTGCGCAGTGAGCAAAATACGGACCAAATTGGTGGGGGCGACGGGGGGAGTGTAAACCGCTCCGCTTTGCTGCCACGCTATTGGTTTATCAGTAGACAACATGCGCACAAAAATATCCCCTCCACTAGCCGCTCGGAGCTCTTTTTACGTGTGTCGTCCTGTACAACCGTTTCCTGAATATTCATTCACTCGCATCTGACAGTATATTTTGTCGCTCGTTTTTTATGGCATGATGAAGGCAATGGACAGGCCACCTTATATTAACTGGATTCTGAAGACTATAAACATTTTCAATTTCGAAATTACAATCTTACGATGGCAATCTGAAGACTGCATTTGCATTTGCAGGTGCGTTGCCATCCCTGAAGAATGTCTCATGGAAATACGGTGAAAGCCAATGGTAGAACTGTACGTAACAAGCAAATACAGATAATTACTTAATAATTAAATTTACAATTACAAATATTTACTTTCATAAAAAACAATATGCTGAATAAAACAATCTCAATCTAAGGGCTTAAAAATAAAAGTCGGTCACGAAGGTTTTTATCTAAACAACTCATCTGGGTATATTTAAACACGTAATATCGACACAATCGAGAACCAAGTTGTTCAAGAGTTGCCTGTCAGACTACTACCAATTTACACTTAAGAGGCCACATAATAATAAAGTCGGTAGGGATCTGAATTTCAATAACCATAACGCATTATGTGTCTGTTCGTTGGATAAATTAAACTTGATCATGTTTCCTTGAGACTGTTAAAAATTATTACACGATTTAAAAAAAACTGTTTGATAGTTTAATTTTTCAAACTTGACAACTTTTTGCATGTTTTTGGTTGAATGATCGAAACCCTTTTAAAAGAAGGTCTTTTACGATGATTTTTGATTAAATTGTTGAGTATTTACAACTTCTGGTAACAAAAAGAAGCACATAAAGCCATCCCTTTTCATTCTTGTGAAGGTGTGGCAGTATATGTATATGGCCTCTTAATGCGTTAGTTAATAAGGAATTATATTTTATACATCCGACGTATACATTCCTTTGCAAAGAATCCGGACACTTTTCTTTTTAAAGCAAGTATAATTCATAAGGGAAAATAATAATGGTGTAATATATTATTAATTATATTTGCTCATAAAAAAAGATTATATATTACCTTTTTTTTAACAATCAAGGAGCCAAAAACCGCTCGCCACATTTGAATTTGCGTGATTTTTAAATTGTATTCTTTGTTTGTCCCGATTTGAAACCCAAGGCTTGGATTTTTTAACACACTCCCAACACATTTGATACATTTGATCTGGCAATAATAAATCACAAAAAAAATGGAAAGATCATTGACACTGTGAGTATCCACACCAGTAACATAATTGTAGACTATAGCCGCAACTCGTCGGGGTTATGGTTTATACAATTTATAAAGCTTGGTGTCAATAACAATAGTTTACGTGATAACGACAAAAAACGTCTCTCCTTGTTGGTATTACAGAGACAAATAAAAGTGTAAAGTTACTTCCGCAGAGAATAACAATGCGAATGCCTTGGTACCGACCATCGGCTATGGTATGGTAGGTATGATTTTGCAGTAAAGGTTTCAACACTTTTCATGTTGTTAACAATTGTTTCACGATAATCTTGGTGAATATAGAAAGTAAGATAAATAGTAACTTGCTCGCAGTAATGTGTTATGTACGTCCCTGCCACCGTCTGACGTCATCTGGTGCCCGAATGGGAACGAATCTGTTTCAATGCGGTTTTTGTGCTCATAAACGTGTGGTGACTTTTTAATTTTCAATTTATCCCATTTTTATGTTTAATTCGAGATTTAAAAGTTTTTATTACTTTGTTATTGTATCACTTAATTGGCAAAATTTCTCAGTTTCTCTTATTACTTTATCTAAGTCGAAATTCTCCGTCGTGGTTTTTGTTGACATAGCCTCATTGTCCTGTCTCATGAGCCTGCCTTGAGGAGCGTCCTCCTGCGGTATAAGCATGCCCTGAGAAGGGGCCTCTTGTAGCATATGCTTGCTATGTGCTGGGACCTCCTTCCTTATATGCCTACTCTGAGCACGGCCCTCGTGTCGTATAAGCCTGCCCTGCGCAGCGGTTTCCTGCTGCATGCGCCTGCTCTGAGCAGAAACCCCGTGTCTCATGGGCCTGGCCGGAGCAGGGGCCTCCTGCTGTATGGGCCTAACCGGAGGAGAGGCCTGATTACAGAGACAGCGCACTCCTTTCACTACACCGTTATACATACCATTTTGGTGCTTGTTTTGCTTACCATCACAACTAGCATTATAACAATTATAGTGCTTCTTGATGACTTCGTTGTCTATCAATTGTTGCCTTAAAGCGTCCGATAAATATTGGTTTAATTTAGCATCACTTTCCGAGCCTGTAGGAATAAAATTATCCATAATATTCTTAGGTTTATTTGTAGTGTATTGTGACATTTGTTGCCCTTTATAATTACAATCACCACTGGATTCTTGGTCGTTCTGCATAACCAGTTTTGGTATGATGGAGTCTTGATCATCATCAAAGAATTCAATTTCGTTCTTACGATCGTAGTTATCAATACTAAATAATTCATGATTTGCATCAACGATTCCTACTGAATCCATTTTATTCGGAGCAGGACGTACCAACGGTTTCTTAAGGAGTTCTAAATATTCTTTGCCACTAACTTTTTTAAGCGGTACTTTATTATAAGACTTGTAGTAGGTTGACACCGGGTTATACCCATAAGCATTTTGACTCGTTTTGCGATCTTGGCTAGTGTGGCCTGATGGAACATTTTTTTTATTTTCTTTATGATACGAAGCACCCTTTGACGGCAGTTCAAAATGATTTCTATCATCAGAGTTAAACAAGTTCTTTTGTAATCCCGGTCGCTTTGCGTCAAACCACTGTGTTTTAAATTTCTGGTTTATTAACACAAAGGATCTTTCATTGTTTTCTTTAACAGCCTGTGCATTTTCATAGAGTTCAGACTCATTTATTTTATTTTGTAAACTTTCAAGACTGTTGTCGTTACCGTAATTGGTCAAATTTAATATATTTTCCAGGTTCAAAGTTGAAATATTTTGATTTATATAGTTCTTGATGTCTTGCAATAATTCCTCTTCTTGCAAATAAGCTGCATTGTTGTTTGGTATCTGAAAAAATGTATATGAAAAATGTAATTTGCTCTAAAAAATAATGAGCAAATTGAGAGTGTATGAAGTTGTATACGGCTACTTACTTTTGTAGTGTTCTCTGGTACAAATTTCCCGGTTGCACCATAAATGTAACAACAGCATATAACTGTGAGGGCACTTGTCATTTTAACCTTTAGACTGTCACTTTTAGCCTGCTGCCCAGCGCGGGTAGCATGAGACTAAGGCACAAGCACTGGCTGTTTAGATACAATGACATTGTTGACAAGTTCCCAACAATTGCAATGTTTAAAAAATAAACCAACTTCAATAAACAATGAATTCCTTTCTTTATCATTGCAGTTGCATCATATTAGATAGTATGTAAACTTTTTATTGCACAAACAGAAAATAAAAAACTAAAAAAAGAAACAGAAACACAAAAGGTATGTACAAAGAAGAAATTACACCTTTATGGGATCTCTTCCAGTTAACCTCATATATTATTGTTATACTATAGGTCATTTCACAAGTTACATGGTTAAAAAGAAACACTGGAAATAATTGATCTCCCACTTGTAACGGAACAAACGATGTCTGTTAAGTTAATTCTTAAAAATCAAATATTTTATCAAAGTAATTAAGGATAATTGATAAAAATAGGTTTAAACAAATAAAGATAATCATTCGGAATGTTATTAATCAAACTTGAATTTTATGAAATCTTTTAGCTTAGCAAAAGAACAAGAAAGTAGGAAATTCTTTATAATAAACATAATAATATCGTATACAAAGCTAAGAGAAAGTTAGATACTTAGATAAGAGAATAAATTAACAAGATTTAGTTATTTGTTAATGGCACAGTCAGTGTAGCTGGTGGTCCCGAGTTCGATTACAGGTTAGAGTAGGGATTCGTGCGAAGATTTGAATGGTTAGGCGGTTAGGCATATATTTATTATTTATGTTAGTGTATAATAATATTTCATTGTTTGGTATTCAATGTGAAAACATAAGCTGAAATATGGAATTGTGAGACTTTAATTCTCAAAGGAAATGTAAAAATCAATAATCTAATTATAAAAAACTGAATATAATTGTTCGAATAAGGTTTAAAACAAAATATAAAGTCATTTGCATACAAAATTCAAAGGAGATTAATATAGAGCATTTGTCGAAAGAGCCGGCCAAAAAAAATTGGTATACCTAGGTCACTAGAATTAAATATTTTGAGTAACTTTTATTATGGCATGAAAGCTGTTGGGTCGTTCTCTGACTTTTTATTTCAAAAATGCATTATTTTTAGTTTCTAACATTTTTGAAAAATGACAATATTGGTACGATCACTTGATGAGCCGCCATAGAACCCTGTCATAATGACAGCGTCAAGTCAAGAGAAAGGAATTAACGTCGACAATAATCATTGGCTAACGGCGACACGGGTTCTATGACGGCTCATCAATTAAAGTCCGTGACTGTGCTATGAAAAAGTCGACCTTTTGAACCTCTATAAAAAGTCAGGTTTTCGTGCCATAATAAAAGTTATTCAACACAAATAATTCTAGCGACCTTTATCCAATAACGCAGAGAGCTTGAATATTTCGCACTGGTGTAACCTATGAAACTTACTTTGACAGTAACTACACAATGTTTATTGTTGTCTGATTCTGGCTTGCTCGCTGTAATCACCAGGCTTGCTCGCTGTAGTCACCAGGCTTGCTCTGCGGCTGCTTACTGCATGGCCTGGATGTCCCCGACTGCTGTCGGCCACTGACTCCAAAGCAGTTGCTCGTTGCTCTAATTTTTTTTAAATAATTCTTAATTAAGAGTCTGCATTTGTTACCATGCTTATTTAGACACACACAACACAAACTATTATTTTTTACAAAATTAATTTTATCCAATAACGCAGAGAGCTTGTATATTTTGCACTGGTGTAACCTTTGAAACTTACTTTGACAGTAACTACACAATGTTTATTGTTTTCTGATTCTGGCTTGCTCGCTGTAGTCACCAGGCTTGCTCTGCGGCTGCTCACTGCATGGCCAGGATGTACCTGACTGCTGTCGGCCACTGACTCCAAAGCAGTTGCTCGTTGCTCTATTTTTTTTTTAAATAATTATTAATTTGACCCACAGTTATCTTTAAGCTCCAAATGGTAGCGCACCTTAGAGAGTACTGATCAAGCTTTCTTTGTAAGATTGCTATTAAAATTGCATCCCAATGTTGGACTGGAACTTCCAAATTTTTTAAGGCCCCAACATGTTGCTTGGTTTTAGATAAAATTTCTCGCTATGCAAATGCTTAAGGTCTAACAGCGTATTTATGTTGTAATGTTTACGCGAGCATCCAATCAGTGTACCTGAACGGCGCGCCAAATTTGTAACATTAAAAGTCTACAGGTCCTGCACCAGGCAAAAAAAGAAATCTGATAGCTATAGAGAAATGGTAGAGAACTGGAAACTTTTATTCTCAAGGCGGGCTTGGTTAGTCAAGAGTTAAATAATCAACACAAAATTGTGGACAGGCTTTTTAAGAGGGTAGCTGCTCGATTCAAAAATATTGCGTAGGTAGATAGTGCAGTATTTATTACCAGAGCTGCTTTTATAACGCGTGCGAAGTGAATAAATAGAACCGTTTTTCCCCCGAAGGGTAAAAAACGGATATTTAGGTTTCTGCTGTAGCTTGAACCACATGTGAGATAACACCCTTGTAACTCAGCCTAGTTTTACAGTTTCCATGTCTAGTAACGCCATCTGTCGAGCTCTCTAAGAACTACGCATCGCCCGGCGGGAGCGCCTGGCTGTTTGCTCCTCAGTACCTATTAGGAGCCGGCAAGGCCCTTAGGTGTGGTTCAAGCTACAGCAGAAACCTAAATATCCGTTTTTTACCCTTCGGGGGAAAAACGGTTCTATTTAGGTGTTCGTGCTTACGCTTGAACCACATGTGAGACGTGTTTAGACTCTGCCGGCGCGTAGCTGGGCGTACTGTGACAAAGCTATTATAAGGTTATTTAAAAGAAAACAATTGTAGTTTGTAAGAAATGAAATCTATATTAGAAATCGAAAAAGTTTGTTAACAAAATAAATGTATCTATCCTAAAACTTATTATATGCGATTTTGTATCAAATATCATTTATTTTCGGAGCTATCCTCAAATTTGATATTTAAATGAGATCTTTAAATCAAATAGTCTATGTTTGACTCACTGTAAGTGAATATGAGATATTATTACAACAAAAAATCTTTGACTTATCAAATATGTTCTTGTATTCATTAATCATACGAGGTATATTTATCAGTCTCAATTAAGTTATGGTTATTATACCAATCAGTCTCAAATAACTTAACAATTGAATTATACAACAGGAGAAAAACAATCGCTAAGGTCGGTATTATTATTACAATTCACTGCAGACGGCTGCACCGTCCTAAAGTAATGATTGAAGAAGGTGTTCTTGGACTTCCAGTTACCCCTCTTTAAAACCTCATCAATGTTCATATTTTTCTGTGTCCAGTTATCTGTAGCTACACAAGCTCTAAAGCTTCCTGCGGAAGAAGAAATGTGTGCCTCTTTAAATAAGGTTTTTATCCAGCCTGCTATGACCGCGCGAGAAGCTTCTTTAACTGCGCCTCTAGTAGTAATGAAAAGGCTTTCTAACTGTTTTGAACCCCGACGTTCTTGAGATAGGGTTATTACTTACTTCACCCAATGAACTATGTTAAGTCTTACGTTTGGCATTGCCTTGAATGACCACCCCGACTGTCTGTATGAACTGCTATCTGTTTTGGAGCCATACTTTGGCCAGAAAATTAGTGCATCATCCATCTGCTCAAGGTTCTCATGGTGAATGCTTAATAGTGTCAGATCATGCACTCTCCTGCCAGATGCTAGAAGCAGTAAGATGCAGGTATGGCGAGAGACTGCAAATAGGCTTTTATTGTTGAAATCATAGGATTCAATAAATTTTATTAGGTCATCCACTTTCCATGTTAAAGGTGCCTTAACTTTGGGCTTCTTTGAAAGAATTCCTTTGATGGTATGGGTGACAATCGGATGTGAGCTTAAGTAAGAACTTCTGTGTGGATTGGTAAACGTGGCTACTACCGATTTGTGAACTAGTATAGTGTTAGGTGCCAATTTCGTGACTTCGTACAAATAACAAAGAAATTTTGCCAGGTCGGCTGGTTGTGGGTCATCAATGACAACGGAGTTCTCTGAGGCCCATTTTTGCCATCTAAGCCATGCTGGCCGGTAAGTTTTCAGAGTTGATTTTCTCCACCCGGCTTGTAGTAATTCTATCTCAGAATTGTTCCAGTTAGACAATTCGTTTGCCCAGCCCGTACGATCCAAACCTGCAAATTGAGATTGTCTATTCCCGGAGGTGGCAAGTTCGTTTGTAGGTCCACGAGATGGCGACTGAGATCTGGAATCTTCCATGGCTGTTGAGTGGCCCGTCTCCTTATTTCCGGTGTCCAAAATGCTTTGTGCCAATCTGGGGTTATCAGGAAGTAAGTCCCCCTGGATTCTTGAAGATGATACAGCACTCTTGGTATCAGAGCTGGAGGGGGAAAAATCCACCCTAGCTTGTAATGCCAGCTCCGGCTGAAAGCGTCTGTGAACTGACTCTTTAGATCGGTTGTATCCTCTGCCACGTAATTCGGAACGACTGCCGAGCGTGCCGACGCAAAGAGGTCTATTTCCGGTGTGCCAAACCGACGAAAAATCACTCTTGTTATTGGAGCTGTTATGTGCCATTCTGGAAGGCTCTTTGTCCTGGACAGGCTGTCTGCTAGGCCGTTGTATGGGCCCGGAATGTAACGGGCTATCAGGGTGCAATTGTATTGTCTGCACAATTGCAGAATGCTTATTGTGGTTTCTAATAGTCTTCTTGACTTTGTGCCCCCTTGTTTCGTGATGTAAGCCGCCGCAGTCCGGTTGTCTGTTTGCCATATTGCCGTTACGTCTTTCAGCGAGGGACCTAGGATTTTTACTGTTTCGAAGAGAGCCCAAAGCTCTTTTTGATTGCAGTGCCAACTTTGTTGTGATTTCTTCCAGTGCCCGAACAGTCTCTGATTGTTGGCTATTGCGCCCCATCCCGTGTCTGCCGCATCGGTCGTAACAAATGTCGTTGGGTTGGCAAGATGTATGGCTGTACATCTGCTTACATTTCTGATCCACCATTCTAGTTCCGCAAGAGTTATATTTGACATAGGGTAGCGTATGTGACGTCTTGATTTTGGAAGTCTGTTGGACTCTATTTGCAACCATCGGCAATGTAGTCTTCCTAGTGGAACTGTAAACGCTGCGAAATTTAACTTTCCCAGTAAAATTTTGGCATCCAGCCAGCTCCAGTGTTTTCCCCTGATGAATCTTCGTATTAATGACTGTATCTGGTTCACTTTTGTGCTTGATAGTAGCTTTCTGTTTTCGCAAGTGTTCCAAATTATGCCCAAGTATTCTAGGGACTGAGTAGGTTCTAAGAGGGACTTCTTTTGGTTTACTGTCCACCCTAACTCTTCTAGCTTCTGAAGCACAAATCTTGTTTGATTTTCTAGGATGTTTGGATCGTTGTGGGTTACTAGAAAATCGTCTAAGTAGACTATTATCTTTATATTTGCTATTTGTCTGAACCAGTGAGCTAGCCAGTTTGTCACTTTTGAAAAAGCGTGTGGGGCACTTGAAAGTCCGAATGGAAGGCATGTCATCTCGTAGGGTCGTCCCTCGAATACTAGCGACAGGAATCTGCGATGTGTCGGTGTTATTGATACATGGTAGTAGGCCTGCGAGATGTCTATTTTCGTCATAAAATCTCTTGGGTTGAGAAACGTGGCAACTCGATGATGGTTTATCAGTCTGAATCTGGGGGCGTATACGTATTGATTTAGTTTTTTCAGGTTGAAAATTGGTCTGTTTGTTCCATCTGACTTTTCTCTGAGAAACATGGGCGAAAAGAATCCCGTCCTGTAATTGCTTGGGTGAATAGCGCCGTTCTCTAACATATTTTGAATCTCCTTCTTCATTCCGTCGGAAGGCCGAACCTCGAACATTTTTTGGTGGTTTGATAACTTTACCAGAGGTGGTTTTCTGCAGAAGGGAATTCTGTAACCCGACAATATGTTTAGAACAGCTGGTGGTGCACCCATATCGGACCATTTCTTCTGATGGAACAATAATTGACCTGCTTGGAAGTCATGCTCTTTTGGGGCCTTTCCACTTATTTGGGCCGCCGTTGTTTCTAGCATTCTTGTCATTATAGGTTTGAAATCTCTTGTTGTTGTAGGCATTGGTATTGGGTGTGGAATTGAAGATAGGCCTGCTTCCCTGCCTGGTAGGAACTCTTCGAGGATTTCCTCTTCTCTGCCTATAATCACCTTTTTGAGCGAATTTGTTTTCAACTCTTGACGGACGAGGGTTTGTCCTTTTGAAAGGAAAAAACTTATGTATCCCGCCCTGATCTTTTACCGTTTGCGATAAATCGGGTTCTTTAAATAAGTGTGAGTCCGAGGGCGGAATGCTGTGGATAATTTCGTGAAGCCCCTTGTTATTTTTGATTTTAAATGTGTCCCTTCTTAGTTGAATAATTTCTGACCTACGCCCACATACGTATTGAAGGAGGGCGTCCGAGCTTTTACGGAATTTCGAATTCCCTGCGAGGAATTCTTCTCCAACTTTGCGTTTTAACTCCTGAGGCATTTTTTCCACCAGCTCTTCAAATATTTGTCTTTGTTGAAGTAAACCGTTTGTTATAGCTCCTAGAGTGAGATCGGATTTCTCTAAAAGGGATAACGAAGTCCAATTTGGAGCGATTCCAGCCAATTGGTTATTCACTTTCAGTGACGAAAATATCGGTGTGGCTTGAAATTGTTTTTGTACGTCTTTATAGCGAATATTTCTCCAGCCGTCGCTTCCCAACCTGAGGCAGTCAGCTGCTTGCTGTACTAGAATTGGATCGGCTTTTGAGAAAAGCGTTTCTGATTCTGTGGTATGAGGTTTAAAGTTAAATTCGGATGGTTCTTGGGACGATTGCGACGATTTCTTGTAAGCAGATTTGGCGGTCTGGAGTTCTTTTAAGCGCCGTTCAATATTGGCAATTTCTTCATCAAGAGCTTCCCCATCATCACCCGCATTGTCTGATTCAAAGTCTTGCGTGTCATGGTGATTGTAACCTCTGTGTTCTACAATAGGGGAGCGCTGAGCTGACATATCTAGCGTCTCATGTGAACTGTCGGGCATAGACTCAAATGATTCGTTCAGCATTGGGGCTTTTGAAGTTTGCTGTTTTAACTCGTCAATCTTTTTATTTTGGTCAGCCTGCATCTCAATTAACTTGTTGAACATGTTCATTTGTTGTTGAAGGACGGAAGCCATAAGATGGTCGCTGCTGCCTTCTATCGAGTTTCTCTTCGCTGGGGGGGAGTCATCTCTAACCTCTCGTTGACGTTTCCTTTTGCTTCGAGAATCCGTCGACAAGGGAGAGCTACAGGCTCGCTGTGAATGACCGTCTTCATCCGCCAGTATCCTGGAGGTTCTTTCTCGATTGGTGAGCTTGCCCTGAGCTTTAAGTTCTCGGATGTTGTCCATAAAAAGACTGTAAGACGGGCCATGGAGCTTTTCCACTATTCCGTGTGGGGAATATATCAGTGCTCTTCCCAATGGCCATGATGATAGGACTTTCCGGATATGCCGATATGTTCTCTCGGAGAGATCTTTAGCGTGAGGGAAGAATGCTCGTACTAGGTCAGTAGTAGGTATACCAAACCTAAGCTTGCCGTCTGTGACTGACGACAGTTCGTTCCCGAATAGGTCCTCAAACGTGTAATTTAGGACTTTCCATTGGTCCCAGCCCTTAGGGTAACTCGTATTTATTAAGTGCAGAACTGCTGTGAAGGCGTCCTTTTCGTTGTTATCTTCTGGGGCTAGCTGAGCTAATTCACCCATCGTTTGCGATGGCCTAAACGCCATGATCTGCAAGCAACGAATAAACTATCGTTTAGTAGTCGTCTATTTACTCGACATAAGTCGACAAATAAGCAGATTCGACATAGATGTCGCCTCACTAGGCGACAAGTAAATTGCAAGACGACGTATATTATCAATTCGTAGACGTCGTCTGGTGAGACGACATACTATTGAGAAATTACTCAGTTGTCGCCAAGATGGACGACGGCCGTCGCCTCATGAGGTGACCGACGACATGTACTGACAAGTACGTTATGACGGTGCCGAGTGGGCATCTGCGTCTCGTCGCTGGGCCATGGGCGCCGAGCGGTATTGAGTCGTCTAACAAACAATACCAAAATGGTAGGTACTTACGATTCGATTTTTAAATTTTTCCACTTTCACGTGTTTAACCGCTGAGTTACAAAAGCGTACTGAGGAGCAAACAGCCAGGCGCTCCCGCCGGGCGATGCGTAGTTCTTAGAGAGCTCGACAGATGGCGTTACTAGACATGGAAACTGTAAAACTAGGCTGAGTTACAAGGGTGTTATCTCACATGTGGTTCAAGCGTAAGCACGAACACCTAAATAGGTACATAATAATAATAATAGGTAAGTAGTGAAAATAATATATATAGGTAATAATGGATAAAGAAGAAACTCGTGAAATTCTTAAAACCAGCGTTAACGGATTCATTGACGACTACTCGCATCTAAGATGCTCCTATGATCAGTGGGAGCCCTTTGTTTCCCATAATTTTTTTGGTCATAATGTCATTGTTGACATATAATTATTGATAGTCATAATTTTTTATATCGCTGTTAGTGTAAGCTTTACAGAATTTCTGAAATATCTAATGTGTAGAGTGGGTTAGGTTAGGTTTAATTTATAAAAATCCTAAAAACGTAACAGTTTCCTAAAATATTCAAAAAAAAAAAACGTTACGACACTCATGACTTGCGATGATGATTGTGATTTTAAATACATTATGACTAAAAATAATTATGGTAGACAATATGGACCCATTATCAGTGGCGAGATAAACATAACTCTTTGTCATTTAATCACTCACATCTCAAGATAACTCTAGAGCCAGCCAATGAGTCACAAAATACTACTCAAGATAACGAGATGACTCAAGAAACTGAAGACCAAGCTGCTTAAATATTTCGTATCTCAAATTCCGGATTTGCCACATCCCTCGTTTACCGTGGCCTCAATAATAGCGTCTGCGTCGCAGAAAATGGGGCGTAATTTTATTTATAATGACAAGATAGAGGATGGGAGGAGGGGCGCGGGTGAACAAGACGAGGAGAGGTTCGATCCGCAACGTCGGTCGTCGGTGCCATCTACTACCACGGTTTTGGAACCGCGGGAATTCGGCTAACTGTTAAAGGCCCAGCCACACCGGCGCTTTCCACTGCATTGTATAGTGACACTCGTAATGATAATTCATACTATACAACGCAGTGGAAAGCGAACGCGCACGTGCACGTCACGCATCCGGTGTGGCTCGGTCTTAAAGAACAAGTGAAACAAAAATGCACGCAAGTAACGTGCAATAGCTTTGATTCAAAACTCAAAAAAGCAAGACCGTAACTAACTAGAGACCTTCGAGCTTGCAACCGTAGGGGGAAGTGGGGTAGATAGATTGGTACGGAAATATTCAATTTTATATTTTGGGCAGTAAAATGACTAACGGGCATTGTCATTTTGCTTATATCACAGGGAAACTAATTGGGTTGACTCCGCCATCGAATTAATTAAACTTATTTAATTTAAATTATTTGGTACTTTGATATACAAACGAATTATTTACCCGTATGTACCTGATTAATATTTAGTTCCTTAGAACACTAAGGAAATTAATAAGTTATTTTAAAGTATTGAGTTTTTCCTATTTGGTTTGAAAGAAAAAAAAACGCTTTTTTGCACTAGAACTTAAAAACCCAAATTTTGTCTACTCCTAGCATAAACAAGAACTTGAGGAGCATGAAAAGTTAAAATTGGATAGTTCTAATAGCACAATCTAAATTCTTCCTGCATGCTGCTTGCCGTTAGGTACAACGCTGGTTGTATACCCATTCTATTACATACTTTACGAACATTAGTCATACAATTTAAATACCGACCAGTATTTTTCTCCTTCTAATTTTAAAACTGGCAGTAGAAGCGCAGTAGGACAGCCATAACGCCGCGTCATCAAGTTGCGGAAGACAAAAACGAGTAATTACTGAAACCAATGATTTCCCCCGACGCGCCGCCTCTACTGCCGGTCTTTATGCTGTGCTCGTGTAATCTTCTATATTTTTAAATTATAAAACTTTCAGCCAGTTATTATGCATTTACTTGATACAAGACAAAAAACGTTTACGTGTCTACGTTTTTATATAGCCTAGGAGTACACATAAATTACAGTTAAATAGACAAAAAACCCCGATGTAGTGGTGGCGCCTAATTTCAGACGGATGAACTGAAATCTATCTATAAGAACTATTCCGATTCAACTAGCATTGTTTTTTTAAAAAACGCGTTCGTTTAGGTCCATCCGTTTACATAATGTGACAGACCGACACCGCCTCTAATATTCTACCTCGTAGTAGCCCATATTGCTTCTAAATTGTAATAATATTGTTTTTGTCATAACAGACTGTAGCTCTTACTGTCAATTGAATAAAACAGTGAAAAAGATGTGACTAAGTTTAAAACAATGTAAGGGAATAACTGCCGCACTCAGAGACATCTATTAAATTTAATGCTTGTTTAGTGACGAGTTGTCTTATTCTATTGCTGTAGCAACGAAAGTGAGAGCAGCTACTTTAATCAAGCATTTAATTAAATTGACGTCTCTGATCAGCGGTTAGAGTTGTTATAATGTCAACAATACGATTAACTGCCGCACTCAGAGACGTCAATTTAATTTAATGCTTGATTAAAGTTGCTGCTGTCACTTTCTTTGCTACAGCAATAGAATAAGACAACACGACACTAAACAAGCATTAAATTTAATTGACGTCTCTGAGTGCGGCAGTAAGACTGCACCGAGCGTCCATTGGCGCCCTCATTACTATCATTGTGTTTTCTACTAAACTAAAGTATTGTCTAGAAATCGAAAAGTGGTTATTTGTTGTACAAATGAATACACAATTTTTAGACGAATGAACAATACTTTGTTATATTTGCTGGTGAGTAAATTATATCCCAGATCATAAACCATATTGCCATACGTTTGTAGGTCACCATAATTTAGTTTAATTTAATATTTGTTGTGCTAATTAGTCATAGATTGTTAACTAGTTTTGTAGCCTTAATCCCATGTGGTTTTATTTGATGTTTAGTGTTTGGTTTGTTTATAGTTTGTTTTCTGTTCTGTTTCGTTGTGATCCCGCTGGCGCTAGTAGTTACCGGTTGTGTATGGGCTGCGTTCACTGTTACCGTAAAGGCCCATACACACGTAGTGCGGGATGCAACGTTTAGATGTTTGTATTTTAAAATTGTTCATTCTTTCCTTTTTATCTATTTTGATTACTATGTATGTAGTTTAGTATTTTTGGTTATATTATTTGTTTGTCCTTGTCATTTGTGCATCTGTCGTTGTTGCCCACCGTGCTCTCACCGAATGGGTCCTGCGGAAGACCAGCGCTGGCTGTAAAGCTAGCAACATGCTGAGCAAGGTCCATTTCGTGACAAAGTGTGTTTTTTTTATTTTTTATTTGTTTTGTATGTGTTCTTTTTTTATTTTGTCACGAATAAAGACATGAATTTGAATTTTTTAAAAACTGTAAATGGCGTTTAAATTCTAAGTGATGGAATCAGATTCTATAGCATGATTCCCGCTTAACTCTCGCCTTGTTTATTAAGTTTTACACAAACAAGAAGTATAAAAATACTCACCGAACAACTTTTTTCAGCTTTTTATTTATAGAAACTTGAGTAGACAGGGAAATGCCCGATAGTAAACATAGTTCCTGCATTAAATACCCTATCTTTACGAAGCATTAGAAAACAGTGTTTTTCTCGTACGGTTTAAGGTGCACAACAGAGCGACACCCAAGAAAGAAATAAACCGTTATAAAAGTTTAGTGTCATTCAGAACTTTTGTCCCTCGGGTTACTTGTTTGACAGTTAGTTTTTAACTTTAACCTTATAAAAAGTGTTCCCGAGGGTTGCCATATCTGGACTCCGCTACTGAGTGTTTTTCGCAGGGTAAAAGGCCTCTTGGGAGTCTACTCGAAATGACTTATGACCGTGAACTGATAGAGGTTGTTTGTATTTAAAATTTGTATTTTAGTGAGAATTAGGATTTCAATTACGGGGTAATTTATATTTATATTCTCTAGAAAATCCATCATAGATAGTCTTCATTTGTTTCTTGTGATTTGATGCATGATATTAAAACATTGGATATCTGGATCTATGGAGACATATTTTCTGGACTCATTCATTATAATATAAATAAGAATGTAAATTTAATGAAACTGCTGCAAAAACAAAAGAAGGTCATGTAAAAAACTGGCGCAAAAAACATGAAGAAAATATGAAACTTAATAAGTATTACAGCGTAACTCGTAATTTTATCGCGTACCCATTTAGGTCAGGCATCCAATTGCGATGTGATGTGAATAGAAATACCGTCGGACGAACAATATCCTGCCCTTGGGAGTGGAAAAAAATCACAACAATCTCGCCAACGCCCGATCACGGATTAGGTAAATCGGTCTTACAGATTTACATAATAAGGATAAGGATGCAGCCTCTCAAAAAAGATCGGGAGCTACTGTATTAGCATTTAGATTGTGTGCGTGGAGGCAAGCAATCAATCAAGTGCCTAGCTCGCAGGTTTCGTAAATGCTAACAAGCTAATCTCCCGGAACAACTTCATTGTCTTTCAGCTATTGAAAGTTGGCCCATCGATCATTCGTCGATGTCTCAGAGGCGATAAATTGTTTGATTTCGGTTTTGTGTTGTTAAGGTCATAAATAATGTTGTAATTAAATAATATAAAATCAAAGAGATAGAATGTTTTTTCGTAAATACAATATTAATAATGAAATACAAAACTAAAATTAAAATTATAAACTTAACTATATTTTAAAATTAAAAACCTATATCTAAAAAAGGGCCCTGCGGCATCGTCCCGAAGATGCTGGCAGCATTTCCTCGCTGGATAGTTAAACTTATGCGTTGAGCGAGGAAACTGCCAGCTCTTCGGTCACCAGTGACGTCAATGAGCCTCTTCGAAATTTCATTGAAGAGGCTTTGAGCGCTAGGACCCCACGGACCAAGGGTCTCGACGCCGAATGGAACAAACATATATTCTGGGCCGAGACCACTATATTTGCCTACCTTTATGCTTTCGGCCGCTTCAGCTGCCGCACCAGCCCTATTAGAGGTCCGGTGGAGATGTGATGGGGCTAGCGTGTCTACGCAGGTTGCATCCCACACTAACACCCGTCCCATATTCCACGGGACCAAGGACATTCCGTCAGGTCTCTTGCCATCGTTTCTACAAATGCCGGTCGGCTCTAAAAGGGCCGGCACATTTATTGAGGCAAGAGACCGACGGATGATGTCATTTAAAGCGGCGTGTCTGGAAAAGCGACCAGCACTTCTCTGGCAAGACAGTCCGTGATGTCCTAGCCGATCGACGGCACTTCCGCACGGGCACTGATGTGGAGCGCAGACCGGGACCCCGAGGCGAAGGCAAACTGAAAGTCGGAGTGTGTTAGGGTCTAGGAAAGTACCAGTGCTTGGCGAGGGATGAGCTTGAAGCCAGTATCCAGCCTCAATTAGATATCTATTAACATTGTTATTTCTTTCCGTCAATTTAATGTTTTCTGTTATTTCGTGGGAGTAAAAAATATGATTTATTGCCTGAGCAAAACAAAATTATTACCAAAAATCTGCTATTGGTAACATTTAAAGTGCCTTTACGAGGGCAATTTAAAACGCTAATCTATAACCAGCGACCATTTCTGTCACACTCTAATTCTGTCTAGTAGAGTGAGGCGTCCGTACTGTTGTCGGGTAATTAAAAGTTTCCCGTATCAACGTTGATTCTATTTTGTAGATGCAATTGTAAATAATTTACTTTGCCGTCTTTTTAGCCTGGACACTTACATGAAAGACGTAATGGAAAATGGTGACATAAATACCCTAACTAAATAATGTAATTTGTACGTGTTTTAATCCACGAAGGAGCGCCTTGCCACTTTAACGATGCGGTAGCCTAGTTGGTAGTGACCCTGCCTACGAAGCTAGCGGTCCCGGGTTCGATTCCCGGTATGGGCAAATGTTTGTATGATGAGAGTGAGTATTTATTCCTGAGTCTTGGGTGTTTTCTATGTATTTAAGTGTGTATTTATCTATATAAGTAAGTTTATCGTTGCCTATAATACAAGCCTAGAGTTTAATTTAAGCCTGTTTTGTGTGAGATTTTCCCCTGATATTTATTATTTATTTTACTTAGATTTGCGTCGATACACGTAAGATTAATAAGTGGGGCGCGACTTGGCGGATTGAAAAAAGGGTTTAAATTAGTTTGATGAGAAGAAAGCAAAGTATAATTATAAATAAGGTTCTTGAAAGTCGGAAGAGATCTAGGACCATAGTGTCCAACGGCACTTAGGGCAAAAGACCAAATACCCGTATAACTAGGAGCTCCAAACCGTGCCTAAAAAAAACAACAGAGTTTATTTATTTAAACTTATTGAACACAACAACGTACAAATGGCAGAATTGATGTCCAATGGCATTCTCTACCGTCAACCAGAAGGCGATAGGTACCAAAAAAAAAACAAAGGTAGGTGCTAAGAAAAATAGCGTTGAAAAAAGTTTCATTAAAATACATACAAGACACCCATTAACCCGTGGAGTATCCTATAGACTGCGTTAGTCTACAGGATCATTTGAATTCGATGCTCGACGTGGTTAGAACTAAGATTAATATCGTAATACGTTCGATAAAACGTTCCACGGGTTAAGATACTAATATTTATGACCAGAACCTCACAAAATACCAAAACCCGAAATTCATTTTGTACATAACGCTACTGCGGTCTTTTCACTGTCGTTCAATTTAACCGCTGCTCAATATACCGCTTCACGCGACACGCTGTACGTGAAATTCACCACATTCCAGTAACGTACCGCATTTGAAATTTAATAAAGGATCACTCGAGCCGCATGCAGCGATTCGATATCGTCCGTCACAGGCTAATGCGGCTCTCCAGTGAAAAGATTACAGGAAGCAAGCTTCAGAAATGTACCAAGTACGCGAGATCAGAGGGGACTCGACCCCCGACCCACTCAAAATTTGCTTTTGATCACCTCCACACTTCACCTTTTTAAGTTAAAATAAGAACGCCCTGTTATGAACACTTAAGGGAGATTGTTTCACGGCTTGCTGCAACGTAATTGAATTAGTGCCGTTGCTTTATTATATTGACATTGTTCATTGTAAATTAAGTAGGTACTTGCCTTTTTAAACTGGTGTATTTAAATTACCTGTTAAATTTTAAACCATAAAATAACATATGGAAATTGTCTCGCCCTGTTTTGCTGGCAGTTGGTTAATGATAAAACTACTGTTTTAGCCCTAAGAGGTTAATTTTTAAACTAGCTTGTTTACTTTACTACGTACGATAGATCAGGATAAACCAAGTGTAGTTACATTATATTAAAGCCACATAACTAATTCTTGTAGGGATAATCATATATTATAATAAAGGTAGATATTTATGCAAATTTCCCAGTTAATTTTCCAGTTGCAGAATTAAATCGAAATGTGCCAGTTCACAAGAGCAGTTAGTCTAAAATGCCGGAGCCTTTTAATGGCACGTCCCCAAAACTTAAAACAACCGCTATCATTCCACTTCACACACAATTAAATTAGCATAAGTACGTGGAAAGCAATTGACGCAATCAACGCGACGGCCCAGAATCGAACTAGTTCCGCCTATACCGCCCTCTTTTGCAAAGGGGTGCAATTGTTCCAAAACTTCTTTTGCACGTGCAACCTTATTAATATCCACGAAGAGTTAAATATTCTATGACTTTAAAGTTGTAGATGAGCCTTTTTTAACTTAGAAAAGCAGTATACTAATTAGGTAGGCACATAAATTAAAATCACTCGGGGCTGCGTTAGCACCACCACGGCGCTTTGTAGAGATAGCGCCAATTAGTTTCCACGTAGCTATCCTGCGTAGCCATTTTACGGCAAACGGGATGCCATTTTCGAGAATGGAAGCGTCAATGGCTTATGGATGGCGTGACGGTAGCGACACGACGCTTGGAGCTGGCGACTAATGATCGTTCCCAATATTCAAACCGCGGGCGTAGCTACCGAAGGGCTAGGCGGGGCAGTTCCCCCAAGGTCGGGGGGCCCCCAAAATCTGAACAGCAAACCAACTAGCTGATGATACATCATTTCGATTATATATGATGAAGTACCTAGGTTTGCATTTTTAAAATATTGATAAAACCGAAACAGTTCAGGAGCCCCAGTTTCTTAGCTCTAGCTAGCTACGCCACTGGGTTGAAATAAGACACTTTCCTGCATGTTGCATGCATGCAATTTTAGCTGGTTCGATTCCGGGTGAGACAAGCGAGTTTTAGAAAACCTTTTAATGCAGTTTTGTTTCTTTTGAAAGAGAAAAGAATGTTTCCTTTAAGTAAAGTGATCTAAATTAAGGATTTAAGATAGTTCCCCTCCAGGGCCCATCATTTTTTTCCACCCTGTATAAGTACCTAAATTTATCGTTGTCTAGTAAATTTGAGACTAAGTCAATTTGTATTCATATTGATTTAAGGTTACATTGATACTACCTAAGCACGTCTCGTACCATTCCCGTAACTATGTAAAACGCTGCTAATTGTCGGCTCGTCGTCGAATTTCGTCGATCATTAGAGGCGCTCCGTCGATGCAATTGTCTCACGTGCATCCGTGCCCGCTCGCACAATCTCTCCTGATGGGAATCTATCACGCTAATTAGATTTATAGGATACCTAAATGGAAAACGATAATTCGGTCCAATCATTTCCTAGCTCAACGAGCACAAGCTGATGGTAAGTGGGCTCGAAACTTGTACACATTTTTAATCTTCATATTGCAAATGGTTGCCAGCTCTGAGGATAAAGATTTTTTACTATTTACAATTTTTTCTCTATAAAATATAATCTTTCAAATGATTCAAGTTTCAATCCGTAAAATGTGAAAGTTAACGACCGTAGAAATCTGTGAAATAGAAATAGAAAAAACAACGTAACCTTTGCTAAGTTCTGCTTAAGTATTATTACATCAACGGCCGAGGACTTTTAAAAAAATGCATGAATTAGATATAATATAACCGATTGCACGACAGCTAATTCCTTAAAATGGTGTTTTAATGGTATATTTTTGCCACCTATCCCAAATTGAAACACAAGACTTGCTATAAATTAGCCGTGTACGTAATGACTGCGTTTTACGCGCGTCACTCAAGGGTGCAACAATGTGACTACTATCTTCGCGAACTGTAATTACTCTCGATTAACCAGGCGATAATTCGCGGGTGCCTCCTAACCACCGCGTTAATTAACTAACTATTACGTTTCGAAGCGCGCATGCCAATTAAAGAGTGCGTTATATTCGAGGAAGCGAATTAGAGCCAAGGCAAATGTTAAGCGTTTAGTACACCATCGCCATTGGTCATATTAATCGGCCACGGCGATCATGGCCGACAATAACCTTTTTTATGGCACGGAGAAGGTAAACGAGCATACAGGCGATCTAATAATGCCCACAGGCAGGCCTTGATGGTAAGTATGGTCTGAGATCCATAGACATTTATATTCTTAATACTAACAATCACAAGACTGCAATCGTAAGACTGCGAATGCGAGGCCAACCCTAAGGACTAAAGTAGAATGCCTCTTTGGTTGTAATATCACCGATTGTCTTATCCCCACACTGAAACACAACAATACGAACTTAGCCGCTTGGCGATATGTTAAAGGTTAAATGAAATGGAGGTAGGAGTCCGGGTTGACGCTGCACAAGGCCCTACCACCATTACCTAATTTGTATTTGGATATATTGAATTTTCAAATGCAGGCGCACTTCTAAGTTCTAAAGACATTATTCGTTGAAAAAATCAGCCATTTAAGTAAGCAGTAAATTGGCAGCATTTCTTATCCCGACACGATACACATTTGCGTAGTATATGGTTGTACCGCGGCGCGATTTTGAAGTCTGATTTAGGCATCTAAATGTCCTTACAAACCTGAGAGCTTATTGTCTAACACACTCGCAATCGCAATCGGCTTCAAAGTGGAGCAATTGTTTTCATTTTGTATGCAGACAAGCCTTTCGATTTTCAAAATGAAAACGATCGTGATTGCGAGTGCGTTAGACAATAAGCCCTCTGCGGGCGACGAAGCCTATCACGGTGTCTTGCCGCAATAGCGGCTCCAGCCCAACCCTTCAACTAAAAAACTGATTACCAGGTGACGTAAAATAATTAATTTCTAGAAATCTAGAGCCGCCGGTGTTATCGATGGTGTACTTAGCCCTTTACTAGCTTGAACGTCGCCAGTATAAAACCCTACGGTTTTATAAAAGTAATGACTCCACTGACAGATTGCAACGAAATAAGCCATGGAGCAACTTATACTGTTTTTGCTATTAGCGTGTAATGTTCGGGCTGAGGTAAGATATTTTTTGCCAGTTTTCACGATTATTCTCCTTTTCTTCTTCTTCAGCATATATCTGTCCACTGCTGGACATATGCCTCTTTCATGGATTTCCATGTAGATCTGGATCTGGATCTGGATAACCGACATATAAATCAAGTTACCTACTTACAGTGGCCCTGCGTGTTGTGTACCTATCACAAGAGAAAAGAAAATTATTTAGCAACATTAGAAATGCATTTTAGTTTGAAACCTCTTCATTTTTCACGACGGTCTTAAATCAAACCTAACCTAACCTCTCTTCTTCAGGTTCAAGTTCTTTTAGTACTTATATCTATTTCAGTTTTTGAAAAGATAGTGTATTGAAATAAGACCATTTCTATTTTATGAATTTTTGGAAATGATATGATTGAAAGGGTTCTCGCCTTTTGGCAGAATAATGTTTGGCCGAATATATCGTTTCCCAACGACCGTTTCATTTGCCAACCCGCTTTTAATTCTGTAACTGTAAATATTTCTGAATTCCTATAGAGTTCTACACGAAGATACTGAAATAAATCCTGAAATATTTACCGTTACAGAAAAAAAATCGAGTTGGCGAATGAAACGGTCGGGAAACGATACATTCGGCCAAACATATTTCGGCCTGGGTATGTTAATTAACCAACCAACCAGTTAGTTACTTAAAGTAGTCTCCTAAAACTTATTTTGCGGATTATACATTTTAACGGTACCCTTACTATCTCATTACATTACACAACTCAAAAGTTTTATAATTATTAATTACTTACCTATTTCGTCATTTAGTTTTTACAATCTTTTTATTATTATGCTCCATTCGTAACGTCTGTCATTCCGTTCCTAATTTTGCAAGTCGATTTTCAACTAGGTACTTACCTACCGTTATCGTAATGGGGTGAAATTGGGAATTCAAAATTAAACCTGGATGAAAGCAAGTGACGGAGTCGGAAGGTGGATACAGGATCTCTGTACCCTTACTATGAGTTACAATTACTGTACTTGCTAGTGAGTCGAAGGCTCCGTTCCTCACAGATCTCGCAGTATTCTTATAGAGTGCGAGGGACAGAGCTTTTGACTCGCGAGTACGTGAAATATCGACGTGCCTAAATGAAATAAACCTGAATTTATGTTTCGCTCTTATTTGTAGTTTCCGACGAAAGAATTCATTGAAGAAATAAAACCTGTCGTAGAAAAATGCGAAGAAAACACTGGTGTTGATAAAGGTGAGTAGTTACAATGATTAAATCTCAGCAGCCTTAACAGATTGGAATATATGGACTAGAGGAAAAACTCAGTAAGTTGTTAGTAAACGTGCTAAGTCTATTGGCATTTTTCAAAGTAAAGCTACTCGTATAGAATCACTTTTTATGGCTTCCGTGTTTTTTTATGTTTTCGTTACTTTTCCTAAATCTTATTTTCCCTATTTTGGAAAATGTATAGTCAAGGAAACTGATTTTTTAGCAGTTTGATGTAACACGTAACTTAGCCGTTTTATACATTTCCCGAGGGGCTATTGTCTAACGCACTCGCAATCGCAACCGGCTTCAAAGTGGAGCAATTGTTTTCATTTTGTATGCAGACAAGCCTTCGATTTTCAAAATGAAAACGATCGTGATTGCGAGTGCGTTAGACAATAAGCCCTCCGGCCTGACACGACTAATGACACGTGGGAAATGTATAATCCGGCAAATTAACGTATTATGTCAAAATGCTAAACAATCAAATTCCTCAACTGTACCTACATGTATCCTTACTAAAAACGATTCCTTACCTAATCAAAATCAAAACCAGTCTCCTTTCTTTGTCAAAACATTAAGATAAACTTTCTACTAAGTAATTACCCACTCTTATTGCAATTAATAAACTATTTTACTGGTTGCAGGTCTCGTAGACCAGTTCAGTAAAGGCACCATGGTCGACGATGAGAAATTAAAGGTACTTCCTTATCTATACACCTATCTATGAAACGAAATATTACTATGGGGCACAAGCACGTAGTAATAATTGGTGGTGAAGTTTTTGCTTACAAAGGCATCGCCTCAACTCCAATACAGTTGTAATTCGATTGAGAAAAGGTTCGTTGCATTTTCTGTGAAAACAAGGGTACACAAAACCTCTTTGTCTGGAAGTGCAAGTTTGGAAGTTATTATTTTCTACGGACAACAATATAATTTCCTAAGTTACTTACACTTTAATCCATTCTAAATCCAAATTTGAATAAAGTTTGCCTTCAGATGAATCGGATTTATGTAGGTACAGTCAACTAATTTGATTTCTAGGCCACTTTGGACTATGTTAAAGTGACGTTGACAACCAAACGTACAGACTTCTTATGATTTGGTTTACAACGTCACATTGACAAAGTCAATAGTGGCCTAGGAATCAAATTGGTTGACTGTACCTACTTATTTATATTAATACTAGCGACGCCTTCGCTTCGCTTCGCTTTGAGTGTGTTTTCTGTAACACCCGTAGGTACAGTCGAGTTCATAAATATGTATAAACTTTAATACCTTGTCACTTTAATCGCTGTGACAATTTATATATGTCAGTTTAAACATGACATTAAATAGACAAGGTACTAAAGTGTATACATACACACTACACCTATTTATGAAATCGACTGTACATAAACCAAAATTTATCTAGATAAATAAAAATAAATGTTTAAATGATTGTCCTCTGTGTTCCTAAACCATGGATCCGATGAAAATTTTGGTGACCAAAAAAATCTATGAAAATTAACACATTTTTACTGTACCTACGTGTCATTGCAACGCATGCCGGGTGCAGCTAGGTATAGGTACTTTGAATACTGGAAAATTTAAAAATCCCCGAGGGAATAACTATAATCGAAATTTACGCGGATGAAGTCGCGGGCAGAATCTAGTCCTACTAATATTATAAATGCAAAAGTTTGTGGGTGTGTTACTTTGTTACTCCTTCACGCTGCAACGCCTGGACGGATTTGGATGAAATTTGAAATTGAGGTAGCTTGTACCCTGGATTAACACATAGGCTACTTTTCATCCAGTGGCGGATTAGCCACGTCGGAAGAGTAGCAAATGCTACGGGCCCCGCGCATCGGGAGGCCCCGCGCACCTACGTCTCCCTGATATGTATGTATTCCTGGTTCTATTTTATTTAGCACCCTAAACATAGGAATAACCTAAAACAAACCAAGGGCTTTATACAATTTGCTAAGGGCCCCGCGTTTGCTTAATCCGGCACTGTTTTCATCCTGAAAAATATAAGAGTTCCCAAGGGAATAAGACAATCAAAATCCTCGCAGACGAAGTCGCAGGCAGAAGTAAGTGTAATAATAAATCCTGGATTATGTACGGGTGTGTTAATGAAAACTCACATCGAAAAAAGCGAAGCGAGGGCGGGTCACTAGTAGATTATAAATGGATTCTCAAGTCTCTGAGCCCCTAGACAAGATGCATTACGCCAACTAGCGTTTTTATTCGTTTCGTTTTTAAACCAATCGCGTCACTGCTAGATCACGTGGCTTTTCGTATAACATCATCTACAAGTGACCCGATTTAGTTTAAAAACGAAACGAATAGAAACGCTAGTTAGCGTTATGCATCTTGTCTAGGTGCAAGAAGTATTGCTTAGTAGGTATTTATCATGGGATCTGATTACTTTTACATTATTCTTTAGGTACAATTAGTTATTAACACCTAATATGAATGAAAACTTTTGATTTCAGTGCTACATGAAATGCATTTTCTTGGAATTCAAAGTGGTGAGTTTTTTATTATTAAGATACTTTATTACCGTCTTACCATCACTTACTCTAATGGCTGCCATGCCATGACTTTGCGAAGACGGGAGCGCTGGCGCACACTGTATTCAAATCGGAAAAAAACAGGCGAAGTACGAGTTGGACTCGCGCACGAAGGGTTCCGTACTATTATCTATACAACATTAGACACTATACCAGTTGCCGTTATTAATATCGAGCAAAAAACGATAAAAAAATCACGTTTGTTGTATGGGAGCCCCACTTAAATATGTATTTTATTCTGTTTCTAGTATTTGTTACTATAGCGGCAAAAGAAATACATCATCTGTGAAAATTTCATCTGTCTAGCTATCACGGTTCATGAGATACAGCCAGGTGACTAACAGACAGACGGACAATGGAGCCTTAGTAATAGGGTCCTGTTTTTACACTTTGGAAACGGAATCCTAAAAAGGTGGACACAGGAGCAAAAGTAGATTTAAGGGCTGTATTTTTATAGAATAGCCTTATCTAGCCAACCAACATTTGTTATAAAAAAAAAAGCGGCCAAGTGCGAGTCGGACTCGCCCATGAAGGTTCCGTGAAAGGTAAATTGCGGTTTACGATTTATGACGTATTAAAAAAAAACTAATTACTAGATCTCGTTCAAACCAATTTTCGGTAGAAGTTTGCATGGTAATGTACATCATATAGGTATTATTTTTACATTTATCATTCCCTTATTTTAGAAGTTACGGGGGGGTGACACACATTTTTCCACTTTGGAAGCGTCTCTCGCGCAAACTATTCAGTTTAGAAAAAATATATATTAGAAACCTCAATATCATTTTTGAAGACCTATCCATAGATACCCCACACGTATGGGTTTGATGAAAAAAAAAATTGAGGTTCAGTTCTAAGTATGGGGAACCCCAAAAATGTATTGTTTTTTTTCTATTTTTGTATGAAAATCTTAATGCGGTTCACCAAATACATCTACTTACAAAGTTTCCATAGTATAGCTCTTATAGTTACGGAAAAAAGTGGCTGTGACATACGGACGGACAGACGGACGGGACAGACATGACGAATCTATAAGGGTTCCGTTTTTTGCCATTTGGCTACGGAACCCTAAAAACTGTAAAAAAATAAGTTATTTTTCACAGTCGAGTTCATAAATATGCGTACTTAAGTGTACTTGTCACTTTAATCCCTATGACAATTCATATATATAATGGCAGTTTAAACCTGACACTGAATAGACAAGGTTCTAAAGTGTACACATATTTATGAACTCAACTGTACCTACGGAGACGATCATACTTATTTTGCCCTCATCACATAAATGTTTGCCCACGCGGGGGTTAAACCTGCTACCTTCGTAGGCAGTGTCACTACTAGTATCAACTAGATAGCCTCTTGTAAAAAATGGGTGCTTACCCACCGTCCACCTCCCGAGACCACGTAGGCATTTTAGCAGACCTTAACGAAGTCGACGGAGCTCCGCTTTTGCGGAGCTCCTACTTCTGGATTATTTTGGCCCTTCGGGCTCTCTGAACTTCTTTTAATAATATAACCTAAACCTATCGGTTATTTTATTTTGGCCATTCTATTCTACGTAATCCACATAGGTGAACAACATATGTGGTCTACGGGCAAGTCGCTTAAAAAAGATTGGGTGATTAGGCATTAAATCAGCCATTATTGGTTTTAGTGACATAAAACAAAATATAAATCTGACCCTTTATATAAAATAGATAGGTATGTAAATATATACATGAAAATGTTACAATTCCAGTTAGACGAAACTACCGGTTTATTCCGCTACGAAAAGATGCTCAGCATGATTCCCCAGGCGATGAGAAACATTGCTTATGAGATGGGCCGCAACTGCATCCACTTCAAGGGCGAAGGGGAAGCCGACCTGTGCCAGGTCTCCTACGACCTCCACCGATGTTGGCAGAAAGCTGATCCCGAGGTTGGTTTACATAATAGAGGAACACCTTGACTTCCCCGATTTTTTTCCGTAGAGGTTCAAAGTTGAAATAACTACACTACTGCAATCCTTTACTGCGATATAAGTGGCCAGCACGGTCTGCCTTTAGTTACAAACTGCACATTTTAGTACCTACTTTGTCACTAACTTAATGTTTAAACGTCTGTCAAAAGCGTTATAGCGACAAGGGACTTAATTGTGCAGCTATTATAAGGCCAACCGTACAAACCATTATCACTGTCGCATAGTATACCTACTTTAACCTTGTTAGGTAAGGTTAGCTTTCGTGATTGAATTTTAGTGACACTTCTATTATTTTGATACCCAATACAATAATTTGATGATTGATATTATTTTCAAGTATTTTGATATTACATACTTGGTGATTCAAATTGGGTGACAGATGTACTATTTTAGAAATAAGTATTATTTATTAGGTAATTGATAAAATGATACCCTTTATGTTTCAGCATTATTTCCTGATGTAGAAGATTTTGCAGTGAAGTCGCCAGTGATTCTTGCGCTGAGAAATTATAGAAGTTATATTTTACAAAATAAAAGATTATAAATAATGTGTCATTATTTAATTTAAAAAAAACCTCAACGGGCAACTTTTTTTAAACTGTGTACCCGAGTTACAAGGAAAACCGTTCTCAGGTTCAGCTAATGTAGATTAATCGTTTTGCTGCAAGTGGCCAGGGCCGGTTTCTAGGCGGTAAAAACGATATCGATGATCAGAGGCCCCGTTTCACTTTAACCTACTACATAACAATGAAAGAAGACACTCTACTATATAAGGAATGGAATCTAGGTTTTCATTTAACACCTTACAAGTGTAGCTTAATAATGAAGTTAAATAATAACCCTTTTATTCAATAAATAAGTTAGTTATTAACCGATACTGTCTGTGTTACTTACTCCCGTACGCTGCGCTCCCAACATCACAATCCATCCATTGTCATGAAATCATTTTCCATGTGCATTTAACTAAATCATAAAAAAACATAAAACTATAATAGCATTTATAAATGTATGTTGTAATAAATTATTAAGTTAATGCTGGATTATACACTTATTTAGCACACAAATGATAGAAAGCACAAATATATTTTAACTTACTGTGGCTAACTAGACACATGAAGAATACTTGAAAAGAAGTTACATAATTGTATTATTGGAAATTGACTCGAAATTTTAAATAAAATAATAAATTTTAAAGAAAAGTTAAATTAACTTAATTTCATTAAAAAAAATACATTTCCTAGATTATTTACATTTTAACGTCACAGCTTACTTTAAGTAGGTATTATGAATATTAATCTATTCTCAAGTACATGAATAATTTTGTAAAGAAATACATTATTTGGGTTCAGCATGCATATCATGTATAAGTATTAATTAACATTGTGTTGACAATTTACGACGTCCTGCCCCGCCACTTCATTTTTCAACCATACAACGTCAATTTAATGGACGCGCCGTCGTACAGTCAAAGGCGTAAATAGCACTCGACCCTCTCCTCCAGGTAACTACACAGGACCCCGGTCCCCCACCTATTCGCACAGTGCATCTCAAGCTGCTTGAGCACAATTGGCCACCACGCACCGTCAAAAACTCCCTCGATTTCTAGGGATACCAGGGCCGCGATCTCTTTTCTGTTTAGTGCCTCCTTCACCAGAATCAAGACATCATAGAGCGCGTCCTCCGTGCTCTTCTGGGGCACGAACCCGTATTGTCTTGGGCTGAGCCCCCCTCCCCTCGACAGCTCCCAGTTGAGTCTGTTGAAAATTAACTTTTCCAAGACTTTGCCCAGCACCGGGAGCAGCCTAGGTCGGTATGCCTTAGGGATGCTGTAGTCGTCCTTCGCAGGTTTGGGAATCACTCGGATATAAGCCGCCTTCCAGCAGAGCGGAAAGTACGAGAGCCTCATACACTGGTTGTAGATGGCCAGAAGTATCTCAGGGTGCGCCTCAAACACTTTTTGGCCTATATCCGAGGTAATGGCGTCCCTACCAGGTGCTTTGTTTGGGTTAATGCCCCTCATAACTTCTCGGGTCTCCTCCGCAGTGAACGATACAAACCGCTCCTGAGGTGGACGAGTAGCCGCTGTCTCTCGGATTCTCCTGGATTCCCCCTTAATTGCCTCGTACCACTCATTGTCCGCCCTCGGGTCGTCTCGCGGGAAGAAGGTACTGGCCAAGAGATCAGCGGACTGCCGAGCACTGAGTATTTTCCCATCCTCCGGAGATTTGAGGGGGCACTCAGTGCTCGTATCCCCCGACAAACACCTCTTGACGACCCTGTAGGAGGTCTTCCAGAGGTCCTCATTCTGCTGCTTAGAGCAGAAGTCTCTCCAACTCGAGGTAATGGCGTTCTCTATCTCAGTCCTGTAGTGGCTTCGAGCTTTAGCGTATTCCATGTACACTGTGGGCCTGCGCACTGGGTTTGCCTGGGACACCCTTCTCCTGAGGGTTTTCACCGACTGTTTCAAGTCACCTAATTCCTTGGTCCACCATGTGGAACTCTTGGGCCTGGTATTCTTACGCAAGTGCGGTATATTTGGGGCACAGGCTGCATGGATGGTCTCGGTGAGTTCCACAGTCATCGCCTCCATCTCCTCGTGCGTGGTTATGGACTCTATTCCCTTTGGTTACTCGTCTTTTCACGATTTCCTCGTCCAGTGATGCTGCAAACCCACCCCAGTCCGCCTTGCCGGTGTTGTACAACCTAGTTGTGTTACGGGGGGGCAGTGTCCCGTTGTCGTCTCGATTAATGACAAAGCAGATCCGCCTATGGTCCGTCAGTCCAGTGTCCTCCACCACAACATTGTTTGACACGTCCCAGCCATTGGTCGGCGCAAAGTGTGACATCGACGATGCTGGAGAACAGTCTGCCCCCTCTCCACGCGTAGAATGTGGGTGTCTTTTCCCTGTTGAGGAAGTTCAGTCCACACTCCGAACATAGGTCCACAAAATCTGTTCCCCGCTCGTCCTCACTCCTGCACCCCCACCAATGACTTGACGCATTTATATCACCTCCGGCAACGACCCCCATCCCTCCCGCAGCGGTGAGTATATCCTTGATCTTCCGCAAGTACATGTCAAGGGGGCAGTTCCCCTCAAGGTACATACTCACCAAAACCAGGGTAACGGATCCAATGCTGATTGTGACTGCCACATTGTTCTTGGTAACATGATCTGGGCTGACCACCAGTTTTGCTGTTGGATCCAGAATGACGATAGCTGATTTCACCACCCTGGGTCTGCTGGATCACCCGATGGGTCCCCCTTACCCCTTCGCGCCCACGTATGGCTCCTGCAGGAGAAGTACCCCCATCCCTGTATTCTCAGCTTCCCTTATGCACTCCTTGGTTGCAGCGTATCCTCTCCCCAAGTTTACCTGCATGACCGCCAATGGCTTCGGTTGAGTAGGAGGCGTGGCCATCCCTGGTGCTCTCTGATTATCGCCCTCAGCAGTACCTAACTTGGGATCTTTCCACCCGGTCCCACTTTCTCCATTCAGGGTATTCGTTGCTATAGGCTGGGTGCGGGGGATGCTCCCCAGTTTCTCCTAGCTTGGCACAGTTTACGCACTTCGGCGGCGACATCCAGCCTATAGTAGCCGCACGCTTTCCGGTGTGCGCAGTCCCTGGCGTAATGGCCGAAGCCAAGGCATGCGTAGCACTGCACCACCGGAGACTGATCATATGCGGAAATTACCTGGTAGCCCAAACGTACCCTTTGGTCCCTAAGCCGCTCCCAAATCTCGGCTTCTACCTCTAGGATCCCGTTTGTGGTCTCAGGAATCCTCCCCCTGGTTCTTCTTAGGACACGCATGCTATTCTCTGGTTTTTCAGTGCCCGATAGCCGTCAAAAATATCTACACGCCCCTATGCTACTGATAAAAAGGTTTATGTTTACATATATTTGGCGCGATGGTCGTATAGATATTAGTGCTTTTGGCTGTACATTGAAAGTATTATAGCAATATAATACTTTAAATTCTTATACCTACTTAAAACTCTTTGGTACTAATAACTTATCAATCTTATCATTATTTTAGTTAATAATAAAGATAGCTGGTTACATCTCGCCAATGTCCCCTGCACCGACTCCCTGTGATTCCCGCAAAAGCTCCTGCAATTCCGAGTAAATGCTCTCCAGCATCATCAACCGAGGCTTGGTGTACTGCAACAAAACGATTTTTATTTAAATAACATATAAATATTCTTAACTTGGAAGGAAAAGTTGAAGGGAAGCGGAAGGAGAGGAGAACGTTCATGAATCAGATTTAAAAAAAAGTAGACATCGAGTCATATCAGGCTCTAAAAGAAAAGGCTCTAGAGAGTCATGGAAATTGCTCGACAGACAAGTACCTAGCTCTTAAATTCTAAATTTAAGAATTTAAGAGAAGAAGAAATATTCTTCATTGCATAATGTGTTCATTTCTTACCACTTTTTCATACCAGGAGCCCGTTTCACGAAGCTAGAAGCCACAAATTACAAGCAGAAGTCTCTTTCTAAAGGGGCTTCTAAACGGGCCATATTTTCACTGCAATATGTGGCCGGCAACTATTGGTGTCTCTTACTCGTATGTAAGAGAAAGACACCAATAGTTGCCGGCCACATATTGCAGTGAAAATATGGCCCGTTTAGAACCTCCTTAACTCATTTATGCATGTAGATAAAGTTATGTATGTAACTGTACACATAATTAGGCACTAAAACACTCGTGTGATCTTATTATAAAACCACACTCGTGTATTAATGCCTCTCGTTTTGCACCAGTCACATAAACTACTATTATATATTACTGTTACTGCCGTACTAAGAGACATTTTAGAGACTATTAACTTGTTAATTTTTCAAACTTGTGAATGAAAAATCGTCGCTTTGGGTCAACTTAATCGTCACACACTCAGCTTTTTTGGTGTTATTCCCTCGTGTTCCCACCCAGCGTTTTTTTTTGCCACTTTGAACTTTATTCATCTGTACTAAGCCAGAAAAAGTGTGCGGGGTATTATAGACGGGAAAACGGGAATGATCCCTTTTTGCAGGTTCCTTCACAGTGTTATTCTTCTCCGTAAGAGCATTAGGTAACGTAACAACAGTGGAAATTCATGGACACAGCGGACCTTTGCGGAGAGCTACAAAGGGCTGTCAAAATAGATCAGCCAATGTCAAAGTGGCATACAAGGACCATTTCAACCCAAAACACCAATTTCAAAACTTACTAAAGTGGTTACCTTAAACAGTGGAATCAATTGAGTAGCTTCAGAATCTTGTCTAGTCACACCATCTTCCTTCACCAATAATGTAAGGAAGTACAGGACCCGATTCTGAAATTCATATGTTACAATCCAATTAAAAGACATATTTTATACCTACTTTATCTCTTTTTATAGTAGAGGTAAAAATTCATAATCACAAAGTAACATATTTATTTGAAAATAGGAATTATGACAGTCTACTTGAAACAATGATGATAATTAATCTTAAGCTACTAGTTATCACTAATTGGTACATGACAAATTCAGTCACTGGCAAAAATACCCAACCACAACCACCCGTTTTTTGTTCATAAGTACAATTGTTAACGAGTATAACTTCCTAAATCAAATGGAGCTTCAAAAATACTAAACGAATTTTGTTGTAACTAGTAATGTCTTGTTGATTAACTAACCTAGCTACAAAATGTCCAACAAAGATATTTTTTTAATGGTAAATTAAGTAAATTTGAAAGTTTTACAATAATTTACTACAAACACGTAATTCAACGTAACTAAGTTTAACTAAGAAATTGAGAACTGCCTTCTTAGAGGAAGTAAGTAAAAAATGTAACAACAAGATATAAATATAGCCCGAGAATCTGACACAAATTAACCTAGCCCCAAACTTAGCTCTAGGCTTGTACAGTGAGTGAGTGACAGAGAAGTACAATCCTGAAGCACCTTCTAATCTAAGTGCTCACCAAATTTACAGTCACCAGCAATAACATATCATCCAAAATTGGATTCAAAAATATCAGGGCTTTACATTATGTACAGGAATTAGTACTGGAGACATAAGAGTGTGTCATATATTTTTGAGCCCAATGTTGGATCATAATATATTATCGCTGGTGAATGTACTATTGGTACTAGACAATGATAAACATACTTACATATGCTCTTCCAGACTACTTGCGTAAACTTACTGGAAACTTATTTAAAAGCAAGCTCCATACATGGCTAATCCAACAGTGCCATTACTCTATCAAAGATTTCATGAAGAGTATGTAAGCATAAAATTGTAAGGAAATTACCAAAGCCTGTTAACTTAAATTTTGTCTAATGTTCTATTATTATTATTTTCTTGTACGTGGTAATATTTGCACGCTTAATTTTAAGTATATTTTTGTAAGGAACCAAATTCTATGACCATTACAATCCAATCTATGTACCCAAAAATGACTAGCAAATAAATATATTCATTCATTGATTCATTCATAGATAAACAAATACTTAGATAGACCATCCAATACTCAGAAATGAATATTCACGCTTAGCATACAAATATTTATCCATACCGAAGATTGAAACCGAGACTGCTAGCTTCATAGGTCACTACCAACTAGTCTAATTGTGTTGTCGCATAATTAGCCTTGGTTAGCCTTCAGTCTTCTACTAGTTAGTAGTGACCTTAGTGGTCCTGGGTTTGAATCTAGGCATAGAAAAATATCTGTATGATGAGCGCAAGTAATTGTTCTTGAGTCTTGGATGTTTTCTATGTATTTCATTTTGTATTTCTCTACATTAATATGTTTACAATTTTTGGTATCCGCAACACGCTACGGACAAGTCATAGTGTAAAAAATCACTATGACTTGTCCTTAGCGCAGTGCAGATACTATACATTTGTATTATGTCATGGTCCCCTGAAATTTATTTATTTAATTAAGAAAGCAATTACCATTTTAATGACTTCATTTATGATGACATCATCAATACTGGACCAAGGAATAAAATTATCTTCTTTACCAAAAACAAATTTCACTGAGCTCTGTATGCCCATTGTGGGAATGACTTGCAGAGTTTCTGAAACATCAATTGGGTTAACTATTATCTTGGAATCCATTTCTATAAATTACATTAGTACTATTTAATTGCAGTAACATACCCGATTGCACACTGTGAGTTACCCAAAAAAATATGAGAAATGAGAAAATTATAAGTGTCACTACAGAAACTGTTAAACTTATACGCACATTGCCTAAAGCTAAATAAATATTGGCCAATACAGCTATACACAGTGAAATCACAGGCCATCTAGATTTGTTTTCTTTAGTACTGAAGAATGATATTGTAAATTGTCTGTATTTCGGCGAACTGTGCCTACCGTCTACTTTTAATGATAACATAACTCCGTTAACATTTTCGTGCTTTAAAACGTCGCTCTCTGGCATAGTTGTAGCACTATTAAACGAGAAAAAACAATGTACCTATTTGTTTTGTAAATATAAACTAGGAACGATAAAATGGTATTAGTATTCCTTTGATTCCTTACTATTGTAACTAAAGAAGTTTCTAATAAACTTAACGAGGTTAATGTACATAAGCCAATTCTTATTTACTAAGCAGTCTTAAAACAACTTCAATGTAGTTTTGAAAACAATAACCAGTGTTTATCGACCGGTTGACCGTCTTTCTTTACACATAATAAATTAGATAGAGATAGATCTTTGTTTAGTGGCATATGACATTAGTGTTGCCACTATGATTCCGCCAATGTCAGGTTAAGGAAGGCACACGTTTTAACGGAGAGAGTAAACAAATTTTGAAAAGGGGAATAAATAAATAATGAATGTTTCGGTTTCATATAGGTACTTACCAACAAAACAAATATTTACATGTTTACAACTTAATTCTATTTTTATGAATGAAACTAACTAAATGTTTAATGAGAGGACTATTTACAAGAGTTAAAAAGTTTTTCATATTTACAGGACGAGGAAATTCCAAAGGGATTAAGTCGTAAAGTGAGCATGGTAGCTTAGGACAAGAAAAGAAAATATGATCAGGAGAGCCTTCGTCCAAACCGCACTCACAAAGAGAGCTATCCTTGATCCTGATCTTAGCTAAGTGGACTGGGGTACAAGCATGACCAAAGCGAAGGCGACAAAGGGTGGTGGTCACAAATCTATCAGCATGACGATAACGGAAAAACCAAGGCTTAATTGGGATGTTTGGTTGAATAGACGCATAATGACGACCTTTCTGAACACTGGAAGAGGACCAGATGTCATTCCAGGACTTTGATAGCGAGGGCTTAGCCATGGAAACTAAGTCAAAAGAATAATTTTTGTAATGTACGAGGGAGCCAGACTGAGTAGCGTCCTTTGCACACGAGTCAGCCATTTCGTTACCAGCAATACCGGAATGGCTTGGGATCCATGCCAAAACTACATTTATATTATTATTAAAACACGCATAAAGAGCTTCCTTGATTTTATAAATAACAGGGGACGTTGAAGACTGCCTAAACAAATTTGAAGAGATAGCCTGTAGGCAGCTGAGGGAGTCGGAGAAAATTATTGAATTATTTAGAGAGTGAGATTTTACATATAAAATGGCCTCTAAAACAGCAATAGCCTCACCAGTGAAGACCGATGAAAAGGGGGGTAATTTGTAGTTCAAAATTATACTAAACTTTGGAATCCAGACAGCAGCACCGACACAACCATCTTCGGAAAGTTTCGAGGCATCAGAGAACAGACATAACCAGTCCTGCCACCTCTGAGCTATCTGTCTATTAAAGCACCTATCGCCAGAACCAGAGTTTTTGCCAATACCAAAATTAATAATTTGTGGTTTAAACACAAGAACTTCAAAGTCAATCAGAAATAAAGGGTTCAAAGGGAACTGCGATAAAGGGCAAGCCAAGTCTTTAACTTTATTGAAACTTTTCAATATGGGAGGAATAACTTTATGAGACCAATACCGTGAAGTGAACACAATATCGGAAAGACTTTGTAATTTTAAAAGCAAAGGATGAGAGGAATATTGCGAAATTTTAAAGAAAAACCGATCACAAAGGTATTGTCTTCGAAGGAAAAGGGGAGGATCCACACACTCTACTTGAAGAGCGTTGATGGGAGTGGATTTCATAGCCCCACAAATTATACGTAAACATTTAGTTTGGATCTTGTCAAGTAGAGACAACACCTTTTTATTGCAGGGTTCCAGTAGAAATGACGCGTAGTCGAAATGACTACGAACAATAGCATTATAAACAAGTTTCAAAGTGTAAGGATGAGATCCCCACCAAACACCAGCGAGAGCGCGCAGAACATTGACACCCTTTTCACATTTATCAGCTACGTAAGACAGATGAGCTACGCCATTCAATTTTGAGTCAAGAAACACACCTAAAAATTTAACTTTATCAAAAACCGGGATAGTCTGGCCAGCTATCTTTATTTCTACTGCAGGGGTGGACCTCTTCCTAGAGAACACCACTACACTACTTTTGGCAGCAGACAAAGACAGCCCGTGATCATCAAGCCAGAGGGATAAATAATTCAAAGCGGAATTGAGATGCGAACAAGCTACTGACACAGAAGTGGATGGTACATATAGAGCAATATCATCAGCGTACTGTAGTATACTGCAAAAAGAATCAACTGATTCCTGCAAACCTATGGTATAAATGCTATAAAGAATGGGGCTTAGGACAGAACCTTGGGGTAACCCTTTGAAAAGGTGTCTGGGAGGGATAGAGTATCCTTGTAAACGAATTACGAATGACCTATCCATAAAAAGATTACCTATAAAGTTAACCATTTTCACAGGAATACCCAGGTGGATCATTTTCTGCACAAGGACAGGGAGAAGGACACTGTCATATGCAGCAGAAATATCTAGAAAAACACCAACCAAAAATTCATTTCTTGAAAAAGCCAAACGAATATCAGTACATAAAATGCCAAGACTATCTATAGTGCCTTTACCCTTACGAAAACCATATTGGGATGAAGCCAAGATACCTTTGCTTTCCATCAACCATTCCAGTCTGTTTTTAATTAAATGTTCTAGCAGCTTGCAGAGAACTGAGGACAAAGCTATAGGTCTATAGCTAGATGGATCAGAACAATTCTTTCCAGGCTTTAGTAAGGGTAAAACAAGTTGCCTCTTCCAAGATTCTGGAATTATTCCAGTAGAAAAAAAATTGTTTAAGAGACTCAAAAAAAATTGTTTAGCCCCAGACGATAAATTTCTTATAAAAGAGTAAGGAATGCCATCTTCACCTGGGGCAGAATCCCTGAGGCCAGTTAGCACGCACTCAAACTCCAAAATTGAAAAATCAAGGTCCATCGCATTCGAGGTCGTAGGAGAAGTTAACGATAGGAACGGAATATTATCCTTATAAGGAACAAATGGAGGGGCTAGTTTGTCACAAAAGCCATCCAACCACTGCGTCGGATCGTTTGACGTGGAGGAGCTGCATGAGAGCGACCCACGAAATCTTCTTAAACCTTGCCAAACAATAGAACTAGGAGACCTTGGAGAAAGAGACTCGCAGAAGTTTTTCCAGCCTTCTTTTTTTTTCTTCGATAGTAACCGTTTCGTACGAGCGTTAACCTTTATAAAAAAATAGAAGTTTTCCATCGTCATATTTAAAGAATAAGCATCTTCTGCGGCATTACGCTCACGGACCATTGCCGTACAATCAGCGTCCCACCATGGTGGAGAAGAAACTAAACTTTTTGCAGAGTTTTTCAAGGGGAAACAATCATCAGCTGAAGATAAAAGTGAAGAAAGAAATAGAGAATAAAGTGAAAGAAGATTTTCAGGTAAAACCGGATCGACATGTAAGAGTCTTTCATCGACTAAGGACTGGAATCGGTCCCAATCAACTTTGTGCAGTTTGTATTTTAGTAGAGGGCTAAGAGATTTTAAAGGGGTAACACATTTAGATAGGGAAATTAAAATAGGGAAATGATCGCTACCAAAAGAACGAGACAGAATATTCCAAGACAAAGATGAAGCAAGATTAGAAGAACAACAAGAAAGGTCAACTGCACTTCTCGGGTCCTGGGTCGGAGAAACTCTACGAGTAGGAGAGCCATCATTCAGCAGACATATATTCAAGTCATCAAAAGCGTCAAGCAAAGAGCTACCAAAAGAATCTCTCGTTGACGAGCCCCATGACGGGTGATGAGCGTTGAAATCACCTAAAATAATTACCGGAGAAGGAAGGACAGAAAATAAGTTATGTAAAACAGAAATTAGTGAAGAGCTAGGATGGGCTATATACACTGATAGGAAAGAAATACCAAATAGTGAAACGGCAACGGCATTAATTTCATCCCCGCAGGGAGGGAGGGGGATTTGAGAATACAGAAAACAACGTTTAATTAATAGAGCAGCACCACCATAACCATCAAACCGGTCATTCCGGAGACAAGAAAATCCCTGGATTCGAAAACGAGACCCAGGAACTAACCACGTCTCCGAAACAGCCACAACAGCTGGACTGTATCTATTAATTAAATGAATAAGATCTGCTTTTCTCCGCCTGATACTATTGGCATTCCACTGAAGAAGATTTACTACCATTGTGAGATAAGACTGAAATTTGTGACAATTTTTCGGCAACGTTGGGCGGTAAACAATCATTATATTTAGACAGGATATTCAATAACATGGACAATATGAGATCCAGAAGATTATCATTAGGAGTAACAGGTTCTTGGGTATACTGACCAAGGGCGCAACCATTGGGAGATGTGGACAGAGGGCAAGAAATAATGTCATTATGAGCTTGAATGTCGTAGCTGGGAGACAAAGTTACTCTCGGCTTTGGACTCGTGAACACTGTTTTTTTATAACTTACTCTAGCGTGCGATGTCGATGTAGGCTGAGAGACTGTTTGTAGATGAGATGGACTGGAACTCGCAACTTCCGAATACAGTCTTCCCGAACTGAACCGAGAAGAAGCCTCCGCATACGAAATATTTTCCTGTGACATAGAGTATTTGATTTTTTTTTGTCTTACATTTTCGGGGCAGCTTGAGTCCGTGGCACAATGTGAGCCAGAGCAAAATACACAACAGGCCTTACTGGTTTCGACCACACACGATGAACCAGAATGCTCCTGAGCACATTTGTAGCATCGAGGTTTAGACCTACACTGCGTAGCAATGTGGCCGTATCTGCAGCAAGATCTACACTGGATGGTTGGCAGTTGGTACGGTTCAACAACAATTGAGCAGTAATAACTATATACATGAGCCGGCAAGTTTTGTCCTCTAAATGAAAGTACGACAGACTGGGTGGGGACCCATTTTGGTGAACCTACTTCTTCAAATACCTTGCGGTTTAACCTACGCGCCTTCAGGACTTTCCCACAATTTTCCGGTAACGAAAGGGACTCTACTAGCTGATCCATAGACCACTCTGTTGGCACGCCACGAATAAGACCCATGCGGGTCACATTGAAAGTCGGGATAATCGCCTTATACTTCTGTTTTCCTAAGTCGGATTCAAAAAACGCGTTTGCTGATTCCGCCGATTTAAATTCAACAGAAATTCGATTGCGACCAACACTCTTAATACCATCCTTCACGATGTTTTTGGAAATGTCCAATTTGGAAATAAATTGTCCAAATTTAATTGGACGAATAGAGAGCCCCGCGGCTAAATCCGGCTCCACACGGGAGACATGGACAATGAACGGAGCACGACAGTTCGGAGTATAACGTCTATTTTCCTCGGCTAAGTCAGGATCAGTATAGACTGTCTGCATAGAGGAAGAAGGTGGGTCCGACGAAACTTTTCTGATGCTAGGATCAGATGGCATGTCTACATTACGACGTTTGCGTGAATTTTGGCTTGAATCTAAAATAGAGTCCTGAGTCGAATTTGCAGTTTGGGGTGGAGAATCATCTGCATCCATGAATCCGGAATTATCCGGATTCCCCTGTGAAGCATGGCCGCTCAAAGCTTCCATATTGGAGCAATGAGCGACCCGCAACACCGTTACAGTTTAAAATAAACTATCTACATTAACCAATAATCTACAACTATTATACAACTAAATATTACAACTAGCTACAAATTAAGAAACCTAAACAAACAAAATGCCTTTAAAAGGCGAAAATTTTTCAATTTCACCAAAAATCACGTGTGTCAACCGCGCCTCTTGACAGCCATTTTTCACATAATAAATTAAATTGGTCCACTCCACTGACTTGACAATGACAGTTGACAGTATTATTGACTGACAGGATTCAAAGCGAGCAGCGGCCCGTTTCACGAAGCTACAAGGTACAAATTACAAGTGGAACTCTCTTTCTAGCAAAAGGAGTTAGAAAGAGACTTCCGCTTGTAATTTGTAACTTGTAGCTTCGTGAAACGGGCCTCAGCTGTATTTTCGCAACTGGTTATGTCCAAAATTAGTAAAAAAGTTATTCCGTATATTGACTAAAATATCAAGATTGATAAATTTTGTACTAATAGAAGGTTGCATGTAAAAAATAGCCACATAAATTAACACAATAGGAATGGAGCTTTCTCGTCAACCCAAAAATTAGTGCGCGCTTCGCTTTGTTTCTCTTTCTTACTAAGTGGTTTTTCTCTACAATCCAGAGAAGAGATTGTAGAATGAAATCAAAATATAACAACTTTTAATCTTTATATCTATCGTAACCAAATTTATATTTATATTTAAAGACTACTATGTAGGTACCTACTAGGGTTTGATTATGGTATACTTGGGATATACTTATGTAGGCATCTATTGTATTATATTCTCTTTGATGGTAACCATAACAACTTGTAGTACAAATACTTCACAATTGTGGAAGATATAATACATCTTTCAGTAATTTAAGGACAACACTAAGTAAGTGCAATCCAAAAACAACAAAGGAAACCTTACACTATTTCAATGGAAGGCTCGGATAGTAACGCATGGGTGTTCGACTCTTTGGTTGGTTTTCTTCACGGACCCGTATGGAATATACCTCTGCAGACCTTCATAGAAGAGAAGTCACTGCGTAAGTCCAGTACCTAACAATTTTACTTTTAGACGTAAACATTATAAAGGACTTAATTTTCTTAATATCCCCTACAGCTTTTGAACCATCCGACAATGGGGACGTCCTCGACAGGCCAGAATACAAGCACATCCACGATGAGTATCGGAACTTGGTCAGTATATTATTAACATTTTTTAGCTCAGCGGCCCGTTTCACGAAGCTACAAGTTAAAAATTACAAGCGGAAGTCTCTTTCTAACTCATTTTGCTAGAAAGAGAGTTCCGCTTGTAATTTGTAACTTGTAGCTTCGTGAAACGGGCCACTGGTATCAACATTTTACACAGATTTTTCGCACAATCGCGTTCCAGGAACAAACTAATTAGTGTAATTCATCAATCATCAATCATAAACTCACGCCTTCATTCCCAGAGTGGGGTAGGCAGAACCACAGACTCACCAACAACTCCAAAAACTTGTTGATAATACTGTGACCACATTTTGCACAACTAGGCTAAGATGTTATCCAGTGTATTAGTGTCAGGTTGCAAACCCATCGCCTAACAGCACTAGGTGCACAGCCTTTAGTCCCTAAGTCGTCTCTTACGACATCCACGGGAAGACATGGAGTGGCAACATTCTAAACCCGGCACGCCACGGCATTAGTGTAATTTTCGCGCCAAAATGTGAAACGTTAATTATATCATATTATGTTGCTAAGGTCGCATTCACATATGCGGGGTTCAGGCTTATAGGAGACCCTTGGCACTTTAGGATATCTAATTGGGGGCCCATAACTACGACAGAAGACTATGTTTTAATTTTTGGTTATTTATCTAGCAGAACTAGCGAGCCCCATCGAGGCAATTGCCCAGAGTGGCTAGTAGAAAAGATAGGCCTGGAGGGGTTAGGTAAGGTAAGGATTCGTTATAATGGCTCTTTCTTTAAGATAAAAAATGAAAGAGACGCCAACACGAATAGTTTCCGAATATTGCAGATTGGCCCAGGCATATTATCAGCGAGATTGTGTTTATTTTACGACAGGTCGACGTGATGCTAAGCTCATTCATGGATGACATCGGTATCTCTGCGGACCAGTTCGAAGGCGCGTGTCGTCTTTCGGCGCGGGACCTGGCGGGACTGCCAGCTCAGTTCCACCGTAGACTGTTCGAGCAGATCTGGGCTGCTAATGATTACGATATCTTTGTCAAGATGATGTCCCATAAGAACGTTGAACTGCAACTGCAGGTAAGTAAGTAAGGTACCCAACCCATCACGTCCCACCTAGCTTGATTTCTTGTTACTTATTGCACTGACCTTTTTGAAACTAGTATAGTAAGTGCAGTAGGTAGCCAACAAATATATCGGACTAAGTGCTCGAAAATATCTAGGCACGGTCTTACGCCCTTAAACAATGCAGTTTAGGTCAGATATTTTTGAGGACCTTGTCTGATCCATTTGATGGCGATTGTTGACACAAGAAATAATATATTATCTAGCATTGGGCGCAAAAATATCTGCCACGCTCTTATACGTCTGGTAATAAAGACGTGTCAGATATTTTTGCGCCCGATGTTGGATAATATATTATAGCTGGTGACTGTACCATACCATTTAATAAAAATAAAAATCTTCTCTCCAACGTCATCAGGGCTCCTCTTAAAAGAAATAAGCGGTTTTAATACCTTATAAAATGTATACTAAGTATAATTATTTTAGAGGAATTACGTTACACTACATTAAAATCCAGGGCCTATAGTATAAATATAATACCTATATAAGGGGCGCCAAATGAATGACTCGCCCGGAGCGCCTGAATGTTTAGGGCCATCGTTCGTTGTTTACATCTAGGGACTTCGGCCAAGATTCGTGTTGGCATAAAGAGAGAAAGAGACTTAACACGAATATACGCCGAATTCCGCAGATGTGGCCACACGCAGCTGTGTAGAAAGGAAATGCCAGGATGGTTAATATGAAGCACAAGATTCGAAAATTCGGATGGCCTGTCGCTTTCACTTTTCATTCGAGACTAAATTGGCGGAAAGGGATGGAAATAGGTAACATAATTTCAAACTTAGATTTTCAAATTAGGGCTTCTGTTCCTTAGTTGGTACAGTAAGGGATACTGGAAGATGTACCCTTTTCGCTCTTGTCACAATGTGAATAAGACATAAAAAGGTACGTCTTTCAGTTTCCATTACTGTAGGTACAGTCAGGTACATTCGCGGTCGTCCACTGAAGAAAATTTTGGCTTGTTCGTTGCAGCTAGCTAATCCTACAGCGCTCAGGTCGTTACGCGTCGAACGCGCAAACAAATATCACCCTAGAGGTGGTCGACCGGGAATGCCCCTGACTGTACCTTTAGATGTTCCTAATACGATTAAACCATCTCTCCGCACTGTACAGGCTTTAGAGTTGATTGAGAGGCGTTATGGAACGTTACCTAATATATTTACCACCGTACCTGAAGACTTGGAGATCTTGGAGAGTTCACGCAGTGATGACAGTGATGTTTGGCCTGACGTCGACGATGTTATGACTGAGATCAAGAAGTAAGGTTTTTCTTTCCATTCAATGATTGTCCACTTCATTTTCCTTTAATTATTATTGTATGTTGGAATGATCTTTTAGGTTACAACTTGATGATTACAACGAGAAAGAAGACGGAGTTACTGTCCCACCGGAAGACGTGGTGGCTGAGAAGGAAACTCTTTTGTCCAAAGTCTCCAAACTTCACAACTTCGAGAAGAAAGAAGAGATAGCTCATGAAAAGTCTTTAACTCCAGAAAAGATGGTTCTCCCGGCTGATCCTCCGAAATCGCCACCAAAAAAAGTAGAGGTAGGTATACCTAGAGCACAATCATAACTCTCGGTTATGTTATTAGGTTAAAGGTAAATAATAAATCTATCAAAAGGTACCTACCGCAAACATCGACCGCTTAAGTAATCCTCGTTCCCAATATTCCGAATCTTATGTATCCGCGGATTCATTTAGTTAGCTTCGGGTTAAAAGGTACGCCTCGTACAGAATGTTTTAAATTGTAATTCTTATCAATCCGTATACTGTGACCAACCATTAATTTAGCATATTCCGAAAACTGAAAATCTTATAAGGTACCTATATACCTATAGCCTTTCTACACGATGGAATGAAGTAAGTATGTAAGTATTCTAAACATATTCTGGATTGTTTATGCACCTGACGGACGATTCGAATGGTTTTAGGTGAGCGATGAGGAAATACGTGCACGGCAAGAATATCTGAAACAACAACGAGACAAACTACTAGCGTTAAAGAAGCAAGTCCGCGAACGACGGCTGGGAGCTGTGGAGACTGAAGCTGAAGGCAAAGGTATGTAAAGGTATCTTCCCTCAGCTAGCGGACAGCCAGCTCCTGGCTTCTAGAAAAAAAACGAGATTTTTATGTCGATTACGTTAACTACAATCGAATTCGAGATCAAAATCCTAACCTCAACGAGCGCACAGTCGCTGTGATTACTGCATGGTGGTTTAAGTGTAGGTATTTTATCAATTAAACTTACCCTTATGTTACTGGTTACACGAGTTCTTGTTTATTTTTTAAGAAATAATGATAAAAAAATAGTACTTAACTAAATAATCAAGATGGGAACTGTCAGATTTTGATCTAGAATTCGATCACCGACTTATAGTTTAAATTTATCCTGTACTTGCAGCAAAAAGTACGTTTCGTTCTGGATCCAAAGTAGGGTTCAGTGTTCCTACTTTCTTAGGTCGTTAGTAATAATTGTATCTTCAACATTTCTTTGAACGTTAAAACTTATCTACCGTACCATCATTGCCAACGAAACTATTATGTGATAGTTTTTATCATTCGAGTCCTAAGTTGTTTTCAGAGAATTATTTCTTAACACATTCTATTTACGACGCAGCGCGGTCGTGATTGCGTTAATGTTAATTATTATTTATAGAAGGAGCAGTATCCCAAAACCTGGCGAGACCTAAGTCTGCTAGAGCTGCCCAGGCGGCCCTGTCCGGGGCGCCGCTGCCGCCCCCGCCAGACGCAATGCAACTGCGAAAGGCACTTGCCTCCAAGCTCAAGACTGAGGTCGTTGACGTGAACCACTAAACGCCCCACTCTTAGTTCAATCACCTTGTATACGTTATAACTTATAACGTTCACCTTGAGTGTTCCATTTCATGACGGCAAGGGACGGCGACTTGCAACGTTTTTTTTCATTCCTTACACGCTGCGAACGAAGCGTGCAAGGCCAGAAGTCGTAATTAACTTGCCGCACTCAGAGACGTCAATTAAATTTAATGCTTGTTTAGTGACGTGTTGTCTTATTCTATTGCTGCAGTAACTTTAATCAAGCATTAAATTAAATTGACGTCTCTGAGTGCGGCAGTTAGGGTCTTTTTCCTTACATACGAATGTACTCTGTGCTGATCTAGTCCACAATGCAAGTGCACTAACAAGACATACAAATAAAATACAAAGACTACTTTGGCACGTGGGATTGACCCGTATGCATAGTAGGTACTCGGAAGAAGACTTGCATCTTTGTTTTTTTGTCGAACAAATCCACCTTTTATCCCAACTGATCGGAAAGTAAGGTTTTCCATATCTCAAAAGCGGAATGAAAATAGCATTTCCATCCCTATGAAGAAACGAAAGAAGTCACGTCAAACGCTTAACAATAACTCGGCAATTTATTAACTGTTTTTTTATAATGTCAATAAAAAAAGACAATTTTCTTTCCTCTCAGTCGAAATGACAAGTGGAGTGCTTAACTCTGGTGAAAGTATCAATTGCATCCCCGAACTATAGGCGCACTCGCTAGCGCTCGTGCAGTCTAAATATCTCGGTACGCAATTGATCAATTTAATCCTTTGTTTAACATTCAACTATTACGAAAAAGACCCTAACATGGACAATAAATTGATTGGGTATAACATAAATAAAACGTTAAGTCGTATTTACCTTATATTTATATTGCTTACTTAACTAGTGACATCATAATAATAGCATTATGTATAGTAAGCTTATTTATTTTACACAACTTGCCAATAGGTAAATCTATTTTTCACTTTTATTTGTGTATAAATTAGTTTATGATGGTCGTCCATCTAAAGATAAAAAATAGTCATCGTTACAGTCTACTTTCATCTAGAACTTCGTATTTTATTCATTTAAGAAATGTTATTTCAAGGAATATAAGAAATGTGTGTATACATTTAATTGACGGCTCGATGCTATTACACGTGGATGATGGCAGATTTCAAATAAAATTATTACATAAAATGTTTTATATTTACAATATATTCTGATATTCATACCACGTACGTAATTATGAATTTCCCCTCTCGTTTACTGTGCACTTTTAAACGTTTTATGAATGCCTAGATAAGTTTTAAATAAATAGTTGTTCCTTTTTTTATAACGTGTGACCATGGTTAAATAAGGTTCGTAATAAATTAGATGCAGAGATCAAATTCAAATGGTTCCTACCACTTGATTGCCAGTGGGCGTGATCAGGATCAGATTTCCAATTACATTTTGTTTTTTCTTTGGACTTAAAGACTCTACACAGGCTTAATTGATATGTATTCAGGACACAAGATGTGCAATAAATAAGTCAGATATTTTCGATAAAGTGTCTTTATACTGCAGAAAGTGTTTAATAGGTATTGTTTATACACTTATAATTACCTATTATAATATGACACGGTAATCTTTTAGGAATTACTGGCGTTTAAGTATATTATGCATTTGACCACCAACTCCTCGCGGCTGCAGTGTTGTTGTTGACCAAAAGACTGTAACCGGCCACTTCACACGTTTATGACAATTCACGATAAATTCAAAGTGGAACATGACGTCTTTGACTAAGAATTACACTAACTTGCATATTAATAACGATTATATGAGACAATTAATAAGATATATAAATAATTATCAGGACAAAGCGATAGCAATACAAAGTCCCAAACATAGCAAGAGCAAATATTGCGTGCTTTACTCCTGAAATACTCAATTAAGTTTTTACACAACTGCTCAAAAATTTACGTTTTTGTTTTCACGGTTAGTATCGAAGATACTATGCGTGAGGAAATATAAATATGCGTAAGAAAACTGATGCTATGCAAGATTAATGTCAACATTTTAACATGCATAAGTTCGCTCGTTAAATACAAGTATAGACGCTACGCGACTCAACATTTTGCTTCAATAAACATGGCTTAAAGTTCGGACCGAAAAAACCTAGACAAATTGAATGTGAGTCTGAAGCGTATTCCTCGAAATGGTATTTGAATGACCATAGGTAATATGAAATAGGATTGAAACTGCTTCGGTTATTAAAAGTGAGATGCCGCCTAGGCAGTACATAAATGTTAACTAATTGTCGTGACATAATGGAAAAGTTACCGTTTTTAATTCTAGTCTTAACTACGTGCACTTTTTTTTGGAAAACACCCATATCTCAATTGCGATCTTATACAATGTAGTTGCGTTTAGTTCTATTGTGTTAGGGTGCTTTTGAACGGGCAGCATTAGTTATAGTCTCTGTATCTATATTATTTTGGTTTGCCAACATATAACACCAACTTAATCTTATAATTATACGTATATGGAAGAATGGAACAGGAAGTTATCTAGTAGCTGGATTACAATGTAAAGTTGCCTTTCTAAAGTTAAACAAGTTTTTAAAATATTGCCACAACGCACTATCAATAACTGTGTTACGTAGCGTACCGTCTAGGATGTTGTTCACTTCGTTGATGTTTTGTAAATGCAGTGGCAACAACCCTTATTCCACCCAGTCCTACTAATAGTTCGATCATGTAAACATGTTTGGACAAAAATGTATACTGGCTAAGAATCGACGGAGCTGCTTATAAAATAACCAACTAACGTCTTAGAAATGGATTTAAACCTGCTCTTCCAAAAGGTTCGTCTAGCAGTATAATTCATTGTAATATTTGGGTGCTTACCCACCGTCCACCTCCCGAGGCCACCTGGGCATTTTAGCCGACCTTAACGAAGTGACGGAGCTCCACTTTCGCGGAGCTCCTACTTCTGGATTATTTTGGCCCTTCGGGTCCTCTGAAGAACTAACATAACCTAAACCTACCTGTTAATTTTGGCCATTCTACGCTCCGTAATCCACATAGGTGAACAACATAAGTGGTCTACTGTCAAGTTGCTGATTGTGGCCAAACAGTTAGATGATCAAAGTACTTGTTGGACTGAATGGAATATATACTGCAATAACAGCTGCGTTCCAGAGAAGTGCGATATTAAGTAAATCTAAATCTTTACAAACATACACTTCTATAGAAACCAATGTAAGAGAGGAACAAATAATTTATTTACAGAAAATTGAAATGAATCACTAAAATCTTACCTTTCCTGAGGACTTCTTCCTCACCGACCAACTAGCATGCACGACTGACCAATGATTATATATCAAAATCAAATTTAACAGCGTCGAAGGAGCTCTGCTCTTGCGGAGCTCCTGTTTCTGAGAGTTTTGACCTTTTGGGCCAGCTGATGATCTGATATAACCTAAACCTACCTGATAGGTTGACCAGTTTAGTTAAGCAGTGGGTTAGTCAGTCAGCATGACGCTAACGATAGCGATTTTCGAAAACTGATAATATACAGAATTGACGTAAGCTGACGATCTACCGGCGTCTTCCACTCCGATCAACTAAACTGACCAACCAGTTGTACAGAATGGAACTCCAAGGAGCCATTTATTCCTATCAAACCAACCAAAATAGATCGCTTTTCCAGTCTCATAGCATAAATATGAGGTAGGTTTAGATTATGCTAGTTCTTTAGCTGGCCCGAAGGGCCAAAACACCCAGAAATAGGAGCCCCGCGGCAGCGGAGCTCCGTCGACTCTGTTCAATTTGATACAGTTGAGCCGCTGGGAAAGAGAAATAGTTTACCTGTTTTAGTTGGTCAGTTTAGTTGATCGGAGTGGAAGAACAGGATCTACCGCATAAGTCGCTTATGATGTCAACTCCATACATTTTATCAGTTTTCGAAAATTGCTAACGTTAGTGTTATGCGTCTTGTCGTACGTGTGGTAAGAGGTCAGGTGTGTGACTGTACTATAGGTGTAAATATAAGAAACTAATGGGACGTCTTTCGAACGCAGCTGTCTGCTGATTTAGACCTAATTCGACCAAATCAGATAAGACTTCGTGCGAAACATGACAAAATAGTACAGATTAATTTCAGAGGAAACGTGATGTTGTTTAGTAGAATATAGACTAAATGAAACGCTTCGAGGATTAAAGATGTACTTCAGTAGGTGCCTGTAACGGATTACCTAATCCCTGATGGTATAATATTAAGTGTGTAAGAAGTTAAAACGGCCATGCTTATATTATTATATATATATATTTTTTAATAATTATAAGTTTGGGAATATGTAAGCCATGGCCATTCTTATTGCTCACACACTGTGCTTGTTTGTCAGATATGATATGTCTATAGAATCAAAAACATGTCACTGGAATGATTGCCTGTACTAGCATCGAAATTTCAAAGTTAATGTTGCCAGTCATTGGCCACAATATCGGGAATACGGGTTCACAACCAAATGCAATTTAGAAAAGGCCACAATGTCGAGAAAAAAAGGTCCACAACCAGAAAAGTAAGTTACAAATCGTATGTTTTGTTACCAATTGTTATAAAAGCGAATTAAAACTAAGTTTCTACGAAATGACCATAGTTCAGTATATATTTTAATAATTGTAAAATTCATTATGATGCAGTAGGTGGAGATCAACGATCTTATTCAAGAACGCTATATTATGTTTTGTTCCTTTTTTGTTTAATAGATTTGGTAGAAAGGGAGAAATCATATTTAACTGAAGCGTTTTTGAATAAAGCCGTTAGTCCATAAATATACATAAATAAGCTAAGCCTAACTTAGTTTCCATCGCTGGTATTTACACAGATCCCCTAGAAACATCATTTGAAAATAATCAAATTATTAGTGAATGTCAATTGAAACTCAATTGCTAGCACAAGAACGCAATATAATACCAACTAGGATAAATTCCTAAAAAAAAATACCGCAATATTTTACAACGAAATCAATGTGTCCTTTCGAAATGTGAACTGTAATCAAAGTTACGATTACACATATCTTACAAAAATTAATTTTATTTACAAAACACGAACCGTAAAACTAGAGGTTAACAGTAATAAAATTAAATGGACCTTAATCAGATACATTTATCACATACACATTACTTTTTTGCAGTATAAAAACCTACAAACAATCACCATAAGCAGAGACATGAAATTTATTCGTTGAGAGTACAGAAAATATCGTATACAATTTGAATACTTTACAATGTATAGAGTCAGACGGAAACCAAACATGTTAATGAAGTAGTAGTAATGAAGAATGTCAGTAGGTACGCCCAATCGCTTGAAACTTTGTAACAGTAATGTTTATAAATAAACAAACATAATACTTTTTATTTCATTCAAATAGACCCAGTAGTTTTGATTCTACAAACGTTTGAAATTTGGGTCAATAATATTAAAGCGCGTGGACGCCATCTTGCTTGAGTGACGTCATCGTTCAACTGCGGTACGCGCCCTTATATGAACGAGTAAGTTTACAGGGCTATATATTTTTAACCGTAATAAGTAGCCAGTTGAAATTTTCACAGAATACGTGTTATTATAAAATCTATCGTTTAAAACTATAAAATGAACAATAAATCAAATCCCAAGAGGGGTCCCCATACAAGAAACATGAAAAAAAATCTTTATTTTTAGCATTTTTATACGGATTGTATTTTTATAATGGCTTCCTATTTTGATGCTATTTTAAACTTAAATTGTAGTCTAATTTTCATTGTTTACGACTAAATAGCAATCTTAAGTAAAACTTCGGCAAATATGTGACAAAACTGATTTTATCAACACGATGGTTTAGGCGGTCACCCATCCTGTTTTAGACTACGCGTGTAGTTGCTTAACTTTGGAAGACGAAATACGGGTTGTATTTGTATGATAGCTTTTTATTTCGGTGTCACATTAAGCTTAAATGATAATCTAAACTCCATACTAACATATATAGTTTACGACCAAACAGTAAACTGTAGTAAATCTCTTACAAATATGTTTAAAAGTGCCTAGTTTAAATCAACACGATGTTTAGGTAAGCGGTGATTGCTTAACTTTGGTGGTAGGCTTTTCTTTACAAATTTCGTGTTAAGTAATGTAGAATTAATATCGCTACCGTATAAAAGAACGAACTATAAAACATGATTTTTTGATTGACCTAGTAGTAGTTCTGATACTTCGTGTATTCATTACATCGATTTCAAATTTCGCGCGCGGGCGCTACCAGGTTCCTCACTCAAGGTAGTGTGTGTTGGTTTTTTTTTTGTGGGACCAACGCCCTTTGTTACACTTTGGTACAATAGAGGACAATCTTGACTTCTACGGCTCCGACATTTTAAACGAGTAAGATCACTTAAAACTACGGGTACGCTGTACGAGACCGCGTATATAGCGAACTGCGTGAATCATAATATTGTTGAATAGTACAGTCGAGTACAAAGATATGTATACACTTTTTCACCTTATTCCATTGAAATAAGGGCCACAAATGTATACATATCTTTGTACTCTACAGTACCTACCGCTGCAGGCTCGGCCGCCTGTGTCCCGCGTCTCGCACTTGGTTTTTAATTTTTGGCATGTTTCACCTTAGCTATCAACATACTTTATTGGTATTTTTATGTAAAAAACGGTGAACCCAAAATTAAAAGTGCCTATTTATTATTCTAATTTTATTTAACCAACTTACTCGACAAACATTACAAACAGAAAAGCCGGTCAGTGACAGAAAGTTTGTTTAGTTAAACTGTATGTAATACAAAACAATAGATACCTAACCATAACTACCATAGTAACATCAAAACGAATTCGTAAAAATAATTACGAGTATTACGACTTACAAAGTTAAGCAACCACAAGCGTAGTCTAAAACAGGATGGGTGACCGCCTAAACCATCGTGTTGATAAAATCAGTTTTGTCACATATTTGTAGAAGTTTTACTCAAGATTGCTACTTAGTCGTAAACAATGAAAATTAGACCACAATTTAAGCTTAAAATAGCATCAAAATAAGAAGTCATTATAAAAATACAATCCGTATAAAGATGCTAAAACAAAAGATTTTTTTTCATGCTTCTTGTATGGAGACCCCTCTTGGGATTTCATTTATTGTTCATTTTATAATTTTAAACGATAGATTTTATAATAACACGTATTCTGTGAAAATTTCAACTGGCTACTTATTACGGTTAAAAATATATAGCCCTGTAAACTTACTCGTTCATATAAGGGCGCGTACCGCAGTTGAACGATGACGTCATCATCCGTGAGCGCTAGCCGCAGAGTTTCGAGCGCCGCATACGAAGTTTAAAATTCAATATCTCGAAAAGTATTTGACGTATCGACATGATTTTTTTAAAGCAATTTTTTGTTTTTAATGAAGAATACGATAAGCCGAAAATCTAAACTGGCTGACATTCTCTATTATAACATCAAACCCTAGACATTGCCTTATAGAATAACGATGACAAGTAACTTATTCTGACTGGAGTTTTTTATTCGTATGATTTTAATGCCTATCCTACACGGTCAGAACAAGCACGTAACTCAACAAGGTCAAGTTGTCTTCTCAGCAGTCAACATGATTTCATTAAATTTGGTTGTCCAACAGCGACGATACACGATGATTTTGTTTAACTCGGTCACGGACAAATTTGACCTTGGTTGAGTCGCGTGGTTGTTCCGACCGTGTAGAAGGGGTTTAAGCTTACGATTTGTCCCAAATTTACTATCTCGTTTTTTTTATAATCCTGCTAGCTAATGGAGGTAGACATACATTACATAAACCAGAAGATTTATTACGAGGAGCGTAGAACATGGCAGGGAAAATAAATCGATTGCAGCGCTTGTTTTCATTGAGAAAAGAGTGAACTCTGCAATATTTTCTAGCGAAAGGTTTGTTCCCTTAAAGTTGAATTCTTTGATAAATGGCTACTGTCCAGTAAGACAATTCTGCCAGCGTCAAGGTTGGAAGTTACGCGTGATCGGTGAAAATGCTTATCCAGAAACAGATGCTGATTCATCAGTTAGTTCTAGTTTTGTCAGCAATATATTATAGCGGCCTCAACTATCTTCGCTCTTACCAGATTTGAATGCAATTTAACAATGTGACTGTGCGTGCCTCATATTAGAGGTTTACACGATACGTGGATGCACTACATAGGAACACATAATCTCAAACCGTCCCGTATGTGCACTCACGAATGGAATACCTCCCGCAGTAAATTTGTCGATAAAGCGATTCATATTGGAATTAAAAAGGTTCCAAATGGATTGTACAAAGGTAACAAACAATGTAAATCTGTTGATAAGACATTAATCAAATGACATGCAACTTTAACAATGAGAATGTAAAATTATAGTTTTGCAGATTGTTTTTAATGCTTCTAAAATTATTAACTGTTTTAATTAAAGATTTTATGTAAAAGCAGGTGTTTCCGTCATTAAAAAGGACACTTTTAGTGATCTGCACCTTGGTGTCATCAGTTTGCTTCCTTATCTTGGAGTTTCACTAAGGTTAGGTCAATACAAATTCTTGTAGAGGTACCTATTAACCATCCTGTGTAGTATCAGTATAAACAAAACGTTAGAAATTACCGAAAAATTATGTTCCTGTACTCTCAACAAAGTAGAGCTACTAATATTAAATTTATAAAAATAAAAGTATTCTCAGAATAAATAATTCCTTGCATATTTACAAATTATATGTTCTCAATATGGAAGGCATAACACCGTGATACATACGTATCACTTTGGGTCGTTTACATAATCTAATACTTCAAGCTGTCACCACTTATCAGACTATCATATATGCTACCACGTATTTTATAATGGGTAATATAATTTGTTATTTGAGTAAAAGCAAACAATATTGCGAGATCGACACAGGCATGCCTGGCTGTAAGCCAAGTTGGGTAAGCCAAATGTTGCTAAAATAAATCATTTCAACATTTGGTTTTAGACGTAATGTGGGATTCACTCATACGAAAAAATATAATTTGTAAATAGAGTCACTACTAAACTATAATTCCTACTTACATTTTTACACTTGCATCTCGCATTTTTTCACTCAGATTTTCTTTGTACTTTTGTGATTATATTCCTTCAGAAAAACGATCTAAACCAAAACAAACATTCATATTAAATAGGTTATTCTATAATTTAAATATACTTTTGTTCTCAACTTTCAATGCGTCAGAGTGGAAGAATTGTGGAGTTTTTATTGTAGAACCTATTAAAACAGGAGTTTTACTTATACAATATGTTGAAAAGGTCATTTGTATTTTAATGCTGCATTAAACTATTAAACAAGTTGAATCTTGCGTATGTTAAAGTGTGAAATATCAGCATTAAAATCAAATAAGCTTGTGCAACTGAGGGCTACTGGTATCCAAAAAAACTGATCAGCGTAAAGCAGCATTATATTATTATGTACAACTCTTATTTACTCTTCACCCAGTACCATTTTTTTTCTGAAAAAGGTAACATAAGGCTTGTCTGCATTTAATTTCGTCTGTGTCACAGTTTTTACTTAGATACCAAAGCAAATTTCAGGTCTTATTGACATTCAAACTCATTATATGATTTAAATTTAACATTCATAACAAACATGCCCATTCTTGATTAAGGATTCCTTGAGATGCCATACGAAGTTAATCTTAATATGTATGAAAAATATCATACACTAATTAATCAAGAACATTTTATCTATGTTACATGGGCGCAGTATAGCTACGGCGAATTTCTATCAAGTGGTTAAATTTTGGAAATATTTTATTTGTTTCCGGAGTATTAACTACTTGGTAGATGGTAGTAAGGACCAATCATACGAAAACCCAACAGGGACCTACTGTACAGTGAGGAACACCAGCTTAAAGTAGCTGATATTTCATATACAATAGGACCCGGATGGCGCTTCTGCGTGGTCTGATCCAATGCCAGATGGCATCCTGTGCCTAAACTTTAGGCTTTCCGTAGGAATGGAATATCCTTATACAGTTAAAACAGTTATAAAGCATCTATATTCCAACAGATAACCTAATAAGGAAGGCCACACTGCAAACACTTGGGCCCATGTCGACAACGTCACACCGTCTCTAGAGCTAGAATACTACAGTACGTTTAATTCTTACGGCATTCCGTTTCACTGGTACGTGCACAGCGCGGAGACGGGGCGGCTCATTATATTCCTTGAAATATGTGGAGGGGCGCTCTACGCCAGGCGCGGCCGCTTCGCGTCCCGCTCCTCTGCGCCAGCGCCGCTCGCGCTGCTCGTGTCTTCCTCCTCGTCTGAATCGCCATCATAATCCACGAGACCCTGTACATACGATACTACACTTTAGTATGCATAGTTAGATTACTTTTATCATAATTTGTATACAGGCCATCTAACAACAAATATTAGGCAGAGCCTCTATTCGACATAACCAGAATGATATCGCAAAATTATTTTGCCACGACATGGTACCACGCCTAAATCTGACTAAGACAATCAAACCCTTATGAAACCACAATTCGCCACATCACTTAAGAAGGATCTACATTGGTCAATTCGTCATGCGACTGGTCGCTTACCAATACAAAACAGTCTCATGAAACCACTACATTTCCACAGTTGACTGAAATCGCAAGCGACTAGAATCTAGCTCATCAACACGTCTAATTATATGGCGATCGTCTGTGACTAAGCATTTACCTGCGGCCTGTCTTCACACGGCAAAATCAAAGCTTGCTCTAATTTCGCGTTTCAATTACAGTCACCTGCTGTACGATCGATTTTTATATTTATTTTAAAGGGTTCCGTAACTGAAGGGTTTTAATCCCCTTTAATCGCCGACACTTATTTCATAGAATGTTTTACTTCGCCGAAATTTCATTTCATCGAAACCTTATTTCTGCTAAACCTTATTGTTTTTAGGTTATCTTAAGCATGCGTTACGTAGGTTAGGTCAGGTTAGACCTGTGACCACCTGAAAATTTAACTGCTGCACGTGTAAATGCCTATCGCAAAGAGAAAGAAAATGTTAAAAAATAAAGGGGGGGGTAAACTAAATAAACTTTTTTAACGTATTTTTATTTTTGTTTTATCGTGAAAGCGGTAAAACATACAAGCGTCAAATTTGGTATAATTATAGGACAAACCACGAATACTAAAAAAACTGGGGAAGTATGAGATGGGCTCGCGCATTTTTTTATTTCGTAAAGACTCAAATTTAAATATAACACATTTTATTTTTAAATTAGAATATTATAATACCAACTGTGCCCTCCATATACATATAACACCCTCGGTGCGCGAGTCCGACTCACACTTGACCGATATTTTTTTAACAGTTTAGCCGCAAAATACCTACGTATAGCGTAGATGCCTGTAGAGACACAGTAGCACACTCTTTTAATCAAGCTAAACATCTGTGAATTATTAGAACGCAAAAGCAGATTTTAAATTATAGGATATTGTCTAAAGGTTTTTAACCATGAACTAGTCAAGTCAGTCATTATCAGTAGTTCAGCATGAATTGTTCCTTCGTTGACTCAGGGATGGGAACAGGGAATTCTCGTGACTTCGAGATGATTTTTCATGCGAGATTAACTGTCAGCTGCATACATTTTTTCGACATATCTCGCATGAAAAATCATCTCGGAGTCACGAGGGAATTAAAATGGCAGCGTGTTTCAAGTTATCCCAATTAATCATAACTTATTGAATAACGACATCTATAGGTGACGTCGCAAAACAACCATACATTATAAATAACTTGGTCCTAAATCAATATTATGTAGTCAAGTTTAGATACGAAACTCTAGATGGCGCTGTCAGTCATCGAAATGAATAAATAAACGCGCTCAGAGATCTAAAGAGCGTTAAAAGACGAGGTCGAAACTCAAAATGCATGCATCTGCTACTCATGAACCTAAAGAATTAAATAAAAACTCGTTCTTTTATTTACAAAGATTTAGCTCAAATACTAATTATCTCTAGTGGTACTTAAAAATAAATGAGTTTGACTATGTATTATTGCTGTCTCCCTTAAAATGTAAATTACAGCAAGCAAGTTCTGTGCTTTACAAAGTACGGGACAGGATGCTCCAGTAGGGTTTCAATCCCTACTACTTAATGTTGATGTAGATTTTGACACAATCATGCAACGTAAAGTTAATTGGTTAGTTTGCAAGACAAGTTCATATTAATTCAATCTGATGATTATAAATACATGCAAATAGTTGATATATTCATACAAACATGCAATACATAATATAACTAAATTAATGTTTAATTTCACACAGGTTTAACATAACAATATATAGCTAACTTAACTTTTGATATAATAACTATTATTATTATGCGTCAATTACAGCATAATAGATAGTATAGACGTCGATCCCAGCAAAGCGTTTTGCAGTGTCAAGGGGGAACTAAAAGTTTACCTTATCGAGTAATCTGGGCGAAGATACCTGAACGTCAGGGTGCGGCGGCTTGCTTGCGGTCGTCGTGCTGAGAAGGACTCTGCTCGGACCGTTTACACTCTCAGTACTTGTGCACACTTTCTTCTCTACTATTTTGCCTGGAAAATAATTAAAAAATAATCATTTTAAAATAGCTGCTAATAATGGATGGAATAGGTTTTAAAATTGGCAGCGGCCGCTGTCATCGGAAAACAGTAACATATTTTTTTAGTGCGATAGCTCTTAGGTGCTTTTTATTAAGAGCGAGTGAGAGACAAGTACAAACTCGAAGCACCTTTTAAGTGCTCTGTACAATCGAGTTCATAAATATATATACACTTTAATACCTTGTCTATTTAATATCATGTTTAAACTGCCATATATGAATTGTCACCGATTTATGAACTCAAATGTACTAATGGTTATTCTCACAGTTAGGGACAAAAATATGATAGCAGGCTAAATTTCTTGCACTTATAATAATACTTTTGACACTTGTTGCTGTTGTATTTTCGTCCTCGACTTTAGCTGGTTCAGAGCACTCACCGATGGCGTCTAAAGCATGGTGCGCATGGGGATGCGGGTGCTGCGGCGCGGGCTCGAGCGGGGCCTCGTCGTCGAGCTCGTCGTCGTCGTTGAACCACATCTCTTCCTCGTCGTCCGGCGCGCGTGCCTCACGCCGGTAGCGCGAGCGCAGTAGCGAGGGAACCACGGCTTCTGCTACACCAACGCTGCCACTCACTGCAATAGTGTATTTTATTTTCATAATTTACATATTTTAGTATTTATTTTGTCAGGCAGTTGGGACAACTGATAGATGCCTGTATTCAGCTGTTCAAAGTCTTCATTGTACAGCTAATGTGTGCTGAGACTACTTGTTCTGGCTGTTTGTTCATTTACAGAGTATCAATAAAAATGCCTTAAGAGCAGACAAATCTTAACAAGTTTATCTGCTAATTTATTCACTTATTCAGCGAAGCCACTAGGTTCTATATTCTATATGGTTGTGACACATGGCTCGTCAAATCTCCAGGTGTTTGATAACCAGTGTTTGCAGCAGGTTCTGGGGATTTTATGGCAAAATACTATGTAAATTACTAGAATGTGAGATAAGAGCTTGCTAAGAAAATGGTGTTGCATTCGTCAAGTGCTACAGCGCCCTGATAGCCTTCTCTCTAAACATGGCTTGACATGGCATACTTAGGGTAAAAGAAGACTGAAAAAGAGGTTGCCTCCATTGGACAGAGTTGGGATTTGTTGTCTGGGATATAGTGAAATGGAATACCTTGAAAGGGATAAAAGGATTTAATCATCATCATAAATAAGGAGAATACAAAAAAACAATTGAACTATTACTACTTGTGGCTGCCTACAAGAATTTAACCTAGTTATCGATGTATGGTGCGTGTAATTAAATTCAAAATTAAGAAAAAAAAATACCTCGGTCCCGATCTTTTACTTTATCCATATGCTGGTCATATCGCGTCTTCAAAGCTTTAAATGTCTGTACATAATCTACATCATCTAAAATCTTTCCGTAAGTTTCAACCACATGTGAACAGAGTGATTTGATGTCTTCCAGCTTGATGAATTCAAATAACTCTAATATGGCAGAATCCAGTAGATTATACCTGAAAAAAGAATGTTTTGTATATTCTATATCTAGCAATGTGTATTTTGCTTGAATCATGAAAATAACAATCAAAAGAAAAGATACTTAGACAAAAAGATAACAATATACACCAAGGGCCCAAATGAAAATTAAGCCATCAATGCAGAATTGTGGCAACAAGATTATTATATTATAACACTTTATAATATGTAAATGTTTCAACTCATAAAATACAGTATGAAACAAGCGTTTCAGACTATTTTATGAGTCTGTGACCCCCCTCGAATTGAACTGAATCCTAGATCCACCCACGAAAGTGACGCACGGAGCGAGCGACTAGCAAAAAGACCAACTTCTGCTAACTTAGTTACCTTCCATTATTTCTGAGAAAAGCATCTACAACCGGTGCAACAAGATTTCCCTTGATAATGTATCTGTTGTAGTATTCATCCTTGAGAGCTATGATCTTTCTCATGAACCTTAGTGCACCAAGCACCAAGAATGTGTGTGTCGATCTCATTAGTATTAGAATGCGACGAAGAAGATCCTAAAAAAAAAACATCAGTTATGTTTAACAATTTTTACATTTTCCTTATTGTGTCCCTAAGTCATATCACTTAAGAGCTGTCATGGTCACTTCAAAATATCGCAAGTTGTTTAGAATGTTGTGCAAATGATTATTTTGTTTAATACATCAGAAAGTAAAAAAAAACTTTTTTTATTGCAATTTTAAGAGTTCACATATTTATATAATCTTTTTAAGTAAATACAATGCAATAATATTAGTAAGAATAAGAACAACAATAAGTATACCTTGTTCAATATGCAAGTCTTGATATGGTAAGTGTGATGTTCCACGCAGAATGCTAGCAATTCTAGGACAAGGCCCAGTAGCTGCACAGTGTGATAATCTTCCTTTAAGGGCTTTTCTCCTGATGTGTTTTGTAGTAATGGTGCTATAATAAACATTGATTTATTTGAATTGACATTGTTAAAGGTGGTGTGTATTAATCTTATTGAATACACAGAAATCAAAAACTTGAGAGACATAGAGGCTATATTATTAATATAGTATTAATGGTTCTAACATTACAAAACAAAATATAACTAATCTGAAACAGCTGTAATGGTCAATGTATTTTTAAGTGGTTATTTATCAATTTATATAGGCACTAAATAAATTATTTTCTTTCTTTAATTTGTTTCTTAAGGCTTCGGCACACCAAACGCGTGGCAGCAGGAGCGCGTAGCGTCGCGTGGCGTCAGGGAGTTGTAAAACAACAAAACAAATGACACCCCGGCACACCGAGACGCGCGTGTGCGGCGCGTCTGCAGCGCGCGAGACGCGCGTCTTTGTGTGCCGGGGTGTCATTTGTTTTGTTGTTTTACAACTCCCTGACGCCACGCGACGCTACGCGCTGCTGCTGTCACGCGTTTGGTTTGCCGGAGCCTTTATTACTATACACAATATTTAAATCAAATCCTTAATTCCAATACTAATCATCATTAATCGGGTCCCAACTGTGATAACACTCCAAAATTCTAACTAGGATGTGTCACGCATAAATAATTGAAAAGTGCAATCTTACAAACTTTATGAATAGAAAACATATTCTACTTACCTATAAGTGTCTGTATACTGTGTTTGTAGAAGAAGTTTAGGAAGTCAGATTTTTCACTCTTATTTACAGAAGCAAGCATACTCTCAGGATCAAGTAGGATACGTAAGACACCCATAAGCTGCACCGCACCACCCAGTTCAGGGTCGCGGTCCCGAAGCATCTGTTCTATCACTATATTCAACAGCATATGCTCCTGAAACAGTGCATTATTAATTAGCTGTGCACACAAAGTCATGGTCATTAAGAACAGGTCAATGTAGGTGAAGTTTAAACACTAACAAACGGGATTCTCACCTCTTCTGTGTTGTTAGCTTGTTGCAAAGTATAATCCCTCACTACGGAGGGTGAGAACTCCACGATATAAGTTAATATATCTATAGACGCAGTCTTGGTCTTCTGGTCATCTATACCTAAAGTAATTTCTAATGCTGGCAGGATCCCCAATGAAACTAATGTTTTGTAGAATGCATCTTTGTCTTGCGGTTGAAGATTTTGTGAAAAATTACAAAACTCCTTTAAAAATAAAACTAAATCCCTCCTCTTTATGTTTGGTGTCTTATCATCCATAAGCAGTTTAAACAGATCGGTAAGAAATCTGTCATCTTCTTCTATAAGCTTCACTATTTCTACTTTATTAAAAAATATAAAACTAGACAATGTGCTTAGCAGATTATCTTCAAAGACTGTTGGAGTAGGTAAAACAATGTCCTGAATGTACTGAACTCTATACGTCTGATGAATTTTTGCCAGCAAATCTTGGTTTTTTATAGGAATGGCCTCTCGAAATTTTGCTAGTTCCCTAAGGTACTCTCTATGTTTTTTGGGTTGGGGAAGACCAGGATCATACTCCAGGCACCCTACAACGTCAAATATAGTATCATCAGCAAACATTGTGTCAAACAATGTGTTTTTGTTCAGAAGGAATATGCTCTTGAATATCTCATAGAGATGATGCAAGCCTTCAATGTTTTCTATGTCCTCACACATGTGGAAGAGGTTAAGTAACTTTTTTATATAGTTTTGGGTTTCTAGGGCTGCAGCTAGTTTGTCTTTACGTGCTGGTGATACCAGGCAGCTGTTGACCAGTTCACTGATGTCTTCGAGTCTACCCATTTCACATGCTGGTAACTCCACAGGTTGGACACTGTCTGACATTTCATCAAAACGCTCATCTTCTGATTCTTCAACAATGTCTTGTGTAATTTCTACTGATGGATCCTTTCCTTGCACCTAAAAAGATAAACTTCAACATTATTATATCTCACAAATTAGTTCTAATTTCCATCACCAATCAATATCTATGAATGACAGAAGGTTAGCATTTATGGTATAACTTTTTATCTGAATTATTTATTCATTTCCACATCCACCAAATTTAACACTTTCTTTAAATTATTCAGTATTTGCATAATAATTAGCTATAGTTATGTTTATATGTAAATTATTAACTCAAACAAACAAGACAGTTACAAGTTATAACTTGCACCATTACTTCCAGGAACAGACTAAGAGTATATTCTAGGATGATGCCTGTGACAGCCGTATTTTGTAATCTCAATCACTACTCACAAGAGAGGTATTTCAAAATATGTTATTAATTATTTAAATTCCTGAACAGCATTGCTAGGTTTTTATTAGTGTAGTATTTATGTAAAGCTGAAGAAACAAGTGTAATACATGTTTATATGACCTGTCACAAGCATCAAGAGTATAGTAACTATTATGTTTCTCACCTGACAGATCTTTTCCCAGATCTCATCACATCCAGCTTTTTCCTGAAAACTTAATGCCAAGTCAAAATTGTCTCCTTCGGACCAAACTATTAGCGTGTCTTGTTGCTTCTGATATGCTGTATCAGGTTGTATTTTACTTTCCAAGAGAAGGGATCCATCAGACTCTGCTCTCACAAGAAGTGAGGTCCCTTTCAGCCTGTCCACATAACATGAAGAAACGTGTCCTGTTCCTCTATCATCCCATTGCCGGTCAGCGTTTAAAGCGTAGAGCTTCACTCTCCTTCTGGTATCCGTCATTATAGTCAACGCTCTTTCCACTATGTATTCGAATAGTGACTCAATTATTAGGCGCTAATATATTGCACCGTTGTATTCTTCTATTTAACTCCCATTTGTATGAAAACATGTGCACTGCTGTAACACAAATAAACCACTAAATCTTCTATGAAACACAAAATTTCCACTCATAATTACCGTAATTACATTCGGTTTTACTTTTAGGTCTTACAACCTAAGCAATCTAGTTGAAGGAAGCACAACTACACAGTATTACTCAACCACATGATACCAAGCGAATTTACATTTTAAATCCAATTAAACATTTCGGTCTACAATGGATTGAACATAAAAATTATCGGGAATCACAAACAAAACAATACAAACTGTACGACTTTCACGATACCACAAGATCTTGATAAATCACTAAATCTAGACACTATTTACATTTATATTACGCAAACTGACAAAAAACAAGATATTTACCGGACGTAACATTTATAGAATCGTCAAATTGACGTACCTTTAAAATAGCACAACATCAAATATCGCCATATTGGATTCACAACAACGCTTCGAGGACGGGGTTCACAAAATGAGTGAAAATAGCGGCATTTTCAAACTAGTACATTTAATTTGTGCTAATGCTAAATAATAAAGGGAAAGTATACGATTTTTGGAATTGTTTTCATCTTTCTTTTTAATTAATAATGTTTCCGTTCCATCATTTCCATTGTAAATAATAAATTCAGTATTTTTGCTAAATTTAATCGCATAGGCAAACTCGACTCGGAACAAAAATAAAGTTAATGTCCACTCTACGGATGCGTTCAATTCAATCAAAGTAGACGGTAGGTTTTGTTGTTATGGTGTTAAAATTTTAGTTTATGGTTAAAATTTGGTTCATAAAGTGTTCAAATAACGAGTCGCGGTTAGGGCACATAAATAAGATCCAGTTCGCTGAAGGTGCATTTCGAAAAAAAATCTCTATCTAAAATCATCTCTTTCGAAAATTGTCGCGTTCGCAAAATGTCCCATCATAAAAATTACGTTCCTTTTCTGTCCCTATAGCCTCAAAATACAGAGAAAGGTATGTTTTTTTAAAATACGTAAGCTAAGTTTTACAAAAGTCTAGTGTGCAGTTATTTTTCAGCGTTACCCAGTGACCTACATATGCAACTTGCACGCCTTGCACGCGAATGCGTAGCGGCGCAACTTGTTGACACCTCAAAACTCGCGGAACTCTCTTTCTAGCAAAAGGAGTTAGAAAGAGAGTTCCGCTTGTTATTTGTAACTTGTAGCTTCGTGAAACGGGCCACTGTTGTCATTTATTGAAATGAAACAATTGTTTCCTTTCTTATTTCAGTAGAAAGACGTCCACCGATGAACATCTTTCAAGATCTGTCACAAACACCGGTCCTGAGGTCCTACTTCAAAAATTGAAGTTCGAAATTGCGTTAGCTCTATCACTTTATCACTAGTTAACGCAACTTCGAACTTCCATTTTCAAAGTAATGCTTATTGAAGTGAAACAATTGTTTCCTTTCTTATTTTGTTTATTATTTCAGTAGAAAGACGTCCACCGATAAACTTCTTTCAAGATCTGTCACAAACACCGGCCCTGAGGTCCTACTTCAAAAATTGAATTTCGAAATTGCGTTAGCTCTATCACTTTATCACTAGTTAACGCAACTTCGAACCTCCATTTTCAAAGTAATGCTTATTGAAATGAAACAATTGTTTCCTTTCTTATTTTGTTTATTATTTCAGTAGAAAGACGTCCACCGATGAACATCTTTCAAGATCTGTCACAAACACCGGTCCTGAGGTCCTACTTCGAAAATTGATGTTCGAAATTGCGTTAGCTCTATCACTTTATCACTAATTAACGCAACTTCGAACTTCCATTTTCAAAGTAATGCCCCTGCACCGTTCGCATCTATCGGTTTCTTGCAACCTCACCTCGTCGGTTCACCTAATTGGAAGTCTATGCACACTGCATTTTCCGGTTCACGAAAGCTTTTCTTGAACTCTTCGACCCCATTAGCCATAATCTGTTCTGCGAGTAATATGGCTGGTTTTCGAGCAGACCCTCGACCTTTTTCTTGAATTTGGCACTCACCTAACTGGAATGTCCTAGGCAAACATAACCTTCAACAACTTTGGCTTAAATTCTTTTTTAATTTTAATTCTCAGACCAAATAGTTCAAAGAATCATTACTACAAGTCTACAATGTCATCGGAAAACCGAAGGTGGGTGATCTAATCGCCTGTTACATAGATATACCACGTCCTTCCCAGTTCCCAGTCCCTACCCTGCCCTGAACACATTTCCAACTACACATTTCCTTTTGTTATTAAAGTTTATGAGAAAATCTTTCAATCATTAATCAATCAATTGTGTTATCTTGAACTTAATTCGATCAACTTGCTCGACTCAAGATAATCAAACGCTTATAAAATGTTATTTCTGAACGCAGCTGTTTTTGGCTGCCATTTGCTGTAATCTGTCATTCATTTAATGTTATTGAATAGGTGTGTTTTTAATTTGTTTTGGTGTAAAGAAGCTTAATTTCCTAGAATTTTAAGTAATTGGTTATAGTGTAACGTTATTGAACTAGTTTAATTGCCTTCCTTGAGCAAAATGTGCTTGAATCAATCGTAATTGGAATGTAAGTATTCAGTCATATAATCGGCATTTGTTAATGTTAAATTACAAAAGACAATGGACTGTTAAACTCTAAGCAGTCCTTTTTATTCGATTTGTCATACGAAACTGGCTAATAGTATAATAGAAAGAAGCGAATAATCTTCAATAAAAATATTATTTTTGACAGGTGTCATAGTAATTGTCAGTAGGTACTACACAAGAAATTCAATTCATTAGAAAAGCACTGAAAATCTTGTTTTTAAATGAATACTACTTGTTATTCTTATCTAAATGTGTATACGTATTAATTTAGTATTATATCTTATCCTTGCAGTATGAAGCAGTGGGACCAAGTTCATTTAATGGCATTTCCTGTTAGCAAAAGCAAGAAGCATTATTTGTATTTTTAAGTTGTAAAATGAGCACAGCATGTCTTTTTTGAGTACTACCGAAAATGTGGGGTAAGTAAAACAACACTTTATCTTTGATTCAGTAGTGTGGACAAATCAACATTTCCTTTGTTAGTTTCAGTGGCATTCCACAAAATATATCAGAAACGAGCTGCGCTACTCAATACAAGTTATCTGTGGACGGTGTTTCTGGGAACTGTGGCGATGTTAACATGTTCATACAGGACAGCTCAGGGGATGAGCAGGGCTACATACCACATCTGAATGAAAACTTTTTTCAAACCAAATTTAAAATAGATCCTAACGAACTGTATACATTTCATGACTCAGATGTCATAGCGGGGGAAATAACTGTTAGTCACACGGAGGACTGTTTTATGTTTCCTGATAACGTTGAAGTAAAAGCCAAGTTCTTAGATAGTCCAAACAGTGAATTGGATCTAAGAGGCTCGCTCACAAATGGCGAGTCTAAGGATGAAATCAAACTGGAAACTGTATCCAATGGGCACTACTCCCCTGAGTCTAGACTGGTGACTCCACATTTTAAAGACGTCAAGACCATTAATGCCAAAGTTCTGAAAGCAAAGAATCCAAGCCAGGGAAAGGAGACCAGCCGGAGTAACTCTGTTGGTGAAGCGCGGCGTCTGAGTGTTCATAGTCCGAAAGGTCAAACTAATAATGTAGCTTCTTGTAAGAAAGTCAGTATTAATAGTGTTAATACTAATCATAATAAGTCCGCATTAAATCTCAAGCCATCAGGGTCGGAAACATTTCTGGATGTTTTTAAAAGAGAACAGGGACTAGTTGAGAACCACCCTGCAGTTATAAAGACTGAGCCCCCAGCCCCAACTCCTAAAGTTTCTTCATCAGCAAAAAAACCACCAGGTATGTCCTTAATGTTATTAGTGCTCCCAGGCTGTATAATGCTCTAGCTAGACTCAAAGTCAAACTTAAATCCATATAAATAATTTAAGCAGTCCACAAACTACACTTATGTGGCTTACATTATTTTGAGGTTGTAATAATTTTAAGACTTTTATTTATGTTAAATTTTTTATGCCTTTTTTTTTACAGTAAATGTGTTACATATTAACGTGTACATTTTTCTAGTTGTAGTTGAGATCGAAATTGATATTTTTTATTGGTTAATACTAATCAAATGTGCCATTATTTTGCATATTAAACATTTTAAAACACCTATAAAATTTAAGACATTTGATTGGCCACAGTTGACAGTTGTTTTCTTTTCTATTCTGTATGGGACAGAACCATATAATTGTTATGTATCTTCAACTTGTCACATGCTGTGGTAATAAGTTAGATTCCGCTTTTAAACATGCTTACCACATGTTAATTAAAAAAGAGGTTTTTGCAGATTCACTTGTAAGCCAATTTTAACTTACTCCCAAACATGAGATTAACTTGAAATTTTCCTTACATATGCAATTGGGTTAATGTGCTGGTAATATGATATTAATGCAAAATGACAAATTGGCTAATCATATTAATTAAGTAGAAGTTTGGACTTGTTTAATTTGTAAGGAGAGAAAAGATTTTGGCAGGCCCTAGGTATCTAAGTGTCAGTGGTGGCAGGCTCCCTCGGCAACTGTTTCACTATCTGGGATAAAAAAGAACCATATGTCTGTTTAAAAATATCAGTAGAGATCATCTTATTTAAAACTGAATGCCCTACACTAATCAACCTATGGAAAATGCATCCACATATTAAGCGTAAACACATTACCATTAGATAAGACATCTCTACCAAATTTTGCATTTATTGGTTGGGCGTTGAACCATAAAGATGGAACAAACAGAAAAACACTTGCATGAATGGAATTGTTTGGAACCTACATTTAATTTTAAATTAATACACTCTGATCTTGTCGGGTAATTTACCTGATAAATTACCTTAGTTAATTTGACTTTTCAAACAGTGTCAAAATTCAAGTTGTTCTCAATCTTTACTTCTTTTGCAGACTGATCTATAATTAAATATATATCATAAATTGAATTAAAGTTTAGTTTGTAATGGCTTTTAATTAAGTGGATTCACTAAGTATTTATTTAGAGTGGGTGAAACATTAGATATTAGTTGGGGACATCGCGCTTGTGAGTTGGAGAGTAGGTAGACATCACAGTGTTTATCTCTAATACTGTATAATTGGAAAATCCTCTTGAAGTTAATTGAATTATTGCCTTTTAATGGATTGATAAATAATCTAAGAATACTTACTAGAATCTAAAAATATATTTTATAGTCTAAAAATTACTATGGTAATTTTAAGAATGCTAAGATAATTTCTTTCAATCATATTTTTAAATAGCCCACGCGACTTCGTACGCATAGAATATGTTTCCCGCTACTCGCCCTATTTTTTTCGACACAGGGGGATTTTAGAAAAAATCATTTCTTAGTGCACAGCTTGGATACCAAAGGAATGTTCCTGCCAAATTTTAAGTCCCTAGGATCGGCGGTTCAGACAGTGTTTCGTCCGTCAGAATATTTTATAGATAATATTTTATGTATATCTTAATCAACATTGGGCCCAAAATATCAACCTGTAGATAAAAAACATGATAAATAAATGATTAAAATATAATGATTCTATAATGAAATGAAATAATTTTATTTGGAAGCAGGTTTTATAAAATGAAAAAAATACAATGATGGCACAATCTTAACTTAACTAAAACGTAATTTAATTAGCTACTACTTTAATATGGGCCACGGGTCACCCCGATCCCGCGATGACAGGCTTAAGGTAGACCCTCCAGTGCTCGTAAAACGAGTTCGCGTCCCATTCCCCAGTACCGAAAAAATAATGTTTTAATGTTGCTTCCTAATTTGCGATGTGTAAGGGAAGAGGGTAAACCATAATGATGTACAGTCAACCAATTTGATTGCTAGGCCACTATGGACTTTGTCAACGTGATGTTGTAAACCAAATCATAAGAAGTCTGTAATGTTTGGTTGTCAACGTCACTTTAACATAGTCCAAAGTGGCCTAGAAATCAAATTGGTTGACTGTACATATAACGTAGCTCTTAAGTGATTCATGGTTTAAATTACAGCTAAATCCTCGCAAAGCAAAGTCCGCCGCGGCCGTGGGCCTGCAGTCCATGAGGCGTTGCAACGGATACCGCCCCAAAGAGCCGTGCCGGTGCTGAATCGGGGCTGGCACGCCCCCGGAGACAACCTGTTTGACTGCGGACCCCTGGACGGCAGGAAACTGAGCTTCAGACAAGTTGAGAGCAGCAGCGATGAAGACACTATTGAGTTTGGTATGTTATGACATCAGGTGGAAATATTTACCAAGTTTATAATTTTAAATGTACTTGTTGTAACTGGTGCTGTTTCTATCGTATTGTAAGATCAAATTACTTTTTAGGTTTTGTATAGATTTAATCTAGTGTTGTTTTGTTAAGTTAAAATGAAATATTATATATTTCAAAAACAGGCTTTGGATTAATCATTAATCAGACTAGTCACAAGTCATGTCAACATTAAGTAGGTAGCACAGGAAAATAACACTTAATACATGCATTTGAAAGGTTGCATGCAGCATACCCACAAATCATAGGATAAACTACCTAGTTATTTTCATCCAAAACACCAGTTATCACCCACTTATCCACCAATATATATAATACCATCTCTGTTAACTTGAATTAAATTGCTGACAATAGGACTGCTTACCCCATTTAAATGTTTCATCATTTTATACAAAAAAAATCTGTAACTTTTTTTCCTTAGAGTCCTTCATTGGGCCCGTGAGCGTAGAAGACAGCGCGGAGTCCCGGGGGGCGAGACTGGCGCTCCGCAGGGCTGCCTTAAGGAGGCACGTGGTCCGGGCTGATACTTCGCTACGGCTAGCGAGAGACTTCCGGGAGCATAGGTCGCTTGCAGCAATTATCAAGGTTTGTGGTACTATAGCTTTGGGGATGCATTTACTTTGTGTGTGTAACCAACCAATAGATCACATTTGCAAGGGATATTTTACCTTAAATAAGTTCTGAATATGTGTGTCGGTTATAGATAATGGGCGGACGACGGATGCAATTTAGTGACGAAAGCACAAGATGGATAAGGCATTTATAAAATTTCGAGTGCTATTTACGTGTAAAAATATGTGCAGTTTTTGTTATAAATCAGTACATATTTTGTATATTAAGAAAGTACTGATACCTAATACAAAAAATATGATTATTTACTTCAACAATAAAATTCTATTACTTTTTTGCAGTGATGTTCTCATCAATTGTAGTCATATCCATATTACGGATATCGTTCGACATTATTCTGACGTAATGTGTATCCGTCGTCCGTCCATTATAGAGTCAGGGTGGGGTAGCGATTCGGGCAGACGTTTTACCACCTCTAACTGCTGTTCCCAGAGACACTTGAGTGACTATTAACATGTTCCTTTTTCAAACTAAGAAAGGATTTAATCTTCATTAATTGACTCTGAGTGCGGATGAAAAAATAGGTGAATCTACAAAGTGAATAAAAAAACATAAGTAGGTATATTTGAGAAATATTTACAGTGTATAGGCCGCGTTTATACCAAACTTGAATACGTTTGGTATAAACGCGGCCTATACAAAATTATTCTACTGCCGACTGAGATCCCCAATATCAAAGAGAAGGAAGAAGTTCGTGCATACTACCTGTATTTTTGTAAAGGTTAGGTATGCATTAGAATTGAATCTTTTCAAATAAAATGTACACCTGAATTCTCATTGTTAATGTTGCGAGACTGATTTGAGATAAGGCAACCATTGACGGAAGCACAATTAGATTTGGTCCACGTGACGCTACTATCTGACTAACCAGCTGATTTCTGATCTTAAGGTTAAACGGAAAATATACTTGAGCCTATGACACCACGGTGCATCGTGAATCCATACAAGTAACGAGAATGGGCGCGAAATGTGTAAACGTGTTCGGTGCCACCAAACGGGCTAATGTATGAAATCTGTGCACGCTAGGAGTGTCAGCGTCGTTGAAATGTGTTAAGATTGTTCTGTTATCTACTTTAATCACGTACACAGTGTTTATAAATATTGCATTGAGAGTATAATGTAAGGTTAAACCAGGGTAATACCTAGTATTGACTTGCAAATATCCAAGAGCGATATTGCGTTTTAAATTCGATCTGAGTTTGTTTACTTCTTTCATATCACATACATTTACATTATAATAAGTGTTGATTGGTTCAGTTATAGTTTATTATACAATAACTGTGCTATGATTGTACATTAAATAATATACAAAGAGCAAGCTTTTAAATCCCGGCGTTTAAAGTCAACGTTTCACGTGATTTCATTTCATAGACAATTCATTACCTGGAACGTTTTATTCGAGTATGGTCAAATCACCGATTTTTAAACTGTAAAACTTTTATTTAGTAGATTGATAAATTTTATAGAACTACATATCATGTTTTATTATAACATTTTTTTTAATTCTTGTAATTGTCATGACTTGGAAAATCATTTTAATATGTGTTATTCGAAAAGGCAGCGATTTTGAGTTTACTCTCAAATGAGAATATTATCTTGTAAGACTGCCTTTTCATTTTGCTCAGATAATGTACCCCACTAATTCGCATAAAACCGAATTACTAATTTTCTAGGTAGTGAAATGTCGATGTGTATCAACCCCAATTAACGTCTTGTGTTATACTTTATATGAAGTTATAATAAATATCAAACTTTTTAAAATATGTATTGGTTTTAATCAGGGTTTCTCTTGTTAATAAAAACGCGGCCTCCCTCAAATTTAAGCTTAAAGAAGCCCTTTATGACGTTATGACGTACTGGTGTTAAATTATTTCTTCCTTTCCATCTGTGGCAACATTCATGCATTTTTAACTATCAAACTCGCGCATAGTATTTTGGATTCTGGTTAGTATCTCTCGATTGTGATTATATTTGATTAATTCACAGAAACAACTGAGCGGGCAGGGGCCGTCGTGCCGGCTGCCACCGCAGATGGTCAACCATTTGTTGGCGATGCGCGGCATGCCCGAGGTTCTGTCGTCGCGAGAGCGCAGGAGACTCCGGTAATTATTTAATTAAGATATTTTGAAGTGATTGTTATTTTTTTTCTTTTTACCTGAATTTGCTAAACCCTCATAGGTTTAACAGATGTGCAGTCGACTACAAAGACATCTTTTCCCTTTTGAACCTTATGTTTATCATTGGAATGTGGTGATAATGTGGATACATGTATTTCTAGTCGACTGTACATACATTTACCATCAAAAATATCTGAGTTAGTGAGTATTGGGTTTAATAATATTTGACACGCTCTAATTCTGTTAGTAATAGAGTCGTTTAAGATATATTTGAGTCCAATCTTTGTTGAGATGTTGTTGATGACTTTACTTATGAGACTGAGTGTAATACACTCTTAGCTGTTGACGGCGTTTTAAATATGAGCTGACTAATATTCTGCCACGAGGACGCCATTGTCAGTGGCGTCATATAGGTCCTGCCGCGTGCAGGTGTCTTGCCACGCGGGGCAGTGCAGGAGATGCGTCATGGACTGTGGTGAGGCGCCGCAATTGCAGTGGTCCTCGGCTGTGTAGCCCCACTTTACCAAGTTTTCTCAGCATCTACCGACCTGAGCGCGCAGTCGGTTAAGCCATAAAAGTGTCACTTGTATACGAAATAAATTCCATTATGAAACAAAAAATAATACCTCATGCATCTAGGTATGTATACGGCGATAAATCCACAAGGATCATATCGCGGGTAAAATCATATTTACGTACAGATTGTATAATCAAACGTAAAGTGTGCGTCATGGTCTATTTTCAGTGCGGAGTGTTTCGCGTGTAGGGCCGTAATATCGTTTGCGTACAAGGTTGGATTTTACATAATTGTGAGTTCCGATATATGATATACCTACACTTGTCAGGTGACACCTTGTTTTTATTAGTGACAGTATCGTTCTGCTCCGGTTACTCTGTCTATGAACATTGATGGGACTGGTAGTGGGACACTACTTACTTGAGTTTTGTGCATTCGGTTCAGTTAGTGTACCTAAACATGGGCTTAGAAGGTAAAAGTAACTTATAGCTTGGCATGAGAGACTGTTTGAATTGAAATTCGGTTGCAAACTATATTAAAGCGAAAAAAAACAGACGTTTCTATAAAAATTAAAAAATGTTGAAATTGAGTTTGTTTCTAAAAAAAATACGGGCGCTGTTTCGAGTGTAATTGGCAACATGATCCAATTTTACTCAAAAATTGCTGTTTGATGTGGTTGTCGTTTTCTCCGCTCCAATGTTTCTCTGCTTGAGTGAAAACGCACTCCCAAGGTGCACGGAGAGGGCAAACTAGCACACAGACCGCCTGATGGTAAGTGGGATCTAGATGTGACCCATAGACATTTGTATTCGCAAGACTACATGCGGCGTATAGTACTTTTCGTGCACTGTTTGCACAGATACAGTACTATCAGGTTCTTATTAGTGTTCGGTTGATTATCACTGTCACACTTGCACTCGGCAACTTACATCATATTTGTCACTGCTTCATAGCAAAACGAAGAAACAGGTAATACTTTACCTGTTTACGGCAATGAAACTCATTACTTTCACTATTTCTCATCAGGGAAATCGGCTGGTCAGGCGGCGAGAGTGGTTTCCTCAAACCATGTTTGGGTATTAAATGTTCGGAGGACGGCTGCGAGGCGCCCCGGCTGCCATGCGGGCGCTACTGCCTGTCCCACGTGACTCTGGCGCCGGAGCAGCGTTTGTACGCGTCGTGCGCTGCCGTGTTCGCCGGAGGGGCACGCTGCAAACAGCCTATACTGCCGCTGCAGGAACAGACCCCGCTGTGCGCCGAACACGCGTGGAAGAGAGTAAGTACTTTGCAAAACCAAGTAGAGTTTGATGGGCGACAATTTGAAGTACATTGCGTAGCTTATGTGAAGCCTTGTGATAAAAAAACTCTTATTAACTTGACAAAGCCGTAATGCAAGAGGAAGCCATGTACTTGTATATTTTTTCCGCATTTATGATATTTCATCGCAACACGGTACCGTGACCGTACCGGATATGTGGACGGTATTTCTCATTTTCCGACGTATTATGACCCACCTCAAGCGTGTGATTAAGACTTATTTATTTATTACAATGTCAACAGCACATTACAATTCATAAAATACAGTAAATTATAGACATTCACACTGTTCACATTTAGCGTAACACCTGTATATTTGCCATGCTGTCCGATCCGATGGAGCCTTAGCCCTATAGTACATCACCTTTAGATACAGAAGACCTAACGTATCAGATCTAAACTAAAGCAATCTTGCCAAATGTCAGCGAGCGTCACACGTGCACGTGACATGCGCAGTTACCTTAGAGTACGGATGGCTCATTTTAGTACACAAAATAAAAGTAAAACTCTACTACTGTTGCCGACGAGCGAGGTTGAATGAGAGATATAGCCAAGTCACCATCATCAGTAACCTCTCGGCCAGCAAAATATCACGTCCAAGTAAGGTAAAACACCCAGTTATCATTATCCAAAATACCGGTTATTAATATCGAATTATCGCCTCGGTTCGCGGTGTAAATAATGGTTCACTAATGTTTTACAAATCATCATTTGGCAATCTATATTATTTCACAAACTTTAATTAGAATTTTATGTGGTCAAAAGTCTAACCTAACCTCATTTATTTAAAATCCCATATAACCTAACGTAATGGTTTAAGCACGAGCACGTTTTTGCGAAATGAAAGTTTGTAAAATGAACGGACCCCGTAAATAATCTCTGGGGTGTCAACAATAGGACCGTGTACGGTCACCAGCAATAATATATTTTCCAACATTAGCCGCAATAATATCTGACACGCCTAGTAATTAAGACGCCTCAGATATTTTTGCGCCCAATGTTGGATGATATATTATTGCTGGTGACTGTACGTGTGCCCTATGCCTGAGGCCGCTTGTAGACGTCCGTTTTTTTCACCGGACAACGGACCGTTTTTTTTGCCGGACTTGCGGTAGTGTATGGCTTACAATGGATGTGTGTAGACGCACCGTCGCCGGACCGTCATCCGGTGCGTCTACACACATCCATTGTAAGCCATACACTACCGCAAGTCCGGCAAAAAAAACGGTCCGTTGTCCGGTGAAAACAACGGCCTGATTCGGAACCGTTTGTTCCAGGACAACTACGACAAGTTGAGCCGCGACTGCAAGCCGAAGAAGTTGTCGCGCAAGCGCGCCGGGCCGGCCACGCCGCGCCGCGCCAAGCGCCGCCGCCGCCCCGCGCGCCCCCGCCCCGCGCCCGCGCCCGACCAGTCGCTCTCAGGTACTTTCTCTAGCTAATTCTGTTACAGATCCCGTCACAATATAAATTATTAAAAAAAAACCTGACTGCATTAGAAATATAGTTTTTTTGCTTTTCGGTTGATATTTTTATGGCAGTCGGGATTTTTTATATCTTAGTTTATTTCACACCTTATAGTATTAATAAAAAAAAAACAAATCCAAAATAACAATATTTATTCAGTAAATTGGTCACATGAGGGCTCTTTTACGCGTCGGTAATGGAGTGAATCTACTAGCGCTTCGGACAAGACCATCATTGCGGAGAAGTGCCGCAAAAAACGTCGTCTTCAATCTGAATATTTACGTACTTTTCAATTTTTCAGTTAAAATGGTAGCATCAGAGTGTTACAATGTATATATGTGGAATGGGCTATTTATGAGCTTTCATTTGGGACCTATATTGTAATTTTATTCCCACAATATATTTTTTGCGGACCCCGTTTTGCAATTTTATTTACACTTATGTCACTTCGACAATTAAGACGAATCGAATGACACTTCGTACATAGGTACACATACATAAATACGCTCGAAAAACAGCGCTCCTTCACTCCTTCGGGCAGTCGGGTAAAAAGGTCGCTGAGTGACAATGGAGGGGATGTGTTTACGCATATTTTATGTGCACAGCGGTAACCTATAGCGTACGCGCATAAGCATAGGGGCGGAGTGTTCCGCCGCCCCCTTCATACCTCCAATTTTGTCGATAAATGCACGACGACGCAGGTACATTGCCAGCGGCCTTTTTACCTGACGGGAACTATAACTTTGTTTTTGTACTTATGTCTACATGTCGACCGTTTTTTTTTTCTTATTTACCTTACTCACCCAAAGGTTAGCTGTAAGAGATAAGAGATAAGATCGCTTTTGTATATTTCTATTGGCAACAAATATAATGAGCACCAAAATTAGTAAACGATCACCAAATTAGGTTAGGTTTGGTTAGTTATTGGTAATCATTTACTATTTTCGGCAGTAAAAAGTGTTATTTTGGCGTTATATTTTACTATATCTGGTGATCCGTTCAACATAAGCCATTTCCATTTCCTAAATATTGTATTTGGGATTTGTGTTTTGTGCAATCATAAATTAAGTATAAGAAGATATGTCAACGCCATACATTAAAATAAAACCACCTTATTTGGATTGAGCACCAGGCGGCGTTAGTAAACTGGTTATGTACAACGGCGACAGCAATAGATGTCGCTTATATCAATACGCCTTTTACGAATTATCGAATAAACTAGCGACATCTGTAATTCTATACCTACAACAGGTGATGTTCTAAAGAATCTGTTTTCGCAGTCAAAGTCAAGTTTTCGTTGCACGCAGTTCTCTCTAATATAAGACGAGTAGTGCGAATTGATAAAGAAATTAATAATTTGGCGTATGCTCCATTATTTAATATTATTTTAAGAAAGTGTAGCCTTTTTATATTTATTTTATTTTAATGTAAAATATTTGTAGTGTTAACTACGCGCAGAGATTAATTTCTTATATAAGTATAAGATGTCGAAATGGAACGTTATGAAAAGAGATGTTGAAAATATAAAAAAAATGGAAATTAGTACCTTTATACAGTTAGGCCAGTTAGCGACGTTGCCAGATCGAACCTCTGCTCTGAGGCAATACCATGCAATACTTTGAAAATCGAAGTTAGAAGTTACGTTAGCTCCATCCCTGTCGCTCGTCATTCGAGATGCCAGCGAGCTACAGCTAGGTAGGTACCTATCACAGGATGGCTGACAACGTCGCGCGATAAATTTAGGTACCTACTTATTGGCACTTCGAATCATAAATTGATTCATACCATAGAGGAAATATAATATTTAATTTATGTTCATACTTACTCGAATGTAGTACATATTACAGGTATTAGTATTAGATACCTATGTAGAGAAAGAATATTCAAACAAGTTGTAAAAAAACAATACAAATTAGGTTAGGTACTTATTCGTAAAAATGAGGCTTCCTGCCTCGAACAAAGTAAGTACAAGACTACAAGTAGAAGTACCTCCATAAGCTAATTACATCGTGTTTATTTTGGTCCGTGGTTCATATTCCAAGCATTATATATAGGTATATGCCCAAGCATAAGGAAGCCTCAGTTTTCATTTTCATTTAATTCCCCAGAAAATGAGCTCATGCTTAAACTGGCAGCCAACGTCCTGGGTTCGAATCTCGACAATGGCAAATATTTTGTGTGATGTTTTAGTGACTAGGTTACCTATTATAAGTATTATCTTATTAACAAACTGTATACTTTTTTTATAAATATTTACGTAACAAAAATACGTCTAGTAAATTTATAAGGTCATATCAGCGGGCTTAGCACGCGAGGTGAGGATTATACGTCAAAATTCGTCAAACGAGATTTAGTGTCAAATATGTCTATTCCATATTCTAACGTAAGAGTAAACGTAAAAGTAAAAGAGTAAGGTTTTAAATAAAAGTGTAATTTGTGTGACTTGAGTCCTTTTATTACTAAGCATCTTGAAGTGGGATTTAATGTCATGTGTCATTTTCGATATTGCTAATTGACACTAATTCATGGGAAACGTCAAATCTGACAGTAAATCTCGCCTCGCGTGCTAAGCCCGCAGGTTCAAAACAGCGCCTTAGGATTCTAGTATGAACGATTATCGTACTAGAATCCTGCGTATGGATACTTTGTCCACTTACAAGCTAAGCTGTAATAAAGGTTAAGTAGCTCACTAGATGGCGCACAAATAAAGAATAATATAAATTATTTTGAATCGATTCATGATCTTTTAAGGCCTATTTCTGGTTGTTTTTATTTGAAAAAGTCAGATAAGGGAAAATAAATATTTGTTAATGATGATATTTGAGATTTTGAATAACTTGAAATATTAATAGCTGTCAGCGGTGCTCCAAGCGACATCCCTTAAAGTTTCTCAGAACTATTCGACTGCAGTATGGGATAGTTACTCTTTATTATATTTCCTCTATGGTGCAATGAAGTGTTTAAATACGTACGTACTTACACTTGTACACAAACCTCCCCTCACACGGCATTGTACGTCAGAAATTAAAGTTTTCTACGACTTTTTGTTTCGTTTAATGTCGTTTACTTATCTCGAAACGGAAATCTCTCCCAAGATTAGTTAATACACCCCTATACAAACTGTCCACTTAAAACTTAGAGAAACGGGAGTAATGTTCACACTTTTTGACGAGACGAATCGACCGACGAAGTCGACGATGCTTACTCGTGTTAGTTTGCCTACAAATTTTGCTGCAACTAGCGCCATCTAGCGGCGATGAACATTGTCATTAGGTGCAAATGGAAAATCGTCCTCGTGAAATAACCATTCTGAAAATGGGTCAAAAGTAATAGTATCCAAAGTGAATTTAGTCAAAATGTAATTGTGCTGAAAAGTATTTGTAACCAAATTTATTTTCGTTTTAAATTAATTAAGTCCCAATGGAATTTTGTCCATTATAAATTATGAGAAAAATGAAATACGCACAAGTGAATGTAGTGTAATATGAATTAAGACCATATAAATATAATATAAATTGTACAAATTTCAGGTAGGTAGGAAGTATTTACAATTGGTCATATTTCTGAGTGTACGTAAATACAAATAGACATATTCTTTTCGGCCAATATCATATTGGACAATTTTACCATGGGACATGATTCCATTTTAGACGTTATTCAGGATGAACAATTTTCCTTTTTGTTGTATTTCAAATGGTAATTTTTCTGATATTTGTGCGATTAAACTAAAATACTTAGATCCAGAGTTGTTATCCGGACTACTGCCAAAGTATCTTTACGAACGGCGTCTGTATATATAATGGGTGGCTAGTAACTAAATGACATTTTCTCAAGTGGTCAGTTATTGAAGATTTACCCTAATGACAGTAGGTAAATCCTTTCAATGCTTACTCATGTTAGTTTGCCTGCAAATTTCGCTACAACTAGCGCCATCTATCGGCGATGAACAACATAATTAGTTGATGCACGTTAAAGTAAACTGTTCTGCTGGTACTCTCTAGATAAGAGTTACCGACGACACGTCGTCCGCTCCCAATTTTTAACCCGTCGATAGATTTGATGCATCGTGTTAAAATTTCACACGTTTTGTAAGTATCAAATTTTAGGAAGTGGTAGGGTAGTTACAACTGCGACCTCTCCCCAACTTGTTTAAAGACTTGATTAATCTTATTATTATATTTTATTTTCTACCACCGAAATTTACTCCAATGATTTCTCATGTTAGAATTACAAATTTAGCTGCAACTAGCGCCATCTAGCATCGTTGATCAAAAGTATTAGTTGGTATTTTTTCCTAAGGGTCAATTCACACCGAGACGCGACGCTGCGCGTACATGAGACTCAAAATATACTTAAAAAAGGTACACGAAAAGGTACATATTTCATTGTGAGAATTCAGAATACGTTGCACCACGAAGCATGAATTCTCACAATGAAATGTGCACCTTTTTGTGTAGTAAATAAAGTATATTTTGAGTTGCATGTGCGCGCAGCGTCGCGTCGCGTGGCGTCTCGTTGTGAATTGACGCTAAGGCGACAGTCGGCGACACGACTTTTTAATATCTCACCGAAATAATTGAAAAATAATTGAAATCCAAATTGACGAATTATCAACTTTGACCATAAAAGAATGTGATCTGAATTTGTGCCAAATTATAATCAGGTTCATTAAAATGAACTTAGCTTTTTTTTAGGCGAGGTGGGCTTACAACGATTTAACTTGAGGTAACCTTATCTATCCGCGGTTAGAATATTGGGAAAGGATATTAGTCTTTACTTCTTTAGGATAGTTACAAAAGCGACCTCGGTATAATTCCACCCCATTTTATATCCCACTACCAAAAATTATTTCTAATGCTTTCTCATGTCTAGTTCCTCCTCTTCTTCTTTTTCCTCTTATGGTGCGTCTCCGACTAACGAAGGTTGGCAGTGAGCTCCACATACTCCTCTCTATTCCTCATGAGGTGAAACAGTTGGGCAGCACTCGCAATTCCATTCGCACTGTCCATTCTCTTATATTCCTAAGCCAAGATTTCTTCCTGAGACCCACGGATCTTTATAAAATTGGCGACAACTAGCGCCATCTAGCGGCGTTGAAGAACATTACAAGTACCTCTTAACCCCGCTAGATGTCGCTGTTGCGTCAGCTTTCTGCATCGCGCTGTTAAGATTTCCCCAGAGTTATAGACCTTCCTCGTACAACGTGTTGAAATCATACTTACCTGGCGTAGGGGACACCGTGATCAAATAGGCGGTTCCCCCAGGGCGAGACTCTCCCATTGCACTGCGGTTGGGTTGACCCTTGCGATTATCCCTAATGTGGATAACTCGGACGCGTTATTTTTGGTAGTGGGGACTGCGTACGCGCCGTCCCCTTGTTAAACAGGAAAATGGTTGGAGAGGTATCTAATGCCAGCCGTGCGCGTCCGGTGCGTGCCGGTCAATCTGGAATTATGTGGATCATAGCCAGGAATTATCTAATATAACTATCTGCTAAAAGACGTCAAAATTTTCGTTGTTTATGGACAAGGCAAAGTCACGTCACGATGACAACCCAATGTCTAAAACTTGGATCTTTCATTAAGACCTGTAGAACATATCCAAAAATGCCTAATACCCGATCTTTTGAATGGTTCGCAACCCTAATTTATACAGATTTATTGTACTACAAACCGATATAGCTTGATCCCTTTATAGCTTATGTTTGAAGATTGGAGACATTGGTGTCGGGTTTCTGCAAGTCCTTTAATATTTGAGTTTATGCATTTTGTACTATATGAGTTATTTTGGTCATTGTAATTACATCATTAAGTAATGTAATGATTTCTTGCGGTAAACTGGTTTATAAACAATTAAACGTGGTTCAGCCGACATGCCGATAGTACAATAACGGTGTGTTCTCTACAGAAATCAACGTGTGCTCCAACTCATCAGCGTACGACAGCTCGGAGGACACCGCCATGGGCGCGCTCAGCGAGAACGAGTTCATCGTGTCCGCCGGGAACTCGCACGAGCTAGGTTCGTTATAGTTGAAGCTTAAGCTTAAGCTGAAGTATACTTTGTTGCTTTCTGTTAAATTCAAATGTAGCGTAAATAGGATGGAAAATTCCATACAAAATGCGGTAACGTTTCTCTCCCCTTAATCCTTGTCTAATTTTTACGATTTTTGAATATGTTGTAGTTATTAAAAAACTAGTTTTGGAAAACAATAAATTTGCTATCCGCGCTTAGATGTCACTTTGTACCATTATTTATTTATCGTATGGCGATTACACACTGGTTAATTAAGTTACCATAAGCTTTGCAAAAGAAAATATTTTCTTTATAACCCGCGGAGGCGCGCCCCGCCTCTCGTGAGTTGAAAATAGTATATGCACTCAAAGTTAGGTAAGGTCAAGCGGGGCTTTTACGTCCTTGGGGCAATTACGGCAAGTGGCTTTAACTCGGTTCTAAAATTCGTATCGAAGATTGAAGTGAGTGAAGGAAAAAAATATCTACTTTGTCAATAGATGTAACTTTTCGATACCTACGAACTTTAAAACGGGAGATAAAGCCACTCAATTGCTCCACTGACGTCATAGCCCCGCCTGACCTTACTATACTACCCAATAATACGCGATTTAAAAAAAAAACAAATGTCGTGTTTCACGTGTCTGAAGAATGTTCTGTCGTTAACAGAAGTGGGGGAGGTGGGTCAGGTCCCCCCCGACGATATCTTGGATCCCGCCGTGCTCAGTCAGATGCCTGACGAGGCATTCACCGAGTTTTTCAATCAAGGTAAGCTGGTCTCGTGGAAAATTTCATAAACACCAATACGTGTAGTTGGTAGTAGTAAGTTGAATATCCTTTCAGCTGATAGAAGTATTTTACGGATTGTTTTCGTTTCTGTGATTGCAATTTTGTTTCTTATTTTTATTTAACTGTGCGAAACCATTATAAGGCATTCGAATTTAATAGTCTTTGTGTGCGTATACATACATACTATAGAACTATGGAACGGCAGGTGCATCGGTCTTAACATACCTATTTCGCTTCCTCTATATTCATCAACATCTTCATCAATGTCGGAATACGCCGCCGATTTGATCACTGTTTGTGCGTTTAGGGTGGCCCCTACCGACATCTCCATTAGTGTGTATATGAATGTATGTGTGTATGTAGTATGTTACGTATAAAAAATCAGATGTTCCACTGTTTATTTTAAAAATTTATAGACCGATTATAATAAATGGCGTCAAACACAGCAGCAGCCAGGTGTATTGTATTATTTATTTCTATTCCATTCATACTAGTCTCCAGTCTTCTTAACTTCGGACATAGGCCACTAACTGCCGCACTCAGAGACGTCAATTAAATTTAATGGTTGTTTAGTGACGTGTTGTCTTTTTCTATTGCAGTAGCAAAGAAAGTGATAGCAGCTACTTTTATCAAACATTAAATTAAATTAACGTCTCTGAGTACGGCAGTTAGGGCCTGTTGTTTGATCAGTAGTTAAACTAACTATATGTTAAAAATCGTTAGTAATACTTAAATTCTCAAAGAAATGTGTCAAATTTTCGATTCCTTTTTCGAATTTTAACAATTAGTTGAGTTAACTAGTAGTTAAACATAGTTATCGTTAAAAATTGTAACCATTTGTTAAATCTGAACCAAATGTGTCACATTTTCCATATTTTTTTTGAATTTTAACCATTATTTAGTTCCCTTGACTACTCATCAAACAACTCACCCTAAGGGACAGGCCCTGTTTGATCAGTAGTTAAACTAACTAATCGTTAAAAACCGTAACAAATGGTTAAATCTAAAGGAAATGTGTCAACATTCGATTCCTTTTTCGAATTTTAACAATTAAGTAGTTGAGTTAACTACTGATCAAACAACGGGCCCTAAGTTACTGTTTGATCGACGTAACGTGATGGCTTGTTGGTTTGTTTGCAGGCGGCTCGGCGTTCGCGGAGAGCTCGGAGCTGGCGGCGGCGCTGGAGGCCGTGCTGGACGAGCGCGCGCTCGACAACATCGCCGACGTGTTCGCGCACTCGCCGCGGGCCAAGCCGAAGGTACACTTCACTATGCACTTGTTCGACCGCTGGCGATGAAGCGATTAACTATCGGCTATCGTCTCGCACAAGAAATGAAGAAAGATATAGATCCCGTGTCAATAAAAGAGACCCATATATATCAACGCTTAAGGTCGGGGGTGGCACACGTGCCTTACTCTGTACCAGTCTTTCCCGGAGTATGTTGGTCACCCAATCCAATATGGTTCACAAGAAAACAAAGAAATTATACAAACTTTTTTCCTGACTACCAAATTACTTTAGCTAAATTAGGGGCGTATTGCATAAAAAATAATAGCTTATATTATAAGCGGAACTCTCTTTCCAACAGTATGTATTAAAAAGAGACTTCCACTTGTATTACAAGTTAGAAGCTTTTATGAAACGGGCCCTAGGTTAGAAATCTAACTACAACAAAACTTCTACAGATGCGGCGAGCAAAATGGCACCTGGCATGAAATGACTCGATCTGCTTTTTCTGCTTTTTAGTCAAATTTCGGCCCTGGATGTTAAAAAAAAACTTGCTAGCATGTGCTTATATTATAACTAGCGACTCGCCCTCGCTTCGTTTCGGTTTGTGAGTTCTCTGTAACACCCGTACGTATCCAGAATTTATCTTGAGTCACTCTATCTATTGGTGGAAACCGCATTAACCTTTAACTGACGTGATATACGTATCACAGACTTCATGACTATTATTTTGAACTCTATGTCGCCATGGCCTAAGTGTTACTTTAAAACTGCTCTGAAACCAAGTCGTCAATTAAAAAAATCCATTGCGTAGTTTGTAAGATCTAAGCGTACCTACAGAAAGACAGACGGCGGGAAGCGACTTTATTTTATACCACCAAGGATCATCTGAATCACTATGTAGTTCTTACCGTAATAAAACTTTGTTCGCAGCTGCAAGTCCCAGCGTCGGTGCCGATGGAGATGTCTTCCTCCGCGCCGTCATAACACTCTAATCTTTTACGTTTTAAATTAAGCTAAAATAAACTCTATGTACTACAATAGGAACAAATTAATAGTCTCAAAGAGTTGAAATTAATTTCTTCATGCTTTAAGTTTTTGTATGTATGCATGTCGTAATGAATGGCGTGAGTCGTGTCGTGTACGTGATATTAGTTTGGGTTTAGGGTTTGGTAGTTGTGGATATGTCTTTGGTAACTAGTTCGTCGGTTCGTATTGTGCAAGCGAGTTCTGTCACCAGTTTAGAAGGCCTCTATAGTATACTTAGACTGTGCTTTAGATGTTGGAAATGTAGTTTAACACTAAAAGCCAAGTGTTTCGAGATCAACGGTATTGCAGATAGGTAATTGCAGAAGTATAGTATTTTTGATCCAAGAAAACGCTCCTCGACTAATTTTGTAAATTAAGGCAATCGTGCAACGTCAAGTTAAGTATTTATATTTAGGGAAACTATTTATCAACCACAGACCAAGAAACTTACATACTTTGTTCCACAAGTGATAAAGAAGTTTCAAGATGTATTATACATACTTTTTGTAAGCTGTAGCGTCTGTGGCAAGCATTTACGTATCTAATATCTTAACAAACTTCAACTCATGGGGTCGGCTTGAATCGACATAAAGACGAATCACACTATCCAATTCGCACAGCGATAGTTTAACCTTAAAATACAGACAGTGTATTGTGTCTATTATTAGCCAAGTCCAGGTATATTATAGAGGTCAGCGATGGTGACAACTCTAATCAGAAAATGTACCGCATTTGCTTGGCTTTTAACAGTCGAGAAAACAGAACTTCCATAAATCTTGTGCTCATTTTATAAGTGATCATCCCGGGACCTGTTTTAAAGTATTACGACCTGTGTGGATAGTTTCGCAGGAGCTGAGAAGAATGGATTGAAAGGGCAAACTTTTTATTTTTGTCTTTAAACGAACGGTTTTTTTTGGTATAAATACAAAGTTAACACATTCGATTCCGCTGCCTTGTGAAGAACGTGATGCCATTTATAATGTTTCAACTATCTATTATAAAAAACTGCCCTCATAAACCGAAAGGCGGTATTTCAAATTCAATAGCAAAAGCACATTCAATCCTTTTCCGTTAGTAATGAGGTTCAACTTGATACGAGAGTTTTGTTCGAGATACTGTAATTTGTTTTAGCAGGGCAGAATAGTAGTCTAGTAAATCCTGAAAGATACAACTAAAAAGTATCGACTCGACGAAAAATCGTTTAGACGCATACAAAGAGTCTTGAGTGTCGAATGGGTTAAGATCGGAAGGCTTATTGCCTAACGCACTCGCAATCGCAATCGACGTCAAAGTGGAACAATTGTTTTCATCTTGAATACAGACTCCTTCGGACTGTCAAAATGAAAACGATCGCGATTGCGAGTGCGTTAGACCTGCAGGTTGATTGCAGTTACATTCAGATTACGACCAAAACTTGTTATTTACATAATATACTAAGATTTCATTCTACCAGCTCTTGTGAAGATTATTCATAATTTATTGAAAGAAGATGACTTTGATCAAGTGATCTGTGATCATATCAGATCCGTCAGTGTGTGTCAATTCACCTTTTCGCCGCCCATAACGCACGAAGGGCGTCGTAAATTCATACAAATTACAATCGCGGGCGTTGAACGTGTTACGCAGAACCATCACAGATCAAAGTTATCGTCTTTTAAATTAGATTTATCTTTTAACAGGCCCTGAATATCTGCTGAATGGCTCTTAATATTTGTAACCGCAGTGTCTTCGTAACGTTGACTATTTGAATAGTATTTAATGTACAAAAACAATACACCAATACATTAATGTTAAGGTATAGTTCCATTGTCTTGTGAATTAGATTAGGCGAATCGTTATTACGTAGGAAATGTGTCGTGTCGTTGAAAATTAATGTGAGTAGTTTCCTGATAAAGGTGAGGACACACCCAATCGACCGCTTTCTGTTAAACGTGCAGTGTGGAGTGTTAAGGTGCACTTACACTGTCAATTTTTTGAGCAATAATTGCCCGTCAACAGTACACGTACGTCTCATTTTATAACACAAAATTAGAGTTAGCTTTTGTTGCGAACTCCATCGAACTTTATTTTGAGATAATCGTGAAAAACAGTTTCTGATCCTGATTTTATTACTAGGAGCTTAGAACAGTATTTTAATATGACGGACTACCTAAAAAATCAAATGCCTATTAAATTTTAATTGTAGAAGATGGATATTGCGCAAAAAATGGATTTTAAATTTGTATTTAACCAGGTTTGATTTACCTGTCTCGTATTTGGCCAAGTTTGAAAAAACATGTGATGGATTAAACTATGTTTGAAATAATTGTACTGGATATTCGAAGTAAACTGACAGCCATCTTGGGACAATTACGCCTTCTGATTGGTTCAAATGGATTTTAACTAGTTTTGATTTGAACGACAAGATGGATTTAACCAAGTTTGAAAAATTACATGAACTTTAAATTAGTTTTATTCAAAATTTACAAAGATATATGATTTTCTGTGTTATATGTAATAAAGATAAATTTATTATTTATCCGATAGCATTAACAACTCAAAAAAAATGAAAAGTGGATTTAGCCACTTTTGATATGTGTCGACACATTTATTTTGTACGCCGGCATTGCTAAGCTGTAGTAAGTATTAGTTTTTCGAAATTAATTTCCTATCCTTTAGTAACTTGTCTGAATAACCGGACGCTACAGATTATAGCGAGAACCGTGTATACAATACAATACAACAAATAAGATTTAAACACCACACAATAAATAAACAAAGAAAGAAAAAAACATGAAATCCTAATACAACAACAAATACTTTTTTAATACTTGTTTAATACTTTACAAATTTTTATTTGTTTTGTTCAAATTTTGCAAGACAATTACGGGTTGAAAATTGTTTTGGGTATCGTAAAAGTTGATTAACGAAAACAACTCTCCTCATCGAACTTATGAGTGAGTTGTTTCAAAATTCCGATGATGGAGTCTGTAGATGGTAATAAAACTTGTCAGTCGATTATCGACATGCGGTCGGTTGGGTAGTTATCCTAACATCCAAAGCAATTAGAAAGATTTTGGGCAAACGCAAGTGGAATAGATTGGACTGTTAAAAAGCGGAATAGTAATGGGCGGTTTGCTTTGCTTGGTGACAGCACAGAAAGTATTGCTGATGAATGGCGTCAAAAAGAAATAAGTAAAAAATTAATTAGTCAATATTAATTTTGTCCAACTTGTTCTTTAGAATCTCTTGGCTCGGAGATTCTATCGAAACCAAAACGTCGGTCTTACTTCAATAGGTGCAAAATGTACCTTTCTGACCTACCTACCTATTTATTTTGCACCTTATTTAATTTGTCAGTAATGCGGTATTGCAGTATCACCGACGAAATTTGAATTGCTTGCTATTTACTTGTGCTTGGTTTTTGCATACAAATCCTTTAAGTTACTTAACTTATACGCAGCGACACTACACTCGACACTCTGTGTCATTGAGTGTCATTCATCATTGATATAAAAATTGCTTATCGTTTAGACGCCAGTGACAGTTATGTTAAGAATTATTTCTAATGTCTGTGGGTAACTGGATGCTTACTTACTGTGAATATTATTGCTATTTTCTCATGAGCTCTCTAACATACAGAACATTTAGTAAATAAACATAGATAGCTTATAGTTAATAACTAAGGCTAAATGTTCACTATATCTGTTCCAGTTTCTCGGTAAACAAATTCCCTTTCGCATTTTTTATACTAAGTCATTAAAGTTATATTTTTTTATTAGATGAAGTAAACTGACAGTTCGTATGATTTGTTCTAGTAATAGCCGTTTTAATTGTTATTATAGTGACTTGTGTAACTATTTATAGCAATTGTATTGAAAAAGGGTATTTGACGCCATTTTACATTTTCTGTTATCATCAGAAGAACTCGCGCACTGTCAGTTTTTTTCATCTAATAAAACATGACGGAATAACTTTTTCTTTGTTGAAAATAGTAAATAAAAATAACATCATGCGATAAAAATTGTAGTATTGCGTTCTCTTTAATCAATGATGAGTAGCAGCAGTGAAAGTCTTTACTCAACCGACGCCACGTCATATGAGGAAAAATCATGTTTTAACCGATTATACGTTGCGTGTGGCTTAGGAGCGTTTCGATGTAAATTCTGTTACTGATTGCTTTCTATTTTTTCCCTGATTTATAATACTACAGTACAGTCGCATCCGGCTGTTGGTTGGTCGCCCGCCTGGCATTTGCCGTTTCGTCATCAGCAATGTGCCTGCAACTGCCATGCATCGATTCCCCTTGCGGTAGTCAACGTGTCATACTTGCCGTTTTCCTACAAATCTTTCTATTGCGGAAATATCACTGTGAAAATTCAAAAGTATTAGCAATTTTAAGTCTTACGAGTATGACGTTAATATAAGATTTAAATGTTGATGTCTATGATCAATTTGTATATTTGCTGGAGGAACGTTCCTCCCAGTGGAACCTGTTAAGCATTTATTATTAATGTCGCTTCAGACTTGTATCGACTAGTAAATTTGTGTACGGTGCGCCGCGAAATAGAACCAAATAAATATTTTTGTATAACGTTTATGTTCCTGTGTAAATCTTATGTGATCGTTAATTTCGTTGTGTGTTGCGGAATTCGCTAGTATTTGATTGGTAGTCTAAGATAGTATTTATCGTTTGGTTGCAGGAGTTAATACTTGGAAGTACACATGTAGAGTATTTTAACAGTCTCAATTATACCGTAGGGCGGGACCGCTGTGAAATATCAAATGAAGCAATAATTTTCTTGTACTCTATAGTTAACACAATGTTTTGTGGCCGTGTACTTTCTGTATGTCTACGGCAAGTTAGACTTTGATAGAAATATAACGTAGCCGCTAAGCCTATTGTTTATCAGAATCAATAGATTAACTCGCAATAATCAGCCTTTAGTAAAGTGAATAAAGTATAGTATATTTTTTACACATAGCAATAGTTCTGATTCGGTTGATGTTTTCGTGTGACATGCCAGTCCGGGCTATTATTACGAAGTAAGGTAAGATACTAACTTATTACAAGGACAATCGTCTGGCAACCTCTGGTCTACGCTTCTTTTTGCATAAAACATTGAAAAGTATCCGATCCTTGGTTAGGGTTTACAGATTACTTAAAGGAGACAGCAACCTATTAGGGATCAGGGACCCAATTCTCGTGACTTCGAGATGATTTTTCATGTGGGATATGTCGAAAAAATTTAAGCAGTTGACAGTTCATCTCGCATGAAAAATCATTTCGAGTTACGCAAATTTGGTCCCTAATGTAGACAGTATAAAATTGTTGACTTCATCCTCATCGGTTTAGTGTCCATTATTTGAATCTCGTTCCCTACTTTACTCGTTCCCGTAGGGAATGTTTTCCAAAACTTCATTCTCAGAGTATCTACTTAGAAATATTATTCATAGCCTCTTTTTCATAAACGCACGAAAGCTAAATTGTTACTTAAAGTATGTTTTCTCCTTATCCTTCATTGTGACATTTGAATTTGACAGAAAGAGAAAAAGAAGACTAACAAATATAGGTTTACTGTGCGTTTATGAAATACGGTTAGTTTCTTGTGTCAGTGGTTTTGGCTGTGTCAGTAGCGAAACAGCTTTGTATATACATATGTACTCTAACAGGCCTTTGTTTGACCAGATAGATGATGTTTTCACTAAAGAAGCTTTGAACATTTCGTGTTGACGGATATTTTGTTCTTAAGGCACTGGCATGAAATTTAATGAATCTTTTACAACTGGACAAAGGACTTGAAAAAATAAAGTTAGTTTTTATCAGCTGAATTAATTCAAAAACTCGGTCATAAGGATCTGTTCTTACCCGACTTAATAAAAGGAAAGAACCTCTTGAATCCTAAATTTCGCCGGAAAATTCATTTTGCTATGCCCACCGGAGACAACTTAAAAAACTGTACTCGCATTACAGTACATTAGGCGGAAACAGTTGCAAAGTAGAATACCATTCAACGTTGCAGAAAATGTTTATTTACAAAAAAACACTGCCTGCACTGCATTGTACCGTCACCTTAAGTATATGGTTTGGTTGCATTTAGTTAGAATTAAGTAGCTCGAGTTGTCAGACTGATTGTACCCAAGGTGAACATTATGTATTGTCAGATGTTCCCACACGAGTACTCGTGCAAGTAACTAAAACGCCAAGGCCGCCTTTCTCTTATGGCCGGTCCAGATATTCAAACCACGGATAGATCTGGTTACTTAAAAAACTGACGTTTGCTCCGGCACAGTGTGTCGAATTCCAAGTATATAGTAACCAAAATTATCCGCAATTTAAATATCGGGAACGGGCATTATCGACGGTTAGTCTATATTGTAACATACGCTTAAGTCTCCATACGCGGTACCTGCAATTTGTTTTCTAAATATATACAACAATAGTAATAGTTTCGTGTAACATGTATCTATTTATACACTCTAGGTATTTATTCTTTATACTTGTAGATCAATTCGATTTGACTGCGCTTAGGGAGATTAATCTAATGTAAGTAGATATGTTGCACCTTAGCTTAAGGGATACAAGTAGCTTGCCGCCTGCTCGTCGCGGATGAACGAATCAAACGTCACGGAATAAATTACGTAATGCCTTTACCATTGTGATTAACCTCGATAAAAATCTCGTAGTCAACATTGCCTATACATACCTATACAGTAGTTTACTAACTTACAGATATATATCAGTTTTTGTACGAGTAGACACTTACTACAGATTATAAAATAGGTTAATTTCAATGTGGTTAGTATCAGAAGTGTGGCCAGTAGAAAAAAAAAACATAAGGGCCACTGCAGCAGGAATGTTTTTCTATTTTCTGCTCTTAATCGCTAGATGTATCAGACACTGCCCAAGTGTAGAGTACTCGTAGATTTGTACATATCAAATACAAGAACGATTTAAATTCAAGCAATAACCGTGCCTATTACGGACACAATGACAAACGATGACTAATGTTAAGTAATTTAAAGCGTAGGGCAACGGGCTAGGATTCTCCGCACCGGTCGGACGATGGTGAAGATTGTACCTAAATGTTCGCTTTTAAAACTTGTGTACAGGTGCAGTAGATGTAATGTAAAGCTGTTTAAGGTGTTTAGCGCGTTGGAATATCGAAAGTGTTGTAGGAAAATAGAAAATTGTAACTATTAGTGTCGGTGTTCTAGCATTTCGAGACGTGCTCGCAAGGGAAGAGTAAACTAAAACTAGAAAATTGCTACCTCTGAATGCCTGTAAAAATGTTCAGTTTGTTGTCCAATACGTGTAACGTGATACATAATGTTAAAAGTGGAATAAACATGAAGAAATTTTGACTCTTATACACAGCTTTAATTATTTCTTATAGTTTTAATTGTGGTAACCTGTAACATGACATAGTCGACGAGCTCTTGAGAAATTGTGTTCGAGTCTATGTACCTTCCATACTATGTATTTGAAATGTTTAATCTCATCGATTCTTATATATCTTAAGTTGTAGAAACCTTTATCTTTGCATAAATAAACATTAGCGAAGGCTTAGTACCGAGTCTTTCGATTTTGCTTCAAGTGGTATGAAACTATTTAAACAATAAAAGTATTGCCAACTCTAAATTTAGTGTCTTTCCCCATTTTAAGGGTGTTGCTAACTAACTGGTTAGGTATATTTAATGCATATTATCTATGTAGAGATCATACCGAGTCGTATAGAAATGACCTTACCTTACTCTTACCTTAACTTACAAACTCCAGGGGCACGTTTTTATAAAGCTACAAGTTACAATTTTACAGGTCTAAACTGGCAACACTGCTCAAATGGCTGGTCGTCATTGGTCGAGGTTGTGTCAAATGGAAACTTGTAACCTGTAAATTGTAATTTGTAGCTTTATAAAACGTGCCCCAGGGATCACGACGAAGATTCCCTACATAAATGCGAAAACCCCGTGTATATGCTCGATAAAAAACCTTCCTCAGTCTAATAAACTAATTTGTAACAGGTCGCATAAGTTTTTATTTATTTTGCTTTTTCATTTAGCTTCGGTACCTAAAGTCGCCGTCAATAGAATTTGCTAACTATGTAAAGAAAACCAATCGAACCAATTCACCGTGATTACTCGATAATCACGTACTTTTAAAGATCAAGTGAGGTCTTTGCAACGATTTATACACTAAATCATTATTTTCATATTAAGTTTAAGATGAAATAAATATTCATTATACGTTGATTTTAATAAAAACAAGCTTGGTGAATATTTGAGGTTATGTGTCAAACAGTAAGTACTAATTTGTTTACATAGTTAGCAAATTCTATTGACGGCCACTTTATGGATAAGCTTATTGAATAAGCAAGATAAACAATTTTATGCAACTAAATACGATGTACTTTTATTATTCACTGCATCTGTACACGTACGGGTGAATATGAATATGCATGACTCGTGGACCCACTACTTCGTCCCATAAGGGATAAAGGGAATTACCAGCACTTAATATTTATGAGAACTAGGGATAATCCTCTGAACGTTTCTGCGTACAACAATATTAACCTTTTGAACGCCATAATTATATCAAATACAAAACGTTCACACGCCAAACATGTTTCCTGCAACTTATTTCATACGAAACGAATTACTTATTTCATATTCAACTTGTGTCGACTGTGGCAGACGGTGGCGTCAGTAGAACGACTATCACTGTGGCGTTCAAAAGGTTAACGTGTTTCTTGTAGTGCTTTCCTCATGGACCAACTAGGGATGCACAACTAGTTCAACTGACCAAAATTTGTATCATAAATATTGGATAAGTTTAGGTTATGTCAGTTGTTCAGCTGGCCAAAACACCTGGAAATCGCGAAGCTCTGTTAAATTTGATTTTGAAGGATTTTTAAATAACCAGTTGAACTAGTTGTGCAACCTAGTCTAGTTGGTCCATGAGTAAAGCGGGTTTCTTGTATGGAGGGCCCTTGTATGTGTTGTGTTACAGCGGCAATAGAAATACACTCTTTGAAAATTTCAACTCTCTACCAATTACAATTCATGAGCCCGGACGGACAGAGCGGACGCTTAGTAACAGGGTCCTACTGCCACCCTTGTTTTACTGTGAAGAAGTCACAATATGAAAATGACTGACCGACTTCTGATTTGGGCCACCTTCATCAAACGATTTGTCGGACTATCTGGACTATTGTCTATTACTTACCAACTCTCCCTACAGTGTTTTCCATCCTTGGGGAACAGTTTATCGTTGGTGATAGTGCGAGATCGCGTACCTATCTATAGGTATGAAGTAAGGTAAGGTAAGGACTTTTCGACGTAAAATGACACAGTATTGCGCCTTACCTACTTGTTGTGGTAGTTACGTGCTGCACACACGTCATATCCCATTGCAATTGCCTGAAGAGTAAGTAGGTTTCATTACGTCTGAATTTCATAATGCCTTACGGTGTGTTTAGACCCAGCGAAGGAGTGTTCTAGAACATATTTTATCTTTATTTTTACAAAGAAAAAGTAAGAGATAATGCATAGAATTCTTGTTCGTTCGCTTGGTCCCTCAATCGGGCCTTACGGGTAGGGTAACCCATAATTTTATCGAATTTAACTTCATAGATTGTATCATTTCATCGAATTTCATTTTATCGAACGCTATTTTGAGCTAAAACCAGGATGTTTTCAGGATATCTTAAACACTTATAGTGTAGGTTAGGTTGGGTTATACTTGTGACTACAAAAAAAACCGTGCAGCGAGAAATTCCTTTCGATGAAATGAAAATTTCACAAAATGATAAGTTCGTTGAAAGGTGTTTCGATAAAATAATAGGTAGGTACGGGTATAATAGGTAGGTAGAGTTACGTGTCCCCACTCCCTATAGAATTGTATTCTGTATTATTAATTATTGACAGTAAGAGCTGTCGTAACAACAACGATTGTGATTACGATATTGAAACAAGATGGGCTAACCCAAAGAATATCAAATTTTTACTGAACGTCCCTAGCCATGAGCAGTCCACTTTTTTTGTCTCGGTGGCAGGCTATATCGAGCGATTTTTCGCGGTGTCTTAAAGTTCGAAAGAAAACATTTTTTATAGGTTTCAAAGGGTTTTTATTAATTACAAAATCACATTTAAAATCACAATTACACCTTAAATTAAATTTAACCATCAAAATTGCGTTAGGAATCCTACAACAGAAATAAATAAATAATAATTTTAATTAATGACGTGCACATAACATTAACCCTCTTATACGCACAATAGCTGAAATATGCTTAAAGTATGCTTTGTCATATCTGTTATTGTTACATTTGCATCTGAAGGAACGTGACAAAGCATAGGAAACTTCTCCAAAAGTGGCTGAATAAGTACCAATTTCACCAAACGATTTTACTAACCACTTAACAGACGATTAGAGCGTTAACAGCTGTCAAAATGTATGAACTAACAGTCGATTAACATTCATTTTAACATCGTACCTTTGGTGAAATTGTTACTAAACCTAGAAAACAAACAAATAGTTGGGTCAATCTAGGATGATTCCTGTAACAGTTCATGTAAATGAGTACCTACCTATTTACACTTATTTTTTTGACTTTTCATATAAGTAACTAGGTACATTAATACAATCCCCGCGATGACGAACAGTAGGTAATTTAATTTCATTATGGTAACGATGGTTGCACAATATAATAATAATAACTTGCATTATACTGATGAGATGATTTGATAGATTACCTAATACAGAACTCATTTTATGTTGTCAATAAAATTATTACAATTTTACTAAAAATGTAGGTAATCATACTTAAAAATATTTATAGCCAAACTTCTTTTGCGTTCGTGCAAATGTAAATAATTTTAGACATTATTAGGGTTGGACAATTTTACTTGTCGATGTATTTCAAATTGTCATTTTTCTGGTTTGATGTACCTACAATTTCGAGTCGTTTATTTTCCTTTTTACCCGAATGACACTAAATCACAAAACTAGTCAGACCAGATATTTTTGAGTCTAATGTTGGAGGATACATTGTTGTTAGTGACTATACGAAGACAACTTGATATTGACTCCATTTAATATCGCAATCGAGAAGCCGCCGGGCTCCTAATGTATTCACACGTGGCCATCGAAGTTGGCAAGAAGATTGGCTCGGCTCCTATAAATGCAGTGCTCGTATTGCATATTTATTTTAGTCTCACAAAAGTGATCTTATTAAATAAAGAGGAATTTTGAAAATTCATTATGGCAGTTGCGAACTTCGACCACTTGCTACATAAGACCATCTGCGTTTTAGACCACTTGCTACTTAAGGGTGTTACCAGACCAATCGATCGATCGATGGTGGAATGGATTAGTCGACGTCGATCGATAGTTCCTACCAGACCAATCGATCGATCGTCGATCGACGGCATCGATCGATGGTAGAATGGATTAGTCGACGTCGATCGATTGTTCCTACCAGACCAACCGATCGACTTAGATCGACGTCGATCGATGCCGTCAATCGACCCTAAGACCAGGTGCGTTTTAAACCAATTGCTACTTACACCAACTGCTTTTTAGACCACTTGATGCTAAGACCAGCTGCGTTTTAGACGAGATATTACTAACACGACAATATGTATAGGATTGACGTAAGCGATCTATCGAACCGGCCGCTTGTCAATCCCTTTTATCTTCATGTTATCGTATCGTCAACGTTGATAGCTCTTATTTACCTGACAGTTATGGCGGCCGTCTTAAAAACAATACGATGACATGTCAAGAGCAATAAGGTTTTACCGAGTAGAATAGAGCCATAGATGTAGTGTATTCATCCATCAGGCATGGTTTTTAGTCGGAAAAGTTCGTATTTTTCTTTTTTCTGCTTTAGTACTGTTCGCTTAGATAATAGAGAAAGAAGACTACTTAATACGAACTTTACCGACAAATTACGATATCGTAGGGTGATGGAACCATTAATTAACAAGGACCGATGATTGAAACTTGACTCCTATGTTACAGAACGTAAGGGAATTTCATTTCTTTTGAAACAATCAATTTATTATAACCTTATGATCTTTGAATTAAGAGTTCATTATTTAAGTTAAGTAAGTAAGTCTCCACTGTTAGTGCTTTCATCTAAAACTGTAAAAGTGTCCAACATTGGTGCCGACTATTTTTTTTTAAATGAATATTCACCGATTTCTCCGTCAATTGTAGGCTGATTTTGAAAATAACCTTTTTTGTCTGATAGGTTAATATATGTATCTACTCCCGATGTGGTCATATTGTTACCTAATCTTAGGATAAGACAGACAACGATATAGACAACTCTTAGAAACAAAATAGATTTTGCACAAAGTCTATTATCGGTTCATCGGTCAACATAGCGCTAAGTTAGCGATTTTCGAACGAACTAATCGACAAAATGGATAGGGTCGACGTAAGCTGATGAAAGACCGCGTCGACCGCTTATAGGTACAGTCAGTGTCATATACAAGGTAATATTCAAAGTGCTCAAATAGTTCGATACACCATATTGTACCGAACTATTTGAGCACTTTGAATGTTACCTTATATATGACGCTGACTGTACACAATATGTCGACTCCATACATTTTAAGTCGATAGAAAACAAAAACGTTAGCAGCGTTTATAATCTTGGCTAGGCGTACTAAACCGATAATAAACATTGTGCAAAATCAATTTTCCTTCCCACATTTTCTACATCTTCTTTATCGTTAAGAGAATTGTGGAGCGCCAATAAAACCGCGTAGCTGTCAAAAAAATTCCATACAAATTTAGCTCCGGGCGATAACGTTTCTCACCCCCGAAATCAAATCCAATTTCCACGATTCTTTATTACGTTGTACTTAGTTATTAAAAGGAACTAGGTCTGTACGTTTCAGTTTTTTTTTCATTTGATTCATTCTAAGAATTACTTTCTCGAAAAGGAAGACGTTTAGACATAGTTCTTCATGATATCTACAATATATTCAAAAATCGTAAAAATCGGACTTGGTTTAAGGAGAGAAAATCGTTATCGCATTAAGTGTAGAAATTTTAAGCTTCACAATCCTCTTAAGTCTTGCCCTAATACTTACTGTCGGGAAAAGAATAAAACGGTATACCTACTACAACGTAGTTGAGATCATGTCTAAGTAAAGCTAGTATCTAGGTACTTAACTATCGATCTGGTTGAAACCTGGTTTTCCCAAGGACAGGACCTTAGCGATTTCTGAACCTGAAAGGATAGGTACATACCTACTTATTTCGTGATTTAACCCTTTTCTTTATTAAAAAAAAGGCCATAGATTCAAGCCTTTTCAGATTTTAATCCAGCAAAAAAATAAAATAACAAAAAACATACATAAAGTCCATGTTATGGTATGTATCTTACAATACACATCGTCAGGTCACAATATAAAAAATAAGCTATATAATATACTGTGGTCAAGTAAAGGGTTAAAAATTCATTCGAGACGAGAACGGGATTACAAACAAATATTGGTACCTAATTACAATTACTTATGAAACGAAACTAAAACCCTATACTATTAAACGAGCAATATTTGTAATCACCACGTTGCAAGTGCAAGTGTGACAGCGATTGCCAGCCAAACGCTATTCAGAAGCTGGGAGTAGGTACTGTAGGTATAGTTGGTTCCAGTTTAAATGACGAAAATGCATTTAACGCGGGATTTTACAACTTCTTTTGTTGCTAAATATGAAAGGAAATGATAACAAAGGGACGACCGAAGTGTGGCACGTGCCTTGGAGTAGCTCAACCCTTCTTGATCATTGAAATAAAAGATTTTGTAAGCCGTCTATATTGTAATGCAAAAATATACTTAATAAATATTCCTATATTATATACATTCAATATAATTTTAAATTGTCATTATTGATACATAATAAATCAACACAACACTAATATATATCGCATATTCTCATGGCTAACATGCAATAAAAAACTATCAAGATTGTTTATTCAAAGTATACTTTGGCCGTACCGATACACCTGCGTAATTGTTTTACAACCCTACTTGAAGATAACAATTGAACAATAGTTTTTGGTAATGGATGGTTTTAAGTGCATTTTCGTCATTTAAACTGGAACCAACTGTACCTAGTATATGCTCATTATTATTCAACTAACGCCATCTATCGTCGAATAGCTACAACATTACATTTGGCTTTTTGACGATAGGTGTTACCTGTAGGTTCTTATTTTGTATTTCATACATGCACTAGATTTGTACTTACCTACCTGTTTTATTATTTAGGTTAGTAATAAATAATAATGTGAGATTCTATTTGGAAAGAAACACAAAATAAGTGACGTGAAGATTTGCGATTGATATTCAGAACTGCCGATAGATGGCGCTATTAAATTAATATTCATGAAACGCTGAAATATAGTAAAATTGCTTTTCTGCCGCTTGGGTTTTTTAATAATATACTATGTTTATATTTATGAACTCAGAATATTTTCCTCTTTCATTAGACACCCCACTCGATAGAATAGCCAAAAAAAGTCATACCACGTTTTCTCGATGGCGATACGTTAACGTTACTAGAAACTTAATAAAACGTAAAAGTGCTCGGGGTCCTGATTACGTCCTAGACTTTTTGATATGAACTGTTTTATTTTAAAGTGACTTTGACATACATACATAAACTCACGCTTTCGTTCCCAAAGTGGGGTAGGCAGAGCTACAGAATTACCTAAAACTCTTAAAACTTGTTAATAATTCTGTAACCATATTTTGCACAAACACAACATCATGTGCATGTGTTTGCATTTGGACTTTGAGTGCATATAAATTTTGACTAAGCCTTGTCTTTTTCACACAGAGACTACCTACTCGTTAATGCATTATTACTATGATTACGCAAGAGGCAACGATTCCGATGCAACTAGACTGTTCAAAGAGCATGAAGAGCATAGTGGCGAGCCCACTGATATCTGTACAATTTTAAGAGTGGACTATATTGGCGTCATTTTGTATTTTATGAACCAACACATCCCACTTCAAGAGACGTAGGATTTTTAACATTCACAATTGCCATTCATGGAACATTGAAAATCCACACGTGTTATAGCTCATGCAATTTATGATGGCGAGTGGGCTTTACTTGTGGTAAACACATATCTGTATACGTGTCAAAGTGTGCGTGACAGCGAGAGCGGGTATGGTAAGCATAAAAAATAAAGAGAAGTATTGGACACATTATACTTATTATACTGTCGCAAACCCTCTAGCAAATAATGATAAGAAATAATGCAATTAAGTATTTTAAACCGACTTCAAAAAAGGAGGTTCTCAGTTTGACCGATTTGATTTCTCCATCAATTATGGTCCGATTTCAAAAATTCTTTTTTTGTTTGACCTTAAATATTATAAAACAACAAACTACTTATTTATGTTCTTGATGTGATATGCGAACTACTTAGTCATACTACATGTAGTAGTGACACTAGCGACCTTCTTGGTTGCATCTTCTACGAAATTGATGTACCTAACTATCTTGTCGCGAAGATGACATTTCAAATGTCTCCGTATTTTCTGTCTTAAAATTACGTACAATTTTATGTTACTTAAAATTAAAACCTATCTGTAGGTTTATCTTTATTTTAGAGGGCTTATTATTGCCGTGTTTCTTGGGTGACTAAACGTGGATCAAACATCCGTCACTCTCACACTTATATGTATGTACTTGTCAGAAAGTGTCGAATGTTTTATTACCGTTTTGTCAAGCGATAAACACGGATAGGCCCACAGTTCTAAATAAATTTACTATTTTTATTTTAGGATACTTCAAAATAACTTTGCGTTTTTTCCGGATATTGGACATGCTGACGGTAGTTCGTGGCAGTAAGCGTCGTGGAAACAATATGCACAAGTAACTCGAGCGACGGCGCGCTCGCGACTGATCGCTCCGTCAGACACGCACACTACCGCAATGTGCATGTACACGTTCAACCACTAATAAAGCCCACTCGCCATCGTGAATTGCATGAGCTATACGTACCTACGACCAATTTTTAAGAGCATCAAAGTAAATTTGTGGTCTGGGATAGTGAATGGACGAGTGATTGGTGTATTTGAACTACCCGACCGCTTGAATGGCTCTTATTTGGGATTTTAGACTGGAATCTTTGTAATTTCGGTTTTTGATTTGCAGGCCGTCCCTCAGAGTTTAGTTCCATATGTCCAGATTGGTTTCAATATGGTTTTGTAAAAGAGTAGTTTAATTTCCAAGGAAAGCTTTGATTTTTTCTAAAGTAGCCAATACATTTTGCGCAGTTTCATGCCCAACGCCGTCCGTTTCGTACATATATGTTTTTTCCAAGTGAAGCGACGGTCCTCTGTATTTATCTGCATCAGCCTGAGGTATCTGCACATTATTTAGAGTTACTTGAGAACGGGTAGCGCGTCTAGTGGTAAACGTCACCTGTACGGACTTGGTTACGTAAGTCAAAGGTGAATAGCAGGTACAGAGTTGGGCCCAGTACACTTCTTAGGGGCACTCCGCTCCGTTATATCTTCTCCCTTTTTGACGTAGAAGTATCTATCAGTAAGATACGACTTGAGAAAGATGTTATAGTTACATGGAGGCCATGTCACGATCGAAGGCGATGGTGGTTTTTTGGACACATAAAAAAAACAGCCAACATCTTCATTATTGTAGTTAGTATGAGCAAAAGTGTCTATGTGGTCGCAGTTTAGTAGAAAAAGAAAAAGACTATAACTCCTAAACTGCCAAAAATCGCGAAACATACATGGGGCTGCTGATTCGAATGCCTCTTAAGGTGCTCGCAGACTCTAGTCTTTTGCTTGACTGCACATCCTAGGACACCTGTATATTACGTACGTCGAGGTTGGTAAAGAACTGACAGAAATGCACAATTAAACCGATAATATGAGCTAGGCTTTATTAACGCGCTCACTTTACTGATACAAACCACAATCGCACAAACTCTTCTTGGTAGTCACTTCAGATGTATCACTTTGATCGCTCTGTTCGCTGACCAAGTTTAGACTAAACTGCGTGCTAGACTGGTCTGACAGAGTATGACGTTACTGATATGCCTGTAGAAGATTGTTTAGAAGTTTGGCCATATTTTAAAGGGAGAAACGTGAAACGTTTTAGTGATTTGGAAATAAATAGAGTTTAGGACAATCTTACACAAATTGAACTAGTCCCAAACTAAGCTCTAGGCTTGTACTATGGGTACTAGACAATGGTATAAATTCTTATATGGAGAAATAAATACTTAAACACAAAGAAGTAATTCTTCAAGCTAGAAACGTGGATATTAGTAGGTAGGTATTTAGGCTTCCTATTATAAAAAGTAAATAACTTTTGACAATTTAAATAAGGCTATCCATAAGAGGGTGAAATGGGAGGGGGGGGGGGTTGAAATTTGGTGTTGTTACACCGTTAATTTATTTTAGATCGCGGCACTACCATTACATGTTTTGTTTATCTGTCTGTCTGTGTGTTTTTGCATGAATTAACACCACGCGAGCAACAAATGTGATCGAGTCGAGTGTGAATAAAACAAAAAGCGATTAAGATACTTTTTAGAAAATAAAAATAAAGAAACACATTTATTTAAATTGCAATCAATTCAACAAACTCAAGACAACTTACATAACACATGTTAATACGATCATAAGAAAGAAGGTACGAGTATAACTGCATACCCAACACCGTTCATCGGAAGAGTTCGTATTATCTTGCTTTCCCGCCCGGTCAACTTTAGTACGCACCGCTAAGATAATTGAGAGAACGAGACCAATTCGAACTTATCCGTCAAAATACGATGCATATGTAGCAACATTCTAATAAAGTACACTCGAATCAAATTTTTATTTTCATTTAAACGAAAATTATTGGTTTTTTAATGTCCATAAAATGGAAAAGTTTCTGATAAAGTGTTTTTTGACAAAGGCTCAATTAATATTCAAACAAAAACAATATTTGACGTTGCGGTATTTTTAAATAAAAACACGGTAGCATATCAAAAATGGTAATGCTCTCGGGTACCAGATCTATTCCAAAACATTAAGCAGAAAATAAAATCGAAAAACTGAGTAACTGTGTCCATTTACGAAAATACCATAATTATAAGTCTACCTATAAATATCTCAAAGCTTTATTTTAGTGTAGGTATCAGAACATTCTAGGTTTACGCTTTACGCTATGTGCAGTTTCACGATTATCCATTAATTATCTCACATCCGGTATTCATTTATTTCGTTCTAGATGGGTTTTTTCATAGTTTCCTTCTTCCGATCGTCGACACGGGCAAAGACGCGGGGGCAGTGAAGCTGCTGGCTGTAATATGGTAACAACAACCAGCTAACCACACTGCCAGCGCGGCGTTACCAACTCTCGTCGCAGTCTTCTATTCTCTTCATTAATCTGTCGTAAAGAGATGCAGAGTGATCCAAATAAAATACCCGATTAAAGAGTGACCGCAGTATTGCCATTGCAAAGTTCTTTATATTTTAGTCAAAAAGTTGTAAGTGTTAAAAATGTTTAAGTGTCAATGGGCATTAAGTCCACTATTTTTTCTTGTTATTAGACAGTTAAATTAAAATAAAATATTAATAATGTTATTAAGAACTTCATCTCACGTAAGTAACTAGTTTTTAACCTAATACCTAATACTTAAAGAAAAATATGCAAGTACAAAATGGCGTTCACCCCTTATCACGTATTTTAGCATGATTCACCCTACACACACATCGATGACGTCGCGAAGGATGCGTGTAAGTACGAGGAACCCATCCCTCCTAATGTTGAGATAGAAGCAGCTTCGAATTTAATGGTAATTCTGCTTTCTGGTTGTGCAGGTTCCGTTTGCCGTCGACAATCTGAAAATAAAACTGTGTTATTGTTAAAAATTCAAAACAAATCAGTTCATGGTTTATTGCTACTGGGTTTTTGTACATTTACCAATTTTTTTTCGATTTAGGAAAGCAATAGGAAAGTTCAACTCATCTGCAAAAATAATAATTTGTGTGTGAAGTTACCAACTGACTTTTATATTCTATGAAATGTTTATTCAAACTTTAAACGTTTATAAACAACAGGATTTTTTTGAAAAGGTATTCTGATAAAAATTGTGTTTATTATTTACTTGGAAAAAAATAATTGAATATTATCAGTGTTCGCTACGCCCGCTTTGGACTAGTCACTAGTGGTCGGAATGACGTAATAATTATGCCCTTCCCCAGGATATAATGTATCTTGTTGCCAAATTTTTGAAGATTTGTTTTGCCGTTTTGATATAACAAGGTAACAAACAAAAGGAGTTACTTTCACATTTATATTATTAAATTAAGTATTAAGTGTTAAGTTTATAAGAATTTTTAGTATTTATTTATTAATGCCGATCAGTACGAGTAGATGTATGCCAAGCTGGCAAATGAAACTGCTGAATATCTAAACCAATTTATTAAATGAACCATCCCTTATATTTGCTAAAAGATGCGTGACTGTTCTCTTATTAGAACAAACAATCTAGTCAAATAATGGAAAAGGTCAATCGTGAATCGTTACGTTCATTAAAATCCAACCAGCCTACTGGCGTGATGAGACTGATGAGTTACTTATTTGTATGATTCAATCGCAGTGGTTGTGAGATAGAGCTACTAATTCCTCCTCTCTGTGGATACTCACCCTTATGGTAAGCAAGCGTTTGTTGCACCTTGATGCTTACGATGCTATATTAAGGGTAGACTTGTTTCCAAAATTGTCAACGAAGCTACCGGCTATTTTCGCACGCTACTAGTCATTGTATTATGATGTGTAAAATCTCTGTTATTAGCGGCCTTTACACGTAAAGTTCGGACCGCGGGAAACGCCACGCGCCGTTCAAATCTTCGTTCCGAACTGTACATTTTTTACTATATTACTATTACAGTTGCATTTACACGTACGGTTCGGAACGAAGATTGGAACGGCGCGTCGCGTTTCCCGCGGTCCGAACTTTACGTGTGCAGGCCGCTATTCTCTTAACGGTTTTTTTAGCGAGAGTTAAGCAACGTAATTAAGAATGCAGGCCCTAAAATGTTGTTAGTACGCTATGACGGAACAACTTAAATTTGCTGGTTAATAATTCGTCTGTTGAGTTAAAAAATGATACCTTAAGAGAATAACAGGGGTAGTGTCCAGAACTTAACGTATTAACCAAAGAGTAAATATTACATAAGTAGCTATTTTATGGGGAAGAAACTCTTTCTGTTGTGAGTTGCCAGAAACAGGATGTTTATCTTTCATTATCGTTGCCTCCGTCGATGAGTCAATGTTTTTTTTTAAGTATATTTGTAATTAAGGTTAATTATTTGAGGACTGGCGTCAACAATTTAACTGCAATAGAGGAAAGCCCTGATGGGATAGGATAAACCTTTCAAATGTAGACAAGTAATCTTTAAATCACGGTTTCTATATTCAAGAAACGAATCGTTTTCAATACGTCTCGTTAAAATTTGACATTTGCTACGTACAAAATGTGTCCAATTTTAACGAGACGTAAGGAAAACCATTCATTTCTTGAATATATGAACCGGGCATTAATGATCTTCGCGGAAAACACACATCAACACATGCCCTATGATTTAGGCTAGGGGAGCGACACGATTTTTTAGACAGTCTTTTTTCCTCCTAGGCAATTTTTTAACTGTAGGACAATACACAGTGATTTTTAAAACAATCCATTACTATGTTCCAAGTACTTGACAGGACTTGAACGCTCTATTTTGTTAAGATTTTCCTAGTATTGCCGGCTATACAAATTAAACTCAAGTTAAATTTTAATAACTACAACTGCACGTCATGGACAGCTTCAACTATGATTGTCTAATGGCGTGCGTAGAGGAAAACATCGTAACAAAACCCGTAGTCATCTACATAAAGTCAAAAGCAATGAAAACGGGTCATTTTGTATTGAATTACGATAGAAAGTGACCCGTTTTCATTGCTCCTGAGTGTGCTTGGAACCAAGAATTGGATCATGGTATTTACCTATCTCCAAGTAAAATTGACATTTTAAATCACCTAATCTAAGATTTAGCTCTCTAACATGCTAGTCTGGATCGAAGAATTAAGTTGGTTCAAAGTTTTTATTAAGTCCATATTCTTCCAACTTTATAAATACATCTCTTGCCCTAGTCAGTTCTCTCAGATTAAATCGCAGTTATTTCGCAACTAAATGCGTAACAGTCTAGAAGCTAACGTAGGCGGACAGGAGCTCAGAACTTGCAAGGTTCGAATTTAAATGTGCATACGATGTGCCCTTCTAATTTCATGTATACCTAGGTATATGGTACTCAACACCAAGCGACAACTCGGGTCAAATAGTAGGGAATATTCTTGACTTTTTCACAGCTTCAATAAAAGCTGATTCATGAAACAAAAAGTTGAGAAAAATATTTTTTGTATTGCTATAAAGATAACCAACATGTAAGCCAACAAAGATCTCTTACTAGCTAAACAGAATGTAACATGGAGTTTATAATGGCCACCGTGTTACATGACGTCACACGGCGTATCGGATCTCTCTGTCTAATCGCTGTCTATTTAGCAGTTCAAAATACTTGTATCATCCGTATTTACTGGCCGATTTTAATTTTACTCAATACTCTACACTTTATTTCAATTTTAATGTCACTTTTAGTCATCTCTTTTACGATATTTTCATATTTTGTTGAGAAATACGATTTAAAAAAGCCATGCATATGATCCTTATTGTTTAGCATTTGGGAGTCCGAGCTTTTCAAGTAACAATCAGAAACCGTTGCTATGTTTCACACGTTTCTAAATGCACACAATACGACTTTTAAACAAACGTGAAGAATTCTAGTTTAGTCCTCAGGGTTGGAAACGCATTTGCAGTCTTAAGATTGTAATCTTAAGATTGTAGTTTTGAGAATAAAAAATTCTATCGGTCTTAGAATTCTCTTACTATCAGTGAGACGCTTCTCGGTCGCGATCGAGATGAATTCCTATTCGAGATTCCATAGAAGTGACGCCGTCATTCCATGCACGCTCACGATACAGATTTATCTCGAACGACCCGAATTTAACCTTAGCGTAACAGACCACATATTTGGCTGACTGTACAGTAAGTCAAATAAGATCGAAGGCACCCTTAAAAACCTGTGGAATTGATTCAATTTAAGCTCCCGATCCCTGTTCCGAGCAGCAGTATACAAAATAAAGATATCCTTAAATGATAGCCGACCTCCGGTAGAAGATGGCACTTGAAGAAGAGAAGACAATCAGTTAATTTTGTTGAGTTATTTCTATTTCTTATAACTGTTTTTGTTTTGCAACGCTACTAGTGAAAATCCAAATAACTATATAAATTTTTAGTTTCAGTAAACAATGCGCTGTACAATAGAAGATATAAAACACAACGTTGCATTTTAATCACCCGCTTCGTAATAGCTCGTTCGTTTGCTCGAGCCAAATGACACGTGTAAGTGCATCATCGCTGCATTGGTGTAATACCTCATATAGAATAGTATGAAGGTATAGATGTAGGTACTCCATCAGCTGCACACGCACGAAATGACGTCAGTGACATACGATACGTCTAGGGGTGTTATTCTCTTAAAAACGGCGTTCAGTCGGTCGAACGAGTTCTCAAATAGGCAGCAGGGCTTCTGCCGAACGATCGAACGTAAAAAGGCTGCCTAATTGAGAATGCATGCGCTGAAATGTGTTTTGTACTCTCTCTGACTCTTACTGGACTACTTAAACGGTCGTTTTCTCGTGGTCCTACTATATTTGTCCTACTGATTTGCAGCGGAGCCCCGCCCGATGGCAGGGCTCCTGTTTTGGATGGTCTGCCCTTCGGGCATCTGAAGAAACCTAACGGACCTAACCTACCAATTTTTACAACCACAATTAGTATTTGGTGATCGAATCACTTTTTGTACAATAGTACAAATATATTTAGTAGGACCAAGAGAAAGTATAACTACTTAAACTCGCCGTTCTCCTCCTCCCCCCTTTACCCCTTTACTCCTTTACTCGTTCGACCGACCGAACGCCGTTTTTAAGAGAATAACACCTAACATTGATCCACGTGGCTCACGTATAGCTAGTGAGTGCATAGTGTGCATCGCAGTGAATTTCCGGATATATGCTTTTGCACTTAGAGTGTTTAAAATGGGGAATAATCTGTTAGCACTTAGAAGGTGCTTCGGGTTTGTACTTCTCTCTCACTCGCTCTTAATAAGAGCTCTGTACCAAGTATAGCACCTTCTAAGAGCTATCGCACTGTACCTATTATTTTATCGAAACACCTTTCAATGAACGTATCGTTTCGCAGTATTTCATCGAATGGCATTTCTCGCTCCATGAGTTTTTTTTTTGCTAGTTACTGTCTATCCTAACCTACGTAATGAATGTGATATCCTGACAAGTCCGACAACATCATGGTTTCAGCAGAAAATAGCGTTCGATGAAATGATATAATTGATGAAGGGAAATTCGGTAAAATGATGGGTTACCTACCCTTAAAATTTCTAGAAATTTAATTACCAACGCCCTTAATATGAAACTTATTATTTTTGTTTTTACGATTTTTGTCACCGATTTGTTCGGTCGATTTGATCCGCTTTATTTGTTTTGATTCCTTATTTCAGCGCAATTACAATATTCGTATTCTGCGCCAAATTCACCAAGTACAGGAACACGGATGTACAAGGAGGTTAGAACTATGAGCAATATCATAAAATTATCAACCGGAAAACTATTTTCGAAATTACAACAAGTTTAAAAAAGCAAGCTCAAAAACCCAACTGCTGTTTGGATAATGTCGTCAATATAATGTTAGTTATCATGTTTATATATTTTATTTCGCCAATTTCACATTGAAGTGACACCCGCGAGGCTAAGACGAATCTAACGACGCCTCGCTTGTAGAAATCGGGCCGTCCGTTCAGCCTTTACAAGGGAACAAAGAACATTCATACACCCGGGTCAAAAACATTACCCTGCTCCTTCGGCAGTCGGATAAAAATATCTGGGATTCGCTCGACTAGGCATTACGATTGTTCGGAGTTATGTAGTACCCGTACTGCAACTGTATTAATCGTGGGTCATTTAAATATTTGATTTTAATACAACTGTTTTTGCGTACCTTCCCCTTACATATAAAGTACCTATATAAAACTTGTAGTTTACGGTTATATATGTAATACTAGAGGACGCCCGCGACTTCGTACGCGTAGAATTAGTTCCCGCTTTTCCCCCCATTTCTTCCCGTTGGGGGTCGATTTTCGGAAAATCCTTTCTTAGTGCTCACTTACATCATGAAAGGAACCCCTGTACCAAATTGCAAGTTTCTAAGTACAGTAGTTTCGGCTGTGCGTTGATATATAAGTCAGTTAGGTTTGCCTTTTATATATATAGAGATAGATTATTCGTGTTCTTAAGTGGAGACCGCGGATCGGCAAACGCAGTGTAGGACGGCCTCAGACTAGGTGGAGCGACGATCTTCGCAAGGTGGCTGGCAAGAGCTGGATGAGAGTGGCCGCAGATCGTGCTCGGTGGTGTGCAATGGGAGAGGCCTACGTCCAGCAGTGGACTAGTATAGGATGATGATGATGTAATATTAATTAGGGTTACGAGTAGGTACGTAGGTACGTTTTCTATTTCAATTTCTCCCACAAGATTCGGTTTGTTTGAGACTGTGAATACATTTTCATACATTATATCGTGTAGAGATCTAGATATGATCCGAATAATTACTTGTAATTCTAATTTTAAATAAGGGCTTTCACTCCTTTTAAGGTGTATTTCGCCAATGTCAAGTTATTTATAGACACTCCCATGGACTTATTAGAGAAATAAGTCCATGGATATCACACGCGAGGACAATTGTTCGGTAAAAGAGTATTTTCTCTAATGGACTAAACCGAAGCACATGGGGTTAGCTCTACGCGCTTCTGTCAAGTCCGAATACTTACTTACAATCAACCGTAAATGCGGAATGGTGATGAGTTGATGAATTATGGATTTATGCTTTATGAAGGTAGAAGTAGTATTTTCATTCGATGAAGATAGGCCTTACCACTTATTGTTTTTACTCTGTATGATTTGCTTAAGAATATCAATTGAAAAAAAGGTTTTTTTTTAAAAGGTGTCCTGATAAAAAACATGCTTAAAGAAGCTTGTCTGTTTTTTTATTATTATTAAATGAGTGAAAAATCTTAAATATTATCAGTGATCGCAATGAAGTCAGTTTGTTTGTTACCGCGTTTTTTCAAGTCTAGCATTAGCTGTGACGTGGAAAAGTCGTTGTGGCGTTTAGCTCTTTAGCCATTAGCAATTTATTTATTTATTTTCTCAGTAAATAATGAACGAAAAAATTTACTCTTCTGAGAAAAACCTCTATAATAAGGATGCTTTTTTAAAAACACCTTTTAAAAAAGTTCATGTTGTTAATTGTTTAGCCACCATAGAACTTATTACTATAATAACAGCGTCAACCACGTGAAATAATTTACGTTAAAATTAATCATCAGCTTCAGCGGCTCTAAATAACTAAAGTTGTTGACTGTGCGTAAAATAAAAAAAGGAAAAAAACGTAAAATAATAAAAAACGTAAAATAAAAAATGCGTAAAATACAAAAGCTAGAGTTTTGAAAACCGTACTTACTCGCCCGTCTATCTTAGACTTTATGTCAACTCCATACATTTTACGGTTTTCAAAACTCTAGCTTTTGTAAGAACTTTTTTTGTTTTACGCGACAACGCGACCGTCCAAGATTACGTCAATTCTATACACTTTCTTCGATTTTGGTGATCGTTAACGTTTGCAGAATGCATCTTGTCGAGACCTGCAGCATCGCTCTTATCTTAAAACTAGGAATTTTTTAAACGGTGCTTTGGGAAATATGTATAAACCGAAAACCTACTAAATAAGAGTGAAAAAACCACGCTGTATTTACCCTCAACCGGCGACCTTGAGAAATATTCTCCGGCAAAACCAATCTACATGTTTATTAAATTCAATTTACTGCTAAAATATATTGCTTCAGTCTGAAGCAATTTCAGGTAGCTTTAATATTTATGAGCACGAGAACTGAAAGGTCACATGGAAGGAACAGGCTTTCTTTAACATTTTTCTAGAGTAGGGTTTATACGACGTAAAGTCTGTTTCTACTTTCTACCTAACCTAACTTTACGAAGTTTAGTAGTATAGGTTTCCATGCCAAAATGTTAAAAAGAAACCCTTATGGTGAGACTTCGGCGTCTGTCTGTATGTCGCAGAATTTTTTCTCTTCAACTATTGAAGCTATAAACTTGAAATTTGCTTGCCCGCATCTGATTTAAACATATATATTTTTTAATTTTGAAAAGGGGTTTAGAACTTTAAAGTGTGGGGTTGAAAAATGAAAGTCATTTGATTAGGAAACGGGATGTCATATGAAAGGGCTGAATCTGTTCATTTCAAAACTATTTTTTTTTTTCGTTACCTAACTTTGATATATAACAAAAAAATTGCAAAAAATTACCTGTTTTATTAAGTTTTAATGCAGGATGAAGCATATGAATTAAACCATTGATTGTATGACCGTCATTCATCTTTCGTTATAATAAAAATCCTTACAACTTACTAAGGTGCATTTTTTTTAAATCCCTTTGACATGGCCACTTCGGATATGGAAAAAATCGGATTCAGGGCCTATATTCCACTCGGTAAAACCATATATTGCCTTTGACGTGTTATCGTATCGTGTTATATGGTTAGTGTCAGCCGCTATTACTGTCAAGTTAACCAGAAATATCAAAATAAAAAAAAAAGGTTCTACCGTGTGGAATCTAAGGTCAGATTTGGATTTTTCGCTGTAGAAAAACGCGCTCAGGCAGTAATGAATATCGCTTTCAATACAAGCATAGGTAGTTGATTTCAAATTTCGAACTATACTTTTTCTTGGCATGTGCTACAGCGAGCGTAGAGGCTTTTGCGTAGCCGTGGCTACGCAGTGTAGCTTAACTTTCCATCATTATTATGATCATTAGATAAGAAAATAAAATAAAACAACAAGAAAACATATCATTTATTAACAAAAACTTACAAAAATCATAACATAAAATATTTATCAGTAACCGGTTTGATTGCCTATTTTAATAAGTAAGTAAAGTAAATATTTGCTGCCTTGCCTCATATTGTAAAGGTCTGGATCAAAAAGAGCGTAAATGCACTGGAACCGTAAGGTACATAAACCCCTTTGGATGACGAAGGACAACAGCGAAGTGTCGTGTAAGCATAAAATGGGATTATTACAGCAAGGCCATACGGCTTCTTCGCGTGGTCAGTGGTCACCCTACTGCCACACTTTATTAGCAATATTAATACGCTAAGGTCAGAGGGTGACCATTTCTGACGCTTTGTTTTAATTGTTGTTAGTTTTTAACACTTCACTTAGCTGTTATTTGAGTCGCAGACGCAAACGTAAAATTGCTAGGGAACCTCTATCACTCGATCTCAACTGTTTCGGTTGTCCTAACCTTTTACAAGATAGATATGCACTTTTGTACCCATTTCACTTTAAGGATTGTTATAAAACAAACGTAACCTTACCCACAGGTTCTATAGAACTCTATAGGTATTTTCTAACTCACGAAAAATCGGATAAATGAATCAGCTGGGAAACAGCTACTTCGTATTTGCGATAGGTTACCAACTGCAATAATACGACAGCTTCTTCGGAAGTTTCTATTAATTCTTTGTTGGCATTCTTTTAATTTAGAGCCTTACTTAAGAGGATTGTGAAGCAACGCTTAAATAACGTAGCTATTTTAAAAACCATGCAAATTTAGCTCCGGGCGATAACGTTTCTTACCCCCTAAATCAAGTCCGATTTCCACTAATTTTAAATGTATTAGTTACTATGAAAAACTATGTTTGTACGTTTCCACTTTTTTCTATCCGAGAAATATTTTTTGGAAATGAAAACGTACAGACCTACGTTTTCATAATATCTACAACACATTCGGACTAGGCTTAAGGTGAGAGAAACGGTATCGCATTTTGTATGGAAGTTTTTGGCTTCACAATCCTCTTAATTCTAGGGTCATATTGTCTTGAGCGCGATGCAATGCTCATTAATATATTGCACAATAACTGATTACAATAAGATTACTCGATACATAGTTATGTGACTCGTCCATAGGGAGTTAGGTTGCCCGTGCGTCTATTCAGTCCATTGTTATTTACTGTCGATCATTATTCGATGCGTGTCCGCATATCTTGTGCATATGCGTTCGTTGCGCAATGCAGTGTCTAGAATATATTATTATTTGCATTACATGCTTTTGAATAATAAAATTAATTTTATGATAATATTAGGACTACCTATTCTTGTATTTTATACTTTTCTTTTCATATGCTGTATTATTGGTACTTGTCTAACATTCTTACAGGTACTAACAGATGGTCATGTAGTAGCAAAAAGGACTAGTTACTTCTTCTAATTCTGCTTCTTTTAGAGGAGGTCTCTGGTTGGTGTAGCATAGTCTTAATGATTCTGTCCTTAATTGCCCCTGACTATTATATATATTCTATTTTGTTAACCATCATACAGGTACGACATTATGGCAACGTTTTCTTTTACTTGTCTTATGCCTGGTAAACCCCTTCCTCACATCCCTTCTATAGTCCTTTCTATGACATTCAAACAACAAGCGCTCACCCTAATAATGTAATAATGGACTAATTGGGCGAATGAAAGTACAAAAGAAGTTAATGGTCAAACGACATCGTTTTTATTTGGTCTGAATAGCTCATTTATATCTTGCTTTCTATGGCGTTTGATAATTAACAATTTGTCTAGGTATAATAAAATGAATGAGCACAGGGCAGATTTTGTGTTTTAAATTTGAAGAATATCTGAAAGGACCAAACTAACATAATCACAGAGATGAAAATAGATCCACCGTTGCAGATGAGAGTTTCGAGCATTAATGCTCTGCTGACGCTCCATCAGATGCTACAGAAGCTGACCATTCGCGTATAGTATGACTCAAACGCTACTAATTTGCAAACTGAGCAAAATTCCAGACTAGCGTAATGACATCCTTCTCTAAATTCTATTACAGTGTCTTGAGCCAGTGAATCGGGTCGGACACAAGGCCGTCCGAGAATAGTGCATCGCGAGCGACAATAGCCCACGGTTACACTTTACACCTTACCCCCCACTGGTTAAGGTTTATGTTTCAGCAGTAGTTAACGGTGTGACTAGAGATAGATCCGTGCGGTTCAAAATTATCTTTAATTATTCTATACCTACGCTATTTGTAATGGCGGCTTCTAGAGGACACGTACTTACTTTTTACTCGTGTTTTTTCAGGGTTCTGCAGGCCGCAGCCAAAATGTTTTACCCACCTTGGTCGCCAAAGTTTTTTACAAATACTCTAGGACTTAGAGCGAGAATGATGATTGATAATTGTACGCTGCTATAGGTAGGGTATTTCCTTTACCGTAGGTACCTAGTGCAGTCAATTGATATAGTTAGGTAAGTATAATAATCGCTCGCTGCGGTGGTGATGAGATGATGAATTCTGTTTTATTTATATCCAAACTGTACCTAGTTTACATTGATTAAATTTACTATTTTCCCAGAAAGGTCACTAGTAAGGTAGGTCTTACTAACTATTTCAGTTTAAAAGCGAATCTTGTTTACAATTTAAATACTCATCTTACACATTCTTTATAATGAAATAGTTAGTCCATGAACATAAACAAATGAAGTAGGTACCTGACGTGTCCGCAGACGAAATCAAATATTTCAGCTTAGTAAATAAATTTTTGGCATGATTGAATGAAAATTGGACACCTAGTCATATAACACAAGTCATTAAAGTCGGCGTTGAGTACGTCAAAGTCGTTGTTCAGTACAAAATGCCAATGAAATGTTTAACTTCGTGTCTCGTAGTTTGTGATAATGACCTAAGTAAAACATAATTTTACTTGCAGAAGGTTTTTGCGTTACTAAAACACAGTCACAGTCCTTGAACACGTGTTTATACACACATATATTAGGAACTATATAATTAAAGAAATGTGTACAGAACCCTGCCTATTAGGTTTACTTCTGCATGTGACCAACACTTTAGTTATTTCTTTAACTTAGGCAACCTTTGGATCCTTGCCATTCATGTGAATTGTGACTAATGATGACTAAAGTATGAATAAGTAACAATTTATCATGTCGGTAACCTATTACGAATAAAATACTTAACCACATCATTTGAGATTAATACTAAGTATATTTATTTATGTTAATACGATTTTTAATGCTTCGTTAAATAATATAGTTTGAAACTAGCCCACCAGTAACATTGTAACTTTCTATGAATGAACTAATTTAATGATTTATTTCTCCTTCTATAAAGTCACAATAATAGATAAGATTACGTATCAGGTTACGACAGCAATAGTTGCAGTTCTAGATAAATACCGTTGATAGTGCTAGGGTTGTTAATGTTAACTATTAACTATCGATAAATAAATGCTAAAGTTGAGACTGTTGCAATATTTTCCCTAGAAAAAGCCCCAAGACCCTCATCAAAGACAATTGAATACATTGTCAGTAAGAGAGTCGAGCAGCCATAATTACCGCTGTCGAAAGTTAAGCGAGGGAACCCATAACACAATAGCTGCTTTGATTACAGACGTTTTTATTTACCAGTGCGAGGAAATTATTTGTGTCATAGCCGACATAGCCGTGTTATTTGTATCCTGTCTTTGTGCCTGTACGCCCTTAAAGCATAGGTTCGTTCTCATTTAAATACCGCAGAGGATAAAAAATATAAGTAATCAAAATAAAACAAAAACTAAGTTGTAAAGAAAGCTGTAATAAAAAAACACTTCAAAAGGGACAACTAAGTTACATAATCCAAATAATTGCAGTACAATAAGCATACATAGAACAATTATATGAAGACTTTTCTATAAAATAAAATAAGTCATAAAAACATACACAAAATAAGAGTCAAAAAAATAAAAAAATACAAAGTAGATAAACAAGTGATATCATATTAATAAGCAGACATGAGAAAATAAGTTCACGTGACACACGATCAACAATAATAAGTGCTTATAATTAAACAAAACTTCGAATAATTTAACATAAAATAAAACACATACGAGTAAACATAATAAAAATTAAAGACGGGAATGTATAAAGTAATATCACTTAAAGTTCATAATATAATGGCGGTGATATTCCGTTTGGCAGGACAGAAGCGTCGCATCGCGCCCCGGGGTGTCGTACCAGATAGTGCATTTACAGGTTCAACTTTGCCAAAACGCAAACTTGTATTGTGCTGTGCAAACGCACTCCTGGCACGACCCCCGGGGCGTACAAAACGTCGATATCGATTCCCGGACGCAGCGGCGCATCACTAGACCGTCTATGCACTACGAGCGGAACGTCTTTGCCGTTTTCACTAATTCAATATAGTCCATAAGTTACCGTATTTGTGTGTGGGTTAGTAGAAGCGGTTGAGTCGTTAGTCGTTAGTAGTGTTAGTGCGGATGAGTGAGTTAGTATGACCGTCACATAGTCATGCATAGCTTGTGCAATAGCGCGCAATAGCGCACTCGTGTAGCTCATTTACGACGCTAATCGTGTTCCTAGGAGCAGCATCTGAGTGACACCAGTTAACGTTAGACAAGGCCGGCAAGATAACGTGAAATGTATTAGAATTGCGTCCTTATCGCTCGGTTAGGTATAGATTTGTCGTTTAGGGGTCACGGGTCAACTATTAATTAAGTAGTTTTATGCGTACGTGATCTAAGTTATCGTTATAGACCTGCGTTTAATGCATTGAAAACTACTGCAGTCAAGAAAAGAAGATTGGTAACAGCGATTATTATATATATATTTCTGTCAATCCACATGGTAATGCACGAAGCAGAGTTAAAATCAGATGTGTTTTTTTAAATTTTGTGGGTTCAGAGACATCGACAACTCCCACGCAATTTCTTATGTTCGCTTAGCTCTGTGTGTTAAAATATTCGAAACGAAAGTGCGGTGAAAGTTTTGACATTTAAATAATGAGCGATAATAAAAACCTTTCTTTTTTTCATTGCGCGTTACACAGGTTTAGTAGCTTAAGAGCCAGTTGTGGGAAGATTTGCAATAAACATTATATTTAAGTTTTTTTTTTTTCACAGCGCCTAATATGTGTTTTTCTTTCAATTTTAAAATAATAAAGCTACAAATTAATTCGTTTTAAAACTTTAATAAAGTGCTCAGTTGTTTATCGGCTTACAGATCTAAAAAACAACTGGGAAATTACAAACGACCGTGGTCTTGACGAAGAGGTAAAACTACAACTATAAATAACTATAGTGAGTTAACTGTGTAGATGTAATGATTGTGTATGTGTGAGTAGTCATTAAATGTCGCTACATCAACTACATAGATCAAGGTACAGCGGCTGCGTACAGATAAATTGTTTAGCATGGTTGATTGCTCGTCGACTCGACTCGGCATATCCGTGATTGATTCATTAATATTATTTAGTAAAAGGCTGTTTTGATTTAAAGGTTCATATATTGCAAAAGTTCGTAATAAGACATTATTAATAACACTGGCAACAGAGCAAAATTTTAATTTTTTCTACGATCAACTAATACTTTACTTATCCCGTTCGTCCAAAAAAAAATGTAATTTTAAGTTTGGACGTTTGCGAGTGCAACGTAATTTTTTTAATTTCATTCTATATAACGTTACACAAAAAAACATAGAACTAGAGAAAAAATATTTACTATCTGAATTTTTATTATTAGTGTATTTGTGATGTCTAATGCATATTTCATATCTATATCAGATTGTGTCAGTAAAACTAACGGACCTTGCCGGCACGTGTATGTCCTCTACATAATATATTGTATATTGTGTGCATACCTCTAATATATATAAGTGTAGCGTACATGAGTTCAATGTAGTATCTAATGTTAGATAGTTTCGTATTATACCGTGAGCCATTACAAAGGTACAGCACTTAATGCAGATTGGAAAGAGAATAACTCTTGTAAACATGTTTATTTGTTTTATTTAGCTTGGTAACAATCGAAAATAAATTATAAGCAAAGGTATAGGTGAAAAACTTAAGTAACTGACCCCTTGCATGTAGTGGTGTACAAAACTATATGGAATTTACGTCAAATTTCAAATATAGAATGTCAAACGGTCTATACATATGTCTTACAACTACATGCAATAGGTCATTTACTTAAGTTTTTCACGTATACAACAGAAATGGTGTATTAGAGTATCTATTAAGTACTATCATTTTCATCGATTTGCAAAATCGCATCTAACAGTAACGTTTGGGCGGGTCGAGAAGTGGTCGGTTTTAGCATTTTATATTTATCATGAAACGTATACATTTCGGAACTAAAACATCAAAATCACAATCGTAGAGGTTTTTCACTGTTATTATCCTTCCCTGACTCTAATATCAGTCAGTTTTAGCTTTTTACAGTGAATTATTTTGTTTAATTAAATTTTCATGACATGTGATTTTTACTGCCGCACTCAGATACGTCAATTAAATTAAATGCTTGTTTAGTGACGTGTTGTCTTTTTCTATTTCTGTAGCAAAGAAAGTGACAGCAGTAACTTTAATCAAGAAATAAATTAAATTGACGTCTCTGAGTGCGGCAGTTAGAACCATAAATCTAAAGCTAGCCGAACGTCAAACTCTTTGTTGACGTTAAAACCAGAAGGTCACATGTAATTTAGTTCGAAATTAAGGGCAATCGGGACGTTAGTTACGATTATTAGAGTTAACAGGCGGCTCTATTCGTAACTCATTCAGAGCCACGGTCTCCCTGTGGAGCCCGCTTTATATTAAAAATGAATCCCGGATCACAGCGCGTTAAGCCTCGCGTATGTCAACATAGGAAATGATAGTTAAAATCATTTAAGATTGATGAGACTGATATCGTTAATGAAGAGCCCAAATCGGGCTGTTAATTTGCTATAATTTTAGATATTACTTTGTTAAACTTGTCTTTACAGTCGGTTATCGTGTGCCAGTAATAGGAAACAAAGGTGCGCGCAACTAGGTCAATCATGCGGCCTTGCGCCGACGCAGACTGACATAGCCCTCCATCCCAGTATAAGATTATTATGTTACTTTAGCTGACATAAAATTAGCTGCTGACATTAGGCGTTTTACACTTTTGATCAGTCATAAAGTTGAATGTAAAGACTTTATAGTTATTTAAAGGATTATTTACTTTAATGTGATTAGTCGTGAATTACCGTAGTGGTGTTTTTAGAATGTTAATGGATGTGCGGTTATGGAGGCGGGCCGATAAGAGCTATTGGCCGATACTGCACGCCTCCGCGATTCGTGCGCCCGCGTTCTGGCGTTGACGTAACGCTGCACTCGTTGCATCCTATACTTACATCATTATTACATACTGCATTCTTTACTCTAACATTATTTTTAGTAGAGATTCGTTTGTTTTTTCCGAACAGTTATAGTTAATTTGAAATGGCTCGCGGTATTATAAGTGAATGTAAATATCATGTTTACGAAGTGGCGTTATGTCACGACCGGCTCGAAAGTGCAGAGATGTAATCGCACGATCGGAACGTTCGGTCCCCAAGAAAGTAGGACACATAATTGTTAGCTCTCGCGCTAGATAAGCTGCATTGTGCAAGCAGGGACTCGCACGCCGGTCCGCATTGTTCTCCTAGTTAATACGTCCTTGAACGCATGGGCCGACAGCCGCGCGGTTGTACTACCACTATAAGACAGTTTGTGTTTTAAATTTCAAATGCCGAATGAATAAAAGATTAGGTGTTAAACCCGTCGTTAGCGGCGCGGCGCGCGTTTCGATAGGCCCGAGGAAGCCGCGCGCACTTTCCCTCTCACCGGCTAATATTCATACAATTACAAACTAGGTACCTCAATATAATTAAAACTGGAAAGTGACTCTTGGCCACGCAATGGTGACGTGGAGGAGCCCGGTTTTATTTCTAAAATGAAAGCACCTGTCGAGCGGTGCGTTGCGACACCGCGGAAAAATTATCTCACGACTCCCGCATTGTCGGGCTCGCGGATTTTCTAGTCGTCGTGTGCTTATATGGATTCATGCTAAGCGGGTTTTGTTAGTAAGCTAGGAACTAGTAGATAATTTGTATGAAGATACACGAAATATAATTAAGATCGATTACGAGATAAGCATGCAGTGAAATATAACAAGCGACATGATAGGGTGTGTTATGTAGGTTGCACACGTGACGGGCGCGACGTTGCACATGCTGCAGAATGCAGGGGTTGGGCCTCCCGAGGCCGAGGCCCGTGTAATTATCTAGTTTAAAATAATCCCGCTGTGGGCGTAGGACTTGCGCAACACTCAATTCCAACGTTCTAGAAGCGACACTGACACGACATCACACTGAGGCACTTCACAGAGCGGCGCGTGTAGAAGCGGCGCGCGCGGCGGGACCACTGCGCGTTCCACTTTTCCTTCCGGCGGAGCGGCCGCGAGTTGGCACCGGCACGCCTTGCATAACCGGCGGTTTCGCAAACCGCTCGGTGCAGCACAAGGCTCAAAATACGCGCCCGCTCTGGCATCGGGGCCGCGCACTGTTGACGCAACGCGCCCGCCGTCGCCGCTCGCATGCCCCACTCTGCGGCTGATTTCACGTATATCACTTTCGCCGGCCAGCTCGCTTTCATCCTTAGCGCATCCACGTTCCACTTTATCGGCGTTACTGTGGATTCTAGTAGAGAGCGCGCGCGAACGCGCGGTCGCGGGAGACGCAACGCGGTGCATGCCTGGTTGTTGCGTTGTAGGACACCGACCGGGCCGCCCGATGCACTCTGCCTTGTTTACATTAACCTCGACTATTTTCCCTAAGATTTGTTTTAATCTACATACACTAGTCTTGGCCCGAACCTCGCGAGCACGTGTTCCGCACGTGTTTGTGTTTGCCGAACGCGCATAAGCGGAAACTTGTGGTATATATTTGCATACGAATTGGCTACTTATCACTACTATAAACAATCGACACGAGTTTGAATTGCCTTTGATTTGCTTTCTCTCAAACACTAGGAGTACCCTCGGTTTTGAACGCGGTGTTATCGCCGCGGGCCTCGGGGATACAAATAGACGTTCCATTTCGCTGGCCAACTCGTACGACACGCGAATATCTCGGTGAGAAGTTTAATCTCAGGTTCAAACTCGAGGAGTCGTAAATAAATCTATTAAAGATGAGCAACGTGGTTACTTTAGAAATACAGACGGGGAAGTTTAAAGCGTTAGAATCTGTAGTCATCTCAGCGTTACGAGTAACCTTTCATTTGAAATAGATAATGCGTGGCCTCGGGCAACTGTCACCGTGCGGCGGTGAACCAATAAATAATATTTAGCGTTTCTCGGCTTTACGCTCGTTCCGAGAGCGCAAGGCCGGGTGACTCACGCGCGGGTCTAATGCACGCTCGAAGCCGACTCCACGTCGCGCGTCACATCTAATGCGCTGACATGACGCGAGGAAAACGCAGGAAGTTTCCAACTATCAAACTATTAAAAACTAGCCTATCCTTAGCTATTGACAATTTATTCCTAAATGCCTTAGTCTTTTTCACCGTCATGTTAGCCGAAAGACTTTCATTGCTGGACATAAAGCCTCCCCCAAGGGTACCTACACTAATATTCTTAAACGCATAGGTTGCTTTGATCTTATCTTTCAATGTGATATTTAGGTAAATTTTAGACAAAGAATAACTTAAATAAGTTTATTGTAGGTACATTTGTAAATAAGGCGATTTACTTTTTGTTATTGCTCATAGTCGTCAAAATAACCTTATAAAATAATTTTTATTTGCATTTCTGTGTAAAATAATTTCAGCGTAATATATAACTTTCGAATAAATTAATGCTTTTCTGGAAATAATATTTCGGAATTCCAACGTACGCAGGTTCATCATCATCAATAGTTGCTGCCCTCAAACAGTAGGTAGATTCCCCACCTTTACAAGATTGCCAAATCCTTAAATTTAAGGTACCTTTACTTAATTTTACTAGCAGGTAAAGTTTATTTGCGGTCCTTTTATCACGCGCTGCATTCTGTCAATCTCGCGCCAACAATCGCATAAATAACCTGAGGATTTGCCTGTTAACCGTTTGGCTCGCTCTCGAAATAAACTAACAATTAATTAGGTACCGTAATGCACCGACCTACAAACCTTAGGTGTTATAATTTGCTCGGCTCACCGAGTATTTTCGGAGTCCGGGGCTCACGCATCGCCTCACGTGTCTACGAGTATCGAGCAAAACAACTCAAGGCTAGTCGTCATACGAGTTAAACTAACGTTGTACTGTAGTTTGAGGCTTTTAGACACCTTTGACACTGGCTTTTAAGAAAAGTGTTCAATACAAAAAAAAAAATGAGTAATGTTTTTGAGTTTCGAATAAGATTACAAGACAGCTCGATTATCGGATGTATTGGAAATATCGCGGTACCCGAGCGCCCGCGCCGCTGGCAGAGCGCCCAAGGACGTCTATGCGACCTAGGACATCCGGTCAGGGTCAGGCCATAGCCTAATCTAGGCTAGATTTTGGTGCAATGCACTAAAGAAACAATGAGATACAAATGAGTCAGAATGTGTTTGTTTTTGGCACAGTTTCGTAAGTTTGCGGGCTATTTTGTAGTTGTGATTTAAAAATAGCGGCGTATGTCTAACCTACATATTGTTCCAAAATTAGTTTTCATTTAGTTATAAGTAGCAAATTTTAGACTGAAATAATTTTAAACATTTGCTGTCGGGACTTAACTAAAGTTATGAGACATGAGAACTACTTCAGTGTAGAGAATTTGTGATGCTTGTTTGTTGGGTATTGTAATTTCAGATTATATCTTAATGTCATGAAAATATTATTTAGGTATTTAATTATTTAATGACTTTAGATTGACATTACACTTCATGTAATGTTTTGTTTTGTGGCTCCACCTTGTATCGGTAGACCTTGCATATACTTTAATTACTGCCTATTGTTCAACCTTTGTAAGTAAATACAATTTATTATAAATAAAGAAACTAACGAGTCTAACAAGCAAGCTTTAAAAACTCGACTGTATGATTTAAGTATGTCGTCTATATATGTATGATGATTAAGTACCATGTGTATCTTTCTAACATGCTCCCAAAATACAATGAAATCGAGACATTTATATGGCAAAATACAAAACCGTAATACTTATAAGGATATTATTAAACTTGTAAAAAGGCTAAGGGTCCCCAGGGTCAGGATATCTTGAATGTATTAGTTGCATCCCAAGTGGGTCCACTCGTACCCAAGAAACTCACCAGTCAATTGTTTTAGCTTTAAGACAACTTCATACTAATAACTTCCTAGCCAATACAAACAACATTAACTTTCAAATTTGCAAAAATGCTACAAAAAAGAAGGTAATGACATCGCGTGTCCCGCCGAGCCGTGTCGTGAATTACAATGGCCGATTGCGTTACATGCTTTAGAAAGTGCCACGGTCAATGGTCTCTCGGCGAAAGTTGGGACGTGTGTGCATGGCGCAATCTGAGGCGACCAGCTGTTGGCGCGTCACTGGGCCGCTTAACTCGGCAGGGTTTATTGGGAAAATAGCGTTGGTTTCAATGATTGTAAGTTTGGGCGCGAAAACATTATTTCTGGAGGAGGCATGTCAAACTTATTTTTGGAGGAGGTTTTTGTCCAGCGGTGAGGCATGTTGTTTAGGAAGCAAGATGACAATGAATAAAATAGTATATTCTGGTAGGGATAACTGCTAATTGATAACAATGACGATGCGGTCAGGGGAGCCCTATGTTTCATATAAAAATTTGTAGTCCGAATGTATTGTTATTCATAATCATCGTAAGTCATAAAGTGTTTTCTACTGAAACGGTTTTTATTTCAGGATTTTTGAAATATCTAGCTGGTAAATGAGGTAAAGTTAGGTTAGGTTTGTTTTATATAAACCCTGAAATAAAAACCGTTTCAGTAAAAACACTTTATGACTTGCGATGATTATGAATATACATTCGGACTACAAATTTTTATATGAGCCAATATGGCCCCGCGGTCAGCCTATCTCGCCTTGTAGTGACCTGCGTATGAAGCGGAACGCCTGCATTATGTGATGGACGCAAGTATTTGCTCCCGAGTCTGATGTTTTTAGTATTCATTCCTCTATAAAAGTACTGTACTACCATTGTTTTTTAAGTTTTCAAGAGTGACCAATATACTGTTAGTTGCGAGTGCGAGTGAGAAGAAGTTGGGGGTATTGTATGTTTATAGTTGTCTGGTACCCAACCCATAGAATACAAGCATAATGATTAGTTTTGTAATAACTATAAGAGGTAGATCAATTTGCGTGTGATTGTCCGCTCGTATTTTTTAATAATGTTGGAAACTAAAGTCTTTTTTATCTCGCTGTAAATATCTATTAAGTACCAATTAAAGACTCGCGGTCTTCTAACTAATTACTACCTACTACTAATTAATATTTATATTTTCATTTAATCAAACCAAGTATAGTGAAGCAATACAAATCGTGTCGGTTGTTACGATGATTCAGTAAATATTTAGAAACTCAAACATTTAACTGCAATTACCAGCACGTTATAATACCCGATAGTTAATTAACAATATTTATTAACAAGCGATTCAAGTTAACGGTCTCTGTTTATTATCGGCGCGTGGGCAATGTGTTCCTATTCAATCAGCCTAATTATTGATTAGATACCAACCAACACAAGCAGTCGACACTTCAAATAAATTGATCAACTAAATAATCGTTCCTGATCGTCTATCCTCACTGCGCTAGTCCTTAATACAAACGCACTATTTCACCGACCGCGATAACACCGACAGTGTTCGATTGGTATGTCCGGACTGAGTGGACGAGGACATTACTGGCCGGGGCTCAGAGGTCCCGGATGCACCTGCGCTGTTGGCTCGTCAATTATTGCATCCCCCCTGTGACCCGACCCCCCCTCCCACCCTCCCCGCTCCCCGCCCGCCCCGCGAGATGACCTTCAGCGCTGCATCCCTGGCCGATCGCCAGGAACAATGTATCACACCTCACCTCGTGAAAAGGTGATTATTAGATTCCTCAGATGCATTTGCTACTAATCATATATTTAAATCAAAGAAACTTAAAGTGACTTAGTATTAAGATTCAAAAGTATTAGGATTCAACCATGGTGTAGACCATGACAGCAATAAGTTTGCCTCGAAAAGTAATTGTGAAGTGATTTGTGATTACTCAATCACACACAAGCAAAATACTCGGCACACAGTTATCAATTATGACAGCATCGATTGTCGACTAGTCCACGGACGAGAGCGGGGGTGCGAGGGGTGCAGGCGGGCCCTAGGGCAGATCTAGGCCTCGCGTTGTCATGGAAATCTGAGCCCCGGGAATTCCAACCTTCGTTACAGCGTATCTATGTATACAACGAAGCATTACATATGCTTGGCACAAGACTAGTTCTAAGTAAGTATTACCAGAGTTTTCCTCTCAACCGGCGCGACTAATCAACCACTAAGTTAATACCAACTTTGACACGTAACAAACATTAAACAGCCAGAACTGGTTTAGCGCAATAGCGCCCCGTGGCAGCGGAATGTGAACGGTGAAAGTAGACGCGTCCGTTCGCGAGAAAAAGAGTTTTCCACGCGGTTTCACCACGAGTAACAGGTGCTGAGCGTTCGAACCGCCGCATCGGCGTCGGCGAGCGCGCGGGCACTGATTAACGGAGGAACGAGGCGAGGCAGAGTGCACAGGGCGTGTGCAGTGCAAGTGCTGGCGGTACGTGCGCGCTATCGGAGGCGCGGCGGACGACTGCGGCCGTTCAGCTGCACCGAAATAACTGCTCGATGCAGCCGGGCCGCTCGATGCAAGCCCCCCCCGCCCCGCTCCAGGTCACGGCTGCAGGTTGCCATGGAGATGGGAGAGGGGCTCCTGCGATCGATCCAGCTGTTGCATTACAGGGCCTGCCGACCTTGAAATCGTGCTCGTAGGATGTTCTAACTGGTTCCATCCCATGCTCCGCACCCAGCCCGCCTCGCCCCTCTATCTTTGGGTGTGGCACTGGCACATGTAAGGCTTTTTCGGTATGATATGACTAACGTAATTAATTAATGAAAAAAGGGGGCTAAAAAAGGGCTTTCGTCTACTTTATTTCGGTTTTAGACGAAGTAAGGGTAAATACGGTTTTGTCCTAAAAAATACAAGTAGGTACGAAATCGTAACGCTACTTGTCGAGCTTATTGAATTTAAAGTCATTGGAAAACCAATGTACAAGCTTTCGCAATTTTGTTTAGTAGCATTTTGACACATTAGGCACAGTCCATATATTGCTTAAAGCGTGAAAGTAAATGCATTTACAGAAAATTTCCGGTAAGTGTGTTGATTATTAAAATTCCGAAGACTTCGTGCAAAAGAAATAATGACAGAAATACGTTTCCGCACATATAAGAATTTCATTCGCTATCGTGCATTTCTTTTAACAAAGAACTTGCCTGGTTAATTATTATTATGGGCGATCTGTGGTAAAAAGTTTGTTGTAACAATCGTATGCAGAATACTAGAACTATTTGGTTTTAATCAGTTTTGTGCTATAAAAACTGTTTATAGCACTAAATTTACTTGATTTTATATAATTTGAACCACATAGCATAGTTACAAAAAGAACTGCAATCGGAGAAGTTCTGAAAAAAGACGTAGAATTATTGGATCAACATCCCCATAAAGACACCGCTTTGGCAATTTAACTTATCCTAGCCTATTCAGTAAGACCTACGTCTATCTAAAATTCATTGCTCATTTTACGTCCTTAAACTAGGCCGAGGTGTCTTTATCGATACGTTAAAACATTGTTTCCATTATAAATACTATTATGTCTTAAATCGGCTCAATATCACGCGTCTGTTGGTAAGGTAAAGGTATTCTATTCTATTCTATTTTATTCCTTCAATTAAGTTTGCAAAATTAAAGTCATTTATTGGTTTTGCTTAGTTTCCAGGATACCAAAACGCTTATTTATTACGTCGATTAGGTCTATAACAATACCTAAGCACTGCAATGGGAAATAGCTTATTAGGGAATGAAAATTTGAGAAATGACACATATACTCAAACATTCGGCCAAAAAACGACACGAAAACTAAGGATCCCAATGATTTCAAAATTTACCCTAGTAATATACAGGGTGTTAGGCAGAAGGTTGAACAAACTTTAGGGACTAACTCTGTAGGTCATACTCATCAACTTTTATTATGGGACCAACAACAGAAAAAAAAACAGGTGTTCCATACAAACTTTGAGAGCTAAACAGTCGAAATGTAAGGAACAGCTGGTATTTTTTCGCGATTTGCATGTTGGTCCCATAAGAAAAGTTGATGAATATGACCTACAGAGTTAGTCCCTGAAGTTTGTCCAACCTTCTGCCTAACACCCTGTATAAGTCAATGAGGGATCCACTAAAAATCCGCGCCGCAACCCTAAACTTTCCAACTTCAGCCCAAACCAAATTAATCTTTAGAATTTATACAATGTGTATTTAGATTTAAGAACTCCTGTACAAAGTGTTAAATCGTATGAATCGTCATCATCGTTTTCACCAAGCTCCTTAAAATTAGATTTAAAAAAAAAACACTAAACTTATACCCTTCGTCACTTGAACCCCAGGTGACTTATACCCTTTTAACTAGGGCCACATAAATTGCTTTGTAGAATACTCGATTGATTGGTGAATTGGGTCATGTGGCGTGGAATATTGACGAGCAGACAATAGATTACGACACCACGTTCGTGCCCTTGTCCGTTACCTACATATTTATGCCACGAAGGGATGCCAGCGACAGTTGGCATGCAAGTTGGCGGGGTGATGCCGGGTCTTCGCCAAAGATATTTAGACTTGAGGGCGCCGAGATAGCTTTATAGAAGCGAGGTGGTTTTAAAACTTGGGTTATTTCCGCTCGGGATCACAAAGCTTATTGCGTAATTTACAATTTTAACAGTGTGCATTAGCAAGAAACTGAGTCAAAAATAACTATTTTACTGATACTTAATAGCGAGTTACCTATCCACATCGTATTTTTTCAGATAAGTTTTTATTTATCTTGTTTTCTCAGTTACCTAGTCTTTAGTTGCCATCGATAGGCTAAATAAACAAGAACTTATAACAACAAAAAACCGACGAACTGAGAACCTCATCCTTTTTTTTAAGTCGGTTAAAATTACGATATCGTTTTATTTTTGACTACACCTGATCCTAAGTAACCTAGACTTAAAATGGAATGTTACCTAAATGACAGTTATCATTTTCGTTTTAATTGATGACATTGTAAGTGAATTTGTGGAAACTGTGGTCCTAATTACAACTTTCAGAAAAATAAAAACGATGTTCTCTAAAAGTGTGATTCCGACAGATATTTTCATTGGTATCGGTTTCTAAGCAATAAGGCAAATAATGGTGCTTTTACCTTTAATAAGGCCCCGTTAAAGTAAAAATACTAAACCAAAATGAAATACAGTCATGTGGCCCGTTTCACGAAGCTACAAGTTACAAATTACAAGCGGAACTCTTTTTCTAGCAAAAGGAGTTAGATAGAGACTTCCGCTTGTAATTTGTAACTTGTAGCTTCGTGAAACGGGCCTATGGAATCGCAAGTCTCTAAAGAGTGATAATAGATGATGTTATATTTCAGGAAATACAATTAAAATAGTATCATAAAATGTAGGTAGTAAAGTTTAATTTCAGCTTATTGTAATGTGGTCAATATAGAGCGTCTGCCTTATTAAGGGTTAAATATAAACATGTACTTAGGTATGTATGTACACTGTACATTGTACAGTGCTTCTATCTCCTTAATGTAGTTCGGCAATCTTCGTTTTTATATGAAACACAAGTGACAGATATACTGTCAGTTGCGAGTGCAAGGGTGAGAGCGATAGCCAGCCGAACTCTATTAAGAAGCTGGGAGTACAGTGGGCCTAGTTTGGTTGCGTCTATATCGCGTGTCAAATGTGGATTTAAAACATCCGTCACTGTCTTACTTATTTATGTGTCAAAAGGTGAGGGATGCCTTATCTAAACTTTGTCACGCGATAAACGCAGCCATGTTAGGGCCCCAGTATTATATACATTGCAATATGGCGACCGACCCAACGAGTAAGTGAATGGGGCACTGGTTCTCCTAACACTTTTACTTTTCATACTCCATTAGCTTTGCTCCGGGCGTTTTTAAAGTCACCTATCAAGCCAAATTGTATCCAATTTTATCATATTTTAAGGTTTTGTAATAGGGACAAAAAAATCTTAGATCGAATGACTAACAAATAATTCCAATATCTATAGTGTAGTTAAGTAATGATGTTACACCAATTTCTTAAATTAAACGTAATTGAAGACGGAACTGACTTCGTAACAGTTTGATAAAGGACAACGTAACAGTATAATCCTACTAATAAGTATTAATATAAATAGGTATAAATGTGAAAGTTTGCGTGTATGTTAGTTTGTTACGCCTTCACGCTACGACGGCTAGAGAGATTTTGGATGAAATTTGGAATAGAGATAGCTTATAACGTGGATTAACACATAGGCTACTTTTTGTCTTTTTTTATTAAAATGTTCCCTTGGGAGTAACGATAATCAAAATCTACGCGGACGAAGTCGCGGGCTGATACTAGCATTCAATATTGGGTAAGTATTTCTGAGGTCTTGACGTCATCGCGGAATTACCTTTCTGCAAGCCCGGCCGATGAGTCTACGTTCACGTCAGCGAAGTCATGGTAAAAAATGAGGCAAAAACTTTAAACATTGGTATAGACAAATTAATGTGGCCTATAATGCCCGCCTTCCACTGCGAGCGGAGCGGGCCTAGTAAGGACTCGGTTTGGCTTACAACGGTGATTTCAATTGTTTTCACCGCGAGCTAACCTCTTAAAGTCACCGTTGTAAGCCAAACGGCGTCCTTACAAGGCCCGCTCCGCTCGCAGTGGAAGACGGGCATTAGTGTGTCTCTAAAAAACCGGCAATTTTTTTAGAGTTCCATAGTCAACAAGGAACTCTTAATGTTTAACTATGCCCGTCTATCCGTATGTCCGTGGTTTTACTCAAACATTCTTAGGGCCGTATTAATAAACTCATCTTGGTTGAGATGCCCGTCACAAGACACGCCAAAGTAAACGTCAAGCCATAAAAAACTGTCATTTTTGACACATCGTAAGACTGGCATTAAAGTCGAGGTCAGTTTATTAATACGGGCCTTAATAAGCTGCAAAGCTGTAATTTTAATTTGGCACACGAGTAGTTATACGTTGCAAAATAAAAACTAGGAAAAAAACCGGTACCTTCCATAAAATGTAAAGCAAAGGTATTTTTTAGATTATAACATCGAGTGAGGTACCATTGGATAACTCTTAATAAACCGTTATTTTAAATTTTTAGATTTGGGTGACCGTTTAGGAAACGGTTTAGTCGAAAAGTGTCATTTTCGCTAGAGTTGCGTGTCCGTCCACCTCCGTTTTTGTTTTTGTACTTCGAGATAGTTTTTTTGTGATTGATGTTTTGGGCTCCGAAGACGGAGCATGGTTTGACATGCTATTGCCCGGTTTTTTTTTTAAATAATAGCACAAATAATATAGTAACCAACTTTTAAAATACAATTTTCAGAATCAAAATAATGTTCTTTAGCGATCATAACTATCCACCCAGTCGTATCGCTCTTGAACTACAGAGCAGAGGCCAGGGATTCGATTCCCGCTAAAACCACACGCATCAGTCATATACTGATATATAAACATGTGTATTGAATGCGACCAAAAGTAAATAGGTACAGTCGAGTTCGTAATTATGTGTGCACTTTAGTCCCTTCTCACTTTAATCGCTGTGACAATTATGTATTAGTATATGGCTTAAACATGACATTAAATATACAAGGTACTAAAGTGTATAAATATTTATAGGCTCGACTGTACCATTCGTTGATGGCATATGATATTTGATAGTTAATTTTACGTTTTTATTTAACTGATTATTCAGTAGGGAAACTAAAAGACGTGCCTTTTTCGCTCTTATTAACATGTCAATAAGATCAAAAAGAACGTCTTTAAGTTTCCCTTACTGTACATAAATCAAACGCTCCTTACAAATAATAGACACTCCTATTTACCTAATACCTACTTCCAGTTACTTAACTAATGCAATCACGCCAGTACATTTACCGCAACCTAGTGCCCAGAAATTAGGTCATGAGGAGATTTCTTAATTTATGCCGGACGTCAGCAGAAACTAAGTCATTCTGGGACACTCCTAGATACTATTGATTACATATTAAGGTCGCAATTTAAATGCATACTACTGTTAAAATTACACACAGATTCATCAGATGGCCAAACAAAAATTTGCACAACACTTCGCACGTTCTTTCAAATTTTATTTGTACCTTGCTAATCCATCCATATAATGAAGAAAGTTTCACACTTACAATGATGATAGCGGAGATATTGTAAGGGGAAAAGTAATGCCCTACACATTTAACTCCGGTCTTAGTCAAGATGCATAACACTAAGGGCCTATTGTTTCATCAGTAGTTAAACATACTAATAGTTAAAAAACGTAACCATTTGTTAAATTTGAACCGAATATGTGACATTTTCCATAACATTTTTGAATTTTAACCATTAGTTCAGTTAACTACTGATCAAACATCTCCCCCCAAGTTAGCGATTTTCGATAATCGACAAAATGTATAGGACTGACGTTAGCTAATGACAGATTGCGATGACAGCTTACGTCAATCCCATACATTTCGAGTCTATAGAAAACAGAAACGTTAGCATCGTTGCATCTTGGGCAGGCCTAGTAATTCGGCGCCAATACTGAAACTAATATTTTTAATCGATTCAGATTACTAGGAACACATAACTCCTAGAAGTTTAAAGAATAGTAGACTTAGGGCCGAGTTCACCAACCAATTTAACAGACTGTTAAGTCTTAATCAGCTGTTAGTCAATACATTTGACAACCGTTAAACTGCTAACCGTCCGTTTAATTGTTGGTGAACTCGGCCCTAACTATGCTACGCCTAGTTCATGCTACGCCCCGTTTCTGTGCTACGAATGTCCTGGAAGTGCTACGCCGTAGAAGTTATCCTAGGAAAGCAGATGTTATTACAGTTTATAAATGTTAATATTAAGGCTTCTCACTTCAAACTTTTTTAATTACAAATATTAAATATGTCTAACTCTCTTTACTTTAAGTAAGGCTTACAGCCATAAAGTAAGGTTCAAAATCTTACACGTTCTCTTCTTACTTTTATATTTAACCGACGCATCTCTGAAATGATTGGGCAAGCACTAATGATTGAAAGTCTCCTAAACATGGGCATGGGCATTAAACGCATGTCCATTCATTTATCCGTTTACGAAGTGAAAGCCATCTCGACATCATCTGATAATGATAACGTCAGTTCCCATCTGATTTATCAGCTTAGAAAGTACTTGGTTCTTATTCGCATATTATGAAGCAAATAAGACGTTTAAAAAAAGTTACAGCTGCTTTTAGAAAAGACCAAAACCAAGCGACCTAATTTCGGCTAAATTTTGTACCAATCCCAAAATGCTAAGAGTTTGAATAACCTTAATAACTTCTAAACTAACAAATAGACTGAAAAGCAAAAAATATATTTTGAACCGGTACGCAAAGGGCTATCTTATCCGTTAATATTAAAGTCACGTCGGAACGCCCTCTGTATGTAAAATAAGATACTGTCTGTCTAACCGTTGGATCTAGGGACTTGAAATTTGGAGGGAGTAGTCCTTGGATATCCTAAGGCCGGATTAACACTTGTAAGTTATTACTGTAAGTTTTGAAACAAAGTAATATGCAAGACAGAGATGCAGATATTTGCCACTCACTCTTACCCATAGTTGCGTCTCAGAACTTACAGTAATAACTTACAAGTGTAAATCCGGCCTTAGGAGACATTTTTTGAAATTTATCCCCAATGAAGTTAAAATAGTAAGCGTCCTCTAGTTACTTCATAATCTAGTTAAAAATAAAGGTTACTTTTTATAACTAAAGTTTGTTCGTGTTTTTGAGAAGGACACACGTACGATGTATTAATTTCTAGTAAGTACAAGAGTTATTTACTGAAAGGCAGACTTGGCTGTGAATCTGCGATTGTTGATGTTATGGGTTATGGGTGACGGTGACTGCTTACCATCACGTGGTCAGACTGCTCGTTTGCCTTAAAAGGCTATGAAAAAAAAAAACTAATTCCTGAATGGTTCCTGTAAGAAGCATATTTCCTAAAAATAGTAAAAAAATTATTCAACCAGTTTTATTACTTAAATAAAGAAGTTTGTTGCTAATAAACATCTCGTTATTGGTAATATAAAACGAATATCAAAAGGTACATGATTTTTGATAACTTTGAAACCTGACGTTACAACACGAATTTAATTGAATAAATATATTTTTAAACTCTGCCTTATGATTTGATGTATGTCATGACGATAGGTTTCTTTGCAGGATTAACAATACAATTTCGTAAAGATAAGGCCGGTATTACACCTGTAAGTTATTGCTGTAAGTTTTGAGACGCAAGTATGGATAAGAGTGAGTGGCAAATATCTGCATGTCTCTCTTGCATATAGCTTTGTTTCAAAACTTAAAGTAATAACTTATACGTGTAATGCCGGCCTAAGGTACGGTCAGACATATAAGTAGCTACACACTTTTGCACCTTAACGATTTAACGCCTTTGACAAATTAGTGCAGCAGTTCAAACATGACGTTAAAGTGACAAAGCATTAAGTGTGCAGCTACTTATAAATCCGACCGTAACTAACCTCCTAAGCCCACTGTATGTTTTTAACCATTATACAGTCATTGAAATAAAGACCCATTGTAGGTATGGTAAAAACTTTTTAAACTGGCCCTTTCTGTTAAACACATCTCTTTGCTAATCGGGTCACTTCATGAAATTCGTACATGAAATTGGGTGCGCTTCAATCAGTATAAAAACATTTCGTATAATTTTATTTAACTAACCACAAAAAGCATAATGAACGTTTAGCATAAAAACCAATAATTTTATAATAATAACATTTGTATAATTTTATCGAATAACATAACACTCATTTAGTATAACTATAATTTTCTTGTTATTATGCATTTTAAGTCAATTTCTTCTAACTAGGTTAGGTTAGGTTAGAACTGTGACCACATGAATAGTAATGAAAGCAGTTTAATTTAAGTAGGTATAAACATTATAGTTTTTGAAATGATGCGTTTCGTTTTATGCATCATGACTATTATATAGATAGTTTATTATATAGATTGAAATAATGCAATTCGTGTTATGTAAAATGATCATTAGACCATTTGTTTTTATGCTAAACATTACACACCCCATGAAATTTAGTGATTTTTTGGTTTGTTTTTATGACTTAAGGTTCTTATAAAATCGGCTTTATTTCATGCAGTATAGGTTCATATTCTTTTGACGCAATTAAGTTATACGGTGGGCCTTAGGATAAAGAAAATTACGAGAGATGAGCAAAAACTGAGCTTGGGGTCTAGACAAGCGGCAGTTTTATTTTATTTTATTTTAATTTTATTGAAACAATAAATCAACATCACAATTATAATACCTCGAGAAATCAGAGTATATAGAAATAGAAACTAGCGTTATATACTAGAAAGAGCAACGTTTGCAACGTGCCTAGGCCCACTTGCACGTCCACGTCAAACTTAAGGTCCCACCTGTGATGTTTATGAAGGTAACACAAAGTTCGCAGGTCGAAACATAAGGCATCTGTGGCAAATATTATAAACAAGCTTATTATAAACATTGTTATTAAAAATTAATTTAAGAACATACAATAACAACAACTCGTTGGTGGTCGGATCTTGTGCAGGGTAGTGATTCTTTCAAAAGCAAAGGTGAGCGAACGCAAGAGTGAATGTCCAAGCGGCGAGTTTAAGTAGTCCCGTCAAAGCGAACAAAACACATTTCACCGCGTATATTCAATTTGGCAGCATGGCTTTTCGAACGTATAGAGGCTACCTAATTGAGAATGCACGCGCTAAAATGTGTTTTGCTCGCTCTATTACCCAGGGTCCGGTCCGTCCGAATCCGAGTTTCTTACGCCGGTTCTTCCCGGGGCAGGGCAAAGGTTTTCTTTTTCAAACCGGTGGTAATACTTTTTGACATTCAAAGTGCGTTATTGTCTAACGCACTCGCAATCGCAACCGGCTTCAAAGCGGAGCAATTGTTTTCATTTTGTATGCAGACAAGCCTTCGATTTTCAAAATGAAAACGATCGTGATTGCGAGTGCGTTAGACAATAAGCCCTCTGTACTTCTACGTCACTGCGCAACATCACCTTGAGTAGCCTTGGCATAAGTAAACATTATAAGTTTTGGTAGAGTTAGTTTATAGTCCGGAAAAAGGAATAGGACATATTTTACTTTGCGCTATGTTGTGTTGAAAAACTACTGTTGGATAGTTATCGCAACGGAACGTCGGCCGGAAGAGATATCCACGATAGCCAATTGGAAGCGAGCTTATTGGAGGAAACGTCAATATACGCGATCTAATTGGTTCCCGCCAGTGCTGGACGTTAACAGAATTATTTTATAATCGTCAAAGAAACTATGGTTTCCTTTATACTTCGTTTTTTAGGGTTCCGTAGTCAAACTAGGAATAGGAACACTTCCATTTTCGCCGTGTCGTCTGTTTGTTTGTCACAGACACTTTTTCTCAGAAACTATTTATAAATATTTGAATTGATATTTATACCATCGTGATTAATAGTAGGTACTTACCTATTTATAATAATTAGTATAAGATGCAGAACATTTTAAAATACTGGAATTTATTGTAATCGATATTTTTTTCGTATTTACTGCTCATTTCGCCTTCTTTTATCAAGTTCGAAAATTAATAATTTCTTAGTTTTCCTTCACAATTATTCATATTTTTCTAGTAACCTCGCAGCAAAGAGGTCATTATTTATTCAATTGTACGTTTCCTATTTGAATATTTATTACCAAAGCAAATGTAAAAAATGCTTTGTATACTTTATTGATGAATAAAAAGTCCATTCATTGACAAGTTATGACATATTATCCTTGTCTATGCTGAACGTTTCCTCCTTTCCACTACTAGTACGTAGAGTGCGTCACAACAATTTAATTCAGTGATTTCTACGCATCCACACGCACATAAAACGCAATTGTATCAACAACCAATGGGTTCTTACAGGTTGTAAAAAACAAAACAAGTTGGTAAACAGACTGATATTAACACTTTCCCTCGGTCCGAATTGGACGCTGCCAATATAAGCTTAAACGTCATATGCGCATTCAAGATTAACATACACATACGCTGTTTTGGGTCTGCTCTGCGTGGCAATGCAGCACGCAATGCATGCAACCGCATTGGGCGCGAGAGATCAGCGAACATATTACTTTGGATTTCAATTTCTCTTGCATTACGCGGATTCATGTTTTGAATGTTTATGAGTTTCATGACATCGTTTGCTTCAACTAACGAATATAAATCTAGGCCTCTATTCTACTCGGTAATGTAGAATAGCTTCCGACATGTTATCATGGCGTCAACGTTATGATAGCTCTTATTTACTCGACAGTTCGTTTTTTTGTTTAAAGAGAGGGAGGCTAACGAGCATGCGATGTTACCATAAGTCAACGACCGTTATATAATGGCAGCCGACTTAAAAACAATACGTCAAATAACATGTCAAAGGCAATATGGTTTTACCCGGTAGAATAGAGGCTTACTGCCGCACTCAGAGACGTCAATTTAATTTAATGCTTGATTAAAGTTGCTGCTGTCACTTTCTATGTTACAGCAATTGAATGACAACACCTCAATAAGAAGCATTAAATTTAATTCACGTCTCTGAGTGCGGCAGCAAATTTACTAAAAGTAAGAAATATGTATACTGGCGTAGGTATATTGAACAATTAATTACAATACAACACACGAATTATATTCCCAAAAGTATTTTCTGTAAGGAAAAGATGAAAAACAAAAACTTGTGCAAAGGGAAAAATATTAAATACTTATCAACAAGCAGTTTTTATTAACACAATTATCGCACAAACGCGCTTTCTTCTTTCTTAAGGTCAATCCGGGGTCAGTTTTCTTCTTGCTTCTATTCTCTGGAGTGTAGATTGCGGACGAGCTAGGGAACAACTGAGATACCACCAGCTGTGTTCACTCGCATCAGTTCCCGAGAGAGCACAGCGTGGCACCCGGTCGTTCGATAGCCCCTAACCTCCTTTCCTTGCAGCTTTTTCTTGTTTTCAACGATCCTCTTCCTTCTTTCTCGATTGTGTTCCTTTTTCTAAAGCGCAATGCCAACATAGCACATGAGTATATGCGTGGATTTTAAAGTACGAGTAGGTTTCTATGAGTTTATTCGTTTAACGTTACCAACAACGAGATGTTACCTTATATCAACGACTGTTATATAAACTTGTTCGGACCTAGTAAGAAAAACCATTAGAATCCAACCCAAGAGGTTATGAAACGAATTTGTAAAATGGTACTTGCTGCCATCTGTGTATCGTTACGTGAACTACACTGTTACTTGGCGGCGAGACGCTACAACACTATACATGTTACGCACATCTTCAATAGATGGCGGTGTTACACATAAAAACGTTTGGTTTAGTTTCAATAACAGATGGTGCTGAACTTCATTATGTACATTGAGCACCTATTATTATAGCCTATTTTTATTATACAATTGGGATAGACCAAAAAAAATAGCTCACGGTTTTTACATTATAATTTGAAAGAATGGGTAATTTTAACAGACCAATTTCATTAATTTTGTATTTGACCCAGAGTTTTGTTTGAATAAGTACCTTTATTTATTTAGCAGACATTTTATGGATGACATGATTATTTTAATTTTGAGATAGCATTTTCTAATAAATTACAACAATTAAAATATATATAAGGATAAAAAGTGATCGTAATAATGTATTAAAACATACTATTTCAAGCTGTTTTCGCCTGACCCGTAAGATACACCTAGGAGGGCTTCAAGCTAAAAACGAAAGTCAAACAAAGGTTAAATATACTTTTGTCGAAATATCCGAAATAGATAAATATTTCAAAAATTTAATAATGCAGAACGGCTTTAAAACCCCTTTCCTCGAAATGGTTTTCGAATTAGAGACATTGTAAAAATATGAACGATCCCAATTAGATAAACATAATTCATTGACGCAAATATAAACTCAACTCCAATTTAAACTCGATGAAAATACTATAATTTATACAATTATAGGATACTGATAGATTATGTTATGAGAACCATGATCACATATTTCTCAAATAAAAATAATAATAAAGTAAGTTGACACTGACCGTGGGTGTGACATGATTAGTTACTTATATGGCCCATTATATCACTATCTATCAGTAGGTACTATATATAATAACAATCGATAATTAATGTGCCTATTTAAAGTCTATCAGAGATAATTGTTAAATTACATATAATTGCATAAGTGCAATTAACGAAGTCTCCAGTCGATATGATACCTGGCTTAATAATACTTAACTAATCATAAAGATTTTTTTTAACTTATGTCTTGACGTAATTCGCAGGTTTCATACAAAAGTATAACTGATTGCTATATTATTGGTGCAATATGTTCAAGTGTTAATTGGGAAATTATTGAAATAATTTTGCTTTCTGACAATTTACGATTTCAGCCCGGCGCGGGCGAAATCGCGGACAAATTTAACTAAGATTTGAATATTATGTTAGTGAAATATGGCTAAATTTTACGTTTTTTAAAATATTGGTTGAGTTTGATCTTACCACAAAAGAGATTAAATGCAATAAAAAACTTAACTTACAAAACAACTCTATTCTTCCGATACTAAAACGAGCAATATTTGTAAAGGTACATACTTGTAATCACGTGCTCGAAAACGGCTCTAACGATTTCGATGAAATTTACAATATAGGGGTTTACGGGGCGAAAAATCGATCTGTCAAGTTGTCATCTTCGGGATAGTTCGTTTTTAACCCGAGTGACGACGCTCAGTCTTCCAAGTCCTTAGCAACTAAAGAGCTATTAGTCTAGTAAGTGATTCGATTTTTAAATCGTCTTTTCAGTTCCAAATAACAAACAGGTAATAAGTATCGAACTTCAACTACAATGTTTAATTATTTTAACATCTTCATAATAGTTTGAATTTATATGATCATTTGAATGAAGTTATGTTTTGGGTACCAGTCTTGTACCTACCAACGAAAGTGCTGTTTCGTTGCTCTAGGTTTTTTCATTTTGGCATACCAGTTTTTCGTTACTTGTATTTCACCACATTTTACCAAAAAGACTTGTAGTTCGTTATGGTGAAAGAAATATAAGCCCCATCCATTCACTTAAATATAATTCCATAGCCTTGTCCATTTTCTTCTGTCTCGACACGTACTAAAAGGTTTATCAAGAATTAAAGACTAAGTCACAGGTTTTATTATAATACTAAAGGTAACTCACTTGAGGAATGCATTCTTCGAGTGTAGGTAGTGGTAACGCCAATACAATACTAATTCAGAACAAACGCGAACGTCACAGTACTTGTGTGCGAAGGAACGTCAGTTGCGATTGTCATATACATGTACCTATTTGAAAAGATAATGATTATACACTCGTTTTTCAAACCCAACGCCGAAGCGTTTTCTATACCTTTATATGCAACATGCGACAAACCTACCTGACCCAAAAAAAATTATGTGCAAGATAAAAGAGCACTTGATCGTGTTTATTGATGTGGATAAACGTGTATAAAACGTCTGTCACTTTCTGACCGGTATGTAAGTGCGAGAATGACGGATGCTTTATCCACTGCGATAAAGGCGACCATAATACAGGTCCTGTTTAATGAATGAGGGTGCGCAGAAGCAAGTCCGAGCCCACTCATATCTCGCACGTGCCGACTCCGGCCTTGGTGCAATGGCGCGTGCAAGTATAGTCTAAGATACATATATTGTAATATGTATGAATAACTAAGATAACTTTATAATACGTTTTGACAGTATCTTGGTCTTGGCATGGGTGAATTATTTCATCGAAACACCTTTCAACAATTGTATCATTAGTAGTAAGGAGAATTTTCTTTCCATCGAAAAGCATTTCCCGCCGCATTTTTTTACTGGTCACTAGTCTAATCTAACCTAACCTACGTAATGAATGTTTTAAATATCCTAAAAGCATCATGGTATAAGCAGAAATAGCGTTCGATCGATGAAATGAAATTTTATGAAATGGGTTACTCTTGGCGTGCCTACCTAGAGACGATAAACTTAATTATCAAGTAGAAACCTGTAATATCTGACGCTCCATGGAACGGGAACGTTACTCAATATAGGTAATATGTATAAATATGTAAGTATACCTTACTTTAACGCAGAAATACATACATACATACTTTCACGCCTGTCTCCCAATGGGGTAGGCAGAGACTATGGAACGCCGCGCCAGGTGCGCCGGTCTAAACATATAACTTTCGCTTCCTCTACATTCATCAATCTCTTCATGCACGTACGTCGGTTTCGGGTGCTTTTGATTTGGCCCTTATTTAGTACATCGCGAATCTGATCACTGTACGTCCGTCTAGGACGTCCTCTACCGACATCTCCGCTCACTCTCGCTCGCCATATCTCTTTCGTAACTATTATTTCGTCCATCCTTTCTAATTGACCAAACCATCTTAGCATACCCTTTTCGATTACGCAGAGATCAAAGTTTTTATTACGAGGTGCTGGAGTAGTGAAGTTGTTTACCGATGCTTGTGAATAAGGAGTTGGAGCTCTTTATTTAGTAAACAAATCCAAACAAAGTTTGGTTAAATCAGATCGATCTTGGAATAAGAAGCTTATATTGTACAGTGTTTTTCAGGCTCTAATTATATATATTTCTATCCGGTATCACAGGCCATACCTACCTACGTACAATAACCAATTGTTTAATTAATACAAATCGTGATTTTGTTTGGCCAAATGGTGAATTATTTGATATTGTATATATAAGTTTATTTAATTAAGTAGTAATATCACTTACCAAGTTGTCGGATTCTATAACAGCTGCTCTTTCGGCGTGGATTAGTCTGAAAAGAAGAGAAAACATTAAATTCCACATTCAAAATTCACGTATTCACGAAACGAGCAGACAAATGAAACGTCTCTATACAAAAGACAGTTTATTACGATTTTCCGATCAAATTTAAGTCTTGTTAAGTTTGGTTAAGGTTCATTGTGGCTTTGTTGATTGTATCCATCGTTCTCAATGGATGGTGGACATAATAGCTGCGTTGTTAGCTCGCGTCGACATCCTTGAGGTCTCCGGTGCGGAAAACAAGCCTGACTCAGTGCATGACGTACCTACACGTACCTACATCTATTTACATACGCCATTAGGTACACAATATGCAGTGAAGTTGTATATTTTACTTGAAGAGTTATGAATTAAGCGAGTAAGAGTCTAGAATCGGTTTTTATCATATTGACGCGGTCCCTCATCCGGAAGCATTCGCCTGAAATGTAACATTTAAGATTTATTTTTGAGCATATCGTTATAACATTGCCTCACTGGCTTTAATACGTTTAATGTTTGGTTCTCCTCACTCGCTGACGTAATGGTCGAATCAGATGTTACATTTCATACGAATGTGAGGGACCACCTCGTAACAAGTTGTTACACTTTTCTATTATTCAACCTTATTTTTCAATTATTATGTTTTCCTTCTAAAAAAGCTAAATTTTTAACTTTCCAAAATCGAATTCTGTTTTTAGGTTTTTTCCTTGTAAATTCATTCTTACTTAGGTACCTACTCCACCGCTCGAGTTACATGTCTCCTAGCCCCTACCCTAGTAATCAACATGTTTTAATTCAGTTACAGTTTTATAGTACAATAAAATAAATCTTATCATCATGAAGGTACAATTTTTTAGTGTTTAAAGTGTGAATTCATAAACTATTTTACAGTCCTAAATTATATCATTTTTTAAGGTTATTTTGTGGAGGTAGATGCATAACATTTATAACAGGTGCCTTCAATAATATATTTATATATCTGCCCTCAACCAATTTTCTATTTTTTATTTATCATTGTCAGCGCTCCGTGATAACCTTAATGTGATAAAGATCATATTACAAGCCTTATCTAACTTCTTTTCAATATTTGGGATGGAACTAGTCAACTGTGAGATAAAACTTCTTAATATTTCACTTAACTTCAAATAATGTTACGTTAACTGCAGGTTACGTGATTATGAGCTGTTAATAGTAATAGCGATAATAATAGAGTCTTTAAAGGGATTCCCCGTAGTAATAAATTATCAGTTACCATCGTGGTTTTCCTCCTATGGGCCGAGATTCTAGCCGGTAAAACCATATCGTCTTTGACTTGTTATCGCATTGTCAACGTTTCGATACCTCTTATTTACTTAACAGTGACTATGACATTCGAGTTAAAAACAATACCATAAAAGATCAAAGTCAATATGGGTTTTACGGCCTAGAATAGAGGCCCAGTAACAACTGTAACAAGTATCTATGTACATCTAAACTACAATTATTAAAAAAGTAAGACGCCCTTTGACTTTTACGTAGAGCTCTCGCTCGCATGCAAACTTGTCTAATATTATACTTCAAAAATTAAATTTGGAATACTTAATAGATAAAATTAAAAAAAAATATGATTTAAAAATGGAGAGTTTTTTATGTCATAGAAAAGGCACAAGCACACAGTCCATCTGATAGTAAATGGGATCCAAGACCCGCAAACATTTGCCATGACTCCAATATCAAGACTGCAATCTTAAGATTGCTAATGCGTTGCCAATCCTAATTACTGAGATCGAATGCCTCTATGCTAGTCATTTCACTGGTTGACTTATGCCATCACTGAAACAAAACAATGCGAATTCTGCTCCTTAAGGGTAGATTTAAGGACAAGATGGTGGATGAATGGAACCTGCACAAGTTCCTATCACCACTAAAAATAACTAATACATTTAATAACTTTATCATCTCAATATGGCCGACAAATATCTAAAAATAGATTCTGGTTGAGGTCGGTACAGGCTAGGGCTTGCGTCATCTGCCCACGCCAGGGCCCAGGGTCGGGTGAAGGGGAGGAGGGAGGAAAATTCAGTTAGTTTCACGCATGCGCCAACTTCCGCCTACACGAAATGTCAAAGGGCAATCCCGGGAAACCTGTACCTAGATCCTGCTCAGCTAATGTCCATGGAACGCATTTAGCTCCCTCAAATCTAGGTCAGCCCGTGCCTCATGACCTATCGAATCGAGGAAATGCATATGATCAATATTCGGAGTTATTTAAAGGTCAAAAGTTCACATGCCCAAATAAATACTTGTACTTCGTAGTTGCCCTTGTTTCATTTGAATTTTGGGATGTTTTTGCAGGTATGACCTGGTTAGGTTAGTTTAATGTTTAGTACAAGTTGACAAAATATTTAAGAAGCCATACTTCAAACGTATTTATGAGATTCTGGGGAAGAAATGATTCAACATAATTTCCTTACCTTTTCTGCTCGTCGCTTTTGGCTTTCAGTTTAGGACCTCGTGACTTGTTATTATGACTAAGAAACCATCGTGGAAAAAGACTTCTGAAAGATTAGTCACTACTCCTAAACACAGTCATCAATAAACCCTGAATGAATGAGTCCCGAATATACAAATGATCAGGACTTCTAGTGAATCATCGAGGGGATAGCAGATAGTGAGTCACGTCCATCTCTATATCGTACTATGTGGTACAAAGGGTTGAAATTTCCGAAAATAACTTCCAGCATGACTAATACGATGTCAGCAAGCAATCTTGTTAATAGATTAACATAATGAGCGGAGATTGGGTTTGCTGTCACCGCCGCAGGACTAATGTTGAAGCTGACAGGTAACGACATCCCTTAATGAGATTAGGCACTTTTATTTACTATATTGATGTTTTAAAAAGAGAAATTAACTTAAAATATGTACATTATCAGTAGTATTACTGAAGAAACATGACGACGATACGGTAAGCCATTCTTAAAATGTGTGACTTGAAGTAGGTACAGCAAATTATTATCAAAAGCCCATCCCCGAAATGATATTTTCAAGGACACCATGTAAAAATGTCACCCAAGTATGTTCATTAAAACTAGTCACTTAACGATAAACATCTAAGCGGAGTTACAATAAATCAATAGCTATTCAATTCAATTCGATTCAATTCATCATTAAATTATTAATAATAATTTAATGATGAATTGAATTAATAATTTATTAATTATTATATTTATTGGTAAATATAAAAAATAACAGGTCTTGTTACATTTACGAATAGGTCAAATCAGTAACTTTTTATGAAGTACAATAGCGATAACAGACATTTTTATGAAGTTAATACTTGACCCGTCTCTATTGGTTGGTTTTTCTTATTCAGAATCGTTGATAATATCGAACCTCATACAAGAAAAAAAGTGTCCCAGATTTACTATGTAAGTTTTTTCTTCCAGTGCGTCACGACCATATAATTAAAAAAAGGCTGCATACAAAAATGTGACAATCTGGAATGGAATATTTGGGACACTTTTTTTCTTGTATGAGGATCGATAGTATCAACGATTCTGAGTAAGAAAAACAAAAAAAAATGAATTTTGTAAAAAAAAGTTCATGTACACTTTTTTTGGAAAATGCCCATGAATACTATGTTGAAGTGGTTCACTTGATATTAATCCTGAAAACAAAAGCGTAGCATCATCACATCAGCAAATAGTACGCATAATTCGTTAACCATTTTAGGTAATTCATTAATATAAATGAGAAATATAAGCAGCTCTGGTGCCACGGGGGAACTCGACTCGTGAACAGAATGATGTCAAAGAAAAAACAAATGACGCGATAACAAATGAATCGCTAAATTCGAAGCACAAATACATGAGCTAAACTTTGAAATAAATTTGAATTTAGAATTCGTAGACAAACCCCAGACATTTTGAACCAAAGTGGGCAGTTCAACGAAACGCCGATTTCATAATAATATGTAAGGACGCGATACTTTACAGTAAGGGCGGCCGAGATAAAAACAATACGATAATATGTCAAAAGTTATATGGTTTTTCATGTTGAATAGAGTCCCTCTTCTACTTGGTAAAACCTGTCTGTCTTGATGTTTTCTTGATTATGGGGGGGGGTCGATTTCGTGTTTAGTCTACATTTTAGGTCTCCATACAATGAATTAATATGTAAAAGTTGTAATAAATATGTAAATTACCTGATGTTAGACATCAATTTAAACCTTGGGACTTTTCATGGTAGCGGGAAGAAAATGTTGGGGAAATTGTAACGGATCATAAAATGTGTGAAAGCGTCTTGATTCTGTGTTCAATTGAAGAAGTAAACTTTAAATGTTGAGCTACCTAACAAACGGTCAGGTCACAGAAAGACACACCGAAATTGTACAATGGTCATTTAACAATCACCCCAAACCTAGTAAACTTTTTTCCTTTAAGTCTGACAACTGGTTAAAATGCACATTTAGCTGAAAACTCAAATGAACCGAAATTTACTTAATTCTGTGTGTTTCACATACTTAAATCAATAATTAATATGAAGTGATCGATGATGTTGAATTTCCTTAATTGACTGATAATAAGCCTAGTATTCGTAAGTTCTCATTCAATTATTTAAAAGCATTTATTTTAATCTCAGATAATTTTAAGCTCAGATTTTTTTTTACATTACAATATTCGGCCTTGGAAAAAAACCGGTCGAGTGCGAGTCGGACTATGCTTGGTATTTAAGATAATATGCTTGGTAACCGCAAAAGAAAATACTCATTTTGTTATGAACTTTATTTTCTATGCAATAAGGTCCATTTTGACTAGCCATAATTTTAAAACAGAGTTTCAAAGTTTTGTTATTACTCAAAAACTGCTATTATATAACACTTCATTTTATTTTTCCTATTAAATATAACTATCCGGCCAGCCAGGACGCCAGGAAAAAGAGGGAACGGTAATTTTTTGTAGATTTTTGGCTATAAATCAAAAAGTATACAAAAGAATTAAAAAAAAAAATAGTTTTGAAATGTGCAGATTGAGTTCTTTCATATGACACCCCATTTGCTATAATCAAACCACTTTCATTTTTTAACCCCCCGTTCTAGACCCCTGTTCAATTATTAATAAAATTAATTTAATATATTTTTTACTAAAAACAGATGCGGGCAAGCAAGTTGTACAACTATGCAAATTGTAAATTTCAAATTGATAGCATTTATAGTTGCTGAGAAAACCTGCTGTGACATACAGAAAGACGGACGACGAAGTCTCACCAAGTCAAGGGTTCCTTTTTTACCATTTTGGTACGGAACCCAAAAAACGGCCTGTGTTGCAAAAAGTTTGATATTCAATCGTATCATACAAGACTTACAGGTTATGCTAATCACTTCATTCACATGCACTCAACGACACTTTGCGACTGTAGATTTGACATATAGTTAAATGTATGGAATGACAAGCGTGTTCCACACAACAGGTTAAGTTCTATACAAATTATTTGATTTATGAAATCGTTAACGTCGCGGAATGTCACTAAACTATGCTCACTGAGCTAGCAGCTTCATAGCTCTCGCTCCTGACTGTACCCAGCCAATTGCTGGTAATTAAAACAGAACGCAGCGGCCCTGAGACATCTGATACCCATTGGACATGCGGCCGCAGGCTCAATCAAGGGACTATTTACACGGTCTATGTGTGCATTAGAATTACTGTTTCTTCAAAGTATTGGAGGCACTACAGTCAGGCCGTTATAAAAGGCCAGATTTGACAGCTGTCAACTCTGTACAAAATAATATTTTTATGATTTTTTATTATTTACAACATATATTATGTGTTGTTATTTTGACAGCAGCAGCTGTACATATAGAGATTTCCCGCCTAAAAAGCTTCAGATTGGGATCGTTTCAAAAGGATTTTAGCACCGCGTGTGCCACAAAGAGCGTCTCTCTTAGGTCTTTTTGGCCCATTTCTTAAAACTGCTATTAAGAGCACCACAGGCAAATTTTCCGTTGGCCGATATTGGCCTATCCATCTATCAGGTTTATTTCGGTCACGTAATATTTCTTTACAGGTTGGTCAGGCCTGACATACGTGGGTCTGTGGTGCGCTTTAGTATAAACTCAATGGTAACACCCTAAATAGGATGGTTACCATAAAGCACTCAATTCGAAACTTCGGATGCACTATTTCTTTCACTCGTCATTCAAGACCGAATAAAGAGAAAGGGAGCAATATTCTCCAAAAACTCGATTTTCAAAGGGCCGATAAAGGAAAGATGAGGGAAGAAGGGTGCGTTTTGACCAAAGCTTACATTACAAACTACATTCTCCTAGCCTAGCACAGTGCTGCAGCTCTAAGTATTTGTGGATTTTTCCCGACACACCGTTACAACACCTTTGAAGACAAACCGCCGCACTCAGAGACATTTTGGAGACAATTAACTGTTCATTTTTCAAACTTGTGTTTGGAAAATCGTCACTAAGGAACGACTTAATCGTCATTTTAAGTTCAATTTTAAGTATACACACTTACACAGTTTTATCTTAACCTATTTTTGGCACTTTTGAACAGAAATAGAAACAGAAAAAGATTGATTGCCCTCTCAGCACAGTAGTTTTACATATTATTCCTTAATATAGATACAAAAACTACAACAAGTCTAAACAATGTCTACCAAAGTTATAGCAAAAGGTTCAGAACTCAGCATATGCTGTGAGACCGGTCAGCACAGCGCTGTTTTTAAGCCTGTACCTGTATCTCAATGTGTTAATAAGCCTCACGACGTAAAACATAAAATAAAACTTAACACAGAACAAAGATATACTACGAAACCCACACACGTCTAGTCATAAAAAACTGTCATTTTTGACGGGCATGTCCGCCAAAATCATTTCATTAATACTGGGGCTCTACTTTGAAATCAGTAATTCGAACTTCGGATCGCCCCATCACTTTCTTGCAAATTAGTGACGTGTCGAGAGCAAAAGGGATAGCAATAGACGAAGTTCGAATTACGGATTTCAAAGTAGAGCCTCTGCTCTACGTATTTGTTTTAGGAAATTGTGGGGTATTGTTGTGTATGTGCGGGTGTGCAGGGGTAAGGGGCAAGTGAAAGGGTACGGAGTACCAGTTATTCCCCCTTGGTTCCATGTTAAGTTGTATAACTACATGTATTGTATAAAACAAACGCAACAAAGGTTTTATTGCAAGTCAGAGTAGGTGATGGAGGAGATTGAAATAATACGATATGACACGCATAATTGTGCCAAAGATATATATGTGTAAGTTACACAATGAAATATTTTTGAATGAAGTTATGCCGAAGAAAAATAATAAGTTCCTCTTGAACTATAATATAGTTTAGACCAAAATAATGTTTTCAAAACGTATAATAAGTTGTATGAATACTTTACACGGATCCGCAGCCAGGCATGAGGCAAACCACAAACCACGGCGGTACGATCATTCACAGTTCTAACGTATTCTTACTCACTTATTGGCAAAATCCAAGAATTAAATCTCCCTTTTAATTTGTCATTTATTATTTTATTAATGTGAATAATTACGTACCAATCCGATAAATAAATAGGTACATTTTGACGTGTCTAGAAAAAACTGTAAGTAGCTGAATTACTTAAAGGTTGCAGTGGAAAATGCGAAAAAATTATAATTATAATTGACATTTAACCCTAATTTAATTTGTAGTAAACGATGTTGATCACACATTTACTAACTTATTATTGTTAAAAACTTTAGTATACTTTTTTTATGTGATTGTTACTTTCCGTCAATAAAAAAAGGACTATTAGCCATTGGGCTACAATAGCCCCAACAACTTTATCTAATCATGTATCTAATCAGTTCTATTTTCATGTTGTTACTTAATTTTGAGCTCTAACAGCTACATAACAGCAATGACGCTGGAGCTTTAAACTCCTTTGTTTAAATACAATATATCATTAATTTTATTACCCAATTTGCTGTACTAATTCTAATCATGTACAATTCTTTAACTACCAATAACTCTTAACTTCCAACGGAACAATTTGCAGCCGGTAGTTTGCTAAATATACTACGCAAATAACACATAGTTTCATGGTATATGTCCGTTATATATTTACTAACCTCGTATCAGCTGATTTTACAGCAACATTTCAAACACGTGTTTCAGTTACGAGCCACTAAATAACTTATTACAAAGTAAGTAACACTTTTATAACAGTCCCGCAGTCATATGACTCTAAGATGGAGTCACTCAACTCTTCATCTCGTCTGTCTTCCTTTCGTTTCTAGTGTTTCTAATTACAATTTACTTATTTTACTTCCGGTGTCCAAAAATAATGAATAATTTTGCCTTTTGATCGCTTAATAAATACATTTAAATGACAACACTTGACTCTGAAAAAACACCTACCTAGCGGCAAATTTACTTTTTACGTACACGGAAACTACCTACTGCAAAAATTCTTGCTGCTCGTCAATATGCAACATGTATTTGACGCGCAAGTTTGCCTTTTCCACTCTAGGCCGATTATTAAGGGAAACCTGTCGAAAGTAATAAAAATGACACGCATAGATCGCAAGATAAAGCTGAATCATCTATCGTAAAGATAACCGTCAATAATTCCAAGCATTCGTAACCAGGGCTAGATCGCGCAGGGCCCGCCCGACGTAACGATGCCATAAAACGTGCTGCTAAATTGCAAGCAAGCGTGCGGACGACTAAAACGAAAATAAAAAAGTGCGCGTTGGCATCGGTGTTGCTACGCGGCCCAAGGTCTCGGCGGCCATGGCCGTACCCCCTCTACCGCGCATGTGCAGCACAAGCTGCATCCACACACACGCGCGCATTATATATTCTACACGCGTACCATCAACACAACGTTATCGACCTTATGCAGCCGATTTAAAGTTCACAGACAGTGAGGTAGTGTGCGTGACGAACACATGACGGCTGATTAACGATGGAGGATGATATAGACTGAGAAGTTTGTAGTTATGTAGCACTTCATTCGAACTAAATGTGGAAACTGCCGTACGTGACATCCGAGAATGCACATTGTTGTGCTTAAGCGAATAGGCGGCTCTATGTACGTACTATAGAGAAACTTACATGTTTAAAGTAGTGTTTAAGTGTGTGCGTGACCTTTGCAAAGGACTTGCAACCGCCCCCGCCACACCACCGGGGTGGCTTGTGAATTAGGTGGAATTAAAAATACTCCATGTAGTCCATGGAAGTATTTTATTGCTATTACAGCGGGAACTGTGTATTTTTTCGGAATACAATTAAGCATACGTACTTTTCCGTAACTTTAACTATCTCTGCATAAAATCTGCGTGAAAGAAGAACAAACCAATAAACAATTCTTACGCATTTCATACTATTAATTAGTGATTTTGATACATTTGCGAATTTATTTTATTTTAAGTAATTAAAGGTGTATAAATAATTTTATAGTGATTAATGAATTTACAATTGCGTAATCAAATTACTCGTATTATTATTACATACGCTGTCATTGTATGAGACCGCTACACGTGACGGATGGGCAATGAAATAGTTAACTGAAGGTCAAATGAATCAAACATTCCCGTTTGAAAATCCTACGATTCGGTTATCATAATTGCAATTAAAATTACGATACTAATTATAGATTGTTATGTACCAGGAAACCTACACAGGAACTTCCTCAATAAAACGCAGCAATCACACCCAAAAAATCGAAATCACAAAGTTGGTCTTGCTACGTTACGTTTTTCCCTTACTGCCTGTTTTTATCACGAATTAATACTAAGTAAAAGTAAAAAGAGAGTTCTAATGGCCGGTTTTATAAAGGTCCGTTAGTAAATATGTCAGATCAAATTTTAGTAAGTTCATACAAGTTTTGACATTCCTGACTGAAATTTGATCTAACGGATCTTTGTAAAACCTAGCCTAAGAGACTAGTCTTCTGGCGACCACGGCTGTCCTAACATTCCTAACACAGGTAAAACTACGGTGGTAAATGAACCATACATTACGCGATTAAGTCTCAGTTTAGGAGTTAAGCAGTTGAACTGGTACCCCTTATAGTTTTGTCATCTTTCTCCGTCTGTTTTTATGCCACAGTCACTTTTCAAAAACCGAAAGAGATTAAAATTTTGAACACCTACTCAAATCGACTCCGCGCACAAGGACAATACAGAGTGCCAAAAGTCGACAAAGATTTCACCGAAAAAACACTCACGCTTTTTATTAACTGAACCATTATGTACCTAAGCATAATCATGATCTAATAGAAAATATACGTAAATGCTGAGATTTAATTCCTGGATTCGCAATAGTTATTACTAGTGCAATTTTAAATTTAAATGGCAATCCTCCAGACAATAAAATCCAACGTTAATTAAACCGTACGCAGCTGCGATCGAAATATATAGAGTCATTTAAATAACTAATATCATTCTATATATCATTGATTTCCGCACACAATGGCCAACTTTAAAAAGGTTAATCGCTTTGTTTCTTTCAATAAGTATTTAAATTCTACGGGTTATCCAATTTGAATGCATTTAATCCGGGATTTACGGTCATGCTAATAAAATAAATAAGTAGAATTTCAGACTCTACGTGACCTGAAGAGGATACCTATAAAGTAATTTGGGGTGCCCCTTGAATCAGCGACACTCATTTCGTCAAATGCGTTGTTTCATCGAATTTTCATTTCACCGAAAGCTAATTTCTGCTGAAACCTTATTGTTTTTAGGTTATCTTAAGCATGGGTTACGTAGGCTAGGTTAGGTTAGACCTGTAATCGCCAAAAAATTATAACTCCTGCACGTGGAAATGCCTGTTCGATGAAATGAAAATTCGGTGAAATGAGTGTCGCTGATTCAAGGGTAAACCAGTAATTTGATATGCGATATGCGTGCTGTTCCTTCGTAATCTAAAAGTACCTACTAGGCAAAATTTGAGAAAGATCTTGAAAGGACCGTGTCATGATAAGTACGTTCTTCCGGACTACCGCATAGACCAGACAGACCGGTCCTTAAGTACCGCAGGAGCGATGAAATCCAGAAAGACCTAAGAAACTGGTTTTGATGATTGGCGGAAGCTGTTTCAGAGCCAGGGAAAGTGGCGTAATCTGGTGTCGGAGGCAAAAACAAACTTACTGTCGAACGCCTACCACAACTTCACAAGTCATGATATGATTTAACTAAAAAGAACAGTTAATTATCATGATATTAATTTGTAATCGTCAGCAATCGCGTAGATAACAGTAAAATAAATTCAGAATTTGTAAGTAATAAATAAAAATATTTCTTTTTATCTAAAACGGAATTTATAATATTTTTATAGTTATGAATCGTGATGTTGGAAGTAAGTAAGTCCTAAAACTACCGGCTCTTTGGCGAAATGTTGTCGACAGCTTACAAATAATACTTATAGCAAAAAAACCCTTTTGCAGATTCCTTCATTTATCACCGCATCCATATTTGGCCTTGGCTCTTAATTTCCAAGCCTCTTGCGTACTAAAGTCGTTAACTTTTTGGATACCACAGCGCCTTATTTGGAGCACCTCACACCGTATCTCCGCATCTTCGCAAAGTGTTTGGAGTAACTCAATTCATTAAGGTTTTATGAAGGAAATTTATTTTGTAATATTCCGACGTTGAGTGCAGCTGATAGACGTCATTATAGATACGATGTCCGTAGGCAAGACATAGAGTTGGTAATGGCTTGTCTTTATAAACAAGTCCCATAGCTGTTCATTATCAGTGTAATAAATAATGATAGTACACACGTGCGGTGACGTGGCCGGTTACATTAGCGGCAGGCACACGTTTTGGCACGGCGCTTTGTTTATTTTTCGGTGCACTCTCTGAACATGTTGTGAAATAATGACAACATGCAATTTTCCACAACACCTGACAGATTCTGACCTGAAAATTACACACTTAAAACACCTCCACGCCACAGTATCTGCTGTTTTTATTTTGACCGTGCCTTTCATAACAAGATTCAAGATATTCGTCATGGAATATTCGATAGTATTGAGAGAATAATGATAAATGTGGGCTACAGGTAAAATAAACAAAGATGTGACTCGCCTGGATTACTACAAGTTGAAATGATAAATCCAATTGAATTAATTTGTTGACTCTTTCTGCTGATTATAGATACCCGACAGAGAAAATGACGCACTCTCATTAAGGTTTGATTCTATTGAATAAGAGAGATAATCAGAGCATCCAATTTCCGGCAGTCACCATGGATACAAATCATTCTGCTTACTTAATTTGCGTAGGTACCTTTGTGCTTCATTTTATGAAATATCATTTACCGGTTAAGGCTAGCTTTCTTTTACCTCTATTATAGAAGACTCTCGGAGCCTATTCACTCTTGCGCACAGGACAATCAAGCCCATCGCACTCTGTGATAGATAGATATAAGAATTCTCCTTCGACCAGGACGATCGTAACGTTAACAAAAAAAGAATTCTTTTGTAATATTTTTGGAAAAAGCAGAAAAGCGAGTAACTTGACGTTACTGTTAGACGATCTAAAGCAAAGCCATTAAGCCACAGCGCATTGTCAATGGGGTCCTATAGGTAGGACCCTGTAGGGTCTGAAACGACCAAAGTAACTTGATCTAACAAGGGTACATTTCGCACCTTCGGTAGGACAAGGGCACAATTGCCCCTATAATCATATTGTACATTGTGCCCTTGTTTTACCGAGGTGCGATTTGTCTAATCACTGTTCGGAATATATTGGCAACATAATAATATCTTTCTTATACATGATTGTTGCTATTTTAAGTAGTGTTTTTCATTTAAAAATATCATCACCAAAAGTCACTACGTCAATCAATTTTTTGCCAAGTTATACTACGTAGACTGTTAAAAAGTACATTTATGCAGTTCAAGAGTATTTTTGCTTTTTTTAAGTATTGAGTTAAGTAGATCTTACAAGGTTTGTCGACGTTTGAAATCAATTAATAAATGTTGCATCATTCAATGTGACTTCGTGAAGTTAGTGTAAGGAACAAAACCGTGAACGGTCACAAAATAATGTGCCATTTTAAATCGTCTGCTTCAGATCGCATGTGCGTATGCATCACTTGACTTTAAAATGAATCCTTTTGTATGAAGTATTGCATATTTATGGCGGAAATCTCTTCACGGTTCGAAATTGAATAATCTTAACTTTCTTGTGTCGAAAATGTAGTCAGCTCTGAATATTAGCAGTTTAAATTGAAGTCGTGCTTTTGTAGAAAGGCATTGGTGGTATTTTAAACAGCATACTATTAATTTAAAAATCAGAAATAAGATCAAATAATATCTATATTATATTAATGATGTTGTAATACAATACAATGTTAGTTGTGTTATTTGTGTTATTTCAACTAGTTGTTTGTGTCTGGCGTTGCCCGGGTGAATTTCTTCTTTCAAACAAACCTTGTCTTGACAATTACGAACAAAACAAAAAATAAGCTAAATCGGTTTATACTTGCGGCAATCGATTTTTATTTATAGAGAAGATAAGTTATTACAGGTCGATTTTAAGGTATTCACTTTCTTCAGGAAAATCGAAAACTCACTCAAAATATAGGAAACTCATAAATTGATTTAAAGTTGTAAACCGCGCGGTAAGAGCCCGTTTATTATTAATTACTGTTTCATAATCGACAAGTAAAGCATACTTACTTATTTGACGGATAAATTTAGCCCTTTTTCTTTCTTACACTCGAAAATAGACAAGGAGAGAACCAACTTTAAATGGCAGATAGATTTACTTGTCGATTGTGAAACAGGCCCTTAGTGTTTTGTACCTATTGAACTTAAAACTTCATCTTCATGTTATAGCAAACAACGCTCATTATCTTTGCTGTCAAAACAAAGTCTGCTATTTTGCTTTGATGCCAAAAAATAGCAATGGTCTAACGATGTTGATATTGGCTGATATTTAGCTACAAATATCATTAGAAATTTTTGGAATTCTTGATCAATATAGAAAAATGCATTCAGAAAACGGATCCACGGCTGATCCGCCATAATGGCCGCCATTGTTGTGGGTGCGAACGTCATATGACGCGACGAACGTCAGCTGATAGCGATGCGATATTTCTAATACAAATGTGATTGTCAATATACATTATTTTTGGCCAAGGTCGCGGTGAGAACGGCGGGCGTGTAAACACTGAGAACGGATGTCGATGTGAGAAAGACGAATAAATCTCAGCTTTATTTGTTCCTCGTGCAATTGTTGCACACCGATCCCGCCGGATTTAGATCGGAATCAGGGAAACATTATTAATTGGATCGACTTCGGCACGTTTGTTGTGAATCTCAATAGCGCGGTTTCAGCGCTTTCCTCGAATATAAAGTTTATTCGTTAGCGTGTTTCAATAGCCGTAATACAACACTCACGGTCGCTTCAGCGTCAATGAGAAACGCCATTGCCAAAAAGATTAGAAGCTCGTTAATGAAAGGAAACTGTCGAACAGCTTAAACAAAATGACCTCAAACCACCTTATCCAATAATGGCCTCTATTCAAAATGGTACTTCGGCATAATTTCAACGGAAACTATTTGGACGATCTTGTAACGCTTAATTTTCCTTTATTTATTTCTTTAAAAGCTATAACATGAATTTAACTAATTGCATTTAGAGTATGAATGGTTTTAATGACATAACAACATTTTAAATTTACTAAATATTCAAATGAAAATGATGAAAGAAGAAAACCTATTTATCTCGTGAAAATATGGCCTATAGAGAGCCTTCGGAATAACACTACCTGATCTTTTGTAAGCTTTGAATGCATCTTTAGTTCCACAGGTGTTAAACAAATGAGGAATAATGTACTTGTTACCAACGAGACTTATGGTTTAAAATGTATGATAATGATCGCAGAGAAGACATGCATGTTTTTTATGTCTTTGGTTATTGTTATTCGGGCGGCGCGAACGCGGGTTCAAGGCAAACCCGCTATGTGGGAGGCCCATGTGTATTTTACTGTTCTCCGAGACTAGACTATAATGTTCTATTCTAGTCTCATTTACTAGTGATTTGTCTAATAACGATTCTAATGGTATCCAATAGGATAATTCAACCAGTAGTTACAGTTTCCGGCGCGCAGTTTTAACAGTTCCCGGCGCGCAGTCTTAACACCACACCTTGGAAACCTAATTTGGGTCACTTGCTAATCAATTCGGTACAAGAATACTCCGCAAAAGTTAATCTGGATAAAGGATAATTGACGCCACCTTTTTTGTAGTCGCAATTTGGAAACGAAATGCCGTCTGACTTATTCACGTATAAGTTTAATTAAATTGCTTTCTTTCTTCACTGTAATGTTTCTATCCAAAGTCTTTAATTCTCGCGAGATGTAGCTTTGGTAGAAGAGGCGGCACACGAAAGCGTCGGCTGGGATCACCTGATTGCCTTGAACCGCGCGCTCGACATTTTTTGCGAGCCCGATACAACAGGATACAGAGTGGGCCCTTAGGAGTCGTTTTCTTGATGCCCTTGGCTTAGAAATTTGGGATGCCATCTTAAATACCTGCAGGTTGAAGCTTGATCGTTGTAGCCAAACGTGCGTTTTAGGTAAGAACGGACTTTTTTTATGCGCGATTTCAAAAATTACTCGGTTGACAGAAACCCTCATGAGCTAAGTTGAGAATCGGTTTCTAATTACGCGAAAATGTAGAAAAGGAGGAGAGGAAAAGTTATTTGATCATATTAAGACAACATAACAGAACATTTAGTTACCTATGGCTGATGTAAAATAGTGACGGCACGAGAGAACATTAAATAAAGTTACACATTAAAGCAGACAATACAAAGTACAAGTTTTTTTACTAGGTATTCGTGTTTAGCGAGTATGTGATCAAATGCCGACTGTGAATTGAATCCCGATGAGCTGTTTACTCTTCCCTCCGAAAGGAGATTCTATTATTAGTCCGCTTGAAGCAAACGTGCTCCTTCAAGTATGCGGCATTACCTAGTTATAGATTTTAATTTGCGATTTGTTTCCTATATATTAGCGTGATAAGGCCGAAGCCTTGAGCTGAGTCACACAGAGGACGGACACATACATACATAATAATATTGACTGTCTAATGTCTCAAACAAATATGGCCGCTTCACGTATCTAACACATGATTGCTGGATGGTTTTCATCGAGAATATCTATAAGATTAAATGGAAATTCAATCTAAGCTGAAAGGCGAAGGTCAGACTCACCGTAATTACCGAGCTAAAATTGTAAATCGATCGAGCACAATGAAGTGAGCTCAGTCGTTTTATGTATTCGAATATTTATATGAGGTAGTGTATTAGTACTTACCGAGACGGATGTTTGATATATTATGAGGAAATCGTTGCATAACAGGCGGCGTGGCGGCGTCCCGAGCGTCGCGGCGGCAACGCACATACTGTTCTCCGCGGACTCCGACACGTCGCGGGACATGCACAACAACCTGCACACTGCAGTCCGAGTCACGTCGGGTCACCTGAAAAAACCAGAAACGATCAAAATCAGCCCGAGAATCAAAGTTCGGACCATGTTGATGGAACGGAACTCCGTCAAGTGACGGTGCGTTACTTTTGCTAGTCAGGTGACCCATTGGAACGTGCGGAAAATGGCGAATGCGGCGTATGGCGCGATCGTCGGCGAAGCACTGACGGCTCGGCGGTCGGCTGCCGCCGGCCGCTCCTGCATTGCGGCGCGCAGCCGCACTCGCGCGCGCATGACCTTGGCATTGAACTTGGCAATGGGCCGGCGCGGGGGCCGGGGCCGGCCGGGCGCGATGCACCGGCCCGGCAGCTGCACCGCCCCTCCCGCCGACCTTCCGTCATCAAGCGCCCAACCCAAACCTGATCCCTTCGAATTTAGAGCCCTCCGCGCGTCACCCAATGGGAATACATCTATGCTAGCTGGCGCCCCTGTGTAAATGCGGATTACCTCATCTCGTGTAATGATTTATGGATTGCGTAATATTGACATATGCTTGCATTTAAATACCAAATTGTTTTGTAATCAGATGAAGATAGTTGGCTTGTTCGCGTGGCATTCTGGGGCACGTTTTATATATAAAGCTACAAGTAACAAATTTACAGGTCCAAACTAGCAACACTGATCAAATGGCTGGTCGTCATTGGTCGAGGTTGTGTCAAATGGAAACTTGTAACCTGTAAATTGTAATTTGTAGCTTTATAAAACAGGCCACTGATGTAACGAAGAAGCACAAAAACTAGTCGCTGATTCTGTGTTGGTCATTTTTGGTCGATTCGCTCTCAGCTAACATTAATGAATGTGTGTCGGTATTAGAGTGAGGAGTTTTGAGCAAGGCATTGAGTATTGAAATTCGCAACATCGTAACAGTAGTTTTATAACGTTAAGGTATATGCTATTGATAATTATCGTACCTTTTACGAATAAACATTGGTTACTTTTATAAGCGCATGTTATTACACCGAAATCGCGAACTAAAACAACGAAGCTGTGAAATTAATTCTACTCTCTCCCAATATTGATTATGCTCTAACAAAAGTAACTGAGTTTGGTACATTAGTACCAGGAGATTCGACAACCCTACACGTGTCAGGGAGAGCGAGGGATGGCGGGGGTGGGAGTGCGGGGTGCGGGGGATGATGTGCGACGCGCGGAGATCGATGGGCCCCGCGCACGCGTCGCCCCCGGCCCGCGTCGCCGCGCCAACTGATCCCGGGGGCGATTCCCAGAAACCTCACTTTACCCTATCTATATCTATATACCTTTATAGGGAGTATTTATTTATATTCCAGCCCGTTGCCAGGCGAATACTGAGCAAATTTTGTAATCATGTGTAGCATTAACTGTGAATTTTGTTGCTTCAGCTACTTCGTGTCTACGTGTGTGTGAGCATGTACGTACAAATACGTTATACTGTGTGGTAAAGAGTCAACTTTGTTCTGAATAAATTATGTGTTGGCTTCACTACTATACTCAAAGACCTTAACCGTCAAGTCATTTAACGAAAGGCACTTACAATGTCGTCCAAATAAGTGGTCTTTAAATTTTAATACTTGTCATGAAATAAAAATGTCTCTAAAGTAGGTCCTTTTAATTGACAGACTCATCTTTTTAACCTCATTGTTACATGCAAATGGAATTCATCCTTAAGATGATAGACCGCTTAGGTATTTGGTCAACTATCCAGAGGGCTTATTGTTTAACGCACTCGCAATCGCAACCGGCTTCAAAGTGAAGCGATTGTTTTCATTTTGTATGCAGACAAGCCTTCGATTTTCAAAATGAAAACGATCGTGATTACGAGTGCGTTAGACAATAAGCCCTCAGGACTGGTAAAACAGGTAGTATTTTAAATCATTTATGTATTGAAGCAGAAAGTTTCAGGAATGTTCCTCTTTTATAGCTAAGTCGTCGAATCAAAGGTCGAAGGTCGGCTTCGGCTCAATTGGATTTGTAGCCTCAAGGCAAATCCTGAGTTTCAGCAAAAGTCGCAGTACCTAATTCTGCTGTTTCAAAACCAGTGAAAATGACTTAATACCGACACGTGTTTTCTTGATGAGTTCTAGCAATTATTTCTTACACAGTTAAGTTCTTTTTAGGTACCTATCTCAGTTGTTTTGATGTACTGTTAATTCATGACGGTTTATATCAGTACCAGTGTATGGTACGATTTAATTTGCACGAGTGTATTCCCTATAGTGCGATCGATTTTTCGATCAGTCTGGGAGTAACAAACAGATAATGATTCCCCACGGTCGGACTGTATAAAGAATTTTTGACAACTGGAAAATTCACTAAAATGTATTGTTTTTAACTTAAAAAGTTCAAACCAACTTACACATATTTAGATACTTTACATATTTTCAGTGTCAAACTTCAGTAACGTTTGCAAAGCATATAAGTTTATCGGGAAGGCTTATTGGTTATTGTTATTTTACTGTGATCTATTACAAAATATATCTTTATTAGGGTTAGAAGGGTTCTCGTAAGTACTGTAAATTATAGAAGTATTAAATAGAAAATAGAAGGGTTGTCATGAGCATTAGGTTTATGAATGTAGAGGAAGAGAAAGTTGTATGTTTAGACCGGTGCAACTGGGGTTCCAAAGTCTCTAACAAATCAATTGGGAGACAGGCGTGACGTGGCTGTCTGTCTGTCTGTCTGTCTGTCTGTCTGTTACCTCTTCACGCTTAAACCGCTGAACCGATTTAGATGAAATTTGGTATGGAGATAGCTTGAGTCCCGGGGAAGGACATAGGCTATTTATCCCGGAAAATTAGACAGATCCCGAGGGAGCAGCGATAAACGACTTCTACGCGGACGGGGTCGCGGGTAAAAGCTAGTAGTGTAATATAATAAACCTTGCGGACTGATATATACTTGAATGTCGCATGTTCATGGTTCAGTTCACAGCTTACATGGACGTCTCTAGCCGACCTAGCTGCGCAGTGACGTGCACTGGGAAAGATGTAGGACACACTTGCCTATTCCTACTGATATTAGAGCCAAAGTGTATTTATTTGTTTGTCCTTCTTTCACGCAACACTGGAGCAACAAATCAACGTGATTTCTTGCACAGAGATAGCTGGAAAGTCTATGACACCATTGTCACATACACTTTTTTAGAGTGTGACAACACTTCACTTTGTACAAGTGTCTAACCTCATTGTTTATGTCACACCAAGGAAAAAGGAGCGAAATATATGCAAGTACTGAATTGTGTGAAGACTCCGAGTGTGAGTAATTAAGACTGTATACATAGTGTTACGTCGCGTCATTTGAGGAATGACATTGAACAACCTCATTTTATGAAATGAGTTAGGTACTCCTTCAAACTCGCTGTAACTTCGTGTCCTGCCCAAACAGGAGACAGGAGAGCCAGAGATTTTATCCCAAAAATGTATAGTACAATAAATTACTTCTACCCCCCGCAATAAAGTACTTCTGCAGACGGAGTCGCAGTCAAAAGTTAGGTTTAGTGGCAGGCTTTAAGTCCCTAGGTGTTCTGAGGCTGGGTCTTCAGCTACCCCAAATGGAAACTAACAACAAACTAATCTTGCTTTGTGTGCGAAGCTGTTACTACAAAGACAAAAAGTGCACCAGCAAAAGAGCGTTTCTTCGTGGCACTTGCATCCTTTTGTTGAGTACCGCAGTTTTTCGGGAATAACTCAAAAACGGTATAGATTCGATCATGGTAAAAATAATTTTCTTTTGCATTAAGTGCTACCTTTGTTATTTTTTTCATATTTTTTGGAAAACGATTTAAAATGTAAAGGTCCCCCCCACAATTCACAATTTATGCAACTTTTGGAGGGATTCCTTCCGAAAAAACATACTCTGAATGAAAAATCGCTTAAAAAGCTTAAAGTCTTTTCAAAAGAACTGTCGACATATGTGCCACGCATTGATGTTTGCTGAAAAAATATTTTCAGCTTCTGTTTTCTATAAGACTTACTCCAAATTTCATCAATAAACATCTTGTACTTTTGGAGTAAAATACCTGTGACATGCGGACGGATGGACGGACGGACGTGACGAAACTATAAGGGTTCCGCTTTTGCCATTTTGGCAACGAAACCTATAAAGGATTTAGCCATTTAGTAATCTCTCGAATACACAGCTGTTTTTAAGTACTGACCAGATATTTAATATAGCTCCCCTACAATATAAAAATGGCGCAACGGCTGATAATTACAAGGCGGTTAGGGTCCTTTACAAATGACTGCCCAGAACTTGGTATCGAGTGCATTTTAGAAGGTACCTATTAAATAGTCGTGTAGATTAACAAGTTGATCATACTTTTTAGTTTTATCTCTTAGCAAAGGTCATAAGACTACAGCGCATAAAAATATAATTATTTATTTTGGGAAAAAAGAGTAGTTATGAACTTATGACACGGTGACAGTGGAACTACAATATTTGAAAGTGGCAACCACATCGCAGTGCAATGTTGCCGGTATTCTCCGAACAGTTTGATTGATCTGATGATGGCAAATAGGCTCCGAAGCTAGTAAAATGTCCAATAATATCGTGCAAGTGCGTGCCCAACCCTCTCGATTAAGTAATAAATGGTGGTCTAACCCCTACAATGAAACACAACAGTGCGAAAAAGGCTCCTTGATGACCGGGTTCAAGAGTAACATGTGATAGCAAAAGTACCAGCTTTAAATTTTAACCCCTTTTCTAAATAAAGCAGAACAGACAAAATGAAATTTGCAAAAGTTAACGACTGTAGAAATCTGACAAAATGAATTGAGCTGACATTTAAGCAAACGCACGACAACTAACGTCAGCCGCTTTTCACGTATTTTCTACAGTAACTAATAATTGCAGAATGCAACTTGTGTAGCCCACTAACGAACGAAAACAAGTATCCTTAGATATCTTACTTTAAAAAAATGACATGCGGTTGCAACTGAACACCTTACAAAACCAGAATAACGAGTACCTATTACGCCAACTCTTAAGTCACATAAAAATAGAAAACAGCTGTACATGGTGTTTCGCCGCAAATGTCATATGGTGTGGTGTTTGTTTTTAATCGCTTTACATTGTCTCTCTGTTTTGCGGCTATAGAGAGAGCTAGACGGGGATACAGTTTCCGAGGTTTTCAGTGACGTGGGACGAGGCTGCGTGGCCTTGAGTCCTGTGGCAATCGATAGGCGCGCACAGCTCAGCTGGGCTGCCGAGTGTTGCGTATTTACGGCGGGAATGGAATGGCGCTGGTTTGTTATGGACATTTACAGGATTGTCGATACAGGAATCAATTGAAAAAAATGTGCATAAATAGTGATGGACATCAAATATAACAGGTTACATTCAAGTTATTTAAAAAAAATGATTTGGATAAGTCAGCAAAGACCGCCACGTGGTTGTTAATGTTGTAATTTTAACTCCTGCGGGCCTATTCTGCGAGCCTAGGATGGTAGCGTTCATCGCGTGACAAAATGTGGATAAAACATCCGTCACTTTTTGACACGTATCTACGTACGAGAGTGACGGATGCTTTATCCACATTTTGTCACGCGATAAACTGGTCGTGTTTATCTATGTGAGTAAAACATCTGTCACTTTCTGACCAGTATGCAAGTGTGAGAGTGATGAATGTTTTATCCACCGCGATAAAGGCGACCATACCTAATACGGGCCTGGGGGCTCTGGGCCTCATTTCATAAGAACTTGTAACTTGTAATACAAGTGGAAGTCGCTTTTTAATACATATGGTTGAAATGAGACTTCCTTTTATAATTATAAACTATTATTTTATATACTTGGGTGAATGATGTTAATTAATAAAATAAAACAACTAATTGTAAGTACATATTTATATGTTAGTATGTACAGTATTTTATGTTAGTGACTTTGCGTATGACTTCATAGTGCTCGCAAAATTAATGTCAGAAGGAAAATTTTGAAACCGTAACATTTTAACACTGGTACAGTCGGCCTTATAAGCAGCCGCACACTTTTGTACCTCGTCGCTGTAACACCTTCGGCAGTTTAGTGCAACCATTTAAACATGACATTAAAGTGACAAAGCAATAAAGTGCACAACTACGTGTTATTACAAAGCCACGCAGACGCGATAGGGGGAGGCAAACCAACGCAATCAGGAACCGATACGTAAATACGTACTGAATTCGGTCCTAAATCTACGCGATTTGCTTTCTCGTGTTCGAAATATGGTATTCTTTAACCGGTTACACATCGGTTTATACGATCCCAAATATCCAAGATTTGTGGTTAAGAATATTTCTAATTGCGATAGACCAAAAAAAAATAACTCACGGTTTTCACATTCTAATTCGAAAGAATAGGTAATTTTAAGAGACTAATTTCATCAATTTTGTATTTGACATAATAATTTTGTTTTAATATCTTTATTTATTTAGCAGACATTTTATGGATGAAATGATTATTTTAAATTTGGGTTGGCACTTTCTAATATATTACAAGAATTTAATGATATCTAATGATAAAAGGTAATATTTAGTGTATTTAAACATACTATTTCAAGCGGTTTTCGCTTAACCCGTAAGATCCACTTAGGATGGCTTGAAGCCAAAAACAAAAGTCAAACAAGGGTTAAATATACTTTTATCGAAATATCTGAAATAGATAATTATTTCCAAACTTAGTAATGCAGAACGACTTTATTACTCGAAATGGTTTTCGAATTAAAGTAACGGTAAAAATATGAACAATCTCTATACTGTCTAAGAAAAAGAAAAACAAGCTGTCATGTCTTCTACATAATGTAAAAAAGAAGAGAGGCGAGGGGTCTCATTACTTTGTTTTAATATTGTATAGAGTACCACAATCTATCTTAATCATAATATAGGTACGTCTGTAAGCGTGTGCCAAAGAAATAGATATACTTAGGTACTTACATACACTCGAAAAACGTAACGCTCCTTTTGACGCAATCAGGTAAAAACTTGGGAAGTCTATTAAAATTAATCCAACTTGTAAGTATGATCTGGTTGTACAAAATTGTCTTCCTAGCTGGGCAGGTTTTTTCTGAATCAGGTCGTTGTACAGCGCTGCGAGTAAGCGATACAGAGCGAAGTATAAAAAGTGGTTACGTACACAAAAACTGGATTCATTCGATGTTAATTGACAGACGCTATTGACAAACTGTGTAAATGATAAATATTAATAACTAGATGACATAGGTTGTCAAGCGACATAAAAATATGAAGAAGATAATTACAGTGGCTCTCGGGGTACGTTCTGAATGTGATATCAGAATTGGCAAACGGGCCTAGTAAATATAATTTGACAATATAACGAGGATTAATTGTGCCTCAGTGTTATTATCACTAGCCTGCGTTGAGGATGAGGCAAAAAAATAAAATAAGGACGACTTTTCTTTATGTCTTTCTACGAGTAACTACATCCAGAGAACGGTAGGAAAAGTGTAATTTTATTTCTGGTCACGATGATTTAACGTTGCTAGAACTTGTTTTAAAATGAGGCCTGTAAATTACTGTTCAAGGCTGATATTATCTCAGACAATGTCACCTGAAATATAATCATATACTGCTCTTGGGATCTACAACTTAGGTATGTAGTATGTGTGGCCTTACATTAATTATAAGTTTTATTTATTTACATATTGTTACAAAAGTAATTAGTTCGACTTTGTAAAATCCCTGCTATTCATTTTACTATTTTATAATTTTATTCATTTTGTTGGTGAAGTAAAGTATTTTCATACAAATAAAAGTAAGTGTATTTTCTTTACCATTAAATAACGAAAGTTCATGTTACTTTACAATTACTGTACCAACTCGGTAAAACCACGCTTTTGACGTGTTATCGTATCGTCAACGTAACGATAGCTCTTATTTACTATACAGTAATGGCGGCTGAGTTAAAAACCCATGTCTATCAATAACAATTCCTTAACAGAGGCCCTGCTCAATGTACACCGTAAGAAAATTTTCAGCTCAAGCTGAAAAACATATTAGGTAAAAATATTGACCTAGAAATATACGGGCGATCAAAAGCTTGTAATAATTTATGAAACTACGTAAACCGTGACGTGTTTCTCTGAATCCTGACGTAGTCGTGGTGGAGCATGACGTCAGTCGGTGTTGCGTCAAGCTCATCGCCTACCTACTTATCAATGTTTTTATATAACCTTCCCTTCCTTCTACTTTCAGTAAGTATTTTTGTCGCAGTCGTAATTGTATAGTCTCAGTTCATTTCTCTCACTACTTCTAAAAGGGGAATTTCTGTCTTGTGTCTTTGGTTTTAATTGTGGATGTATTAATATTTATTTATGTATTTATTTGTAATTATCTGTTTTTTTCATGCAAGTCATATATATTTTTTTGTATTTCTATATATTTACGTATCTATTTATTTGTTAAGACCTCCTGTTGTTTACCTGTGTTTTTTTAATTGTTGCCTACGGTTTCTCTGTTTTTGTTTGGTTTACATTAAAGTGTTTTGTATTGTACTGTATTGTATTGTATTGTATTAGGTATATAAAACAATGAAGTAAAGGCAGATGTTAAATTTTGTTACATCGTTTGCCATTTGCTCATGACATCATGTTTTCTTTTTATCAAGTAAACACCCTGGATATGCTTAGGCGGTCTAGTTCTTAAAAAAGTTGAGTTAAAGTTAAACAAAACCTTATTTTTCAAAATCTGTTTAATATTTCTGGACGTTTTTAATATTTTCTTAACCGAGATAATTGTTTCATATTATGTAGATGTCCAAAGTCACATGTTCGTAAAGTAATATCGATTTTTCATATCTCAATAGCGGGAAGAAAATGAAGTTCCTATCCCTAGGGAGAAAAATATTTTAATAAAGGAACTGGTCAAATACTGAGTTGTAACAAGATATTGAAAGAATTGTATACAGCTATTAAGATATAAAATGACTGTCAGATTTTTGTATCACATTAATAAAGACCAAGTATACTCGTGACAATAACATCTAACATTTTTTGTTCACTTTCCTCTCAGTCGAAATGAAAAGGAGAGTCGAATGAAAGTCAATTCCACCCTCGAACTACAGACGCAATATAAATATCTCGGGATATAATTGATCATTTTCTTTTTTATCAATCTAGCTTTTCGATAGAGTAGCTAGTATTTTTTCCCTAATTTAAAGAGCTTAAAAAGAAACTTCAACTGAACAGTTTTCACGTTATTGGAATCTTGCCAACCGATGGCTTACGTTCTTCTTATATTGTATCAAAACCTGGTAAATCTTAGTTTATTCAATTACTCTACCTATATAACATGTGTAGCTGGTCCATTGCCACACAGGGCTTTTAAGCCCTTTTGGCTTTTGCCCTTTTACACCTCAGGTACCTTACGGCTTTAGACGTGGTGTACAAATAACAAGAGCTAAGGTGTAAAAGGGCAAAAGTCAAAAGTTAACTTCAGTCATCGTTCAGTCTTTACACAATTACGTAGCAAAAATAAAGACTGAATAAGACGGTGAGGCGCTTAAGAGGGGAACAGAGGCCGTAATACGCGATCTTAAAACCTGCTGTTCTTCCAGTGAAAAGGATAGCGCTACAGGAGACATATATCTCAGTCCCTTTCACTGCCTGGAACTTGAAAAGTTATGATCAGTGGGCCGTGTTTATCGATATGGATAAATGTGGACAAAACATCTGTCACTTTCTGACCAGTATGTAATTGCGAAAGTGACAGAGGCTTTATTCACCGCCATAACGACGACCATAAATATGGGCCCAGATGTGCGCTAACTTAGGGCACGAATACAAAGCGCGGACGTGATGTAGCAAAATGTTTTTGCGTCAAAAATTATATCAATGCTACGATGATGATGATTGTGTCAAAATAAAATAACGCGTCTTTATACATAGTAGTAGAGGATTCTTAAAGAGAACGTATATAAATATATATCGACATCTTTTTTATTGATTTGAAATCCCTAGAACGTGCCCAGAGTTAGCACACGACTGGTTATGATTGATCAGTCCACAGATCTACAATAATATTTATATTTCGGTTGTTTCAATAACAATTTTTGCAGACTTATGTCAGATCCATTCGTGCTTTCTTCTTTTATCGTTGTAACATAAGCAACGTTTGGTTTTTTAGTGTTCGTTCTTATTTTGAATATTGGAAACGAACACTGCCACATGCAAAATGTGTCTAACGGCCGAACCCTATATTCAGACCGCGGATAGATAAGGCTTACTTGGGGTTAAAATTTGATACTTGCCCATACAAAATGTGTCAAATTTTAATCCGAAGTAAGCCTATCTGTCCGCGGTATGAACAGGGTTCGGCCATAACTCAAGTACCAAATCTATCCGCGATTTAAAACATTAGAAGTAAGATATTTGTAAATATATAGGTCTTGTTGCCTGAATTAAACGTTTTCTATTATATTCTATTGTATTAAAAAAGGCCAATTCTGTCCAGCCGTTCTCCAGTAATGCATGCGGTTACCAAGGAGCACAATAGCACTTTTATTTATATGTAAAGATAGATGATAGCAGATTAACGGTCTTATTATCGTAGTGACGTCTCATGATGATGCAACGCACACGTTCCTTAGGTCACCCAGCTCGTAGGAATCAAGTTAGATCTAGTAACTAACAATAAGTGCATTGTTATCTCATGTTTACACGTACTCATGAGAATGCTCTTAGATAATGCTGTGTTTATTCTACTGTTAACATAATGAGGGATTTTGCTAGGTTAGAAAAAAAAATGTAAAGTTTACGCATGGCAGTAAAGATATGTTAAAAGAAGGTTGCCCTATGGAATCCCTAATCGTCATTTGTCCTAATGCATCGTTTGTCCGAATTTTCGTTTATCCTAAAGCCATTACCTCTTAATTTTTAAAACTTTTTAGTTTTTTTATAATACCTACTACCCCAACCTAACCGAACGACAGATATAATTGGAAAACTTAAAAAGTGGCCTGACTCATCTGAAAACCAGTTTAGGGTTATGAAAATTCGGACAAACGATGTGTTGGGACAAACGTTGATAGGGATTCCGAGGGACACCCTAATAGAAAAGTTTCTGGTTCTAGAGGTTATTCTTTTTTATTTCATTAAAAACGTATTAAATGTGAACTACAATATTCAAAAAAAATATTTAAGTATTTCGAAGGCACAATTGGCGTGAGACTCTTTTGACACTACGTTGTTGTAATGAGGAAACGCTCAAATATGTCGGAAAAAATCAAATGTCTCAAAAGCAATCGATATAAAAAAATATATTATTTACAGTGAAAAAAAAAAGTTATTATTAGTGTCTGCTACGCCCGCTTTGGAATAGTGGTCGGAATGACGTAATTTTGCTTGTTACCGCATTACGTAGCACTAGCTGTGACGTTCAGAATTAGAATGACCATGTGGCGTTTAGCTCTGTAGCTTAATAACGAACAAAAAAAATAGTATGGTTTTGAATCCAACCTCCATAAGCATGCCTTTTTTAAGATCACCTTTTAAAAAAAACTTGTTGTTAATTGTTATTTTGGAATCCCAATTTAATGATGTGAGCTGAGGCCCTACTTTGAAAATCGAAGTTCGAAGTTACGTTAGCTTCATCCCTTTCTCTCGATTTAGTCTCGAACGACGAGTGACAGAGATCCATCTCGGTAACGTAACTTCGAACTTCGATTTTTAGAGTAGGGCCTCTGTACTCCACTCGTAACGTCATCTGCGTTTCATAAAGTTCCATCTGCGGGGCTATTGTAACTTTTCATACTAAAACGTGTTCTACTTTTAAAATTAGTATGAAAAGTTACAATAGCCCCGCTGATACAATAGCCCCGCCTCATCTTACCAGAATTCAGAGTCAAAGTTCAAGAAATATAATTTCGCCAACTGTTGCGATGTCACTGAAGGAAAAGTTGGCCAAAACATAATTCACTATGCGCTGCACCTGTTTTCTCAGCACCAACTACGCGTGCTATCGACATGACATTTGGCACACTGGGAGAACACGCTTGCCCAAAATCTATTCAAAGTAAAAAAATATAAAAATAACTTGTTCATCAACTAATAAAAGATTCAAAACTCAAATGTACAGCAACAGGTCCAGTGAGTAATTAACATACCTTTTAAATAAACCTAAAGCATATTAACCATATTTTACTTAAAATCTACATAATATCTTTTAAAAAAACCGGAAGAGTGCGAGTCGGGCTCGCGGACCGAGAATTCCGTATTTAAGACAATATAGTTGGAAAATTAAAAAGAAAATACTCATTTTGTTGTGAATTTTATTTTCTATGGAATAAGGTCCATTTTGATTTGCCTAAATTTAATACAGATTTTTAGAGTATTTTGATATTTTTTCCAAAATTGTAAATTTTGTCATATTTATTTTATTTTCGCGTAAAATATAAATAGTTATCTTTGAATAGGGAATTTTTCTGATTTTTTGGTCCATAGAATTCGGAGACAAGGGGGGATTTATATTTAACGGCTGTAATTTTTGTACATTTTTGGCTATAAATCAAAAAGTACGCCACGGAAATTTATAAAAAAAATTGTTCACAATTGTTTATGTTCAAAACACTTCAGATTGAGCCCTTTTTTATGACATCCCGCTTGCTTCGACTCCTACTTGACCTCAGCATTTCCACTACAAAATGAACTTACAAAAAAACCTGTTTGTAATATTAGTAAAGAAAAAAAAGGGACAATGTAACCGGTTTCTTAAGGAACATAAAAGGCATGTACAGAGACAACACGAGAATGTTACGCCACTTGCTACTCTTCCTAATTTAGCCGAGTAATACATAATGGACTAGTGACTAAACCCGATTTGCATTACACGGCCAAAATACGAACAGTGGCAATTGGGTAAGTAAAGTATTGTGTGTATGTATGTAAACACTTTATTGTACAAACAAAAGAGATAACAATTTGCAAAATAGACAAAAATGTAACAGGGATGTACCTACAAAGTCGAACTTATCCCTTTAAGGGATCAGAGGGCTTATTGTCTAACACACTCGCGCAATCACGACCGTTTTAATTTTGAAAATCGAAGGCTTGTCTGCATACAAAATGAAAACAATTGCTCTTGCTGAAGCCGGTTGCGATTGCGAGTGCGTTAGACAATAACCCCTCTTGACTTCGCGTCCAAAGCGTTACATTAGCCTAAAGGATAATTAAAAAAAAGGAATAATAACAGCTTTGTTTGCTGTCGAACTTAAACGAATAACGGTTTCGCTTTCGTTTGCTTACCTCGTGTTATTCCAGTAACCCTGTCGCCTGAAAGTACGGGGTAGTTTGCGTCAAATCCGGTAGTTCTGATGTTTGAGACTTATTTATGATGTTGGCACTATGAATCATCCAAGATTGTGACCTCTAGCGCCGAACGCAACTTGGTCAAAAATCTAAAAAACCTCGAAAATTTCGGACTTTTTTCAGGTTTTCTATGTATTTAAGCGTATCACTTTTTAACTCAACACACCTCATATTAACCGATGAGTTTAAGTAGTCCGTCAGAGACAGCCTTATACGCTATTCAAATCGACAATGTCTCACTTCACCCATGCTTCACCCTACTGACTGTATAATGAGCGCATCAAGGAAACGATTGGGAAATTACACGGAGGTAAGCAAACGAAAGCGAAACCGTTATTCTTTGGACAATTTTGACAACAAACAAAGAGCTGTCATATTCCTTTTTAGGGTTCCGTACCTCGAAAGGAAAAGAACGGAACCCTTATATAGGTAGGATCACTTTGTTGTCCGTCTGTCCGTCTGTCTGTGTGTCAAGACCCTTTATCTCGAGTACGCGTGGAGGTATCGAGTTGACATTTAAACCATATACACATATCTACAGTCCCTTGAAGATGTGAAAAAATCAAACTTCTACATTTACGTAAAAAAAAGATACGGCCGTTTATGTCGCAAAAAACGTGTATTTCGACACTCTCGAGGGAATCAAAATATATAGGGTATATCCCATTGATCTAGAACTATGAAATTTGGTAAGTAACACCGTCTATTACTACAAGTATAGGAAAAAATCTGAAATCTGTATATTTTTAGTTAAATCACAAAAAAAACAGGGTCTTTATGCAATGAACGGCGGCGGTGCAAATTTTGAATGAATTGACCGTGTCATGTGCGGAACCCTCGGTGGGCAAGTACGACTCGCCTTGTCCGGTTTTTTTATCCTTTAGGCTAAGGTAACGCTTTAGTACTGTTAAGTCCAGAGAACTGTCATAACAGTCATACATTTTCTGTAGACTGACAGTAAGACGTAACAGATAAATAACTGTGGATTCTTGATATGCACCCATTCAGAAAACTTTACTTGCCCCCCGTGTTGTGACTGTACAGACGGCCTTATAGTTGTACCTTGTGGCTTTAACTCCTTTCACAGATTAACGCAACAGTTCAAACACGACTTTAAAGTGACAAAGCACTAAAATGTACAGCTACATAAGGCTGACCGTACAACAATAATTTACAACACGGACAATCCGAACATAGTCCCGGTCGCAGGTAACATCTAGCAGCCCCTAATAAACAGATTCGACTAGTGGGCGGGCGGTCGATAGCGACGACTCCCCACCCTCACCCCCTGCCGCTCCTGACCTACATGGGGTGGCACGCACACACACACACACCCTTGGTATTATGTGCGAGGAATCGTGTTGCTAGAGATAAAATGTTTTTTGATGAAATGTTACTTTTTATATGAAACGTGATATTGTTATTAAGTACTGAGTAGCTAGCAATTAAATTAATTAGTGTGGTATGTTCATTCAATGGGCATATTTATTTTAGATGACCTTTGCTTACATTTGACTTGCGTATTTTGCTTTTTAATCGCTATTTATGGTTTAATAATCTGAGTTGGAGTTTAAGTTGTTGATTATTTGTAATCACAATTTTTTTATGGTAACATGTTTTATAAACAAAAATTCAAAAGATTTTTTTTGTATGCTGTCGTTCGTGTTATGGACTGTTTTTAGCTATCATAGTTACGAATTATAACTGGGTGAATCAACTTTTAAGGTGCTCCTTTTCTTTTGCGGTATTAAAACTTTCCTGGTGATTTATAGTTAATAATAATGTCTGAATAATAAAATCAGACCACTAAATTTACAGACCTTACATGTTAAACACCTCAAATATTTTTTTATCCTCGAAAAAACCTGGTAACTCAGGGGAAAATGCACATTTTCCATACAAAACCTAGGGACAACATTGTCCGCTGCGTTACCTACTGTATTTTTATTTAAAACTGTACTATTTTAAATCAAATCATTTCAAATGTTAGCCTATATGTCTGATTTAATAAGCGTGTAAGCCACGTCATTAACAAATATATAGTTATTCTAAAAAACATATAACTTGTGAAACATGTCGAAAAATGGGGAGTACCTTAAAAGTTGATTCACCCAACTACGAAATATAAAATCAACTAAACCGAATCAATGTTGCAAAACAGGGCTTTTTACTTGTAAAACTAAGGGCATCACGTGGTATTTTTATCAGACTGAAAAAAGGGGTGTTATAATTTTGTTTGTCTACGTCCATCTTCGTACCTAACTTCAAAACGGATGGACCGATTTAAATGCTTTTTGTTTTACTTAAGTATAACTTTTTTGTGGCAAGAAGGCACACAAGAACAAGACTAAGATGGAATGTCTCTACCTATGCTAGTAATTTCACCACCGGTTGTCTAATCCCTACACCGGAACACAACAATGCGAACACTGCTAAGTACTTGGCGGAGGTTTAATGGATGATATTAGAATGGTTCTTAATTAGGTTTGTCAAAAACACTTAAGCCGCTCTTAAGTTACCAGTGTCAAAAAAAAAACTAACTAGGTCAAATTACAGCTTTGTACCTAGTACTAAGAGTCTCTGAGTTAGACCGCGGACGAACGGACAAACGGACATGGCGAAACTACAGGGTGACACATAAGTCGTGATACAACATTTCACCAGGGTGTTTTACCCACAAATATAAACAATTTTCACTATGGGAACAACTTTGTAATCACGAAAAAAATATCTGCTGTTTCATAGAAAAGTTCAATAGTTACGTCCGCGACCAAAATGTATGAAACAGCTGATTATTTTTTCGTGATTTCAGAGTTGATCCCATAGTGAAAGTTGTTCATATTTGTGGGTAGAACACCCTGAACGGGTAGCACAAGTTGTATTTTCTCGATTGTCGCTCAGTGCGTCTCTATCGTTACTCACTAGATAGTAAGGGAGATCCGAGCGACAACCAAGTCGCGGGCAACTTGTGCTAAGCGCACTGGTGATAAGTTGTATCACGACTTATGTGTCACCCTGTATAGATAAGGGGCTCTACTTTGAAATCAGTAATTCGAACTTCGGATCGCCCCGTCACTTTCTTGCGAAATAGTGACGCGTCGAGAGCAAAAGGGATAGCAATAGACGAAGTTCGAATTACGGATTTCAAAGTAGAGCCTCATGCAGGGCTCCTTGTTGACTATGGCGGAAACCTAAACAGGAACGAGTAATATCTCTAAAATATCTTTTAGCTTAGATAAATCATTTAAAGCGATGAACTAAGTAATTCATTTACGGGCGAATAAGTAAATAGGCAATTATAGTATCATTTGCATTATTTTTACTAACACTAGAATAAGAATCTATTATCCTGTATTCTGTATTACTTATACCTACTATGATCCTTTGTTTGTCGAAATAAAATGAATTTAATTTAATTTGATTTCAATAAAGTAAACCTACTTCATTTGTTAAACATGTCAATGACTAATTAAATACTTGGTCACATGCATGTCGGGCTCACACATGTATTATCAGCATAGTGTACTTATTATCATGATTTATTAACTAGTGGATATATCGACCATATTGTGTTGTAGTTTCAGCCATTTTAAATCAAAACATTTGATAAATATGTCAGTTTAAACATTAAGGTTGGTATTAAATAATAACTTTCAACAGAACTAACTCTTTATAGACAATGGTTTTGATTTAAATATTTAAGGCTTCTAGAGTTTATCAGTTAAGTAATATAAATGTTTAAATAAAGTACTTATACCGACCAACTGAATTGACGAAGGCAAACATGGCTAAGAACTGTTTACCAAAAACGATTTAAAAAAAATTATACATGTGGTAAAAACCGTTTTTGGATAATGCTAATTATTTATTTAACCTTTATTGCACAATAAAAGCAAAAATAACCGACTTTATGCCTAATGGCATTTTCTACCATTCAACCAAATAATCATACAGAAACTAACAAAAGTAATATAAAAAAAAAGTAAGTAAGTAGTTAAAAAGGCGTATTTTATAATAACGACACCATGCATGACCCTTAAAAACCCAACAGAAAAAAAAAAGAAACCATAATTCAATTATAATTTGATAACGGTCATGGGCATAAAGCCTGACTAGAAAAATAAAAAACCTATAATGGGGTCGTCACTAACAGGTACTATTTTAATTGTGTTTCGTAAATGGCAAAAGAAATGACAGTTCATATAATTTCCGCAATATGGCAAGGTTTTTTATTTTTCTGGTCAGGCTTTAGTATTGAAATACATGATTTTTACTCGGAATTGTTTGACGTGTAGTTCGCGTCGATACTAAAACATCGACATTTCCTCGCCACTAATAATAAATTTCATACACATTTGGCAACACTTTTTCTGTCACATTGCGTCCGTCAAATACGGGATTCTATTATAGTTATAGGTTTATGAGGTTAGGAGGAGAAACGTAATGTGGTAATTTTTCCAGTCGCGATTTTACCCGAAATAGGTAGGTAGGTTTAGGTTATGTTAGATTTGCAGCAGGCCCGAAGGGCCAAACCACCCAGAAGTAGGACCTCCTCACTAGCGGAGCTCTGTCGACTCCGTGGGAATGATATAACTATTCAGATAAATACACATTGGGAAATTAATGATAGTGGAATTAAAAAGCTGAGAAAAATGTCTTCGCCAAAATAACCTACTGAAAAAGAAGACTCATAAATTTTGCGAATGGAAAATTAGCTACCAGAAAAAAAAAAATTTTGGGAAAAATATCGCCATACTCTAGTTATACTCATCGCTTTCTTCAAACCTGAGGTATATGGTTTAGTTTTCACTATATTCCATATTTGAATTCCATAACTGAAGTTTTTGTTTATTCTCAGCAACATGTGTGATTTATGTTTTCGACTTTTTACGATTAGGTTGCATGTTTATTTCTATGGCAATGAGAAGGAAATGGTATTGAAAAGTGGGACCCATAGACATATGTAAGTATTCAAGACTACAATCTCAGGACTGCAATCCTAAGACTGCAAATGCTTTGCTAACCCTGAGGACCAACATGGAATGTCTCTAAGCTAGTAATTGCTCAACTGTCATGCAAAATGGACTGAGCGCGGAGTTCTAGACGTTGCGCTAGAGTTCATGAACAATGATTGGAATGCATTTAATAGACCACCTCGGAATAGAGAATTGTCACTTGTTTCATTATTGCCTGGAAGCAATCAAGTCCAATGTACAATAGGGAGGAAAATCGTTACTTCACCCACTACTCCACTAGGTATCACAATGCCGTAATAGTTAATTCAGGTAAGTTTCAATTTCATTTTGTATATTCTACACTAATATTATAAAGAGGAAAGATTTGATTGTTTGTTTGCATTGAATAGGCTCCAAAACTACTGGACCGATTTGAAAAATTCTTTCACCATTAGGATTCTACATTATCCCTGATGAACATAGGCTATTTTTTATCTTTCTGCTTGGACGAAGTCACATGCAACAGCTAGTAATTATGTAAACATGTAACAAACGCGTCATTAACTGAAACAGTCTGTTTAAGCGTGACCCTAAAGTCCATTTTCATTTTACTTGTCTAAGGGACTGTTGTTTGATCAGTAGTTTACTCAACTAATTGTTAAAATTCAAAAAAAGAATCTAAAATTTTACACATCCTGGAGATTTAACCAACAGTTACGGTTTTTAACGATTAGTTAGTTTAACTACTGATCGTGATCAAACTACAGCCCCTTCTTTAGTTAACATTTTTATTTAAGACTTCAAAATGCATCTGTTTAAACGGCTGTTTTGCTCGTATGACAGGTCGAGCAGAAAGGTGTCAGGGTTGAGATTCTAGACGGAAAAACCTTACTTATTGCTTTTGACGTGCTGGAATATAAGCTCTTATTTACTTGACATCTGAATTAAAAACCATACCATAACACGTCAAAGACAATATGGTTTTACCGACTTGAATATAGAGGCCCAGAGTGGCGTCCGCGATCTGGACGCAGAAATGGCCGACAAAGGACGCGATGGGCGGATGAGATCACCAATACTGCAGGGTTGCAGAACAGTGAGGAAAATCAATATGGGGAAGTAGGGTTACACTTGGAAAATACACCTTATTTACCTGTGCTACCCTAATTTTCCATATCACTGTTTTTTTTTTCAATTTTTGATTGGCACAAAGTTCCTTGGGTTTTCCAGCTATGCAGACACATGAAGTGCCTATGCTTGTTCTTATATGGGCTCCAGTTCGGTTTACTTCGGGGCGTCACTTTAATTAGTTCGGAAACTTCCCGCCAGGTGGATTAAACTGCGTGTGTGACGCCACTGTCCAGTTAAAATATATTCTGTTGCATTAAGTATTTACGTTATTATTATAAACTAGAGGACGCCCGCGACTTCGTACGCGTAGAATTAGTTTCCCGCTACTCCCCCCCATTTCTTCCCGTTGGGGGTCGATTTTCGGAAAATCCTTTCTTAGTGCTCACTTACATCATGAAAGGAACCCATGTACCAAATTTCAAGTTTCTAGGTACAGTAGTTTCGGCTGTGCGTTGATATGTCAGTCAGTCAGTTTTGCCTTTTATATATATAGATTAAATATGAGATACATTTTCATGTTATTTTAGTTGGAAAAGTTTAGTTACATAATGATCCTAAAAATCAATAATTTGTGCGATTTTTCAGTCATGTTTTCCCTCATTGCTTCCAGTCATCGCATTTACTGACTCAGTTTAGTTTGTAGTGTTTATGTTTTGTCATGCTTTCATTTTATCAGCAAACGCGGTTACCTACAGCGATAACGTAAGGAATTCACTAATAACCTTATTTTACTACTACTTGTTACGATCTTCATTTTACTAAATGAGATGTAATCTTTGAAACGTAACAAGTGTAACGTACTTCTAACGTTAAAATTATTCCAATTGAGGATTCCTTACCACATCAATTTTGCTATTTGACGTTAGATACCTAATAACAAAAAGGTCGCTAAAAATAAGTTAACCCTTAGGAGCGACATGATTTTTAGCATATTACCGCATAGTCAGGACTTTTGTAGGGGTCCCTGATTAGCAAACAAGTATCGGTGTTTTAGGTTAAGTAATAGGGGTAGGGCTCCTGTACTCATGGGTATGGAGCTCTAAGGAGTACCTACAGCTGTTAGTTCTGGAGATTAGCGCTCAATACGATGACGCGAGAGCGAGACGCTAGCAAATTATAAAAGGTGAGGCATCCATTTTGGTTACTAGTAAGGCCCGACTCAGCAACAAATCAGCTTAGTCCGACCATTAAATAAACGTCGCCACGTACCTACTCGACGCTAAAAAAGTACAGCCAACGCTTTAATGCCAGCAAAACAGTCCACATCTGACACACGGATACGTACCTACGCACCTAGGTAGGTACAGCGTGATTACAAACATACATCGATCCGAGTACACAAATCGCGTATGATGACAATAAAATTAGAAAATTACCTGTGTGCATGGCCATCGGTACACTCGCGGCTTTTAATTTTAATGCGTTTGCCGTATGTTCTATTGCGGTGGCCCTTTGGGAGTTGTTTAAGAGAGGGCGCGCGAGTCGCCAGCCGGCCGAGGCGGCGGCGCGCGGCGGAATCGCGCGGCCTCGACCTTGGCCGCCAAACCCGCGCATGCGCCCCGCGCCGCACCCCCCGCGTCTTCGCTTCCCCGCCAATTATGTCATTATGTTAGGATGCGGCGAGAGCGCAGGCGCGGGCGGAGCTCGGCTCAGCTGGAGCAGTTTGGAGACTTCAAAACAAAACACTAATTAAGTACGACGGTCGGTCGATTTAGCGGGGATAGCCCATGTCTTGCAAGTGAAGGTTATACGGATGATACCTACAAAATAAATTCGGTTGCTGGAACTATTATCCTTATTTCCCATAGGTATTTTGTTCTATTTGGGTTCCAGTAGCAGCAGCGAAGCACAGTAGCAGCTCCAAAATTAATTTCAAGGGGGGCTTTTCCTTTGAGCCAATATACAAATATTGTAAACATGCCTTAAAGGTCTGGAGCGTCGATAAAATTTTGGTTTCAGGAGGAGCCAGGCCTCCTCTGGAGCCGCCACTGGCTGACGCCTAATAAAATTGATATAGTAATTTAGTAATTTTATACCTCAATTTAACTGTTTTAAAATTAAATATCGTAATGTAATGTATCAGTATTACTAAATTAGTGATTCGCATTAATAGTTGGAAAGCTATAAACAATTAACAATCTAGATAACATAATCTATAGAAGGTATTCTATTGAAGAGGGTAGCAGAAACATCAATCAGTTGTGCCGAACCAAAGAAAGACTCAGGTAAATCTAAATTTATAGGCATCGATTATTTCGCGGCGTGTAGCAGAGGATATAATGTAATGGCTCTAATAAGTGATTTAAGTTCGGGTGAAGTCAGTTAGAGTACAGATATACCTGGCAAATAATAGAGAAGTAAACAACAAAAAAAAATGGTCGTTGATTGTGATTGCTGTGAATAAGCGTCTTGATACCATACGAGTCTTACAAGAGGTTAGATACGTCAGCTAAAAGGTTAGATAGTTAAATCACTGAAGAACTTGCTGTTGTTACTATTAGCTTTGGATGACATAACTTATATCACCACATTCTATTATTTTTTCAACTAAGAGAAAACCTCTCCTTCTTGGATCTTATTTTTTTCGTTTACCTATACCCGAAGGTCGCTTTAAGAGCACTTTACCTTACACTTACACTGTAAGTACCTTTATATTTGGGCATCGCATCGCTCCGCTCGTGGTGTCGCCCTCTCCCTTACCCGGTTGCTCGCTGTTGCCAAACACTGGTCGCGCTCCACTGGAAGTGGACTAGACCCGCATCTTGCGGCAATAGATTGGATACGGAACTGGGAATCCTCTTGTTACTATTCTGAGCTTTTCCAAAGTCTACATTTTAATATTATACATTGATGATTGTATCCAACATGTATCCCATAAGGTTTCCACCAGTTACCATCATCATCTATATGGAAAAATTCTAGTAACGACTGCTATTTATGGTAATTTTACATTCTAAAGAGCAAAAATGATAAAAAAAGAGCAAGACGAAAAACAAATAAACGAATTATAAAAAGTTTGTGCCAAGTCATCATCATCATCATCATCATCATCATCACCATCACCATTATCATCATCACCATCATCATCATCATCATCATCATCATCATCGTCATCATCATCATCATAATCACCATCACCATCACCATCACCATCATCATCATCATCATCATCGTCATCATCATCATCAGCCTATATTAGTCCACTGCTGGACATGGGCCTCTCCCATTGCACGCCAACTAGCACGATTCGTGGGCACTGTCATCCAGCTCTTGCCAGCCACCTTGCGAAGATCGTCGCTCCACCAGGAGAAGATAATGTCAAAGCCTATTTTTAGGATAATCACCTTACCTTACCGACTGGGATACATCTGATTTTTATAACGCATACAAGAACTATTAAGAAAGTCTTCCTGAATAACTTTTCATCTTTATAAAGTTTCTGCCCGCAACTTCGTCCGCGTAGATTTGAATTAACGTTATTCCCTCGGGAACTTTTTCTAGGATGAATTGTAGCCTATGTGTTATGCAGTCATCCATAAAATACAAGATGAAAGAATCAATTTGTTGAAAAAACAACTGGATCAAACGTAAAATTAACAAAAAAAGTATCTATAACTACCCAATTCCTGTCGTACGTATAAAAGAGGTTTTTTTTATTTAGATCTAAAAGATAGGTACATGCTGCTACCACAAAATGGCAAGAGTGCTGTCAAAGCTCACACTTTACATCCAGAGCAAAATACTTTCCTGGAAAAGCCATCCGCCTGTTGGAAACAAGACCAAGGGCGTAGTTGCCACAAAATGAGTTAATTAGCAGCTTGAGAACAACAATGCGGTGTAGCTTTTGATGTCAAAATGACTGGATCGTTTTTCTAGGAAGTACAAATCTAGGTGAGCAACGATTATTATTGTATCCAAGTTACATGGTTGACTGAAAGGTAATAAATTTGTACTTAGGCTCGTTTGCTGCCTTCTCTATATAACTGAATACAGCCCTTCTAAATATTACTCTACAAATTTAAATTATCTATATTCATGATATAAATAGGTACTTTTCATCGAATAAACAGCCCGGTGCAAATCGTCTCCTATTCGGATCTTAGACCATAATTATCGATTCGAGATCATTAGGTACCGAGTTCGAACCCCCAGCTGTCACCATGTCCCAATGAGTTTTTCTAACTTAAGTAGGCACATTACCCGATGCTGTTACGGTGAAGGAAAATCATCGTAAGGAAACCTGCACATTCGAACAGTTGAGTGCGTAAAAGCGTAATTGCACAAAAGATCCTAAAGAGGTGGGGTCGAGGTGTATCCGAGAGGGCCCATCTGTTAAGATAAGATAGGATAATAATGCTAAAATCTTCTGTTCAAACTTTGTTACATGCAACTGAAGTTGCGTCTGCGCTGCTCAAATTGCATCAAATGGTGTCTATTTGCATCGCTTAGCAATCTGTTTAATTTAAACTTGGTGTATTTTGGAACGAGAGCAAAATTGTACCATTATGTACCTAAAGCTTGCGGCACGATTTTAAAAGTACCAATAATTGCACAACTTTGGAGATAACTTGCTATCTTGGCCTAATTTATTTTTTCACTACAGTGTCACAGTTGCTTTATATAAATCAAGTACCTAAAGATTAATTTTAAAATATTTATATTTTGCAGTGATGGTCACAGTAAATTATATCGTCGTTAAGAATTAGAGTCTTAAATTAACTAACTAACATATTACAATGTTAAAACTGGTCCTAGAACACCCTGTCTCGTCAAATCAAACGTTCTCTATCGACCTCCTTCATTTTATCCACCCCTCGCATTACACCCCTTATTTAATTAGAAACCTCTGAGGCCGTATTATGAGATATTAAAACTTGACAGGTACCATGCATTGCAGTAAGCACATGAGATATTTGACACCTTCTTGAACAGCTCTTACGGTCTCTATCATGAAACAGTATTAAACCATTCTGTTTGGGTGCAAAACTCACTAACTACATATATAGGGTGTTAGGCTCATCAACTTTTATTATGGGACCAACATACATTTCGGCTGTTTAGCTCTCAAAGTTTGTATGGAACATCTGTTTTTTTTTCGCGATTTTGTTGTTGGTTCCATAATAAAAGTTGATGAGTATGACCTACAGAGTTAGTCCCTGAAGTTTTTCCAACCTTCTGCCTAACATCCTATATAACTTACTAAAAAGTTAGTAAGTTTTTCCTCTAAACCGACGCATTGTAATTTGAGGTGTTAGATCTTTGTAATGTTATATCGAATACCTAAATGTTTTCCAATCCAGACACCTTTCAACAAACGTATCATTACACAGAACTTTAATTTTATCGATTTTATATCAATTCGCATTTCTCGCCGCATGAGTTTTTTTGGTCGTCAATAGTCTAACCTTACCTAACCTTCGCAATATATCCTAAAATCATCATGGTTTCAGCTGAAATTAAAAAGAAAATAGCGTTCGATCAAATGGAATTCCATTAAATGATACAAACGGTGAAGTGACATTCAATAAAATTATGGGTTAAGTACCTTTTTTATATTCGTTTTTTACACAAAACAGTGGGACCGTATGGCACCGCTAGCTTTTATTGGGTGAAACACTTTAGATTGTAATGTAACTCATGATTTCACCACTAGGACACTAAACGTAAACATGAATAAGTGTATTGTAGTGATGCGGTCTATTAATACGAATACCAACTAAAGGCGTATGCGCGCAGTGAGGTAAGTGCATCCTTTGTATGTTGCATCAAATACAACTCGTAAAATCCACACGCATACATTCTTACTCGTACCCATGGCAACAAGAATGACTAAACCCCAATAAGCGTTAGTCAGTATAATTTTAAATAAATTCAGGTGTTTAAGTTACCTTTGAAAATTGATCGTGGAAAATGAAACAGTCGAAAGTCAGAAGTTGTAGTGCCCTGACCTATGCATGCAGTCGGGAATTGGTTGGGGGAAGATTAAATGACGGTATCGCCCTTGAAAGATCCAATGTCAAAGTCACCTTGTTCAGCGAGCCCCGTTAGTACAACTAGCGACATCTAGGTACCGATTATTTTCAGCCTCCTGTGTAGTTACCGACGAGTTTTAAGTTACAAATATTTTATTGGAGAAATACTTAGATTCAAACCAGAACCAGGTTTAAAAAATCATTTAATTTTATCATTTTAAATTATTACTTTTTATTTAAAAGATGAAATTATTCATCTAACGAATGTAAAAAGTGCATTCAGCGCCATCTTTCATTCTATTTCCGCACTAGTAGCTGCGCGGTGTGCCCATCTAGTTGGTTCAAAGAGTTCCAACTTTCCTCCACACGCTTAGTAGTTTGATGCGGTAGGGATAGATGGCGCTGTTACTAAAAGTTTCGTGTAAATTCATTTATAAATTAGGTACAGTCGAGTCCATAAATATGTGTACACTTTAGTACCTTGTCTATTTAATGTCATGCTTAAACTGCCATATAAGAATTTTTACAGCGATTTAAGTGACAAGGTACAAAAGTGTATACATATTTATGAACTCGACTGTACAAACGTTGAACGTATAAAAAATATTTATGTATTAAATTAATCTTAAAAATAGATCATGTTGCGACTAAAAGGTTTAATTTTATCACTTCTATTAGCCAGCACAGTGATTAATACCTGCCATATAAGTAGCTACACACTAGTGCTTTGTCACTTTCACGTCGTGTTTGAAATGTTTCACGTCAAAGGTTGACTGTACCTATAAATTACAAGGGCCTGACTTCAAAGGTAATCTTCTTTTATTTTATATATAGCATACGCAGGAGATTTTGATGTAAAGGGTATTAAAATGATTAGGTCGTAAAAAGTAATATTGTTATTAATTCTAACTTAACTTAACAGTAAGTTTTTGTCTATACATAATTAATTGAGGCTAATAATCAGTATTTCCGAAAATAAGCGTAAATTAATTTCATGGCAAGGCTTTACATATTTTTTTGCAATCAGAATTATTCTCTAGTGTACAACCAAGAACATATAGATTTAAAATTCTACAATATGCATAATTCTACAATATGCATAATTCTACACAGCATAATCTACAACATCGTATTATGTTGAATAAGTTTGTATTCGAAAATTCGAATACAAACTTATTCGACATAATACGATTTTTATCTATCGATGGGTATCTACTAAAGCTCCATACCAAAAGAATGTCATATGTTATTATATGTTTCTTCACTACATCTTTAATAGAGATGAGTTAGATATATTTGTGCCTATTAATATTATTACATTTTTGAAGAGACGCCGTACAGTGAAACTGTAAAACGAACTCCCTTCGGCTGTATTTCCAACTAAAGTCGCCGTCAATAGAACTTGCAAAAGATGTAAACAAAACCAAACGAACCAATTCACCATGATTACTCGATAATCACGTACTTTTAAAAAGTAAAGTGAGGTCTTTGCAATGATTTATACAGTAGATCATTATTTTCATATTAAGTTTAAGATGAAATAACTATTCATTATACGTTATTTTTAATAAAAACACGCTTGGTGAATATTTGAGGTTATGTGTCAAACAGTACTAATTTGTTTGCATCGTTCACAAGTTCTATTGACGGCGACTTTAGTTATGACATGACGTGTGCCTTTAAGAAAAGAGCTTTCATTTCCCTAATCGGTCGCCTACAGCCCGACCACTCTTCTTGAGTTGCTGGTGTTTATGGGCGGTGGTGATTAATTCCGATCAGGTAACCCGCTTGCTCGTTTGCATCCCTCTCTTATAAAAAAAGCCAATAATGTGCTGTACAAGTATACACTTTCAGAATTCAAACAGAACCGAATCGCGCACTATATATAGAGTATTGCAGTTTCGAGGAGAACCAAATCGTGATCAATGATTAGATTATAACGATTACATTTTCAAAGAAAACCGAACAATACGCAGTAGATTATTACACTTTGGAAGAGAACCGAACCGTGTGCGGCAGATTGTCCTGCAGATGCCCTGAGCTGCCAGAGGGAACACTTTCCACGCTCGTATGGCTACTGGGTATTTTCGCTTCTTCTTTATCTTCAGCTCTGTTAGATATACCCCTGAAACAGACAATGGATGTACAGTACCCTAGAGTTTTTCTATGCAATGTCATTAAAATAAATCCATTATTTGAGCACACAACAAGTCTAACAAAGCAAGCTTTAAAATCCCCGCTACTGTTTGGATAATGTCGTCAATGTAATGTTACTTATCATGTAGATATTTTTATTTGACTAATTTCACGAATCTAACGACGCCTCGCTTGTAGAAATCGGGCCGTCCGTTCAGCCTTTACAAGGGAACAAAGAACCATACATACATACAGGTCAAGAACAATACCCTCGTCCTTCGGCAGTCGGGTAAAAAAAGTTATAAGTCATTCTGCTTTTTGCACTAGAATACATCAACACAATCTGTACTGTACGATGAAACGTTTTGTGTCCATAAACTGTGTAAAAATGAACAAATTAACCAAAGTTAAAAAATATTTCAGTCATGACCTTGCCCATACTCGTATCTGTGTAAGGCTCTCCCTACATAGACAATCTATTTATTTTCCACTTGGTACTTACCTTGGCTTTAACAGGATAGCGAAAAGGTTGTTAATTGGAGCTTCAGCAAAGAGCCAGATGACGAAGGCTGCTACACATCCCCAGAAAATCACGCCGGCTGCTGAGTTCAGCTGAAAGTAAGACAACCACTTTTAAACTCGAGCAATTGAGTGAGTGACCACGCACAGTCTGGTCTTCTATTCTTCTCGGTAAACCCATATTGCTTATGACATGTTATGGTGTTTGTAACGTTACGATAGCTCTTATTTACTTGACAGTAATGGCGGCCGAGTTAAAAACTATATAATAACATGTCAGCGTACTCGCCAGGGTCTCTATTCTACAGGATAAAACCATATCACCGTTGAAGTGTTATCGTATTGTTTTAACTCGCCCGCCATACTGTCAATCGTAACGTTTACAATACGATACCATGTCAAAGGGAATATAGTTTTACCGAGTTAAATAGAACTAACTAACGTAGGCACGTGTGATTTAAATTATTTTACGAATACCCATGTACCTAATTTTGTAGAAATGTAGGTAAGTAAGAAAGGATTTTGAAAATAGGTACGCCTATGTAATCGGGGGAATATCGGAAACCTAACGTACAAAATTTGGCCATTATGTACTTATCTAGTGAAAAGATAAATGTGTCAACCATTGTAGATCGTGAACTTACCAGTTCCGGGTAGTCGTTGTCCTGGGAGTTCCTGGTGGTGAAGACGTTCCGCGCGATGAGCAGCGAGTGCGTAAGATACAGCCCGTAGGCGAGCCGGCTCAGCGGCACCCAGGGGTACCAGCACAAGAAGCCTTTCACCAGCGCTGCAAAGATATTATCATATTACCAGCTTCTGTCCGCGACTTTGTCCCCGTATATTTCGGTTATCGTTATTCCTTTGAGAACTATTAAACTTTTCGGGATGAAAAGTAGCCTATGTGTTAATGCAGGGTTTAAACTATCTCCATTCAAAATTACATTCAAATCCGTCCAGCGTCAAGGAGTTATGAACTAACGTAGGGGGAAGTCCCGTAAGGCCGGACGGCACCTAACTCCGGACACTCGATGTTCGATAAAAAAACACTTGAAAGAGGTGTGGGGGAGTGTTCGTTCGTTTTAGAATCGAATACGTTGGATCCACCGAGATATTACGAGTGTCCGGCGTTAGGTGCCGTCCGGCCTTACGGGACTTCCCCCTACACATTCTAACTTTCTCATTTAACTAAGTATAATGATAGCGGAATATAGTAGGATAAGACAAAAAAAATATTCAATTTCGGATACCTATACTAAAAACTAACCCCAGTTTTTCTTATAGAGCGATAGTTTTCAAGTGTCAAAGGCTCGTGATCGTAGTCGTTAGGAACGTAGTTCGAACCCCAGCGGTCGCCATGTCTAGACGCTATGTTTTTACGGTGAAGGATATTTTGCGAAAATTTCAACGGGTTTGCAACAAACGGTTCCAAAGCCTTTAAAGTAAGGACGTACGGTAAAAAGGGAGTTATCTCACGAAAGCGGGTGGGCCATACTTTTTGTAACGCACAATACGGCGACGCTTAGCGGTGATAGCTACTCACTCAAAGACAACGTGCTCACATACAAGTGTGCCTCATTCGCTTTCGTAAAATAATACAACTGCAGTAGCTTTACTAATACTGTCCCAGGTACCTTTGGGTACGGAACCCTGAAAATCACAAAAATATACTCACGAACATGTCCCAAAGCGCAGCATAGTACCACCATAGCCACGCTACCGGCCCATATGGGGCGGTTGAGTGCGGCGTACACGGCGCCCTCCAGCGGGTGGTACGAGCGCCAGAGGAAGGTCGTCCCCGTCAGCAGCACCGCCAACATGATGCTCATGCCCGTTACTACTCCAAGGATTGACCATCTCTGTAAAATAAAGAGGATAAAAATAAAATGGTCTAAGATCCGAATAGGAGACGATTTGCACCAGGCTGTTTATTCGATGAAAAGTATTTTATATAAAATTTAGGGCTGGTTTTTGAATACCCAGATAAAACTAACCGTCAGTTAAATGTATAAGTATCCTTTTCTGAAGTCGTATGAAAGAAAAGGACAGAGCTAAAATTTACCTTCCGGATAGCTTTATCTATGGGCTTAGCATGCGAGGCGAGGAGAATACGTCAAACCTCGTCAAACTCGATTTAGTGTCAAATATGTCTATTCCATATTCTAAAATAAGGGTAAACATTTAAGGTTTTAAATAAAAGTGAATTTTGTGTGAATTGAGTCCTTTTATTACTAAGCATCTTAAAGTTTGACGTTATGTCATATTTTCATATGAATGACGTAAAATATGACAGTAAATCTCGCGTAGCATACTAAGCCCCCTGGGGATTCAAAAATCAGGCCTTAATACGCTAAATAATATGTGGCGAATAGGTAGGCTGAAAAATTTCAGTCCAGCACATATATCATTAAAAAAATAATTAAAAATGAACTTTTTTTTAATTGCTAATGTTTGTTTAATAGACAAATTACATACTAATCGAAAGTATGAAGCCTATAGAATATGAAAGCGATTTAAATTAAGTATATCAATAGCTGCGACCGGGACTAAATTGAACTGAGACTCATGCGCTCGAGTAGGGTCCTTTTTGACGTAACCCTTACCTCGGAGATCCTCTGCTGGTGCTCCCTGTAATGGTGGGCGAAGAGGAACCCGCTGAAGAACCCGATGATGTAGGCGGCGGCGCGTGTGTGGGCCTTGATGTACGTCAGATGGAACGACTCGCTGGCGCGGGGGTTCGACAAAAACCTGAATATAAAATATAAATGTACAAATATGTTAAATATACACATCAAAAATGTCCAAAGATATAAAATATTTCGCAAAGTACTGCGCTGCGATACATTGAAATAAAATAACATCAAAATAATGTAGGGATAATTTTGATCCTTGCATATTTTTGATGCGTGCAGAGAAAAACCCCTGATAAGTGTAATGGCAACCCCTACTTTCAGAGCCGTTATCTCTTAAACCACCTAACTGATTTTCATTAAATAGAGATAATCTATGAGAATTATAATATGCAGAGAGAAGCGGTTGCAAAACTAAGTAAATGAAAGCTGACTCGATGATACCTATGACCATCACTGGTAACAGCTGGATGCGAGTAGCACAGAACCTATCATAGCGGAGATCTTTAAGGAATGCCTATTTCCATCAGTATTCGTGTTTCGAGTGGCATGATAATGATGATTGTAGACGTTAAAAAAATAAATGGTAACGGTAATTTCCTTGAAGGAATGGTTTTTTTTATGGCATTAAACGAATAATGAGGCTAAAGATCATAGCTACGAGCCACTACAAGATTAGACTTATAAAGATTTAGCTCCTGCCCGCGACTTCATTCGCGTAAATTTTGATTATTGTTATCCCCTCGGAAACTTTAAAAAATTTCAGCGTTATAACAAATTTCATCGAATTCCGTCCAGCCGGTGCAGCGTGAAGGAGTAACAAACTAACCACACACTTTTGCATTTATACTATCAGTAGGATTTGTTTCTGTCGGTCCTATTGTCTGTTGCTACAACGATACATATAATTACTCGTACGTAGCGTGCCTTGACTGCTTAATTTTACGATTGTCCCAATAACAAGGTTCAACAACCAGCCAAAAAAAACCATACATTGTTATGAGCTTGTAGGACGAGTCGTGAGGCTGTTTGTCCCTGAAACATCGCGAATAACGCTTCGGCCACGTACGCGTCCACTGTTAACTGCACCGGCCGCTCGCACGGTGTCGCGAAGGAACTCGCCCTTGCTCCGCGTCTTGACGCAGCTAAATGCGCTTCTGGTACTAGTACCTGAATGTGATTTGTTTGCGTGGCGATGGGCAGCTGTGTGTCGTGAATATCTAAGATTTTGCGAGATGATGGATGATAGGCCATCTAGTATTAATTGATTTCTGTTTTTAATTTATTGTCTCTATCATTTGTAATTAATCATTAAGTTTCTCGGTGTATTGGTCATACTGTAATGCCGTGTAAATGTATTTGAATAAATAAATAAATAAATAAATAAATAAATGAGCAACTACTGTAATAACAGCTCCTAAGTTACTTATAATCATAAACATCTTGTAGACTTTGTTATTATGAAATTATGACTAAACTGCCATTGGAACAGTTGAGACATCCTAGATTATCTCGATGCTGTAAACAATCATCTAATTAATACGAGGCAACATAATTGTGGCCGTTACGCAAACGCCAGTGAACAGTTACCTACAGACACGTTGAACAAGTCGAGAATTTTCCATCGAACTGGCAAGGTTGGTCAAGGATGGAAAATAGCACGGAAGATGCGTGACTGCAGGAGATTAGGGAGATAAACAGGATTAGCAGTTATGGGTATTAATTATTTTTTAATTGGTTTAAATGTTAATTTATAGTTAAAAGTTATCAACATCATCATCATATTTCCGAGGTGCAAATATGATTTCGCTAATGCGAAAATATCCCGACTTATACGTAAAATTAAAAAGTCAGCAACCAAGGTTTGAAGCCAGGTTCAAAAATAACTTTGCTAAAATGCTACCTACTACTCACTTAATGATCTTTTTGAAGACAAAACTATGTAAACCTCTGTCTCTCTCTTACCTACTAACTAGTTTATAGGCAACTAATAGGCAAGCATATGAAAATTAACTTGCCTATTTGTATGTAAATAGTTTGTAATGAATATGTGATTTTTATGCTATAAAATATATGAATATGAATCATCATCATCTTGAGCTCTTAGCCCACAGCAGTCCACTGCTGGGGTGTGATTCTCTTAAACGTATCAGTTATTAACTAAGTATACGCATCTCGTATTAACCGGCGAGGTTAAGTAGTCCCATCAGAGCGTACAAAAACATTTTAACGCGTGCATTCTCAATTCTGGACAAAGCCCTCTCCCAAGGCGCGCCATAAAGCCCTATCCTCTGCTTTGCTCATAAATAAATTTAAGACGAATCGAATGACACCTCATATGTTAAAATCCGTCAAGCCGTTTAGGCTGCAGAGTGTGCCACATATAAGTATAGACATACGAAAAAAATAACCCTCTCTCGGGCAGTCCGGTAAATAACGTTAACCTTGCTATAGTTACAAATAACATTTTAATTATTTTTAGGATACAACGTAACACTTGATTGAATAACACCTTCTTTCCCGTAAGAAACACGTCATCGGCGTTTAGATGACGTCGTTCTCAGGTTAATTTGACGTCATTAGCGAAAAATTACATCAGAGTTTTAATTACAGTTTTAGAAATAAATATCCAACTTGAAAGCACCCTGGGGAGTATTTAATTATTTTTTAGGATACAACGTAACACTTGATTGGATAACACCTTCTTTCCCGTAAGAATCACGTCATCGGCGTTTAGATGACGTCGTTCTCAGGTTAATTTGACGTCATTAGCGAAAAATTACATCAGAGTTTTAAATACAGTTGCAGAAATAACTTTATCCAACTTGAAAGCACCCTAGGGAGTATTTAATCTACAAAATTGTACTAAACCAAACTGATTTATTAGGGTTTCGTACGAAATAAAAATAAAACGGTAAACCTTATAAGATCACTTTGTTCTCCGTCTATCCGTTTGTATACACATACAACACCCTTTTTCTCTGAAATAACTGCAGCTATATTCGGCTGAAATTTTGAATTGATGAAGTATTTAGTAGTCCATACAGTACAGGGCCTCGTCATGAGAAATTCACACACATAAAAAATTACTTGAAACACAAAGAGAAACACCCCCAAGAAACCAAAAGTACGTAACATTTATGGTTTCTGATTACTTAAGTAAATAAGAACAAAAATCAAAATATTAAATTCGTTAACTGGCTACATGAGGGCTCTTTAACACGTCGCGTGTCGGTTAAATACATGGAATTTATCTACTAGTGGTTCAGATAAGGCCAGAGAGGCAGAGAAGTAGCTCCGCTAAAAACTCTAGCAAATGGTAATTTTAATCATAATAAGGTCTTAAGGTCTGTTAACTGAACAGGCTAGACAGAAAATTTTAATTAAAAATAACAAAATAAGGTTTCTTGAACAAATAAGACTTACGTGCGGAACCTTCGGTACTCCTCTCCAACTCGCACTTGACCAGTTTTTTTATAGTTACTTAAGTACCAATTTCACCATACGATGTTAACCACTTAACAGACGATTAGAGCCTTAACAGCTGTCAAAATGTATGAACTAACAGTCGCTTAACATTGATTAAATTTAACATCATTTGGTGAAATTGGTAATAAACCTTACAGTTATATTAACTTACTCAAATGTAAAAAGCTGTACAGCAGGCAGTTCATACACGTAGTGGATGACTCCTGGCAGGATGACGGCCAGGATTGAGATTATAGCGGCGCACGCGCAGGCGAAGCGAGGGTAGCGCTTGTACAGCCAGTACAGCATCGTGGCCACGCAGAAGCATTGGAAGTCGCAGGGTATGTACCAGGAGACCACGATGCACTAGGAGAAAAACACACGAAAATAAATTTCGATTTGTACACTTCAAAGCTTGGTCAGATACTAGACTTTCTAGTTGGCTGAAGTTGTAAAAATACTCATGTAAGTTAAACAGCAAGAGGTTAAGAGGATTGTGAAGCGACACTTGTGTCAAAAATTTCCAAACTTTAGCTCCAGGCGATAAAGTTTCTCACCCCCTAAATGAAGTCCGATTTTCACGATTTTTGAATATGGTGCAGTAATTCATAATGTTGCATTTGGTATAGAAATTTTCGGCTTCACAATTCTCTGAAGAACAACATTAAATTGAAACTAAAAGCTATAGGTATATTTAAAAAGTACAATGATACATACAATGTTTCTACTATCGATGTAGTTGTTAAGCATGAGCAGACTCAGCCACCAGTTCTTGCGGCACTGGTCGGTGTCTCCGGCGACGGCCCGCGGCCAGAGCGGACCGGAGCCCGTGTGGGGGAATATTGCGCACACGTAGAACACCGTCACAGCGAAAGCCACCCCCAGCCTGGAAGGAATCATCAGCTTTAAGAAGAGGTACCCAGATCTTCAAATAGAGAGTTTCTATAACACTCAGATCTGTAGCGGTATTCATCACAACTATCTAATATGCATCATAAGAAGAGCTCGGCAAAGGTGAGCTGTTTTCAGAGTTTGCGTAACATGGACATACCTTGTCATTTAATGGTAGATGTGGTGTAATTTAATAACTAATGAAATTATTTTATTTAGGCTGCCTTTCTGCTACGATCTTTACGTCGCCATCAAAAAAAATGAATTATAAAAAAAAAAAAATCTATCTATAAGTGGAAATGCGTTGAAAATTGAAAATATAGAAAAACTTAGTACCAAGGAAAATTAAGAATAAATAAAAAAACTTAGTACCTACTCGTTTTGTTCATAATGCATTGTCATTTTAGTTTAATTTTAATTAATAACGTTTTATTTTCTTTTACTATTTCTTTTTAAGGAGTATCTATAAATATATATCTACACTTGACATTAATGACGTAAAAATGGCTCACCCCTGCCGAGCTCTGTTCATAAGAGTTACCAGCAGGGGCACGATTCTATGATTTAGGGCATTAAAAGTACAAACTGGCAACAGTACGCAATTCATAACGTTATTCTGGTTTTGTAACGATGTTGATTTCGTTGTAATGTGGCAAAACGATATAAAAAATATCGATATATTTAATCTCTATTTTTTAACTCTAACGTGTTTCGTTATGATAACGATATTTTTTATAACGTTATGAAGGTCTGGAGGAACCTGATACCTACCTACCCATTTAGCGTTGCGCAAGATGAAGCAAGCGGGTACAATATGGACTGATCATCGAATGAAGTCGGGGATAATATTAGCTGTGTGGCCAAAAGTTGGTTGGTGCTATTGTTCGACCTATGTCCAGCTCGTATTGGACATTAATTAGCCGATATGAAGACGCAAATGATTGTTAAGGCTAAATTATCTTTTATCCTACATAATTATTTGATTTGTTGTATGTTTTTCTATTTAAAACTCACCTCACATATCTTTTCATGATGATGAATATGGGGTTAGGGAACCTCTTGAAGTTGTGGAACGACGTCGCTGTGAGGAACCCAGAGAGAAGAAAAAACGTGTCCACAAATAAGTCGTCATGTAAGACAAATAAACCTATGAACGACATAGAGTCCTGGAAAGAGAATATTGCATGTTTATTGTCTTATTTCGATATTAATAATAGTTAAAAACTTCTTCTTGTTCTTCTTCTTTTTCTTCTTCTTCATTCTTATGTAGCTAAGGCCTACCTGATCCACTCTTAATCCATCGCTTACAGCTCCAGCATTAAATATGCCCAGTTGGTGATCCAGAACAATGAAACTTATTGTAAGAAATCGAATACCATAAAATACTTCAACGCCTCCTTTCTTCATGCGGAGCAAGTTTCCGGCATTTTCTTTGAGACTGCATGCTTTGAATATTTCGCTCTCTACAACAAACGTAATCACTTTCATTAAATACTTACTTACGGGCAAAAGAATTAAGGCTTCATATGGTTGATTTAACTGTGTTTTACCAAGGAATAGAAAAAATCTGTGTTTCGGTCAAAGCTTTACTTGTCTAGATTTCGCAGTATTTTTTTTTAAATAGGCTGTAACCTATCCTACTTTTATATTATAAACGCGAAAGTTTCCCACCCACACTCAAAAAAATTTATTCATTGGCCACAATGGAACTCTGTCAAAGTGATGTTACAGTAAAATTCTTAAAAAGTCTCTTACGATTTGTATCATTACGTCAGTTTGACCTAGTTTCACGTCTATAATTCAAATTGGTTGATTATACGGTACACCTAACTCCTATCTCAAAAATAACGATAAACCGTTTAATTCTAACTTTCAAATTAAAACTTTCGAGGAGATTTTTCGCACAACCCCGTTTGATTTCTATGGCAATGGATTTGTAGAATGCTGATATAAATGGGAAGATATTGCAGCTGCAGTGCCGTGACACACAATTAAGTATTTCCCTACTAACAGTCTACTAACACCTTTACGAGTATTGTAATGAACTTGATCGCAATGGATGATTCATTTAAGTGCACAGAACACAAGTAGTTATAAATATCTAATTAAATCATCTGCTTTGTATTCAGCTACTCTTTAGATATACATTTGTTGTGATTCACAGTAAATAGAAAAATATATATCAGACGACAATCTCAGACAAATTGACCTAGTCTCAAACTAAGCTCTAGGCTTGTACTTCGAGTACAAGACAACGATAAATATAATTATATAGGTAAATACATACTTATTTCCAAAAAACACCCAAGGTACAAATACTCACGCTAATTACACAAATATTTGCCCTGACTGGCAATCGAACCCGGGACCCCAAGCTACGTAGGAAGAGTCACTACCAACTAGGCAACTGCGTCGTCGCCGGTAGATACTTACTCAGTGTTTTTGGTTCCGATGGGTCTCGTTTGCTATGTAAGTGAGTACAAACTAAAGCTACCACCATGAGGATGACAAAGAGAGATCTGCAAAAAGATATTCTTGATTAAGTACAATGCTTTAGGCCTTTTTCTGGCTTTCATATTTATGATAATAATGAATACCCGTTTAACAATAAATGATGTGAAATTTTCCAATACACTTGTTCTCCTTTCAGTATGAATTAAGACATTACGATACATGCGACCCAAAGGTGGGATTTTTGTTTATTATGCACATAATCCTTTCGGAAGACATTGTTAAAATGATTGTTAAAACGGCATTCATTTCAACCAAGTAATTAAACAAACAGACAGGCAGACAGAAATAGCGCCTTGATTTTTTTCAATGCACGAAGACGAATACAAACTATGTATAGGTATTACTTCAATAATATTATGTAGGACCGCTACTTCCGATTTTTCTCATTAGACTTACTGCTCAAATAAGAGTAATTAATCAAATAAGAATTATCCGTATTAGACTTAAAATAAAATGAAAGTTGCTCTAAAAACTTTTTTCTTACCGGATTAATAAGAATATTACAGATGTTTATGCTCCTCTTCGTAAATAAGCCCTTCTCTAGTCAAAAATGTCTATCTACCCGTATTATAAATATCATCTTTAGTTTCAGAAAAACTCACATAAACCCCCAGAACAGCCCATCGTACTCCCTCGGCTCGTCCTGCTTCTGGCACTTCTCTGTGAGTGAGATGCGCGCACGCATGCCCGCGGAGCCGAGGTGGCTGCGCGCGAGCATGGTGGCGAGCAGGCGCTCTACCGAGCCGGGGCCGCAGGACGCGGGCACGCACGCGCCCCAGGACAGCTCGTTCAGAGGCCGCGAGTGGAGGGGGCGAGCCTGGAAGTGTTTAAAAGTTATTGACGTTTTGGTTAACTTTGATTTTACGTTTACTTCACGTTTGACTATAAAATTAGTTTCAAAGGTTTACCTATGTTTGGCCAAATTATTTTTCGTCAATTGTATACTTTGGTCAAACGCTTTTTTTTCCAAAACTGTTAATATTTCAGGATTTTTATAAAGGGTTCTACATAATGGTTCTTAAATAAATCCTGAAATATTTACAGTTTCGGAAAAAATTGCGTTTGACCAAATGAAACACTTGACGAAATGATACATTTGACGAAAAATAATTTGGTCAAACGGCAGTACACCAGTTCGAAACCATAACAATATCAAAGTCATATTATTATTTTATTGCACTAACAATAAGTATTTATATGAAAATACCAATAAGCTTATTGTTCTCTTTACTGAGAACATAATATAAGTAATTAAATTGCATCTAATAAACATTATAATTAAATTGTTCTGCCCTTAAATTTCGATCAGTACAATCGGGGAGATTTAGAATACTTTGATCGTGCAGGTACTAGGTAAGTGTTCCGACTTCCAAATAACGTTGACCAGGTTTGTTGGTTTGGTCAGGGCATCTATTCTAATTGTTTTAATTTCTACTAGATAAAATTATATTACTTTTGACATGTTATCGTATTTCCAACTTTACCATAGCTCTTATGTACTTGTCAGTAATGACGGCCGAGTTAAAAATAGTATGTAAGATCAGGTGGAGTAAGAGCGTCTACGGGGCAAGTCCGCCAAACCAACAATATTATCCTAAAAAATATATGGCTTGTCTTACCCCAAGTGCGACAAACCATATATTTTTTTGGGGTAGACGCACTTACCCCACCTGACGTAAGAACGTCAAAGGGGTAAGGGCGACCAACCATATGTTTTTTAGGATATACTGTTGGTTTGACGGACTTGCCCCGTAGACACACTTGCCCTAACTTACCTTACTAAACATGTCAAATGTCATCGGGTTTTGCTCATTAAAAGAAGAGGCAAAGGTCATTTGATCAGTCATCATCCATTATACAAAGAACGTTGTAGTAAACCCATAGTTAATGATGTCGTTATATATTTGTTGTTATTTGATGTTAAGTCATCGTGACAGAGTTCTATCTATGTTAGCTAACCGATTAAAGTCCTTAGTAATATACCACATATTACAATTAAAGTATTTAGTCTCGTACTTTTTTAGGCAAAGCAAAGACAGTTATGTCCACTAACCATAAGATACCCCGTGTGCTCGTTTGCCTTCATTATGACATTTAAAATAAGATCTTATTAAACGTCGGTTAACTTCGTCTAATAAAAACAAAACCTTCAATAAAGAAAGTAATCTTGAAGTAAGTACTTAATTTTATTTACCTCAATAAAATCCAGTACCGATTCCTCAGGCCTAATACCCTTATAGAACCTTTTCTTCACCGCATTGTCCGTTCTCTCCAGGATAATGTCAGCCAGGCAGTACTGGGTTCGCAGGACTGGGCGGGAGCGGTCCCATGGCGGGCGGAGACACTCGTCGAAGTTGCCCAGCTGGTACCGATTGCCGAAGAGCAGACCTTGAGGCTCTGATGCTATGGCGTCCCAGTCTGAGGGTTATTGACAATATTGTACAATAAAGGGGGCAGTTTTTGTTCAGTTTGTGCTAATCCCAATCTTATCTTACGTAAAGCTTTAAGCTTGTATACGGCAGAGGTTTGGCCAAAATATTTTGGGTCAAATGTATTATTTCCCAAATTTTTCATTTGCCAAATCAATGTTATATAAATTTTTCAGAATAATTTATTTTAGTACCATCGTGTAGCTGTAGGTTAGGTTAGGTCTGTTTTTATAAAATCCTGAAATATTTACAGTTACAGAAAACAAAGCTGGTTGGCAAAGAAAAATTTGGGACATGAAACATTTGACCAAAAATATTTTGTCCTAACCTCTGCCGTATACAAGCTTAAAGCTTTACGTAAGATAAAATTGGGATTAGCACAATTTGTGTGTGATTCACCCGTCCACCGCCGTATACATATCGGTCTATATAACGATTAACATGAGAAATAATTGTCAATCAGAATGGCGTTCTACTTTATCGATTAAAAATTAGTCAAATTCTTCTGCAATATTTATCGCGTCAGTGTTAATAGTATCGTTAACGTTTTTAGATGTAATCCATAGTTTTATTAAATTGGGACTGGTTTATTACTTACTATGTTATTTTTATTTTACTTCAGTATTTTGTATAAGTACGTTGAGGGATCCTGCCGTTTTGCCAAAACTATTTTGGTCAAATTTCATTAGGTACCCAAACAAATTTTAGCAAGTGTTTTTTTTGCCAATGCAATGTTTGGCATAATTATAATACGCAAATTTTCAATTGGTCAAATTTTCATTTAGCAGAGGTTTACTACGGAAACTGACATTTAGGCAATTGGTCTTTTAGCAAATGCTTTATTAAGGCAAAAAACATTACATAATAAACATTTAGTCAAATTAATTGATATGACGAAACATATAAAGACAAAAATCGGAGTTTGTTTACAGTCAGAATTTATTACCGAATTGCTGCCAGGTAAGTTAGGTTAGGTTAGGTTAGAACTTTGACCCCCAAGAGAACCCAACTGCTACTAGAACAGTAGGTTAGGTTAGGTTAGAACTGCGACAATAACAACGCGCGAGCCGAGCGAGCAGAGCGAGCGGGCCGCGGCAGCGGCCGGCGAAGCGCCAGAACCGAACTGTTGCAAGGTAAATAAGTTATAGGTTAGAAATTCTACCGATAAAGTAGGTTAAGTTAGGTTAGAACTGTGACCAACAAAAAATATATACTTTTATAATAATTATAAAGAGAAATCATAACAACACTCAATGACAGTATGATCCACGATCAGACTACATTGAGCGTCATTTATGATTTACTTCTTACCCTTATAACATAAAAACGTTGTAATTTAATTTGTATCTTCTGCATCATTAAAATAAAGATGGAAATTATTTGTCATTCATTCGACTCAATGAATAAGAGACTGAATAGAAATGGTAAATTGAATATTGACGATACAAATCATTATTATTTTATTTTGCGTAAAATATGTTATACCAACTAAAACATTTGACTAAATGAAATTTGGTCAAACTACCAGTTGGTAAGCGAGTCAATGCCTAAACATTCAAGTGCCAAACATTAGGTTTGCGTAACAATTATTTGTGAATAGTTAATATGGCAAACGAGTATTTGGCAAATGAAATTTTACGAAAAATTACTTGGGAAGTGATAATTTGTCAAACATAATTTGATAAAACATAGGTAGGTTTTGTTATCTTTTTAAATAGAACTGAATATTTATTTTAATTTTAACAGTTTTCCAAAGTGGGTTTTAGTCGATATTGCCAAAGCATTTTTTATCGATTTAGTTATCCAGATTAACTTTTTAAAAGACTTTTAGTTATTTCATGAACTGGGAAGTACCTACAAATAAATTTGACACGAAAATTAATAAATGCATCAACAGGATTGTCCATTAACAAAATATTATTAAAACTTGAACTTTCTATACAATACCCAAAAAAAACCCGGCCCCCCCCCCTTTTGATGTTTTCTAACAAAAGGTGTTGTTTTAATTTTTTTACAATAACATTGCAAAATATCACTTTTTGTATCCTTAACAATTGAGTGGGCGTGGACAATGCTAATTCGACTACCTTTGTTTTGCATTTTTATATAGTCCTGCGTCTTGTGATTTCCGAAATTTGTTATTTTAAGGTTATAGAAGAGATAAGAGAATTTTAAAATTCTTGAGTTAAATTACATGCATACATAGGTACTTTCACGCCTGTAATCCCAGACCAGAGTGGGGTAGGCTAAGCTAAAGAATTACCTACAACTTTAAAAACTTCTTCTTTTTTCTTAACTTAAATTAATATTTTAATGAAATAGATAAATAATTAAAATTAAATAAATTATGTACGTTATTTATATTAAAATCCCCCCAAATAACAATAATTAACTTGGGCTTATTTCCTATAATGTGCAAGAATTCATCAAGTTTTACAAAAAACAGACTCTTTTGGAACCCTATATAATTATGCAAATATTTATTAACTTACCTACTTCAAAAACACTTTAAGGTTTTCAAGCATTTTTGATTAAGTGAATATTTTCGGAAATAATCGCTCCGAAAGTTGCATTAATTGACCAAAAGAGATGAAAAAAATATTTTAAGGGTAATAAGTTCTTTAAATGAAAATTAATTTCAACATGATCGAATATGCCGTTTCTAAGTTATTGCTGTGAAACTGCGCTTCTCAGAAAAGGACGTAAGTGCCTTAAAGATACGCTCTTTTGCTGGTGCACTTTTTATGCTTGTCTTAACGGCTTAGGAACCCTACACTGAGCGCTGGTCTGACATGCTCTTGCCCGGTTTTTATAGTAAATTTGGAGCTGCCCCCATTCATGGAATGCTCCAATCAGGCTAATTTGTCTTTTTCATATTAAATATGTAATAGTAAGTACCTCATTTCAAACTGGAACCATCGACATCCTTATTAGAAATATGAATGTTCACAAATTTTATATGTAATTTAGATAGGTACAGTTACAGTACAGTTAAACCAAATGAATTTCTTGGTCACAATGGAACTTTGTCAAAGTGACTTATCAATCAAATCTTAAGGGACGATTTGACTCAATGCGTCACTATGATAATATAGTTCCATAGTTTCCCAGAAATTCAATTGGTTGACTGTAGGTACTTTCATTTCGTTCTAACTGACTTAAAATTTGGAAAAACCAATAAATATACAAACCGACTTTAAAAAATGAGGAGGTTTGGTTGAACTCTTTTTTTTTTACTGTGTTTTAATTAAACTAAATCTCACGTCCTAAAGTTTTCATTTCCTAGTCCTTACCCCAAACCGCCCATAGCGTAAAATTTTGCAAGCCTCGAATCAACATCAAAGTCTGATTCAGGCATGTTTCCTCCTCTTTGCTCCAGTTGTGATTCTTCAACGCAAACACCACATCTTCTAAATAAACACTTCCATTGTTTACAACTTTAGGCACTGTATTTTTCCTCTCCACATCTTTTAAGTCAGTATTTACATCATATTCTGTTGTTGTTTCAACTGCTCTCGTTAATTTAGTAAGTGCAAGTCCTACAATAATGATTGGAAAACACTTCATGGCGTGATGGCTGTAGCAACAGTTCGCGAGTGACTGAAGAGCTAAGGAAGTCGCGGAACGTAATAAGAAACAATAAAATTGCACGAAGATAATTAAATGATTAATTAAAATCAATTGCTTATTGAAAGAATAAAAAAATGGAAGTGATGTGATTCATCTATAAATTAATATTAATTTATAGACGTGATCTAGTCTAGTATCTGCTCCTTAAAGTACAGAAGGGTCCCTATTCTGACGAAAAATTATTACCTGGAGATTTTTTACGAGATGATTCAGGGCTAAATGTTACGGCGCATTTCTTATACTTAAGTTTATTGTCTATATTGTCACTATTGCTAATCATATCTTCAATTTACTCTGTCAAAACTCAAGGAACAATATAGAATATTTAATAAGCTTCTAAATCTTAATCTCAGTCCTTTGGATTGACAACGCATTTGCAGTCTAGTGATTGCAGTCTTGTGACTGTAGAATTGAGAATGCAAATCTAAGGTCTAAGATCCCACTTACCATCAGGTATTATAATGTTTACCACAGTCCCTAAAAGTTTTTCCCCTTGGCTATCAAGCCCTTTCAAACTTTTGGTAAGAGTTGGGAAATTGTGTTGAAAATAAGGAGGCTGTGTGCAAAAGCATCGTTGATGCCTCATTAGACCCGATAATTAATTCATATAATTTTGCATTATAATTATAACTGTGGTGGTAATAGGATTAGTGACTTAATGCATCGGGCAGTCGTATCTAATTTTTACCTGCTTGGCAGAAACACTTGCCCTATACTGGTATTTATGAGTAGGTATTTAAGTACCTAGTAGGTACCGTAAAATGTGCCTACTTTGCTCCCCCACGGGTAATTATGCTCCATGGTTATATTGAGGTAATCTGTATTGTAAATCATTCTACCTATATTGCTTTCATTCACTGCGTGGCTTCGATCGATTCTTTTTAGAAAAATTGTCATCAACCTTAACTTATAAGTAACACACGAAATAGTTACTATGGAGCATAGTTACCCATGGGGGAGCAAAGTAGGCACATTTTACGGTACCAAGTAGTTTAGTTTAGTTTAAATTATGAATTGCATTGCATGTCAAAAAATACGAAACATACATACCTAACTACTTACGTACTTACTTTTTGTTGTTGATGTAGTACATTATTCTAGAGGGCGGAAAATGAGAAATAGATGGACTAGTAATGTAAGGGTTTTAGTAGTAGAAGGGCCTTGTGCAGGGTCCTTTCGTATCGCTACCACCATCTTATCGCTGGCAACAGTGGTTTCATTATTGTGTTCCGGTGTGGAGGTAAGACAACGGTGCAATAAGATTGAGAGATTGGTGTTGGTGGTATAATAAACCATTTAATACGTATTTAATTATTTTTGTAAATAATACATTTTAATAACATTAAATTATACACAGTCAGGATTGTTTTTTTTATAGCAAATATCACAATTTTTCATGTCAATAAAATAACTAAAAATAAAATTACACAATACATTCAGCGACCAAACCAAGCCAAGCGACAGAGTAGAATTTTTTTTTTCCTTAAAGATGTTGTTTTTGAAATGGATTTCAACTTGAACCGGAGTGCTTCACCAGATTTAGTCTAGGAGACATTAACCGCGGCAAGTCTTTGTGACTCGTCAGCACTACTGCTCCCGCTCTTCCGAAGTGTCAATCTTATTAATGCGCTTCCCTAAATTTGTAAGCACTATAAGGATCTACAGGCATGGGACAGTAATAATTTTGAGTTCCTTGAAATAACCTCTGCAGGATACGAACTGAGGTATAGTCGACTACAAAGAGATGTATCCACTTTTCACCTTATTTTATTGTAATAAGGTCCAAAAGTGGATACATTTCTTTGTAGTCAACTGTACCTTCACTATAGTTCTTATAAGCCTTTTTTGCACAACGAAAACCGACTTTATATTGTACTTGTAGCTGTTAATTACCCCATAACTATTTACTATACCTACACCTCTATTGTTACTATACCTCTGTTTAGATTCAACTAAGGCATAGTAAACTGTTTTAAGCTAAGTAATATAGTCTCATCACATCACTCATCACTAGGTGGCTTGTTTGCTTGTTTCAGTTACTTATTGGCGCTAAGGTAGCTAAGGTTGCGTCAAGTTGCGTCTATGCGCGTCGCTCGATACTTAATACGCCCGCAACGTGGCGAAGGCGCAGCCCCGACTAAACCGCCTCGGTGCATCCTGTCGCATTTGCTTGTGCAAATTTGTGGTTTATACTGTACCTTACCTTAACCTTAACATTACCGTCAACGCCGTTAAATAAATTCGTTATGTTTAACCTCGCAGAATACCTACACTTAACGTAAGTATTTTTAAGGTTAAAATTCACGCTGCCTTTTAACAATTCTTGGCGTCAGAGTTTAGATTTGTAAACCCTTTACTGCACATAAAGATGTTGTATATTTGACGTAGCTTCCAAGGGATGCAATAAAATAATTAATAAGCACATTTATTTATTTCATAATAATAATACTGCTACATTACATTAATACAGTGATTTAATAAATATTTAAATACACAACTAACTACTAACACCTTAATATATACAAATCAAAGTTATTAAGTACCTGTTAGTGCAATGCTATTATAATTTAACTGTGCAGACTACTTTCTAATTTCTGAATGATATATTATAACAATTATTTCTGATAATTAATTTATAACTATGCTATTAACTATAATATTGAATTATATTTAATCATACCACCTAACCTGTAATTGACAGGTAAACAATATTTGCTACAACTATTTGTATTTAAAGTAATAAACGTAAATTTCCACAAAATGCACATATCTGGCGTATGTATAAGATATCATATAAGTAATAAAAAAATGCGTAACACCCACCGTCATTAAAAATCAAGTCATTGTAAAAATTACGGTCCTATTCATGTTTATAAGAAAGTGCGCATTCGCTACTGTGATTATTTTTTAAATAAGGTAAAACACCCAACTATTGACAATCTAAACACCGATTACTGACACGTAGTGAATTAGGACTTTGACTACCTTAAATAAAAGTGAATTGTGCCAATAATCTGTAGGGTGCCAAGTATAGGACCGTTTGTCCTACTCATCATAAAAAAAACAAGCGAAATAAAATAAGTAATAACCAACGTATGGTCAAAAAATTGTAAATATAAAGTTAGATAAACAATTTTTTTTTAAATTAAATTCGTGCTAGTAAATATTATTTTATTGTAAATGCTAAACTGTATTTTTGAAGTGCTACAGGCGTCTATCTCTAAAAAGGAAAGAGAGAGGAGACAGGGAAACACAGAAGATTGAATAGAGGTACATGAAAAGAAGTAAGAAGTAAGAGACTAATGCAGAAAAATAGAGTTTTAAGAGTTCGTTGCAGTACTGTATACCATTTTGAAATTTGTATCTAAGTGATCATTATGTAAGTTAACAAACGACGTAGTACATTAATTATTAAATAATTTATTAAATTAATACTATAAATAGCGTTTTCTTATATACAATCTTTGGAACGCGTTACACAGAACACACTGACTAGATATTCACTCTTTAGAGATTTCTTTTATAAATAATTTTATAAGCGTATATCTCTACCATCCTTATGAACTAAGTACATACTTTTATATTCATTTATGTTAAACTATAGACTTCTTATAATATAATTGTTCTCTTCGATATATTATTAAATAAATTATTATTTATAATTTAATTATAATTCTAATAACCTCATAAAATGTTAAAGACAAAAAAAGCGAATCACTGCTACCCAGTACACGGATACGGCTATGCTTTGAATTAGGTACAATTACAACGTACGCACAGACACACAGACACATTATCCACTATTTTTTTTCATACTTTTAGCATTTTTTGTTTTAATTTCGGCTTGGTTAAGCAATGCAATCTTTCGTTCTTTCATAATTTTAATATTTGGTCAAAAAAACGAAATGGGTGTTTTTCAACTTAGCAGCTCCCTTAATTTTATATATTTTTATTATTAGTTATATTTTTTTTTTTTTTTTTTTCATATAAGAGGGAGGCATACGAGGAGGCGGGTTACTTACCTGATGGAAAGTAATTAACACCGCCCATAAACAGCGGCAACTCAAGAAGAGTTGTCGGTCATTTGCAGGCCAATAAGGAAAAAAGAAAACTGTAATAATACTGACTAGAAACTTTAAATGTTTGACTAGATACGAATAAAACTAAGAAATACACTAAATTTTCTTTAAATAAATAAATAAAGTGACTTGACAAAATTATAATCTATTGGTAACCAACTCATTATAATTTGGTCATTGGTGAAAAGTAAACGTAAGTGACGTGTTATTTTCTTTGGTTTGATAAACTAAATATTTGACTGGATAATATGAATAAAACAAAGAAAAGCCTTTAACGGGACTAGACTATACCTTAAAATCTACGACTAGACTTAAAAATAAAATCGACTAGATTATACATATACTTTGGTCAAAAATAAATAAATGTAATTTGTTTGCAGTTATTTTCTTTTTTGATGATTTTTAGTATTGTTTTCTTTGGTTTCGTAAAAAAGTGACTAGATAAGTATTATATTTATTTAACTAAATACGAATAAACTGAGTTTTCATTATAACTTCGTATATTATAATCTACAGGTATAATGTACTTATAATGTTTTGTCCTACGAGTGGGTATAACTTGAATAGGAAAAGACTAGATATTTGACTAGATAGTTTTTACCAAAAGGGAGATCATACCTAAGCTAACTCATGACTAGAACTAATAAAATTTGACTAGATTAATCGAGGTAAAATAATAATGAAAAAAAAAGCATATGATTGCAAAACCTCTTTTAGGTTAAATTCAAAATCATTGTTTTTATTTTTTTATAATTTTAAGTAGCTTCGCTTTGGTGCTTTGTCGCTTTAACGTCATATTAGAACTGCTGCACGGCTAGCACAAGTTGCCCGCGACTTGTTTGTCGCTCGGATCTCCCTCTCTATCTAGTCAGTAACGATAGAGACGTACTGAGCGATAAGCGAGACAATACAACTTGTGCTACACGTGCTGCTCTAATGAAAGGCGTCAAAGCGACAAGGTACAAAAGTGTGCACCTACTTATAAGGCTGACTGTACTTTAAAAACTTAAATTGTAAAAGAAACTTAATTTAAGGAGATCACCTAGAACTAATCTAACACATGACTAGAATTTGTAAAAATGTGACTATTTATATAAAGACAATACCCAATTATATATTTAAATTATACTACATAAACACTCGGAGATCTTATTAAAGAAGTTCTAGAATTAAATGAATTTATAATGAGATCAAAAAAACTAGAAAAGGGTTGAGATCATTGACATATTTTTTCAGGTAATTTTGGTAAGATTTTGGTTTTGACTAGATAATATCAAGGACTAGAATTAATACGCTATTTAAAAATATCTGACGCCTTAGCCAAGATGAATTACGCTAACTAGCTTTTCTATTCGTTTCGTTTTTAAACCAATCGCGTCACTGGTAGATCACGTGACTCTTCGTACCACGTCATCTACCAGTGACGCGATTGGTTTAAAAACGAAACGATTAGAAACACTAGTTAGCGTAATGCATCTTAGCTAAGGCCCAAGGATGACCCATTAAATCATTTATTATTAGATATTATAAAAGCTAGGACTAGTTTTTACTCAGTTCTAAGAACAATAATGACTAGTAAGTTACTTATTAACTAGACTTTCCCTTATCATAAACCAGTAAGGGCCGTTTTACAATCCCCTGATAACACTATCTAACAGATAAATTACAGCTTGGTCCTATTCTTTCATATGACAAAGTAAAAGGAAAGCGATAAATTTAACTGGCAGAGAGTATTAATCTGGAGATTGTGAAACCGGCCCTAAAAGCCAAAAAGACTATTGCAAACTTTTTTTAAATATTGAGGGTGTTTTTTTGCGGGAGCTGCTAAGGCGGAGGCGTTATTTAGAGAAGTACATTAGTAAAAATAACGGGTTCCTAGGTAAAGCTTCAGTACACCGTGAATTCGTTATTTTATCGTGACGTTATGTAAGTGACATTAATAAGTGAGGAAATTGACGAATGTTACTAGAATAAATTGATTAAGGATTGATAATTAATAAGATATAAGAAATTAATGTGAGATATTGTAAGGTTAGTAGTCGATTTAACCTTTGTTGAATAAGTTAAAAAAATACAACAGTACAAGTGAAAGTATAAGTACGAGTAGGTAAGTATAAGTTTTAAAGCTATTAATATTTGAATTGACGAAGTAAGAACAACCTATTTGTTTGCCAGGCTCAAAAATTGGATCTACATATTTTGTAATTAAGGTCTTTATTCAACTTTGTTTTAAAAAGGTATCGTTACCATATTGTTTTGTCGCCTCTACTATCAAGTTAAATATAGCAACCAAAACGATATACCATAACAATATTTTTAAATGTTTAGCGGCTCAGATGTAGTTTAAAAGCTTCGAATAAGTAGGAACTAAAAAAAGGCTGTTTGCCAATCGAAGAACAATTCCAATGAATGGGGGCGATTGATTAAATTATTAGTTTGTAACCGGGGCGTGCATCTAAAAATATGCCCCATACTTCGATCGATGCAACTGGACTTGATACTTGTACGGATACTCGGAATTAAACGCTTTAAGAATTGTGATTTTATGTTGTATGTTATTGTGTGTTCTTGTGTTGTAATGTCTAATAATGTAAAATGGAAAACTTTGGCGCTTCATTTTTGGTTGAAGATAGATATACGAAATTTTTATAATGCCGGTGTCGGTGGTCGCAATGACTCGCTTTATATTTCGAGGGTTGAGTGGTCAAACCCAATAAGTCGATATAAATTGTTGTGTCAAAAAGAACATTATTGAATACATCAAGACAATTGAAATTTTAAGAAACAAACGGGTTTGACCACTCAACCCTCGATTTTGTAGTTTTAAAATGTTTTTTTTTACCATATGTTGCTACAGAATTGTCTTTAATCAGAAAACATAGGGTTTGATAAGTTTAAAACTTATAAAATGTATTTTTACTAGTATACAGTAGTAAGGTATCAACTAATTATTAAACACTAAAGATAAGTTAAACCTAAAAGATATGTATAAGGTCACGTAAAATGTTTAACAGTTACGTGATTATTTAATTTGGAATGTTGCTGTAGGAGATCTTACAAATTTACAAGTGAGCTCTAATAATCTATTCTATACTAATAAAGATACAATAACTAGAATCACACAAAACTACCTATTTACAAATACACAACGATATTAGAGGTCTAAATTAAAGTTGCTAACACTGTTAAAAGCTCGTTTCTATCAAACTTTTTACATCCTAAAAGACTAATTAAAAAGACGCTTCCGATGCGTGTATTTTTCTAATAATTCTTTACTCCCCGAACTCACTCCAGCGACTTTTTTTACGAAAAGAACATCTGCGTGCTATCATGAACGTACGGCGTAGAGTAAGGATATAGGGTATTAGATACCGTATACACGGGGAACCGCGGCACCGGCCGCAGCACGCGTCGTCAGTCATCTCCGCTGCCGCCGCCCTCGTCCTCCGAACCCGTGACGTCCAAGCTTCGAGAATCCTCGGAGGAGCACGAGGATGCGCAGCGTGCACGCACTCCCTCCCACCCGAAGTCCTGCTGCGTAGGGGGGATCTTGTTCCAGAACGTGTTGAAGTTGTTATCCCGGGTTTCCTGCTGTATAAAAGATTTCGTAAATGTAGCGCAGCGGACTAAAAGAGCACACCTGGAGTCCACATAAAGGTGTATTTAAGTGCCCTCTTGTTACGTTGACTCATCACCCATAAGTGACATACAGGTTCTACTCGTACTAATCAATGTACTTACATATTAACAAACCACTTTTATTCTATTTAAGACTAACCATATACCCACACAATCACAGGACAGGGGCGAGTGCCATGTCTTGCTATCGCATCCACTGCCGTATAACCAAATATTTTTTTTTAAATAACCACTTACCGGTGCATAATTAGGCAGCTCAGCACGAACTTGCTTGAACGCGGACGGTTCCTTCTCCTCCGGCTGCTCATGAGCCAGCAGGTGCTTCCTCAGGTAAGCCTGGCGCCGGAACAGCTTGCCGCAGCGCTGGCACGGGAACCGGCCCGGCTCCGACGCCGGGGGGTCCCGTCGTTTGGCCGCGCCGGGCACCCGCGGCTTGTGCCAGCGGCGGTGGGAGGCCAGATTCGCGGGGCAGTTGAATACCTACGGGAATTTAAGACTTATGTAGACTGACACGCGTTTCTTTTTCATGTCATAGAGAAGGCCAACGAGCACACAGGCCACCTGATGGTAAGTGGAAATTGTGACCCATAGACATTTTTTGAAAACAATAGTACCCTACGACGGTACGACGGCAAAATAATTGGAAGTTATAGCATTCCGTTATCCAAAGTAAGCGCTAAGGCCGATGATACTGACACACAGGGTTTTTGTCATAATTTTTGGTTGACGTTATCCAAGCCCAATTTCTACATTATAATCTAATGCATATCATAGTCCACTGGGCTATAAAAAATACTGCCGTATCCCAGAATAGAGACAGTGCATAATAATTGGGGTCCAAATTATAAACACTCTACCACATTTCAACTCCCGTGTCGTCCCCTCGAGATAAATAGTCTACGAATGAAAATTAAATTGCATCCCTATCGTGTCGGGATGTTCACATCGATGTTCCTCAGTCACGCATCACGAAACGTATCAATTAGTGGGATAAACATTACTCGCGCGAGCGGGCGACGCTTCCCATGGAAATGTGCCAAGTGTTTACTATTGAGGGGATCCCACCTGAGTCCCTTGTGATTATTTGTTCCCACGCAAAAAACTGAAGCGAATTTCTAGTTTAGATATAATTGATGGATTGTGATGAGTGGCTATGGCGTTATCTGATTATAGTAATTGGAAAGGGGTGGATAAAGATAGATTGATAGTTTGTCAATTGTTATTGTTTGTGTGAGGGCAAAATATTGAATTAAAAACGCTCAAAGGCTTTTTCGAACCTTTTTTATGAGAATATTAACTAATATATGGTAGTATTAACATTGTCATTTCAACAATATGCTTGTTCGTACCTTACATTTTGCATTAAGGCGAAATATCTAAAACATACCATTGCCACGGTACGACAAACCCTTCTTGTCAAAAAGTTTCGTGCACTTTCACCTTAACATGGCAGAGCGATGCCACGCTGTGATTTCAACATAGAGCGACGCAAGTGTTTCACCGTATCATGTGGCATTTTGTTCTAATTTATATGTAGAACAACGCAGCGGCAACGACGCAATGCATAGGCAACCCTCGTGTGCCAAATCTTACGCGTACTCTGCAGGGACTTATCACTTACATTTCGAAGTTCATGCGCAACCGTTCTGCTTGGTGACAGATCGTGGGGGGGGGGATCTAGGCGCTAGAGGGGGAGAGTTGTGTAACGGGAAAGATAAGCCACTATATCTTACCTTATCGCACTCAGGACAGCGGTACTCAATATGCACGATCCTCGAGCAGCGATGCTGCGCAAGACCAAACGCGTCGCTGTAGAGCCGTCGACAAAGCCGGCAGATGTAGCGGCCGAGGCGGTTGTCTATACTGGCGATCAAGGCCTTCGCCTCCTCCGTCACTTCCACCACGTTGAACGCCGGGTCTATATCACCCTGGAAGATCATGCTATTTGAAGTTTGGTACCAGGATCTTATCAATCTGAAGATGTTACAAGTTTGAGTAAAAGTTTGAAATCATTTATCACAGGTGATATACATACAATTAATTAGGAATGGACTGAATGGATCTGCACTGACAAACCTTTCAAAGCTACCTCAAAAACAAGTAATATAATATTGACAATAAATGAGAATACGTAATCAAATTAATGAGAGAGAGGGTTATTTTGTAAAACATTTAATTGTTTATATAGACGACAATATTAAAAAACCCCGTCGGATATAACATGTGTCTTTTATTCTTGTTTTAACGATGTTTCTATGATTCAACGGCGTAACGTTAATAGGTAATAAAATTAAACTCCATTTTAATAAAGTAATTATACTTTTAATAACCTAAAAATATGTTATTAAAGGTGTAGTTTACTATAATACTTATAACACAGAGTTAATATTTAACTGTTGTGTGATGAGCTGAGCGCATTATCAGATGCATACAAAATATTAATTAATAGAAATATAGGTTTCTAAGCAGCCGATTTCTTTAAACATACTTATACAGTACATTTAAAAGCTTAAACACATTTATAACACATAATCGCAATCGTAATAACCGCCTCGATTGAGTTAAACGCCATTAACTTTTATTTTATTGCGTCAAAATTAAACGTTCGTATTTATTATCTCGATTCAAAGAATCAGCAGTGAGTTGGAAGTATTGGAACAGCGATTTATACCGCAGTTAATGTCCCGGTGGCCCTCCCCCGGTTGCGGCGCGAGCTTGAGGCTGTTATTAGCGGACAAACATAGCACAATACGCGATTTCATACCTCGCTTAATTGCCGGGGCGATAAGCGAGCTCGCCTACGACCCGCCGTAATGATATGGTAAGAACAGCTAATTAGTAGTCTTTCAGCAACAACACCGACTGTCTTAGACATAATATATCATTTTCATTGCATTTGCTGAAATACACGACGCATATTAAAACAATAATGTGACTTACCTTCCGGACAACTAAAGTCTCATCCTCATCCAAGTCCCGTATGATGGTGCCCGACACGGGAGACGTCTTGTCTTCATCAAACATCAACCTCCGCACCGCTTTACTTTTTTTCAGCGGCTGAGCAGGCTTGCCAGGTTTTTTGGGCCGTTCTTCGACATCTTTGACTTCTACAACCTCTGGCGAACTTCTTTCGCTTTTTGACGGAGTTTCGTTCTCAACCGGTAAACAAGTTTTAAGCTCTTCAAAAAACTGTTTGGTAAATTTTAGTTTTTTAACTTCAGGGCTTTCACTGTCGTTTGAACTTTCGTCGTCAATTTTTCTTTTCACTGACTTCTCAACGACATCGGTTTCACCTTTAGTATCGTCGCTATCCTCGAAATGTCTGAATATTTTTGGTGATTTTGAGTGTTTAGTATTGTCAGGAGATTTTCTTTTTAGAGATGGTGGAGGAGTGCATGGGGGGGTGATGGGTGTGGTGGACTTGAGTGATAGGTCGAGAGGGACAAGGGGTTCATTATAATATGCCAAGTACTGATGAAGGAGGCTCGGATGCTGGTGAGGGATGAGATCGTGAAGGTAGTTGCTGGATATCCTGACCGGTGGAGCGGCATACTGCTGGTAAAATCTTGACGTCGTCAGCCGGTGAAAATTAGGCAATGTGGCCTCCATGCTGTTTAGAGAAAACTTCGATTGTAAATGTAGTAAATATTTTCCGCCTCCATTTATGTATTTTATCTGCAACAAAAGAAAATCCTTGGTAAGAAAGCAAGCGTATAATAAACTAGAGTGTTGGAGGCGAGGACACAAAGAATCGCAGCCGAGGCGTTGATTCGATGACACTACAGAGTTCATTTGGGTGATTGCGGTACACTTTCCTCGTGCGATTGTTCTCTTTGCCACAACGTCTCGTACAAACGTATAAAACACACATAGGTACCTATAAGAAAGAGTGAAATGTATTTTTTGATAGTTTTTGTTGCCAGAAAATAAAAATGAATCAGTGATCGAGGTAATTTAATACTCTAATGACTTGATTAAACTTTACAATAATTTTCTTATCACATTTAAAAAAAATACAGTACCCCAACGAACATGTTAAGCATTTTAGTGCGTTGTCATAGTAAACTTCAAACAGAACACCAAATGACACACATGACAATGACATTCACTATGACAAGGTTCTAAGTATGCTCAACATTTTTATTGGGTGACTGTACTTTGTAATCTTTTTTTAGCGCCTTATTCTTTACTATCAATTATTAGTCATTTAGGCTACCGCTGGCTAGCAGAAAAATAGCAAAATAAATCAAAGTTCCCACTAAACCCCAAAAACATGGGTATAACAGAACATTTTGTCCCTCCTAATACACATTAGCGAGACAACAAAGTTGGGGTAAATAGTTTGCCCACGTCGCCTAATTACTGTCGTCGAGATCGCTCCCACGCTCACCCTCGAGGGGCAGGCCCAGACCCCACCGTTGGGTAATGAATAAATAGCATGCATTTTTATTGTACAAGATTTAGGTGTTTGCGAAATTTATTACGTGAAGTGTCTGGGGTTGTGGTTAGATTATTTTTTGGGAAGCTACAAGGAGTTATTGTTATATAATTATATTTAGTAAAAGTAGATGATAGTTTTTTTTTTAAATCACTATTTTCCATATTTTGTTTGTAGAGGTGCAAATGTGTTTCAAACTTTCAATTTTGATTGTTAAATGTAACTTTGATAATTTGAGGGGCGGACTCTTAACCGGTAGCCGAGGCGGAGTCACTTTCGGTAGGTATAATTAAGAAAGAAAGGTGCTACTCCCGAAATGTTTCAATAAAGGTTTAATTTAGTACATTGAAAAGTTAAAAAACAAAAATACTCTTCTGTGTTTCGGTGGATAAAAACCGGATATTGCTAAAGTCAATAAAAGCGTTCATAACTAAAATATATAAATTCTAAATTCAATAAATTTTACCTTATGTGTAGACCAGTGTTTAAAGTTTAATTAAAACACATAAAAAACTCGTAATTACGGAAACATTATATTTTTAATTGACCACAAAAATAATTGGATATAGAATATGTGAACATCAAATATAAGTTCAACACGTGTACGTGGACGTGTATCAAACCTACAAGTCTGATTTCAATTCAACCCTCACCTACACTGAACTTTAATATTCTAAACCAATACTATACCATTTAAATTAATTATGCAAAAGTAACAGCTCCGTTTCTACTTCATATGGTATTCAACATCTATTATATAATGTAAGCCGCGCCGTGTTACCTATACTTATTACGATTGCATTAAATTACTGCCCAAAGTAATATTTACTCGGAACGAAGACCGGTTATTACAAGGAAATGAGCGCTAAAAGCGTTAGATAAGGGCGTACATTTTAAATCTGTCCCGATTAAGTCACTTTACGGTCATTATGTACTGATTGAAGTATTTTATACGAATATGATTATTATTTTAACAAGCGGTAAGTTGTGGGTTTTTACCAGGTAGGGTTCATTAAAAGGGGTTGTTTTTTTTACTTTAAGAAAGGTATTTATTTTTATGTAATTAGCCGTGATTGTTTTAATTTGAGGTTAACGAGGTAATCCTCTTTAACCTTTAACTGATAATTATTGTCAATTAACTAACTCGCCGTCTCGTTGTGCCGAAAGACGTGTTTCTTACTATTAGGGGCAAACGGGGATTTGTTAATTTTTAAAAATATCCCCGGTGTTTTCTCAATAAACTAATAAACAAAATTATTAAAATGAGCGCAAAAGTTTGTACCCAAGTCATAGATGTATGTATGTTTTTTAACAATCATAGATTTATCTATCCTAGAATTATGTATGATCCACAGGACAGCATCGTTTAGTATTGACTTAATGATGCTGTCCAATGATCAATGTGTAGTAAGTTTCGAAGCTATAATAAATTAGTCACGGTCACGTACCTAAGTTCGACGTAGGTAAGGAACCACAAATCTTTATAATCATCGTATCAGTCGAGATATGTGCATGAAGACCCCAAGTATTACTAATGTCGGTGCTGCCTGCAAGCTTTCACCATCTTATGTTTTTATTTCGGTAATCGGAGAGCCGCCAAAATGCATAATTTTATCACTTCTTTCTTAAAAACTAAGTCACATCATCATCATCTAGGTAATAACTATGGTATAAATTTTTTGAGTGCAACGTTGGTAAGCTATTCAAATCAAAAGTCTTTATAATACTTTCATACCTAATCATCATATCGCCCGAGAGACGTCCATTACTAGCAAATTCCCCTAAGGATTACCTTTAAATTACCAACCATTTCAGTGCCCGGATACAGCGGGTATCGAGATTTTTATTTTTTAATCAATCCTTTCGCTCTTAAAACTAAGTTCAAGCTACAGAACTTTAACCACAGAACTCTTTGAAAATCTTAATTAGAAATTATCTTGTCCAAGTAACCCAATATAGTTGGTTCCTGCATCCACACGTAGTAACACAATATTACGCCGTCCGGCTTCAAACTTTGTCCGGCGGTTCGAAGAACCACAAGTTACCCGCGCGAAATAATGGCTAGACACCTGATACTGTTTTAGTTAGCGAATACACCGTCCAGAAAATTGACAGAATACGTACACACTCACATAGTATTTATTCAATGTACTGTAACACATCTACTAAGTTTTTTTCTTATAAAGCAGTGATGATACCTATCTCACTATAAAAAGAGTAACCAAACGAAAAATTTCAAACTGGACAGCCCCACTATTAGCCATTGAAGAGTTCCTATAGCCACCTTACGTTTCCATCATCTTACTAGCCCATAGTACCAATATTATTGTATTGGCATCGGAATACTCGGAACATGAACATGCAAAATTTCAAGTAGACAAAACAGATGTAATAGGTTAAAATCGACTAACATGATTTTATTACATAGTTACAAGCGAAGATAGTTATAAGCAGTAAAACATATGACATACTTTATTGCCTTTGTACAAAATATTTTAAAATACCGTCTTTTTCAGCGCAACACATGCACCGCCGCAAGCAAATGTGTGTAATTTTGTCATGACAGGCATGAGACGGAAAGGTTTCATACCGTAAGTATTCATAATCGGTTTTGTAATTTTCCGCTTTCATTTAGTTACCAAGTTCTGTCAATTTGATAGAACAAACCGATGATTTAGACGAGCTGTACATTTTTTTTACAAAGTTGATAATTTTCTTATAAGATTGACCGTAAGTAGGTGTAAAACACGCGAGCTAGGTTATTTTTTATTTTCAAGTGAAAGTCAGACTAAAAATGTTTTTGTAGGAAAACGAACTGTAAATAATGTTTTCCAATAAGAAAATACGATTATCTGCGGGGTGCAACAGAAAGAATATCACTGTTTTATTTGCAGATGAGTTGGTCGGCTTTTATATTAATATTCGCTTCAAAAAGTTATGTAAAAGCATAATTCCCCTGCAGCAGAATAATTATTCTTTCCCTCGCGTGATTTTTGATCCTGAAGCTTTCACCCCTTGTTTTAACAAGATGTATTTCGAAAATATCGAGTTTTAGACAATCGCCATGGACTTATTAGAGAAACAAGTCCATGGATATCACACGCGAGGACAATTGTTCGGTTAAAGAGATTTACTCTGGTGGACCAAACAGAAGCACTTGGGGTTAGCTCCACGCGCTTCTGTCAAGTCCAAATTTTAACTTATTGTCCCGCTGAAGTAGTGCGTCACAGTACAGTTTCACTTAATAATGAAATTTTATTTCGATGTTGCATCTGAGAGACTTCATAATAAACACACCATGTAGTCCGTTTTTTGACCTACAGCATCGTCACACATATTTAGATATTTAAAATAACTGAAAAAGAATATGTTCATTCACTCACTCAGTGTCACTTGTTCCCCGGCTCCCGCTCCTCTTCATTCGTTTTTTGTGTGCGGTATCGTCAACACCTACATTCCATTTCAGCCTTATAGTGTATAATAAAAAAGGTATTTGTGATCAAAAAGTGCATCAATAAATAATCATAATGGGAAAAAGGAAGCATAAAAGTGATAAGGATATTCGTCGTAAAATTCGTCGTTTGGAGGATAAACTGCGCCACAACGAACATAAAGGTAACTACCCTAAATTTTTTGATAAATGTTTCGTGCTCCTTATTTGTTCCCAGTTAAGGCGTTATATAAGTCGGCTGTAATGTGAAATGGACTGTCTTAATGTGGTAATACGAGATATTATCCAGATGGTCAATTATTTGTACCTTAATGTGGTAATACGAGATATTATCCTGGTTACAAAATTAAGTTCTTTCTTAATGTGGTGGCACGTGATGCCATCCTGAAAGTAACATTGTCCTATTTGTTTGTTCAGATTGGGACAGAAGACCTGACTCGTCGTCTTCCTCCTCATTAAGAAGCCCCCATGATTATGAACGCTCACTTGATGTCGATATGCTATCTAACAATGATTTCGATATGTTGGGAAACGAAGCAAATTACGATTCGCGCTGTGGAACGCCGCAGCTGCGGTCCTCGGTAAACTTGGTGCATACCGATAACGCAAGTATTGGCCCCTTAAGACTGAGCGCGATGGCGCCTGCGGCGCCGCCAGCGCAACCAGTGCTACCAGTATCCGCCACTTCAGTACAGGCTAGTCAAGCTGACCCAGTAGATACAAGTCAACCATCTACTTCTGCATTACCTTCGGAAATCTTAAGTGTACTTGGAGAGGCTAAAAACAAAGAACAACCGTTAGGTGACCACATACCTACTGAACTCTCTGAACGCTGGGGTAAAATCCTAGTAGACGGGCTAGCAAATGAGCAAAAGGAGTTGCTTGTGGGAAAAATGCCCATACCAGGTAACTTTTTACTGGCACAAGCACCCAAATTAAATCAAGAAATGGCCGCAGTACTACATGATGCAGTGATAAATCGTGATAAGAGGCTAGAAAAGGCTCAAAACCAACTGGGCTTTGGAATTGCTGGTCTCGCAACCCTTACAAACGACCTTATTAAGGGTGACTTAACGAAATTGGAAAATATTAAAAGAGTTTCGGAAATAACTCAAATTTTGCTAGACTTACACTTTGAGGGATCACTTAATAGAAAAAAGCTCATACTGCCGCAACTAAATAAAAAATTCTGGAACGCGATTCAAGGGGCCAAAAGGGATGCTTACTTGTTTGGCGAAAGACTTGGTGAATATGTAAAAAACACCAAAGACATAGAGAGGTCCGGGCAACAAATTAAGAGAACTTTTGTAGCACAACCAGTTTTTCAGCAACGTAAGCAACAGACAGTGTCGGGAAACTTCCGAGCTCCTCCTCGTCAGCAGTACGTGAAGACAGCGCCAGCCGCGCCGACCTACCGTCACCCCGAGCCGCAGCCGTCCACGTCGGCGAGGAGGAACCAGGGGCAGCCGCGCCGCGGGCGCCCCTACGCGACCGGCAAAACCAACGAACGGCGACGCCGCTATTAGAGGTACCACATGCCGGGCGCATTAATTTTTTTTTTCACAATTGGTCATTTATTACTAATGATCGCACTGTATTGTCTTATGTCAAAGGATATAACATTCCATTTTGCCAGCCAATTTATCAAAATACTGAGCCGAGTAATCCACCATTTTCAAAGCTTGAAATGGATAAAGCTATAACTAAGCTTATTGACTTAGGCGCTATCGCGCAATGCAGTGATAATTTACCTGACCAATACATTTCACCTGTTTTTCTGACGCCGAAAAGTAACGGCAGTTTCAGATTTATATTGAACTTAAAATCAATTAACAAGTTTGTACATAAACAACATTTTAAAATGGAAGATATTCGCACGGCTAGCAAATTAGTATCAAAAGATGCTTACATGGCCTCAATCGACCTCAAAGAGGCCTATTTTTTAGTGCCTATCTATCCGCCACATAAAAAGTTTTTGTGATTCAGACTTAATAATTTGTATGAGTTTAATTGCCTACCTTATGGTCTGACTACAGCGCCTTTCGTATTTACTAAACTCCTTAAGCCTCTTTTGACCTTATTAAGAAGGCAGGGGCACACATTAGTAGCCTATCTCGATGATATTTTGTGCATAGGAAAAGATTACAATACGTGTAAAAACACTGTAAATATTTTGAAGGAAAATCTTGAACAATTAGGCTTCGTTATCAACTTTGATAAAAGTAAATTGATACCTTCTCAGGGTTGTAGATTTTTAGGTCTTGAAATAAATACTTTATTAATGGAATTACATTTGCCCCATGAAAAGATTTTAAAAATTTCTGTGTTGGCCAAAGAAATTCGTAACAAAGCTAACATAAGTATACGTGATTTTGCTAAGTTTATTGGCACCTTAACTTCAGCTTGTCCTGCAGTGGCCTACGGTTGGCCACATACTAAATTTTTTGAAAGAGAAAAATTTCTGGCTCTTCAAAAATTTAATAATAATTTTGACTCGATAATGCCACTTAGGCCTTATTTATATGATGATTTGAGTTGGTGGTGTGACATTGCACCGAAAGCTCGTAACAGTATACATAAGGGCAAGTATCAATTGGAAATTTTTACGGACTCCTCGCTTACAGGGTGGGGGGCCGCGTGTAATGGCGAAATAACCAGAGGGCACTGGTCAGCGGACGAAGCTCGTCATCATATAAACTATCTTGAATTATTTGCTGCATTTTTAGGTTTGAAATCATTTTGTAAAAATAACCACGATATAAATGTGTTACTTAGGATAGATAACACTACTGCCATATCTTACATTAACAGGACTGGCGGTATCCAATACCCCCACCTAAATAAAATCACAAGAAAGATATGGCAGTGGTGCGAACAAAAACGTATTTTTATTTTTGCGTCTTATATTAAATCTCGCGATAATACGGACGCTGACCAAGCCTCAAGGTACACTAATGTCGACACAGAATGGGAATTAAATATAGTAAATTTTCAAAAATTGACGGGGAAGTGACCGGTATCATTGTTGTCCCACATTGGCCTTCACAGCCGTGGTTCCCCCTATTTCAGTCACTATTGAAATCTAAGATTATTTATTTTAAACCTAACAAAAATCTTTTACTGTCCCCTTCTAGGGAATGCCACCCGCTATGGCCCAGCCTTACCCTGGCGTGTGCAGTGTTGTGCGGCAAGCCTACCTAAAGCGCGGCATAAGAAATGACTCAATTGATATTATGTTAAAATCATTATCGAAAGGTACTCTCAATCAGTATAATGTTGCCCTAAAACAATGGTTTACTTTCTGTCAGATTAATCATGTTGATTTATTTAATGGATCAGTAGCAGATATATTACAATTTCTAACAGAAAAATTTAAACAAAATGCAAGTTATGGGACATTAAATTCTTACCGGTCTAGCCTGTCTCTGATCATGGGTAAAAACCGTTGCAATGATGATTGTATTGTAAGATTCTTGAAAGGAGTTTTTAGAAGTAAACCTTGCTTCCCGAAGTACCTCTCAATATGGGATCCCAATTTAGTGTTAGAATATTTATCCGGGTTTTACCCCTATGATTTAATAACAATGGACGTTTTATCAAAAAAGATGGTTACTCTCCTCGCGTTGTCTACAGGACAACGTGTGCAGACGTTATCATTAATTAATGTCTCAGATATTCATACTGAACATTCTCGCATTGTTATTACAATTAATGATATTATTAAGACCTCAATGCCAAATAGGCAGAACCCAAGATTAATTATTCCTTTTTTCAAAGATAATGTTTTAATATGTCCAGCACTGGCCCTGTCATCTTATATAGAAAAAACAAGTAAATTTAGAAATCAAGCCAACACAAACAAATTATTCCTAACTTTGAAAAAACCCATCCACAACGCCACCTCGCAGACACTAAGTCGATGGATAAAACAAACGCTGAGCAGCAGCGGAGTGGACGTGAACATGTTCACGGCGCACAGCACCCGGCACGCCGCTACCTCCTCGGCCAACCGGGCCGGTGTTTCCATAGACTTAATTAAGAAAACGGCAGGATGGTCAGGCAACTCACTTTGTTTTGCGCGCTTTTACAATCAACCTCTTATCGATACAGATGATGACAGTGCCTTTGCTCAGGCCGTGTTAAATAGTTAGTAATTAGTTTAATTAATTACAGTACCAGAGGTTACTTTTGTTTTTATTTGTATACCTTTGAAATACAACATTTATATTGTTCGGAGTTACCAATCGTTATTCATAATTCATTAATTATGTTTATTATTTAATATACTTTGGGTATCTAGGATCTATTTTCAAATATACCTATTACTATAGTAATGATTAATGATTATTGTGTTTTATTCTGCAACTAACGCTGAACATCCTACATGGTGTGTTTATTATGAAGTCTCTCAGATGCAACATCGAAATAAAATTTATGGTTAAACGAACTTACCTTAAGTGAAGTTCTACCAAAATTTTGTGAGATGTTGCATCTGAGAGACTTCACGACCCTCCCAAGCCCTGGTAATACAGCACATAGCAGCGCTGAATACTGAAAAGGGACCCCAGGTTGCAGAATAAAAGCCATGACAACTCTGAAACGAATGAAGAGGAGCGGGAGCCGGGGAACAAGTGACACTGAGTGAGTGAATGAACATATTCTTTTTCAGTTATTTTAAATATCTAAATATGTGTGACGATGCTGTAGGTCAAAAAACGGACTACATGGTGTGTTTATTATGAAGTCTCTCAGATGCAACATCTCACAAAATTTTGGTAGAACTTCACTTAAGGTAAGTTCGTTTAACCATAAATAAATACCCACTAGGTAATTGACAAAAGCGTACGGAAAACACTTTTTATACGGATAGTACCTATGTTTAAGGATACAAAAGTTTACAGAATAATGGTTTTTCTTTAGAATTTTTTGCACTGCATGCATAGGAATAAACACACAGATTTGACCTTTCAGATATAAAACGCGCAATCAAAGGAAAGTTAAAATAAAAACGCCCGCGTTTCTAAATTAAGTAAAATGTCCTCAGGAATAAAAATAACAACTCTTTTATATTACGTTATTCTATTTTTATTTGCACCGGAAAACAAAATTTTATTTGTTGATTATAAACTATTGTATCGCAGCCAAAAGGCGGCTGTCAACATAGTTTGAAGAAACATCAAAATTGACTATTTTTCTGTTTTTTGTTTGTGTCTTTTGTATGATTAAAGTATTTTAAATTGACTATAAATATGTTTTGTCTAAATAATAGCTTAATTAGAAACAATTACAAAAAACAAATGCCAGACGAATTTTCTCTGTATTACTACTTAAAAATATTATAAAACCATTCAACCCCGTGATTTAACCAATTAAAAAAACATTCCAAAGACCAAACGTACAACAGGGATGCCAATCAAATCCCCTGGCCATCTTCCACTGAGGGTGTTACTATGGAGAACTGACTCACCTGTAGCGGCTCCTTGCTGACTCAGCCGGCACCCCTAATGCACTTTCGAGATTCAAAATAAAAATTCTAAATTCGAACTTGAAATTTAAAATTAGTTTTTTTCAGGTTTGTTTGAGCTAAAAGTGTTTAACTGCGCGATTTAAATTACTTTTTTTTAAAGTTCGTGTTGGTAGTTTCGAGGTGTTTTGGGCTAGGGGTGCGCGGTCCGCTCGGTAGGGCGGCCGGGAGAGGACTGCCGAGCAGGGTGTGTGCCCCGACTTGGCACGAGCCGGGTGCCCCAACCCTCATATGGGGTGTTTCTTTAAATTTAGATTATAAAAAGTACTATGTTTCTCGCGGCGTTGTTCATGTAGAATTTGTTTGTGATGTGCGTATGGCGTTTTATATTTCAGCCCAAAGTAGTTAAATGATTATTTCTTCAATACCGTTTTCACTTGAGGAATTATGTATGTTGTTTATAAAATCTAATCTAAAATTCACTAATTACCCGGATGATGTTTTCTTCAATTAAAATTTTTCCTTTTTTGAGTTATAGTGTTTTTGTTTGGCTTTAAAAACCTGTTATTTCTTTTTGTTATTACCTATTTTGTGAATCGATTTTTCACATTTTTGTTTAATGCGTAAAATGTTAAAAGCCCGCCGCATACTAACAAAAAAATCGGTAAATATAGGAAAGGTTTAAGCCAAACCTAAAACCATCTTTTTGCTTACTGCCCTAGTAGTAACCAGCTGATACTGGTTTTGATCCTTTTCAATGGTTCTGCTTATAAGAAGTAATAAATAAAATTGTACTATACTATACAAATAATGTTAATTTGTTATTAAAGGTGAATGTTAATTCAAACATGCGATTCATTATTATGAAGCAATAAAATAAGTAATAAATATTTTACTTGAAAATTCGGCTATGAACAATACGAACATCCTGTATAAAACCCAAACCGCAGCCCGAATACAAACGCGTAACAAGGGCCCACATGCGCTACAAGTGTTGACTACCTTTTTTATATCTACGCAAGAACCGTATCGCTTTAACAATATGTATACGATTATATACAAACAGCAATAGAACACTTACAGAGACAAGGTCCTAACGTTCAAACACACTTCACTCTCTGATAAGAGATAGAGCCCGCATCTTAAAGGTATGTTAATGTAGTCACTTGTTTTTGTAATTTTTACCTCTCTCTTCTTCGTTACAGGTTAGAAAGAGTGAAGGATTGTATAGCAATGAACTTGAAGTAATTCAAGGTTCTATGTTACATAATGATAATGTTTAGGTATTCGATTTATGACTTTTTGGCTGAAGGATTTGTAGATAGGCGCATTGAGAACAAACCACGTTAAGTTTGCGTTATTTATTTATATATTTATATTATTTCTGGTGTAAATAGTTACTACTGGTAGAGTTTTCTTACAGCACTGTCTTCTGCTAAAGTCTCATTGTATTATTTTTGCGATTTAAAATCTTATTTACAATTGAGTTTTACAATAACATTGGTAGACCTACATAGTCATAACCTTCTCATAATAAAAAGGAGGCTCAGCTTCTCATTATTGGCGAACACCAAGTAAATTAAAAAATATTTTCAGAACACGATGACAATCAAATTCTTAGATGAACTTCCCAAACTCTGAAAAGAGGAGACAGATGTAGCTGGGCGGACATAGGGCGGGACCGCCCAGCGCGCCGCCCAGCGTCGGCTCCGCCCCCGCCCAGCATCACCGAATAATTGGTCGTAATTGAATCGTCTCGATGTATTCAATTAATATGCACTATTGTACGTTTCGTACAGAGCGCCGGGATTTCATTTGCGCCATTGTTCAAAATACTGAACAGCGAAAAGTTTCAGTTGTTGATTATGAATTGTTCGATGAAATATTATTATTTAGGTTTCAATTAATGCATTTGGGAAATAAAACTTTGACAATGTTTTGGGTTACATAATAATAATGTGAATTGTGAATGTGAATTATTGCTTTTTGGCTGAAGGATTTGAAGATAGGCGTCACTGGAGACAAAAGAGCTGACTGTTTCCTCGCTCAACTAATTACTTTAGTTATTCGACGAGGAAATGCTGCCAGCATCTTTGGTACATAGCCGCAGGGGACATTCTTAGTTGTAATGTTTTACTTTAATTTATTTTTTTATCTTAGATTTAGTTTTATTTAAGCTTAGTTGTTTTCAATTATTGTTTTATACATCATGTATAGTTTTGTCAATTATATGAAAATAAAATAATAAAAGAAAATAAAATAAAAAAAAGAAAGTATTGACACCGTGGAATCTTAATTACTACATCGCTTTTTAATTATAATTTCTTAATTACTATGTAGCTTCTGCCCTGGTCCGTGTCTTTATCCGCGTAGATTTAGATTCTCGTTATTCCCTCCGGAACGTTTAAGTTTTCCGGGATGAAAAGTAGCCTATGTGTTAATTTAGTGTATAAGCTACAAATCCATCCAGCCGTTTCAGCGTGAAGGAGCAACAAAGTAAAACATAAACATTCGTATTTATAGTAATATTAAATAATAATAATAATCATAATAATAATAAAGCCTTTATTATTTCCCATAAACCATTTTTACAGATATTTCTTAATAGCTAGTAGTGTTAGTAAGTAGTAACTCTAGGGTTAGTAATTATTGCAATTGATATTTCTTATTTTAATTTCTTAAGTTTTATAGGAACCCCTCCTCCAATTTCTTCTATTTCTTCCTATATTCCGCTATCCTCATCCAGTTTTTTCCCGCGACCGTTGTCAAATCGTCCGCCCATCGTTTTTGTGGTCTTCCCACGATCCTTTTGCCGTTCGGAGCAATTCATTTAGTACTCTTGAGAGTCCATCTCTGGTCAGTATATCTCGCTATGTGGCCGGCCCAGTTCTATTTTGATTTTAAATATTGTAATATTAGTAGTATACATTCTAGTTTATGTAGGGTAGAAGTACCTTTTGTGGCCACTGTATCCTTTTTGGCCATTTAAGGTTGAAATGAGCATCAAGAACTCACAAACCGAAGCGAAGCGAGGACGGGTTGGCAGTTATCAATATAAAGTTGATAACCTATAACGAATGTCTATCAATACATGACAGCAGCATAAAAACACATTTCGACTTCTGATGTCAAGGAAATAAGAATACATTCCTTTTAACAATATTCATTAAACTCAAACGTTACCTGTGGATTATTCAACCCAGTACTATCGCATTTTTTATAGCGCGAGTCCTTTGACACGCTACCTCATACTTGTTACTACTTAGGCAAATCCTCGAACGTCCGGCGCTTGCGCTTACAATGACCCGACCTTCCTACGAGGCGCAGTGTAGTTCACTACAGTGCTACAATATAGCAGATGGTAGTTTTATTCATGGAACAATTTTATTATTATGACTAAGTAGCGATTTCAGTCAAACTTTTAAAGACAGTAAAAAAAGTACTTTGGTGTTCTTTTTATAGTGGTGATTAGGTATTATTTACGTCTTTAATATTTGAGTAGCTTAGTTTTTATTTTAATTTTAATAAGTTTAGTTTTAACTTTTAATTGTATTATATTAAATGTATTAGTTTCGTTTAAATAATAACAATTTTTTTTTGCAGAAGATATATGAAAATAGGTAGACGTACAAAAAATTTGTTGTTGATCGTAATTCCTAGTTCTGTACCAAATTTTAAGTCAGTTGAGGCGTTGGACCGTGAAGAGGACGGAAGGCGGTACAAAAAAAAACACACTTCCACATTTATAATATTAGTCAAGAAGGTCTAATTAAGTAAAGAGTAAGAGTAAGGATAAAGGAAAAATATATGTATAAGTAAAACGAATAAATCAGTTTATTAACACGTTCGCTGTGTACGGCATTGGGTCGAATCAGCACGGCTAGCACATTGTCAAGTTGCCCGCGACTTGTTTGTCGCCCGGATCTCCCTTTCTATCTAGTCATGCAGTAATGATAGAGACGCACTGAGCGACAAGCGAGAAAATACAACTTGTGCTACCCGTGCAGTGATGCTAGACAAGTAGACAAGTTGCTTAATGCTGACGTAAACGATGTTCAAAAACTCTCAGAGTCCCTAAACAAGATACATTCAGCTTTCGTTTTCGTTATCAAAAATGTATAGGATTGTCGTAAGCTGTCAGACGGTCGCGTCACGCGCCTAAGTCAATTCCATACATTTAGACAGTTTTCGAAAATCGTTTACGTAAGCGTTAAGCAACTTGTCTAGCCCCTTAGTCCTTTTCAAGTATGGTCAATTACAGTTAAATACTTCACCACCGTAAAGGATTGGTTAATTTAAAAAAAACAGGATCCATTGTCCATCGGCTCCAGTGTCACTACTGGCTCTAAGTACGCTGCGCAGCGGAACCTAGAAGCCCCACTCGCGCACGCGCCGGAAACTCTTGCGCAGCCGGTGTCCCCGCCGCCGTAATTAGAGTACTACCGGATCGATTACCGAGCAGCGGATATTGATTTAGATGTACATGCTTGTATACAGTAAGTGTCCCTACGTAAATTAACGGTAGGAAAAAAAATGGCGACTCGCCAGTTTTAAGAAATACATAAAGATCAGGGATCACACACAAAGTGGCCTAGTTCCAAGAGCTAGGCTTGTACTACCTATGGGTACTAGTTAGACAATGGTAAACATACGTAGCTAAGTTATTAACTGACTTACAAAAGAGGAGGAGGAGGTTCTCAATTCTTTATTTTTTATTTTTAAATGTTTTTTACGCGGTTATATGGAACTGATGATGAAGACCACAGATGACCACCGGAACTCCACAATGGTATCTCTTTCAAGGGTAGCGATAAGATATTAAAGCAACTATGACGACGCACATGTAAACGGTTTAAATATAATTATACAGATGACTTTGGCGCGGTGTTAGTTTATTATTAATTGAGTAGTGGAACGACATAACTGCATATTGTGTTGACTAGCGGCCTTTACACGTAAAGTTCGGACCGCATGAAATGCCACGCGCCGTTCCAATCTTCGTTCCGAACCGTACGTGTAAACCGTAAATGTACGGTTCGGAACGAAGATTGGAACGGCGCGTGGCGTTTCCCGCGGTCCGAACTTTACGTGTAAAGGCCGCTAATGCTGTTCTCGTGGAGACCGATAGCGAAATAAGTACTTAGTCGATTTTATTTTAAAGGGAAGGCAATATCCACAATTTAAAAGCTACTATATTTATTTCACAAATGCATTAATATTGGTACACGGAACTCGATGTCTTATGTTATAATATCATACGTGTTTTTTTATATTCTCTACTCTTATAGCTTGATAAATTTAAATATAACGCAGTTTGTCTATGCGAACGTGCAGTCAGTGTCTTGAAGTATTTTTCTTTAATAATTCCTTCCGAGGTATATTTTTTTATCATCTATCTGCACTTCACTGGCCTTCGTCCGCTACGTTGAATCATGAACAATGCAACTTTATTGTAATTAAGCATTGTTAGACTAATTAACAATTAATAATCTGTCGTAAACATCCACTTCCGTATTATTACATCTTAATCACGATCATGACATTTTTGAGGTCAAAAAAGTACTAAAAATTATAAATATTGCAAATTTTTAACACATTAAAAGAAAACCGAAATATAATACAGTCGAGGACAAATACACTTTGTACGTTACTGTAAATAACTTTGAGATTCAAAGCGCATTTAATTCATGTCATTGCATAGGAAATAAAAGAGTACCTACAAATATAATAAAATAGACAAGACAAGATACTTACTTCGTTTTGTCATCAAGCCTCGACGAATACAAAGATAAAATGAAGAAGCAAAGAGGCAAATAGAGTTGAGTAGAGCAAGTGAAAAAAAATAGGCATCGTCATCAACTTAAAACTTAAACTCAAACTTATCAATTCATCACAAACAAAAACACACACACACAATCAAACACACAATCAAAACGACAGTGTCAAGGATGAAGGACATGGAAAGAGATCTTAAGCGATTGATAATGAACTCCAAAAAATAAAGCATAAGTAAACAACTATGTAGGTACAGTCGACCAAGAAAGTGTCTTTCACGTTTGTATTTTTGAGACTCTACTTGGTAAAATCTTATTACTATTTACATAATGTTGTCGTATGGTTTGTTATTTAATTGATAGCGAATATTTACTTGAATGTTATGGCGGCCGATTTAAAATCAATAAATCGTGTCAAAAGCAATACGGTTTTACCGAGTAAAATAGAGCCCCAGATATCTAGAGCACAATCACGCTAAATTTGACACAGCCATCTTACTCGTTATTTTTTTATTTTATAACGTCAAACTCTTTGCCGTATTCGAACGTTTAATTCGTTAAGTCACGACAACTTCACGGGACAAGTGCCGTGTGCTGACGCCACGTGTGCGTTCACACGCTCAGACCACTCGATACTTTCAAACTGCTTGTGCACCGTCAATTAAATAGGTCTACAGTCGCGAATTTAATGTACCTATGTATTCTTCTTTATTGCACAAACTGAAAATAACAAAGTAGAAACGAAACAGAAACACAAGAGGTATGCACAAAGGCGAACTTATGCCTTTAAGGGATATTCCAGTTAACCTTTGAGCGATTGAGAAATAATAAAAAAACAGCGGATGGCTATACGTACAACAATTAAAGCGTCTTACCTACCAAAAACCAATAAAAATTTACCTTAATAATGAAATCGAATAATTCGACTGACAATTGCAAGCCGGTGATAAACCTACGGAAAACAAGAATTAAGTATTTCTTTTTATTTAGCCCCAATTAGGTAATTTCCTATATACACATATGATCAGTGTCTATCTAACCGATAAAATGCTTGGCCTAAATTAAACACCTACATATCTCAATAATAACTTAGTCATACAAATATGTAAACATTGTACTTATATTGTCTAGGGGACACGGTCGGTTTCTGTAGGTGAATGTATCGAAACTTTTTATGTGGTTGTTTTGCACCGTCATAGGTAAGTATAATTGTAAGTTATACTTGTAAGGTTATTTATTTTTTATTATTACTATTTATGAGTTCTTGTGGAAATTCTGAGCTTTGACACATTTTCCTGCTCAACTACGCATGATAATGTATATATAGGTACATATTTTTTGTTACATTCATTGTTTTATATAATGTTAGGTTACGTTTTTTCAGTGTATTATCATATCATACGCAATGTTTAAAAAACGACTTACCTACTGTTGAATTTCTTGCCGCGTTTCTTCTCAACAGTGGTCTTTTGCGAAGCGCTGTCTGATTTTTGACGTGTAAAAGTGCCCGTGAATACTTACTACTTACTGAATAAACATCTTTTATCTTTTTTTATCTTATCTTAAGGATCAAATATATCCCACGTTTTTGATCCTTAGACATTTTTTATGTGTTAATAACAAAGCTCTTCAACGGCGTTTCGTTACCTATTGTTTCAAAGGTAAACAAATATCATTGTCCCGCCATTACATTCCAACTTTCACGTGTACTAAACATTTACAGCAAATTAAACCCTGTTCGGCTATAAAAACGATCGTTAATGCTATAAAAGTTGAAAAAGAACACCCTTTCTAAACGTAAAAGTTCCGTGTTTACCGGTCACGTGGGAACCGCTCGTCGGAAGGATGTGTGTCCTTTCCTGGTGTCATTTTGTCTCGTTGGCTACGAGTACTCGTAATGAGTGCCGGTGAGTTGCCCACTTGGCACAAGCGTGTGGGAAAATTAAAACGTGATTGATATTGATTGAAAGTCATTATACCTACGTGTGTTGGGAAGATATTCTGCGATTGCGGACTAGTTTTTGCCCGCGATTTCGTCCGAGTACAACTCGTTTATCGCTATTCCCCGGAACTATCTTGGGATAAAAAGTATTATAATGTTCTTACCCGAAGCTCAAGTTATTTCCAAACGAAATGTCATTAAAATCCGGCCAGCTGCGAAAGCAGTGTACTCGTAAGTTAGATATAACAAAAAAACATAGTTTCGTATTTATAATAAAAGTATGCATGCGCGGACTTTAACTGTTGAGGTACCTACTATAGAAAGACGTCGCAGAATTTCAACAGTAAGTTTTAATTTGGCAAAGTTTATGTTTAATTCGATTGTTTATCATTTATTTATTCATTATTAAACTTTGATTGCAGGTAACAGGGCCTATATTTAAGATCCATATCATAAGCAAAGTCCAAGCTGTATCTTCATTCAACTTTGCAATAATAATCTACTAAACAATGTCGGTAAATTCAAACGTCGATATCGATCTGGACAATACCGTGAAAATCAGTTCGGAGGGAGCGCACGCGCCGCAGCCCGACCAATCACAGCCGAGCGTCAGACAGATGCGCGAACTATTGTGCGCGGTATTGTGCGAGGGGTGAGACGAGACATACTACATGAATGCGCGCGGGGCGCCGCCTGCGCCGGCTCTTCGCGTTGCCAGAGTCGCGTTCACAGCGCGCCGGCAATGCACCGACCATTCGAGCACAGATGCTTTTAAATGTATTTCTTTCCCAGTTCCAAGATGCCGATGTATTCGCCGATAGCTGGCAATCATTGTTACTTAAAATATGCTATTTTTGTAATTCATTTGCCATATAGTATGTAAGGTAATCTTAATTAAAATTAACATTGTAGGTGCTTTGGTCCCAACTGCAAGCCTATAATTGTATTTTTTATAATAAATAAATAAATAAATAAATAAATAAATACGAGCCAAAACATACTCATAGCTTGTGGCTACGTTGACGATGGATTTTTATTATTTTTTCAAGTTTTTTATTTAATGTTTTAGATAATCATAGTCATATCATTTATTGCATTATGTGTTTACAAATGGTCTTGTAAATATTTCACGTCCAACATACACCCTGTTAGGGGTTAGGACATTGGATTTAATTTATATTATATTTAGATACCTACTTAATAATTAAATTACACAATTAGTTAAATCTCTTAATTTGTTGTATAATTATATTTTCCTTGAATAATTATAGGTAAGGAAACTATAGTTCTATAATTAAGATTTTGTAGGCTGTTTAGCTAATGTACCGATTAGTTACGTAAGACTATTTTGTTACTAAAAAAAACAGACTTGTACCTACTAGTAGGTAGGTAAGCAAAACTCAACTTCAGTGGACGAGTTTAACGAGTTATAAGACTCAAGTACTACAATCTCAATATTTTTATCTAGGAGCGTTTTTTAACACATCCTTTCCACAAGGTCTTATTCGATCCAAATTTAATATTACAGGACTGTAATTAAAAACCATATTTACTTTTAAACCTGTTTCAATGGTTAGGTGACTTAATTGAAACCTTGAACAAACAAAACCTTTTATTACGGCACGGAGAAGGCGTGGCATGGTAAGTGGGATCCTGTGACCATAGACATTTGTATTATTAAGACTACTTATCTTAAGACTGATATCCTAAGACTGCAAATGCGTTGCCAACCCTGAGGATTAAGATGGAAAGCCTCTAAGCTAGTAATTTCACTGTCGGTCTTATCCCACACCGGAACACTAAAATGCGAACACTCCTGCTTGGTGGAAGCGATCCAAGCGGAAAGTCCCGCTAAGAGGTTCAACATTCAATAAGAATGAAATGTTATTTTTACATATTGTTTAATGATGTCTATTTTTTGTATTTTATCCAGAGTTGTTTTTCGCACACACCAAGCTTTTCCTCTTTTTAGGGTCCCAAATAAATATTTAAGGGGGGCTCCCATACAAAAAACGTGATTTTTTATAGATAATGTTACGGAACCCTTCGTGCACGAGTCCGACTCGCACTTGGCCAGTTTTTTATTTACAAATTGTTTAATAATTAATAACTACGTTTGTAGTCCACACCTGATTAGGGACACATATTCTTGATTAATCGACTCACTTCTGAAAGTAAAGTGCTTTAGGTATGTTTATTCCGACATTTGTTTGTCTAGCTATAAAGAATTCATTTTCTTTCAAAGGAATATTAAATTACAACTGACGTTCTAATCATATGCTACAATTAATAAAATATACGCAAAAATGCAGCGGAAAAGCACTAATTAAATTTTCTTTGTTTTACTGTTTCTCTTGTACGTATGTTCTAGGCGTGTTGTTTATGAATTGTTTATGCAACTATTTCCAAACGACGACTGTCTAATACTTCCACGTATAGTCGGTCTTATAAGTAGGTAAGTGTAGCTTTAAGGACACTTTTATACACAGTTCATGACATTAAAGTGACAAAGCACTAAGGTGTGCAGCTACAATAAGGCCAACTGTACCGTGATTATTAGATTAAAGATTAATTGACCACACTGTTTGACGTCTATACATAGATGTCACCACCACGCTAAAAGTGCTGATATCGAGGGTTTTGAAATTGGAATACACCGATGTAAAACATAAAAATTCTGCAAATTCCAATTTCGAACGAAATTTAAATAATGACGTAGGAATTTATGTAGTTATCAAAGCAAAATACATTTACTATATGATAACTTAAAAACCTTTAAGGGAGTAAAACTAAACAGGTATTTTTACTTTTCATTTGATTTCATTATAACGGTTAAATTAGTTAATGTAGTGTAAGTGTCTTTTAAAAATGAAATAAATGTAATGCGGTCATCTATAAAATATACAACGAAAAAAAAATTAAAAAAAATACTAAGTACTAGGTAGTTTAAATGCAAAATTAACGAAATTGGTGTCATAAAATTGCATATTCTTTCAAATAAAAATGTAAACGTTGACAGTTTTTATAGCTGTATCCCATTTTTTATAGCTACGCAGAGTATAGAACGCATAATAAGAAGACACAATCGGCACGCCAGACCGCTAATAAAACAACGGCATAAACTACAAACCGTCAACAATAAAATTTATAAACCACCCTAAATATATCGGTCTTCATGCCGCGATTTGAGTCGCTTGGGCTTGTTGCACATGCTTGAAATCCTGAGACTGCGGGCCGGAGTCGGATAGTGATTTTAACTCGGCAATGGATCACGAAGAGAATCGGCGAGTCAACATGGTTACAACAGGTAATACTAAATAATTAAAAAAAAAATGTTTACATATGAATAATCCGGTGGAATCCAAACTGAGCTTAGCGTGTATCTTGGGACCCAGTGAGCCGGAGTTTAGACAATAGAGACAAAATATCGTCATCCTCTGAGAGCCTTATTGTTTAGTTTTAACATAAACTAGTTCAAAATATATTTTGAAAACTAAAACAATAAAAAAAGCTTGGATAAAGTTATTACCTGACACTAAAAAAAGTTTAAAATTGAAAAAAGTGCATAAAATATCACGGGTTGGGGTCCGTTGCATAACTCTAAGGTCCAAAAATGGGCCTAGAGTAGCCCTATGTTAGTAGAGTTCAAAAATTGTTTATCAGGGCTGTGTTGCCAGGGCAACGCACCCTCGGCTGCCCCCGCAGGTGTGCTTGGATTTAATCAACTGATTGTGACGGACAGACTCACCTATCCACTAATAATAATAAGCAGGGGTCGATATGGCTGTTCAATGGTTGCACCCGCTTAAAGGTGATGAAAAGTTTATTAACGTTTTTTACCACTACTTTTTACAGTGCTTTTAAATAATCTCAATATCAGAGGTTCTCATTTTCGTAAACATCGTGTTTTTGTTAGTTATTTTATTAAGTGAGCAACATCAAATGTTTTACATTAATTATTATCATTTATTAAATAAGTATTTGAAGCGTACAACGAAATTTCGTAATAGTACATTACTGCACAGACCGGGAAATAGGCCGTTGCGGGACGAGTAGAGTTAGCGTGGCCGAGACGCAGTCGAGGCCGCGCTATATACGAGTCCAGCAACCGCCCTTCCCGGTCGAGGCTTGTATAGTGCTTTTCTCCAACAATGCGAGAAAATATACCTAACACAAATTGTTAAAATTTTAAACACAGGTCAAAATTTCCTTGAAAAAAAAAGAACAGAAACACTTACGATTAAAAGTACTGAAACAAAGCATTAAATAAAATCACACATTTAAACGTAATAAATTAAATTTCAATAAAATATGGTTTAAATTACAACATTTATTACGCGTTTATGTTATTTCGGCAATTTATTTAGTTTATGAACACAATTTCTATAAAACAAATCTCAAACTATTTGATACACTTTTAAATACGCTGTAAAAATGCTGTTTGAAAATGTTTGACTTTTTAGTCTATGACATTTAAAAAGTAACTGTAAGGTTAACATTTCCGAGCATGTGGGAGAAAAAATATATTTTTTACTCGTCCCGACGAAACTTTACTCGTCCCGCAACGGCCTGTTTCCCGGTCTGTGCAGTAATGTACTATTATGTACATACGACATGTAAAGAAACGCAGCAAAAATCTCTCTTTATTATTTTTACACAAATCCCAATAGCATAAAAATATTTCGCGCAGTGTTCTCCCCTCAACTTGGGATAATAGTGAAGTAATTTACGCTCACAGCCGACAAGAATGGGGATAAAACATCGTTTGTAAAGGTTCGTTCAGCGTGACGCGAGCGTCGCTGCGCCGGCGCTGGCACGCGTGGGGCACGCGCGCGCGCCGCCCGCGACGCACCTTGCCACCGTCTGCAAAAAAAACAAATTACAAAATTGTTGGGAGTAACAGACTTACAAATCATCTTCAGCTAGTACGCGTAAGCTTTCATTAGTACGCAGTTACCTAAATAAATATAAAGTTTGTCCAATTTAAGTCATCAACATTTTCAACACATTTTACAACTCAATTGTTTTGGTTTATTAATCGAAAAGCAGATTAGTCGTTCCTTACTGACGATTTTTCATACTTAAGTTTGAAAAAAGAACGAGTTAATTATCTCTAAAATGTCTCTGAGTACGGCGACATTAAGTCAACTTTGAACAAACAGCCTTTACAAATAAAATTCCTTAACAACTAATCACTTGAACAACAATCGTCTCGTTAACTGACTCTGACTGCGGCCGATAATCCTTTAAAGAGGTATATGAATCATTTTATGTTTGCGGTGCGAGGAAGCAGGACCTGTGTGTAACTGGCAAGCAAGGATTGAAAAAAACAGGTAGGCTCTTATTTTTGAACATCGATTATTAGCTTTTTTTTGGTGTCGGTACTCGTATATCCACTACATTATCCTGCCATACTTTCGGCGCACGCTCACTAAAAGGGGTGCATTCACTTACCTATGGAGTCTCTGACGGTGCCAGTCAGTACGTACACATTTCATTTAGGGACAGAGCTTTAATATTCACAGGAACTCATGAATTTTAGAGGCAGGAGTATACGAGTAGATTGATTGAAAACATGTAAAACATAGCTAATTATTAATTATTATTGTTACTATAATTAATTTATAGCGTTATTTAATAATATTGGGACCGTATTTTTTATCAGTTTCGCAAATTAAGTTAATGATTAGATTGCTAATTGTTCGTCCCCGAGCGCTTATCACATTCAGCGCTAGCAACCCACTAGTCGGGTTCTCTGTTCGTAGCTAGGTTAATAGGCACTACCTATTTATCTCGGGCACTGCACTTAAGTACTGGACTGAACTTTCACTCATACCTTAAACGCGTATATCCGTTTTCACAGTACTTATGCGGCATCGTGTTAAACACCGTGTAAAGAAACGGAAGGGAAAGCGATAATCATTTTCTGCGACATGGTTTTATGGTATCTCAAAAAGAAAGGTCTTAAAGGTAGCAATTGTGTTGACGGTAGATTTGTATACGTAATAATTATAAATGGGGGTATGTACAATACACCAAATCAAGCCAAACGTGTTTCCACACGCACTGTCTGCTCTACACAAGATTTTCGAGTTACCCGTACACTTATTCCCTGTCACGCATTTAAATTCCGTAACAATTCAGCTCATTGGCGTATTCACCCCTATAGGACTGGTCGGAGATAATGCGCAGCCAGTTTGCGCAGCTGCGCGCGCCGTGATACGGGCAGGTGGACGCGCGTGCGCTTTTGTTCCTGCGGGGAAGTATGCTCTACCAGAAAACGTCACGAGGAATGAAACAAAGCAGCTATACGAATAAGTTTTTATGTATAAAGTTAGTTTTGTCTCTTTAGTATGTTGTGTTGTTTAGTGCCAATCTGCTATGCAACACCGGATAATTGTCGTATTTTAGTGAAAGTAAGACCTTGTGCAAGGTCCGTCTGAATCGCTACCAGTAACTTACCCTGTAACCAGCCGCCAAGCAGCAGTGTTTTGCATTTTTGTATTCCGAGGTAGGATTAGGACAGCGGCTGAAATAACTAGCATAGACACATTCCATCTAAATCCGAGGGTTGGTAACCCCTTTTGCAGTCGTGCGATTGCAATATTGGGATTGTCTTGAGATTACGAGTGTCTCAGAGCCTACTTACTTTCAGGTGTTATTCATTGTCTTAGTCATGATTTCTCCATGCCATGAAAAAAATGTACGGGGTTTAACAGATAAAAAAAAATGGTTTATTCTTTAGCTATAAAATTACATTATAAGATAACATTGGTGGGTGCCCCTTTTTAAGCAAGTGAATATCTGTGTTGTGAACAGAACACATTCTGGTGGAGAAAATAGTTACTTTTGCTCTCTATTTAAACTTAACATGAATTATCATAATGTGCGGTCACGAGCGTTAATTTGGGACCCATTTCAAGAAAAATATGCTTGAAGCTGTCAATGTCATTATAGAGATGTCAAGTCATTGTAACTTTTAGGAAACTCAACCTTATTGTTGTAGAATGTCAGATTGACTTTGGACCTAAGGTGGTTACCAAATTAAATCTTGTGACTGTATCAAAGCGATTTTCTGCTCATCGTCATTTCAAACATTTTAAACAGAAAACTTTGTCTATAAGTAGAGTATCTTCCCAGGTCGCGAACTCGACGACCCATAGAACACTCGTGCTACTAGGTGCTCACCCACTAGACCGGCAGCAATGCGGGCCCTTGCCATTATTCCGCCACCTTTTCAAAACGGTAAATTCGGTCCAAAAGAAGCCAATGAAGTTTTAATCAGATGCTCTCTTCAATTCAAGGTGCGGGAATGCATTTCAAAAGGGTAGGTCAATGTGTATTTGTGAGGGTTTTGAAAGGAGGATAACTTTATTGTGCGTGTTTTGTTCCATATTTTATAATTATTTTATGGTTTTATAAAAATAATACAAAAAAACAAGACCCAAAATCTGGTAAAAGGTGCAAAATGCCAAACTTGCGGTAATATTTTTTTATTAAAATTTCTTACGTTTTATGTAATATCAACTTAATATTATTAATAGTTAACATTAATCCGAATTAGATCACTATGATAATTGGATATCCAACAATTAAATTTCAACTCTACCATGATTGTTTATACGTCGAAAATGCGAATATACTGGTAAGCTTAGGGACAGCCCCAGTGCGCGGTTCGAAGCTTTGAAATACTATAGTATTCTGTTGACGAAATTTGATATTGCAGTGCATTCCCTGCGAGTCATTATCTAAGTGCACCGCCAAAACCAGATCCTTTCATCTCTTAAACCACAATTACATTTATATTTACGCATTTTAAAACTCGTTTTTTACGTAATGGAGGCAAACGAGTACTCAGGCCATCAGATGGTGAGTGGGATCAAGAACCCATAAAGACATTTGCAATCTCAAGACTACAATCTTAAGACTGCAATCCTAGTTATTTGCCAACTTTTGGTATTTTTATTATGAATTGCACCAAAGTTTTGATGATTTTTAATTCATCTGAGGGCAGAGAGCTAAGAGCAAGCAAGTTTGCGCAAATGATATGTAAACCAGGTGACATGATGACAAATTATATCTTTATTGTTAAGGCATAGTTTTATTTCTGAACAGTAGTTACAAAGAAGTATGTTCTTCGCTTGTTTGATAACATTTAACAAAAAAGTTATATGGACTGTGTTAAATATATTTTGAAGAGAAAAGGCATGCAAGGGTGTATGTAGATTACATGCTATGCCGATACAAAAACAATTTAAAAAGGGCAAAGATAATGATGATAGTTAACCCTTAAATGCATAATGATGTATATCTGCATCGTATACTTTAAAGTTCATTTTCAAACATACATTTTAAGTAAATTTCAAACGTATAATTTATGCATTAAGATGTGTAGCGGTGTCAAAATTCAAATTTGGAAATGAACTTTAAAGACGCGTTCCACTTTTGAAATTCTATGCATTTAAGGGTTAAATGTTTAAGTACATAGTTCTTTATTTGTCCTGTGTTTAGCACATGACTTTTCCAAGTAGTTGAACAAGAAGTCGATTTACAGGTATCGCGATAATACTGCTTATGGCGCACATTTTGTAAAGTTTAGAATCTTCTATGCATCGACAATAATAAGTAATATTTATCCTTTTTATCTTAAATTAATAAAGTTTCCAGGTACTTATCGACATCTTATAAGATCCCATTATGAAGAGTATTAATATAATTATCAATCATATCGAACCATTAAGCCGTCCGTCTCGCTCCCCTAATTCCAAAAGTAATATAAGGTTGAGGTCGCAAGAAGGGCGCAACAGGTGGCCGCCTTGACCTGTTCTTGAGGGGTGCGTCTTGGCACTTGCTGTGCACCAGCTTAAGACCTGTAATCAACCTGCTCATAAAGATAGTGCGTGATTTAAATAAAATACACGACGACGAAGAAGTGACTAAGAAACAGTTGAAATTTTATATTCTGTATTGAAAATTAGTCATAAAATTACGTTATAATTGTCGTTACATAAAGTTTTTTTTTACCTGGATAAGTTTTGTTTTTTTATTCTTCCACAATCAAATTTATTCTGGTGTCTTATACAGGATGGAAACAGAAAACTTATGAAAATGGCTAGGGATCACTGAGTTGCGATGGTTTTAGAAGACCCGTGTTAGGCTGTGTAAACAGATCATATATATGCAGGCCCTCTATTCTACTGGGTAAAACTATATTGCCTTTGACGTAATATAGTATTATTTTAAACTCGGTCGCCATGACTGTCAAGTAAATAAGAGCTATAATATAATACGATAACGAGTCAAATTCAATATGGTTTAACCGTTAGAACAGCGGCCTAAGTCTAAATACGTACAACAGTGTTTACAAATAAAAGTTATAAATTGTATCTTCACACTCGCTCTTGTAACTTCACTTTGATGTAATCATTTAACAAGATCGATTTTTCATCGTTAAAAACCATATTTAGATTCGATTTATCGGACCACCATAAATAGGGCAGCTGAACGGTCTTTAAAGTCTCCCTGTAGATGACCCGTTTAAATGTAGTTTTAAACATTGGGGTGCAAAAATAACCGTTTACATTGTAAAGAATTCCAGTAGGTACAACGTGACCCCGTTATTATTCCTCGTAAGTACGGTCACGGATTTTAATTGTTGATCCACCATAGAACCTTGTCACAATGACAGCGTCAAGTGTCGGGATAGAAATTACAAAATCGTAGGTTTTATGCGACAAGATTCTATAGTGGTTCATCATTTAATAGTAGAGGTACTTACTTAATTAAATATTTGTTTAAAAACTCTCAAGTAAAATCGATAAGCGTAAATAATCGTAAACGTAATCAATTAAATCATAACACACGAAAAATATGGCGAAACCGACCTAGCAACATGAACGTTTTCGCATGTATGTATGTTACTTGACCAAAATTACGGAAACACGCTTATTAATTTGTATTTATTTGCTTAGCTAACCCACCGCGTTATCTTATCAGTGGCGTTAGCGATGTTCGCGGCTGCTGGAATTACCCCATTACCATAATTAGACACGTCAGCTGCCAGCCGTATGCGCTTACACAGAGTGTGTCGTGAGTGGAAAAAACACATCAGAATGACTAATAAATATTGGTTACTGACGCGAACCTTAAAAGTAAGTATGTTACGAATTCACGGGTAATTGGTAAGTGTTAATTTATTGAAATAGACTAAGCCTTGTATAGAGATAGACAAGTTGCAGTAGCGCAAAATAGTGCATGCACTCTTGTATCAGAAGCAAGATACTGAGTCAGTGAAGTTGCTTCAGTTAGTTAGGTCTGTCGACATAGTATAGACTTTTCGTTGTGGTCGTTTTTCAATATACTTACCTAGCTTTTAATTGTACTTCTATTTTAAAGGCTAAAATACTATCTACAGGCTTACAATTAGACCCAGTCAGCAAAAATAATGTGCCTCAATAATATTTGGGCATTCGAAAACGTCTTAATTCCATCGTTATTTTAAACCTCAGTGGAACTAAAATAAAAATCAACGAATACCCACGGGTACCTAGAATGGATAATTAATTACACAGACTATTTTGTAAATATGATTATTAAAAACAATCGTAGGCATAAACGAGTATTTATAACAGTCCTAATGTGTCTTACAAGTAGGTTATGTTATACGAGCATATTAACTACCTACCTATACATTGTCAGTTCAAACAACGTAGGAGCCAGATGTCAAATCATAATGGCAGCAAAAAAGTTAAATAAAACTCAGGATTAACACAACATTTGTTCCGCTTTTATATCACTAAATCAAACTTATAAAAAAATACTTTTCTTGCGAAAAAAAGCTACTTCCGACCCCAAACTTTGCTCCATTGAACATCTGACGAGGTGAATGAATCCGACCTTTAAATTTCAATTTCGGCGGGGGAACGAGACGTGCTTATGCGGTTACAAAAGCGCTATCCTTTTCGTGGATGGTAACAAAACTTTTAGTTTATAGTATAGGCCCAAATTTGGGGTGTCTCTCGAATCGAAATGTACGCGACTCGTGGGTCAGGGAACAATTACATACCGGCACATCTGTCGGCGTTTAGACAATCACGATACGTCACGCGATTTGGGATACTTGACGCAACGGTTTTGATACTATTATTTCTCAGCCATTAATTGGAAAACGTATTTGGCTAACGAATGCTTACAATATTTTGAAAGATAACGATTTCCTATTATTTGTAGAAACAACCGTCATTATATGAATTTAAAATAATGAACCATAGGAAGACTCTAAAAATACACTTTTAAACTATAGCAAGATAGTTCATAGGTACAGCTAAGGAAAAAAATACTTGATGTTGTTACATAGTAATCATTTTTGCTATGAAGAGGAAAATCATTTTTGTAAATGCTCTTAATTGCAGTCGAAGCTTTTTTTATAACCAAGGCATTTATTTCTATTTTTATAAGCAGGTATGTAGGTACTAGTAGGTAGTTACGGACATATGAACAACGTCTGACATTACACATACATCTATTGAAAATGTTAAATGGATTAAATCATTAATTTATGTCTTTTGATATCACGACGACACGATAAATGTGGATGAGAAACATATTTAGTAACTATAATAACAGTACATAATGAATTATGAAAGCCATTCTGTAAATAGGACATATGGAAACTTTTACAAGTGTAAGTCAGCCTACAGGTACCTAGTACTTTCGAACGGCAACGATATAAATACTTATACAGATAAATACATACTTAAATACATAGAAAACATCCAAGATTGAAAAACAAATACTCGAGTTCATCACAAAAATATTTGCCAATACTGGGAATCGAGCCCAAGACCGCTAGCTTCGTAGGCAGCGTCACTGAAACTAGGCTAAACGTGTCTTCGAAGTATCAATTCCTAAGTATCAAAATTTGTCAGGTGGCATACGCTAGCGACAGCTGCGCCAGCGCACGCGCATTCATAAGGTAATGCCGTTTAATTACCGCTGATAAATCTGCGCGCGCGACCACGCTCGTGTGGACGCCGCCTTATGGCAGCGGTGTGGATAGTGCCTTAATTAATTATTTTGGACATGAGTTTTAATGAGAACAAATAACTCGTACACATACTCATACTTTTGGAAATGTCCTTACAAAAAAAATAATAAGCGAAAGTTATATTAAACACTTAAATGATAAGCAAACATTGTTATTGAATATATTTAAATTCAATGCCTTTTTTCAGACAGAGTCGATAATGTAAGCAGGTAAGATAGTCTTCGTATTTCATATTTCCGATCGCCCCGTTATTATCACATAATTATGGGTTTTTGCGAGAATGGACATGTGGCCTGGTTGAAGTTTCTACAAAAAGTTTGAATACCTGGAAATTAGACTTCATTTATATCTATACAGATACAAGAGTGTAAGTTTATTGTTACTAAATTAATTTAACTAAGTAACAACAAATTTACACCCTGTAGGTAATTTAGTAACGGATGCAGGCCAAAATATATTTTACAAGATTTCTCTGGACTCAAAGTAAATAGATTTCCAGAGCTTAAAGATGATAATACTTACCTCAAAATTCTTTATATATAAGTATCTACTTACGAGATAATAACGTATTTTAATAAATCAAATGTCTAATTTCCACACTTTTTATAGATACTCCAATCAGCCAGCATGTCAACCCTCGCAAAAAGCCATAATTATGAGATAATTACGGGCCGATGAGAAATACAAAATGAAATTGTTAGACGCAAACGTAATTGCCTGTAATGAGGGGAAATCAAAGCTGGCATTTGGGGGGCGATTTCGGACACGTGCGCTAATTTCTATGACATTCCAGTCTGCCACATAGCGCCAGGTGATATTGAGGGAGGTATTTCGTGACACGCAGCGAGCAGAGCGCGGCTGCCGAATTTCACACATTTTTCGAGTTAATTTGTCGCTTTGGTGAAGTTTTTTGCGAACAGGTTGGCATTGTGTAAAATTCTGCCTGCTCCAAAAATTATATTGGATTGAATGAGGAACTCTCCATGATTAAACAACAATAACTATAAGGTGTCTAATAAAGCTGCTGAAAGGACTGTGGTGTGTAAATAATAATAGAACCTAAATTTTTGTTGTTGTGTATTTATTAGGACCCTCTGTTCATACTTATTACTTTTGCTTTTTTTTTTAATATCATGGGACAATGTTACACCTATTCACCTAGTCCCAAACTAAGCTCTATAGGCTCGTACAGTCAACCAATTTGATTTCTGGGCCACTTTGGACTATGTTAAAGTGACGTTGACAACCAAACGTTACAGAATTCTTATGATTTGGTTTACAACGTCACATTGACAAAGTCAATAGTGGCCTAGGAATTAAATTAGTTGAGTGTACGTCCCTACTATAGGTACTACTTAGACAACGATATATAAATAAAGAAATACTTAAATACGTAGAAAACATCCATAGGAACAAATATTCGCGCTCATCACACAAATATCTGCTTTTACCGGGATTTGAACCCAGGACCGCTAGCTTCACTAACAACCTAGGCCAACGCGTACTCAATTTGTTGAGACATTTGTTTTACCACGAGTATTTTATAAAATGCATAAAGGAGGCGAATATAATTTATAAATAGGGAAGAAACTTACGTTTAAGCTTAGGGTAAAGTCACAACAGCGTCTAAATGAATGCAGTTATCATAATATCACAAAATGAACACAATTCAATGAATTAAATTTTCGACTAATAGAACCGGAACATCTGTTCGTAATGGACCTATCAAAATATTCGATTGAGATCAATAAGGGGTGGTAAAGTTGATCAACCGATTGTTAAAACGCGTCTATCATTTTTTGTAATTTTTTATGATTCTCGAGAATTAAATGTAGGTACACAAATATATATATTTACTTCACGGTTTCATTGTTGAGCCTGAAATTTCTTATTTTTACAAATCACATCAATGATCTATTATGAAGTGCTTTACTACGTAACTTTATTTACCTAACTAACGTATTTTTAACTGGGAAATCTAGTATTTATGTAGATAAAATTGCCATAAAATGTAATGTAAACAAACGAACTAAGTACTAAATCAGGAACTTCAAAGGAAAAAATGTATTTTATAAGCCACTCCGGTCAGTCTGCCAAATCCAGTGATGCCCAAAACGCAAGCCTGTTTAAAGAAAATGCATGAGCAAACTATATCACCACTTCCGATCAAAGCACTTTTCAAATAAATATCATCAAAGTTGAAGGATAAAACGACATGTCAAAAGCAACAAATGGATTTTAAAATCCACAAAATTACGCGGTCAAGGAATAGTTGTAATTTGTGATCTATTGTTTGGGAATAAAAGCTATGGAAGATGCAAGAGGGTTTTGTAAATCTGTGCGGCCGGGACACTGGCCGCGGAAACTATTAGCTGCGTCCCCCGGGACTCCTTGCAAGTGGCGTGCTTAAGATTTATTTTCATAAGACTTCAGTCTAAAGATTATTTATAAAAGAATAAAAGTAACAAAGTATTCAGTGAAGTTGAAAAATAACCTCGCTATTAAAATGTTTCAGACTTTACGCGAGTTTACGCTTTCTTATCTTACCGATGACCGTAAGGAATACTAATAAAAACCGGGCAAGTGCGAGCCGGACTCGCACACTAAGGGTTGCGTAACATTCTTGTATGGAGGCACTCTTTAATTATTATTATTTGTTAAGTGCATTATTTTTTGATTACTTATTTACGTAGTAAGACCTAACTATCCATAACCTATCATAAACTTACGTCCCTTGCTGAAATATAAAAATAAAATGAGCAGCAATAGATACTCTATGAGATTTAGATAGGCGGAAGTGTAACTCCTCCCTGGATAGCCACATGAGCCACTCGTCTGGACGAAGCCGTTTGTGTATCTTGCTCTACGACACAAAGTGCACTTGAAAGGGCGGATATTGGCTACTTTGATCAAATAAATGACGAATGTAAAGACAGAAGACAGAAAATAAGGAAAAAAAAATTTGCTTGTGAAATACATTTATTAATTACTTAAAATATTCACTTTTCCTAATTAAGATATAACTCATCTTCTTATTCTTACATTTTGCTTTTTATGATAGTGAAATACACAGTCAAGGGTCCACTTGGTAGAAACGCTTTTTCAGAGGATCCAAATAACTGAAACACATCTTTTACCGATAGATAATTTAAAATTTTCGCTTCGGCCACACAGTTTGTGTGTGTGTGTCTGTGTGTTTCTATCGTGCTAACTAATTTAAACTATAAAATATCTATAGCTAATATTGGCCTCTCCCGGAGACCGCTATTGACCCAATTTGCGCTGCTTGATTTTGTTGCATTTCCGTGACGAGATCAGATTGGAAGACGAGGATGGGTTACATACATACATACATTAAATCACGCCTGTTTCCCAGAGGGGTAGGCGGAGACCACTTCTTTCCTCCTGCTACGATCCTGACAAATCTCTTTCGCTTCTTCCACATTCATACAGCATCGGTTATCTGAGAAAAAACCGAATGGAACATACTTATTCTTTAACTTACTCGTGGCGTAAAGGTGAGTTTTCATCCTTGCGAAACACAAAGTTTCCATGACAGAGAAATGAAACTTATTGTATTGACAAATCCATCGGAAATAGCTTGTATTTAATAGATGCTTTTTAATAACCTGGGAACTCTCAGGTGGTACCTACCATAACGTAACGGACCAAAGTCTGTTAATTTCCATGCAAACAAGTAAACACGCAAGGTGACAGTTCACACACTCCCGGAAGAGCAAGCTGCAAAGTGCCCCCGGACATGTTGTAATGTACCATAATGTACCATCCGCACCCAAATTCACCTGGCTTTGCGAACTACAAGCTAATATAGCCCTAAAGCGCAGTAGGTAAGGTACTATAGGTGTTTTGTGAAGAGACTAATAAGTTGGTTTGGTTTTGTCTAGGGTGTCACGATGATGTCAGCGTTTTGGGAGTTCCGTTTGGCTACAACTTGCGGGAATTGTTTGTCGTGTGTTTTATTACTAAGGTTTATATGGTAATAAATAAACGGTAAAACATATAAGATGTCCCAGAACTTGACGCAAATATCACGGCGTTAGAAAGCTCCTTTTATATTGGTACAACTATAGTTTTTACTTTTTAATATGTTAATTAGTTCTGTTTAGCAGTTATTAAGCTTTAAGCAATACTGGTAAATAACGCTACCTTACGGTACTTTGCATTCCTTGGCTTAAAATTGCTACAATTTGAAATTACAAAAATTCATATCTAACCCTAAATAAACCCAAACTTTCTAAGCCACTATATGTAGTACTTATTTCAAATTTTTATTGTAACGTTGACAATACGATAGCAATAGGAGTAATGACAAGGTAGAATAAGACGCATGTGCAGTTAACAAATTTGATTCCTAGGCGGGGGTCTGTATGTAATAAGTGAAACTGTAAGAAGTCTCTTATAATCTGCTAGATTATTTACGTGTCCCAGGAGTCGTACCAAGACATACTAAATAAATCAGCTCAGTTTAGGTTGAGAGACCAGAACCAGACCTGAGAAACTGAACCGCTTTAGTACTCCATGGTACTCATGGTAACCTCCTAGGAATCAAATCGCTTGACTGAACCTATACATAGATTGAGTAGATAATTTTATTTCCCAACCTGTTAAACTACCTCTATAGTATGCGATACACATAGCTACAATACTAACATATGTTTTAAACCACCATTGTTGTTATTATTTGTTTTATTTTTGCTTTAATACCGTCACTGCCCCTGTAAAGCAATGTTTAATTCCCTCCATACCACCGTATAACAGGAACGAATTCCCGAATCATTTACACACCCTGTACGGCTTCGCCGTGGGTGCCGGCAGATGCCCACGCGCAGGATCGATAAATCCGTTACCCCAATCATGCCGCCCCATTGCAACGGCTTCCAATTAGATTGAGAGTGGTACGAGTACAACATACGTGTCGAATTACACGCCGTGAAACGGTTGTTCTTATTAATAATCAGCAATGTTAAAAGGGCAAAAGATTGGAAATCTTCTCAAGAAACTGTTGAAAACGTTCTGGGAAATATTCGCAAGCACTGAGGATGGTCACTTTCCATTCAAAAATAAAGAATCTTCTTGTAAACTACCGCGAGATTATTCATAAGAAACTTTCACAGTCTGAGAAGTTTGCGACTTCGTACGCGTCGATTCGCGTCTGTATTATGGGGAGTGCTCCTAGGAACTGTTTAGACTGGTGCCAACGGCTTTATTCTACCTTCTTCGCACTTCTCGACATCCGCAGGATGTACCTTCCCATTTTCTTGAGTCACTGCGCTCAACTACTTTCCGGTTCTCTAGAAAGTTTCTGCCGCGTACTACAGGAATTTGGAATTTACTTCCTGCTGAAACTTTCCCAATGCGCCAACCAACCACCAAGTTAAAAACATTACGATAACAATACGTGTAAAATAAATGTAGGATAAGATATGGATAAGATCCATATCTACGTATGGAAGAATATTTTCACAAATAAGAAAACTTCTTATGCCTTCATTAAGTAGCGGTGGCATGTAGTAAGCTTTCAAGCAACTAGCTACGAGCGCTACGTCGTAGAGGTTGTAGCTAATCTTAAGTCCCAAATCAAAGACGAAATAGTGTGTAGTTAATAAGTAAAACGTAAACACATTCTCCAGAGATGGCGCTGGCTGGGCTAATAAAGGTAAATAAATGACGGACCTTCCTCCTAAAATAAAATTAAAAATGAACCTGTACATTTCAAAACAATTTTAAAATAGGAAGCAATAATAATAAAAAGTACCTAATCATGAAATCATAACTTTATGTGAACAGGAACACCTTAAAATTTCGATATTTTTTTCCTAAATTTCTTTTTACCGGATATTATAAGTATGTGTTACTAGCACTATTTTAGATTAAATGTTTTGATAGAAGACTTAAGTACACCTTTGCCACGTAACACATGTTAGCCACTTAAAAAAAATACTTTCTTTTTCTTTATTTAATTAGAAGCTTTGTTAAACTTTAAACAAGTCAGCTCCAGCTGGAAAGAAAATAACTTAATAAATATCAAACCCCTATAACACTGATAAAAACTTGAAAAATCTCATCAAACAGCCTTATTGAATATGTAAATCATCTAATCGAATAGGTTACAGGATGCCCCGCCGCGGGGCTGCATTATGGTGTTGAGTTTCATGCATATAGATGCACCTCGCTGGCGGCGGTCGTGCCGGCTTCTACCAATACCGGCAAATGTAAACATATGGGGAAGTAGTTATTACTGGAGTTGAAACGTTACAAAAATTATATATTGCGGTTTTGATGGATAAATCAGAATTTTAAAATACCATATTCTCATATTGATTATTATTCTTAACTTATTTTAGAATTTGTGGCCTTAGGCAGGATGCATTCGGCAAATGTTGGTACCGTTATCGATTACGTAAACTGCATGACGGTCGCGTCGAGCGCTTAACGTCAATTTCATACATTTTGACAGTTTTCGAAAATGGTTTACGTAAGCGTTAAGCATCTTGTCCTGCGTCGCTATTGTCTAACGTTCTCGCAAACGCAATCGGCTTCAAAGTAGAACAATTGTTTACATTTGGTATGCAGATAAGCTTTCGATTTTTAAAATGAAAACGATTGCGATTGCGAGTGCGTTAGGCAATAGCCCCTCACGACCCTAGATATTTTAGACATCTGGTATAGAGTCTATCTGCAGTAGATCTGGCTGCATTACTTTTTGAAAATCGTATAGTATAAAAACAATGTATGTTCCTTTTCTATTCTTAAATGTATTATGTTTATGTATGTACTTTGACGACGCGTTAGCCTAGTTGGTAGTGACGCTGCCTACGAAGCTGGGGGGTCCCGGGTTCGATTCCCAATATCGGTAAATATTTGTGTGATGAGCGCGATTATTTGCTCTGAGTTTTGGATGATTTTTATGTTTTTATGGATATATTTATCTATATAAGAATGTTTATCAATGTTTAGTAGTACCCATAATACAGTCGAGTTCGTAAATATATGTACACTTTAGTACCTTGTCACTTTAATCGCCATATTCATGTATGGCAGTTTAAAAATGACATTAAATAGACAGGGTACTAAAGTGTACACATATTTATTATTGATTTTATTAGGTACTTTTATTCAGTTTTTATCATCAAAAAATACTTGACACTTCGACTTCGTTAACGGGCTTATTATCCATAGCAGTAAAAAAAGGAAAAAACAAAATGAATTATTTTTTATAACACTTAAGTAACAAACGCCCTGATTTCTCAGCTAATTCTTGTAATACAGCCCTCGGCCGGTTTATTAAAACGCAGGATAATTAAATTAACTCTGTTTCTTTGACGCCCCGCTCTGTTAATATTTTTATTAAACGCTGTATAGGGTAGGGATTGGACACGGGTATTATTTAGATGTGTCGATAAGAAGTGTTTTAATAAGAGTTATTCGCATTTTATACACTTTCGCAGAAAGTCAAAGGAGTTCCGCGACTATTTCTGGGTGGTTTGGCCCTCCGTTCCACCTAAAGATCTAACATAAGCGACCTCATATTTGTGATACTAAGGGTGTGCCTTGGGTCCGGAATTGAAATTTTTCATTAGTATAAAAACTTGACAATTGACGAAGATGACCACTTGACAGTTCTATTTTTCGGCACCGTAAACCCTTGTATTGCAAATTTCATCAAAATCGTTAGAGCTGTTTTTGAGTACGTGATTACAAATATATATATGTAGGTATACAAATATTGCTCGTTCAATAATATAGGATTTTCATTTAATATCTAATTCAAAACAAACTTGATGATGATGATGATGATGATGATGATGATGATGATGATGATGATGATGATGAGTGGGGAGTGGTTAATGCAATTATTACAGAAATTAAAGTTGTATTTGACATAAAAGGTAAGTAACTAAGAAAAGCACAGCTTAATAATGAGCGCCGTAAATCATCGATTACGTTTATAGCAACTTCCAAAAGTCATGTTAATATAATAATTAACCTGTTAGGCATTATGTAGTACAAGTTTAAAACAAACGTACAATGAAACCACCCTTGATTGGGCAAAGCTTCAATGGATATAACTTATCACTAAATTTATTCCACTCGCAAAAACCTACTAAACCTACCTTTTGTTAATAGACTATTTTAGGTTTATAGTGAGTAGTACTTGTTTAAATGTGTACTTAAACTAATAATTCCAATATACATTTACTTTTAAACCTAAAACTAACAAAGAAATCACATATCAAATACCATTTCAATGCTATCATCTAAATAGTCAACGGATATAATTTAAAAACACCCTTTAATATCGATATCGGCCACCCCTCAGCATTTTTCCTCCAAGGTGATAATGTCGAAGTTTGAAGCCGGGCATAATTACAGGCCCGGCCCGAGCATAATCGGGCCAATTACGTGGAAGCAATAAACAACAGTAATTAACTCGAGCATTTTTGACATTTCCCTGAAACAACCGCTTCAGTAGCCTTAAGTTGTCTTAGGGCAAAGTTTAAGAGAGCTTGAGCCAGTGAATCTTATTGTTGTTAATAATTAATATTTATATTATACAGGGTGATTTTGAATTGGTATATAAAGTAACTTTCCTTAACGTAGTTCAAATTTAAATTAAATAAATCAGAGGTCAGTGTCAAACATATTTAACTTAGTCCCAAACTAAGCTCTAGGATTGTACAATGGGTACTAGATGACGATAAACCTACTTACATAGAGACATACATATGTACTTAAAGACATAGAAAACATCCAAGACTCAGGAGCAAATACTGGCGCTAGGCTAAACACACCATCATAAATAACAATTCCAAGTTCAATTATTTATTTTACATGATTTTCGGTGAAACATGGTTTTACGGAACTAGTTTTCCAGACATCTATAAATACTTGTATGCTATAAAATATTAAATGATTCCCAACCACGTGTAGGAGAAGAAAGAAGAAATTACTGTGCTAGTTCATATGTACCCTACTACGATTCTAGGCATATATTAGTTTAAGTAGATAAGTACACAGTAAATACATAAACAAGAAAAGAGTATTAAATTCGCCGTCAAATTGCTTATCAGTTTGGCGAGGCTTAAGTGTATTTTCTTAATTAAAAACCCGGCTAAATCAAACGTCATATCGAAAAGAACCCTGAAATCAGAAAATATACTTACTAGTTATTAATAAATGATTTGAACTAAATCTCAATGAGTCCAACTTAAAATTGATGACGACAGCGTGCCTGTTAACCGTAAATTAAAGAAGCAAAGTTAACAAAGTTCATTATCAATAACACTGCGGCAAAAAATTAGCGTGAAAAATATCAAATAACTGGGTATTATAATGTCGTAGTGCAGTTACTTTAATTATAAAGGCGCACTTAAATAGTGCACGAAAGTTTTCCATGTGGTGGCACTCACGCCATCTGCAGCGATCTGTTCGAAACGTGGCGTGGCTGTGTCGCCATCTAACGGGAAATGGTTCAATTATTAATAATTTACTTAATCATTTTGCGCAAGTCGCAACGTTGTACTTAACTGCTTCACAAACAATAATAAATCATAATGTGATGAAAAATGCAAGATCATTACAAGATTGATAGCTTCGATGATTACATTCTTAATGAAAATTTATAAATATATAAAATTAAATGTTTCTGATGATTCTTGATACATATTTGACGAAGCTTATTGTGGATTAATTCTCTATTTCTTTAAGAACCTCTTAAATAAACGCTGCACGGATGATTGCATGACAATGAATGAAAAATAATATAGTGAGGCGGAACCACTTAGATTGAAAACATTACACTTGTGGTAAATTAGGTTTAAAATGCTTTTCATTAAAATAATTTCGCACACTACTGCTTTACGTTACTAAATTTCTGTAACCCTAATGAGATGGAATACAAGTCTTCCGAAGATCAAGTGACAAACGGTGTAAGTGTAGTATTTTCTGTAGATGACGTATTCCCTTTTTATTACGAGTTAGGTTGACTTGTATCCGTAGTTCCATACTCTCTAGAGCCCCACATTTTAACGTAGTTACAACGTCGGTTTTAGTTAGTTAGCATTCGCCGCCGTCCCTTTGCCCAGGTTTTACCACAGGCGCTGCATATTTTGTTCTTAAACGAAGTTCGTAGGCTGCAATAACGTACAATTATTTTAATTACGTGGACGATTACGTGCATCCGAGAAAATTATATGGAAAACATTTATCGGATTGTTTTTAATGGAGATATTTGAAGTCAGTGATAAAACACAAACGTCAGAACACTTACCCAGAACCAAGCGATTTCAAGGCACTGCTAATGCACTCTACTATCCGCTTTCTGGAAGAGGTGGAGGCTGCATTGGATTAAACGCTAAAAGAGGGGTAACTACACAAAACACATAGGGTCGAAGTGTATCCGTAAGGACCCCACCAATAAGATGGATTGTCAGTGGATTAATTTCCATTCCTTCCTATTCCGAGCATTCTTTTTAACACACTGCACTATTACGGCACGACGCCTACTTTAACTTGTAAGTATAATTGGTTCACGTAAGTTCTTCTTGGTCTCCCTCTTTTCCTTTTTCCTTCTGTTGTTCCTTCAATTATCATCTTAATGTAGGTACTCGTCGTGCCCTAACAGGTGACCAAACTACTTTCCTCGTCTGTTACCTATTAGCGGCCTTTACACGTAAAGTTCGGACCGCGGGAAACGCCACGCGTCGTTCCGAACCGTACATTTTTTACTATTTTACTATTACAGTTGCATTTACACATATGGTTCGGAACGAAGATTGGAACGGCGCGTGGCGTTTCCCGCGGTCCGAACTTTACGTGTAAAGGCCGCTATTGTCTGCAATAGACTTCCCTTTTTCCTTCACAATGCTAAGTATGTCTAAGTGATCGAGCCTTAGATAAGATAAGATAAAAGATAAAAGTCATTTATTCAGTAAGTAGGCCGCACGGGCACCTTTACACGTCAGGAGTCTACCAGCGCTTCCCAAGAGGAGACCACTGCCGAGAAGAAACGCCGCAAGAAACTCAGCAGTCAGTCATTTTTTTAACCATATTTCCTATTACAATGATACAACTTAGTCTAGTATTATATAAAGCTATAAATATTAATTTAAATATAATATCAAATATCATGTGTAGATCAGCAGGAAAACATGGCAAAAATATTAGGAGAGATATAGACGGAGAAAAAGGCAAAAACAAAAAAAATAATAATAAACAAAGTTTCGACATGTTTTCCTACATCAACAGTGTCCCCTAGACAAGATAAAGGTTTTACATTTGAACAAATTATTATTGACTAATTTTCGAGTTTAGGCCATGCATTTTTGTCTGCTAGATAATCCTCGACCCTATAATACGCTTTAGACATTAACGACTTTTTCAAGTAATTTTTAAGTGCTGAAAAGGGTAACTTTAAAACTACGTCAGGTAATTTATTATAGAAATGAATGCATTGACCAACAAATGATTTATATACTTTACGTACGCGAAATTTTCTAATAGCAATTTTATTTTTATTTCTTGTATTTAAATTATGTATATCAGAATTTTTGGTGAAAGAATCTAAATTTTTAATAACATAAATAATATTCTCATAAATAAATTGAGATGCTACAGTTAAGATATTAATTTCTTTAAATAGTTCTCTTAAGGAGTCACGAGAATTTAAGTTATAAATAGAACGAATGGCCCTTTTTTGTAAAACAAATATAGTTTGTATTTCAGCTGCCTTACCCCAAACCAGAATACCGTACGACATGACACTATGGAAATAACTATAATAAACTAAGCGAGCTGTTTCAACATTAGTTAGCTGTCTAATTTTCCTAACGGCATAAGCTGCCGAACTTAGTTTACCTGCCAGTACAGCTATATGGGGACCCCATTGCAAATTTTTATCTATTGTTATGCCTAGAAAAACTGCCTTATCTACCATTTGCAGACACTCGTCATTTATAAAAATACTAGAATCTACCGGTTTAACATTAGGCAAAGCGAACCTAACACATTTAGTTTTCTTAGCATTTAGTAGTAAATTGTTACTAGTAAACCAATTAAGTACTTTAACTAGTATGGCGTTTATCATACTGTAGTCTACGGACTTTCTATCTACCTTGAAAATTAATGAAGTATCATCAGCAAAAAGCACAATATCACAAAGTTTATCTACTGTTGGTGGTAAGTCATTTATATAAACGAGAAATAGAAAAGGACCTAAAATGGAGCCTTGAGGCACACCTAGTTTCACTGTAGCTCCAATTGATTGCGTTTTGTTTACAACCACTGTTTGAGTTCTGTCACTTAGATAAGAAGACATAAGACTTAAAGCTTTATTGGACAATCCATAGTGTTTTAATTTTAAAATAAGGGTCGAATGATCCACGCAATCAAAAGCTTTGGAAAGATCACAAAATATTCCTACCGCATCACAAGATTTCTCCCAACTGTTATATATGTATTTAATGAGAACAGATGCCGCATCAATTGTTGATCGACCTCTGGTAAACCCAAACTGGTTACTATTAAGTAGTTTATTTCTATTAAAGTGACCTAACATATCATTCAGCATTAGTTTCTCAAAGACTTTACTTAAAACCGGTAGTATGGAAATGGGACGGAAGTTCGTTATATCACTCATGTCGCCCGATTTAAAAAGAGGTATGACTTTACTATATTTCATGAGATCTGGAAAGGTCCCCTCTGATATGCAGTTATTGTAAATTAATGCTAGGTGGGGTTATCCAGTAGCCTTAGTCCATATGCCCGAAATCATACTTAAACAAGAACGGTATAAAATTTTCTTTTAAATAAATCTATACTATAGACGACGGCGAGACGAGACGAGTTCAACGTGTTTCATTTTATTTAAAACTAGAGAACGCCCGCGACTTCGTACGCGTAGAATTACGTTTCCTGCTACTCCCCCAATTTCTTCCCGTTGGGGGTCGACTTTCGGAAAATCCTTTCTTAGTGCTCACTTACATCATGAAAGGAACCCCTGTACCAAATTTCAAGGTTCTAGGTACAGTAGTTTCGGCTGTGCGTTGATATATAAGTCAGTCAGGTTTGCCTTTTATATATATAGATTTGTATACTTTTAAAAAAAGCCGTGCTTTACGAATTGCAAATACCTACTTTATTATACACGCATATACACAAACTTAATGGAAATTGTAATAAGTATTAACAAGTCGTCTTTTAAACTAAATCTTCTCCAACACGGAGAGGGTCGGAGCAAAACACACGCCCGCCAAATTGGAAGCTAAATGCTGAATAAAGTTATTTGCCATGAATGCCTCCGGGCACAAATTTCAATTATTGTCGCATCCGAATAGTTCTGTAGGGGCTGCAGTGCACTCGTCTGAGAAAATATTAGATTTTGCACTCAATAGAAATGCGCGCTGATTTTTCCGTGAGACAGGATTCTTTGTTGATGTGAGCTTGTAAGCGATGAATATCGAATAACTCGATTCCTTATGATGTCTAAAATTAAACACGCTTCAATTTTGCTTGTTGAGACTCTCATATTCGCAGTTTTTTAATTATTACAAAGGACAAGTGACGAGAAACGTAAACATGTTATGTATAAATGTTGTTCTTTCTTTCCCTCTACACAGCTCTGATTTTTTTACCAACTCATTTACCCATAAGTGGAACGGTCTCCCTTCTAAAATCAAGCAAGCCCCTAATAAATTCGCGTGTAGGTAAGAAATTAATTCGATCACACATCTTCATACAGAACTGACATCTTAGGTATAATTGTCGTAGAAGTTTGTATGTATTTAATGTAATTACGTTTAAGTATATATTCACCTATGCGTATGGATTTTATTGTATGTATGTTTATAACCGAATTTTCACTGCATTTTATGTTTTTTCTCTTAATGCTTTCTTTGGTAGGTAGGTACAATATTGCAACCGCCTTCAACAATTTTCTGACTTGCCCAATGGTCAACTGGTAGAGAATGCCATCTGTCATTACAGTTGAGTAAAAGGCCGCATTCAATAATACATCAAGTTATAATGTTGCCAGTTGACGAACCCCCACTACTTACTTAATATTAAGTATGTTGACGTAACCGCGACACGTCAATTTACGTGATGGGGCGAATTTAATCCGTCGTGAATTTAAAACATTATAAAAGTATATCGTGAAAGGATAAAGGATGTTGATTTTTGTTTATTTCTTCACTGAACTTAAAATAAATAGCCACCCATGAGATTTTCTCTGAGTTGAATAAATACGTAGCTATGATTTTGGTTACGTCGAACAATAATTACAGAAACAACCGTAAATTAATTATGAACCTTAAATCTTAATTGATGCACAATGCACAATACACAATACAATTGATCCACAGTCTTGTTAGGTTTGCATGGAATCAACTCCCTTATTCACTACAAACAATCATAACCTTGATCTAACAACCAGTATTTTTTTGTAAGGTCTCAGTTTGTGGCTGACTGTACTGCAAAGTGGGCGTGTTAAAGTCATAAAGGGGTCAAAATATTTTATTAGCCTTGCGATTTTAACTCCATGGCGAGGGGCAACAAGATTAGCGCCCGAGGCGCCTGCGACGAATCACAGCCGCTCTAAAACAACTCTACATTCGTCGACATACTCTCTCTTACTACTTGGACATAAGATTAATAATCCTTCGAAGTTGTAGCTTGAGTGTATGAAATGGTTATTCCTGATGCGAATTAGTCGTGTTGGAGTGGTCAAGTATTAATAGAGTATTCAGAAATTACGCACGTAATAACGTTTATTCGATGGTTCAGCGTTCAGCGACTGTGTTTACGGAAAAAACATAACCGGAAAAATAGAACTTGAACATTTTAAATATTTTTAACAATAAGTCGCCTAATTGCAAAAATAATGCTAATTTACCTTTGCCTGAGTTGAATCTATTAAAAACATGAACGTCTATCTTTCGGAAGAATTTCTTTGAATATTGTTAAAACTCACTCCGTTATTCATAAACGCACAATGAACCTATTTTAGTTAAAGTATCCTTGTCACTTTGTGTTAATTCCAATGTCACATTTGACAGATAAAGACAAATCATATATTAAACACACTTAGCTATCGCGCGTTTGTGAATAAGAGGGTCACTGTTTTAAACTATGTAGGTATGATAATGCTGATCAAAAATATACCATAAGATTCTTCCAATTTCAAAAATCGAATTCTTAATTATTTTTAACATTTCAAATGTCAAGTGCAAATCAATAATTACAGGGTACAGTCGAGCACGCGGCTGTAATGACGGCTTGTTACTGCAACACTTCGCTAAGCTGGCTGCGACAATGCCGACAATAGCCGCGTCAGAGGCAGCGCCCGCTAATGACTGTACTTAGCACTGGCTGGAAATAAGAATTTTATTTAAAATAAGAACGGATTTGTTTATGACGGGGAGCAGCGGTACGCTTGGAATCGATGAGATTAATGTTTTGTTGAAAAACTTGAAATGTTCGGTTCGGTTATTGAAAATGAAAAGGACTGACGTAAGTTCTCGGACGGTCGCGTCGAGCGCTTGTGTCAATTAGGATAGACCAAAAAAAATAACTTCCGATTTTTACATTCTAATTTGAAAGAATGGGTAATTTTAAGAGACCTAGGTATTTCATTAATTTTGTATTTGACCCAATAGTTTTGTTTGAATATCTTTATTTATTTAGCAGACATTTTATGGATGACATGATAATTTAAAATTTGGGCTGGCATTTTCTAATAAATTACAACAATTAAATGATATTTAATGATAAAAAGTGATTGTAATAATGTCGTCTTACCCGTAAGATGGAGAGCTTCAAGCCAAAAACGAAAGTCAAACAAAGGTTAAATATACTTTTGTCGAAATATCCGCAATAGATAAATATTTCAAAAACTTAATAATGCAGAACGGCTTTAAAACCCCATTCCTCGAAATGGTTTTCGAATTAGAGTAATTGTAAAAATATGGACAATCCCAATTCGATGCAATTTTACCGTTTTATGTTAACGTTAACTTGTCTAGGGCCATAGGCTCGTTTGTGATTGAGTGTAAAGCAGACTTTACTCGTACTTATACATATACTAGATCATCAGTGGAGGGTCTAAAATTACAATTTGGGGGCTTTTCCTTAAAGCAAATAATTATACCAGTTTTTAGGTTTGGAGCGGTTTGAAACAACCAATTTATAAGTTACTTACTTACCTACCTAAATGTTGATCCAGTAAAACTGTTAAGGGAGCTCATATATTGGAACAAATACAAAAAATGCAAATATGTAACTTTTATTGTCACATAACAATTCATCATGATATTGTACGTATAGACAACTCTCTAGGATATATGTACATGTAAACATACTTTGACCTTGTAAGTAGGATCACTTATGATATATCTTTTTAAACTTTCAGTTGTTTAATGTCACAGCTTATGTATAGGATTACAAAGATTTTTCCTTTATCGTATAAAAGTAACGGTATAAGGTACCTAATTTACTTAGCACATTGAGGGGTTTCAACTCGCGACCTTGCAACTTGCAACTACGCTACTCACGCTATTAATATTACGAAGATCAACTTTTAACCAAAATAGGAGTGATGACATGTTACACCATATTTACTCAGAGTATTCTTAGCGCCGTACCTATCAATAAACTGATCTCACACACAAATAATGACAGTTTGACAGTTTTCTATGGCTTGACATTTACTTTAAAGTATCTTGTGACGGACGTCTTAGCCAAGATGAGTCTATTAATACGGGCCTAAGACCCAGGAGCTAAAGCACCGTCTAAACTCTCAACGGTGATGTCGCGTCTTCGCTATTTGCTTCGCGCCGTTCAATCAGTAGGCAGCGGAGAGGATTTCAGCAGCGGAGGCGCTCCGACGCATCCTTGGGGATTCCATGCGATTCCACTCTTGTTCATAGAGAGACAGGTCCCAGAAGGGTAAAAATAAATTTTAATACAGTTGCTCAAAAAGTGGTACTTTTTGTAGCTGTATATCTTGCGGAAAGTTGGATTTTTCGAACTAGTGCTTTTTACTTTTTAACTGACTTTATTGTAGCTGTATTTGTTGCGGAAACTTGGATATTTTTCACACAGTGTTCCTTCACTTTTTTTGTTTTTTAAATTACTTCTGTTTCAAGCCATGCATTCAAGCAAAGAGTTTGCATGAACTACTCTTATGTTTATTTTAATTACTGTTGTATTTTTATTTAATTGTTTCGCACATGTATAAAAAAACGTCGTTTGATAAACGTGCGGAACTGTCATTTTCACTCGTCCCCACTCGTGGACTCGTGTAAAATGAATGATATACCTATTTTCCGCACTTGTAACAAAATGTAAGTACTGATTATTTCGAAATGCAACACTTTTAAAATATTTTTACAAAGTACCTCTGGGTGTAACAGACCAGTTAATTAATCAATGTAAACTATCAAGCTTGTTATTTATTAAACATCAGGATTTTTTAATTCAAATTATCACTCACTTTTTACGGTATGGTTATGGTAGGAATTCCTTCCATTACTTATGGTTAAGTAATGGAAGGATCGTCTGAAGGTCTTGAGATTGGCATCGTAAAATTTCAATCTTGAGATGGCTATGGGCTTCGGAGTCCACCTACCTTTAGGTGGCCTGTGTGCTCGTTTTCCTTCAGAAAGTCAATAAGTACTCAAATTCTATACAAAAGCCAATCGTATTTAACATTCATTTTTGAATTATGTTAAAAGCTGGCCTACCGTTCTGTCTCCACCGCGTAAGAATCTTATACTTGAAAAATTCAATGTGCCTAAAAGTCGAGACATTGAAATGACTGAGCGTGTTAGGCGCGTGTGAGAAGGGCGTAATGTCGCGCCGTGTGAAGACGCCGTAATGGGCCCTAAATCACACAGACAGCTGACAAATGAGTGGCGACATCGCCGCTGTAAGAAATCCGATGAAACACATACCATAGACATTTGGTGCCATAAGCCTTTTTAGATGAAGAATTCGAGACAATTTCGAAAGGGAAGAACAATGCGATGGTCGGTGGCGTAACATATAAGGAGGTCTACTCGTAAAGTGAACTTAAATCCCTTAAAGAACCTGTTGAGCTCAAGCATTACAAAAAATATACTTTGTGTATTTACATCTGTACACTGTATGGATGATAGTTGATGCTGGTATTTCCAAGAGTGTAGAGAGAGAGAAATCCTGGGGTCCGAGTCAAGATACATCACGCTAACTAGCGTTTCTATTCGTTTCGTTTTTAAACCAATCGCTTATGACGTGATACGAAGAGTCGCGTGATCTACCAGTGACGCGATTGGTTTAAAATGACGCGATTGGTTTAAAAACGAAACGAATAGAAACGCTAGTTAGCGTAATGCATCTTGGCTAGGGCCTCTGAGTCATTTTGTAGTAGATTAATTAAATTAGTTGATTACACAATAGTATTAAGTTTAGTTATTCCTTTCTCTTCATCTCTCGCTTTCCCGCTTTTTTAAGTAATATATAATACTATATTTAAGTGTCGTGACGCTTACAACAGGTCACGAGTAAGCATAAAAAAAATGCACTGTGACTTAGTGATAGATGTTTATTTTGTACAGTAAGTGAGTAAACACTGCATGTCATGTCAAGTGAGGTAGAAGTTAACCGTTACGTATCGTCAACATAACATTAATAACAATCGGAAACTAAGTACAATAGACTAATCAATTATATTTATTATTCAGGTGCATTTAATATTAACTCAGTAGAAATCCGATGGCGATCGACTCTTTGCCGTCGTTCGAAAATCGCTTGAGTTTAAAATAATCTACAAAAAAGCAGTACTGAATGTGATTTCAAAGGAGATTCTCTCAAAACCTCCAAGAACATCTGAAGGCTTATAATGTATTCATGACCGAGTAGGTAACTATTAAGAAATCATACCCCGTAAAATCCGGCGGGGTAATGCGCCCATTCAACCCTGTTGTGATCCAAACGGGAAAGAATGCTCTCCCCTGATAGTTATTTGATATGATTTATTCATACGAACATCGCCCGCGTCAAACGGAAGTTTATTTAATAGAAAAATACTTTGCAAAATGTATTTATAAAGCCATTATAGGAGTTTTAAAGCTGTTTTTTGTTATGCAAAGGGGGTTGTGGTTGCATGTTGAGATTTTGTCCATATTTGTTCGTGGGTCTATTGTTCGTATGCGAGTTAGATTATGAAGTTTTCAACGCCACTTTTCTTTTTAATGTTTACGGATAAAATTGAAATGTTTAGTGTTACACGTAACAAACTTATTGTTTTTTTGTATTAATAATCTAACTTGATCTTACTTAATATTATAAATGAGAAAGTTTGGATGTTTGGATGTTTGGATGTTTGTTACTCAATAACGCTTCAACTACTGAACGGATCAAGATGAAACTTGGCACACATAAAGGGTTAGGTCCTGGAATAGGACAAAGGATAGTTTTTATCCCGGAAAAATTAAAAGTTCCCGAGGGAATTATAATAATCGAAATCTACGCGGACGAAGTCCCGGCCCAAGCTAGCAAACTATATTTTACAAATTAATACTACTTGCATGCATCTGCTCCTGTTTTTCAAAGTATTCGTAAACCGAATTACAAATTGTTTTAAGAAGACCCTTACTGAATGTTACGTAGGTGTGTAGAAGTACCCCCTGTAGGCACTTTCTCTTGTCTCGAGTCTACCGGCACCTCCCAAGAAGAGACTACTGTTGAGGAGAACAAGCGCTGCAACAAAAAAATTTACAATAAGTTATCAAGCTGTCGTTACATAATAAAATAATAAAAAGCATAGCTAATAATTGGAAAGTAAGCCAAAATTAACCTTGCAAAATACTCGTAATGTATAGTATCTATAATTTGTTCTTATTCGAAGGTATGGCTTGGAGTTCAACAGGCAGTCCTTCACGCTGGCCACGTGTTAGCGACACGACGACAAAGGTTTTGTAACGTAGCGTTTTTATCGACAGAGGGTAGATTTTTGTCGCTTGCATATAATTTTGCTTTCATAAAGCTACGCATCATAACGACTGCTTCTATTAAATACATTTTACAGTCACCTCGGACCGAACTTAATCCCACTCCGGGTCAAAAAGGCCACAAGTGCAGAACAAAGGACATTCAGCCACAGCCTGATAAAGTATTCACAGAACGCCCCCGTAATCTCTGAGTGGAGGATCGTGCGCCCCGCCCCATTACCGCAAGCCGCTTACCGTTACAGCCTGTAAAATAATTATAACTACATGAGTACGTACTGGGAATTTAGATCCCGCTACATATGAAGCATTTAGTACCTATGTACTTGCTACAACATTAACAGTTCTATTGTCTTAATTAGGAGTTCGTAGTTCGGCCATTGTTGCTACGAAATAAAAGGGTTGAAAATGTGCTGTCTTACTAAGCAAAAGATTTACACATTATTATAGGCATATTTGTTAATATTTATTTCCTTTATTGACAAAGCAAATGATGGATATCATAGCTCGATACAAAACTATGGACTTTAGTATCGTTAATAATAAAACTGAAGCCTCTATTGTTCTTTAATATTACAGACTTATTAATTTTGTAATAGTCTAAATGTATTGTCTTGTGTATCGAATAAATAGTATTCTACTAATTATGTTGCATTATCATCTAAATGTCAATGGGTAAAAATGTACGAAACGTATGGTAGCCTTACCCTTTCCAATAGCTTAATCAATACAAAGAAAGGTATTTCTATGTAGAGCAAAAATAACCAAGGCGCTTATGTCCATTGGCTGGTCGAATTTGTATAAGCTATTAAACGACACCACCTACTAATTGCTACCAAGCGGGTACCAAAATCCTCGTTTTAAACTAACATACTAAGTTATTATTTCAAATTACTATGCACGTTGACGCACCTTAAATTACTAAACAAACCTTTCTATTCCTTTGTTTACCGCGATCTTTAAAAGCACTCAAACATCTTGGTTCAAAAAATCCGTCCACCGCTATGCTCGAGATGAAATAATAATTTTCAGTCCAAAAACACTGGCAACTTATATAATGCAACGCTTAGATTGTATTCGATGAAACAAAACACAAACGAATTTAGTCCTAATTCCATACGGTTTAAGTTGCAGTAGAGATTTTTTGGTGTAATTTTTGTGTTTGTTGGTACATGATGTTGTAGGAGGGTCCGCATGTGCTGAGTGCGCTGCATAATTCATGCTTGCTTAATGCTCAGCGCTGTAAGCGGATTGTCTGCGCCGCTAAATGGTGCCACTCCCTTTGTCGGTTGTTTTGTACCGCCTGCCGCTATGCTGGTCATATTTGTGAAGGAACATGAGCAAGATTTCAGGACTTTGTCAGGAGCTTTTCTGAAACAAATCGATATCGTGTTTACTACGCCAGGATTTGATACATCACGAGAAGAATTAAAGGAAGGTAAGAACTTAGATTAGTGGCTAAGCCGCCACGGTCTAGTGCTTGCATTTACGTATGTGTATGTAAGTTTGTACTGATAAATATCATTCGCAACTGACGTTTAACCTTATATAAGCACTTGTGACGCGACGTGCGTCTATTTTATCACAGTGACCATCTCACACAAATTGACCTAGCCCCAAACTATGCTCAGGCTTGATCTATGGATACCTTGACAACAATCAACATACTTAAATATGTAGAGAAGTACAAATTGAAATTGTACCACTTCACAAAAAGTCAGCTTTCCTTAAAAGACTTACCCGTAGTTTTCGTTATTAAACCTCCTTTTGACTAGACTAACTCTTTGAATAAAAAGTTAGGAAGCATGGGAGGACCCAACCTAAGTAATTAATTCTCATTTTTAAATTAGGGATTTTTTACACCTTACATTCTCGCTTCTAGGACACAATAGTTTCCAACATCCAACAAGACTGTAGGCGATTATATAACGGTAATATCTTAATACCGTCTAGATGTCTCATAAATAATTATTCCGCAAAATTAGCCGATGCCCCGGTTCCAAAGAATGTTCCACTTTATTAGATTCCATAAGCTCCATTCATCGTCCCTCCGAGCATGTCGCGTCCGGGAATAATGCGATCGAACTCGATCTCCTGCATTAGGCGTAACGTGCCCGATGATAATAGGCTACGGTATTAGGTGATTATGTTACATGCAATAGGCATTTTTTTTTATGAATTACTTTTATAGATTAACCCGTATATTTTGCTATTAAGTTGTGGCGACTTAAATCGCCCTGAAGGTTGGCAACACTGCCACTCAGACTAACAACGATACTACTCCTGTAATCCTGTTTCGTGCTCGGAGAGAACTTGTGAATTGTAATAATATATTATTTTTGTACCTAATCAAGACCTGCTCGAAGTGCTCAACTTCTGTATTATTATTATCATTTAATATTGGTGTGTTGAAGAAGATCTCTTTACAAGAATGGTGGTTTTTTATTTCGACGACGCCCCATCGTCGACGAGCCAGCCTCACGCCGCCGCGGCCCATTATACATATCGCCCTGAGACAAGATTCAACACCCACAAAGTAAATAGGTCCGGAGACGATCTTAGACAAATTGGCCTAATCCCAATCTTAACTCTTAGGTTTATACTATGGGGACTATGACCATCCAAGACTCAGGGATAAATAATCGCACTCATCACACAAATATTTGCCCTTACCAAGAATCGAACCCGGGACCATTAGCTTCGTAAGCACCCTTGCTATCAACTAGGCGTCTAGGCTAATCATTTGTCAGGAGACCAAAAAAGTAATAAAATAAAACCCAAAGATTCTTATTTAATGGCATATAACACTCAAGTCGAACGACACAATTCTACTAACGTTAACGACTGCCGAAATTAAAGAAAATGTACCTCGTAAGCTGTCGTTCGGTCGCGTCACAGCGGTGGCGTTGGTCATTTCCATACATTTAGGTGCAAAGTTAAAGTTAAAGTTAGGTTAAAGTTAAGTTGTACTATAATACAATTGAACATCTACATACATGTACCCTGTATGTTTTTTATTTTATTCTACAAAATGAATATGAATTATGAATACATGAATATCGTTTTACCTCGAAATACGTGTATCGTAAACAAATGTATATATACATTGAAACAATGTGATTATTTGCTACAAAGTTAAATGAATGAACTAGGTAATAATTACCTGTTATTATTATTAGTAATTATTGCTTTCTCAACGTAAGTAATTGTTTCTTTACAGGATGACTTTAGAGAAAACATACAATTAAGTAACTATTTATTAACGAGTATACTAAACAATACAATGATGATGATTTGTCATTGACTTTTACGGCTCCAACACGAACACATGTTTGTATATGTCATGTTTAGTTAGACCGAGAAACATAACCTGAAAGACTGATGAAAAAGCACGGCAAAAAAAAATATTCCAGCACTATCGCCTTATAGTAACAGCTCAGGGTAGTGATTCTTTCAGAAGCAAAGGTGAGCGAACGCAGGAGTGATGTCCAAGCGGCGAGTTTAAGTAGTCCCGTCAAGGCGAACAAAACACATTTCAGCGCGTGTATTCAATTTGGCAGCATGGCTTCTCAAACGTATAAGGCTGCCTAATTGAGAATGCACACGCTAATATGTGTTTTGCTCGCTCTGACGGGACTACTTAAACTCGCCGCTTGGACTTCACTCCTGCATTCGCTCACCTTTGCTTTTGAGCGAATCACTACCCTGATTAACGGTCGGTGCAGCTCGACCAAGGCGCAAGGCACAAACATGCAATTGGTTTGTACACGCTGACGGGTCAACTAGTGTATTTTCTTCGACGAATTCGCTAGCGAGTCGTTTAAGAATAACTCTAAACTTTTAGAGTCTAAAGGATTTAATTCATTACAATCATGCAAAACATAGTTGAAGATATAAGAAAAAAATGGTACTGTATTTTTCTCTGCTTATGATTAACTGCCAATAAATAATATTTCCGATATACAAGTATTCCACACGGTCCCAAATTTGAGAATATTGTGATACCAATAAAGCTTGCGCGCCCACCTGAGCGATTATATTAAGAATTACAGCGGATTATAGGCCGTATTACGGCAAATTCTGTTATACTAGCTCAGCCACAATCTTCTCAGGCCCCTTTGTTGACACAATGTCACTAATACTGCTACTTACGGGGGTGATCCAGCCAGCGAGGTAAATAGGAATCGAAAATTATGTGGGGTTGCTTATTGTATTGATACTTATTTACTCGAAAAAAATATTAAGTACAATTCTTGAGCTTAGGCCATAAGAAGAAACCAACTAGCATTGAAATGAAAAGTAAAGTTTACTTCATGGTAGTTTTTTATGAATTATGTTAAAACCAATTGCTTAACTTGGTAACAAAACTAGTCAATCGCTTAGCTTACATATACGTTATTTTAAAAAACACGCTGTATACAGAAACCTTGACTCCAACCTACGGGAAAAGATAAATATATCTCTTGACTCATAATTACCTACTTATATTATGTTGAAGGATAACATTGTTTGCACGCATCAGCTTTGAGCATTACAAATATATACAAAATAAACGCAGACGTAAGTACGACGACGACTACGACGTCAATAATTTTGGTACCTACATTTCCATTCTGCTTTTGGAAATAAAGGTTATCTAGAGAAATAAACAATACTAGAATGAGCGCTTTTGACTCAAAAAATCTTCAGGCACACATCTTTTGCCACGGTGACTAATTATTTTCCTTTATCCAATAACGTCCGACTTAAGACTACATTGACAACGCGAAAGTTAAGCCCTAAATATTGTAGTTGCGGGCTCTAAGCCTGCCTTTGTGCCCGTAATCTTATAAGGGTGGCTCATTCTGTCGGTGACCACGACGGGCCGAGGTTTAGAGGATTTGTATGGGCATCCGTAATACTGACATTGTCGGAAGTCCGCCTTTGTTGGGAAATGTCGGAGAATTTTTATTTATTTTCAGTTCCAGTGCAGTGATGTGGAGTCAACTAGTTAAGAGACCAATAATGGAATCTAAAGGTAAACAATTGAAACCGATATTTTTTTACAACTCATATGTCATAACACTTATAACAATAACAAGAAAAGTAGGCTTATTGTTTAAAAGTTATACCTACAGCGACTACTGTTGGAAATACCCAAACGGGAGATAAAACTGTTTCATGGTGCATGGTGTTATTAATGGTGCGAAGAAACCAAACGAGAACACTAGCTACCGAGGCCCTAGCCAAGAGGTAAATGCTTGTAACGTTTTTCTTTTCTATCACTCACAATGTATGGGATGACCTTTTCGTGCTTTGCGATAAACCACGTGGTCAACTGTCATACGATACATATTGAGTTATAGAAAAGAATATCGCTAGTAGCGTTTGCATCTTAGATACGGCCCCAGAAGGTAAACGATGAGGATGGATATTTGGAACCTAAATATTGCAATCTTAATACAGCTAATGAGTTGCTGACCCTACCCTGAAAACCCTCCACGTTAGTCATGCCCCCTATTCTACTACTAAAACATTATTGCTTTTGATGTAATATGGTATTATTTTTAACTCAGCCGCCATTACTGTCAAGTAAATAAGAAAATATGCCAGAGGCAACATGGTTTTACCCTATAAAGTAGTTAGAGGCCCTCTGTTCACCGGTTGTCTTACTCTCGCAACAGAACACAACAATACGAGCTCTGATGCGAAGTGACAGTTTTAAGCTAAGTAAGTAATATGTTAAATTTAACACATAATAAAATAATTAAACTATAAACCCTAACAACAAATAACGATCTTATCCCTGAAAAGGATATTCCTAATAAGTACCTATAATAATTGTGTTACATATTTCTTATTAACGTTACGATAGTCAATGTTCCAGTGGTCTTATTTGAGTCATACTCGTTATTGATGATTAATGTGGTAGAATTGGAAATAACGATTACTGTTGGGTTTTGTGCGATATTTACTTTCTTTAGATATGAGTTTATGTGTCATATATAGGAAGCACGCGTATGTCACTTGCAATTTAAGTTTTTTTTTATATTACCTAGTTCTACATGAATTTGTTAATTCCTCAAAAAAAAGGTAATGCACCTTTTAACAGGACTAAGATCTGACGTTTTAAAAAAACGCTACCCATAATAAGTTGTGGTGTTACTCTCCCAACAAGATTATTTGTGCTATGTGGATTGAACGGGTACCTATTATTTTATCGAAACACTATCAACGAATGTATCATTTCGCAGAATTTTCATTTCATCGAAAGACAATTCTCGCCGCATGAGTATTTTTTTTTAGTAGCCTCTAGTCTAACCTAACCTAACCTACATAATAAATGTTTAAGATATCCTGACATCATCATGGTCTCAGCAGAAAATAGCGTTCGATGAAATGATATATATCGATGAAGTGAAATTCGATAAAATGATGGGTTACCGGATTGAAGACACAAAATCGATAAATACCCATATGGACTTTACAACTCTAGTTAGACTGGAAAATAAGGCAGCCAAGAAAAATCGACAGGCTCTTAGTCAAAATCTAAATCTAAACATTAAATATAAGATACATAGGTCCTTAATACAGGTCAAAAGTGTCAATAATGACATGATGGTGTATTATTGAAAAGTATCTCGAGGAATTCCGGCCATACTCGCTGTGATAGCCTCTAGACGAATGATAGGGAATCCCGTGAAAAGGTTAAGACTGAATCAATGTATGGAAATAATAATAAATCCATAATTATGCATACATAGGTACATGTATCATCTATGTTTATGATCTGTGGCCATAAAATAATACTTTTTACTACCGACGTTGAGACCATCAAGCAGTTTCGTAGAAAAAAAACAATTAATTTTCAGACAATTTAGGATAGCATCACTTTTCTTAAGGGAGACGGAGGGTTATATAGGCACTGTTTGATAAACATAAACTTTAGATTTGTTCGATATTAGTTGGAAATATTTTCAACTCGGGCGGGCGAGGCGGAGGCGGTCGCTATATTTTCATGGAATTTTTCCATTAACCTGGCAAATTGCGCGCCGCCTTCACAGCGGCAGGCGAACTCTTCTTATTTTATCTTTATTTATAGCAGTTCATTGTACATGCTTACATTGCAAGGCTTCAAATGAATTTGTTTAACTATATCATCCCGTTTTGAAGAAGTGCCATGTAAGATACCTGTATAAAGGATATTACCATTAACAGTCTAGCGAATGTTTTATAAAGAATTATCATTCCAAACAATGCGAGTAACATCACAATCTTTAACAAGTAATTCATACTTTCGTTCAATTTTACTTACAGACATAACAATATGTAAGTATGTTAACTAGATGAATAGTCGCCGTCAAATATGTGTGAATTCGACTTAGGGCTGATTTTTCAATCCCTATATAAAGCTATCCGGAAGGCAAATTTTAGCTCTGTCCTTTTATTTTATAATTCTTCAGAAAAGGATAGTAATACATTCAAAAGACAGATAGTTTTATCTGGGGATCGAAAACTCAGCCCTTAATTATTAAAACCGTGCGTTTTTCGAGAGCTTTTTTACCACGCACCTTGTCTATGTGGAATCAGCTCTCGGCGTCTGTATTGCCGAATCATTACGACTTGGTTGGAGGCCTTGAAAAAACGAGCCTACACTACTACTCTTTTCTCAAAGGCCGGCAGCGCGCCTGCGATTCTTCTGGTGTTGCGGGTGTTTATGGCTCGTGATGATCACTTACCATCAGGTAAAGCGCTTGCTCGTCTGCCTCCTTTTTTAACCCCCGACGCAAAAAAGAGGGGTGTTATAAGTTTGACGTGTAAGTGTGTGTGTGTGTGTGTGTCTGTCTGTGGCACCGTAGCTCTTAAACGGATGAACCGATTTGGATGCGGTTTTTTTAATTTGAAAGCAGGTTTTCTAGCGGTGGTTCTTAGACATTTTATATTGAAATCGGTTCAGCCGTTTTTGAAGTATTGAACTTTGAAATGTCAATGTCGGGGGTTTTCCAACTTTTTGTTGGTTAGGTTATCACATAAAAAAATCGTGTTCAGTGGCCGCCTAGACAAGACGCATTCGAGGAACGTTATCGTTATTGAAAATGGTCGCGTCGAGCGCTTAAGTCAATTTACTTATTTATTTATTACACAATAAATCCACAGCACAAATTAAAGTGTAGCATGAATTGTTTTAATGTAGGGGCCGCTGATATTTTTGAGCACCTTTGTTGCATCATTATTTGATGGCGACTATATGCCAGCAGAGAATATCTAGCGCATGCAATACCTATCTCTCCTGAGTTACTCTTACCCTTTTCACTGATTAAAAGTAATGAAACTAAAACCAAACCAAAACAAAGCTTCCGTATCTACAAACTTCGATCCGTACGTATTGTTAGTAATTTGGTCAACCCGAGAATACGACCGATTTTAAAGTGCTGTTACAAATATTTAATAAACTGGTCAGTCCCTTGTGAGTGCGGTCAGATGCATAAAGGAGTCCGTAACGAGGTGGTTTCCTCGCAAGCTGCGCTCACGCCTGGCTGTCACCATTTTAATGGTTTCATTGTTCCTCGGTGGAAAATTTTCACCTTGATGTGGATATGTCCGTTCCGTTGTTGTTATATTATTTCTACTTGGGAAAGGTAAAGTTTACCTGGTAAACTACTTTTAAGATCATTCATACATATAGACTTTGGAGTATTATGTTCCCAGCTATAAAACTTTGAAAGGTAGTTTTTAAATATAATTTATTTTAAATGGCTTACATTAAATAAAAAGCAAATTAGAAGATAAAATTAAATTCTTTGAGCAAAATATCAACGAGATCAGAGAAATATTTAGCTTTATAAAGCTATTACTTACTGTTTATGTCTTTCTTTTTTTACCATTTCCTAATTGGTCAGATTATTTTTAAAAATCTTCTAATCTACTAAACAGACAACTTTCTACTGAGAGGAGAGCTATCAAAATGTCCTACAGATCACAAATACTTAGCTTTGAATGCGGTTCTTGCTACCTTATTTCTTTATGAATTTTCATTGCAAATAAGGCCTTTACGCCTGACCCGGCTCGAGCGCGTGTAACATTCGATCTCACGCGCCAGCGGTCAAGTATTTATCAATTAATAGAAAATTTAATACGCCGTCCACCCTGTGTCACGCTTAATAAGAGCATTCCGGGGAAATAGGGCGTGAACAACAAATTAGCTCCGTTTTCCAGAACGGCGCGGGGAAGAAATAGTTGGCTGAAGTTAATAATACCTGTGAATACGTTAATTTATTCAGACTTGATTATGCGACAATCAAACAGCCGTATAATTTCTTCAAACTTATTTGTTACGTATTAAGGAATAGTAATAACTGCATTGTTTAACTACCGTAAACATTATCAATATTCGGCAACTTTATGATTGTGCAATGTGTCAGGATTGACTTGTTATCTGCCTAGTACTGTGCGGCTAGCACAATTTGCCCGCGACCTGGTTGTCGCTGGGATTTCCCTTTCTATCTAGTCAGTAACGGTAGAGACGCACTGAGCGACAAGCGAGAAAATACAACTTGTGCTACCCGTGCTGGGCCTCTATTAGGGCGGAATGACCGCTACACCGATCGACCATCCGCCTACTCCGACCGGCCGTCCCTACTCTTCATCGTCACTTGGCCTCTATTCCTTTTCTAAACTTGCCCTTACATGTTATCGTATTTTTTTTACCTCTGCTGCCATTACTGTCATGTAAATGAGATTCATCAACAGAATCTTGACATTAAGCGTGGATGACTCGTAAGAAATGGTTTGCACAGTCGGCCTTATAAGAAGCTGCACACTTTTGTACTTTGTCGCTTTAACGCCTTTAACAGATTAGTGCAGCAGTTCAAACATGACTTCTTAGCCTCATGAGCTTCTTATAAGGCCGACCGTACCGTGTTTTTTTATGCATATACCTATTCCTGAAAAATAAGATCATCCTAGTTCAGATACATGTGTCATAATGTAAGTTCTGTATAAACACAAATGTGTTACAGAATAACATTAGGTTTTTATTAATAAATATTTCCTTGCAAAAGGTAATAAAATTGATTCCACAAATTTATAATGGGTATAAAACCATCTAGATACGTAATTTTATCAACCTTAAGCTAATGTGGTTAATAATGTTATTGCACTGTGCTGATCGTTAAATGAATAATTAAATTTATATCAAAAACAAAATAACTCATAGGAAAACCACAAACCATTACGAACAAAAGCAGTTTAATTGTATGCAAGTTTATGATTCATTTTAAAAACAAAACTTGATAGCATTCAGGTTCCAATTCGAGTGATTGAATAGGCGGTGATTCGTGTGACCCTCTAAGCGCGTCTGGCTAATCTACTCCGGGGAGGGTCGGTCCACAGAGCACTTGCGGCATTCAGATCAATCTGTACTTATTATTTTGTTTTTTCTTAATTAATAGCTTTCACTCGTTGTTTTAACAAGGTGTATTTTGCCAAAGTTTATCTTAAAAGAGTTGTAGCGAAAAAAATACTTTACAGGGCCCAATAGGCTTATAGGTATTTAACTATAACTAACTAACTAAAAGAAAAACTTTATTAGCATCTGCATCTTGGCTAGGGCCCAAGGCATGTCGTATTGTTTCTATAATAGGTACCTCTGCAATCATGTATGTTTAATTATAAAATTAAATAATGACACATTAAATACTTTATTAACATTTGCGTGAATAATTAAACAAGTCATACCTACAAGCGATTATTAATCATTTATTGTTTTACTATAGCTTAATATGGCACACAGGTTAAGACTCATGATCATGATAGTAAATTTTTATTTTCAATATCAAAAAAACAGATGATTTCTGTTCTGTTACATTAAATATTATACTATAGTAAGGTATAATAGCTTAATTAAATACCTGAATGTATTGTGTTGTAAGTAGACACGAGGGAAGTACAATAAAACAATAACGTATTAATATCTGTGCCTTAAAATTAATTAAACGAATTAAGAAAAATATTAATTATTTGCATAAGGTCTACACGTCGCTTCTTCGTGCGGACGTTTACTGCACTTTCGACCGCGTCCTCTCTGAAATTCTTTTTCATGGTCAATTTAAAATATAATACAGTTGTCGCGACGAATGGGCCCTTGTGAATCTAATTTGCCCCTCGGACCGCCTCGGAGGGCACTAAAGAAGTCAACAGGCACTCTGTAGATAGCCAATAGACTCCGTTATTTTCGTATTAAGTTTTATACGCAAAATATTTTTGCGCCACGCAAAGTCCTTGAATTTACCTTATTTTTAGGATTCTGCACACAAAGGAGATTCTTATTTTAATTTTACATACATACCTACATAGGTACATTAAATCACGCCTGTTTCCCAAAGGGGTAGACAGAGACCACTTCTTTCCACCTGCTACGATCTTGACAAATCTTTGATAATAATATTTTTTTTTATTCCATATAATTAAGTACCCGAAAAGCCGTGAGCTGTTATTTTTTTTAAAACGGCTTCTTTAAAGGTCGATCGGGCAACGAAATCATACGAGTTTTAAGCTACCTAATTAAGAATGCACGCCTCAAAATGTTGTTAGTACTCTCTGACGGGACAACATTAACTCACCGGTTAATAATTGGTCCGACGAGTTGCAAAGCGAGTTAGTTAAGCGAATTATCCCACTTTACGTGACTTTTTCCCCCAGTTCCCAAGTCCTCTTGGCACCACTATTGAGCAGAAGTGCCGCTACTCGCAAGAAACTCAACAATTGGTTTTTTAGGGTTTGTTAATAAATCCCTTATTGTGATGTAACATAAGCTAGCCTAATATAAACTAATTATATGAAATAGTAATAATGAAAACTTTGCAACAAAGCAGTGCACAGTATTAACATTAATGGGTAAGAAAATATGAATACACATAATCTGAAAAAAATGTTATTAAATCATAATATAGGTATGTGGTCAAAAATGTGCTAATATGAAACCTTGTGAATTTATAAGACTAAGTAAAACGCAAACCAAACATGTTACACTCGTATTTAGGTACTCCGGCTGGTTTCTTTTTGTGTTCTACAGAAAAAAATACACAATCTTTTTTTCGCCACGACTATCCAATGAAGATTTCACAAGTCTAACAAAAAGCAACCTTAAAAAAACCCAACTGCTGTTTGGATGATATCGTCAATATAATGATAGTTATCATGTATATTTTCCTTATTTCGCCAATTTCACATTTAAAAAATGTATCCAGGACATCTGCGACTTTAGACGAATCTAACCTCGCTTGTCGAAATCAGGCTATATATCTACATACATACAGGTCGAAAACTTTACCCGCCTCCTTCGGCAGTCGGCTAAAAAGGCGCGTGTTTTAGTAACGATAGTTCAACATTATGTATATTCAACTTATAAAAAAATAACTACGCGATACTATGGCTCTATAGTTATCACTGGTTCGTTCATTAATATCTACAAATCATTATCATCTCGGGTGAAGGTTAAGAGTTACGTATTGCCACGGAACCATTTGTGCCTTTAGTACCCCTTTGGCATTCGATATTGAAGCACAAGTGGAGTGGGACGTCATTAAATATGTTCAGACACTTAGTTTTGTGCTGTGTTATGTGCTTTCTTCATTCAACTAATTGTAACATCCAGGTAAGCAAGTGTTCCTTGGAAACTATTAGTAGGTAGTCTTTATAACAAAAACGATAACTATTACAAAAATCCGTTTTTTTCTTTCCCTATTAATTTCTTGATAACGTATGGTAATTCCTTATAGAACTAAATCAAAAAATCTCATTTTAAATGTTCTTCAAACAATTATTTAATAACAGTTTGTAATGATTCGCATCAGACATGATATCAAGGGGATATTGACCTACTTCGAAATCAATTCATTTCAGTTTTTATTCCATTTTTAGGGTTCAGTAGTAAACAAGGAACCATTATAGTTTCGCCAAGTTCGTCTTTTCGACTGTCCGCGGGGGTAACTCAGAGACCCTTGGCACTACAGAGCTGCAATTTGGGTTTATACATTTATATTTCGCCGACAAAGTTTAAATATATACCTACAGAAAAAACATTTTTTTTAACATACTATTACATTGGGTGAGATATCATTGCATAGCTCTTAAAAATATGTCATTATCATTTTTTATTTGAAATTATTTTTTATTTTTTATTTTTATTGGTATTTTTCGAGTTCAATAACTCGAAAAATACCATTTTCGCTAGAGTTACGTGTGACAAATCGAAGCAGTAATAAATGCAGTTGGTGTTTCGTTTCATAATAACTTGATATCTATTGGCACCCCGAAACTTCCACAACAAGTTCATTATAATTTAAATAAAAAACAATAGTTGATATTTCATGTGTTAAATTTTTTAAATTGTTTTTATCTCACACTGTATGTACCGGCTTTTTGCCATGATAACTTATTGAATAAATAATACATTACTACCGTTCCGCTGGCTGAGAAAGCTGAATGTTGACTTATAAATCTTATAATAGATTATTATTATTACATGTAAATATTCGCCTATTCCACAGATCGCCATACGATTAAATAAATAAATACCGTTCCGCGATTAAGGCGTTATAATTTTGCATTCGTTACTGCACTGTTAATAATGCAGGCGTTATACTTATAACGCCTGGTGACTATTGGTGACTTTGTTGGCGAAAAACAAAGTGTAGAATTTTAAGGCAATAAATTTTATAATCCATATTCCATATTAATGACTAAAGCTGAAATAATCATTGTTTTTTTTTAAATTGTTTAACACTTTTTTTTTAACCTGTATATATTTCCACCTTACGAGTTCATTATTTGACTCCTTTCGACTATGAAATGTTGGATAGATGCAAACAAGTTCCACTAGAATACCAAATTTGATGGCAATGCACAAAATTCGTAGTCACTCGTAATATTGTACGAAATCGAAGGCCAGGAATTATACAGCAACGTGTATCGCAGTTGGCCCAAGACCATGATGCATGTGGCAATGGATGGAGTTCCATTCATATGTGATGCCTGCTGCCAATGTTTTGGATTTTCCTGAATCATGAAAGGACTACAAATGATTCTATTCTGAATTGGATAACGGATACCACGTGGTAGTGAATAGGATAAAACAAGAAATTTGCAATCTTGTTTCGTGCTTTTTGTAATTGGTTTTTAAACCTTTTTTAAATACTTCTACAATGCTTTCTACCCGACTGTGTCAGAAAGAGGGTTATATTTTTCGAGTGTATCAATGTATGTATGTATGTCTATTTCTTTGGCAGGCTCTGCTGGCTTGCTGGATTTTAATATGTTCTGGGAGTGAAATAGGCCAATCATATCTTAATCAAAGTAATAACCCCCTCTCGTTATTTTGGTTGAAATATTATTAGCATAGCAGGTTACATTTTTTCGACATATGCATATAAACGACTGTTTAAAAAAATACAGTATTGTTTTCAAATCTAGTCTAACCATCCTTTTTAGTTCAGTCAGAAATAGTGTATGTGAATGTATGAAAAGTTTGGATTTGTTAGATGGGAAAGCAAGACAACGATTGTCACTCGATCGTAAGAGATTTTGAGATCCGGTGGACTAGAAGCTAAAACATTCAGAAAGGCAGGATAGAAAAGGATGTTAAAAAGCAATGACAGGACGTAAACATTCCTTCGAAAGCGAATTGGTAACTACTCGAGCTGTGCACGAAAATGAGACACGTGGTCAAATTTTTACAAATATTTAGCGAATGCACAAGTTCAGGAGGGGCGTTCCAGTTTGTTAAGCAGATCTTCATTTAATTCAAGATACGCGATATTACCGTAGTCGAGGAGAGGGAGGAGAAGAGAATGAACAAGCGTAATCTTGGTGTGAACAGGAAGGAAGATCTGCAAGCGCCTAAACGAATGGACGGATCCATAGACTTTACGACTTAGTTACCACAACTACCTGAGCCGACTAAGAATGCGTCTGATCCATTATAATACCTAATTTTTGGACTGAAGTAATCAAATCGTCAAAGATCAATTCAGGTATCTCAAGGTCCGACCACAATGGTGGATGGTGCAATGAAATGAGGGCTACCGACGACATTGCCTGCAACTTTCTTGCATTGATCTTCAACCCGAAACTAGTCGCCCAGTGTCATATAACCGCGTGAGGTCACTGTCTAACCAAAGCGATTAAGGGAGGGAAATCATCAATATAAGCCGCCGCGTAGATCTGCAAGTCATCCGCATAGAGGTGGTAGGAAGATTTAAGAGAAGCAGTAATGTTGTTGATTAAAACTGAAAAAAAGAAGAGGGATATTATAGCTCCCTGAGGAACACCAGCAGAACACGCTGACAAGCTGAACACGAAAGGGCTGAAGGGGAGACATTGTAAAATACGAGTAATCTACGGTTTTAAAGGCACTGCTGAAGTTTAACAGGACAAGGACAGTAAGTTTCCGGTTTTCAATATTCAGACGAATGATGTCGGTGACTTTGACCAAAGCAGTGACAGTGCTATGACCTGGGCGGATACCGGATTCGAAAGGGTTAAAAAGTTGGTGATAGTTGAGAAAGCGGGACAGTCTTCGATTTGTGAAATGTTCAATAACTTGCAGGGAGAATATAAATTGGTCGAACGTCGGAGACGGACGAGGAGTTAGAGGTTTTTGGAAGGGTAGTGACCTAGGTAGTTTTCATGATAATGAAAAATAGGAAAAGAGTCGAAAAATGATTATTTTTGCTGCTTTACAGAAGGGTCTAAGACAACCGGAGAAGTGTTTATTCAGGGCGTTGAGATAAAGTTTAGTGTAGATGTTGTTGCGTTTAGCCTGCCCCTAACCTAAACTTCCACAATTTAGGAGGGGGACAACTATCTATGCGTTCATTGATGTAGCGGCGTCTAGCGTCTCTACACCTTCTGTTACATTAATAACGGAGGTTGACACAGTAAAGATCATGCACAGATTCGAACGAGCCCGGTTTTGCTTATCCATAAGAGGTGGGAATGAGCCATAGCACTGGCAAGTGATTAACCTGCGATGGTTTTGAAGGCGCGAGCAAGTCGAAAATCCCAAGTAGTGTGCTGGCAAACATATCAAGCTTAAGGTTAATGTCGTCGAGAGCGTCTGAGGATTGCCAGTCAATACTGCGGAGATCGGCAAGCAGGGCCTCCCGATTCACTTTGCCAAGATTACGGCGTAAGATAACCTTAATATGTTAACTTTTATGTCATAATCATGATAACTTTATATAATATATAAAGTTATAATTGACCCTCACGATTACCGATAAATTTCTAGATGGTGTAATCGTATTTATAATTTAAATACGAGTACCTACACCATCTAGAAGCATAACTTTGCTGAAGGAGACATACGCCTGTCCTCCGATAAACGCTTTTGTCATCCTTGTTTCTTCCTTATTCTAAGTTACGTACTGTTACACTGAATAAATTATAGGCAAACTTTTACACTGAGTCTTGTTTTCAAGTCGGCTGCCATTCTGTCAAGTAAATAAGATATCAGAAGGTTAGTACTTAATACGATAACATATTAAAAGTAATATAGTTTTACCGTATAGAATAAAGCCCCTGACTGAGCCGTTACCTAATAAATTCGTAAATATATCAGGTCTGAGTATAACGTATACTTACTTTATTTACAGAATCTATCCTTAGGTTGTTACACTAAAAGAGACAAAAAAAATAAGTTTACTCTACTACTCGATGGCGATACAAAATGTCAACTTTGAAGTTCGTGTTAGAAAATTTTAATACTTAACGAACATGGGGGCGCTGTTCTAATTGCCATACATATTTTCTAGACGACGATACGTTGACGTTTCTGTGGTCGTAACAAGATGCAAATGCTACTAACGTTTTTCTTTCATTCAAAATGTATGGGAGGACTGTTGACCACGTGGTTTATCGCAACGCACGAGAATGTCATCCCATATATTTTGAGAAAACGTACTATCGTTTGCACTTTGGCAAGGGCCACATTCGGAATAATTTTACATTTTCAAATTGTGTAACACCTGTGCTGCCATCTGCTGCTGCGAATCCAAATCCAATTGATTATTTCCGTCGTAGTTCGTCGATGTTATTCCTAAGTGTCAGTTAATCACATTATTGTTAACTTAGTTTTATTTACAGAGACATACCTACATACTTGTATACTTTGATTCCGCTAATATGACTATTATATACCTACCTATTTGTGCGTTTGTTGTTGACTTGCTATCTCGAGCTATTTTTAACTCTCAAAGTAGGTATTGATACATTTTTATACCTACAATTATACATTTTTGGAATTTGTGCATAAAAATTTGATACCTAATTCGATACAGTTGATTTTTTTCCTACTATATTATGCATATTAAATCCGTCATGACGGATTAAGTATGACTTGTCATGGGAGCCTGTTGTTTCTCATTTTTATTAGCGCATATCTCTTTATTTAATAATTATTGAGAGTCATAATTTTTATATCGCTTGAACCGTAAACTAGGGTGAATATGGGTTTGGTTGGTAATTTTTACTGTTTAATTAAATCAAGTTTTACTCCAATAAAGTTTAATTGTTGGTTTTTGGAGTTAATGCACTGAATTCGCCTTGAAATGTTGCGTTAGAAACCATAATTTCGGGTCACGACTTAGAAGTCAACCTGTATAAAAATAAATAAGAAATTTTAAATATCTCGCAAAACCTGATTCTCGTGTTCAATTTTAAACACGAAACCCTGGATTCGCGACTTCAATTCGCACTAAACTTCACCTGTTTTTTGTATCTCTATACCTAGGTATGTAAAATAAATTTGGGCTAAATAAATAATCGTAAAAACATAATAGATACTCCACGGACACAAAGCACACGTTAAATATCATTATACCTACTTACTATTACTCACAGCAAAGTGTACCTCCCTATTGTTTATTCATACTAATTAATTACTCACGTTCAATGTGCGCGAAATGCTATTTGACATCCCTAATGTCGTTCGCTCTTTTGTTTTGTATCGTGCTTTGCAAACAGAATCAGTTCACGACTGTCGGTTGTCAGCTGTGCACGTCATTTTAGTTTAGATGATCCTCTTATCAAAGTGTATCTCATATTAACATTACGATATGATAAGATATTTTTATCTGCTGTCTAGCCTATTGTTGTGTCACAAAACTTAACTATGGTGAGTTAAAATTAATCTATACATATTGTTATCAATTTCCTGTAAAGACTCGATGTTTATTTATAGGATTTCAGGGAGATAATTATTTGTAGGTAATGAGTAATGACCATAACAATATAACCTAACAATTGTTGTTTTATTGACTTTTGTTTTGTCTTACATTAGACGTCTTTAACCGTGCAATAATATAGCGTTTATAACGATATTTAATATAATATATTATCATATTTAACATTGATATTTTACTTATTTAATAACAATAATAATTTACGTTACTTAGGTATTTAAAATTGATTGAACAGGTAATTATTATAATTTATCAGTTATCACTAGAAAATGTGCCACTGTTTGAGAATGAAAAAACGCCCTTGACTTTTTTTGACACTAGCCTGCGCGTTTACGGAGTTAGGTAACTAAAACGAAACTAATCTAATAAACTAATCTTGACTAATCGCCAATTGTTTTTCTATAACTCTTAGCAAATGCATATCGTTCGAAAAAAAACCCGTGATACGTTCAACATCCCTGATTTATTTTTCTCTTTATTTCTAGAACCCTCGAGTATGTGTAATAGGCGCAGGAATTGCAGGGTTGTCTTCAGCAAGATATTTTAAAGAGGCAGGAATTAATTTCACTGTTTTGGAATGCACCAAATATATAGGCGGTACTTGGCGATATGACCCTAGGATACATTACGACGAAAATGGGCTAGTTCTGCATACCAGCATGTATAAGCATTTAAGGTAAGAAAATTAATTTATTTTCATTGAACAATTAACACAGGTAAGCCTCCTACAAGGTAGACTGGGGATCTAATGAAGACCGCGGCGGGAGCTATATGGATGCGAGTCAGGGCTCGGAAACCATAAATAAACGGTTAATTTGAACTTGACACTGCAGTATACCTATATTGATGTAGCGACGTATTGCTATCTCTTTTACCACTCTAACTCCCATTTGACAGATTTTACGTTAGTTACGTTACTCGAAGGCCAAGGTCAGCGAGGCGTGACCACGTGAGTCAGAGTTTAACCGGTTAATACAGGTTTATAGCAGTTTTTCAATTTCGTTCGTTCTATTTACCGGTAGACTAAATAATTTAGTTTTTTTTTATTGTTCCCTCCATTAACCGGTTAATGGATGAACAAAATTATACCGGTTTTGAGAACGATATTAACCGCTATCTTGAAACCGGTTCGGAGCCCTGGCGAGAAGTACAACAGCGACCGTCGTAGAGGTCGGCCTGTGTCCAGAAGTGGACATCCCTTGGCTACGAGTTATGTGTAATTACATTATAGCGAACAACTAACGGGTACTATAACAGACAAAGTAAATTAAATTAGGCAGTTTGGAAAATAGGAAATAATTAAACTAATAAAGCAAAAAATCCGTCATCCATCCCTTTTCATTCTTGTGTGGGCGGGGGCATCATATGTGGCCTCTTAAAGTCCCTTTCTCTTTCCTGTAGTGTTCTTACTTAGTCTTGGATTTTTCCAGAACAAATTTACCGAAGCCAACAATGGAGCTGAACGGGTTTCGATTGCCCGAGGAAGCACCCTCATTCCCGAGCTGGGAAATCTACTACGAGTACCTGAAGTCATTTACAAAACACTTTGACTTAGAAAAATACATACAAGTAAGTACCTACCCTACTAACTTACTACTTAGCGTGAAATCGCTAAACACGTCGTCTTTTAATTTTGAAAAGATTACAATGAAATGAAAATTTCACTAAAGTGCTAAGTCGTTTACCGATAGACACATCAAATTAATAGATACATTTTTACATTGTTCTTTTAGGACGGGCAAACCGAATTCAACGTTAGGATAGGCAGTCGATTTTTATCATTTAAACGAAAACATTGTACGAACGAAGTTTATTTTTTCGTAATGATTTGTATTGCCTTTTTTATTAAGAGGATTGTGATGCTGAAAATTTCCATACAAAATGCGATAACGTTTCTCACTCCCTATATGAAGTCCGATTTTTCCGATTTTTGAATATGTTGTAGACATTATGAAAAACTAGGTCTGTACCTTTTCCTTTTCAATAAAATATTAAACAAATGAAAAAAAACGGATAAGTACAAATTAAAAACTAGGGGGTGAGAAACGTTATCGCCCGGAGCTACATTTGTATGGTGTTTTTTTGACAGCAACGCGATTTAAGTGTCGCCTCACATTAAATAAAAATAAAATAAAATAACAACTCCAAGGAATCGTAACTGAAAATGAGAATTTCTTCCTAATATCTCTAAATTCAACGTCTAAATCATCTTAACTAGTAATCAGGGGCTCTATTCTACTCGGAAAAACGATATTGCTTTTGACATGTTATCGTATTGTTTTAACTCGGCCGCCATTATAATCAAGTAAATAAATAAGAGCTAGGGTGACGGAACTAGTAATGGACAAGGACCAATGATGGACACTTGATTCTAATTTTACAGAAGATAAGGGTTATTCATTAGTTTTGCAACAATCAATTTAGACCCGTTTGAAATTTGAATTGTGTCCGTCACTGGTGCCTGTTAGCTAAAAGTGTCCATCATTGGTGCCTTCACCCTATCATAACGTTGACAATACGATAGCATGTCAAAAGCAATATGGTTTTACCGAATAAAATAGAGCCCCTGAATGTCTGTAGTTGTTTTCAAGTTTGGGGTCTACTTCGTAACCGTAAGTTTATTTCTTTATAATTTCAGTTCCTTCACCAAGTGGTTTCAGTAAGGCGATTGGACAACGTGTGGAAGGTGAAACACAAACACGTGGTGACCGGAGAGGAGTTTGAAGAAGATTACGATTACGTTGTCGTAGGAACCGGACACCACAGCAAACCACATCACCCTGTTATTAAAGGAGCAGAATCGTTCAGGGGTATGAAACTAGAAGAAATTTTTAAATTAGGAAACAAATGTTTTTTTCACCGTGTCGAGTGCAGCGTGATAGCACTTAGAAGATGCTTCGAGTTTGTTCTTGTCTCTCACTCGCTCTCATACGCTGTTATTAAAAGAGAATGAGAGAGAAGTACAAACCCGAAGCACCTTCCAAGTGCTCACAGGTACGCAAAGTAACATCTTGCCGCCTACTTGTTTTATGATAGCAAAATTATTTTGCCTCCACACCGGTCAACTATTCTTATTTCTTGAGCGCTAAATCTATTCACTCGTCCTTTATTGAAAGCATTAAAATGTAAAAGATTGAATCAAATTGTTATTCTAATTTCATGTTTAAATATTTGCAATTCAGAAGCGTGCGTGGATGCTTGACATTTTAACTTTATCTACAGTAAAGACGTCGTAGCGCGTTTGTAAATAAGTGGATTTATTTCATTAAACCGTGCACAACAACTTTTTGAAACATTTGCAGTTAAGTAAATACCAATTATTAACAACACTACCCCCCTTACTAATCAAATCAAATTCAAATGTCACAATGACAGATAAAACAAATCATGGTTTAACCACACCACGGTTACTCAACGCTTAGTAGTAAGGGTACAGGTGGAACCCTGTAGATATGCAGTCGTGTAGATTCTAACGCCAACCACCACTTTACATGATAATTAAAAAAGCAACTTTAAAAAGATAAATAAATATCAGGGGACAATCTCACACAAATTTAATTAGTCCCAAACTAAGCTCTAGGCTTGTACTATGATAAAAGATGTTTATTCAGTAAGGCCTACTTTTACACGTCAAAAATGTACCAGCGCTTCCCACGACGCGACCACTGCTGAGAAGAAACGCCGCAAGAAACTCAACAGTCAGGATTTTAAATATTGTTTATGGCAATGATAATACTTAACCTGGCATTATACATAAAACATATAGAATGAATGGCCCTTTTCCTGACACGAATATAGTGTGTATGTCAGCTGCTTTACCCCAAATAGAATACCGCACGACGACATGACACTATGAGAATAACTCTAATAAAGTAACCGAGCTGTCTCAACATTTGTAAGTTGCCTGATCTTCCAACAGCGTAAGCTGCCGAACTTAATTTACCTGCTAGTAAAGCATAATGAGGACTACATTGCAATTCTTAGTCTATCTCTAAGAAAATTATAAGCAAAAACATGCGCCAAACCCTTGTGCGTAGTATTCTGTTCTTTGTTATGCATGTCACGAATAACTGATTTTCTTTCTTTTTTATTTTTCTTTCAAAATAACAATAGCTCATTTCTATCAGGGACAATAATTCACAGCCACGACTACCGAGTGCCAGATCCTTACGTAGACCGCAGGGTACTGATCGTGGGAGGGGGACCGTCTGGGATGGAGATCAGCGTCCTGGTGGGGGACGTGGCCAGCCGCCTGGTGCACAGCCACCACTCCCCAGCGCCATTCACGACCCCCTTCCCCGACTATTACGTCAAGAAACCTGATATCAAGGAATTTACGGAGAACGGAGTCGTATTTGTTGATGGAAGCTTTGAAGAGCTTGACGATGTTATTCTTTGCACAGGTATGTAAATAAATGTTATGTAAATAATTTGTTTAACATTTAATTACAGCAATTTACGTACTGCAGTAATGTAAAAACGAAACAAACTCGTGATCGTTTTGTACTAAGTTGGCACCTTAGGGGTTGCCATTACTAATGAGTTAAGTACCCGTTGATCTTACGGTAAAAACATCGCAGGGAAACATTACTCATTCGAATTGCACAAAAAGGCTCCTCTGTAAAAAGATAACATGAGATGTAAAAGACTCCTACCCATTTTCTATTGTTACCACTTTAGCCATGCCACTTTTGATATACAAACGAAATTCCACGGAAACCTGTGTATAAAGTTTGTGGTAATGAAAAAGGCACGAGCACAGCTTGGCTAAATTTGAGGTCGCCCGTGGTCATCATGGCGGTTTATAGTTATGGGATTGCCACAGAGCCCACTTATGTACCAAAAAGTGGCCTCTGTAGTTTGCCTTATCCATGCCATAAAAATCTTTCTTTTATAGGTTTCGAATACGACTACCCATTCTTAGACAACAGCAGCGGTCTCACCGTGGCGACTCACAGCGTGACTCCCTTGTACAAGTACATGGTGAACATCCGCGAGCCCACCATGGTGATCATGGGGCTAGTCGTGCGGGCGTGCTTGGTCGCTGCTATTGACGCTCAAGTATGTTTCTGATGCCCTAGCCAAGATGCAAATGCTACTAACGTCTTCATTTTCTATCACTAAAAATTTATGGAATAACATTCTCGTTTGTTGTGGTAAACCACGTGGCCAACTGAGCCCTTAGACAAGATGCATTACGGCAACTAGCGTTTCTATTCGTTTGTTTTTAAACCAATCGCGTCACTGCTAGATCACGTGACTTTTCGTATCACGTCATCTACAAGTGACACGATTGGTTTAAAAACAAAACGAATAGAAACGCTAGATAGCTTCAGTTAGTCTAGGGCCTCTGTATAGTAATAATGATAATGATGGTACAATAGATGTGCGGCCCATATTTTCCTAAAGTCAATTTTCCACCAAGAAGCAAAATTCTACGATAAATGTCTGGCAGTGTTGTCTGAGAGTAACTTTCAAGCAGTTGCAAGAGATAATTACCACTGGCCGCAATCGGACAGCACTGTTGGATATTTCTCGCAGATTTTTTTGCAGCTTCATCAAGTGCCTAAGTTAAAGTGTTGGTTGAGACGACGATTACAAATTAGAGACTTAACAACTGTAGAAATTTGAGACGATTTTCAAACCGTAAGACAGCTCACTTCAATCCCACTTGTACAATATTCTTTGATTTCTGCAGTAATCACTAAAGTTCGCAGTATTCAAACTTATCTAGACAGATAAAATAGAAATCACTTTTAGTTAACAATAGAATAACGATAAAGTAGAATAAAGGCCCAATGTAGATGGGAATTTAAAAAAAGTGCACGTAGTTAAGGGCTAAAATTAACATCGTTAATTTTTCCATTACGTCACGGCAATTAGTAATACATTTATATACTGCCCTCATGCACCAATTGGCGGTATCTCACATTCAATAACTTTGTTTAATATCGCAATTGCTAGATACCTGCGCCTCGCTACATTAACACGCTTATCAAACGGTATTGCAGGCTCGGTATACCACAGCGATGATAAAGGGCAACTTCACGCTGCCGTCCAAAGACGAGATGATGGCCGAGTGGCAGGCGCAAGCCGAGGCTTTGAAAGCCCAGGGGATGCCTCTGTCGAAGATCCATTTGCTAGCGTACAAGGAGGTAATCTAAGTTAATAATAATAGGTATCTAAATACATTTAATCATTTTGGTTAATAATTAGCGAGTTTAATCAAATCAAAAGGAGTAATTAATCGTTTGGCTTAAAACTTGCGCATTGCTCCCATAACAATCACGACTTTTAATAGTTTTAATGAAAGCAAAATTCTCCTATTAATTATTTAACTTTCTAAACTAAGCTATGACAAATTTTTCATAAAAAGGATTTATGACTTTTTTTTTACTAAAGGTATTGGTAGGTACAGTCAACAGCAAAATAAACTGATGAAACAGGGTCTCAAAATAGTAATATACAATAAATTAAGTCAGATGTCTCTGATTATAGTGATTATTGTAGTTTAGCATAAGTAAATTAACTCGTAATATTTCATAAGTAAGTGATATTGCCATTCAAACAGTTAAAGTCATTACTGAGTGTTTCAAATTAAACTGATTCTGTAAAATGGCAATAGTCATTAATACTACCAAACTATCATAATGTAAGTGATCATATGAATTTTTGGGACTTTATGACCTCTCTAGACCACCTCGGAATACAAGTCAGACGTTCGGTAAATGTCGGTTATATTCGTCGACAAATACGCGAAAGACATAATAAGAATAACACCTAATAATAATAATAACACATAATAATAATAAGAATAACACCTCTCATTTCCGTCAAGGGTTGAAATAAGGTCCTATAACTTTGTTTTGGTTTTATTTTGGAATATTTTAAATAAGTCCTTTTTAACTGCAGTGAGTAGTACCCTAGTGTTTATTTAGAGTTATTGAAATTTTGATTTTCTATTGCTTGACACTTGACACATAGGTAAAAATTTAATTTCATCATTATTGAAATTTCCCGTAAAGAGACCGTTATTACTTATTACATCGTTTATGATCATTTTCTTTTGACTATTTAAATATTCAGTTGAAAATGATACTTTGGTATATAATCTGTTAGGTATATCTGGGGCGTCATGCTAGAACATGTTTTGAAATGTTGTTTTCGATCACTTACTTTTGACATCGACTGATCATATTATTATTATCACTCTTGTCATAATAAAATATATTACACACATTCTTGTTTACCTTAAATTGTATTAATAAATGTATATGTTGAATTTTTAGGATAATTACTACGCTGAACTGACGAGACAATCCGGTATAGCCCGTGTCCCGCCCGTCTTGTACAAGATACGCTATAAGGACATGATGGCCAAGCTAGAAAACCTGTACACATACCGGAACTACGTGTACACGATATTGGACAACGAGACGTTCACCCGGCGGCTGGTAAACGAGGAGTCGACGTCTAATACCACTATCATTTAAATTAATACCTACTTAATAACTATTAATAACGCAATTTCGCCAATTGCGATACGCTATATTTAAAGTGATGTCAACCCACAAGAGCGCGCTTGTACAATTAGCAGAGTGCGACTTTGTGGATTAAAAACACAATTTGCAGTCATTACAAACTTTTATAAAAGAATATTTTTGTACTTATGATATTATTATTGTCAATTAGTTTTTTAATATTTGACATTTTAACATGTCAGAACTTACCGAAATATTTTAATAAATAACAAACGTTATTAAAATATAAAACAGATTTTAAAAAAAGATATTACATGTAGCACCTTAATTTATTTTTATTTTTCACTCAATCTAAGATTAAATTAATGTTACCGGTTTTACTGATTCTTGAAAGCCGTAATACCGTGGAATAAAAAGTACAAGCTACTTATGTATGGGGCGGAAACCGAAGCCCCTTAGTCGTATGCCTAATTATGTAGTGAGATCTCTCGTCTTTACTCGTAGATAGTGCAAGGTTTTCTCCGATGCGCTAAACCCAAAACTTTGCAAGCTCGATCCCTTTTACGATGCAACATAGTTATAGAGTCTGACCAGCGAGTGGTGACACAAAAAATAGCGGCAAATTTAAAATAGGTATCACTAGATGGCATCACGAAAAGCTTATTTCATAGGTAAAATTGTGGTCATGTGAAGAATTTGAAAAAAAAACTTGTGTCACGACTTGCTGGTTAGAATCTAGTAAGAGTTTTTTTCCGAAGCACTAAACCTGAAACTTAGCAAGCTCGGTCCCTTTTACGTTGCAGCACCAGATATATTACATCGCTTCCTTCTAAGAGCCCCGATTTGACTTTGTCAACGCAGTACAAAATACATACTCAGACATGCTTCAAACACATATTTTGTACTGAATTGACAGCTGTCATATAGGGCCTTTTAGAATAACGCGACTATAGGCATTGCTGAACATTGACAGGGGTACTTCGATTTTTGAAGTAGTACGTACCTGGACACGTCTTGTTCTGTTCTTAAGATAGAGAACTTAGGAGTTACCATTTAAGAGAGTTTACATGAACTAAGTCACAATTAAATATGTTAAAAGTTAATGTTTTGTTTTATTTGTAAGCCCTACTTGTAGCTTCACGTAAAAGCAGTGTAAAACAAGGTTGCAGATTTTTTTAATTCAACTGTTTAGACGACAGAGATAATGTCTCATACACATCATAACGTCAGCCCAAAGACCCGTGCGCTGGGACTGCTGTGGCCGGTTTTATCATCAATCATAAACTCACGTCTTCATTCCCAGAGTGGGGTAGGCAGAGCCACAGACTCACCAACAACTCCAAAAACTTGTTGATAATTCTGTGACCACATTTTGCACAACTAGGCTAAGATGTTATCCAGTGTATTAGTGACAGGTTGCAAACCCATCGCTTAACAGCACTACACAGCCTTTAGTCCCTTAGTCGTCTCTTACGACATCCACGGGAAGACATGGAGTGGCAACATTCTAAACCCGGCACCACACGGCGCTTGTAATTTGTAACTTGTAGCTTTGTGAAACGGGCCACAGCCATTTGAGCAGTGTTGCCAGTTTAGACCTGTAAAATTGTTAGTTGTAGCTTTGTAAAACGTACCCCTGGACAAGGCTCCCCCCGCACAGGGATCGAATATATTATTATATATATATTAGCCTCAGAGCTCTTTTACCATCATTACAGGACCTGGGTGCTAGTTTACCTCTTCGAGTAAATGAGTGAACATTCGGGCATTTTAACCGCCGTCATTGTTGTCATTGTATATTGAGGAAAATAATGATAACTAACTGCAACTTTTGATGTCAAAATCAACGCACCCGGGGGTAGTATCTATTCCATTTAAAAGAACAAGAAATTTATAAAGTTTATCTTGAATAATAAGCGAAGACAATAATGACGGCGGTTAAAACGCCGAATATACAAGCTTAAAAACTGGTTTGACTCTTAATAATATTATATACCAGTTATAACATAACTAGGAGGCAGAGTTCTAGATAATGCCTCTTTTCTCTCTTATTAACAAAACGACACCAGTAACGCCATCTATGAGCTTTGCCTTAAAATATTTCCGAGGTCGTGCAGGGAACGGGACTGAGGTTCATTAGCTTTTTCAAGCGCAGGACACTAACTAAATTGGAAGTAGTGAGATAGATGTCGCTCACTCACCAGAGTAGGTACTAAAGCTTTGCTGTAACACAAATATAACAAAGATATTGTCTAAGCCACGGCTAAACATAGTGACGTTGTTAGGGTCCTTCTACATCCCCTAACTGTATGTATACATCGGTAGGAAAATACAAATAAATAAATAAAAAAAACAATTGTCAGTTAAGTCCAGATCTATGGACCCGATAGATACCACTGATGAACAAAAATATAGCATAATCTTAATTTAAAGCAGCCAATTAAAATTTCCAATTGTCTGATAACTCTTTATTAAATCTTGAAATTCTTAATCCACTTAAGGTAAAAACCGCTTTTGTCGATGCATCCCAACACTACAGTTTCAGTTTAGTTGGTTAGTCTGTGGTAGATAAGATTAGTCATCGCTCGGGCGGCTCGGTGCGTAGGACGTGCTGGACGTGTTTTGTTTCGAATCTTTAATATTCATAATCATACAAAAGTATATGCCGGAAACTCTTTATCCGTTGTGTAAGTACTTACCTATTTATTCCTAACAACGATTTTATAATATGCTGATAAAAAATAAGAAAAGGTGTCCTCATTTATAAAACCCAGGGAATAACAAGCGATGACTAATAAACATCTTCATAAGTGGGCAGTGGATTGGACTTTTGTAGTGTATTTTCCTGTTACTATGCAATGCACATACACCTTTGTCCGGGTATTTGAATTGAATATTTCCTTGCAAATACAGTAGGTACCTACCTATTCAACACAATATTACTTGAAAACTTCCTGCATCATTGGTTTTCTTGTTATAATACCTATCCCTTAAAACTTCTCCATAAGAAGGGTAAAATAAAAAGCGGAAGTAACTATTATTCTATTAATTGTTTGTAAATTTTGGTGTTTGTAAAAATTGGCGGTGATACAGCTTCTATACTACCTTTGAATAACCGACGCCAATTGACTAACACTATTGAGTTTTGAATATGATTTTTTATTTTATTTCCTCTCAGTAGTTGTGAAAAGCACTATATCTGCCTCAGTAGAAAGGCAATTTATGGACTCGTACACTAGAGGGCTCTAAATGATTCGTCCAAAAATCGCGTACTTTCTATCCTCTGCAACAATGTACTATTTTCTTATACTAGTTTTGTTAACTATAAAATATAAATAAATAAATATCAGTTGATAATCTCACACAAATTGACCTAGTCCCAAACTATGCCTTAGGCTTATACTATGGGTAATAGTGAACGATAAACCTACATCAATAGAGAACGACATACTTAAATACATAGAAAACATCCAAGAGTCAGGAACAAATACTCGTGCTCATCGCACAAATATCTGCCCTTACCGGGATTTGAATCCGGGACCGCTAGCTTCGTAGGCAGGGTCACCACTAAGCTGGCTATCCACGTCGTCGCGTTATCTTGAAAAGACAGATCAGTGAGGAATTTTTTACGGTTCCGCACCCAAAGGTTGCTAACAGGGACCCTATTATTTGGGAACACCATTAAATTCCGTTTCTTTCCAACTCACTATCCAATTTTTTATTTTCCTCAATGCTATAAGTATTTATTACACTGAAACTGTTTTACATGGGTAAACAATAGCAATAGCATGGAACTATAAGCAATAGGTATAAAATAATAATTTCTTTAACCGAAAAATTACGTTTCGTCTAGAACGCTTTTAGGGACTAAACAAATTTAGTAAATAACAATTTCTGTCCAAAGGTTACAATGGAATTAAGAAACTAGCGAAGAGGCTTTTGCCTAGAATTAAGACACTTTAATATAATAGGCTCATATAATAATAATCCGTATGCAAAAAGTTACGTGGATGTTTCACACTTACGTGGATGTTACCTGACAGACGGACAAAAGAACTTCGCATTATTAACACTACTTATATGGGTTTTTTTAAAGTTATTAAGAAAATAAGTAAAAGGTTGTAGGTATGCCCAATCAACCGTAAAGGTACAAAAAATATAATAATAATATGTAAAATTACATGAAAGATTTTATTTAGTATTTTTATTAATATAAAACAAACTAAATATGTTTGACTATGTTTTGTTTTTTTATTTATATTAAATATTCTAAATATAATCTAACATTATTTATTCTTAGATCATTACTTGAAAGAAATGCGTGTTACTAATTTCAGAAGCTACCATGGCTCCGCTGGAGTTAGAAGGCGCCAACCTTGGCAAGCGGCACCAGCACTACAACCAGCTACTGAGGGAGGCCGCTTTGACCAACAAAGAGAAGCTACCAAAAGTCAACTATGAAAATGCAGACATCGATAATTTATTTCATATAGATATCGCCAACAACAACAAGGATGTGGAGTACATCTTAGACGTTTTCAAAGGTCAGGATATGTTGTACATATCACGAGCTGTCAAGCGATCCAGCTGGCTGATAAGCGACGCCCAGTATGCTCACATCATCAACCCTGAGTATCTGCACCTCCACCTGTTTCCGCAGATGATGCCCAAAGCTAGCTGTAAGTTATTGCTACACATTAGACTCGAACTGAGAGACGAATCACGCGTCAATGCATTCTTCCAGTATTTCAAGGAGAAAGACATTAAAATGGCGCTAAAATGGCTGCCCCATTGCCCTTTAAGTATCATAGAAGATGCAGTAGAAAAACACGCTAAAGAAATCTCCACAGGTATTTTCAAGCGTCTTTGCGAAAGATCTAGTTCTGTTCTTGAAATTTTTATTAAGGCACACGATGGTTATAAACACAGTCAGTTGGAAACTGCTATGTTTTTGTTACGCAATGACACCGAAGGCTTACTAGATACCTTTAAAAAATGCGACGAATATGAAATACCTCGGTTCGGTAAAAAACATACTGAAATTGTGATGAAAAAATGTCCTCAGAGGTTCATTAATGATTTCGACACATTCATGTATAAAATCGATTTAGACACATTTGCAAAATACTTAAAGAAAGAAGATATCAAAGAATTTATCATGACACAGATGAAAAACAAACGTATTAAATCATGGTTAAGTCAGGATAGACTCAACGTTTTTATTAAATACATGCCAAAAGAAGAAAAAAATGCTTTTATGAAACAATTTATTGATAAAACGACTGAAATTCTAGACGATGATTGTGGTATAGCAATGAAGTGCTGTGGAAGTGTTGCTTTGTGCAGTGCTATAAACAGTGGAAACTCGACTTATAATTGGTATAAACATGCTTCTTTCGAGGTCGCGTTCTCAGATTTGAAGAAGATGATTCGTACTGAATCGGACCCTGATGAAAGGAATGCTATGTTGATGATTCTGGTAACTACCACTCGACGTAATTTAAAACATGTTCATTCTTTGCTTCAGTATTACAGAGAAAGACACATGAACGAGCCATTCAGATTTAAAGTACAATTCGTGAATTATTTACTACAAAAAACTGCGCCCCATCTTTATGAAAATAGGATCTGGATCCTCTTAGATGAGATTTTCCGGAGTCTGGAAGTGTATGTTGAGTCGAACAATAATGTTCAGACCTGCATTAAGTCGATTATTGTCTATAAAACCACACACGATGAGCCAGTTCCTGATATAATAGAAAGAAAATTTAACTTTGATTCATTAGAAGTATTTCAAAGACGTATGAATCAAGTTCATAAAGATAAAGTTTTCAATTACTTGATTACCATTATCATGAACAAATTGAACAAGTATATTATTACAGATAACACAAAATTTGCTGAATATGTTGTGTTACTTCAGAATGGGTTAGATTTGTTAAAGGATTGGAAAAAAGACCTTCGCGATTTTCCGTTCCTAATCAATAAACTTAAAGAATGTGTAAAAATCAAGAAAGAGAAAGAATGGGACACATCGTTAATGGAGCTATATGAAACCAAAAAATCTTGGAAAAAATATATATTTGAAGACTCTCTTGTACTTTACCCCTCACCACAGGTATGCATGAATGCTTTAAAGCACGATCCGGATTTGTTGGTGCGGTATAAAGACGAAGTAAACAAGCTCTGCTATAACGATGCCGTTCGTTTGGAGCGCATCTTGAGTAAGATGCGGGTCTACTGGCCAAGTACCATGGCCAGCGAGTGGATGATGGCTTACCGCGAACGGCTTGACAAACCTGGAGGACACAAGGCTGTCATAAGAGGCCTTTTTTCTCTGTTTAATCAACACGAAATGCTCGCCCTTTTAAAGAAATACGAACCACAAGATACAAAAATTAACTGGGTTGATACAGATGAACTGGAATTGAGCCTGCGCAAGAACATCGCGCAGAGCATGCACATCGCTCGGCCGCAGGTCAGCCCAGAGGCTGTTATGTGGTATGCAAAGGGTGACTACATGCAGTTCGCCCAGCCTGCTTTAAACGCTGTTCTGTACAATTTAAATTCAAGCTACAGCCGACAATACGTTCTCAATCTTCTTGGTGGTGGCATGACTTCACTACAGAAACATGGCATTCATCTCGCTTTCGCAAAGCTCTCAACACCGGAAATTATACAGATATTTTTAGACGTATGGAAATCCAACAAAAATGCGTCAGTCCGAGCAATTCTATTTAAAAATTCTCATACTTTATTGTGTCGGGAACAAGACGAGTTGCTTATTGCTGAGCTATGGGAAATGATGCAAATATTTTTGGATAGTTTGTCGGCAGAAGAAAATAAAATTATCTACAAAACTCTCGGAAAACTGGATAAAGTCCCTTCTAAAATTAAACCGGCATATTGCACGAAATGTTACAAGTTTTTGAAATCACTTCCGCCCAAAGTGGATTGTAAAAGTGTTTTGGGAAAAATTAAACAGGATATGAAAGATATTATTGATCAACTGGATCCTGACTTCGTAGCAGATATCATCTTAGAATTCATGGAACAAAACCTATTAAAGAAATTATATGGGTACTCGTTAAGGAACGATATGCAATTACTGATTTCATATCTACTCCGTACAAGCAATGAACGCATTCAGCTTCAAAGGTATGAAAAGCTATTCGTACCTTTTATGGAGAAGTCATTTTCATCGTGGGATAAAGATGACGGATCTCATTATTACGTGAGACAGAACTTCCAGACAGTTATCGAGCAGTTATTCCATCACACCACAGATTGGGCATTGAAAATGAATAACGTTACCCCTGCTGTCCTGTATAGTAATATTTTAACAAAGATGGAGAACTCGCTGCCTGTCACTCGGAATTACGTCTTGTTCCGGCAACTGAAGCTTGGTATTGAATTGTCAAAAGTGTTGTACAATCATAAATCTAACGCTACCCTGAGTGATGAATCGGATATTGAAAAACTTCACCTCAATATTGTTTCCGATTTTGGGAACATCGTTGTTCAATACTTGAAAGAGGATGTTGAAGTGTACAGTCCGATCATTTATCGGCCATTTTTCTGGGCTCTAGATGCACTGATGAGCTCTTTTAACTTTAAAATGTCTACTAAGACTAAGTATCTAGTAAGTTTTCTTGCCGAAAAAAAATGTGTGCCGTTGTATTTATTAATAATAAAAATGCTGGCGAATTACTGCGATGATGATCAAAAAGAAGATGTAGCAAAAATTCACGAGGAAATACGCTCGCAACAAGTACCAGAAATAGAGATATATTATTATAAAAAATTTGGCGATAACACTGTATTCGGCAATCAGTAATTTAAAATCTTACAGTTTTATCGCTCTTTCACACGATAAAATAACAGTTGGTATGTTTAGACTAACAAAGCTTTAATTAAGTAAATTGAAATAAAATCAATTTGTATTCTATAATTTTGAGCTTTCAGGAAAGAAAGTTTTACATTTGAGGTACATAAAGAAAAATGGACTTCGTTGTTTATTCTTTTTATCGGATTAATGCATAAAAATAAATTTGTGCAACGCTTAAAAATTGTTTAGCACTATTTCACCATTTTGAACACAATACTTTTTTACAAGGTTTCTGCAGAGTTTGAAATATTCTAATTAATTATTTCAAATAAGTTTGTCAGTAACGGAACAGTATATTTTGTGTAGTTGTGTACTTATAGATTGTAACTATGTCAACAAAAAACTGTATATTTTATTGCAATAAATGGTTGCACATCACACGCGATTATTTTTTTGTGACATTTTCTCACCTTGACGGGTTTCGTTTATTTCAAGATTGACTATTGCTTGGTAGGTTTAATTACGACCGAATTTCAGAATGCCCTAAATCTAAAATTGATTTAAGATTACATTGTTGAAATAAACGAAATCCGAGTCTCAAAACACCTGAATTCTGATACGACTGAATCTTAGAATGAGTTAAACCCAAAACATCTCAAAGGTAAAATGTCAGAAGGGCGTTTTACAAAAATACTCATAGGACTAAAATTAACAACGGTAACTTTTCCATTACGTCACGACAATTAACTATACTTCTATTTAAAACAAATAATGGCATCTCAGACAAAACTCCTGTAGCAAATGCAACCATTTAACTAAAAAGTAAGGATTGAAACTGCTTCGGTTATTTAATGTGTGTGCCTATTGCTATATGAGGGCAGTAGGTACATAAATGTATGGGTAATTGTCGTGACGTAATGGAAAAGTTACCGTTGTTAATTTTAGTTCTTAACTACGTGGACTTTTGGATAACGCCCATATGATTTGGTAATGACGGTAGTAAAGCAGTCGAGTAGGTTTATCACGACGTAATTTCATAATTCATAATAAACGAAAATGAAATAAAAAATTCTGTTCAATGCGTCCAAATCTCAAACAACTTTGCCTCATAATGCCTAAATACCGAAACACCTGAATTGTTTTTCTCCAGATTCCAAATTCCTAATATGACTAAAGTTTGTAACACCTTTATCCCAATTATTAATGGTATTTGACCAGTAGACCCACATCTTACCCAGGACGCGCTCCAAACGTATGGCATCGGTATAGAGCGGCCGCACATTGAGCCACTAGTGGCGACCACATTAGAACGACTAGTGGCCGCCACAAGTTGCGGACGCGTTTCTCCATACATTTTGTATAGCATCGGCGCACACCGTGCGTTTGAGTGGCCGCGTCCGAGCCACAAACTGCGGGAGTCGACCGCGCTCGCTACTTGTGGCCGCGTTTTGTCGTTCGATTCGCGCGCACACATGACCACATGAACAATATATTCTAGCAACTAGTGGCTACTACTTGTGGCCCAATCCAGCCACCAGTGGCTGCCACTGGTGGCGGCGTGCAGTGGTCTAACTGAACCACTGGTGGTCGCGTTTAAGTGGCGGCGACTGGTGGTCTAATGTGCGGGGGCCCATAGCAGAGCTTGTTTACTTCGATTTTATACCGCAACAACAAATCTGGATCGTGCATTCATTCATACCTGTGATGAAGGGGAAATTACAAGAGAGTCTTTAATGTATATTTTTTCCTAGCTTTTTTGGTTTCAAATAGCTCCTTATTAACGATGTGTCCCATCCTGTATCTTTTTTGATTTTTACACGTCCTTAAACTTATTGATCATGAATCATACAGGTATTTTTTCCAATCCTTTAACAAATCTAGCCCATTTTTCAGTTATTTTTTTTAAGATAATGTTTAACAAATAGTTGAAAACTTTGTCTTTATAAACTTGTGTAAATTTTCTTTGAAATAAGTACTTTTAATGAATAAAAGTTGAATTTTCTTTCTATTATAGGTATCAAACTGGCTCATCGTGTGAGGTTTTATAGATAATAATCGACTTAATGAACATTATTGCTGGACTCAACATACACTTCCAGGCTCCGGAAAATCTAATCTAAGATGATCCAGATCTTATTATCATAAAGATGGGGCGCAGCAAATAATTCACAAATTGTTCTTTAAATCTGAATGGCTCGTCATGTGTCTTTCTCTGTAAAGAATAAACATGTTTTAAATTACGTCGAGTGGCAGTTACCACAATCATCAACATAGCATTCCTTTCATCAACAAGCATGTTTATACCAATTATAGGAAGTCGAGTTTCCACTGTTTTCAGCACTGCAAAAAGCAGCGCTTTCACAGCACCTCGTTGCTACACCATAATCATCGACAAGGATTTCAGTCGTTATAGCAATAAATTGATTCATTAAAAAAAATCCTTTTTTAGCATTTATTTAATTAAAACGTTAAGTCCGTCCTGACTTACTCACTATTTCAGTATGTCTGCAACAACTTATGTAGAGAAATAAATACCTAAATGCGTAAATAACATCCATAACTGAGAAATAAATGCTCACGCTGATTACACAAATACTTATCTGCCCTGATCTGAAATCGAACCTAGGGCCGCTAGCTTTATAGGCAATCTGATAATCACTATCAACTAGGCTATCTGCGTCGTCGTCGCATTATCTTGACGAATAATAAAATGGTTATTATCAGACATAGGAATCCAGGGGTCAAAATTTTATGACAGGCAGGGAGTTCCTATATCGATAATAGTACATTACTTAACCAGGGCTGTAAAAGAAAGAAAGCCCGAAATCGCAGGTATTTGAGACCCGAGCCGTAAGCGAGGGTTGTAAATATGCGATAGAAGGCTTTCTTTTTTACTGCCCGTGATGAGTACACAATTTTACGTCTTCACCTGGCCACAATGCGAGTTTTACCGTGCGCGCAGCGTGCGATAAAACTCACATTATGGCCAGGTGTGACGTAAACTAAATTATCGATGCTTGTTCTATATACTAGTGATCACTCCAAGTTTTGTTTGTAAAAATATAATTTTATTAAAATTGTAAAAATAAACAAAATAATAACATAAATTTGTCTTCTTCTTTTTTAAAACGGATTTTTGAAATTTTACTCAATATAATTTTTTTCTTCTTTACTGTCACATCTACTAATTTTAAAAGAAAACAATCAGAATTTGTTCAAAATTTTAGGATGTTAAACTTCCCCGTCTGACATTCGGACTGTATATGTAATGACATACGGAAAAGCTACGACAACCAGACGTCTGTTGTCCGTAGACAATCTACTTACCACCCGCTTAAAACAATCAACAAACCTCAAGTGTTTGTAAGTCCCTGGGAATGGAGGCAGACCATCCTCTTGAGGGTCGGTTTTGGGTCGCCAGGCGCCGCCGATGCCCCTCTGGGCTTCGAACACTATGAAGTCCACGCCCAGCCGTTTGAGGTAGGTACCGAGCGGTCGCCAGGCCACCGTAGCCAGCGCCTATCCCGCACGTGTAAGGGCTTGACTAAAACATACTCTCTATATTCAAATACCCTTATTGGATCTTGAGCAAGAGTCATTTGTCCACAACAGTAGCCTTTTTTAATTGGCTTACTCTGATTACGCAGTCTACAATTGTTGCACACTCCTAGCAATTATACATTAAGGGAAACTGAAAGACGTACCATTTTAAGTTTATAAATAAGACTTGGTATGTGACAAGAACGAAATGTCGAAAAGTTCGGAAATCTTTTCAAGAAATATACTGAAAATGTTTTCGAATACTTTGGAGAGCATTTAAAAATTTTCTCTTTCGATCGAAAATAATAATATTCTTAGAAGTTACAGATAATTTCTCATAAGAAACTCTCACACTTTGAGAACTTTCTCGTCTGTACAATGCTGTCAATGCCACAGACTGTTAAGAAAAAAAAACTTAGTAAATAACCTACCTTCCGCGCTATAGGTGTTGCTACGTGTATTAAAAAAAACTATAGATGTTACAGTTAAATGTAATTTAGGATATGCCATGGTCATTAGATATTAATATTTCACTACAAACGGTAAAAAACTTGGTTGAATTAAACAGTTAAAACTAATCACACACTATTCTTCGTCCTTCCACACGTAACGATGCAAAATTTATTTATGATGTCTACTTGTTTATGCGTATTAATGTACTTGTAGCAGAAACCCATATGGCACATGTTATAAATTAGTGACAAGTTCTAGGAGCTGTGACTACTGTCCCGAAGGTCACGAGAACGACGTGTCACCGGCTCACTAGAATATTGAGATGGTGCCGCTAAGTTATGTATGATTTTGTTAAAGCCTGTCATCTTTGGTCCGTTAACGACAACTTTGCCCACTCATTAAAACCCATTTCCTTACATTCGAATAATAAAATCGTCACAAGAGGTCTAATCTACATTTGTATTAAGATAATTATCACACAAAATTTTTGTCTAAAAAGTTGTCAAAGTACGGTAGCATAGAAGCGGTAGTTTTGAGGCATGTATTCTTTAGTATAGAATATTCCGAAAGCTGAATACAGCAAAAAACATGCACGCCTTCATGTATTGATTGAAGAACCCAGGCCACGCGGAAGCAAAATAGCGAAAATCACTGTTTGATTTCCTTTTTATTCTCATTGCGAAATGGACCGCTTTACAGTCAAACTATTATTGATTGTATTAATTCTAATCACGATAAACATCTTTTCATTCAACACCTAAGCATGTAGAAACTTATAGGGCAATGGCAATCTCCCCTTCCTAAAAAATACAAACGTTTTGTTGGTGAGAATAGATGCGGTTTGAGAAAGGAGACACTAGAATAAAAGGATCTCGAGCAGCGTCTCCGCCCGTTTTTTTTTTCATTAGCGGGTATGGTTATCGTCTTTCTCGTGGGATAGATTAAAAAAAGAACTGTTGATTGTGTAAACTTACAATTTTAATTCGCCGTAATACTCGTATCATTAAGTAAGTAACATATTTTATGTACAAAAGGTAACTATATGTTTGCTATGTATAAAATTAGGTAAAGATAATACTTAACCTACCAACTTGTATTCATCCCTGTTACGAAAGTATGATGTATATTCCCTATCAATGGTAGGTAAGTACAGTTGCAGTCGAACTACTTAACAACTAAACAGTGATATCACAGGTTTCGTTCCTAAGGTTGTAAAATCTCTTGTAGTTGACAGCGTCGAGTATTTCGTAGTCATAGTCGCGATAGTTCAATAAGTCTTCCAATCGGTTCACTGCGTTAAAGTCCCTTATATCGGTCAACACGGGTGGCACTCGGGTGATTCCAGCTTCTTCGGTCAGGTTGGCAAAATATTGGTCCTGAAAACAAAAAGTATCGATTCACTTTTGATGATCGAGCCGAAATCTTTATTAACTCATAAGGATCTTTTGTAAGGATCTAAGGAAAGAAGTTTTTTGCATCGCTATTCGGAAAAGTGGTGAAAATACTTCGACCCAAAGCCAACGCTAACCAAATAATCAATAACTACCTACGAATGGCTTAATTGTCGGATAGGTGCAGTGCATCTCTAGTACACCCGTCGTATTGATCAGATGAATATTGCTTACATTTAGTTACCCGTGTTTTAAGCAAGACTTTAGATTCAAGCAATGCAGTGTAGGACGAGTGTAAAGGACAAAGCTATATCAGTTATATGGCTGTCTTTTTTTCTCACCGTAAACTGAACTGCATAACTATGTCATGGTAACCCCCAAGAACATGAAATCAATTCGTTGAAGGCTTTGCACCAAAAATTGTTATACATTTACATTTATCCAAAAAAACCCTTGAATTGCCTTTAAAAGAAGCTAGCAGGAAGGCTGCAAGTGTAGCTTAAATTTATTTAGACCGAGTACCTAATTGAAGTAACAGTCATAATTATTTTTGTCATAGCCAAGGAACTGGTGCTAGATAAGACTTATTTATGTACAAAGGGGGTGCTGTTATGCCACAGTGAAAGAAATATGTTAACATAAATATAATATGTTAACTTCTGTTAAAGTGACACCACTGTCTTGTGGTCTTCTCTTACCATATCACTCAAAAGGTTTACATCGACGATCTTCTTGCCCTTAGCCTGCAGCGCAGAGACGTGCTGTAACCACGACTGGAGCATGTCTTCTTGCGACGGAAGCTGGAATTTCCCTGCGATCAGCGCTGCTGCGTACTCTGCCTGTAAATATTGTTTGTGTTAATCAAACTTACTTTCTTAAAAATGACTAAATGAAAACATGAAACAAGTTACTCAGTCTTTAATTTTACCTAATGCCACTAAGCATACATATATTTTCGATAAGATTAAGGTTAAGTTTGACTATTTTGTAAAGACGGGCTTTTTCTCTCTCATCTTAGTTTTTGGAAACGAATGTGTTTATCGTCCTTAACAGTTTTCTTACCTGCGCATCAAGTGCTCTGGTGATGATGGGTTTTGGAAGCGCCAGCAGAATCATACTAGGTCGTCGAATGTTTACCATGTGCTGATACAGCGGCAATACAAACTTTTTCGACAAAGTCAGTCCGCAGCTCGGATCCAGAAAACTGAGGTCGAAGTCGTACCCTGAAATCAAAGAGATTAGAAGTGAAAGCAGTAGAAAACTTTCTTAAATATTTAATAATAGGTACATCTGTATCAAATGCAAGGCTCCCTCGCACGCATGATTCGAACGATAGTAGCACGTTCGATCCATCTGGAGATTCCTCAAATTCACGGTCAGCAAGTGTATGTAGAATATTTTTATTTTATATACAGCTAGGTACCTGTGCACGTGATTACATCGTCCACCTCCTCAAAGCTGTCATCTTCGAAGACCGCCCCGTTGCTCAGGAGCATCTTGACGTCGGGTTTTTTGACGTAGTTGGGGCCGAAATTGGGCTGGTTGTACTGCAAGTGGTGGCTGTGCACCAGCCGCGAGGTCACGTTGCTCAGGTGGGTGGCCAGGTCCAGCCCTGAGGGTCCCGCTCCGACCAGTAGCACTCGCCGGTTTCTGTATACTTCGGGGTCTTTGTATTTCTGGGCGTGCAATATGTTGCCTGCAACCAAAATGAATGCGCTACATTAGGTAGGTACATTATGAATTTGTCAGCGGCAAAGGCTTGCTCGACATAATATATAGAAAGGACTTAAAATCACAAACTGTATGAGGAATTTCCTTATGGTAATTGCCAGAATTTTTTAGGTAGACGCACAAAACTACGGACTTGTATCAAGCAGAACTGGTGTAACTAAGTAAATTTCCTTTTTCACTACTGCCTTTTTTTTCATTTTGTATAAAACTTATAAATCCCAATACAATTTCTAATTATTTTAACTATGATGATATTCGGAATATATTACTAGAGGTAGTATTCTTTTACGCAAGATGGCTTGATATGATGGAATGCGAGAGTCCAGGCTTCTTATGTTTGCAAAGGTTTTTACTTTCAATACCTACCTCTAAAAGAATCCTGGCCTTCGAACTTGGGCACCTTTGGCGTGTTGTAATGCCCGATAGAGACAATTACAAAATCGCAGGTTGTCGTCTCATTTTCTTTAGTGTCCGTCTTGGTGTATTGTAGTTGCCATTGTTCGTCTGCCCATTTCACTGATGTCACTAGGGTGCGAAACTGAAAATAATTATTCGTAATGTTTAATACATATATATACAATTGCGGAGAGGTTTTCAGAGTCCAGTGCCGAAAAGGCAACATCATCTTTTTTGTTGATGTCCTTACGTACCAAGGTTTAAAAACCTGTATGATTTGCAGCAAAGAAGTCCCTTAAGGAAACCTTACAATGACGGGTTTCTATATTTGGTCATGAGTACTGAGTACGTAAGACGTCCGATTGTATCCACGTAATTACTTAAGTCTTTGTGTCGATGTCGATACCGTCGATGATTACGCTCACTTTATTAGCTTGTGATCATTTATTGTAACATTATCGTTTAACTGCTCACGATTCCAAGAATCTATAATTTAATGAGGTTTACTAGGATTTACTTCAATTGAAATTCTGATTGGCGATAAAACAAAATGATTTGATCGGTGATAAAATGACACATCGATGCATTAAGTAAGCACGCCAAATGCAAAAACAACTAAGCAAGTATTAAATTTATACATACATACACATACATAAGGTAAACTCTCGCGTTCGTTCCCAGAGTGGAGTAGGCGTAGCTACAAAATTACCTACAAATCTAAAAACTTGTTGACAATTCAGTAATTTTGCACAATTGGCGAAGATGTTTACCAGCGTATTAGTGACAGATTGCAAGCCCATCGCCTAACAGTACTACAAACCTTTATTCCCTTAGTCACCCCTTACGACATCCACGGGATGATATGGAGTGGCACTACTCTAACCCGGCAACCACTCGGGTATTTATAACACTTATAAACGGAGGATTTATAGATAGAACGTACTTGGATGTACTTCTCTAAGTCGAATTCTTTCGTGAAGCGTTGCAAGTACTTGTAGAAGCAGGGTGCGGTGGGGTACGAGGGCGTGGTGTCCGGGAACTTGAAGTGTGCAAACTCCATCGTCTGCCTCGGGGTGTTGGTTCTGCAACAAAACAAGCTATACCGTTGACTGTGGAAATTAATTAATTTGTTTTTAACCCTTACAGATTGCCACTAGTGTTTGATGACCCTCGAGGAATTTGGTGTCTCCTTAGCCGCCTATGAAGAAATGAACGAACTGTGCTTATCAGTGGCAAAAGTGGCCTTGGTGCGATTCTGCAGCATGCTAGTGCCGTGCGGCCATGTATATCAGACTATTCAACACATCATAGTCATGGACAACTCGCGGAAATTTCGCTGGTTGCATCAAGTTATAGTTGTTTCACAAAAATTACCCAGTGTATGACTAAATTACACGATAAATAAAATAAAAAATCTTAAGCTTAAGCTTTGTTCAAAGCTTTTTAAAGGTGTTATTCAGTGTCCATTTTTTTTACAAAAAGTTACCTCCATTATATGCCGCACCACCCTCTACGTCCTAGACCTCTATTTCATGTGCGCTTTGCCCTCACAAACTTCTCCCGACATATCTTTTCCTAGTTATTATAATTAGTAAAATGTAAATTATTTTAGTATCCTATTAATATTTTGTTTACCTACGCTACATCTCATGTTATCTTTTAGTGATCCTTCACATGTTATTTCTATTGTGATAGTTTAAAGTTGCGCACTTTGTTATGTGTATTCATTCATTAATTAACCTACACGTCTTTTTGTTAGGTATTTATATTTTTTATTACAAAGTACTCCTATATCGCATTCGAATATGACTGTATTTGTTCTAAAGAAATAATTATAAATAAACCTGGTAACATCCGCATTGCAATAATTCTTCGATAAATAAAAATCGATTGTTATGTTTGCTTATGATTGCATGTTTGCATTTTAAATATAATTATTCAGTTGAAGTTATATGAGTATTGCAAACTAAATAGAGGAACTACGAGTAAATATATAAAATATTACCAACGCGAACAATTAGTATGATCACGATCTAATTATATAATTAAGTATAAGGTTATTGTTTATTTATTGACTGCAGCGTTGTTCTCAAGCTGATTAGATAACAACTGCAAAGTTGCAAACCAGTCAGTTGGCAACATTAGTGTAAGTTGACAGTCAAGTTACGCCATCCTTCTGGCGCATCGAGTGGACGAAGAAGGCAAAGTGTTATTCGGATCAGTTGTTTCTGAGCTTATAATAGTTACAGAGATTAATTTTCAAGCCACTATAGAACCTTGTTTCACAATATTAATTATATTTTGATGTAATTTGGTCTTATGTGGGCCCAACATTGTCCGTGTTAGTAGTACTGAACTACCGACGTACACTGGGCTCTCTTCGAGTTCTCGGTTCCACCGACCGGTTCAATTATCTAACATCCGTGATTTCTCCGCATAATGACAATAAATGATTATTGACGTAATGGAGGATTGTGGATCAGAAAAATCAACAGAATTATCAACGGTTTCATTATCTTTTAATCTCGTTAATCTTAACTCTTGTGAAAAAATTTGAGTGATGTGTGTTTTGGGACTGGGACTTGACGACTTGACGACAAGTCAACTTTAAATGAATACCTACAATATTTTGTACTTTTATGAAATGTCGCTTTAATGAAAAAAAGTATGGAGCGGAGGGAAAAGGTCAAAGGTGGGTCGAGTCGTGTTGCCTTCATGCATGTGCACTGATGCAATTCACCTGTTTGACCTTCTTTCGGGCAGTTTGCGAAAACCCGTAAATATACCTTGCGGATTGGCTAACTGGAAAGTGCAAGGCTTTTGGAACAATATTGACAAAGATGCACCATTCTTACATCATCTACATAATGTTATAACCAAGAGCTTAATAAAATTAGGAAACTCCTACTGGAGCAAGTGGAACAAAAACTTGGGACCTATTTATGAATAACTTTGAACCAACCAACCATTAACCAAGGGATTTAAAGCAAATACAAATTATGCACTGCCGTTTCGGGGAAATATTTTTCATCTAATATCATTTCCCAACAAACTTATTACAGAACTTTTATTTGGCGAACCAATTTTTAGCACATTTATATTTTGCATTATTTTATTTGGTCAATTTTTTGCAGAATATTACTTCACCAAGCTTTCAGACAAACAGCCGTTTAGCAAACATTTTACTAAAGCTAATAATTGATGGCCAAAACATATTTGTTCAAATTAAAACTTTGCATACTAATTTATTCCATAATACACAAGTTCTAGGTTAGGTTAGGATAGGTTAGAACAGTGAATACAGCAGAAATGGTGTGCTAGGTTAGGTTAGGTTAGAGTTTGGTCAAAGCTTATAAAATAAATATGTTTTCAATTTTTGTCTTATTTCCAATTTAATTAGGATAGAAATCATATAAAATACTATATCTTGGGACAATTATGTTATCCCAATCGCCACATTCGACGAAAATATAAATTCCATACAAAAACGAATTAATTATTGGTTACACAACAGTACCTACGCCAAATAATTAAATTACAATAACTTAAAATGCGTAAAAAAAATTGTGCCAGATGATCATTACCTGAAATGAAAATATGGTATAAATAGTTTGGGAAGGGATAATTTGCGGTGCAATCTTCGCCTCTTCATTAGTGCCTAAACCAATATGAATTATAGTGTTTCCAAACAAACCTCAACTGCTTGTAAACGCCCGTGAACTGTGGCAGGCCGTCCTCCTCCAGGTCGGTCTGGAAGCGCCAGTTGCCGCCTAAGCTGCGCTGCGCCTCGAACACCGTAAACGAGACGCCATGCTCCTTGAGGTACCGCGCGCTGGCCAGACCACCGTAGCCGGCGCCAATCACGCATACGCGGGGAGGAGGCTGGAACAATATATTTTTTTTGGTTACCCTCATTTAGTATAATATTGTATGTATCTTCGATTTGTGGCATATATTATTTGTGTTGCTTCTATGATTTCGCCAATGTCCGGTTCAAGGGAGCCACATGCTTTAGCATAATATTAATTGTTCGAAAGACACTTCGCATAACATGTATCGCTGAAACACTTTAATAATCATTTTGCATAAAGATATACTTAGCATAGCTATCACTAACTACCCATATAATTTTGCAGCATATTATTAAGGTTAGGTAAGAACTGCGACCCAAACATAAACGAAACTGTGCCAGTATAGTATGTTAAATTAAATTAGAACTATATGCCTAACTTTTTGTCATTATGCAATAATGCAACAATAATATTTTTTGCAAAATGAATATTCGATTATATTAATAATATTATCATCGACAGTATGTCAAAGTATAATTCTGAATTAGAAAATAATCTGAAGTAACTTGTATGCTAAAGGAAACTATGCAAAAGGTAATTTTGCCAAAAGATATTTTGCCAATTGACTTTATGCTATGCAAAAAATGACACCAAAATTTCTGCAACGCATTGCCAATTTTTTAACCCTCGAAATAAAAAACGGGTTTCATAAGTTAAAATGTGTCTCTTTATCTATGTAGCTGTGTATCTGTCTATGTGTATCTGTCCATCAGCTCCAAAGCGGATGGACTGATCCGGACGAGGTGTGTTGTTTTTTTGTGAAGGCTAGTTTAATGGGGATAGTTCTTAGCTAAAGGAGGGTGGGCTAATTGGCCTATATGAACAATGAGGACAAGCGATATGTCACCGGATAGGTAATTCTAAGTTGTAAAACTATTACTATGGCAGATAGTTCGAAAAAAATATGTGAAAAAAAGCACTGCTGCTTGGCGGTAGGTTAAAGAATAAGTTATAAGGTGACGCTTGACTTCTCAGTTCTGATGAGACGACGCTAAAACCGAATGCCCAGCAGTTTGCACTTTGATTCTGTAAGTTTTTGCCATATATGTAAGGTCAGAAGGGCCAAGTGCGTCAACGGGGCAGGTGCAACGAACCATAGGTAGGTAGGTAGGTCGGTTTGACGCATTTGGCTCACCGGACCTGACCCTTTTTTTTGCAGAAAATAAGCGCTTCGTCTCTGTGTCATACCAACACGCTCTGAGCTGGTTCACCGTTTTGTCTCTGCTTCGTGTTTCTTATTGTATTTTTTACTAAGAAAACTTTTCTTATTAGGTCATAGACATATACGTGGGTGCCAACCGGGCTCCGTCATCCGTTTCACGGTCGCAATGCGAATTCGAGAACTCTTGTCCATATATAAGTCATCCGCATATTTTACTGTGATAAAACAACCGCACTTGATAGTCAACTATAAAGTGAACAAAGGCTTATAGTAATAAATCGAGAACGATCAAGTAATCGAGTATTGTACATTCATGGACGCGACCAGCTGCTTAATATTTATAGGCTTTACTCATGCTTGGCCAATCTCTTCGCGCGCTTGAGAGTGTAAATTTGCCTCTTTATTAACCAGTGAAAGGAAATGAATGGTAATGGCAGTTTAAATAAATTATACTATAATATTTCTTCAAATTCAAAAATCATTTACGAGTATTTAACCAACAAAAATAATACAGTGGTAGGTCAACTTGTGGTGGTGGTGGGGTGGGTGCAGTGTTGGGCGGCGTCGGTACCGTTCATTGTGCTAGAAACTATCTTAATAATTGTATTTTAACTTACTTTTCAAAAAAGTATTCTCAAAAGAGTTTTTCTCTCAATTTGGCGAAATCTTTTTACCAAATACTAATAATTATGTATTTGAACCATTTCCTCGCATTGTTTGAGAAAAAAACATTATAGATGCCTAGGCGGAAACCCATTGCCTGACTCACATTTTAGCAGGGCTTGCCAAAGCGCGGCCCGCCATCCACCCCATCAGGAAATCCCCCACTTTCCGGGCCGAGGCAAAAATGTACTATAACAGTTGTTCACGGATATGATTTAGCTCAGAATAGTTGATGCCGATAACACTTAAGATTACATTGTTAGCGCACAATACACTTTCTCTCTTTGTAAATTAAAACAGAACATCTTCAGACGGAAACTCTTTTTCTTCCGTTTCCTAATGTTCAGTCAAGCCATCCCAGCTCCTCGAGGAAGCCCACCAAACCTCTAATGTCGGTGAATGAACTCTGATGACATTCAAATTTAAACTAACAATTGAGCAGGCATTTGTTGTTCTTGGAAAATACGGCGAATGCCCTCAAAAATCTCAGGAATTTAATTCGTTAAAACGTTCTTTACAGTTTCATGAAACTATCTACAACTATAACTCTACCTACTATGTAAACTACTCGTCGGCAATTATTGATACTTATATCATTCATATTCTCATTAAATGCAATGGATATTTCTTCTGAAAAAAAAAAACAGTCTTCAACCACAATTAGACATTTTGGCAGATTTCTACAGTCATAACTTTTTTAAGTCAATTTGATTGGCCGACACGGTTTCATGGATTTAAATCACTATCATAGTGTCATTAAATAGTGTCACTTCATCAATGTCCTCGGTCTTAACTAGAACCACCTAGTTTCTTTCAACACAAATAAAATATTATACATAAGTACTACCTAATACTAGCGGCCGCACTCAGAGTTCGTTAATGACGACCTATTGGGAGTACGACGCTGGTTTTTTGTGGACCCACAGAGTGGTTTTGCTAGACAGCATACATTGTATTCGCTTCAAGTTAAACAACAATAGGAAAAAACATTAAGTGACACCTTGGTGACGTTACATACATAAATTTGAAAAAGGAATGAGTTAATTGTCCAACAAAAGTTATTATGAAACGAGTATCTGTCGACCCTGGGCGGTAATTGAACCCATGTCCTCAAGCTTTGTAGTCAAACAGCGTAACCACTAGGCCAACCGGACGGTCAAATTACTAATAAATGTGCGGATTCTGCGTGGTCAACGTTTTATTAATGTCCGTACGAGGTCATCAAACTTCTTGGGTTGCTTATGTCGTATATCTGCTGTCAGTGTTACTAATTTATGGAAAGTGTCGCTAGGGGTCCCGCAGACCGCAGACCTTATTCTTTTAATTTAATTTATTTCCAAGAAAAAAATTGGTACACTTCTTTGAACTATAAATTCGCCAAACATAACGTTTATTTATTTGATAATCCTTGACACATTTTACAAAGTTTGTATATAGTTGTGTCAGTAAAAAAAAACATTTCTGCGACAAGCTTTTGTTGCCGACTATACTTTTTGCAGTCATTGTCTGCTCATCAATACCAAACTAATGAGTCCCAAGAAGGTGGGTCTACGTAAAGTATAGCGGAGACCCTGATGGCACCTTTTGACTCTGTAGCGTAGTGAGCTATAGGCAGTTCTTGGGTGGAAGGCAGGTGTCTCAGCAACAATAAATAAAACAGCCATTGCGGTGGTCACATGGAGAATGTAATGCAAGAAGTTTACCGGAAGGAATGACTTTACCAACCTAATAACTAAAACATAGAGACTACGTTCTGTTGGGGTTGCGAACAGACACCATCATCAGATCAGCATACCATAACATTTCATTGTCATCATCATTGCAAGTTAATAAAGTACTTGTAAAAAACAATTGTCTGCTGATTTATTTGTCTTGCTGTTTGTTGTGGTTACGTTCTATAAATATGTTTAAAAATGTATTAATTACCTAAAAAACTCAATGCAATACCTATTAGTTTCATTTCCGATCATGTAAACTATTGTTTCCATGTTTACTATAAATTCTAAAATAGAATTTTAAAATTGCAGCAACTTTATGAATAATTCAAACGACGATGGATATCACGTAACATTAGATAATCACGCGTGCGCACTGGGTCATGGACGTTTTCGATTTTCGCTTCAATGGGTTAAAAAGAGATGCATAACGCTAAAGTTAGCGATTACCGGAAACTAACAAAATGCATACAGGGGCTCCATTCTTCTCGGTCTACAGCAATTAAGTTTTACCGAGTAGAATAAAGCCGCAGCATAGCATTGTAAACAGAGGGCTTATTGTTTAACGCAGTCCCAATCGCAACCGGCTTCAAAGTGGAGCAATTGTTTTCATTTTGTATGCAGACAAGACTTCGATTTTCAAAATGAAATCGATCGTGATTGCGAGTGCGGTAGACAATAAGCCCTCTGGATGGGGCTAAGACGCAAAACAATAGTGATTTTCGAAATCTGACAAAATGTGTGGGTCAGTGAACTAACTATCTATCACGTGTCGGCCGCTTATGTCAACTAGGACATAATATTCTGCTTTGTACACGTATTGTTAATCGGCCATTACTAACACATATAAGAGCTATTATGACGTTGACAATACGATAACCTAAAACCTAATTGCTTTTGATATATTAAAAGCAATCAGGTTTTACCAAGCGGAATAGAGCCCTTGTTGTGTTGTTCTCATAGAAACTCTCTAATCTTTCCCGACAGTCATAAATTGACCCGTATGTTCGCAGGTATTAAGCGGAGTTAGTTTCTACAAACTCGTATAGTTGCGTTAAAATACACAGTTACAGTTCACATTAATGTTATTTGTCTAGGCCCTAGGTATAAGATCAAGCGAGGAACAGTCGAGCACGAAGATATTTGTACACTTTTGCATCCTATTTCAATATAATAAGGTGCAGAAGTATATACATTATCTTTTTACTTGACTGCCCAAAAAAATACTGTAATGTTTTCAGGGTTCATGTAACTATGTAGGTACTATCAGCCCAATGGTACCCTGACCCACCATAGAACTGTGTCACAGTAACGTTATGATACAAGTCGTATAAAGTGTAAACCAAATTGTTTTATAATGTCACTATGATACCGTTCTGTGGTGTGTCAGGGTTTCATACGGCTGATAGTATGTATTTATGTACGATTCTTTATTCCACCATAACTTCCAAACGCCTGAGCCGATTTAGATGTGTGTGGTATCGTTAGAATCCTTTCCCCATCCCGGGTGACGTAGGATATCTACACTTTTAAAATTGAAATAACAACAATGACAAAATGACAATTATTAACATAGGTAGGTATATCGACGGCAATATAAAAAATGCAGTCGGGTTTTTAAAGCTTGCTTTTCATTTAGTTATTTTTACTTGACTGTACTAACTCCAAGGCCCTTTTACGTCCTCGCGGAATAGACTGTTAAGTATAACATTAGATCGTGGAATTCTTGCGGGTTCTGTTACGTTTATTACCGGTTTATCTACAGGCTGGTCTAAACCGACATCAAGCTGGTTACGTCAAAGCAAAGGGCCCGAGAGAGCGGGAGTAGTCTTGTTGTTGTATTAGAAACAGTATCGTAATTTTCAACGCTTTTGCCGTGATATTAATATATAGCTACAAATCCATCTCGGAGGGCCCTGCCAAGATGCACAACGCTAACTAGCGTTTCTATTCGTTTCGTTTTTAAACCAATCGCGTCACTGGTAGATGACGTGAAACAAAAAGTCACGTAATCTACCAGTGATGCGATTGGTTAAAAACGAAACGAATAGAAACGCTAGTTAGCGTAGTCCATCTTGGCAGGGCCCTCGGAACTTTTTAGGCTTTAAGCGCCGGTGAAAAATATGTAATAAATTCAAACAATCGTAACATATACCTATGTCATACTCAGTCAGTACTATTGCAACAGATTTTTTGCTATGCAAGCCAATGCGGGTGTGACGCTGCTTTTTGACATACCACCACTATTATCATTTCGAATAAGGTTCTGTAATTTATAGTTATACAGGTTTCGAATTGCTGTCGTTGTGTTTATTTAAAATAACATGGTGTAGCTTCAGATTTTTTCAACTTTTCAGGCTTGTGGTAAAGACAAGAGAGTATTTCAGGATTTTCTTTGTCAACATTGAGAAATGAAACAGGGATGTGAAAACTTACGTGTATTATGTTGTGTGATTTTTACGTACTTTTTCTACGCTTTATTACACTATCTGTCGTTTCTCTTCCTTATTTTTTAAGTTATACTTAACTATGTCTGTTATTGTTGTGAATTAATGTTTTTTCTTTCTTTCTTTCTTTTAACTTACAGTGTAAAAAAAAATAGATGATGATTTATTTTCTAGAAAAAAAACATTTTAGGTAAGTACCTCAACTCTGATTTTTCTAAAATTTTACCCGTATACATATATTATAGATCTAGATACAGGGAGTGGCTAGCCTTGTGAGTGACAGTTAAATATCTGCATTACATTCGGCTAGATTAAATTAAACTTATAATATATTCAGAACTTTGCTCAGTACAGAAATATTACAGTATTTAAACCACACCTAACGTCTATTGACGTCCAAAGGCTTGCAATTTTATGGTTCAAAGATACCAAATCAGGTTTCATTACTTACAGCATAAGTTATTTTTTTAAACTTGCTGTTGTTCGTGACTCCTTCCGCGTAGAAGTAATTTAGTGCTCGCGGTAAAAAGTACCTTTTGTCCTTTCTCGTGTTTTATGCTATCTTCATGCCAAATTTCATCGAGATCGGTTCAGCGGTTTAGCCGTGAAAGCGTAACAAGCAGACAAAGTTTCTTTCACATTTATAATATACTAGCGACCCGCCCTCGCTTCGCTTCGGTTTATTTGAGTTTTCTGTAACACCCGTACAATAAACCAGCATTTATTATACATAAAAACCTTCCTCTTGAATCACTCTATCTATTAAAAAAAACCGCATCAAAATCTGTTGCGTAGTTTTTAAGATATAAGCATACATAGGGACAGACAGACAGACAGCGGGAAGCGACTTTGTTTTATACTATGTATTGAAGTATGGATGACGAAAACCTCATAACGACCCAGTGGCCCTAGATAAGTTGCTTAACGCCAACGTAAATGATTGTCGAAAACGGACAAAATGTATGGTATTGACCGTTTGGCGCGGCCGTGTGGCAGTTACGTCAATCCTATAGTATAGGTACATTTTCGATAACGATAACCTTCTCGTAATGCATCTTGTCTAGAACCACTAGGCCCTAGACCGTAGCCAAGATGCAAATGCTACTAATTATTATTTTCTATCACTCAACATGTGTAGGATACTTATCTACTATAGTTATAACAGCTCTTATTCATTTGACAGTTAGAGACATTGTAGTTTCAACAGTGTGATTACTATATCGAAGCAAGGTGGGCTAAACCAAGTAGAATAGAGCCCCTGTAGCACCTATCTATTGTTCAATTGTCATCTTTAAGTAGTGTCGTAAATCTATTATGCGGAAGTGCTGATGGACTAAAGTATACTGTAATGAAAATAATAAATCTTGATTATTTTTGGTATTGAATATGCGCGTGAGCGTTTAGTTGGACTCAATAGTGATCGAATTAGTAATTAAAATGAGTAAATCAATTAATAAATAACTAACTGTTGCCCGCGAATCCGTCCGCGTAGAACTCGTTTATTTTATACCTTTGTCCGTTCTCGGGGTTCAAACTATCTCCATGACAAATTAATTCGATTTACCAGTTTAATCGTTAAAGATAACCAACAGACAAAGTTACTGTCACATTTACAATAGTATGGATGGTATTAGTAGTAAAGTAGCTAAAAAACAAACTTGGGAGTTTTTGCGTTTAGTAAAACCCTGCGTCATTTGCTTTTTGCCATTTTAAAAGAAATACCTTCTTAGCTACCTATTTTACCTAATAAAAAAATTAAATTATCATTATAACTTACCTAAACCCCAACAGCATATTAAGGGCATTACATACAACGTGTTAAGTCAGATAATCTCATAAGAACATTCTTTAGTCCGGTCATCAGTCAAGTTAGAAAGCTATTACGAAAGTAAGACCACGTGTGACGCTTAATTCATTAAACCATTACTCCATCACACACGGGCCGAGTGTCAACTACCTGTCTTCGATATCTACGTGCTTAGAGAGGGTTTTCACTAACAACGTAGACCAGGCGCCTCCATTCTACTCGGAAACCATATTATTTTTGAGATATTGTCATACCGATTTGACTCGGCTGTCTTTTCATTACTGTCAAGTAAATGAGAGTTATTATAACTTGGTTTTGAGATATTTATATTAGAGTATTGATCTATTTATTTACTGTTGTTTTGTTATTATTAAAAACAACGTGGAATACAGGGCCTGATACTAAAAAGCTATGTAACTATTACTACACAAAACGTCCAAATCATTTGAATGCCTTTTTTGTTCACCCATTCTTCATTTTTCCTCCTAGCATGAACTCATTTTTTGTACGGAACGTACAATTATTATTATCTTGTATCTATGAACTTGTTTTTTGCGATGATTACCTAATGTCTTTGTCACTTACACACATTTTTTGTGCAAAAAGCACGTATTCGTTGCCCCATTTTTGCCTTGAGATCATTTATCCATTTCGCATAAAATAAGTATAGTTTCAGTTTAGAGTTCGTAATCCCATAGTTAAAGTAACGTGACTTTTAATGATTTGACTGTATATAGCTTTCTTACTATGTCTCTAGCAAGCTGTATGTACCAATTTCCACAGCATCATATAAACTGTTGAAATTTATAGCCAGCTGTTTAAGGCCAGCGATGACACAGCCACTTAATTGACCATTTACATGATGCACTCATGAATAAGCCATACAAACGTACAATCTGACGACATGCAGGCAAGGTCGCCAGGTAATCATGTTTCCCTGACCCATAAAATACTAATTGGTTTACCAAAACGGGGTTCAATGTGCACTGGTCAAAATAATTCAAAATATGGGTGTAGGTCTAGTCGTGGTATTAAAAGGTTCGTTACTATTCGACTCTATTTCAATGCAGTTAAGGTCCAAAATTGACGAACCTTTTCATACAGCGACTTATCATAGCAAAAATGGCCCAAGGATGTTAACTCCACCTTTACCCGCAGTGCCGTGTCATTTGAGTAAGAGAGAAATGCATTGAGGATAATTTATCATCGTTGTTCATGCTAGGGCCTATATTCCAAAATTAAAGTTCAAAGTAGCGTAAAAATCGATATGAGTTTTCGTAAAAAAAATCGTCCTGGGGCCCTAGCCAAGGTGCATTAGGTACGCTAACTAGCGTTTCTATTCGTTTCGTTTTTAAACCAATCTCGTCACTGGTAGATGACGTGATACGAAGAGTCACCTCATCTACCAATGACGCGATTGGTTTAAAAACGAAAGAAATAGAAACGCTAGTTAGCGTTCTGCGTAATGCATCTTAGCTAGGTTGTTAAACATATTTATTTGAATTAAATTGAAAACGATGAAGTTTTTTAAAGGCGAGGGGAAGGCACACGAGCACACAGGCCACCTGATGGATGGGATCTGAGACCCATAGACATTTGATTTCTCAAGACTACCATCTCAAGACTCCAAATGTGTTGCCAACCCTGAGGACTAAGATGGAATGTCACTATGCTAGTAATTTCACCGGTTTACCTATCCCCACACCGGAACATAACAATGCGAACACTGCTGCTTGGGCGGTTGTTTAATGGACAAGATCCTATCATCACTAAAATGATTGATGATGATTAAATACTACTGAAATGATTAATAATATGCGTTGAAAATTAATACTTATACCTACCAAAATTATCAATTGGGATTGTTCATAATTTTACAATTACTCTAATTCGAAAACCATTTCGAGGAATGGGGTTTTAAAGCTGTTCCGCATTCTTAAGTTTTTGAAATATTTATCTATTTCGGATATTTCGACAAAAGTATATTTAACCTTTGTTTGACTTTCGTTTTTGGCTTGAAGCCCACCTAGGTGTATCTTACGGGTTAGGCGAAAACCGCTTGAAATAGTATGTTTTAATACATTATTACAATCACTTTTCATCATTCGATATCATTTAATTGTTGTAATTTATTAGAGAATGCCAGCCCAAATTAAAAATAATCATGTCATCCTTAAAATGTCTGCTAAATAAATAAAGATATTCAAATAAAACTATTGGGTCGAATACAAAATTAAGGAACTTGGTCTCTTAAAATTACCCATTCTTTCGAATTAGAATGTAAAAACAGTGAGTTATTTTCTTTGGCCTATCCCAATTCGAACGCGAAATCAAATAGTTATTTAAAATCATAGTAAGAAGCCCGTTGATGTCTTAAACTACGCCAAGTCCAGCCTCTTTTATCTACCCAGTTTGCCTAAGTACTTGATCTTGAATTCTTCAAATGCGTTATGGTCATAATATTGCGCAAAATATTTGGCATACTTTTATGCCTATAGTAATATAGACGTGTCACATATTTTAAAGTCCAATATTAGATAATATATTAATTGCTGATGACTTTACTATCCCAATAATCGAGCTAAGTGGTTCGCCACTCGACCTTGTCTGACTAAACTAAAAGCACTAAGTATGTAAACAATTAAACCAGTTTTTAATAGGTATTTCGAGAATCACTTCAATTTTGAAGGCAATTAACGACTGTCATTGTCTTAACATTTACTTAAGACTTACGTCACAGACCTGCGCCTACGCTTTGAGCTTGACTCCTGTATTAATTACTTTTCAACTCGACGCGACTAATATTAACCGGCGAGTTTAAGTTGTACCGTCAGAGCATACAAAACACATTCCAGGGCGTGCATTCTTAATTAGGTTGCTTGATACCATATACTCGTAGATCTCGACTCAATTCTCACCTCACTTTTTTTTTGTGCTTGTAATAAGCGGGTGATTTTGCCAGTGGTTGGGTTTTACGGGTTTAATCAATAACGTAATTAATGTCAATATTAGTTACATAGGTACTTATAGAGTAAAAAAATCGTTATTGAGTTGGTGAATAAATCGGGTACCTATATGGATTATATGGATAATGGATCATCCATCCATACTCATATTTTAAATGCTACAGTAACTCTGTCTGCACGGCTAGCACATGTTGTCCGCGACTTGTTTATCGCTCGGATCTCCCTTTCTTTCTACTCTGTAACGATAGAGACGTACTGAGCGACAAACGAGAAAATACAACTTGTGCTTCCCGTGCTGTTACGCTTTCACGGCTAAACCACTGAACCGATATCGACGAAATTTAGTATGGAGATAGCTTGAGAGCCGAGGAAGGACATAGGGTAGTTTTTACCCGCGATAAACGATTCCTACGCGAACGAAGTTGCGGGCATCGGCTAGTTTTCTATAATTTACAAAAATACATTTTTGGCCCCAAATAAGTTTTTCTCGTATTATAAACTGACTTAAACTCTTAGCCTTCTACGTATATACCTTAAACGAAAAAAAAATATAGAAATTAAGTGGGCATATAATTACATTTCCTATTATTAATTTGTAACCACAATTACCTACGTTTCGACAAAACATTGTTTAGTAACTATGTAACAACTGTAACAAGTTGTTAAGCGCCCTCGCAGATGTCCAAGATTCCGGACCAACCCTGATTGAAGTCTGACAAACTCCATTTAATGCAATCTGTTTTCATTCATCAACAATTTAATTAATTATCGTAGTAATTTAAGCAAACGTTTACAAATAAATTAGAACGTTATTAGAACCTACTGGTCCCTCTACACGTTGGTGGATCTTGGGCCAACGTAAGGGACGCATTTACACCTTAGAGTGAGCAACATATTCTAGCATCTCACTCTTACGTATTGCTCGGACCCTGACGTTGGCCCATGATCCGCCAACGTGTAGAGGGGCCGAAAGAAATATGAAATGAATAGCGTCACCTATGGCAATCGTTATCAGCTTTATTTTTCTTCTGTTTAGAGTTGAACCCGCTCGGTCTTTAAAGGGAGCGTTCCGATCTCGGTCAATCGCTCAAAGGAACTAGTTTGGTCTTTTAGTTCCTTTAGGTCCTTAAACTCAGGAGCAAATTTTGAGATCTGAGCAGGACACGCTTGGAAATAGGTACTATTTGTCTCGTTCACATCAAGTGCCGTGCCGTGCGCTCTTTATTCGTTCGCTCTGTTTCACTCATACGTTCAACAATTGCTACTGACCTAAAGGACCGAAGACCGATTAAGATCGTTTATGAGGAACTAGTTCCTTTCGGTCCGTGACGGGAATTCATTCCTTTTAGTTCTTAGTTCCTGAACAACAAGTCTATTTTGTATCTTCTTCTTTGCATAGTATAAAACAAATTCGCTTTCCGCGTTTGTCTATATATCCGCTAACTCCTAAATCACGATTTTAATGCGGCTTTCACCACGAAAGGTTTTAATGTATTATAAATTCTGGTTTAAGTACGGGTGTTACAAAAAAACTCACCTAAACCGAAGCGAAGCGGGGCGGGTCTCTAGTCAAGTAATAAATGAACTAACCTCTCAGCTAATCTACTACAAATATGAATCAAACCTGAGACCTCGGCGACACTGCGCTGTAATCATCTCACGAGCATTCGAAGGGCCGGTTGCACAACACTTCCCGTTTTGCCCACTATTTTCCGACCTAGTCACGTTCAGTCGACATTCTCCGGCTGTTTAAGATTTAATGAGTCGTCCTTGGGTTTACTAAAATGTTCTTCAAGCACAACCAGGGGCCTGTTTTATAAAGCTACAAATTACAATTTACAGGTTACAAGTTTCCATTTGACACAAACTTGACCAATGATGACGAGCCATTTGAGCAGTGTTGCCAGTTTAGTTCTGTAAAATTGTTACTTTTAGCTTTATAAAACGTGCCCCAGCCCTCTTAACCTCTCAGCAGCTCTAGTCCCTCATTCTATACAAAATAGATGCTATAGTAACAAAAGTTTTTGAGGCCAATATAACGAAAATGGCCATTATACGTATCTCCATAACGATACGGTAAGTAAGAAGAAGAAATAAGACTTAACGATATTAATTGACATGAATAGGTTGTTGCTTGTAATAGGCCATTCTAGTTTGGGGCGACCGATGTGTTGTCAATTTCGAAGATATTTAAATTATTTAAGTATACCAACGAAAAAATCTACGATTGATTAATTAATACAGTGACACTAGGAAGCACTAATACAAGAAGCATGAACATTATGCTCGTTTTTCCTAAATGGCACTATTACTTTAGAGGATTGTGAACCGACGTTCAAATCGCGTAGCTTTAAAAAAAACATACTGATTTAGCCCCGGGCGATAACGTTTCTCACCCCCTAAATCAAGTCCGATTTTTTAATCTATTGTAGTTGTTATGAAAAACAAGGTTTGTACGTTAACTTTTTTTTTTGTTTCTTTCCCAGAAATATTTCTTTGGAAATGAAAACAAGAACCTAGGTTTTCATAATATCTACAACATAATTTAAAAATCGTAAAAATCGGACTAGGTTTAGGGAAAGAGAAACGTTATCGCTTTTTGTATGGAATTTTTATAGCTTCACAATCCTCTTAAATTACTTTTTTTTTTAAATTTAATTAATTATAAGAAGAAAATAAATTCAGTTTCTAACAATTAAAGCCGCTATTAGAAACCTCTTAAGGTTTATACTCGTACTGGACTAGAAGCCCGCGTGCTCTCCGGGTTCGTGGTAGTTAATTTATTCCTGTTCCGTTGGAATTTTAGAGAACTTGAAAAAAAATATACACTTGCTAAATTTACCTGGCAGTTTAATCGTAAACATAAAACAAGTGGACCGACAACATTAGCACCTAAACCTAATTAATAAGTCCTAAGATTTCCTCGAAAAACGTATCTGCATTTTTTGACTTTTTTAAATTGCTATAGAACCAATAAATACATTTAATAATTATATTCTACAATAGCAAGCAAGGCACCTGCATCGGCCCAGATGAAAAGGAGTCAGACTTTTTCTCTAAAGCTCGAGTATTTTTTTCTAACAAAGCAAACAAAAATAATTTTCTGCCGCAAAATAACACTAAACAAACGTCTCAAATAAAAGAGTGGTTCAATTCATAAAAAGTAGCAACAAAAATTGTAATAAGAATTAAATACACTCCAGACTAGTCATCTCAGTGAACGTCACAAATATAAATTTAAAGTACGTATACATTTTATTAGATGTAGCTTCTTTACCAGCAGTATAAGTATAAATTTGAATCGAACGTTTTTAGCTCTTAAAATGTAGTGGACTCATAGAAATCTTCAATTTACATGTAATTAATTTATTAAGTACTTGATGGTTCTGCACCACCAGCGTACCTATATCCTAAAGCGAATTATAATTTAAAAAACCTACCAAAGACAAGCCATCCGTAGTTTCCAGGATCAAATTAACAAAACATAAAAAAATCACTGGCAGAATTAAGCTGGCCATCGTTACGCTTCACTAATTAGAGAAAAAAACACTATTACAAATGGTTACTTATATAAAAACGCATTTATATAAACGCGTGCGCTGCCGTGCGCGGGATCGACAAAACAAAAGACTGGTGGCAGACCGCCGACTGACTGGAGCCGGTGGTGGGAAGGACCTGATCTTGCCTTGGCCGTCAACTTGGATCCGAAAGTGTAAAAAATATTGATCAACAAACAATTATACTCGTTTAAAGTGCATGTGCATGCCGAGACTCTATAATCTGTAAGTAGTATAAAACACAGTCACCATTACTGTCTGTTTGCACGTTAAGTTTTTTTAAACTATCTACTTACACAATAGATTATGATTTTAAGGATTATTTAGAGATGATTTTTCAGTAAATGCAATAAACGAATTATATGTAGACAAAGTTGCAGGCAAAGAGCTAGTGTTAATATAAGTACTTAATAACAGATATATCTTGGACTTATATCAGTAACAACGCTATGGTAGTTCTTATTCACTTGACAGTACAGCGTCAACAATATAATTACGATATAAAAGCAAGATGGGTATGGGGATGGGCTCTCGCTCTTCAATGTCTGAATTGTGTCAGTTAGAATACTATACGTAAAACAATTCAGATGTTCAAAACGGCTCTATTACATTGGCCTGTTTTGCGGCGCGTTGCCCACAACCCAACCCGCAATAAATATGCCAGGCTATAGCCTGAATAGGTAACTCCTATTTTAAAATTAATTGAGTGTTTATTTGTCGTTCTTCTAGTAGATTAATAAAAGGGCTCTATTCTACGTGTTAAAACAATATCGCATTTGACATGTTATTACAATGCTTTTAACTTAGCTGCCATAACTATTAAATAAATAAGAGGTATTATATCGTTGACAATACGATACTACGTCAAAAGCAATATTGTATTACCGTAATTGAATATTGCCCATGGTTATTTCTTTTCGGGACTCCCTCGAAAACAACCATTTATAAACCATTTCTATATGGACAACGTACTGAACTATTTTGCCACAAAAGGATGAGAAAAACTTACGTAAGTTATTTTTTACTTCACTCGGTTTTATTTTAAGTCATGGTGTGCATAAGAAAAACTTGTTGTCGACGGTACCTTTGCGAGGTCGATAGTTTTAATCAGCCTTGATTTTTTATCTGTACCTATGCGAGCTTGAAGTCACTTTGCTGGCGGGTTTTTTTCGACAAAAGGACGTTTGGTAGTATGCTCTAGATTATAATCGTACATATAGGTATACTAGAGGACGCTAGGATTAGTTTCCCCTTCATCTCACCCTATTTCTTCCCGTGGGAGGTCGATTTTCGAAAAATTCTCAATGAGGGAATATTTGTTTAGTATCCTACGTATCCTAGGGGTCTAGGATACTAAACACGGTCCCCATTGAACAATCTGAACCGCGGAGGTTATGCAATTTGTTGGATTTTTTTGCAATGCTTTGTGTGTCAGGGATAGCTGTTAGAGATCCTAGTTAAGAATAATTTCGCCTTTGTGCATTAATTTTATAATTCCTTCGTCTTAATAAAAATTAGACGAGAACTTTTTATTGCACTAAAATATACGTATATAAATACGGTCATCCACAAAACTCACTATAGTAAAAAAGTGGTTTTCAAAAACCGCAAAATTAAAATGAATATAGAATTAGAAAAAAATTTTAAAAAAATACTACCTACTTTGTTCCGGTGTATCCCAATTGGACAGCTCCCGAGGGAACAATGATAAACGACTTCTATCTGGACAAGGATGCCGGGTTATCACACTATCTAACACACTATTATTATAAATGCATATATACACATACATACATAAACTCACGCCTTCATTCCCAGAGTGGGTTAGTTTGGCAGAGCTAAAGAATTACCAACACCTCTAAAAACTTGTTGATAATTCTGTGACCACATTTTGCACAATCATTAAATGCGAATGTTTGTTTATTGTTCACGCTCAAATGGATTTCCAGAAATACAAATTTCACATGAAAAAATATATATGAGATATGCTACTCGACTGCAGATGACGCTGCAGCGCGCTGGCTTTTGCCCAATTATCCGTTAGATGTCACTGCTCAAACTTGTAACGTGCTGTAGTTTTTCTTCCGTAGATATATAGAATAATTTTATATAACATCAAATATAGACTTTTTAACATTTCTAGCTAGAACTACGCGAGCGAAGCTGCGAGTAAAAGTTAGTAGAGTCTGTCTAATGAATGATGAACCGGGCTTTTATTTGACTGGCAGGTCTGGCAACACTATTAAAATGACGTTTTGACATTGACAAACAAGTGGTGGTTGGTTCGAGTCTGTCAAATTAAAGTTTTCTTCTGGAAATTTACGGACTAAACATGCGTAAAACTATCAAAAGTTGTGTGCGGCAGATGGTTTGTACCATTATAAACAAATATAAAGAAAAACAAGAGAAGAGGGAAGCATTGTTGAAAGAAAAAATACAGTGTTTACATGCGGTGACCGAATTCATAGGTTATAACAAGGTTAGTATGGCATGTTAATTTTGATACTTATTATTTCTATATCTTAAATCCAAAGTTTCATAGAATATATACCTTTTCTGTCCTACCTATCTTTTGAAATTGGTATTTCTTTTCCATTAAGAAATTAAACGATGTATTCCTTTCAGATAAGCTGGACGTGGATGGTGAAAAACAAATGGTTTTGAAAAATTTTCAGCAGTTGAAAGAGTTGGAGCAAAACGATTTACTATGCCAGAGTCAGACGAAGTACTGAGAAGAATTATCATCAATGACCGGTAAATACTAAAATTAATTAAATCATTGTCTTTCCCTATACATAGGTGTATTGTCTGTACCTATACCATATTGAATCTCTTAACAATCGCAAATTTATTAGATTAATTATAATATAACTGACACTCATAGTTTCAGTAAAACACTAAGGAGGTGTTTATATACATTTAGTTAAAAGATATCATAAACATATTAATATGTACCTACGAACACTTCATGAGCTCTTGGAAAAGATGTTCAGGTTATACCTGTCTTCCTTGTTCTTAAACTGTTGCGATTTGAACCTCACCGATGTAATTTGATTTCACCTAAACCCAAATGTTCTTAGAGCTGTCAGACTGTACAATGGAGCTGTACTGCGTGTCACAATATATTTGTAAATGGTGTTCTGTTTAATTCATTCCTTCTTTCTTCTTACAGATATCAGTGTTTCGACATTGAAGAGAATGAAGGCAAAGTGAACCATGGGGTCTTCAGTACTCCAGGAAAGAAGCGAACTCACAAGGCCACAGTATCCAATTTAGATAGTTTTGACATCCATGCCATCCGAAATAAAGTGAACGAATTTGATATTGTAAGGAAGCAAGTGCCTACACTCAGATGCCTATTAGCAGAGTTGAGATAAAGCATCGGTTTTACCCTAATAATAAATAAAATATTTTTACTTAATGACTTGTTATTGGTGATTTTATTTACTAAAAGAGCTCACAAATGAGAAAGCATGCTGATGCAAGCATTATTATTATGGTGGTCTGCATTTTTTTTCATAGATAGTTTCAAAGCATTAAATACTTCGTGATACCCAAAGTCGCCAAATAGTTCGGTACACGTTTGGCAACTGGGTGTCACTATCTATTTATTTAATGCCGACTATACGGGTCAATCGACTTTTCTTTGTAGTTCGGTGCCAGGGTGAAGTTTCCTGGGTCACTCATTAAAACTATGATTTCAAAGGATATAAGTCCACTACCATTCTTTTATGGCTTTTCTACTGAGTGTGCTAGAAGTATGCATTATAATTTTTTTTCTAAGAAACTAGCACTGGGGCTCTACTTTGAAATCAGTAATTCGAACTTCGGATCGCTCCATCACTTTCTTGCGAATTAGTGACGCGTCGAGAGCAAAAGGGATAGCAATAGACGAAGTTCGAATTACGGATTTCAAAGTAGAGCCTCTGTTGTCTCCTGGCTGACGGGACAATAACAACAACAAAAAAGTTGATCCACCCATACGTATTAAGTAGTAAGACTCTCGGGCTTCTACTAATAAACTGTACTTAAATATGATACCGTGTGTGGTCTTAATATGGATAAACGAACACTTGAGTGCGGTATTAGTAGACTTGAGTGCCTATAGTTTATTAATACGGGCCTTAGTATTGTGTAAAAGTAAGCATTTCCTCTTCCTTTGTGCCCACCAAAATAAACAAAATAAGAAAAGTATCAAAATCGTTTATTCCTATATTGATCGGTAATACCATATGAAGATTTTTTGAATTTGCCGCTTTTTCTCAGGTTCATCTTTCATTAGACAGACTCTATTCTAAATAATTTACCGTTTGACCTTTCGATAAAAGTCGGTTTGGTTAAAGCCTAAATGTCAAAATGACGTTCGTTGTAACAAATGGCATGCATGACAGTTGACACTATTGACAGTTCAGTTCAGTCAGTCAGTTCGTTCCAATATTTATTTTCAATGCTTTTTTGCAGTGTGTTCAATAAATTTTATTTGAATCGCCGATAACTTTAGTTATAAGTAAACTTACTTTAAATAAATATGTCTGTAGACTCGGAAGATGAGTTTTCAGACTTCAAGGTAAAGTATTAATATGTAAAGAAAGTAGTATAAAGTTTAGTTTAACTCTTTAATTTTATTTTCAATATGTTACAGCCGCCGCCGATATTTGAAGACCTGAACGAACGGGTGAAGGAATATTTGCTTAAACCGGAGAGGTTATCTATCCATAGATGGGAAAAGTCTCAAACCCACTGGCAAAGGCATACAGACATTGATTCATTATTCAAAATCGATGATGAGGATATTGAACCTGATAGCACATTAGAGGTAATTAATGTATAGGCAAATCTTAATACATCCTAAATGGAGCTGTTTACTTATTCAAGCTTTTGTCTAAATTTCTGGGATAAAATCATGTACTTCCTCAGAGTTAAACTTTATCCATACCAAACCATATAAAAAAATCCCCATGATTAAAATGAGAGAAGGATATAAATTATTTATTTTTGGACATTAATATAATATTTAGTTTACAACCAGGGCTTGAATACCAGTATTATTTTCATACAAAAACACCGGTACCTTCAATTTCGGTATCTCGCTTATTATTGAATATTTTTGCTCTTCAATGAATTTATAGAATAGAATAGTGTTATTACCTAAATTATAGTCGAAAATATCAAGGAAATAATGCAAATTAAGGAAGATATTTCAATTTTAATCAATACCGGTATTAAGCCCTGTTTACAACACAGAATTGTAATATCGAATGGGCTGCAGATGGATGCAAATTATGTGAAAATAATGTTGAACAATACCCGTACTATGGATATAACTACTAATTTATAACAAAAACTGCATATATTTTCATACATAAATAGTACTCGTTTAATAAAAGTCTTATCCATCTTATGCTTTCGTAACCATATTGCATCCGTCAGCCACCCTTTAGTAATAACAAAGAACAGAGGGTTTATTGTCCAACGCCCTCGCAATCACAATCATTTTCATTTTGAAAATCGAAGGCTTGTCTGCATACAAAATGAAAACAATTGCTCCACTTTGAAGCCAGTTGCGATTGCGAGTGTGTTAGACAATAAGCCCTCTTCAATGAATTTCACAATATTAAGTCATGTTTTTTAATACAATAATTTAAAAATATATATATTATGTAATTTGTAGGTTGTCAGAGATCCATTAACTGGTGAAATAATAGGTATAGAAGAGGTAAGCCTCCCAGTTGAAGATGAAGAAGAAAGTCTGTCCATGTCCCGTGCCCCACTGCCTCCAAGCATGGCCACCAGAGGGGCGACCACACAGAGCCCATTCCTGCCAGCTGGCTTTGAAGAGGAGCTGCAGAAAATGCTGGAGGAAGCAGCACAATTAGCTGAGATTCATATTGATCTAGATGATGAGTCAGTGGGAAAGTTTTTAGGAGAAGGTAGGCTTGACAGGAAGTGTACATTTAATAAATAACATACTATTTTCTGGTAACCGTAAGGGAGTGAAGATGGCTGATGGAGAAAGTCGATGAGAAATCTTTATGAATTTGTGAGTTTAGTTGTTGATTCCTCATTCAACATTATGTTATTCATATTAGACAGGAAAAACAAGAATTATAATTTCACTTTTAATAATTAAAGTATACAAGAAAGTAAAAGGATTTTTGTTTAATCTTCCAGAGCTCCTCACAATACCTCCTGGCTGCAAAGAAGGTGTTATCTTTGGTGAAGATGGAGTCTCAGTACTAAATGGTCCAAAAGACAGCGAAGCAGAAACTGAGAAGGTTGAAAACCAAGAAGATATCAACTTACAAACCAAAATCAATTTGGATGAAGTTATCGACAGTAATACACATTTGGCAGGTACCCATGATTATCTAATAACACCCTTTGATCAAATTATCAAAAATCCATATGGAAATTGATATTTTTAAATAACACATATTTTCCAGGTTTATGGAAGGATGAGGATGAACCGCAACCGAAACCAAAACCAAAGAAACCACAACCTGAGTATGATGACTCAGCAGACAATGATAATTTCTTAGAGAGCACCATAATCCAGCCTCCTGTGGAGCTACCAGAGATACCGGTGTTGAACATCACCAGTTCCACAGTGAGGATGGGGGTGACTTGTACTGAGTGGGCGGAGATGATTGATGTGACTCTACCGGTGCCGGATTTTAGAGAGAAGATCAAAGACATGGCCCATTCTTATCCCTTTGAGCTGGACAATTTCCAAAAACAGGTAATGCCAAATTTTACATGAAAAATTGTTACTATATAGTAGGTTTTCCAACAGTAATGCATGTATTTTGCTTTTTAAATTCCAGGCTATTCTGAAATTGGAAGAAGGCCATCATGTTTTTGTCGCTGCACATACGTCTGCCGGTAAAACAGTGGTAGCTGAGTACGCCATAGCCATGTCTCGGAGAAACTGTACCAGGTACACCTAAATCACTTCCCCCTAACATTGCAGATGAATTACTTTTCTGTATATACTTTGATAATATCTTTGGTTTCGATAAACCAATTACTCAAAGGGTAACCTTAAGTAGTGACCTTGAATCAGCTATATTTAACGAATATTGTTACGGTATATAACAAAGTAGAATAGAAGCTTCGGATAAGACCATAATTTTGACTGCTGAGAGATCTATATTGTTACGTTATTTTACAGAGCAATATACACGTCACCCATAAAGGCACTCTCAAATCAGAAGTACAATGATTTCAACAAGATGTTCGGGGAAGTTGGCCTTCTGACCGGGGACCTTCAGATCAACGCCACAGCGTCCTGCCTAGTGATGACAACGGAGATCCTGCGGTCTATGCTCTACTGCGGCTCTGACGTCACGAGGGACTTGGAGTTTGTGATCTTCGATGAAGTGCATTATATTAATAATGCTGAGGTAATTGTTAGTTTGATGTGATCTGGAGCTTTTTGTTTTACATCAAATGATCACCATTATAACAACGACGACGTTAGATTCTTGGTGCATTGACTATTATACGCATACGTTTAGTTTTATATGGATTTAAAGGTCCTAAAATATCTATTACAGCGCGGACATGTGTGGGAAGAGGTGCTAATTCTACTGCCAGCTCACGTGAGTATCGTGATGTTGAGCGCGACTGTACCAAACACGCTGCAGTTCGCGGACTGGGTGGGCCGCACCAAGAAACGCCGAGTATACGTCGTCTCCACGCCTAAGCGGCCCGTGCCGCTCTGCCATTACTTATACACAGGTAATTAGAAACGAGTGGCTTGTAGTATTGTTAGGCGATGGGCTTGCAACCTGTCACTAATATACACATGGTAAACGTCTTAGCCAGATTCAGTGGCGTAGCTAGGGGGTGGCAGCAGGGGCGGCCCGCACCGGGTGTCACCCGCTTAGGGGTGACACCCGACCCGACTGTGGACATCAGTAGTGAGTGCCATTGCCATCTATAACAATTCATAAAACTGTGGCAGATTGCATAACCGCCACCAATAAAATAATGTAATTGAGTTTTTGGGTGACACCTACAATATCCGCACCGGGTGCCACTCATGCTAGCTACGCCACTGGCCAGATTGTGTAAGATGTGGTTACAGAATTAACAACCAGTTGTTGGTAATTCTGTAGCTCTGCCTACCTCACTCTGGAAATGAAGGCGTGAGTGTATATGTGTAAAGGCTTTTCTGAAGTGTCCCTTTTTGGTTTTCGTTATGTCGTTTTCGTTAAGGAGAACGATTTGGCCAAATTAAAACCGATATACTATAATCAGCCATCGTTTCCCTAAAACTACTGACGCGATGTTACGCTTCAGGGCCTCTATTCTACTGGATAAAACCATATTGCCTTTGATGTTTTATAGTATTGTTTTAACTCGGCCGTAAGAACTTAAATTATCCAAAATCATCTCACCTATTATCCCTTATAACTTTTTTTTAATCGGTCGTAAGAGCACGATATTTTGTTTAGTTTATTCTGTAGCGTATGTTTATTCAAGTAATAATACCTTTTGTTTTAGTCAACACCACTAAAAATACATATAAGCTCTTTTAATTCACAAAAGTAGTAAAAGTAACCCTAAAAATATTTCCTTAATGACATAAATTAAAAAAAAACCTTAAATATTTGACAGCACTCATGACCTCATGAGTTAATCTGACATATGTTTTAAGGTTCCGGTGGTAAATCCAAGAATGAGAGGTTCCTCGTAATAGATCAGGATGGTAACTATAGATTACGGGGATACAATGATGCGGTGGCAGCTAAAAAGGCTAGAGAGAACGATTTCAAGAAACACTTCGGCCCTAAAGGTAATTTATTATTTATAATCGACTAGTGACCCGCCCTCGCTTCGCTTCGGTTTATGTGAGTTTTCTGTATCACCCGTACATAATTTATTATACATAAAAACCTTCCTCTTGAGTCACTATATTGATGAAAACCGCATTAAAATCCGTTGCGTATTTTGAAAGATCTAAGCGTACATATAGAAGTACAGACAGCGCGAGCGGCCTTATTTTTTACAATTACCTATAAAAAAAAATTGTAAAGATTATAAATCGTGTACAAACGTCTCTTTAAAAACGTGTGTGTTTTAGGTGGAAAACAGTTTATGAACCCGAAAGCTGAACAGACGATGTGGGTAGCTTTTATTGACCATTTAAGACAGAACGACAAGCTTCCCGTTGTAGCTTTTACACTGTCTAGGAACAGGTAATTATTGTTTGCATAATGTACTCGTTGTTTAATGTAGTCAATGCGAAAACGCAAGACGGATTAAGTTCAACGTAAGCCAACCTCTAATAAGTCTTAAATTCTACATTAATTTGAATACACTCATCAAAAATGATCAAAGATCAAAAAATCCCCACATTTTGATATTTCGTATCGCAACGCAGTACATTGCAAAATATCAAAATAATGTAGAGATATTTTTGATCCTTAGACATTTTTGAAGTTTGCAGATTTAGAATACTGACAAGAAAATTACTTTTTAACATTTTTCGCAGTAGTGAGTTTAATCTTCATTCTTGTAATGGTGCTCCTACACTGCGGTTATATAATTATAACGTTATGAAACATTTTATAACATTTTATTAAACGAATAGAATAATGTAGTGTTATAAATATAACACCACCACCATCAAGCCCCATAAAGCCTAGCGTGCCAAATCGCGATATCGAGACAAATAATGTAGGGATATTTTTTATCCTTGGACATTTTTGAAAAATACTGACAAGAAATAGTACATTACTTAACAAGGGCTGTAAAAGAAAGAAAGCCCGAAATCGCAGGTATTTGAGACCCGAGCCGTAGGCGAGGGTCGTAAATATGCGATAGAGGGCTTTCTTTTTTACTGCCCGTGATGAGTACACAATTTTACGTCTTCATCTGGCCACAATGCGAGTTTTACCGTGCGCGCAGCGTACGATAAAACTCACATTATGGCCAGGTGTGACGTAAATTACTTTTTAACAATTTTTGCAGTAGAGTGTTATAGGTTCTAAATGGACCTAAAGGGGTTAAACCTTATGACTTTGCTGGCCAGGTGCGACCAAAACGCGGACAATCTTATGTCTGTGGACCTGACGACGGCAAACGAGAAGGGTCACATCCGGAACTTCTTCCAGAGGTGCCTGCAGAGACTCAAAGAGCCAGACAGAAAGTTACCCCAGGTACATTTTAAGTTTGTGATCATAGGAACTAGAAGGATGGGATTTTACTACTGTTCGATTATGCCTCGATAACACTCTTATATGAAAGAATGTTGCATTTGTAGTGCCTGATAAATTGCGCATTGGTTTTACAAAAAGGGTTTTTGAATAATCTAAAACATCGTTTAACAATTTGCTACTTAATTACTCCTTTAAGGATCGGCAACACCGACGCTGTACGGTGACGTTGCGTAAACAAAAGAATGGGTCATAGTAATTACATGGCGTCAATTTTGACGGACCGTAATTCACGCACCGTTAAGCTCTGGTGTGATCGCTCCCTTTCTTCATTTATTTAGGTACAAATTAACTAAATGTATACAATCTAAACCACTTGACTCTGTTAAACAGCTGAACTGTAATGTCGAGCATTGACAAATCAGTGTTCAGCATCACTCTACGTCACGTGTTTGTTTACATTCAGTTCAACCTTTGGAATGTTCTAGGTGCTGCGATTGCAAAGAGTGCTGGAAAATGGCATCGGTGTGCATCACAGTGGTATTTTACCACTTCTCAAAGAAATTGTAGAAATGTTGTTTCAATCCGGCCACGTAAGTATCTATTGTGATTTTTAAAATATTTCCCATTTTAACCGACTCATATCGCCCATGCGTTGGCCAATTTGTAAGTTAGCTTACATACTTGTACAATATTGTACATCACACTAAATGGTGGTAGGACCTTGTATAGGGTCTCTTGTAAAAGTCTCTTGTTGGAGGCTCGTAGTCTACTCATTGACGACGCGTGGTCGTCTAGTGTTTTTTAGGGTTCCGTATCTTTTTACTTAGCCTTCGTTGGCCGTCCATCTCTCCTAACTTTAGAAAACTTATCTTTTAAACCGTAATACATAGCCGGTTGGTTATTTTATTTTTTGAAAAATATGCGATACATAACGACGGATACATGAAAACATAAAGTTAAAATCGTTTATCGAATCGAGTCCAACTCGGACATGACCAATTTTTATTTAAATTACCACTTTGGTCGTAAAGGTGAAAATCTTGTTCGCCACGGAGACGTTCGCCATGGGCGTGAACATGCCGGCGCGCACTGTGGTGTTCGACGAGGTGACGAAGTTCGACGGCATCGAGCGCCGCATGCTGGCGCCCGCCGAGTACATCCAGATGGCCGGCCGCGCCGGGCGGCGAGGTCAGTGACGTGCCAGGACTGGCAGGCGCTTCATCGATCTATACGTTTGAATTTGCTGTTTTGTCCACGGTAATCCGTTTGTAAGATGAAATTCTAGCATGCGGACATTTTTGAGCTCGGTAGTCATATAATTCACTGCTACCAAATACTAGACTAGTTTTCTGCTTATGTCCTTATCGTCATCATTACCATCATCGTCATCATCATCATCGTCATCATCATCATCATCATCATCATCATCATCATCATCATCATCATCGTCATCGTCATCGTCATCATCACGTCCTATCAGGCAAGTGCCGACAGTGTTTCTGAACTAAAACTAAAACTACACACGTATTTAAAGTTTACGTATTTATTACTCTAATTAATAAATTATATTATACTTTTCCATTAAACCATAATGAACGTTTATATCTATGGGTCACAGATGCCACTTACCATCAGGTGGCCTATGCCCTCGATTGCCAACTCCGTGAAATGAAAAAAAATATGTAAATATTGCGTTTATCAGGTCTTGACGAAACGGGCACAGTTATCATCCTATGCAAAGACGGGGTCCCCGACCAGGTGAAGCTCAAGGGCATGATGATGGGCATCCCTCAAAAGCTCTCCTCTCAGTTCAGGCTCACTTACGCCATGATATTGAGCCTTTTAAGGTAAGAACTAAATAGATACATACACATACCGTCACGATGTATAGTCGACCAAGAAAGTTCATTACCAATTTGGACTTTAACGTCATACACAGAGAGTTTAAAAGGACACACGGGAACAGGAGTTTCTTTGTCGAATATACAACCTAAATGCGATTTCCTGTGTCTTAGTTATAAAAACACCCTAAATATAAATCAATACGACATAACAAGAGCTAGCGGGTTTTCCATAGCGGATTTTAGCGGGTTTTACTTTAATACTTACAAACGTAAATTTTTCGTTTTGAGATATTCTGACATAACTATTATCTAGTTCCAATACAAAAGTCGTAGTCACATGGATCAGAGTGTTAAATACAATACAATACAATACTCTTTTTCAATTTAAATTTATTTTTTTAACAATCATAATTATCTCTTTCATCAGATCGCGACTTCAGCTTTTTCTGTGAAAGAAATGGGTCTGCATGTGGTTTTAGATTTTTATGCGAACTTAAACCTAAATCTATAAAACAATGGAATATTTTTTTAATCAAATTTTGGCTTTTTCTACTTTTTCTTTTTTTGATATATCTATCATTTTCAGAGTGGCGACTGTGTCGGTGGAAGGCATGATGCAACGTTCCTTCCGAGAGTTCGACCAAATCATACAATCCGACAACTACAAGAAACAGTTGCAAATCGCCGAGAAGGAATACACGGAGAAGTGTAGTACACCGCTCGCTCCGCACTTGGCTCCGCTAGCCATTTTCTATGACACCGCTGCATCGTACATCGATGTTTTGAACGACATCATGCCTATATTGCTGAACCAGCCTAAAGTGATAAAGGAGTTTGTGCCCGGAAAGATCTTGGTCCTGTCGGCTGGACCCTTTATCAATCAGCTTGGGATATATTTAAATACTACAGGTTCGATCTATTGTTTTACTCTTTATTGGCTTTCAAGAGTAATTATTATTTCGAATGGCAAGAAATCATCAGATGTATCAGGTGTGAATCACTTTTGGGCTTCATCTGTAGGAGAAGTGGTGCCAACATAACAATGATTTAAAACGGATTTTGGTTGGGTATCTATACTTTTTACAAACTCATGTTTGCGTTCACATTGAGTATAAAATTCCGGGAAAGTACTTTTTTCAATCTTTAAATGCACTTCCCTTACCAAAGTCAAGGCTTTGGGTCGTAAGAACTGATTAACCTCACTCTAGTAGTTTCCGAAATTCCCCAAACTGACTCATTTGGATTGCTCATCTAGTGCAATTGTATTTAGCTAAATCAATTGATGTTTCGCTGCAGATGTGGCTAGTGTGAACGTTCCCCAAAAAAAGTTTGCTAATGCACATAGGTGGTCAGATAATTAGACATAGTTGAGTTTGTTCCATTAATCAAAAAGTTCTTAATCATTTTTATTGCTAATTCCAATTAACTTTAAATCATTAACTAAGATCTAAACTGATGCACAATGGGTCTCTGGTAATAACGGTCCTTACATTTTATAGGGGTAAAGTGCTGACGCGCTAAAAAAAATGATTTTTTACAACTATGTATGAACACCAAAGATTATTTTCAAATTCTTATAAAATAAAACCTTTGTTTTGCACTGAGATAAATTATAAATAATTCTAAATCTTAGTTTATTGGTTAACGATACGTGTAAATAATAACATTGGTTAAACACTTCATAAATTGCTTGTCAAAATTGAAAAGTCAAATAGATATGTATGCAATTATATTGGGAAAAACGCAAGCGTTTCTAAATATACAACCTATGTATTTGTAAATGTCATTGCCCGAAATAGATGTTCTGAATTTGAATTTAAAAAACTATAGACTTTTAGAAATATTCAGTAGTAAAGTAAGCTCACCGTAACGCAGCCTAACACTTGTAACTTGCCCCACTTACAGGACCTCGCCAAACCCCGTACAAGATCCTCGTCCTGAACACTGTGGTGCAGGACACCGCTCGGTACAACTTCGATATCGATGAGAGCTGGTACCGGATGCTCAGCTTCTCCGCTCCTCACAACAGCATAGGTAAGAGCATTAAAAAAATATGTAAGGACATAATGATATGAGTTTTCATAGCACGGTAAGATGCAAGACATTTTTTTTTAATAGTGTTAGTCAATTGTAGATTGCAATAAAATATTGTGTTAGAATGAGCACGAGGTAAAAAGTTTTACATTATCTCGCTTTAATGTGGCTATGCCGTAAAAACTCCGATCTTTTACATTATGGTACGACATATAAACTACAGGGCCCTTTTTAGTATAATCTCCTAAAGTAAAACCTTTGGTTATCCTGTATACAAATGTTTATAGACTAACTTCAATTTTCAAAACCACAACGGAACTGTGACACTTTTACATAGATGGGTGTGCCGCTGTGATTCGCTCACCTGTACTGTTTCTGTAGGTACTGAGGAAAGTACAACGGACCACACTATACTTTGCGTAGCGCCAAAGAACATAATAGCCGTCACTAAGATGACGCTTAAAATAGATGCCAATATTATCATTCAGGACTGGGAGAAACGACAAATACCGAGGTAAGTCCTTTTGAAAATTGGGTGCTTTGCAGTCTTAGGAATATATCTCAGATCTCACTTATGCTTAATGCCTTCTCTCAAAATCTCAAACAAATCTCAAGCTCTCTCAAGCAAGCAAAGATATCCTGATTGTTTTATCTGTTAAGCAAGATCTTACGTCGAGTTTACCTTTTCAAGGTCATCCAACCGGTAAAAACTATCATCGTCATTTCAGCAGACATCCACCCACTGCAGGGTATAGCCCTCTTCATTTACACGCCACTTTGCCCGGTCTCGTGCTTTCAGGGTGGTCACAGTGGTGACCGAGATTAGGTCATAGATCGGTGAGCAGACCATCAGCTCGTTGGTTTATAACATTTGACAGGCAGTTGGGAAAAAATGGATGGCGTTAGCACGAGAGCGGGCAAAAACTATACTTGGCGTTAAGAGGCCACCTATGCTAAAGTCTGTAGCGTTCCGCGATCTGGATCTTAATAACCATAATGCCTTTGTATCTGTTCTTGGGATATATTAAACTTGGTCATATTTGCTTGAGACTGGCAAACGTGAAAACACGATTAGAAATAAAATCCTCGACAGTTTTATTTTTCAAACATGACACCTTTTTTGCATGTTTTTGGTTTAATCTTCGAAACCTTATTCTTTAACGATTTAACCATTTTGTCAATAAATGTTGTAGTTTTAAAGTAAACAGCAATTAATTGAATTTCACGCTGCCATCAAGGCGCGCGCGAACAATCTCCATCTCACATTCTTCGCGCGGAAGCGCATAAAACCATCCCTTTTCGTTCCTGTGGGGGCGTGGCACCATAGGTGGCCTCTTAAATAATAACTTGCACACAAACAATCTACATACTAGATCTTCTAAGGTACAAATTCCATTTTCAGATTCAAGGACGCGCCAGTGGGCTCAAGCTGCGCGAGCGCAATCCAAGAGCTGGCGCGCTTGTCTCACGCCGTTAAGACCAACGCGACCAAGCTGGAGCACGTCAACCTGACGCAATCGCTCGCCGTGTCCACAGGAGAGATCCTGCAGCTGCTGGACAGCATGTCCAGATTGGTCGTGAGTATTAAGACGGGACGATATCATATGTTAAGATTAGTACAGTGCCGAGATACCAGCCAAGCAACGTTTTACGTGAACATGTCGACAAAATTGTCAGTTATGTCTAAGAGAATATTTTTTGTGGAACAGGGCTCAGACCGACTTGTTATTGTTGTTATTGAAGCTTGGTGTATTGGTCAGAGTGCAGATATGGGTTTATTTTTTAATGTTTGCCCGAAGAAGTTTTTACAAAAAATAGCAATCTTGTGCAAATGCCTAAAAATTACATTCCTCCGAGCTTGTTAATCGTATTAAAATTCTATTACAGCCTGATCTGTATTAAAAGTGTTTGATTTACCAACTTATTGTCATTTAGTTTTTAAATTATGAGCTTACTAGTAAACAGTAGATTTGTGGGCCACTACGGAATTATGTCAAACTCACACAGTAAGTACGATCCTATAAAAAAAGTTTATGATAGTTCCATAGTGGCCCAAAATAATCTCCTATGTTAAACCATACTAACTATATTTTCTGGTATATCAAACTAATTTGTCATATTACAGAAAGAACTAGGAACTCTAGAGAAATCGACAGACATCGCAAACTTCAAGTCCGAATTTGCTATAGTCTACGAGCGGAAGCAGACCGAGCGGAAACGCGACAAATACCGGCGCTTGCTCTCCTTCGAGAGCCTAGCTCTCTACCCTGACTATCAGAGACGTCTGATGGTGCTACGAGAGTTAAGTTACATAGATGAACACGACAGCGTGATTTTAAAAGGCCGCGTCGCTTGCGGAATGGGCACTAACGAACTAATAATAGCAGAATTGGTGTTCCGTAATGTGTTCACGGATAAGTCGCCAGCGGAGATTGCAGCGCTGCTCAGCTGTTTTGTGTTCCAAGCGCGGACGTCCATTGAACCGGTGCTAACTGATAAATTGGCGGAAGGAGTGAAGGCCATTGAGAAGATCGATCAGGAGTTGACCTCTGTGGAGTCCAAGTATTTGGTAATTACTTTTGTCTCTATTTTGCTCATTTAATTATCGACTTTTAGTACTTGCTGCAAGTGCTGCGACTATCGTTACCATCACACTTCGCATTTTTTTTTCATTTACATGTTAGAAATAGATGGGATTCCCAAAATCTGTGTCTGATGTATGTTGTACGTCAGAGGTAATTTAATTTCGACGTGCGTTCTAAAAGTGTAAAAAATTTCATTGTAACATTTACCATTTAACTTCAAAAAAGAGGGGTGTAGGTAAAAACCTCAAGTAAAGCCCCTCTTGCACGTAGTTGTACACAAAACAAAACTGTTATGGAATTTATGTCAAATTTTAAATTTAGAATGTCGAACGGACTATACAGATGTGCCATACAACTACACGAAAGAGGGGCTTTACTTAACTATAAAATTTGTTTTGAGTGTTCATGTTGTGTGTCTCGCCTAGTTTATGTGTTATGTGTCCATCTGTCTACCATTGCCTAGGATCCGATAATAATGTCGTTTTCTATCAGGTGGGCCAGTTCGAGGGCCAAGCGGAGAGACTCAACTTCGGCTTGGTGAAGGTAGTCTACGAATGGGCGCTCGAGAAGCCGTTCGCGGAGATTATGGATCTCACGGACGTGCAGGAAGGCATCATCGTCAGATGTATTCAACAACTACACGAGGTAAAACTACAGCATTATTTTATTTTAACTATGTTTTTGCGTTAATTTTTAGCTTTACCATAGACCTAATGGGAAAGAAGTTCGTCTCCGACCTCTTAGGAGTTTCTGTTACCTATTGCCGCTAGGACAGGTTTGCGTCGACCCGCGTTTCGCGATACTTAATAGGCTACATATGCTGCTGAAAGGGATCGCTTTATGTGCTTCAGCACAAGAGCGTGAGGTGGGAATAGTATAGTAGTAGGTAAATTGAGTGTATAAATGTGCAGGGTCGAAGTTTATCAGATGTAGTTTTGTATAATGTCGAAGTAAGTAACACTTTTATTCACAGCTCCTCATTGACGTCAAGGATGCGGCGGTGGTTATCGGAGACCCAAAACTCCAAGCGAAAATGGTCGAAGCCTCATCGGCCATCAAACGAGACATTGTGTTTGCAGCCAGCCTGTACACCACCCAAAAAGAAACTGTGTAACTGTAATAGCATTATGTGAATAAAGATTTTATTATTTTATGTAGCTATAGATTTTTTTATTTATGTCTAACTAGTTTAAAGATAGCCACAGTTTAGGGTTATGAATCATATCAGTCATTAAATACCAGCTCGCTTCGCATGAATGATGACTTTAATGTATTAACCTTGACGGCTCATTTAATACGCAACATTATTTGCTTATATCCAGATAATTATAAAATTCTAAGAGATAACTTGAATAAAGTCCGTTCTACGCTATTACGTTCACTGCCGCGCCTTTATTGTTTTGTTTATACAAAGTTCTTTGAATTAGCAACATGACCCAATTTTATATAAAAACTTGCTTAATTGCATTAGTTACCAGTTCAGAATATTGCCAAGTTATACATGCTTAGCAAAAGAGTTTGACACAGGCCCTACTTTGAAAATTGAAGTTCGGAGTATCGTTAGCTTCATCCCTTTCTCTCGATGTAGTCTCGAATGACGAGTGAGATAGACTTGGCATCCGAAGTTTCGAATTAAGTGTTTCGTGATAACCATTCAGGGGCGTATTGCATAAAAAATAATAGCTTATATTATAGCGGAACTCTCTTTCCAACAGTATGTATTAAAAAGAGACTTCCACTTGTATTACAAGTTAGAAGCTTTTATGAAACGGGCCCCAGGGGCCTATAAGCTATTATTTTTTATGCAATACGCCCCAGGTGGCACTAATGGCACTATAATATTATCATGTGGCAACCACTTCGAACAGTGTGTTTTTTGCTAATTTATACGCAAATCAAGGTGAATTTAAGAGACAAAGTTACAAATGTAATGACGATGAGCAAAAATGAGAATGTTCGGAAATAAACTGCTTAATTTGGCGGTTGCCACTTGGAAATATTGTAATTCCACCCGTCAGACCGCGTCAAACACTTTGCCAAGCTATAATAAAGTCATTACCTAGAATCAGCTGACAACATTCGAATTTCTGTTTCTGAACGAATTTGTACACGTGCGTGGAAAGAAACGCTAAAGGAACGTCATCAAAATTATTGTCAAATTTCAGTGAAAAGGAACCCATCGGACTGGTTTTCTCATAAATATCTCACTTCAATGACTTGTGTAAATTCAATGTTGTTGAATAGTTAATGACGGAACAATAGTGGTGAATTGCGTGTAAGCGTTGTGCGTAAACGAGTGACAATAACTCATGCGGCGGTCAGTGCGGAAGGACATACGCATGACCCGCTAAGTATTTTTCGTGTGATTATTTGGAATTGAGTCAAGATGATTCATGACGAGGAGTTTGAGCTGTTAGTGACGACCCCAGAGAGGATAGAATCTCTGGGGTTCAAGCCTCAGAAGGAAATTTTGACGAATCATGTCCTGCCGTATGCTGCAGAGCTTGATGAAGAATCTACGAGGTTCTTGGATCAGGTCAAGACGAACCTGGCTAAGGCTATCCTGCTGCGTGAGATGAAACCGGCCTGCGGGGTCTGGACCTCTAGGCTCATGAAGTAAATATTATTTTTAATCAATATTTTTTGGGAATCAATCACATTCTGGAAAGTTTTGAAACACAGTAATGGGTCGGTCTTTGATGTATTTTAGTATTTGAGCTCCTTATTAACTAAATTGAATGATGATTATGATTTTAAGGATAGTATGTAAAGCTGCACATACATGATCAGACGAGAAATGGACCTGGGCCCATCATAGGCAATGAAATCCAGTTCCATTTCATTTACTATGATTGAACCAGTTCTATATTGGTTGACCAGAAATAAATGTGGGCCATAAAAGGTAGGTTTAGGTATTTGAAACTAATTAACTATTGTTTATAATCAGTTTGCAATAAGATTCAATTCATTCCAAGCATTGCCACAAAATAAAATTAGGCAGTCTAATTCAATACGTTGAGTTATACTTGAGTTTTTGGTTAAAGTAGGTTTATTATTATATACATTAGTCCCTACACATATCTTAACAAAAATCTTTTATTTGATAACCTCATCATGATTATGCATTTTTGTAAATAAACATATTCTTGAATATAACATTTATGCATTAATTGTATACTGTGTAGTTAATGATAGATACCTTAATGACAATCTCTCTAGTTTGATCAGACAAGAATAATCCTAAAACTTTCCTTATATGATATAATAAAGTATTAAAATCCTGTTATACGGAGTCTAAACTGATTTCTTATGAAATGTTTCATGGTGCTCATGCAACATTATGTTACTGAATAAAATAATGCTTTCTACCTAACTCAAAAGCATAAAACTTGGGTTTTTCTATATTTACTTGTATTATTTTCGTGACAATCCTGGTGTCCCAAAATAATGACCAATCTTAAATTGCCTACAGAGCAAGTGTTAATATTTTACCCTTAAGCTTTTTCCATACAGTTTTTGTATTAAAATTGACTCTTTACCTTCCATATCTGCATTTTTTTTTAGAAAATCCCATTTATCATAAACCTATTAATTTACTACTATTCAAATTGATTTACTTCCTGCGGCTAATATTAATTTGTTACTTATTCATTATTTCATTCAACCTTTGGCAAAGACTACACCTGAAATGTTCTGGCTGTTACCCAAGCTTCCTGTAAAGTATGCCTCTAACATTACAACTAGAAGATAATAATGCATGAAAGTCATTGTCTTTGGTACAATTATTTGTGTCAAGGCTATTTTATTCTGTAGTAGAACTCAACTACATAACTCCTTAGATCTTAATAATATAATGTAACGTATTTTGTAATAGTGAAAGAATTTTTGAAATTGGTCCAATAGAATACAAATTGTTCCTCTATAATATTAGTGTAGATACTACAATTGGATATTTTTATTTTTTACTAGAGGACGCCCGCGACTTCGTACGCGTAGAATTAGTTTCCCGCTACTCCCTCCCATTTCTTCCCGTTGGGGGTCGATTTTCGGAAAATCCTTTCTTAGTGCTCACTTACATCATGAAAGGAACCCATGTACCAAATTTCAAGTTTCTAGGTACAGTAGTTTCGGCTGTGCGTTGATATGTCAGTCAGTCAGTTTAGCCTTTTATATATATAGATGTACATTCCTTTTGCAAAAAATTATCATATTACTGTATCTATAGCAATAAAATGTTCGGGAAGTAATTGGAGTTCATTGTCTTTATGTGTGCTTAGCTGGAGTCTATAAATATGATTTTATAAACACTGAACAAAGACTGATGTGTGTGAAATAATTTGGCAACTCATCTCTTTGTTTGACATATCCATGTACAGTCGACTACAAAGAGATATATCCACTTTTGGACCTTATTACATTTGTCGTATTATTATAGTGGACTATACTTGGTAGCTACAATATAAAAGTTCAGTCAGTATTACATTTATTAAATTAATACAATTAAAAGTTATAACTAAACTTATTTAAATTAAAATAAAACTATGAAAAGAAAAAACCTCCTCTAACAGGTCCATATTTCATATTCATATAAAATGTAAATTCTATCATGATGCTTGTAATTTTAATTATTTGCTACATGTGTATTTAAAATAGTTGTCAGTTATCTAAAACCTTGCTTATAAAGAGACAATCAATGTAACATGTAATTAAAAGTGTTGAATTAATCACAGAAAAACCAATAAGTTGATGCTAAGAATATAAACTAAATAACTATAATGGCCCTGCTAGATGATGGCCTGTCATGGGCCAGCATACAGGACATATTACTTTTTTTTACCTACTCTTACGCATTACTCTGTCCCTTCAGCTGGCCCATGATGGCCTATCATGTAAAGGGTTCATTACCGGTAAGGTCAAATAGACTAATAATGTAAAATAGCACATCAAAATAAAGAACATTATAAAACACTGCTTTGCCCAGAGAACAAGTGGTATGTACAGGGTGTTAGGCATAAGGTTGAACAAACTTCAGGGACTAACCCTGTAGGTCATACTTATCAACTTTTATTATGGGACCAACATCCAAATCGCGAAAAAAAAACAGCTGTTCCATACAAACTTTGACACCTGAACAGTCCAAATCGCGAAAAAAAAAAAGAGTTTATCCAACCTTCTGCCTAACACCCTGTATGAAATTAGCTTTTGGGGAATTTTATCATTTGTGTTTAAATTGTGTATTTTGTACATTATTTTCCTTTTTGACTTATTTAAGTGCAGGTATGGTAATGAAATTAATTATACTTTATGAAATGACCTTCAGTGCTTTAATGTGACTTTAATTTGTGTTAATTAATTTAGTCTAGAATTCCTAGCTGTAAATAGATAAATGAATTATATCGTATCTTCGATCTCTTTTGTATGTTATGCTTAGTTATGATGTTAACAGTTTAGCATAATTGCATTTTTAAAATGGAAATGAAATGAAAAAAAACCTATTTATTATTTTTAATTCACCGCCGAAGTTGCTGACCAATGATTAATTGTTACAGTTTTTGCTGAAAAGTATATAGTGCCATTTTAAAGGTTGACTTCCATGGGTAGCGGCTGATGCGACAGCCGCGTGCGGCTGACGTGCGCGATCGTAGCGCGCGTCTCGCGACAGTAGTAAACACTATGAAAACGTATGGCACCGCTTCCGTGGTTAACGGCTGACGAATCTGCGAGCCGTGCGCGGCTGAGCCGCTTACTACGGAAGCGGTGCCATACGTTTTCATAGTGTTTACTACTGTCGCGAGACGCGCGCTACAATCGCGCACGTCAGCCGCACGCGTCTGTCGCATCAGCCGCTACCCATGGAAGTCAACCTTAAGGAACCATCACATTGCAACAAAGCATTAACCATGCCGTTTTCTCTTTCAGATATCTAAGGATATATGGCTTGAAGTTCGGGAAGGAGGATCACATAGCTCTAATCAAGTTGGCGTATGAACTTGTGCTTATCCCTGATTTGGAGCCATGCAAAGTGCACAAGTTTGCTACATTGTTTCTAATGCTAACAAAGTAAGAAAGATCTTTGTATTTTTGTTGTAGCTATTAAAGACATAAGGACTTAACAGAAGCGTGTGGAACGAACTGTGCTTCCATTTAGTTCACAAGAGAAAACACTCTTTAACGGAAAAATTATCCTCGCGTTGGGATATCCATCGATTTATTTAATTCCAATAAGGGCGGATTCGACCAAACTGGAATAACGTCTTATACCTAAATTAAACACCGAATTTGTATGGACTAATCTCGGATTAAGTCATATTGGTCGAATCGGCCCTAAGTCCAAGACAATCGTCTATAAATATCTTGAAATTGGAAGACTAAATCAGCATAAACTTTATCATTTTCCTATCAAACTTTTTGGGACGAAAATAAATAAACAGACTTAACTGGTTTTGAAACTGATAAATTTGTTTTAGGAAAAAGCAATTGGTGTCACCTGAGGAACTAACCCTGCCATGGCGCCCCTTATATGATGTTGGAAAGAAAATATTTGACAAAAGTGCTACTACAATTGGAATGTACCACTATCTCACGTAAGTGCTTAATGTTTTTTTAATCTTTATTTACTGTACACAAAATTAGTTACTCATATACTTTTGACAGAAGAGGTTACCTAACTTAAATTAAATTAACTTTACTTATCACCATTTAAGTGTTGCTGTTTAATGACTTCAATCTAAATATTTGAAATACTTAGTCATAATCAGTTATTCTGTAGTATTTCCGTAATTTTTGTACTCTGTAGGTATTTTTAAATACTTTTTAGGCTTTCATAATAGTTCTTAAAATTGCTATCATGCTTATTTTAAGAGGCATTATAACACTTCAAACCCGAAGAGGTAAGTTAATTTAAAACAATAAAATTGGTGATGCTTTCATTCAATATAATTTAAAACAGTTAGTGCTACATGCATTTATGCTAATTTTACACAGAGGTAGAACAGTGGACAGCAGAGTACTATTACTGTGTGAACGCACACACAGAGACAAAACAGTACCTACTGTTATGTCCCTTCACACAGTAGTAGTAGTCTGCTGTCCACTGTTCTGCCTCCGTGTGACATCAGCATTAGGCCGAGTTGTAAGTAGGTGGCCGTTGCACCTTCCAAACAGCTTTTTCTCAATATTCGCTAGTGTTACGGTTGAACTTCGGCTATTTCGTTCGATCGTTTAACTTCCTTGGTTAACAACCTTCTATAGGTTCTCTTTAGTAAGTGCTTAATAATAACTTCATCCATCTATGTCTAGGCCTAAACGCTCTGACACAAAAGGACCCAGTATGCTCGATATGATTCGCAAATTCCTGTCGGGAAACGGGCTTGACGACGCCCTAAACATGTTTGGACTCACGGACCACGACGAAAATGAATTACCAACGTAATAATTCAAATTCCGGGATTCGCTTTTGTCGGTTCACATTTCGGTGGCAGTTGGGATGGGCATCATTCACTGTTTCACGGTCGATTGTCATATCTATATACTCTGGTTATACGTGGTGGCTGTAGACGTGTCACTGAACTCATATTGTTTCTAAGATATCTGCGCTGTTCGGGAGGGGTGTGGTGGAGGCGCCCGCTGTCACTCGTCCCGAACCACGCCGGTATAAAAGAAGCAACTTATGGTTTATGGTTTAAGAATCTCTATTTCCTCATAACAATGTTCACAATTTACTTACTGAGATACATAATATATACCTAAGAATATTTCTAAAATAAGAAAGATGTTTTTTTAGTAAAGTGGCGCTTTTAAGTCTTTACGTGGTATTGTTAGAAATGCTCGTAATATCACTGGATCGGTAGTTGAAGAAAAAATGAGTAGATATTTAATGGTATGAAAGTTCTGTTAGGAAAATCATGATGGCTGAATGATATAGTGTTTGCGAACATGGATTTAGAAAGATGTTTGATTCTGAAGATTTGGAAGTGAATGATCAGGTTAAACACCAACCTAGGTTTGTTGCGGCATTTCTATACCATCCATTGTATATGACTGAAGTTTCCACGTTTACCAAAATTATGATCCCATATTTTCCGCAACAGTAACGACTGCGTGGGCGTTGGAAGTATGCATGCGTGTTCTTGATTTATTCATATTCCCATTTCTTTATGCCCCTATTAATTTTCAGGTCTCTGGAAGGGTCTTACATGTCCATGGTCAAATGCGCAAGGCCGTAAGTATAACCAAAATAAAATACCTTATTGCAGTCAGTACACAATAAACACAATTTTTTGCAATTTAAATTTGACGCCGATTTCACGATTGAGTTAAACAGTTCCGAGGTGCATCTATAGAAATAAGTTCTTGAAATAAGATCTATGCAATGCCTTAGATAACGTAGAAATACGAACAAAAAACGCATCCTGAAAAATACAGCGAAAAAAACAAAAAAGATTTTGATGCCTCATGATATAGGAATCAAAGTAGTTTTGACACTGGCTCCCTGGGTAGCCACCGGGTATCTAGGTACCGCTCTTAGTGAAGTCGGCCCCTTATGGCCAGAGATTTAATTATTGAAGAAATCTTGCAGGTACTTTGAACTAGAAGCAACAAAGGAGATGCTAGAGGAATTCCTCCCGCAGATCCAGCCGTGGTCGACTGACACCCATATGATGGGGCAGATGACTGTGTTCCTGCCGGTGGGGCTGTACCCCAGCCAGGCAGCGCACGGGCATGAGCTGTGGTTCGACCAGATCATGGTCTTGTGGGACACTTGCTATAACTCGCCATGCGGGATTTCTGTAAGTCAACTTTCCGAGGTGTTAAATTTGACTGCTTAGAACTTTTATGACTATTATGACGTACCTAATTTAAATGCCACGATAATAACAACGCTTAGCGCATTTGCTTGTTTGGTCAATTTAAACAATGCACTAGTTAAGGGGTTTTAAATCCTCACGCTTCCATTACTATGTTCTAATTTTGCAGGTAGCAATGTATATGACATTATTTAATATGTTTTGGGATGTTTGGATGTTAGTGGCCAAACAAATAGCATATTTCCAGAAACAGCGCTTTTTTAAAAAATCGCGGTTATTTACAAAAGTCTGCACAGAACCCAAAACTGTTAAATTTAAAAAAGCATTCCTATATTTAGCAAATGCTATTGTTCACGTTGCCAAAGACTTATTTATGGCTTGAATCCAATTAGTAATTGAATACTAACCTCGCGACTTAATATAATTATGTTGGCTTGACCTTTCGGCCGCGTTTATGCTGTTCTTTTGAAATTTTAGGACTTGATGACCCTGTTCGCCGGGCTGGCTAAGAGGAACCCCGGCACGGTCGACTGGACGCCTTACGTGCCTAGAATGTTCACGAGATTCCTCCACGCTCTTAACTTGCCAGTCAACTATAAGGACATGCAATATTCTAAAAATCATTCCCTTGGTATGTATCGAACCGCTGGTCATGTGCTGACTTGCGGAGGAGTGTGGCGGTGTCATTATCCCTCTCTTAAAAACATTACCTGGTAGAATGAGAATACATTAATGGCCGAACCCTATATTCAAACCGCGGACAGATAGGCTTACTTCGGATTAAAATTTGAAACAATTTGTATGGGAAAATGACAAATTTTAACCCGAAGTAAGCCTTATATCTGCGGTTTGATATAGGGTTTGGCCGTAAGAGGGTTGTTAACTGAACTTTTTGTTTTATAAATGTGTGATTAAACAGTGTTTGTTAAAATAATAACATTGATATTTAACAAACCCAACATGTAACTAACTTGTCAAAAGCTATTATGAACAATAGAAATGCATTTAGCTTGTGTTATCTTTCGTAGACCTAACTTTTGAGGACGACAGTGATTTGGCCCAAGCAATACTGCAAATTTTAACGCCTTCAGCAGGTATCTTTATATATTCGGTAGCATGGAAATAAATGTTAATAAAATGTGCCTAATTCTTAGCATTCTGTCTCTATACGCCGCTTGCGTTACGCATGATTGTTTCTGTATGCTCACAGCGAGTTTGTAATTCTTGAAGTATTAAATCTTCTATTTACTAAAGCTTAAATACCCTGACGATGGTCAAATTGAGCTGCGTTAAAATCCGGTAATAGCTTTAATGCTCGCTATTGTGACTATATCTATAACTCGCCAAGCCACAAATTTTTGACCATATTTGACACTACTCAATTTACGTGTATTTTACGCTATGGTTAGAAAAATCCTTCACTAACTCCGATAGGAGTACGTTCAAATACTCCCATCTTTTCTCTGTCTCCAATCTGTTTAGGGTACCTATATTTAATTTATGCTGACATTTTACGGCGGCGTCGACACGGGTTTTATTAGGAAACTTTAGTCTGTGCGTTTGCAGTAAAATCGTATAAAATGCCTTGGTGTTTCTTTATTTGGTACTTTTTAGACACGAAGGATGTGGCGTCGTGGATCGTCTGGAGCATAAACCCGGACGGTCTGGTGCTCAAGCACCTCCGCAGCTACCTCGGGGCCGTGGAGAGTTACCTGCACAGCGCGAACGCAGGCCGTTGGTCGTATCGCCTGAGGGATTTACTCAGGAAATTGGCGAGGGAATTTCTTAACAGGTAAATTTTGCATTCAGAACCTAGCTAATACAGTTCCCTATTGATTTATATTATTATTATTTGGGTATAAAATTAAATATTTTAATTACTAGGGTGCGTCGTGAACGCGAAAAGCGGTACCATGACAGTTGGGAAAATAAAACTCCAGAAGCATACAAGCTTAGAGACGAGGACGTAACAGAGTTCGTCAACATCACGTTAGAGCCCACGCTGCAGGCCGTGTACAGCCGATCTGGCTCCCTGGATATTTCTATCGCGCTGCAAAACCTAGCTACGCTCCGGCCTGCTATCGTGGTCCCGCCCTTGCTTGAAAGGTTAAGGACTTCTTTGACATCCCTGACGGAACCGCACAGGGTTACCGCTGCCATGTCGGCCGTCGCGGCCGTGGCCAGACCGATGCTTCGCGGCGCAGACGGCGATTACCCAGAAGGCCCCACCCACGTCGTTCCGTTCCTAATGGCCGTCCTTCCCGGCCTCGACCCTAACGATATAAAGAAAACGTTAGTAACCCTGCATTTCATACTAATCTTCAGTTGGATGGTGCCGTATATAGACTGCAGTTCCGCACACTTGTATTGGCCGGATCTCACAGAAGAGGAGATGTTGACGTGTGAATCCACAGCTCAGCTCGAAGACTTCGTCCTCGTGTTTCTCGATAGATTGTTCTCTATCATCGACTCGAGCGTTATGGAGCATGTGAGGTTAGACACCAAAGAGTCTGACAGCATCCGCAGTAAAACAGATGCCGTCATGGAGACCGCGATATCTTCCGCGGCCACGTCTGTTCTGATGCAGTGCTCGCCGAAAATATTCAAAGAGGCATTGAGAAAGTTTAAAGCATTCGCGACCGAGAGCACCTACGAAACCAACGTTTCCGGTAGCATGATCGGTGTGCTACTAAAAGTATTCGCTCGCATCGACTCCGAAGCGACATTAGCTGCATTCGTGCCGAAACTATGCGAGGAATTGAACGAACTTTTATCAACCGACGAAGCGCTACGGGAAGAGAATCCTCCGAGAGACCTCTCTTACCGACTCGTTCTACTCATGAACGCGGTAGAATGCGACGGTGTCGTGCTTTTAAAGTACTTGCATCTAATTTTGCCGGTTTTGGACAAGGCGTTGAAATTGCACGCTAAGTACTCTCTGATACGCGCTTGCGAGATCCTGAGTCACGTTTTCACGTCTCTGTGTTACGTCGATTTGAGGGAGTGGCGGAGTTCTCCCAAGGACTATGGAGCGGCGCCTGAGAAGTGGTTGCCTATAAGGGATTGGGGTCGGGGTTGTTTGTTGAAGGAGGCGGATTTTAAGTGGCACGTGCCCAACGAGGAAGAAGCGGCGTGCGCGCAGATGCTGGTGGACCGGTACATGAAGCCGGAGCTGGCGCGGCTGGAGCAGTGGCTGAGTGGCGAGCGCGACATGTGCCGCGAGCGCCGGCTCCGCTGCTTCTACATCATCAATGCGGTGCTCTGCTGCAGCTCCTTCTTGCCTCCGCCGGATGAAGAACCTGTGACTCTGTAAGTCGTAGTTATCTTAAATTATTTTCATCTCGTGCACATGGACTATGAGCTCTAGTGTATAATAGCATGATCAAATCGTATTGAGATGAACCATCAAACTTTATGACGGCTGTCCGTGATTTATGCTGAAATAATATAAAATTGTTTTGCTGATTACATTCGTCAATTTTATTCGTATTATTTGATATCTTCTCTTTTCATTAACATTAAGTCAGTGAGTATAAGTCGACGACGTATAAAATTCAGGTTCGTATTTCCAGCATGGAATCTCAAGTGCCAGCGACTAGCCTGCCGTTCACGAATGGGGTGCGTCACACCGTGACGCTCGACGGGGCCAACGTGCGTATGGCGCTGACGCAGCTGTTGCTGCGTGTGCAGGCGCGCATGCTCGCGGACAAGAGCGACGACACGCGCGGCTTGGAAATGTTGATACAGGTACACGCATAAAAAAGATGTTTGTTGAACACTCTATTTTGTTCAGAAGTCCAACTTTAAAAATCGAAGTTCTAAGTTACGTTAGCTCCATCCCTGTCACTCGCCATTCGAGACTAAATCGAGAGAAAGGGATGGAGCTAACGTAACTTAAAACTTCGATTTTGAAAGTAGGGCTTCTGGCTTCTGCGCACACAGAGTATTTTTTTTTTGAAAACCGCCTTTAATTGACGGACAAACGTACAAAGCGTACGATTCCATAGCCCAGCAATGTATCCTCCCCCGTGGTAGGTGTGGGAGCGCGTGGTGGTGATGCGCGGCCTGCGCACCAGCTCGGGGCTGGAGGCGCGGCTGCGCTCGTACGGCGCCCTGGAGCGCGCCATGGACGGCCGCGGCGGCGTGGCCGGCGACGCGGCCGGCGCTGCCAAACTCAGGTAACAACACACTAACCCCCTTACTAATAAAAGGTGAGTAACGGTGGTATAGCCATACAATGTTTTATCCTTATCTGTCAAATCCAAATGTCACAATGACGGATAAGGACAAAACAGTGTATAGCTATACCACCGTTACTAAACGTTTATTAGTAAGGGGGTAATTGTAAACTATTAAGTATACAGATTGTTTGGCAAATATATTTAAGTTTTTAGTACCTTGTTGCTTTATCGCCTTTGACAGATTAGTTATCAGTTCAAACAGTACAGTCATTCAGCGTGAGACAAAGTAACTTTTTAATCAAATAAATGCCGAGAACAGTACTGGGTAGGTAGTACAATATACATGTTGGGGTGGGTACCTTGTTGTATTTTTTTACCTTTAAGTACTGCTGGGGTGAAAAATTGTGCAACATGAGACCAAAGTTATTTGCATCTCGTGTATTTGAATCCCAAGTAAGCGAAAGATTCCATAAATGAATCACGAGCGTTGCGAATGACTATAAGTTAGAATCCTCGCTTTAGTTTTAGTTTTTAACTTTTTAAAAGCTTAGCAGCTGAGACTGTAAATGTCATATTTCGGAAGATACACGAACATTCCCGAGGCTCAACGAATGGTGTTTTTATCCAGGACGCTGATAGCCGACGGGGCGCGGCTGCAGGACGACGCGCGCCTCGACCTGGCGTGCGACGCGGGCATCACGCCGTCAGCGCTGCAAGCGCTCTACGCGCTCTACGAGCTCTCCATCAACACCTATAGTACGGTACGTGATTACAATGCGACTACACTCTACCAGGGGCTCTATTCCGATGTTTTAATTCATCTTGCTTTTATGTCGTAATGATATTGTGGACTTTATGAAAATGTATTCAATTGACAGTAAGACAAGGCACTAAGTCAAGTAACACACGAAGCGGTGAGGCACTGCCGGCCTACCTTCAGCGTTGTACAGTAAAACCAGCGTATTAATAATAGTCTGCTTTCTATTGCTTTCACTCTCTCCGGTATTACAAATATAGTAACATCTGTCAGTATTGCGCTGGCAGTATTTAGTATTCTTTAGCATCTGCCAAAGAGTGTAACAGCGATATTCAACCGAGTGTTATTAATATTCTGGTTTTACTATACATGGTTTTATCTAATCTACCGCGCGGCGCCGCTGACTGCTCCGTGCGTTAATATCTTATTGACCAATAACGGCTATCCCACGAAGGTTTCTTTGTTTATTTATTTTTTAAATATCTTTACAAACGCAAATTCTTAACTATACCCAACAAATTCCATTGGTTCCAGGTTCGGATGCTATCTCAACTACGGCTTTGCTGGATGCTGAGTCACTACCCTTATTCCTACCGCGCGCTCGTTCCGAAGTTAGCAGAACTGCTGAAATCAGGGGGGGAGGGGGACGAATGGCACGCCCGACATAAAGGGGCCCTATACATCATGCTGGGGCCGCGCACCGGGCCGCTTACGGCCAAGCAAGACTGGGAGGTTGTCAAAACTTTGTGGCCGGCGATTTTGAAAGCACCTCTCAGTGAAAAGCCTAGTATTTTAAGGTACGTCTAGATTCACTTAGTAAAGGGGTAGGGGGGAAATTTAATAACTAAGGCAAGCTATCCCGAAGGTGCCTTCAGTGAGAAGTAGTGCTCACTAATAATATGTGAAGTAGACTAATTTTTTTTTTCATTATCTGTAGATGACGACAATGACGACATATCTCATTGAATTTTGCCCAAGAAATATTTAATTTAATTTTTACTAACAGCGTTTTTATGTCGTGCTATTTTCTCAGTATTTGTAAAAAACTGCATAGCACTGGTTCTGAAGCATGAACATATTGAATTGCACAGGGTTTATTTATTACATTCGAGAAATTCACTCAATTTCTATTAATAATCAAGATAATCGAAAAACGTAATGTTGAAATTTAGCATTCGTAAGAGATCAACAACGCAGGATTAGCGCCGTTAATATTTCTATTCATAGTAGGCAGCTCCGACTTTTGAACATGAGAGCTGCTTGATGATCTGACAGTAAATAGTGCATTTTTAATGCAAGTGCGGAAAGGTTATTTTTCGACACTAGTCCCGAGGTGTCTTGGCCCGGAACTAACTCAGGACGAGTGAAAATGACCGTTCCGCACGCGTATCAAACGACGTTTTTTAATACAAATACTAAAAAATCCAACTTTCCGTACGATATACAACTACAAAAAGATCACTCCTGGCGATCTGTCATACAGGTTTTCCTAGTACGGACACCAGGCCCTCACACTGGATAAACAAACTTCTAATTTCATAGCAATCTAGATCATAGACAAACCACTGCGAGAGCAAAATAAAGATTTTTATTATTATTTACTATTTGGGCAATGTATTTAAAAAAATCGTGTTCAGATTAGAGCAAGCCTTCAGCGACACTCTGCACCGGCACTTCCCGTCGGTGAACACGCGGCTCGCGATGTCCGGCGGCGCGCTGGCCGCGGCGCGCCGCCTGCTGCCCGCGCGCGCCGGCGCCGCGCTCGCGCCGCTGCTGGCCGCCGCCGAGGCCCGCGAGGCGGCCCGCTCCGACCGGATCGAGGGGATATACAGGGAGCTGCTGGAGGAGCTGGTCGATGTCGCCGAGACGCCCAATATGTAAGTGCTAAGTTAAAACCTCTCGTATTCAGCGCGTTAGTGACGGACCATTACTAGAAGTTTCTGACAAAAAAAAACATTTTTGGGACATGGTTTTGTTGCCGATTGTACTTTTTTTGCACAATCGTCATCTACTCCTCGAGACGATTCTAACGAGCCCTGACACGACGGGTTTAGCATGTGTAATTTAGGAGTTCTTATGGCCACCCTCTATCATCAGACCAGCTCGATGGTGCTTTGTTTTTGTATTTTCATTAAAACTAAAGGTGTATTCAAAGTTTCTGCTTCATCGGAAACCGGGAAGTGGATCAAATTTAACTTGCAAGATTTGACCCGTACATATAGTAAGAATTTTTTAAATGTCGGAATTCACTTGCGAAGCTCTTAAGTAGATTCCGACAATAAAAAAAAACTTACTATAAATACATTGCAAGTTAAATAAAAGCTTGTAAAATAGCTTACATCTTTTTTTACATTTTTTTAATATAAATAGACTTGAATTTGGTTCATTTAATCTGGCACACGTACCTGTTTCATTTAATACTTGAAAAGCCTCCACCACCCTTTAAGAACGCTTTCTAGTATGGGAATAAGCCACAACCGAAACCGGCGACAACTTTCAAAAAAAGTGAGCTGTGCACTAGAATTCGTTCATGCGTTTTGGGTGTTTTCTAAACTAAATTTGTACTATGGCGATTTATCTTTCCACATTATTATTTATTTTTCCCTCAGCCAATGGCGCCGCCTAGAGCTCACGATGCAGATGCTAACGTACTGCCCATCCGTCCAAACCCCGTACACGCCGCGCGCCGTGCGCCTCGCGCTGCATTCCTTGCTGCACGAGGACATCGCAGTGCGGCGCACCGCTCAGCGGTTCACTCACTTCGCGCTGCAGCAGCGGAAGAGAGAGCTGAAGAAGATCATGGTGGATCCGTATGAGATTGCAGGAGTGAAGAAACCGGAGAAGATTGTGCCAGGTGGGGATTTTAACTACTACATTATGGTTACGGAATTCGAAAATGTCATTTACTGTCTAATTGGTTTTGGTATTAATTATGTTTTATTCATAAATCCAATATTTTAAGTGTTGGTTACAGTATCAAAGCAAAACAATGAAAAATATACACTCATCATGTTGACACTCGCTCTCGTAGGTTATTTTTCAGGTTTCTTCGTCTATTTTAATACACTTTCAGTCTAATAATTATCAATAAATATAAAAAATACATTTAATACTTCTGAAGGCACTGTCATAATCATAAGCCTAGCCAAAATCTGTAGTCAGTGCTCGCAAAACATTTCAACGTAAACTCCAGAATTAAGGTATCGCTAATAAGTTTTTTGATTATTCTCTACCAGGATACAGAAAAGACTTAGAGTGGGCTATTTGGTCTCCGGAGGACGAGCCGAAAACGGACGAAGAATGGGACAGGCCCTGGCTACGGAACCCCAGCTACGGCTTCTACACGTGGCCCGAGAAACTCGAGGTTAGTGAACTAAAATAGTGGGCTATTTCTTATACATTTGACAGTTCAGCTCGGAAAGGGGTCCAGAAGTGTAATGAGAAATTCTTTAATTTTGATCACTACTTCGGAAACTATGGTACCCAAGGACAAGGTTATCGAATGAACTTTATCCATGCCTTAACATTCACCTGCCATCCTATATGATATGAAGCACCATATGGACTACGAACGCGTTAAGATATTTTGAATTCAGTTGCTCTAAAATGAGTACTTTTTGTAGCTGTATATCGTGCGGAAAGTTGGATTTTTCGAACTAGTGCTATTTACTTTTTGTAGCCGTATATCGTGCGGAAAGTGGTATTTTTCGCACTAATGTTTTTTTACCCATTTTTTACCCTTGATTATTCAAATTGCAATGTGAGTTTTTATCAAACTTAGAATTAAGTAAAATTGTCTCTTTTAATTTCTGTTTTATATTTGTTTCATTGACATTTTGGCGGAAATGTATTAAAAACGTTTGATACACGTGCACAATTGTCGTTTCTACTCGTGTAAGATAAGATACTTTCGGCACTTGCATCAAAATATACAACACCGGCATTTAGAAATGCTTTGATTTTTAAGCACGGTTATTACAGTGTAAAATGTGCGAGCACGACAATTTGAAAAATTTCACCCTCGAAAAAAAAACACGTGGTGAGTAAATGTGTATGTTTATAGGTGGCAGCACCGTCTACAGAGCAAGTGTTCTCCCACGACGTGGCTCTCGAAGAGATGGAGGAGGGCGAGCGCTACATCATGGAGTTCTTCAGCGACGACGCGCACGTGGACAAGCTGGTGTCATTCCTCACGCTCGAGGAGAAGAAGGGCAAGGACAAGTTCAGCGGGGTGCGGTTCTCCATGTTCAAGGTAACTTTATATTTGGACCGTCCCAACCTCTGAGAGCCCGGTGCTATAAGCACTTACATACATGACTGCGTAGTATAGTATTGTTGTAAGGTTATACTTTAAATTTTTAGTATGCAGCAGATTTTGTTTCGTGAACATTTTTTTTGTTATGTTGACGGTTTTTTGTATTTTTATTTCATTCTTGCACAATAAAGAGTATACATAAATACTATTAAAATGTTTACTCGTATGTCTTCTCCGCGCACTAACAAAAAATATCCGGCCGCTTCCCAGATATTTCTCTGTCATTTTGTATCATAAAACTTCTGAATACTTGTGCTCATCACCCAAATATATGTATAGCTTTATCACGGATCCGGGGACGGGGTTCACTATTAATGTCTAAAAAGTGATACTGATAACCAATAAATCATTTTTCAACGTCTAATCATGTCAAATGAAAAAAAATATGGTAATAAACTTGGTTTCAGTCGCTCTTTTCTCAATTTGGTCTGGCGGTGGCCCAGAAGTTCCTCAAATACGCACTGGAAAGCGCGGCGAGTCCGCAGGAGGCGCCGCAGCGGTTCGCGGCCGAGGTGGCGGCGGCAGCGCTGCGGGCGCCGCGCTACTGGCGCCGCCAGCCCGCGCAGGAGCTCTACGCCAGCGCGCTGCAGGTCATCAGCGCTGGTAGGTCTTCTAGAACTATTCCTTCGGAGAAGTTCCCGCGGCCGAGGTGGTAGCGGTGGCGCTACTACACGAATCTACTACTGATGTATATAGGCCTAGGGCACGTTTTATAAAACTACAAGTTACAATTTTACAGGTCTAAACTGGCAACCCTGCTCAAATGGCTGGTCGTCATCGGTCGAGGTTGTGTCAAATGGAAACTTGTAACCTGTAAATTGTAATTTGTAACTTTATAAAACAGGCACCTGGAATAATTGATCCACTTTGTGGCGCACCAAGTTTTGGGTCGGTTTGTTAACTTTTTGACGTTTTTGATGCTATATCAAGTCTCGCAAACTTTTAAAATAGACCATTTAAATCAATCAGTAATCATATGTTGTCATTACACTGCCATACATTTTAACTCGACTACGAACAGAATGTGAATCCTCGGGTCGTTCGTGATGAATCTATCGTGAATCTGCATGGAATGACAGCGTTAGTTGTAAAAGCCTCGTATAGGAATTGATCTCGGTCACGACCGAGAATCGCCTCACAGGCACTAAGTTGAGATCGTGTTTAGGTCTGACGGCGGTGACGCCCGAGACGATGGAGGACTGGGGCACGTGCCTGGCGTCGGGCGTGGTGAAGCTGCCGCCGGCGCGCGGGCGCGGCGTGCTGGCGCGGCTGCTGGAGCTGTGCGCGCCGCCGCCCGCGCTCGCCGGGGACGACCCCGACCAGCACACCTCCTTCGTCGTCTGCGCCAGGCTCTACGCGCTGCAGGTACCTAGCCAGTTTACAGCTCGTCCTCGGGTCTGACGGCGGTGGTGCAGCTGCTGGAGCTGTGCGCGCTAACACGGAATAAAAAACGGCATACATCATATACTTAGTATACTAGACTTATACCCTTTTTCACTAGGACTCCAGCAGCTCTATCGCTTTCACAATCTTTCTAGCCTAACAAATTATACTGAAAAATACTAGTGTGACAGCGATAGGCATCTAGGGGTCTGATTTTTAGATGTCGCTTTTGAAAATAATTTATACGAAGAGGGCACCGCTAAGTAGTAAAAAAGCACAATCTAAAACACTGGCATGTATAATATGAAGATGCATGTTCAAATTGTTATTCATTTATTTGCCCTAAAATATGGTACAATCACTTGCTGCATGTATTGTATGCCAAAAAAGGTCCGCCATCCCTCGAGAACTCCCTAACTATTTGTTACTTTCATCGCATATCTAAACTATAGTTTTCCTGCGACAGGGCGCGCTAGGGTCCCTGAGATGGCAGACAGCCCCCTTGGCCCTCGAACTACTGGAGCGGTTAGAAGCGGCCAACTTTATACAGCACCCCTATCAGAACGTTCGGGAAACCGTCGGCAGGTGGGTCACCAATTTCAATGTTACAGCCTTATGCAACACTTGGTAAAGAACAGAGAAAATGAAAATACTAATATGATGTCTTAAAAGGAAATTATGATCGTGATAGCATAATACACACGTTGAAATGCGTTGTAACTTAGTTATTTATTATTGAGACTGGGCCTGCAAAACATACTGTGGAAACACTTGTGCATTTTAAGTTGTCAAACTGGTCTGTCTAATTATGAATTATTATAGACTTATATTATGAATTATATTTATTTTACCCACTCGCCAACCCGCGCTCAGCCCCAAGTCGTGGCCAGGTAGTTAGCCTCTTGCAAAGGAGTACAGAAGTATAACAAATTCTTAAACTTTGAACCTTATATCCAAGAAGTATATACGAGTATATCAGTGATTAATGTTCATAATATGATTTGAGCACATAGTAATAAATGTACTATCGACAGTATCCTAATGACCCTGTTCGACACGGAGCTGTCCCTGAGCGGCGAGGAGTACGCGCGCGCGCCGGTGCTCGCCACCTTCCTCGAGTCCGTGCGCCCGCGCCTGGCGCCGCTCTACGACGAGCATGGCGACATCGGTACGTAGCATACACCTAGGATACGAACAGTGTGGCACAAACGAGGACGTTCAACGGGTCGTTCATGTTGCGAAATGCTCCACTCATCTTATTATGCGTCTCATTAGTGTACTGAGAAGTATGCTTTTCGTGTCTAATAAGTATACGTCCATTTTTGTTTACCAATTGGTATTAAATAATCGTGCTCTTTCTATAAGCCAGTATGAATTCGCGGGCTAGAAGGGCTTAGAAGCTAGTTGAGTATAAACCCCTGTCTTATTATATTAGAATTATAAATAAATCACGTAAAAAATACCACCTTATTCTCATTGCAATCGGCCTTTATTCGATAGATTTTTCTTTTTATTTCACACAGCTCCTTCATCGCTTGCTTCACATTGTTTAGAGTTTGTTGACCGTTTGCGGCGCTGCTGTCGTGATATTGTTTTCTACAGCTGAATGATTGACTTCGCCTGCTTCTTTGATTTCAGGCGCAAGTTTTGTACTGTTTTGTGCTTCTGCTGGAATATTATTGTCAATTTTAGCAGCAGTTCGTATAGGTTTATACTCTACTGTGTAATTAGAATTTAAGTCAGAACGTGTCGAATTATTTTACATGACATTATAAAAATTATATATGTTTATTAACTGTGTTTCACTCATTAGAATCAGTATTTTGTCGTTTTATCGCCATCTAATTCATTTCAATACAACGTTGCTACAGATTATAATTGTGTGACAATGTTGCTCCAATCTTTTGTTATCTGTATTGATTTTTTCAATTTTATGCCCTTGCCCATTTTTGACAGATTTAACCGCTAGGGTCGAGGCAGCGCTTTCCGGTGCGTTCACATACTAAAAAGCGTTCGCAAAGCGTGGTTGAGTCGTTTTTAATACGGAAACGCGCTGCTTCCGCTTTCAGTGTGTTTGTGATTTTAAAATCATACACCAGATTTATTTTGACGATAGATTGGTTGCAGTTAGTAATTCCTAAATATTTTTTGCTTACCTCGATTAGTTGTAACTGCCGAGTCAGCCTCCTTTTTCTTTATTGCTTTTGCAGTGATGTTATAGAAACCACCTGGCAGTTGATTTCGATCGAATGCTATTGTAAGTGTTATTAAAGGAGCGCCAAACGTAGTATTTACTGTAGGGGCATCCTTGCTTGTGACTGATACTTTTACGTAAGTATCTTTTATGGTAGTTGGTACCTGTAATATTAAAATTACTTGCTTCAACTAAAGGTTCCATAGCTATCAGTGGCAAATGGTCCATAGTTTAATACACAACATTCCAACGACCTATCTATAACCTCGTAAGGCCCAACGGCCTATACGTAGGACATATGTCAAAATTACTTCAAACTCATTGACTCAGTGATATTTACACACTCTATAATCCATTTACATTTGCTCTGCACCTTTGGTAACTCATATACGCTAATTTAAATTTAAAATTACGTCATATAACCTACAGTAAGACTAAACCAACGACACCTCATTTAACCAAATATGATACGTATTCTAGGAGCTACGATGGAGCTCCATAAATAATGATTAAAATACGACTTAAAAGACCTGCCACAATTGCATTTACAAGATAAATAAAAGTATAAAATAAAATGTGTGTAAAATAAAACAGGAGCTTTATTCTACTCGGTAAACCTAATTGCTTTTGAAATGACATGTCATCGTGTTGTCAACGTTATGAGAGCTCTTATTTACTTAACGGTAATGGCGGTCGAGGTAAAAACAATGCGATAACGGTTTAAGTTTTACGGAGTATAATAGAGCCCCAGAGGGCTTATTGTCTAACGCACTCGCAATCGCAACCGGCTTCAAAATGGAACAATTGTTTTCATTTTGTATGCACACAAGCCTTCAATTTTAAAAATGAAAACGATCGTGATTGCGAGTGCGTTAGACAATAAGCCCTTAGGTTTGGGTTTAAAATTCGAACTTATTACATTAGAAATGTCAAATCGAATCATAATCAATTTACTTTATCTACACTCATATCATAAGTCCTCTATAATGCGTTCAGAATCCGTAGACAATGACCATCATTACAAGATACAATATGTTTTCTTATCTGTAGCTGTATTGAAAAGTTAAAATTACGATACAACTTTTGATAAAGTAATGTTGTTCAAATTTGGAACATCTTCCAAAACCAATACAATTCAAACAGGGGGCCAATTCTAGTATCAATTAAACGTCGACTCTGTATATTTTAAGTAAAGTGTCGTACGCCATTTTGATTTCGAATGACATTAGAATAGGGACTTTGTTAGTTTATCTATGATTTAAAAAAAAACATTCATATTCGTGACACAGGTTAATAGCTTTGCCGCCATTTTGTTTGTTTTGCCGCCTACTGAACGCATCTTAGAGTACTTATAATATGATGTGTAGATAAAGTAATGTATGCAACTGTACATAATTAGGCCTTAAAACACTCGTGTGATCTTATTATGAAACTCGCCTTCAGCTCGTTTCATAAAACCACACTCGTATTTTAAGGACCCTCTTTATGTATCAGTTACATAAAATACTATTAATTTGCTGTGATTCGGAAGGCACCGACACAATCACAGTTGGCATGGTTCCGTCGTTCCAATCGTAGCAGCCCTTATGAATCGATCGATATTGTAAAAAAGGCATTAAAACATACCGGTATAAAAACCTCTGTTTCTGGATCTGTAAGACTGCCTTCCGTATTGTAAAACTCATCGCCAGTACCACTGCCTACAACGGCAACCTTTTCACTTCCTATTATTATAACAAACAAAACAATAAGTTACAGCTACACACGGTTATTGAAAAAATCCATTAAATGATACCAAGATTTTGACGCGTATTAGAAACTAATAGGTAGATTTATTTAAAACGCTTCACACTAAAATTATCATACCAAATTCGTACTCATACTGCTTTCCGACTTCATTTTCCGCCGTCGCGACATTTACCAATATTAATATACACAATACACAACCGCGTACCGCCATTGCTGCGTTCACTTTGCGTGCGCGTGAAATACATTTAAATTTCACACGTGGGCTTAATTTGCCATGTAGAACCGTAAAAAAACTGGATTATCGAGATATATAAAGGAGTTCTGTATTTAATTTTGCCTTATATGTTAAAAATACCATAGTTGTGGTGGCATAAGATAATCCATGCATATTCAAAAATCTTAACGGTTTATCACGATGCAAAATTATTGTTTATTGAATATTTTTCTGTAGAGTTAAACGTCCAGATGTAAAGCTTAAGAAGCCAATCTTCTTCGTGAGATTCGCATACCGGAGGTTGAGTGATTTGGCTGATGACTGCGTTTTACACAATGGTATTTAAAATGACGCGGTTGATTAACAGATTGATAGTGATCTTGACTACAAAGGCAAAGGCAAAAATTAGTTTGATAAGCACGAGTATTGCTTTCTAAGTCCTAGATTTTATCTTAAACGCTTGGATTTCTTTTTATACGACCGCCCAAACAAAGGAGTGTAATGTTTTCAGGGTTCATATATGTATGTATTTACGATTATTTATTCCACCATAACTTCTGAACGCCTGAGCCGATTTAGATGCGTGTGGTATCGTTAGAATCCTTCCACCATCCGGGGTGACATAGGATACCTAAACTGTTAAAATTGGAATTACAATTCCCTTTTCGATCTTTATTCTACAAATCCGCATCAACACCTGTGTGCGTGTTGTTGCAGTGATAAAGACGGCGGCGTCGATGGCGCAGATGCAGGGCGGCGCGCGCGCCGAGCCGGCGGCGTCGCCGGAGCCCGAGCGGCGCGCGCCGCGCGTCGACGTGCCGCTCGCCGTGGCGCGCCTGGCGCCCCAAGCCGCCGACCAAGCGCCCCAGGTGGGTACCAACCTTTTTTATACCAATTTACTCGAACCGAGGAAGTTATAAATTTAGTGTTTTGTGTCTGTGAATCTGTGTTTGGCATCGTATGTCCGATTGAACTTTCGCGGTTTTTTTAATATAAAACTAGTCGGGGTGGTTCTTGGGTTTGATAAAAATTGAGTTATAAGCTCTGAAAGTAGGTATTGCCATGATTTCGGGGGCTTATAATGTTTACATCTATTTCATATTATTTCTTGTTGTTATTTATTAAGCTATTATAAAACCAATAGCAATTGATTTTCAGCGACAGGATTTTAAATTGAAAATTAAATTACACCCATAACAGTAAATAATGGTGAGATGTGAGACCAACTGATTAGGTGATAATAGGCTATTATTGTAAACAAGTCAAATGAGTTTATTTTTATCTTCAAAACATTTTTTGTTTGAGATTTGTATGAATTATCATTACTCGCACCATTGTTTTTATAATTTGCCTGTACAGCAGCAACTTATGGTGTTATATTTAAAAGGGCGAGAGTATAGCGGAGGCGGGAGCGGACGCGCGCGCTCGCGTGGACAAGGAGTTAGCGGCCAGACTGGACGCGGCGCTGCGGCTGACCGGCGACGGTGCCGCGCCGCGCGCGCGCGACCACGCCAGGGCCATAAACCTGCTCACTACTGGTACGTTACAGATTTTAGTGTCATCGTTCGGACTAAATCGTAAATGCGGCTGAATAATAGTGTTATTTGTGTAGTTATGCAATTGAATCTATAATAAATCACATTATGCGTTTTTTGGTTTTTCATAACATTTGCTATACAATGAATTGTATTGACAATAACAATAATAGACTTACAACTAGACAACTTTAGCTAACTTACGCTAGAAAAAATATAAATATTGCACCATTGCAAAATAAACGAAAACGCACATACACAGTTAAAAAAAACCGTCCAGTGCGCAGCCCAACTCCCGTGATTGTATTGTGCGTGTGATGCGCAGTGCTCCGCGGCTGCATGGGCGTGATCGTGCGCGGCGTGTCGGGCGCGGTGCGGCCGCAGTACGCGCTGGCGGGCACGGCGTGCGCGCTGGCGGCGCGCGGGCCGTCCGTGCCGCACGACGAGCTGGCGCGCGCCGCCGACGGCTTCCTCGCCTCCGTCGCGCTCGCGCACCACTCGCCCGCCGCCTTCGAGTGCGCGCTCTCCACTGCCGAGACCGTCGCCGCCGGACGGTCAGTGCACCCCGTTCCGTAATAATACTACACCTACAGAAGGCACTCTTCCTTACAAAACAGCGTTTAAGTAACTCGAACGGGCTATTCCCAGCTGTCCACACCCTCGAAATCAGGTGTGGACAACTGGGAATTTTTATTCCCGTTTTAGTCGTTTAAAAATACCCGCACACAATGATCGTTACCAACAGCTCCCATGCAATCACATGGCGTGAAGCATCCCTAACTCCTTGTCGGTTGCAGGTCGTGGTGGGCTCGCCTGGCGTGCCTGGACTTCGCGCAGCCGCTCCTGTTCTACGGCCTGCCCCTGCTCTGCGAGAGCCCCGAGCTGGCCGACCGCGTCGAAAAGTTCACGCTCAAGCTTATGAGGGACCCCAGGCTCGAGGTTAGTAGCAATCCTAGCATTAGTAGCTATATTTAAGCCTTTACTGTCATCGTCATCGTCATCGGTTATCGAGAGATCGGTGATAACTGCACGAGTCTTAGTTTGCATTATAATAAGCAATGTTAGATTTAAGTCGTACGATTGACCTGCACGATTACAGCACCTTAACGTGAAGCACGGTCTTTTAATTCCTCGGCACTCGTTCCTCAAGTAAACTGTTTTTTCTTATTCTTAGTCAAGTTTTTAAACATTGCCAGAGTTTATGTTTCAAAACATGTCGTCGCATATTTTTTCCCAAAAGGTATAAATCGGTAGTTTCCTTTTTCTCATTTTCATTTATCAAAGTTTTTTTGATATAGTTTCAGGGCGTGATTTTTTTGTTTGTTTTAATTTCTTCCGTCATTATTTCACCACATTAAGTAATTAACACCTAGCCGCAGTTCCGTCAGCTAAAAAGTAACTAGATACCTTATAGACCTTAACCTAACCTAACCTTAACCTTATCAATCTGCTCTAATGATATCTCACATTACAGTGGACAAATAATTTAAATTTCAAACTCGTTTGTCATATTTAACAAGATTTTATTGAAATCATATCGTTTAAATATTGCAAATCACGAACTAGTTCCTGTTACTTAATATTAATGAATACCTTACCAGTTTTGTGGGGCAATGTTTAATTTATAGTTTAAAAAATTGTACAAGCTTATGAAATAAATAAATAAATAATGGAATGGATTCAAATTTGGAATACATTATGTAAGCCCAATGACAATTAAATATGATGGTATCCAAGAGCTTATCTGATGATGGAGTCGGTAGGTGGCAACAGGATCTCTTAACGTACCGCCGTTGGACGTCTTGACGGTGAAATTGATTTCGCTATAAAGTTGTATGTGCGTCACAGGTGCGTCAATCGGCCGCCAAGCTGCTGACAGGGCTGATGCACTGCCGCGCGCTGCCCGACGAAGAGCGCACGCTGCGCGAGCTGACGCGCGCCGCGCGGGCGCCCGCGCCGCTCGAGCGGCACACCGGCGTGCTCGGCCTGTGCGCCTACCTCGCCTCCAGGCCTTACAGGTATACAACCTTATACATGTCTTGTGCACAGGGAATGTTACATGAAAAACTTTCATAATCTTGTCATTACTTAAACTCTAATTTTAATAATGTACAGGTGTGAAACAGGCGTCTAATATGTAAGAAGTTGAATAGTTGAAGAGCGTACATAGGCGGTCATTATCGTTAATCTGCTCAATACTATAATATTTTTACTACCATTGGAAATGTCAGTGTCCCAAACCGTAAACTTTTGATATCGATAACACTAGTGTGGTAACATTTATGTATTTTTAGTTGTCAAACTGGGTAGTCTAATTAAAAAACGTATGAAGTACTAGGTTTTGACCACGACTTCGTCCGCGTTGATTTCTAATATCACTATGCCTTCGGGAATTTTGAAATTTTCCGGAATGAAAAGTGAGCTATTTCCATTTCAAGTTTCATACAAATCCGTCCATCTTTTGCAGCGTGAAGGAGTAACAAATAAACACACAAACTTTCGCATTTATAATATAAGTAGGATAGCTGATAATCAAGTACGCTAGTTTGTAAATAAGTGTTATATATATATATATATATATATATATATATATAATAATGTATGTTGTGTAATGTGTATTGCGGTTCAGCCTGGGCCCCAAGCTGGGCTCGGTGCTGGCGGAGCTGGCGCGGCACACGCACGCGCCGGACCCCGTGCCGGCCACCATCCGCGCGGCGCTGGCCGACTTCCGGCGCACGCACCACGACGACTGGCCGCGCCACCGCGACCGGCTCACCGAGGACGAGCTCGACCTGCTCGCCGACCTCACCTCGCCGCCCACCTACTGCGCCTAGCTGCCCGCGACCACCCGCGCCCCGGCCCGCGCTGGCTGGAAACGCTCATCCGGCGACACCATATTCAGAGGGGGGGTTCCTATTACTTTATCGAAACACTTTTCATCGAACGTATCATTACGCAGAATTTTCATTTCATCGAAAGGCATTTCTTTGGTAGTCACAAGTCTAACCTAACCTAATCTACGTAATGAATGTTTCAGATATCCTGAAAACATCATTGTTTCAGCAGAAAATAGCGTTTGATGAAATGAAATTCGATGAAATGATACAATCGATGAAGTGAAATTCGATAAAATGATGGGTTACCTCAGAGGGGCCTTCACGCTGCGACCGGTGTCCGCAGTCTGTGAGACTATTCCGACTTTAATGACTCCTGTAACAAAAACGATTGACCCGGCTCACGTTGGCGTGTTAGAGCGGTTGCGCCCTACGCCGATCCGAACCCGTGAAAATTCGGATCTGGACCGGATACGTAATAAAATCGGATGACTGAAGCCGGATCTAATGCGTAAACTGCCATAGAAATAGTTCTACGACTACTCCGGGCCGTATTTTCACGGGTTCGGATCAGATTCGGATCGGACGTAACAAACGCTCTTAATTGCAAAAAATCAGCGAGATTTCGCTCGCGACAGTGTTCACCACGCGGCGCTTCCGGTTTACATTTAATAGCTTTACTACTAATGTTACTGTGCGACTTTTAGGGCGCCCCGGCCGTCATGTAACGCATGAACATTAAATTTATCTATTAGCAACCGCTCGGTTAGAGGGTAGCTGATGTATGAGCGTAGAGAAAGACTGTGATGTGACGATAGTCGTGACACGCAATTTGTAGATTTATCTGGCTCACTGGGGCGTTCTAAAAGTTTATATTGAAGTGGCAATCCGTTGCAACTTTTTATAATAAGTAGGTTTAGGTAAAGTTACAGCCCCCTGACATCAATCGATCGTGTCAGTCTCAACATTGAAATTTACCTGTCAAGGCATAATTCAAAAATAATATTTTCAATATAAAAGGTCGCTTATTATTTTATAATGTTATTTTCGTGGTAGAGAACATTCAGTTAACGTTTGGGTTAAAAACAAAAGTAGATACGGAATTCAAGACTTTTAAGCGTAATGAATAAAAATAGAATCGCACGTGTGAATAAAATGACATAGACGCACCCCACTTATAAAGTTTACATACCCTCCCGAAATGAAAACTTTCGTCAATTTATAATTCTTTCAATGGTGTCAAGTTCCGAAAGTTACTTATTCAGACCGCGACTATTGACGCAATCGTACAACATCAAATAAAGGATCGACCACACCGGAGCTTAAAATACGCTGAAGCAGCGTAAAGCGGCGTCAAAATCGCAAAAACCAATTACATGGCGTTTTTTTGGACGTGACCACACCAGTCGACATAAACATATGCATAAACGTTACCTACGTCAACGAATTCTAAGCTTCGAAGTGGTTGATCCTTAGCGGCGAATCGCGTCTTTGTGGATTGTTTTCTATAACCAGTACTTCAATTGCCACTTTGTGTGACCTATTGGCGACTACTCTCGAGCCATCAACATAAGTGTCCGTATTATATTTGATTTTTATTTTCACTTTAAATTATTTAATCAAGTAAAACTGGTACGCAAACCCCGGGATAACTTATGGATACCCAGACTGTTCTACATATTCTAAATTACACCTAGTATAAAGTTTAGAAATAATAGGCTGGCTGTTCGTAGTATAATTGGTAGCATAATCAAGTTTGATTCAAAAGAAAACTCACTGAGAATAGGAAGAGACTTCCCAAAGCGTGACGGAAACGTTTTTAATGGGAACGCGCCGCGTTTGCGTCGTTAAAGTGTTAATTACCACTTGAAAATATTGTGAATCCACCTGTCACTACGTTTTTTTCTTTTGGCAGAGTGAGTTAGTTTAAATTATATGCGTTTGGTAGTGTTATCGCGCCCAATCTTTATTTAATAACCCCGTGAGTGACCAAGTGATCATGCTCATTAGGCGACTTGTTTTCAACCATTTTGGTAAGAAATTCATACCGATCGACGAATTCTATCGAGTGCTGGAGCCCCACAGCACCCATGGAGGCGGCGCCCCATTACGTTGCCGCTATTGCGTTGGTGGTAGCAGTCAAGGGCACCAATATGAATACACCACAAAGGCTCAAAAATATGTACATAGAACTCATTACTATGGCAATTTGGATTATGGAAAAAAAATAGTACATATTTTTGTACCTTTATGCGGATATTTATTTTTACCTAACTTTACCTACACGAGCTAAATCAGAGGTAAGCACAAATACACTCCACCATTAATACTTAAGAATAATTATAATTATATTCCGTCATTCCCAATCGACAAAGATAAATACGAGCTTTTCTGACCTAAAGCGATGTCGTCGATGAGTACAAGGATAAATAAATGTAACCAAAATAGACTTGTTAACCCATTCGGTGCCTGAGACACAGTGTGCGTCGAAACTTAACAATAAATTTACCAGTCTGTGAAATTTTACAATGGGGATGAAACGAAATATGATTTTCCATGCGCAAGACGGCGGGATAAAACGGATTCACGCAGTGATTTTGTTATTCGCGCTCTTTGGGCTCCCTACAGACTTGAGTATGTATGCAGATATTTTATCGATCCTCGAAAATCTTGACGATCTTTGCTTGAAAGTTTGTAATCGCTGAAAAATATTTATTTTATGCAATTTGACTACAAATGAACGAATTTTACTTTTGCTGTAACACCCTGCTTTATATGTACTACATTTCATGATCATAGGTCAGCTCTTTAGAGGTTTATGAGCTAGTTTACCAGTATCAAATATGAGAAATAAAATTAACACCTAGGGGCCGTTAATCTTAGTATTCGAGTAGTCAAGCCAAGCCATCCAAACTGCGCGAGGAACCGAGCCATACCTTTTATGTCGACGGTGACCTCGGAGAGACATCCTAGTATTCACATTTAAACCCGTCTTCACAGACAAAGCGATTCTATACGTTTTCATTTATTCAATTTAAAGGTACGCTAATAATAATTGTTTGTTTGTTCGTCTTCTATGCATTCCTATGATATCACGATGAGACTGGTGAGTGGCTTAGGTGGCTGATCAAAAAAAAACTAAATTTAAAATAATAATCGCAGAAATGTTGAGTTTAAGAAAAAGACACGTTGCACTATATACCGAACACAGCTAGTAGGTATGTACCTGCTACATATATTCTACTAATATAATGTTTATGTTGAGAAACCGTAGGGTTCATAAACCAAATAAAAAGGTTAACACGGCCGTGGCTCTAGGTTCTCGTACGAGGATCCCCAAGAGTTCAGTAGATATCATTATAGTTTTCGCCCTTCTTAGGCCTTTTATAAAACACAAGTTACAAATAAACGTACGATCACTTGCGTGTGATAGCGATATACCTATAGATCCTTAACTATTAAGGAATTTTTAGTACTATAAATAAATCTCTGAACGCTACGCTATCGATGGTTACGTGGATTAAACATTACCCTATACTCGAAAATCTAATTAAAGACCAGAATCTTAACCCCAACGGGCGCACATTCGCTGTGATTACTGCATTTTGGTTTAAGTTTTGGTATTTTTTTCAATAAAACTTACCCTAATATTACTGGTTAGTCTGGTTACACGAGTTCTCATTCATATTTTTATGAAATAATGTTAAAATAACAAAATAATCAAGATGGGAACTATCAGATTTTGGTCTTGAATTAGATTTTCGAGTATATATTTCTTTAAAGAATAGACCAGGTATGACGAGGTATTATTGGTTTTACTTGAAGGTACACGTACCGACTATTAAGCGTAAATTGGCTATGTATGTACATTCATTTTTATAGTACCAATTTTGGTTGTAGACCATAAGACTCAAAATTGACAAGAAAAACGCAGCTGGACCTAGAACCCACCCTCTCCCCCCGTGTTTGACGGGTTTGCCTTAAGCCGCGTGTCGACTGTGCGCTCCAAACCCTCGACCACGCGCGAGGCAGCCGCGCTCAAACCCACAACGGATGGACGAAGGACAGAGCTATCTGTTAGCATGAAATACAAATATGACTTACCCATTCTAACAAGTAGCTGTTGTGTCCCTCTTGGCCTGTCATTCCGACTGTTAGTGTTAGGCCCATTAGAGCTATCAGATCATAGATAGCTGGCATTCGCACATCGATTTTCCTTGTGTTGTGCCGCTAACGAGCAGGGGAACTATTTTTTAAGGCCCAGCCACACCGCTTGCGTGACGTGCACGTGCACGTGCGCGTTCGCGTTAGCTTTACACTTCGTTGTATAGTATGAATTCTCATGACGACATGTCACTATACAACGCAGTGGAAAGCGAACGCGCACGTGCACGTGCACGTCACGCAAGCGGTGTGACTGGGCCTTTAATATCATCTGGTGACCAAAGCTCACCAAAATTTCTAGAAGTTCGTTTTTTTTTTTTAACTCAGTGCGAATTACACAGCATTAACGAGGCAGAGGCACGGCGCAAACGCGTCCATAACCTTTTCATACAAAATGTATTAAAGCGACGAGTCGTGAATAACACTCGCGGCGCACGCGAGTAAGCGGTGCGCCTGCGCAGCGCCGCTGAAGTCTTACGTACATTTTGTAAGAGAAAGATTTGGACGCGGCACATCAGGTATGTGCCGCAGCTCCTCCTCGTCGCTTCCGTGCAATTGGCTAAACGAGGACTAGTATGGAATAAACTTTATCAGAAATCACATTGAACTCGTACAAGAGTTTAACATAGCTCATTCAAAAAATATTTGTCATGGTAAAATCCAATCCATCTCATATTTTCTGCATATGAAAGTTTATGAATGTTGACAAGTCTGATTTTGTATAATGATTGCGGCTGATCATGATTTTCAACACCAGGTGGTGGTCATTTTTCGACACGAGTTTCAGTACCTATCTAATTATTTTTACTGTCTAATAAAGGGAATAATTTATGTTTATTCTATAAATTCTTTCAGAAATCCTATATATCATTAGTGAGGCTAGGTTTAATACTAATATTATTCAAGTAAACCATGACCATATATATATATATTAACCTTATTTCATTGTTTTTCTTAATTATATAAGTGTACGGATCATATACATTGTTACCAATAACATAAAGCTACAACTCCATACTGCCCTAATATTAATATTGTGTTGTAACTATTGGATTGTTTAGATCTGTCAAAAGTTTAGGTGATTTGTAAATAATATGTATAAAAATGCGTAAACCTTAATAAACTGATTATTATTAAAATAAAAAACATTATAAATAATTTCTTGTTTTAATTACCCTGACATTTTATATAAAAATGGAAAATTAAACAAATAACAGATATGCCAGGTATCTAATTTATTTAATTGATAGATATTCCGCAATACATTTAACACAAATTTGAGACTGAAGTAGGATAATTTATAGAAATAGGTTGTATTTTTAGAGTTATCTAATTATATTATAAAAAACCAATATATATACTGATTGTCTTTTTGGATATCCAGACAGATGTGGTTTGAGGGTGTCCAGTAAAACACTAATCGAAGGAATTTTCATTTTGATAACAATCCAAAACTACAGTTTCATAAAAATATTTTGAGATAATGAAAATTATAAGACTACCCCAGCACTACCAATATTATCTCCGTTCTTCAACATCTGAAACAAAAAATATTTTTTATGTATTTTGGTATAGGTAATCTCATCAATATCTTGTTCTAGAGGGCCACAAACATTCTTCAGTAGTTATTTGGTAATTTGTATTTTACTAAATTTGGACACCAAAGAATAGGACAAGTTAACATGTGATTTCATATGGAAATGTAAGAATTATTACTATTCTTGGGATCTTGCATGCTAAGATCCTCCACGAGCAATAAACTTTCTGTCAGCACGGCTAGCACATGTTGTATTTTCTTGCTTATCACTCAGTGTGTCTCTATTGTTACTGACTAAATAGAAAGGGAGATCCGAGCGACAAACAAGTCGCGGGTAACTTGTGCTAGTCGTGCTGATAATAATGTGGTTGTAAAGTCTGCAGTTGGGGTGATAATTATAAACAGCTAATTCATAAATAAAAAGCAATTGTTACATGTATCATCACTTGACAATGTCTCAACCAATTTGGGTGTTTTTTTGTCAAGTTTGTAATTTCAGGATAGTTTGTATGAAAGAAGAAATTCCCCCAGGCAATGCAAACACAAATATATAAAACACTTATACTAGTAGGTACTTACTTTTGCCATCACAAGCTACAATTTTAACTTTATCTACTTTGGCAACCTCTTGGACTTCTCTAAATTCTACGTCATTCAACATAAATGTCCAAACATTGTCACAAAACCTGAAAATGAGAAAGGTTTTCAGTATTTCCAAGCACACATGAAATTCTATTATTATCAAACAATGTGGTATCCATAATACAAATGAGCTCAACATTTACATATTACTAGTACAAGATAATGCCTGCTTCAAACCTGTAAGTATTTAACTTCCCAGCTTTAAAAGTTAATCTTGATTTGACCCTGTTGGACAGCGCTTGGTTGATAGATTTGTCGAATTGTAGCAACACCTTCACTGCCAAGGCCGGTGTTATCTGCCCATACTAAAAAGAATACAACAAAATATAATTGATTTGAATCAGAACAGATATAAGGTCATGAAAACCCATAGTAAACAGCAAAACCACTTACTTGGATCAATTCATCCAGGCTTTCTTGTAAAGTATTTCCAATAGTTGTATTTCTGTATAGCTGATATGACATTATAATTTGAATATTTTAATATTACTTACACGCTAAGTTTAATAGCGAAACATAAAATACAGCTGTAACTGCTTAACTGATGAAGTAGGTATTTAATTTAAGGTATTATTCATCACACGATACTATACAAGACAAAAACAAATTCCCAACCATTTCCAGCTGCAAAGACCACAGACAGAATCAAAGCGATCGGAACAACAGATTAGGTACAAAAATAAAGTGGGTTAAGCCCGGCCGCATACATTCGTTTTCCGTTTACGGTTTCCGAAACCGGAAACCGTATACGGAAAACGAATGTATGCGGCCGGCCTTAATAGGTAACTTGATGGTAACTGAAGCCCTACTTTGAAAATCGAAGTCTGAATTTACGTTAGCTCCATCCCTTTCTCTCGATTTAGTTTCGAATGACGAGTGACAGGGATGGAGCTAACGTAACTTCGAACTTCGATTTTCAAAGTATGGCCTCTGGCGCTCTACTTTGAAATCAGCAATTCGAACTTCGGATCGCCCCGTCACTTTCTTGCAAATTAGTGACGCGTCGAGAGCAAAAGGGATAGGTATAGACGAAGTTCGAATTACGGATTTCAAAGTAGAGCCAAACGATACACCAAATTTGATACTTCGGGTATCTGAGGTATCTCATCTCTTTCACATGTCAGTAGAGACTAAATTGGTAGAAAGAGAGGGGAATACATGCCGGCCGCGGATTTCCGAATGCGGAAAACGTATTCGGAAACCGTATACGGAAAACGAATGTATGTGGCCGGCCTTATCTGTCTCGATCAAAGGCCCTACTTTGAAAATCGAAGTTCTAAGTTACGTTAGCTACATCCCTGTCACTCGTGATTCGATATTAAATCGAGAGAAAGGGATGGAGCTAACGTAACTCCGAACTTAAATTTTCAAAATATTGGCCGACGGTGATAAGTCAAGCTTGTTGCGCTGGGGAACGATAGCTCTGCTCCGGTTCTTTTTGAGTAGTTTAACGAACGTACGGTGTCGGGGGCCCGCTAACCACCTCATCAGGCAATCCCCTACTTTCCGGACTTTCCGGTCCTAGGCAATAATGTACTATCTATTTGTTTCCATTGGCATAGTGTTCATTCGTCGATGGTGTTACGGCCGAACCCTAACCGCGGACAGATAGGTTTACTTCGGATTAAAATTTGACATGTTTCGTATGGGCAAATGTCAAATTTTAACCCGAAGTAAGCCTTATCTATCCGTGGTTTGAATATAGGGTTCGGCCGTTAGTGACCCTACTACCTATTTTCAGTGTGGGGATTTTTGTTACTTCCTGTAATAACGGGTTATATTCATCGAAATATAATAAGTATACTTATTATATTTCGATGGTTATATTATGAATTATGATTCATGAACGCAGATTTTTCCGATACGTTCATAAATCAAATTAATGTGAAACACACTCTGGTATGGGGATAGGTAACATGCCAATCCTTAAAATAAATTATGCATAATATTACATTGATTGATGAATAAATAAACTAAGGGCCGATTCGACCAAACTGGAATATGACTAAATTCGAGATTAGTCCATACAAATTCGGCGTTTAATCAAGGTATAAGACCTTATTCCAGTTTGGTCGAATCCGCCCTAAACTACTATTACTACTGTTTGTCCTACTGACTTTCGGCTCTCGGCTGTCGGCATTTGAAGAAACCTAACAAACCTAACCTACCTACTAATCAACCACAATTACTTACCTAGTATAGATGAATTACCGAGAGCGTGGAATTGCATCTGTAGTGGTTGTACCGTTCGCATGAAAATTAAAATCATTAAGGTTTTCTTCTTAATTTAATGAGATTACCCTAAACAAGTGGAATAAGTATGTCCTTTTTTTGCTTTTAGTTGCCATCATTTAATAAACTTATCATCTTTAAGGTTGTAAATTGCTTATGGGACAGATGAAAATTATATAGACTTTTTGATCAAAATCATCTACTTACTGCCGACGGACCGTACGTAACTTTTTCTTATTCGGAGAGAGGAATTTTTTCGTTGCTTTGAATTTATCACTCTTACTCTTTGTCATAATTTTATAAATAGTCGTGAGAGAAACAACTGTAGCTTTTTCAACGAATTGGGCAGCGGTGTAAGGTGAATTTAAATTTTTCATTAGTTCGAGGTTTAAATATTTATGACAGTTAAAATTATTTGTTTCCTTTGACTCTCAATCGGACCAAAATTACTGTTACTTTCTGCCATAATTTTTGTAAACTGTGTAACTTACAGTGGCACGTGCCCAGACAAAATAATTCTGAAAATTGCGAGTATCCAATAAAATAGTTTGTAAAGTTGTGGGAAATTCTATAGCTCTACGTACCCCACTCTGGGATTACAGGCGTGAAGGTATGTATGTACAATAAAATAACTCGTATATTTTAGTGCATTATAAAAGCATTTAGAATTTGACACTGACATTATTTTTGTACTTACTTATTTAATATATAACAAAACTCTTTTTATGCTGATGGTATAAGAAGTAGAGGAAATTTAAATATAGAATGCCTGTAAAGACATGTTACCACTACATATGCAATTCCACGCTCTCGCTAATTCATCTATACTTGGTGATCAAATCGGGTCGTGACCCGTCGACCCTGTTCTTTTCGACGGAGCCCTGCCGCGAGGGGCTCCTATCTCTGGGCGGTTTGCCCTTCGGGCATTTAAAGGTAAAAATGATTTCTGACGAAAGCGAATAGAGCATTGGGTAGAAGTAGTGGGTCGACGGGTCATGTCAAACGTAACAAAGGAATCAAATCTAGGTGCACTTTTTGTGCAATAAGACAAATTAATATAGTAGGACCACGAGAAAGCGTGTGAATATTTCTCACTCTTTAGCAAGCTACACCTTATTTGATATCAGGTAAGTGTACTTTCTAACGGCCGAACCCTATATTCAAACCGCGGACGACAAGGCTTACTTCGGATAAAAATTTGATATTTGCCCATACAAAATGTGTCAACTTTTAACCCGAAGTAAGCCCATCTGTCCGTGGTTGGAATATAGGGTTCGGCCATATTATGCAATTCATCCAATAATATCATATATTCATCCATCTTTGGGTGCAAAAATATCTGACACGCTCTTATACCTCTAGTAATAAAGAAGTGTAGATATTTTGGCGATATTTGGCAAAATAGAACCCTGTCAGTACTGAGGGGCAGTCTGAGGGGGGGGGGGGTAGATCACGTGACTTTTCGTATCACGTCATCTACAAGTGATGCGATTGGTTTAAAAACGTAACGAATAGAAACGCTGGTTAGCGTAATGCATCTTTTCTAGCCCCTCCGTATCGGCCGTACAAGCTCTGACATTTTGTATAACAAATCACTGGGTAGGGTTTCATTTGGGGCATTGGCCCCCGTCCACCTATGTTGGTCCACCAATGTGGATTAAGGAGAGTAAACTGGACAAAATCAATAGGTAGGTTTAGGTTATGTTAGTTCTTCAGAGGGCCCGAAGGGCCAAAATAATGTAGAAGTAGGAGTTTCGCGACAGCGGAGCTCCGTCGACCTGCTAAGGTTTGCTAAAATGCCCAGGTGGACAACATAGTGGACCACGACCAACGACTGTTTCATTTTTCCGATTATAAGTAAGTACATAAGGTAAACAACAATATTGTCGGCACCCCTCCAATTATGGGCACGTAGAATGTTGTCGTCGTGCCAGTGGTTACTTATAATCAAACCTCGAAGTCGCGGTGGCACGAATAAAATTTTGCTAGGGACTTCCACGCGATATTATTTCATCGATAAATTGGACTTTCTTATGACAATAGTTATGTTATGACTATGAGATGTGATAAGGCCGAATTTCCATACACCGTAAGACCGTAACTTATAAATTATAAATAATAGATCTCGTTCTCCCATCTATTTGGAAACAATGCGTAACAATTTGTATGATATTTGAAGTACTACACACAAGATAAAATAATTTGTTACTTATTAGTCTTATTACTAATATAAGGTTCATAATTGATTAAATGAAAATAACGTAATGATGTTAATGTACTTCTAGGTTTTAGTTTACTTTGCATGGAAATTGATGAAATAAAAATTTAGTTGTAAAGGTTGATTTTTATTTGAATTTTAAAATTCCTAAAAATGTCCTAAAAACTCCTATATAGGTAACATTGACGGGTAGTAATCATCACATTTTAGTTAATTTTCAATTATTCTGTAGGTAAACTTTACAGCTAATATGAAGTGTCACTTCCAAATAAGCATTCAGTTATCGATAAATTTTATATCGGAAGGAAGTCCCTAGTTAATTGACGTTATTGCCACCGCGACTTCGAGGTTTGCTTATAATCAAATGAAAGTGGTGTTTTACCCTACAGAAACATCGACATTTTCCTCTTCACTATAAAATATAGTTATCTGAAAACAATACCTGTCAAACTAATTCCTCGAATTATGGATTACTGTTGATTGCAAATTCTGATTTAAACAAAATTGGGAACATTTAAATAACAACACAATATTTCTGCACTGTAGTTTTATTAAAAAAAATGGTCGGTGTATAACTATTTAATAAACTATAAAGTAAAGATAATCATAACAATAATAGTTTTTTTTATTGGAAATTAATATTAAACTATTGTACGGACTATCGTTGGTTTTCTTCGAAATGCTGCCAGTAACAGATGTTGACCAGGAGTGCTGCAAAGAAACGAATATTGTATTAGGTACGGTCTGTACGTACGAGATCGTATTTAAAATTTGTTGGTTAAGTTCGTTTTAATCATGCCTTTCTCAGCAGCTAAGCAAGATGAGTACAGTCGAGTTCATAAATAATCGGATCGGGTTTAAGCCCGTATTTCCAATTTCAGCCCTTTACGATAAAGGAAAATAGTTCATTTTAAATCTAACACAAAAATAAGTAAAGTTTTAAAGCTTTTAAAATTTAAATTGTTCAAGGGCCTGTTGCACAATCGACGAGTAAATTATCTGCTACTTAAAGTTGAGTCTCTCCTTGTCTATTTTCAAGTGTAAGAAAGAGAAAGGGCTAAATCTGGCAAATATGCTTTACTTTTCGATTGTGAAACAGGCGGTAAATGAAATCAATGTGAATTAATCCAGCGAAACATGTACACTCTTGAGCCCCTAGATAAGCTAAGGACACAATATTTCGTCAAATCTGTTATTTACCTGACGATCGCTGCTAATTTATTCTTACAATCTTCACAATTTGTATCTTCTTTTTTTTCTCTTCATCTCAAAAAATTTGACATTGTCCGGATTCCTTTCTCACCGTCACTTTTGGTCTCAATTGCACAGAAGTTAATTCTTGTTTTAAAACTCTTATTAAAACGCTGCCATTCTTGCATTAGAATCTGTTTTATAGTGTTTCATTTAAAACATTTACCAATTTCGAGTTGCATGTTTTTTGATTCAAATAGTAAATTGAGTTTTCACTTCGGAGACGTTCACAAATTGTTCTTTCTCTTTGCTGTTCTTTAAAGTTCTCTGTCTTACAGCGCCCAAGTTCGGAAGAGCTCTGCAAATGAAGAATTTATAATTAAGTAGGGAATTTAAAGATTATTATTGGTACTTCATAGGTTATCATAGGTTAGTGAGACCCGCAAACATAAAATTGGTAACCTACGAATGAAAATATAACAAGCGTTAACTAACCTAGAAACCGACGCAGTCTCCACAGTCTTCGCTCTTCGTGCCCTCTTGAGTCTTCACTCTTCGTGCCCTCTTGAGTCTTCACTCTTCGTGCCCTCTTGAGTCTTCATTCTTTGTGCCCTCTTGACTCTTCCTTCTTCGTGCCCTCTTGACTCTTCATTCTTCGTGCCCTCTTGAGTCTTCACTCTTCGTGCCCTCTTGAGTCTTCACTCTTCGTGCCCTCTTGAGTCTTCACTCTTCGTGCCCTCTTGAGTCTTCACTCTTCGTGCCCTCTTGACTCTTCATTCTTCGTGCCCTTTTGACTCTTCATTCTTCGTGCCCTCTTGAGTCTTCATTCTTCGTGCCCTCTTGAGTCTTCATTCTTCGAGCCCTCTTGAGTCTTCATTCTTCGTGCCCTCTTGAGTCTTCATTCGTTGTGCCCTCTTGACTCTTCATTCTTCGTGCCCTCTTGACTCTTCATTCTTCGTGCCCTCTTGAGTCTTCATTCTTCGTGCCCTCTTGAGTCTTCACTCTTCGTGCCCTCTTGAGTTTTCACTCTTCGTGCCCTCTCGAGTCTTCGTTCTTCGTGTCCTCTTGAACCTCCTCTCGTCGTGCCCTCTTGAACCTTCTCTCTTCGTACCCTCTTGAGTCTTCATTCTTCATACCCCCTTGAGTCTTCACTCTTCGTACCCTCTTGAGTTTTAGCTCTTCGTGAGTCTTCGTTCTTCGCGAGTCGAGTTTTTCGTGCCCTCTTTGTGTCTTCGGTTTTCGTGCTCTCTTGAACCTTCGCTCTTTGTACCCGTCTTCGCTCTCCATACCCTCTTGAGTCTTCATTCTTCGTGCCCTCTTGAGTCTTCATTCTTCGTGCCCTCTTGAGTCTTCATTCTTCGTGCCCTCTTGAGTCTTCATTCTTCGTGCCCTCTTGAGTCTTCATTCTTCGTGCCCTCTTGAGTCTTCATTCTTCGTGCCCTCTTGAGTCTTCATTCTTCGTGCCCTCTTGAGTCTTCATTCTTCCTGCCCTCTTGAGTCTTCATTCTTCGTGCCCTCTTGAGTTTTCATTCTTCATGCCCTCTTGAGTCTTCACTCTTCGTACCCTCTTGAGTCTTCATTCCCCCTTGAGTCTTCACTCTTCGTACCATCTTGAGTCTTCACTCTTCGTACCCTCTTGAGTCTTCACTCTTCGTACCCTCTTGAGTCTTCACTCTTCGTACCCTCTTGAGTCTTCACTTTTCGTATCCTCTAGTCTTCACTCTTCGTACCCTCTTGAGTCTTCACTCTTCGTGCCCTCTTGAGTCTTCACTCTTCGTGCCCTCTTGAGTCTTCACTCTTCGTGCCCTCTTGAGTCTTCTTTCTTCGTGCCCTCTTGAGTCTTCTTTCTTCGTGCCCTCTTGAGTCTTCTTTCTTCGTGCCCTCTTGAGTCTTCTTTCTTCGTGCCCTCTTGAGTCTTCTTTCTTCATGCCCTCTTGAGTCTTCATTCTTCGTGCCCTCTTGAGTCTTCACTCTTCGTACCCTCTTGAGTCTTCATTCTTCGTGCCCTCTTGAGTCTTCATTCTTCATGCCCTCTTGAGTCTTCTTTCTTCATGCCCTCTTGAGTCTTCACTCTTCGTGCCCTCTTGAGTCTTCACTCTTCGTGCCCTCTTGAGTCTTCACTCTTCGTGCCCTCTTGAGTCTTCTTTCTTCGTGCCCTCTTGAGTCTTCTTTCTTCGTGCCCTCTTGAGTCTTCTTTCTTCGTGCCCTCTTGAGTCTTCTTTCTTCGTGCCCTCTTGAGTCTTCTTTCTTCATGCCCTCTTGAGTCTTCATTCTTCGTGCCCTCTTGAGTCTTCACTCTTCGTACCCTCTTGAGTCTTCATTCTTCGTGCCCTCTTGAGTCTTCATTCTTCATGCCCTCTTGAGTCTTCACTCTTCGTGCCCTCTTGAGTCTTCACTCTTTGTGCCCTCTTGAGTCTTCACTCTTCGTGCCCTCTTGAGTCTTTATTCTTCGTGCCCTCTTGACTCTTCATTCTTCGTGCCCTCTTGAGTCTTCATTCTTCGTGCCCTCTTGAGTCTTCATTCTTCGTGCCCTTTTGAGTCTTCATTCTTCGTGCCCTCTTGAGTCTTCATTCTTCGTGCCCTCTTGAGTCTTCATTCTTCGTGCCCTCTTGAGTCTTCTTTCTTCGGGCCCTCTTGACTCTTCACTCTCCTTGCCCTCTTGAGTCTTCACTCTTCGCGCCCTCTCTTCGTTCTTCGTGCCCTCTAGTCTTCGTTCTTCGTGCCCTCTAGTCTTCGTTCTTCGTGCCCTCTTGAGTCTTCATCCTTCATGTCCTCTTGAGTCTTTTTTCTTCGTGTCCTCTTGAGTCTTCATCCTTTGTGTCCTCTTGAGTCATCATTCTTCGTGCCCTCTTGAACCTTCTCTCTTCGTGCCCTTTCGAGTCTTCACTTTTCGTGCCCTCTTGAACCTTCACTTCACTTTTCGTGCCCTCTTGAACCTTCGGTCTTCGTGCCCTCTTGAGTCTTCGCTCTTCATGCCTTTTTGAGTCTTCGTTCTTCGTACCCTCTTGAGTCTTCATTCTTCGTACCCTCTTGAGTCGTTATTCTTCGTGCCCTCTTGAACCGTCTATGTTCGTGCCCTCTTGAGTCTTCTCTCTTCGTACCCTCTTCAGTCTTCGTTCTTCATGCCCTTTTGAGCCTTCGCTCTTCGTGCCCAACTTCGCTCTTTGCGCCCTCTTGAGTCTTCGCTCTTTGCGCCCTCTTGAGTCTTCGCTCTTTGCGCCCTCTTGAGTCTTCGCTCTTTGTGTCCTGTTGAGTCTTCGCTCTTTGTGCCCTTTTCAGTCTTCGCTCTTAGTGCCCTTTTCAGTCTTCGCTTTTAGTGCCCTTTTCAGTCTTCGCTCTTATTGCCCTCTTGAGTCTTCGCTCTTAGTGCCCGTCTTCGCTCTTTGTGCCCTCTTGAGTCTTAGTTATTCGTGCCCGTCGTCGGTCTTCGTGCCTTCGCTCATCGTGCCCTTTCCGTCCTCTTACGACTTCTTTCTATTTCGCGCCATCTATATTTTTTGTTTTTGTGTCCTCTTGTTCGGGAAATTCTTGAATATTTTATTTTCCTGCAGTTTTCCTTTCTTAAGTCTTCTCTGTTCTATTCTTCGCGCCCACATGATTAACCGTAAGTTTGGTCAAACGATGAATTATCTGAGTAGTGTATCCTGTCCATCATTACAATTCTTAAATTATTCTTGACATAATTATATAAAAACTTTTTTATTTTATCTGCCTCATTGCTTTAACCGCTATGAAATCTCTTTAGATTGCCTTGCCGTATCTTCATACGCATTGCACAAAATAAACAGCCATATTCTTGAAGATAAATGCAACATACTATACATTAAGATTCCTTTTAGTACGTACATATCTTTAATTTGTTTGTATTATTAGTCAGATGATTTGATTGTTCTTAGTAGGGCCTCCTCTACTCGAGGTATGGCACTATATTTTTTTCAAATATTGAACCGCAAGTGCCACTAAGCAAATAATAGAATGTATTAGCTGGATTGCGAAATATTGCTTATTCGCGTGCAGTTTTCTCATTATAATATAGGTTATTTTCTGTTTCAAACGACCTGAAAAAAACTTTGTTAGGGCCTTACCATTACATAATTCCATGGGTATTCATCAACTTTCTCTGTTAATTTTTTTTGACCTTGCCATATCAAAACAAAGAACCTTGAATTTCAGCCTTAAGCAAAACGAGGAGGTTCTGAATTCGTCTACTTAGTGTATATTTATTTGATCAGACGACTTGCATTCTTCTGCTCCACCGTCCGAAAAACGCGTCCGTTCATACTAATAAGCAGAATATGAGCAAAATTCTTTAATTTCATGTTTCTAGGTATGCTTCTTCAAATGATCCGCTTCTGATTGTTTCTCCTGATTTAATTTTTGCTTTTTTCTTGTTCCAGTATTAATTTATGTTATCAATCAGTAGAATAGTAACCAAAATCTACAAAATAATTTTTAACTATCTGAAAACAATAACTTATTCCACTTACCAACTAGGTAGGTATTTTTTGTTTGAGATTAATTATTTAGGATAGGAGTTTTGTTCAGTACTTTCGGGCATAGCTTGGGACTAATCTTCTATTATATTTTTAACTTTTAAGTACTTTCCTTCTTGCCCTGCGTCTGAAATGTGCTAGAGTACGTATCGAAATGGAATAATGTTGGTAGGTACCTCCACGTTTCTTAGAGTTAACTCATTAAATCCATAGTTATATTAATTCATGTATGGGACTTCCTTTATTGATTTTATTTACCACTTCATATTGATATTGTCAAAGGTAATTTTGCTGTTCATGAGTTTTGGGTGCTGAAAATATCTAAAAGAAATCGTTTGTGCATGTGCTGTTAGTGTTTTAAAACAGGACATTACATTGATAATAATTAAGTTACTGGTGCCCGTACATAAATATAAAAATAATATTACCAAACAAACTATAGAAGTAAGCATACATGTAATTTTTCTTTAGCCGCACAGATGTTAAGTTTTCGCTGTTTAGGTACTTAAAAGCAAGGTTGTTCTATACAACAAACATCCGAAAAAAAACATGGCATGGTAAAATTAGTCAGTGATAAACTGATAAAACAATAGGAACAAGACTTCGGCAGCAATATGCAGTTCTATTTTTCTTCCCAATAGGTAGTCACGTGCTACGTGCCAGGCTTCACGCTTTTGCAACGTTAAATCTGTATTTTCATGCTTCATAATGTCCGGCTTGCTCTTATCTAAAACATTCCTTACAGAACATTTCCAACACGACACGGAGAAAGCACAGTTTTAAGTTAGTAAAAATCAAACATTTATGGTCCTCCATCTAAAAGATACAAAAACATGCCCGGCAAATTTGGCTAATGTTATTAGAAACCTCACCGTAAGTAATTTCCAATAAACAATAATTAATTCTCCAACATCTAAAACAAGATAAGGCACACCAAAAAGCAAGTACAATATTTCCATACCATAGCACGTGATTGTTAGTACTACGTAACTTTTAATAATAACAAAATATGCAAACCGCAGCCTTCTGCTAAAATGGACCGATTAACAAAGGATGCCAAGAATTGCCATGCCATTTCAATCCGCAAAATTATGCCATCTAAAACAAATCACCAAAACACGTTCCGCAAACAAAATAACTTACATTAACAATTCATACTTTAGATTAATTAAATTAGAGTGCTTGATCCGCTTCTGATTGTTTCTCCTGATTAATTTTTTGCTTTTCTTTATTCCAGTATTAATTCATGTTATCAATCAGTAGAATATTAGAATAGTCACCAAAAACTACAAAATAATTTTTAACTATCTGAAAACAATTTAACTTATTCCACTTACCAACTAGGTATTTTTCGTTTGAGATTAATTATTTAGGATAGGAGTTTTGTTCAGTACTTTCGGACATAGCTTGGGACTAGTCTTCTATTATATTTAAACTTTTAAGTACTTTCCTTCTTGCCTGCTTCTGAAATGTGCTAGAGTACGTATCGAAATGGAATAATGTTGGTAGGTACCTCCACGTTTCTTAGAGTTAACTCATTAAATCCATAGTTATATTAATTCATGTATGAGACCTCCTTTATTGATTTTATTCACTTCACTTCATATTGATATTGTCAAAGGTAATTTTGTTGTTCATGAGTTTTGGGTGCTGAAAATATCTAAAAGAAATCGTTTGTGCACGTGCTGTTAGTGTTCTAAAACAGGACATTAGGTAAATTGATAATAATTAAGTTACTGGTGCCCGTACATAAATATAAAAATAATATTACCAAAAAAACTATAGAAGTAAGCATACATGTAATTTTTCTTTAGCCGCACAGATGTTAAGTTTTCGCTGTTTAGGTACTTAAAAGCAAGGTTGTTCTATACAACAAACATTCGAAAAAAAACATGGCATGGTAAAATTAGTCAGTGATAAACTGATAAAACAATAGGAACAAGACTTCGGCAGCAATATGAAGTTCTATTTTTCTTCCCAATAGGTAGTCACGTGCTACGTGCCAGGCTTCACGCTTTTGCAACGTTAAATCTGTATTTTCATGCTTCATAATGTCCGGCTTGCTCTTATCTAAAACATTCCTTACAGAACATTTCCAACACGACACGGAGAAAGCACAGTTTTAAGTTAGTAAAAACCAAACATTTATGGTCCTCCATCTAAAAGATACAAAAACATGCCCGGCAAATTTGGCAAATGTTATTAGAAACCTCACCGTAAGTAATTTCCAATAAACAATAATTAATTCTCCAACATCTAAAACAAGATAAGGCACACCAAAAAGCAAGTACAATATTTCCATACCATAGCACGTGATTGTTAGTACTACGTAACTTTTAATAATAACAAAATGTGCAAACCGCAGCCTTCTGCTAAAATGGACCGATTAACAAAGGATGCCAAGAATTGCCATGCCATTTCAATCCGCAAAATGATGCCATCTAAAACAAATCACCAAAACACGTTCCGCAAACAAAATAACTTACATTAACAATTCATACTTTAGATTAATTAAATTAGCATGTACCTACTTTAAGTAAGCAGCACAAATAAATCACAAAAGGCAGATTTTAATAATAAGGAACACAACGAATTGCTTATACAGCTTAGGCCCCGTATTAACCCTTCCAACGCCAGACAGATAACCCGCCCGCACCCGTTTTAAAGCCAGCCGATAGATTTTATGTATGCAAAAGTGATAACGTGATGAGACTGAAATTCGCGATGCTTTTAAGCTTTCATCGACTCGAAGTGATACTTTTGGATTTGATATAGCGTTGAAATGGTTAAATAAGCCTAGGTACGATTTACCTGACATTTAAATATGGTATTCCTCTACAGGTAGGGTTTATATTACGACACTGGACCTTCTCACGTACTCATACGAAAGTCTTGGTACTCGATAGTATTAGGTGTCCGGTTGTAAAATTGGTTTCCATTGGTCACCATCGCAGCAGTTTGTTAAAGCCATTATTAAACTAGATTATTGTAACGTCCGTGGGCTATGTGTGATACAGGCTCATTATCTGGGCTCCGAATCTGGGAATCAAAATAATGTTTGCTTACGTACAGAACGTATTTTGGCGTGAGTAGGGAAGATATAGGAGCTTGTGTAACGGGGGATTATTGAAGGAATAAGGAGACATTTAATAAGCATGTGGAATAATAATCTACCAGAACACTAACCAAAGAATTTGCAACGCGACGAAAGAAGTACCAGAATGTCGATTTCTCGCAGACCGAAGGCAGACTAATTGAAGGATGAAGACTAACGATCCGGCGGATTACCGACGAATTCACCGTCGGGTGACGGAAGAACTCGCCGGCGGTTGACCGAAGAACTCGCCGGCGGGTGACCGAAGACATCGCCGGTGGGTGACCGAAGACATCGCCGGTGGGTGACCTAAGACATCGCCGGTGGGTGACCGAAGACATCGCCGGTGGGTGACCGAAGACCTCGCCGGTGGGTGACTGACGTTCTCGCCGGCGGGTGACCGATTAACTCACAGGACGAAGACCGACGAATTTACAGGACGAAGACCGAGGAACCTACAAACCGAAGACCGCCGAAGATAAATGAAATAGCAGGCTACTGATAGACGAACTTACAGGGTGGCGATCATGAAAGTCGGTGACCGACGATCTTGAAGGCTGAAGACCGACTAACTCGCTGGCCGATGACGGAAGAACTCGCTATTAGATGACCAACTAACTCACAGGACGGAGACCGACGAACTTGGAGGCCGAAGGCTGATGAACTCGAAGGCCGAAGACTGATGAGCTCGTAGATGAATACGAAGGCCGAAGACCGACGAACTCGGAGGCCGAAGACCGACGAACTCGGAGGCCGAAGACCGACGAACTCGGAGGCCGAAGACCGACGAACTCGGAGTCCGAAGACCGACGAACTCGGAGGCCGAAGACCGACGAACTCGGAGGCCGAAGACCGACGAACTCGAAGGCCGAAGACCGACGAACTCGGAGGCCGAAGACCGACGAACTCGGAGGCCGAAGACCGACGAACTCGGAGGCCGAAGACCGACGAACTCGCAGGCCGAAGACCTACGAACTTGCAGGTCGAAGACCGACGAACTCGAAGGCTGTAGACCGACGAACTCGAAGGCTGTAGACCGACGAACTCACGAGTCGAAGCTCAACGAACGCGCAGGCCGTAGATCGACGAACGCCCAGGTTGAAAGACCTACGAACTTGCTGGCCGAAGACTGACGAACTCGCAGGCCGAAGACCGACGAACTCGAAGGCCGAAGACCGACGAACTCGCAGGCCGAAGACCGACGAACTCGAAGGCCGAAGACCGACGAACTCGGAGGCCGAAGACCGACGAACTCGGAGGCCGAAGACCGACGAACTCGCAGGCCGAAGACCGACGAACTCGCAGGCCGAAGACCGACGAATTCGCAGGCCGAAGACCTACGAACTCGCAGGCCGAAAAAAGACGAACTCGCAGACAGAAGACCGACGAACTCGCAAGACCGACGAACTCGCAGGCCGAAGACCGACGAACTCGCAGGCCGAAGACCGACGAACTCGCAGGCCGAAGACCGGCGAACTCGAAGGCCGAAGACCGGCGAACTCGCAGGCCGAAGACCGGCGAACTCGCAGGCCGAAGACCGGCGAACTCGCAGGCCGAAGACCGGCGAACTCGCAGGCCGAAGACCGGCGAACTCGCAGGCCGAAGACCGGCGAACTCGCAGGCCGAAGACCGACGAACTCGCAGGCCGAAGACCGACGAACTCGCAGGCCCAAGACCGTGGATCTCGCAGGCCGAAGACCGACAAACTCGCAGGCCGAAGACCGACGAACTCGCAGGCCGAAGACCAATGAACTCACAAGCCGTAGACCGACGAACTCAAGCCGTAGACCGACGAATTCGCAGACCGACAACCGGCGAATCCGCAAGCCGGTGACCGAAGAATCCGCAGGCTGAAGAGCCTCATTTATGGGTGGAAAAATACGATACAAACTCTCAAGCTGAAGACTCAGAAGCTCGACGATCGACGACCGGTGATCTCGCAGGTCTCAACAGCAGGGTAATTTGCAGCAGGATCCTCAGATCGATGAACTCGCAGACAAAAGACCGATGAACTCGCAGTCAAAATACCGACGAACACGCAAGATAAACAAAGGCCGATGAGAAGAAAAATGTAATTAAGAAAAACCACAATATGGCTTCAAGTTGAAGTTACGACAGACGACCTAATTACGGTTTTAACAAGGAGAATAAGCATTTTTTAAAGTGGGAGACAGACTAGTACAAAATAATGAAGTTTATGTGCTATTTGCTCACCTCTTTTTAGCGTTCATCAAGGCAGGCCGGTTCGATTGAGTTTTGATTATATACCGTGAACAGGACATTATGTGTCTTAGGCTCCTTTTATTTCTTATTTGAGCTAGAAAATCTGGCTTCACCGGCGCGGCGCTCATTTAATATTCAGGCTCCCTTTTATTTAAGTTCGAAATACTTTTTCAGGATCTGAAATAGTCTGGCTCCGCTCCCCTTTCGGCAGGATCTCCGAATACATAGGCGAGCTGTTCTAACTCCCGAGACCGCAGGCACGACCCCTCGCGTTCCCGCTAGCGGAGACAGTACTGGATCCTTAACTCCTGGGTAAAAAGATTCAAAATACGCGTGCTATTGCGCTTATTACCTACCTACACATTGAAGACTAACTCAGTGGTTAAATATTTACCTCGTAAACTAAAATAACTGAGTGCGACTTTTTCTTCTCACCTTCGTAGAGCGGTGGTTTGATCTTTGAGTTACTCGGGTAATCCGGTTTTGCTGGCGCACAGACCCGAGAATAGGTCAAAATAGACTGGCTGACACGTTGTGCTGCTCTCAATCGGGCAGAGCCAAAGCTTATGCATTGATTTCTGGCTCCTCTGAGCAACAGACACGACCGACTTCTTTAGGCTTCGTTATAGCTGAAATCAAGACTACCTATGACACCGCTAGCGTAGATAGAGAGCTGGCACACAGGTATGACCGTTGACGCGAACTAACCCATCTGAGTCGGGTGTGGCGTGCTACGGGATTCCCGAATCCTGCGTAACAAAATTATAAATTTCGAGCCGTTTCTATGAATACATTAATTTAAAACTAATTTACTCGCTTATTTTTTAATGTTATGACTACAAGTGACAATTTCCACTGTTTACCTCCTTCGCTCAGGCGGGCAGTCTTGCCTGGCTCCGCCGACGCAGACGGGACAGGGCTGGCACCCCTCGGGTGGGCAGTCTTGCATGGTTCCGCCGGCGCAGACAGGACAGGGCCGGCAACGCTCAGGTGGGCAGTCTTGCTCGGCTCCGCCGGCGCAGACAGGACAGGGCCGGCACCACTCTGGCGGGCAGTCTCACATAGCTCCGCCGACGCAGACAGGACAGGGCCGGAACCGCTCAGGTGGGCAGTCTCGCATGGCAGCGCCGACGCAGACAGGACAGGGCTGGCACCGCTCAGGCGGGCAGTCTTGCTTGGCTCCGTCGACGCAGACAGGACAGGGCTGGCACCGCTCAGGCGGGCAGTCTTGCTTGGCTCCGTCGACACAGACAGGACAGGGCTGGCACCGCTCAGGCGGGCAGTCTTGCTTGGCTCCGTCGACGCAGACAGGACAGGGCCGGCACTGCTCAAGCGGGCAGTCTTGCTTGGCTCCGCTAGCGCGGACAGGACAGGGCTGGCACCGCTCAGGCGGGCAGTCTTGCTTGGCTCCGCCAGCGCGGACACGACCGGGCTGGGCTGACACCGCTCAGGCGGGCAGTCTTGCTTGGCTCCGCCGACGCAGACAGGACAGAGCTGGCACCGCTCAGGCGGGCAGTCTTGCTTGGCTCCGTCGACGCAGACAGGACAGGGCTGGCACCGCTCAGGCGGGCAGTCTGGTCAGGCTCCGCCGGCGCAGACTGGACAGGGCTGGAACCGCTCACGCGGGCGTTTTGCTTGGCTCCGCTGGCGCAGACAGAACGGGGCTGGCAGAAATACCTCCGCTGGTGAAAACAGGGACGATTTTGCCGCTACTCAGACGCCGCACACACGAGGCAACGTACGAATTTCAGACGCAACACGATCCTTGACACCTGGGAGGCAAGATACAAAATACTCGCGCTACTGCGCTTGTTACGTACACAACTACGACTAAATCTCTGCATAATTATTCCTGAAGAAATTTTAAGCATTAATCATTATTTTGCTCACCTCCCGTCGAATTTAAGCTGGTGGGACCGGGGTGGCGCCGCTCAGGTGACTCATCTGTCTCCGCTGTGCTTGTAGGCAGGACCAGTTTCGCCCAGGGACCTCTCTTGCGGGCTGACGGACTCTGCCGGCGCAAACAGGAGCGGCCTTGTGCGGCTCAGGTAGGCTGACTCATTTGATTTCGCTGTGGATGCAGGCAGGGCCGGGGACGCTCAGCTCTGGCTCTCTGGCTGGCAGACTTGGGATTTTGCTGGCGCAGACAGGATCGGGCTCGTGCCGCTCAGGCGGGCAATCTTGCGTGTCACCGCTCAGGCGAGCAGTCTTACTTGGCGTCGCCTGCGCGGACAGGACAGGAATGGGCTGGGCTGGGCTGGCTGGCACCACTCAGGCGGGCAGTCTTGCTTGGCTCCGCCCGCGTAGACAGGACAGGGTTGGCACCCGCTCAGGCGGGCAGTCTTACTTGGCTCCGCCGACGCAGATAGGACAGGGCTGGCACCGCTCAGGTAGGCAGTCTTGCTTGGCTATTCCGGCGCAGACAGGACAGGGCTGGCACCGCTCAGGCGGGCAGTCTTGCCAGGCTCCACTGGCGCAGACAGGGCAGGGCTGACACCGCTCAGGCGGACAGTCTTGCTTGGCTCCGCCGGCGCAGACAGGGCAGGGCTGGCACCGCTCAGGCGGGCAGTCTTGCCAGGCTCCACTGGCGCAGACAGGGCAGGGCTGACACCGCTCAGGCGGACAGTCTTGCTTGGCTCCGCCGGCGCAGACAGGGCAGGGCTGGCACCGCTCAGGCGGGCGGACTTGCCTAGCTCCACTGGCGCAGACAGGACACGGCTGGCACCGCTCAGGCGGGCAAACTTGCTTGGCTCCGCCGGCGCAGACAGGGCAGGGCTGGCACCGCTCAGGCGGGCAGTCTTGCCTGACTCCACTGGCGCAGACAGGACAGAGCTGGCACCGTTCGGGCGGGCTGTCATACTTGGCTCCGCTGGCGCAGACAGGACGGGACGGCACCGCGCATACGAAGGGCAGGACTACCTCCACTGGTGAGGCAACTCACGAATTTCAGACTCGATCCTTAACACCTGAGAGGCAAGATACAAAATACTCTCGCTATTGCATTCGTTACGTACACAACTGGGTCATTCCACCGTTTCGGGTGTTATACTGAACTCATATAATAAGGTTTATTTCTGTAATAAGGAACTAGGAAAATAAAAGTACTGAATGGTTTACTATTTGGATAGTATTTTCTTTTCCTGAACATGCATAATTAAAAGTACAAGAGTAATAACGAGAGAATCACTAAAAAGTAGCTGTTTCGGGTGTTACGGTGGAATGACCCAACTACGAGTATATCTCCGCAAAGAAATATTACCCATTTAATCTTTATTTTGCTCACCTCCGTCGAATATAGGCTGCTGGACGACCCCGGGATCGTGCCACTGACAAGACTCTCTGGCTCTGCTGTGCTTTGCGGACTGACGGACTCTGCTAGAGCAAACAGGACCTGCCTCGCGCCGCTCAGGTAGGCTGACTCATCTGATTTCGATGTGGATGCAGGCAGGACCGGGGACGCTCAGGAACCGATCTTGCTGGCAGACTTAGGCTCCACTGGCGCAGAGAGGACCGGGCTCGTGCCCCTCAGGCGGGCTGAGTCAACTGGCTCCGCAGGGGCCGCAGGCAGGATCGCGCACCGTCCTTGCGGGCAGACTTGAGGTTTTGCTAGCGTAGACCGGACCGGGCCCGTGCCACTCAGGTAGGCTGACACATCTGATTTCGTCGTGGCTGCAGGACTGGGATCGTACAGGCACCTCTTGCGGGCATGCTTGTACTTCCGCTGACTCATCTAGCTCTGCTGCGGCTGCAGAAAGGACCGGGCCCGCTCCTTCCTTGTGCGGCTTGCAGGCAATACCGGGCTCGCACCTCTCCATCGGCTGCGGGAAGTACCAGGCTCGCTCCTCCCCTGCGACTGCGGGCAGGACCGGGCTCGCTCCTCCCCGGCGACTGCGGGCAGGACCGGGCTCGCTCCTCCCCGGCGACTGCGGGCAGGACCGGGCTCGCTCCTCCCCGGCGACTGCGGGCAGGACCGAGCTCGGTCCTCCCCGGCGACTGTCGGCAGGACCGGGCTCGCTCCTCCTCGGCGACTGCGGGCAGGATCGGGCTCGCTCCTCCCCGGCGACTGCGGGCAGGACCGAGCTCGGTCCTCCCCGGCGACTGTCGGCAGGACCGGGCTCGCTCCTCCTCGGCGACTGCGGGCAGGATCGGGCTCGCTCCTCCCCGGCGACTTGGGGCAGGACCGGGCTCGCTCCTCCTCGGCGACTGCGGGCAGGACCGGGCTCGCTCCTCCCCGGCGACTGCGGGCAGGACCGGGCTCGCTCCTCCCCGGCGACTGCGGGCAGGACCGGGCTCGCTCCTCCCCGGCGACTGCGGGCAGGACCGGGCTCGGTCCTCCCCGGCGACTGTCGGCAGGACCGGGCTCGCTCCTCCTTGGCGACTGCGGGCAGGATCGGGCTCGCTCCTCCCCGGCGACTGCCGGCAGGACCGGGCTCGCTCCTCCTCGGCGACTGCGGGCAGGATCGGGCTCGCTCCTCCCCGGCGACTGCCGGCAGGACCGGGCTCGCTCCTCCACTGCAACTGCGTGCAGGACCGGGCTTGCTCCTCCACTGCAACTGCATGGAAGACCGGGTTCGCTCCCCACTGCAACTGCAGGCAGGACCGGGCTCGCTCCCCCACTGCAACTGCAGGCAGGACCGGGCTCGCTCCTCTCCTGCGACTGCAAGCGGGACCGGACTCGCTCCTCTCCTGCGGCTGCAGGCAGGACCGGGCTCGCTCCACTCCAGCGGCTGCAGGCAGGACCGGGCTCGCTCCTCTCCTGCGGCTGCAGGCAGGACCGGGCTCGCTCCTCTCCAGCGGCTGCAAGCGGAACCGGACTCGCTCCTCTCCTGCGGCTGCTGGCAGGACCGGGCTCGCTCCACTCCAGCGGCTGCAGGCAGGACCGGGCTCGTTCCACTCCAGCGGCTGCTGGCAGGACCGGGCTCGCTCTACACCAGCGGTTGCAGGCAGGACTGGGCTCGCCTCTCCAGCGGCTGCAGGCAGGACCGGGCTCGCTCCTCTCCAGCGGCTGCAGGCAGGACCGGGCTCGCTCCTCTCCAGCGGCTGCAGGCAGGACCGGGCTCGCTACGCTCATGCGGCTGCAGGCAGGACCGGGCGTCGCTACGCTCATGCGGCTGCAGGCAGGACCGGGCTCGCTACGCTCATGCGGCTGCAGGCAGGACCGGGCTCGCTACGCTCATGCGGCTGCAGGCAGGACCGGGCTGGTTCCTCCCCTGCGGCTGTGGGCAGGACAGAGATCGCTTCGCATAGATCAGGAGCAACGCAGACGGTTGGTTAGGTCGCATTATGCTCACTATTCGTGCTGTAGAACCTTCAGAGGCACCACACGAACTTTGACTCCTGGATGACAAACAAAATATTCGCGCTATTGCGTTTGATGCTATCTATGTATTTAAGGCTAATTAACCAGCTGCTTATGCTTATTTACCTACTTTTTACAACCACAAAAACTAAAATTAGAGATTTGCACGTTTGTTATTATAATTACTGACGTCTCACCTTTCTGAAGACAGGACTTTCGCTGGCAAGTCCAACTAGCTCCGATGTGACCTCAGGCAGGACCATTCGCACCACTGATGCGGGCTAACCGATGCGGCAGCAGGCAAAACTAGGCTCGCTCCGCTAATGCGCACTGGTTCATTCGGCTCTTGGTGTGACCGCAGACAGAACCGCTGATTCGGACCGACTAGTGTGGCTCCAACGTGGCTGCAGGCAGAAATAGGCCTCGCTCCGCTGCAGAAGCGGGCCGGTTTTCTTGACTTTGCTTTGATCCCCGCAAGCAGGACAATGCTCTCTCCGCTGATGCGCGCTAATTTATCTGGCTCTTAATGTGACCGCAGGAAGGATCAGGCTCGCTCCGCTGATGCGGGCTGACTCATCAGACTGAGAGACTCTGCTCTAATGCGTGTAGAACCAGGCACGCACCGCACGCAACATTTAGGATGTAGCAAACAGGTCTGGTCAGACCGAGCCTGCCCGTGCCCGAAGTTATTTTCTGGGAGGCAAAATATTGAACATGCGTTTGATGTTAATACCTACCTAATTAGCTTACTAAATAACTCATGAAAGACATTTCAATTTTTACTCCCCAATCCCAACCTGTTATACTAAAATCAAGCCAACCAGTTCAGATCACTTCAAAGGCCCAAAAATACCTTTTGTATTAAAGGCTATCAAAATTCAAGACTGCTCTTTAGCTAGATGTAAGCGTTACAGGAGCGTTTGTTTGTGTACTTATTACACTATGATTTAATTTTACAGTTTTAGGTTACAATTCTTACCACATTCAATGTGTTGCAAAAAGGCAGTTAACAGCACCAGGTGGTGCTGATGAGAAGCGGACCCTGCTTGTAGCGGCCCGTAACGTAACAATAGCAGACGACGAGAATCTATCGACAATGCTGCGTCAGGGCAGCTGTTAGTACCTAATGACGCGCCGTAGCACGTGGCCACTCTGTGCTTACAGACCAAGTAATTTCAATATTTAGGTTAATAGCACTATGAAAAATAGCAGGTATTAAAAACAACAGCAGCGTCTTGCCAGGGCAGCGGCCACTATGCGACACTGTGACAAGGCAGCAGTTGTAACATCAGACACGCTGTTGCAGGACAGCAGCCAGCGCCGGCCCTGAGTCAGAGAGATGGAGAGGTCGCTCTAGGCGCCAGGTGGCACGAAGCGATAAACTGACAAATTTTATTTAACATATAAACTGCAAATCGTCAGACAAAGGGCGCCAAAATACAGTCTTGTAATCTCGCTCTACCTTGACCAAGGGCTAGGGCTGGCGCTGCCAGCAACAGCCAATAAGGAATACCGTGGCAAGGCAGCAGTTATGGAATCCGGCACGGCGTGACAGGGCAGCAGCAGCCATTAAGGGATATTGTGCCAAGGTAGCAGTTGTCAATCCTGGACGCTGTGGCACGACAGCAGCGGCCAAAAACGTACTCTGTGGCAAAGCAGCAGAAATCAATCAGGCACGCTGTGGCATGACAGCAGCAGCCGAAAAGGGACACTGTGACAAGGCAGCAGTTGTCAATCTGGGACGCTGTGACAGGACAGCAGCGACCAAAAGGGACACTGTGACAAGGCAGCAGTTGTCAATCCGGGATGCTGTGGCACGACAGCAGCAGCCAATAACGTACTGTGGCAAAGCAACAGAAATCAATCTGGACGCTGTGGCAGGACAGCAGCGGCCAAAAAGGGACACTGTGACAAGGCAGCAGTTGTCAATCTGGAACGCTGTGGCAGGACAGCAGCGGCCAAAAAGGGACACTGTGACAAGGCAGCAGTTGTCAATCTGGAACGCTGTGGCAGGACAGCAGCGGCCAAAAAGGGACACTGTGACAAGGCAGCAGTTGTCAATCTGGAACGCTGTGGCAGGACAGCAGCGGCCAAAACGGGACACTGTGACAAGGCAGCAGTTGTCATTCTGGAACGCTGTGACAGGACAGCAGCGGCCAAAAAGGGACACTGTGACAAGGCAGCAGTTGTCAATCTGGAACGCTGTGGCAGGACAGCAGCGGCCAAAAAGGGACACTGTGGCAAGGCAGCAGTTGTCAAATATGCACCACGCAGGGACAGGACAGCAGCTGTCGAATAAAGGCATCAAGAACAGGAAGAGTTAACACGTTCACTGTCCCCATACAAAACGATCTGACAATGTCACAAGTCCAACTGGGCATTCAGTATTGGGATGTGACCCGTGGAAGCACTAAAAAAAATCTTCATGATTCCACATTGGGGCCACCCGGACAGGGAACGTGTTAACAATCAAGATATCGTAACTGGGTTGTTTTCATTATACTTATTCGAAGTTGTTATAATGCAGCACAGAAGCACTCGACGCGAACTCGTGGTCAGCAACTGTAGAAGTCACGCCGGTCTCGATGGTGATGTAGCTAGGTACCGTAGCCCGGTGATGTGTGCAGCAACGCAATTTGCCACGATTTCCTACCTAATTATTTAGAAAAAGTGCTGCACTTTTCAAGTTAGCATTAAAACTAAGTTTAAGTACTTAGATATTAAAATGTTGATAAAAAATATTACGTATTGATGTTTACCTGAATTGAAGTAGATTACTCTACCCACCTTTGATAAGGTAATTTGTTTTCATATTGTTGTTTACATTCATATCAGCATTCTCAGTTAGGTACAGTAGGTACAGTATTTACTTAGGAGACGACTTGAGGACAGAGCATTATGAAGTTGGCAGTAGGACAGTATCAACTCTGCACATATCCTTTCCAATTGTTACGGTGGCTCCGATGTGATCGATATAGCTAACTTAAAATGAGTCTGCGATGTTAACTGAACAGATGTAAGGCGGAACTAAGGTTAGGTTATCATACAAAACAATGGTCGTTGAAATGTAACATACTTAAAGATTTATAATACCAAACTGCTCTATTTACTCTGTAAAACTATACGTAGGTAAATAAGAATATTTCTAATTTGTTTTCATTATGCGGTAGATTACGTGATTGATTAGACTAAATGGAAACAATGAAATTATAAACCTCAAATAGGCAACATTCAAAAATTTACCTTTTTATATGAAAATTTAACCTTTATGTATGTTCCCCATTATGGAAAGCATTCACTAAGTAATAAAATTGATTGTGAACATCTAATAAAATTAGAATAATTTCGTCTTTGGCGAAAGAAAGTTACTTAATCTCATTTTAACAATAAAAAAGAAGTCATACCGTTATGTTTGTCCATGTCATTAAAATGCTCAGATTCACCAAATCATCAAAAATTGCTTAGGTACATACATTTTCAAGCTCCTCTCTTCCATTTAAATGTACTTTCAATTATGGTATAAGTAATTGTACCATACGGACAACAGGTCAGTTTATGGTACCTTCGGCTCCTTTGTCCTTTATTTTTAAGCTCCACACAATCTATTAATTTCTTGCCCAACTGCAAGCGACCATAAGACAACAATGAGAAATTCTTCAAGATTTTGTTAAACATATATGTTATACATACAGTGCTTCTCAGACGGCCGATTAATTGTAGGCATAAAGTCCATTACGTGACGTCAAAGTGTTATGCGTAGGTTAGGTTCACTCGGTTTGTGTATACGTTCCAAAATAGACTATTAAATTAATTCCAAAAAAAGAGCAACATAAGGAGCACCACAACATCCGCTCGAAGGAGATCCTCGTCATGAGGTGCCTAAAGATCTGCGATTTGATAGCGAGTCGACTGCTGTAATTTTCAGATTATAATCTGATAAGGATTGGTTTCCCGTTACTGAAAGTGGTCTACCTAAAACAAAACACGATACCCAAAAATCTCACACAAATTGTATGGGGTTAAACAATTGAGAACGTGCAACGAATGCGATTCAAGGTAAAAAGTGGTGTTAGCCAATTTAAGAATTATTAATAAGGTCCATCTACGCCAGTTACCAATATTTCCTGCTATGAGTGAAGTAAGTTTGCATTCCTTGCGCAGTTAAGTAGACCTTCTGTACTTTTGAAGGTGCAACACGAAGAGAGGATGCCATAATCTGCTTGCTGATAATCAAAGAAAGGGGTTTAAACCTAAACCCGTGAGTTGAAGACAGATTAGCTTTTAGCAGATGTTGTGCAGCATCTGGAGATGGTGACTAGGTATTCGTACTTTGTTCGCGTTTTCTTTTAATATCTATGTGATTAGTATTATGTTGATTACATCTGCTAACTTTCAATATTGGTACTTGTTTTTACGCTGGTGGATAGTATAATTATGTATAAGACTTCTTAGTTCATGTCCTTCTCCATTGACATTCTAAAGGTTTGTTTGGTAAGGTTTCACAAATGCTATAGTTTTTCTTGTTCGAAAACCAGTAGGTTGATTTAAGTCTACGGTGGTGGCATGGTATTTGTTCAGTGCAACAATCTGAAAATTTCAAATGAACAGTTAGTTTGCCCTAAATCAGTGTTTGAGTTAGTTCCTATTCTGCATGTACCTACCTATGTATATTTTTACTTAAGTTTGTACTAGCTCGTTTTACTTAAATAAAAAAGCAAGCGTACCCAAATCACTGCGTCGCAATGATTGCACTAGGTAGGTACATTCGACCAATTTGATTCATACGCCACAATGAAATTTCTGTTTAAGTGACGCAATTCAATTCTCAAGTCTTGTACAATTCGAATCATTACGTCATTTTGACAGTTCCATAGAGGTGAATGATTCAAATTGGTTGACTGTACATAATTAATTAGATAATCGCTAACACCTGCACCAAAGGTCGTAGATATACAATTAACGTGCCCTCCGCATTATCGACAACCATGATGGTCGCAGTTATACGCTAGATAGAGATGCAGGCATACCATCCTCAGTCTACTGTATGACAGTCCTTCACGTGACTGTCGATAACGAGGAAAGCACAGTCATGAAGTTTGTATGTAGGTACCCAAGGTGCTCTAAAAATGTTTCGAAATATACCTACCAACAATTTAAACAGACAAAGCTTTGACATAATTAACAAGCAACGTAAGATTAGTGTTAAATTGTATGGTAAAGTCGCGATAGACCAGTTTAGACCTACTTTTGAAACTGCAGCCCATTTTATCATCGTGCCTTTTAAGGATTTATTTTCGTTACCTTACTCACCTGCTGTGTATTGCATCCCTGCATTTTATTAATGTAAATATTAACTTTCTTTATAACTAAAGTCACATCATTATATAGCTCGGGGTCATTAGAGTATTTCTATTTAGGTAGGTATAGTCAGGTAGAGAGTAAGACCGGTTAGACTTATCTTGGTTGGCCGCCGGTCCACTCTCTTATCGGATGCTAGCCTTCGTTGACAGAAGGCATTCACCTCATTTTTGTTAAGTCTTTGGTTGGTTGACTTGGTCACGGACGACCACGACCACCAGGCACGGTTCTCGGACGTTAAGCTGTGGAGGAGGTACGGAATCAGTTTACGAGCACTTTCGGTATGTAGCATGTTGCAAAGATATGGTGATACAATTACTGCTTATTTGAAGTTTTTATTCTAAATAGGTAACTTTTAGGAATATCAGTATAGGTAGGTATGGAACAAACGCATCAGGGTTTATATTAGACATAATCAAAACCATATAGTAAATGGTCGTTATATATTGCTATGAGTCTCTTTCTAGTCTAATCTACACTGCGTATTGTTTACACATGCGTCTTATTTCCTGGTAGCACGAGTAGCCGAGTAAGACAAAACATAGCAAGATACAAATACCGGTTACAATATGGTAAAGAATGTGACTAATATGTGCAAACCCCGAACATAAAAAAAATCAGTAGGTTTGTATGGTAGGTAACTCACCGCAAAAAAAAGACATCCACGTTTCATGTTCCTATCCTTAGATCTGTTAATTTGATGTGACGCCTATGAAGGTCGCGGCCTTATTTTGAGATGTCCCGGAAAATTCATCAGCCCACGATTTCTTACTTTATTCAGTCTTCACAATAGAGTTGAGGAGCAGCTCACAGATTTTATAATACCAAAATATTGCCTGCGAGTTCTGCGTCCATGGTCAGACTGGCGTTACGAAAGTCAATTTTCTATAAAAAAAATATCAACGACCTCATTTTACCCAAGTGATCAGCCTGCGTAGATTCACTAGGTCACGGTAGGTACTTCATGGTCAGCAGTGGCATGTCTCCATGGCTGCGCCGTTCACATAAGGCCTTGCCGCACCGCGGGGTCATATTCGATCCTCTAGAGCGTGTAGGATCCTAATTCATTAGTTCCTGTTTGGAGCAAAGTTATTGCACAATAATGCCCTACGTGAAAATAAATTTTCGAGTTTACTGAGATTGTTTATCAAATTAAAAACACGAATAGTGTATAAATTTTAAAAATCATACTATCACACTACATTTCTTACTTTAATAACCACTCACCGAGACCACTTGCCAACGTACTGCCCCCTAGGGGGAAGACCATTCTACTGGTCAGTGTCCCGGCTGGTAGTGTTGTGCTGAAGGCTTGACGTACTCGACAACGATAGCCGTCTGCAGCTGCAGTTACAGCAACTGAAGGGGTCTAAACATATGTTACACGCAAGGGGCCCGCCGTATAAGGGCTCGGGCGGACAATGTTATGATATACAGACATGTACCAGTCATATGGGTCAAGTCGCACCTAACGTTTACCTAGTGGGCTGATAACCGGGACTCGTGTTACGTGCACAGCGGGCCGTGGGCAGATTGCCGGAGAACGATTCGCCGCGACTGGCGCCGCGCCGAGCGCCGCTGCTGCTCAGCGGTTTACACCGGAGCTGGCCTCGTTCGCTCGCGCCACTTTCTCCACGTTGCGTAGTGATGGTGATGACTCATGGAATAACACATTTCGGGTGAAATCACAATAATAAAATAGGAGAAATAACAACTTTTCATGGAAAAATCTCTTTTTATTTTCATACTTAAACATATGTTACAATTTTTCTTATTCAATATGAATAATAACGAAATTCCAATTTAACTATCGAGAAATAGATTGAAATTGAAAACATTTATTTACATTTAAAACAAATTAAAAATAAAACTAAATAAATGCACGATACCGTTACAAACCCATTGTAGATAGTCAGCGACCGCGCCCCAGCGGCAACCAAGATGGCGGCCGATGGCGGATGCAGACCCACGCGAAACGCAATGGGACTGTAATTTAGAAAAAACATCCTACATATATCACAGATACAAAGACAAATTTACATTACCTAAATTGATTCGCTTCTAAAATACTTTTGGTAGAGGTTTGACATTGTCTAATTCTTTGAAAAAACTATCTAGTCCGCTGAGATCATTCTTCCATAAATTATCGATTTTCTCTCGTTGCTCTCTGGAAACCTCTTCTTCTTTATTGCACAATCCGAGATCAACTTGCATCTGAGCCCACCGCCTGGCACGTTCTCTTTGTTTCGTAACCAATTCACTTTCAGCACGAGTAAGGGAGTTACTCAAAATGGCGATGATCCTTAAGTCACGCTTTCTCTTTGTCTTGGCATTAAGAGATTTACTTTTAACTTGACGAACCCAATTAGAGAGGGATTCTGCTTTACTTTCACAGAAATCAACAACAGATTTTTCGTTTGCTTTGTAGCCCATTGTGATATTAATATAGGGCAAACAAAATGGCTGCGGGACTGTTACACACCTGAATCCAACCCAGGTCAGATCACTTGAGGAACTAGTCACAACACTCGCACGTCCGCACTGCACCACGATGAGAAATTTAATGGCGGCGCTGACGTCATGGCGTCTTTATATAGGTGACGCCAACTGCGCACAAAATGGCGACGGCCCAACGACGAAGTGTACCGAACTCGGCCGAAAATAGACGATCAATAATATTGTGTTTCGGATACTAAGTACAATATTTTTTACAAAACGCACAACATACAACATTTAAAAATAAAACATGTGAAATATAGAAAACAAGGAAAAGTTGAGAAAATAAAATAATAATTCAAAACAAGGTCGTATTTCAGTTTTGCGATTAATTTTTAGACTTTCGTGTTTCTGTTGATCGTTGCTCTTGACTACCAATGCTACCAAACACTTTGTATAAGTATTTTTTTTTCTATGTAGGTAAGTATATTTATCGTTGTTAATCACCCGCACCCGCAGTAAAAACCTAAAGATTAGTTAGGGGGCTATATCAATAAAATTTGTGTGATGTTTATTTTATATTGAATAGGTTTAACCATAATTTAGTACCTTGTCGCCTTAACGCCTTTGAGAGATCGGTGCAGCAGTTTAAAAATGACGTTAAAGTGACAAAGTACCCGAGTATTTTCGTTGATATTTGTTTAAATTGCGTTTTACTTTACGTTTTAATTTGTCCATTATCACAAAGTTCCTATTTTATTTAACTTAAACTTAATCGTCATATATATTCTTTCATTTCTCATTATTAAATTGTTCCATGATTTTTTTGATTACTTTTTATCGAGTTCAAAAAATTATATTTAAGTATATTTTTATAGTTGTGAGGCCACATCTGCCACGCCCACAAAATAATGAAAAGGGATGGCTTTATGTGCTTCCGCGTGTAGAACGTGAGATGGAAATATGCGCGCGCCTTGACCGCAGTGTCAAATTCAAATAATTGCCGTTAACTATAAAACCTTAACATTCATTAAAAAAATGGTTTACCAGGTTTAATAATTTAAAAATAGGTACTTAACTATTGAACCAACAATCATGGTCGTATGGTTTCGAATATTCAACCAAAACATGCGAAAAAGGTGTCATGTTTGGAAAATTTATTGTCATTCTTATTAAATTTCTAGATTTAATACGATTTGTTTATTTATTTAACTACGAAACGAAAATAGACAAATTGACCTAGTCATGGGCACCAGGAAACTATAGGTACACATACTTATATAAATAAATGCATATTTAAACAGGTATATTAAAAACATCCAAGACTCAGAACAAATACTCGCGCTGATCACACAAATATTTTCCCATACCGAGAATCGAACCTGATTACACTTCATAGGCTAGGCAGGGTCACTACCAACTAGGCTAACGCGTCGTCATCGTCGTCATAGCTATATGTATACTATTATTTACCTATTTATTTAAAAATACCATTACATTATTAACTACATAAAACTTCGCCAAACTCCTTAAGGTTGACTTCCATGGATAGCGGCTGATGCGACAGACGCGTGCGGCTGACGTGCGCGACTGTCGCGCGCGTCTCGCGACTACGTGGTTAACGGCTGACGAATCTGCAAGCCGTGCGCGGCTGAGCCGCTTACTACGGAAGCGGTGCCATACGTTTTCATAGTGTTTACTACTGTCGCGAGACGCGCGCGACAGTCGCGCACGTCAGCCGCACGCGTCTGTCGCACCAGCCGCTATCCATGGAAGTCAACCTTTAGGCGATATGGTTGATTTCTGTGGGTACATAACAATTTAACAATAATTATTTCGTAACTATTATTTTGTAAAATATCCGAATTATCCGAAAAGTCAAATATTCCATTTCAGGAAATCGAACCCCTCATTTTATGATTCGAATTTTGAAACTATGTCTAGGCTTGACCGCCAGCAACCCATTGCACCAAGTTGAGTCAAATTTTATTTGTGCATGAAGTATCCGAACGCACATTTATATTATGACGCACGTTTCAACAGCGCATGCGGCGAGCACAGCCAGCAGCGGGCCAAGAAGGCAAGAAGACAAGACAGGGGTAGGAGGGGGAAGGAAAGGAAGGCGAATGTCGGGCGGGCGCTCGCCGCGGTCGATAATGCCAGATGCCTTGTCTTGGCAAAGGGGAGGCGAGGGGGGGGGGCATCCATGTCACAGAAAATATTCCATTCCAACAACAAATAAATGTTCTATATTTCAGCAAAAGGAGATCCTACTAGCAATACAAATACAATTGTATTTTCATTTTTTTCCTAAAATCGTAACATTCATTATCACACTTAACCCAAATTAGAGCTTATTAAGTAGGTATGGTACTCAGATTATAACGATAAGTACTAGTAATATTCTAGTAATATTAACATACATACATACATTAAATCACGACTGTTTCCCAGAGGGGTAGGCAGAGACCACTTTAATCTTTCCACCTGCTACGATCCTAACAAATCTCTTTCGCTTCTTCCACATTCATGCATCGACCCATGCACGCACGTCGGTATCGGGTCCAAAGCGCTAGCATACTCCATCCATAGGTATTTACCGACGTGTAAAAGAGCCCTCATGTACCCAATTTACTGAATAGGTAAGTACTGAAATATTTTTAAATCTTAAATTTTGATTTGTACTTACTTAGCTACATTTCAACTTAGTTAAGCAAGTTAAAACTTCAAGTACTTAGCTAAGTACTTAAGTAATTGCGCCGGTTACGCGACAGGTAGGTTTCTCGTTAAGTACCTATTTTTCAAGTTGTAACTCGTTAATCACCTAGTCGTATTTTGGCCAAAGTACCTAGGTACCTACCGATTAGTACTTAATAAAAGAAAGATTAGGCAGGAGTGTTGACAAAAGGATTCCGGTCACACAGGAATTTGGGGCAGGTAAAGACGTAGGTAGGGTAACCCTCGAGTTAAAATTCAATAGAAACAATAATAACTGACGCACGTGGGAATTATAGGGGCTCCTAAACCGTTTCAAACTGGGATTGTTATTACAATTACTTGTACTTACCTATTAGGCAGGTAGGTAGGGGCTTAGGGTGATGGAACCAGTAATGAACAAGGATCAATCAATGATCAAAATCTTATGGTGTTAAAGATAAGTGTTATTCATTTAGTTTGAGACAATCAATTTATAACTTACTACCGAATCCGCCCTCCCTTCGCTTCGGTTTATTTAACTTTTCTGTAACACCCGTACTTACAATAAACCAGCATTTATAAAAACCTTCCTCTTGAATCACTCTATCTATTTAAAAAAAACCGCATCAAAATCCGTTGCGTAGTTTTAAAGATCTAAGCATACATAGGGACAGACAGACAGCGGGAAGCTACTTTGTTTTATACTTTACTAGCGACCCGCCCTCGCTTCGCTTCTGAGTTTTCTGTAACACCCGTACAATAAACCAGCATTTATTATAAGTAAAAACCTTCATCTTGATTCACTCTATCTATTAAAAAAAACCGCATCAAAATCCGTTGTGTAGTTTTAAAGATCTAAGCATACATAGGGACAGACAGACAGACAGCAGGAAGCGACTTTGTTTTATACTATGTAGTGATGATACCTACTATGTAGTGATAACCTTATGATCTTTCAATGAAGAGTTAAAGCTCATTATTGGTGCCTTCAGCTAACTGTCCAACATTGGTGCCATGAAGTGTCAACAGTAGTAGACAGGAGTAGTAGAGTAGCTACTCGTTTTGATAAGTGTTTTCTGTAATGTAGGTACCTACTTATATAAAAAATAAGACATGATGAAGGTACCTATGGGAGAAACGCACCCAAGCCAATTTCAAAGTGTCAACACGTTATCCTATTTATAACAACGTAAGTACCTAATCCTATTTAAATGTGAAAATTTATAGGATGTTTGGGTGTTTGTCTTTCAATGACGCATAAATGATAAAAATGGCTGTAAGAATGTAAATTAATTTGTGCACACTGCTAGGGAAGTACCTAGGTACCTACTTAGTCCATGACTTGGTAAAGGCTATAGCCCAAATAGGTAGGTAGTTTAAAAATATTTATATCCTTTAATAGCGTACTCTGGTTCCCAGGTATAGATTTACTTATTTTTTGCAAGAAATTAGTGGATTTTCTTCATAATTTTATCCTATTATAATATAAGTAAAGTATGACAACAATTAAATTACGCAGTATTAAATCGAGGTCTTCGGAATTTTTATTGAGTCACGCGATAACACTCAAATAATGAAATTGAACTTAGTTTACTTACAGCTACAGTGTATAATCGCTTGTGTTGACATAAAATAACAATAATGTCGTGTGCGTGTGAATATCATGCGCAATGGCGGCGGGGTGACGTCACCCTCGCTCCGAGCATTCATCGAGCAGCTGAGTCCAACGGTCTTGAAATGAACTTCAACGAATGACTAGCGTTGACCTTGCTAGCAACCGCTTTTGTTGCACCTTTGACACATTGAGCGCCCATGATCACCATTCGTATGAATTTACAATGCACCGAGTGTCATGGGCATTGAACGCGTGTATTCATAAAGGAAGTAACGGACAGGCAACGGCTTTTTAATCACTTAGGTACTTACAAATGCCGGTCTCCCTGGTATTAATACAAAATGGACTCCATTTTAAGTTGTCGACACTGAAAGAATTTACAGGTACCTACTTAGGTAGGTAGGTATACTTCAATTTACCTCAAGAGCCATTATAACCTGGACTATCTCATTGTCCTATTAAAACAATGAGAGAAAACAAATTAAATAAATAGCAGTTGTGTAGTTAGTTCCAATGATTCGATCCTTTTCAAAACATCCATTGTACTAAATGCGCTATTGCCGTAAGTTAATGACCTCATTGAGTTGTTTAAAGCGACGTTGACAAACTCCATAGTGGCCTAGGAATCAAATTATTGAAATTTTAACTAATAGTGTCATCAGCTAATAATTAGAACCGGGAACCTTGATAATGGAGTAAGTCATTAAATTCATTAACCTAGTTCTAGGTTAGGTACTGAATAATTAACTAATTATTGATAAAGATAACAAGGCGAATACCAACGTGGAATCCGGTGGCCTCAATAACAATTGAGATGTAAATAACAAACGTACAGAACTAACAAAAGCGCTTATGGAAAAAAATAGTTGGCACATCAAGCCGTTATTTATGCCAGCTACAAGACTACAGCGTTATGTGTTTGATATGTATGTTTGTAGACCAAAGAGATTTAATATTCTAGTAAGTATATTTAATGTCTTTGATCAATAGACTTAATTTTAAATCGCATTTTAACCTTGCCAAAATTGTTCAAAATTATACCTTGTCGATTTGCCTTTTCGATTGTGTGGTAAGGAAATCAAAGTTTAAAGGGGGAGATGTAGATGGATGTACCTACCTAGTCGATGGGACTGCGTACGGACGGCATCAATATTGTATATTGGACCGTATAAGGTGGACAAAAATAACTGGCCAGATTATATTAAAGCGTGATCAAAAATTTTTGAGACCTTGTACCTATGCTCCAATATATTTTTTAGGGCTCTAGACAAGTTGCTTTCTACGGATTTTAACAAAAGCAGAAAATTAAATACGTACCGATACATGCGTGGAATTGACGTGGGCTGACGGCAATTCCACGCATGTTTTTATTTAGGTAACACGTGCGTTGCGATGAAGTAAATAATCATCATACGACATCGTATTTTGCCAGATAACTTTGTATTCATCTAGCTTATAGATGCTGAACTCAACGAAGAAAAAAGGTAAATACCTACCTACGAGCTTTTGCGACAAAATACGGTGTCGTACAGTTTACAAGCAAATATAAAAACGTTCGAAAAAACGCGGTGGCTTGCGTTTTCGCTATTTTGATTACCATTTTTATTCTTATAGGTAGGTAGGTACCTAACAAAACAACTATAAAGAAAAGAGTTACCGTTTGTTACGTCTTTATCTGGGCTTGTGATGAAGTTGCAATAAAACACAATAAAAAACTTTTAATTCAAGACCCCCATGCTGCTAGCATCAAGGAAAGTATATATGAAAGACAGTTTTGGGCCCAGGACGGAAATACATATTTCAAGTTTAAGAAGATATTTATAATACCTTGTGTAGATCACGTTACAAGCACATATGTTTGGCAGTTTTTAGTTAGATGCTTACCTACCAGTAATCTTAATTAAATAAATATAATTATAACTTCGTTTTCGGGTGAAGTTGAAGAAAACAAACTGCAAGAATTTGTCATAATTTATTGTTCACCATTTGGGGAAGCGTTAAACAAAAAAGAAAGTAATTTGCATACAAGTACATTATTTTTAAAACATGATTAAATTAAATTATCAGGACGAGAATGGTGTACAATTATAAAAATAAACAGATATGTAGATGTTTTTAACATACCCCAGTAAACTCCCCCTTCCTATTATTTATAATGTTTCCAAAGTACGTATGTCGATCTGTCCTTCCTTCACGAAGCAAAGGACAACTTTATAATTGAAGTTAGTAAATAATAAATATGAATTAGCTCGACACAATCTTTATGTTTTGATGTTATCTTTAGTAACTTGTGAACAAGTAAACGCATTAGGATGAACATACAGCTAGTAAGTATATTGTCCGGCATTACGAGATAAAATACTGAAGTTCTTTAAAACGTATAAGTTTCCGGAGGTTACAATTCAGAGAGCTTCACTCACCCCGTACTGTGAATCATGCCACTAGCATTATTTTTAGCGACGAGATTTATATCAGATAAAAATTGACCTTGTAAAATAACTTAAAACAAAGTTTGTTCCTGGACACAGCAGTTCTTGGCCAACGCAACTATTCTCAGCTTGCCAGACCCTGACGTACTTAAAGAAATTAATATAATAATGTTACTTATAAATTACTTATAAGAGGAACTAGACCCATAAGTATTTGGATACCGACACGAACATATTACAGCCTGGCAAGAAAGAAAGGTACAAAATACTCAAATGCCTTTTTTTTCCAATCCCTTTCTTTGCCAAGCTATAAGCAAGAATGTTCAAAACCATTATAGGTCTCTGGACAAAATCTACATACCATAAACACCATACCTGTCACACTCACACATTGTCTCATAATTTAGTGGACCTGATAGAAGCTCGCGGAGCTAACCCCATGTGCCCACAAGAGTAAATACTTTTACCGAACAAATTGTCCTCGCGTGTGAAGTCCACGGAATTGTTTCTCTAATAAGTTCATGGTGATTGTCTACGACGCTGGCGAAATACACCTTGTTAAAACATGGAGTGAAAGCCATTAAAAGAAAAAAATATCAATTTCTTAAGAAAATAATATAACCACATCCAACAAATTACAAAAGCTAAATTCATCACATGTGGCACAGGTAAAACCATTTATCTTTACGAAAACAGAATGGCCTCCGTGATTTTGCAATATCAACGGAGTCCGTCCTTGGTGTCAGTCGAAAAGGTAAAACACTGTCGATAGCCATCTCTATCCATTCGTGCCTTTACAAAACTACTTTTCACCACCACACTTTTGTGTTTATTTGGTTTCACCACCAAAATAAGCGTCCATAAATAATGAAACGAACTAATTATTCAATTCGATTGCGGTAGCATAATTATAACACAAAGTTGACTTTTTAGAACCTAGACGCTACCTGGAACCCTTCTTATATTGCACTCCACCTAGACTACTCCTATTATATGGGTTTTCGGCTGGGGCCCGTTTCTCGATACTTACTAGACTTACACCCGTATTCACAAACAATACTTAAGGGATCCTTCACTGAGTAAACACACTGCGTTCAATACAGCTTTGTGACTGCTCCGTTTTGACCGACCTTTTGTTTATGAGAAGATTTGAACCACCCTGTGCGTTCGTGAGCACTGTGAGACCTCATAGTGACGTTTGTGAATACGGGTGTAATAATATTGGTCCATGCGGTACATTTCACTAGTAAAATAAAATTGTATTGAGTGAACTAATATTATTAGTCTAATGAGTTTCGAGAAACTGGCCCCTGATCGTAACAAGCGTCTTCCCTGCTTTGTAAATAGGGATACCGCTGTCCATTTATTAGTCATTCGCGCTAGACGTCGCCTTTTGAGGTCAGACGGGGTCTTTCACGCGTTTTACGTTGTAGCTTGCGTCATAATCATTTTCTGAAACAAAAATGCAGAATTTAAAACCACGTAACTATTACTAACACAATTTAACAGTAGGTTTGTATGTTTTGTGACAACACACAACACAAATGTATGCTTTGAGCATTTTACAAAGGGTGTAGGGTTTATTTCCAATTTAAATTCCAAGGGTCATAAAGTTTAAAGGCAACTTGGCCGATAGTACCTTTTGCCGTACGTAGGTATAACAGTTAAAGGCCAAAGCCAACATGAAGATTTGAGAGGTGCCGCGGTTCGAATGAATGGGAAAGGGCGGCTGTCCACACACCATCTATTTATGCTAAGCGGCGATATTCTATACATTTTGTATGGAAGTCCATTGTAGCGATGTTTCTTCCGCGTCTTATGTCTTATGGTTGTATTTGGCGTTACGTATTCGATCATTTGGAGTATTTGACAGATAATCGCAATGTTTAGACGGCATTTGGCATTATTTGAATATTTGACAAATAGAGGCCATAGCAAATACCTACGCGTTACTCAGTCATTGCCGGTTTTTGACTCTCAGAAAAAGAGCCTATTTTGCAAATATTTAGTAGGATCCATGTACGCTTAATTCTGTTGATTATTTGCACAGAACAGAAAAAACAGTAGAAGTGTCAATAGGCTAGTTGCCTCTGTTTTAAAGTAGGTCTCAAGTTATTAATTATTGTCCGATTAGATGAAAAAAAAAATCCCACATTTTTTTAGGACCTACAAAGCCGCAAAACTTTATTTTAAAAGTTTAGTTTTCGTTAACGGGCGAAAACGCTTACAGCCATATTGGTCTATAGATTATCTGTGCTGTGACGTCATACGGGCCGAAAACAAACATTTGTTTGGGCAAGCGTCCACGACATTCGTGCAGCGTCCACTCAGGACACCAGTATGGGTTTCATTTGTTTAACATGCACGCCGCACGCCCCGCCCCGCTGCACGCTCAACTCGAGCATCCACTCAGGCCTTAGACTTACAATAACACACAGATTAGGTTTTTACTAATATTAAAACGACTACGATCATAACACAACCTCAAAAGTCCATGAGTTGAGTCATATCATAAATGACAATGTCATGTCATGTCACAGCACAGAATACTTGCAGAATATACCATTGCGAATTTCACTCGTATAAGAACCGACATGAAGTTTGCTTAAGGTCCTATGACGTCACAACATGCCCGACAGCGTTTTCAGAGTTCAAAATAAAAAATAAAAATGAACAATTTTTAAATAAAAAATATGTAGCCATCTTACACTTTTAATATCTGAAATCGATAAATATTGGTTTCTTAAGTCTAATACTAAAGAAAATATTAATTTATTAAGCCAAATTTAATATGAGGCAAGTAGCCTATTGGGCGTGTAACGTGTGGCATGGTTATGGGGAGTTCCGCGCAACCTACCATACTTTTGCCGCGATCGCATATTTCGATATTTCTAAAATAGGAAATAAATCCAGAAGCATGCCTCATTGTGCTATTTTGGAATGTATAAACGATAGCCGCACCAAAAACATTTTCCATGGTGGCGTGTTGTTTTTATGATAGTTTGAGTATTGGAGACAACAGGTCTGATACTAAGCGAAGCTCATGCCACCGATACACACACATATACGCAACGTGAAGCGAAGTGCCACCATTACGTCCTTTGCTTGGTGACAGTCTGTGTCATCTAAGAATGCTTTTAAATTAAGTGTAGGTCGAGGTACGGTCTGTAAAGGCTAAGTTTCGTTGGTCAATAAATAGCCCGCATGCTTTTAGTGGTACAATGCTCCGCTGCAATACTTTCCAGGGCAATAATGTTAAAACAACTCCTCAATGGAATTGTACAAGTATGCGGGCTATTCAACCAATGAAACTGGTCCTTGAGCGAGACTGGACACAGCGAGCTGTGAGCACTGACCTTGATGGGGCTCAGCGCGTTAGTGAGCTGCAAGCCCAGGCTGCGCGCGAGCACGATTGGTGGCAGCTCGGCCGTGTACAATCTGTGGAGCGCTTCGATACACATCTGAGTCGGCACGTTGTGGCGTTGTCGCAACGTCTCGTATTTCTCCAACCAGCTGCTGTCAGCTGTAAGATGATGTTAAGGTTGCGATTGATAATTTGTTTTATGGTGTTCAATAAAGAATATTTTTGTTTTATTTGTTGATGGTTATTGGTTATGCTGTCTATATAAGGCTATAGGACCTTTGCCCATTCAACCTAAATTAAGGCATAAAAGATTTTCATTTCATTTTTCTTAGCTATAATTTGTTTTTGTGTTCAAATAATTATATGTATGTAACCTTTCGTGGTTTATCGGTTAAAAATAAGAGTAACTAAACTTACTATGAAATTAGTCAAGAACTTTTTGATGGGTTGCCAAAATTTACAAGTTCTATTTGTAGGCAATTATATGTATAGCAAACGCATTCGTTTCTGTTTATGTGGCCACTGTATGTAGGTATGTTACTCTTGCTGCTGATCTATTAGTTAGACCAATTTTACTATGGACTGTCATATGGTTTTTCAAGTGCAAGTGTCAGTGTATACAAAAAAAATTGGGTGCCTCATACTAGTCGCCCGTCGGGTTTTAGACTTAAATTAATTGTAAGTAAAGCCCATACCAGTAACATCTAATCCACAATATATGGCTTGCGAAAGTTGAGCTGTTAAGTCGCGCACGTCGCCAAAGCCGAGATTCACCCCCTGTCCCGCTAGAGGATGCACTCGATGCGCAGCGTCTCTGAAATTTTAATAAAGCTTTATATTAGACCCGATACACATTGGGCGCTTTCAAACGCGCGCTTTTGCCAACGCGCGTTCTGAGAACCAGGAGTTTTGTTGATGTGTACACACCACCAGCGCGCGCTTGCATGTGTAGACATCAACAGAACTCCTGGTTCTCAGAACGCGCGTTGGCAAAAGCGCGCGTTTGAAAGCGCCCAATGTTTACCGGGTCTTATTCCACGGCACATCGAAATTGGGATTCATAGATGTATACGCGCTATCGTGACCTGTGGGTCTAGGTATGGTTGCGTCTATATCGCGTGTCAAATGTGGATAAAGCATACCGTCACTGTCGTACTTATTTACGTGTCAAAAGGTGACGGACGCCGAATCTAAATTTTGTCACGCGATAAACGCAGCCATATTAGGCCCCCTGACATATTTGTATGTCTAACGGCAAAATATAACGATACTCCTAACAAGTATTCATAACACCTTACAAATAAATAACTTGATTTGATTACTTAGTAAGCATAATTATAATTCATAATTCATATAGTGCCATCTAGTAGTAGTAAAGGGCAGTGGGTAAGTTTGTATGAAGATGTTTGATTATTATTTTTCAGCAGCAGTTAGAGGACCTCTAAATGCAAATACATATATACAATTTAATAAGTTAAATAATAGTGGAGCAGAGATATTAAAAAGTATTTGGTACTGAAAGTACGCCCATGTAGCGATATTTAAATATCTCTCGGCTCCGATGCTCTTAAAAAAATAATAATTTTGAATTGATCCATCACTAAATACAAGTTTTAAGAATAGCCGCTCACCTAAAAAAATGCATGACTTTTACAACCCAAACAACTGTATCGTTCAGCTAAACACATGCCAACTATGACAAGTAAAATGGCTCTCACTCTAAATAGTTTTTCGACGATTGCTTGTCGCTTGTACGTCGAACGAATGAATGCAGTCGATCTTTTTTACGGCATGGTAAAGTTATTTGCGAAAGCGTTTCTAAAACACATTTTTAGACTTCCGTACCAGAATGGAGCCCAACGGGTACAAAATATCTATGCCTACGCTGTTCGTCCGTTCGATCTAACTTTATAGAGCTTTATCTTTTAAACTGTAAAAGATAGCGGGTTGATATATTGTTCAAAATGAGTTATTATTTTTATTTTTGTTGTACCGTGAAAAAGGTAAAACATATAAGCGTCAAATTTGTTATGAATATAGTACAGTTACCAGCAATAATATATTATCCAACATTGGGCGCAAAAACATCTAACAGGTCTTTATTACTAGAGGTATAAGAGCGTGTCAGATATTTTTGCGCCTACTGTCGGATAATATTATTGCTGGTGACTGTACAAACCCAGAAGAAAAACAAAACAATCTAAAAAAATGACAAGTGTGAGTTGGGCTCGCGCTGATTCGATTCAAAATTGAATTCAAATCGGAATAAAGTAATATCTACTATGCGGCAGTACGGAACCCTTGATGCGCAAGTCCGACTCGCACTTAACCGGTTTTTTTTATTTTGTCGCTTTAACGGACTTTGATAGATTAGAGCAGCAGTTGAAACAAGACGTTAATGGCAAAGCAGTGTACTGCCGCAATCAGTGACGTCAATTAAATTTAATGCTTGTTTAGTGTCGTGTTGTCTTATTCTATTGCTGTAGCAAAGAAAGCGACAGCAGCAACTTTAATCAAGCATTAAATTAAATTGACGTCTCTGAGTTAGGGTTGTGCGCGCTCGTTCACTGAGCGGATCGCTCCAAACTAGTACAATAGCTCAAATGTTCTAATTCGGTCTTTTAGTTCTTTTAGTACATGTTCATGGTCCTTATTTGTGCTCCTTTGACCGAATGAATGGCCGGGCGGTTATTCATTCGGATCGCTTTGCTGTCAGTGTTCTGTTCGGTACTTGCTCCGCGTGTACTAAATGAACTAAGAGCAGAAACTTTACGGAATAGTTCGTTCTAGTACAGTGACGGCAATTCATTATTTTTGGCTCTTAGTACATGTACTACACAACCCTACTCTGAGTGCGGCAGTTAGTTTGTGAGTAGAATGAAGGGAGGTCGTACCCGACGAGAGCGACGCCGCGCGCCACGTAGCGCGTGCTGTGGCCGAAGCCGAGCGGGAAGGCGGCGCGGCCGGCGGGCCCCAGGCGGCGCGCGCTCGGCGGCAGCAGCCGCGCCGCGCCGTCCGGCAGCCCCGCGCGCCGCAGCCACGCGCCCACCCAGTCCGTCGCCGCGTCCACCGCGCCGCTGCGCGGGTACTGCTTCCACTGCAATTCAATTAACATTCAGAAAACCAATGATCGCAACGAGTCACAACGGACCAAAATTACATATTTACGGCGAGGGAGTACATTGAATCCTGAACGGAGCGAAGGATACTAAAAATAGATTCCTGAGCGTAGTGAGGGATCCAAGTGTTAACTCTCAAGGTGGAAATAATTTTGCTACCGTTTGACACATACTGCTTTTCAGGTCACTTATGAGGAAAATAAAAGACTATCATCATCATCATCATCATCATCATCATCATCATCATCATCATCATCATCATCATCATCATCACCATCATGCTAGTAGTAGTATGCACGTAGGTAATCTATTATTAAAAATTGTAATCGATTATGTGCAAATAAAAAAAATCTAATCAATTTTGCAACAAAATATCCTTGAACAGAAAAGTGCCTCTTTAATCCCTCCTAGCAGGGAAGAAAAGTCCCCTTTCCGAATAGGTAATGTGAATATCAACTACCCATCCGAAATACTACTTTATATATGAACTAGCTCTTGGCCGCGTCCAACTCGTTTATCGGTACTCCCTCGGGGCCTGTCCGATTGTCCGGGATAAAAAGTATCCTATGTGCTATTCCAGAAAATAATGTATCTCTGTGGCAAATTTCATCTATTTTCGTTTAGCCGTTCTGGCGTTGTTACTCAACAAACATACAAACTTTCTCATTACTAACAAAAATATTTACATTTGGGATTATCTTAAGGCCGGCCTTACACACGCAAGTTTTACTTACGTAAGTAGGGACGCAGCTATTTGTTAGAATTAGATATAATAATTTTTTTTCCCATTCTAACAGATAGCTACGTAGATAGACGTAAATCGTAAGTTTCAGTGAGACCGGCCTAAGCTGGAAACTTTATTACGTATAAGTTTGCCCAGAACATCCCAGATTCCCGTCCTAACTCCGGAACCCTCTGCCCGATCACGCTCATATTCGAAACTTACAAACCATAAATATTTCACATTGTGCGCGCCAACGAATTGTTCGGCGGGTAAGTTCAGCAGCTCTTTGGCGTGCTCAACGTTCACGGACGACGCGAAAAAAAAAGATGTCGAGCAGTAGAAGAGTCACGGGGCCGATAGAAAGAAAACACTGGCAGGCTGTCGTCCAGGGATCGGCCCGCTATCCCATTCAAGGGGTTTCGAATGGGTTATTATAAGGATTTATTTAGAAAAGCCGTATCGCTTGAAAGCTGTTCGATCCGTTTCGTATAAGTCTTGTTCGATTTTGCTTTTAAAGCACTATATTTTGAGTGATACCAATGTCCCTTTTAGCGCTATTTATAAGGGTTACCCGTATAAAAAGCCGTTCGATTGGCTTTATAAGCGCTATTTATAAGGGTTACTCTTATATTTCAATTTACTGCTGACATACCTAGTCTGGCCATAAGTTCTGTCACAAAGGTTTAGTCAAATAAAACTAACTTCTGTTTATTTCTTAATTTCATAATATACACAAATTAAAAGCTTAATTAATGTACATTTTTAAGAACTAATAATCATTCCACATTGTCGCCGCAATTTCCGATACGATCTTCTAACATTCACGGCCGGAACCGATTAAAACACGGACGAGGATTTTGAAAATTTCACTTTTTGAAAAAGGTTTAAAGGTTAGTTTTTGTTAACTAAGATTTTTTTTTGTTTAATATTATGAATTCTGTTATCTGTGGGTATCTTTAGAGACCAGCATTATTTTCTTAACGACACTCAAAAACCAGCTTATGAAGCTCAAAGTTTAGTCTGTTTTCTTATTGCTGCAAATTGATGCGAAATCTTAGGGTCGATTTAATGAGACACGAAGATTGACCGGTGTATAAGAGGATCTTTAGTTGCTTGGAAATACATTTGTATCAGGGTTTAAACATAAAAGTCTGGTCAATATGTCACGCAAATTTCGACTCAATACGAGAACTCTTACAAAAGTTGTAGCCGTTATCAGTATCGTGGTCGTGCGTGTTTTGACCCATGATTTCCTACCCCGAATGGAATGCTTGAAGCTCGTTCATCAAATGATTGCAATAGTAAAGAATACAAATTACGCTTATTTTTATTCTATACTAGCTTTTGCCCGCGACTTCGTCCGCTTACAATTAGTAATTTTGCCATCCCACGGGAAAACTGATTTATTTCGGGATTCAAGGTAGCGTATGCGTTAATCCAGTGTATAAGGAAACTCTAATCCAAATTATATCCAACCAAATTCGTCCATCCGTTTTAGCGAAGAAGTACCTAACAAACTCACGCAAGCATAACCATTCGCATTGATATTATATGTAGGATAGGATGTAAATAGGTACGTCCAGCGCTCCTAATCGCCCCGGCCGAAATCATAGTCGATAAAAATACCCTCGGTGCGTGAGTCCGACTCGCACTTGACCGGATTTCAGTATTTGAAGCTTGTGTCTTTTACCATAATAACGATAACACAAAAAAAATGGTTCGCAGTTTTTATTTTAATTTTGTATAGAATAATACAAATTGACAATATCCCAAACAAAGCAAGTAGGACGAAGTTCTTTGATCAATGAGCGCGAGCGGGCTTTGCCGCTCCTATTTACACCCCCGGCGTCCACGACACGCTGTGAAGAACTTTGTCGCTGAACCTAACCTAACCCAACTTAACCAACTGTACTTACTCCCAGTACACTATAGTTATTATCATAGTTCATAGCTAATAGTTTATTTAACTTTGATAGGTACATACATACCTTTATCCCCCATTTCAACTCCTTAGGAATATTGTTTTCAAAATCGCCAAAAGAAATAAGTTTTTTTTTGTAACAACAATTTTAACGTTTCGAACTACAAAAATGATGAACTCTCATATAAAATTCAACATCCCCCTTTTATCCCTTAGGGGTAGTTTTTCCAAAATTTGTATATACCAATTTTCACGTTTCTAACTTCACAAAATAAATGCGTTTTTGAAGGCGGTTTTTTGTTTTTCAAAACATTCATTCTATTCTGTACTTTTTAGAGATCATAAATAAGCTCATTTACCTAGTCCCACTTCTTAGTTGATATGAAACTTTAAGACATTTCACGATCGCCTCCAGCAACACGGGAAAGTCATAGTCATATTTAAACAATTAAATGTCCTTCGTTGTAGTCGCTCAACTATCTTAATCGAGATATCTTATCGCCACCCTTGAAAAAGGTATCGTTGAGGAGTTCCGGTGGCCATCTGTGGTCTTCATCATCAGTTCCATTTCACCAAATGATACTTTCTGAATGCAAATGCTAGACTTGTTACTAAATATACTAAAATCGCTATATGTTTGCGTTCAATATTTGAAGAGTACCCTCAATTCCTCACTGATCCCCTGAGTAGATTCAGATTTGGTGACCATGGGACCACCTCAAAAGTATACTCTATAAAACCAAAAAATAATTTTTAAAATCGGTCCACAATTAATGGAGAAATCGGTATACTTACATAAAAATTAAGAAATACATACAGTGGAAAGTATAACCTCCTCCTTTTTTGAAGTCGGTTAAAAATTACGAAACTCATTCAAAATCCTAAACCCTCCTTTTACCCCTTAGGGTTTATAATATTTTAGTGGATAATAGCTTCTTAACGCGTCTTCGTCCGCTTAGATTTCGATTATAGTTATTCCCTCGGGAACTTTTAAGTTTTCCGGGATGAAAAGTAGCCTATGTGTTAATCCAGGGTATAAGCTATCTCCATTCTAAATTTCGTCCAAATCCGTCCAGCCGTTGCAGCGTGAAGAGGTAACAAACACACACACACACACACACACAAACTTTCGCATTTATGGGTGAATTGCAGAAAAAATGTACCTTTTAGTTTATCTACTGTCCCGTGAATACGCGGTGGATTTAAAATTATATTATGGGAAGAAACGACAATGTAATTATTTTTATTTAAGAATAAGGATTCTTAAAATTCAGATAAAATTATTTTAATTTTTATTCTTTTTTATTTATATAATAAATAATAAAAATAAACCTGTGATACGCGAGTACTTCATATATTATGTTCATGTCCCGATTCCGAGTGTGTTTTTATCTGCGAAATTTGTTACGATTTATATTAATTCTTATAAAGCATAACTGTAAATTATTCAGTCCTTTTTAGTTAATCTTCAAGTTCCGTACAAATATATTCAATTTTATTGTAAATAGTTTTGAAATTTTAATATTAATGTACCTGTCCCAACTTACTGGACTTTCGTTACTCAGCTTTAGTTACGGAGCATTTAATCCCAATAAAATGTATTATATCTTAGTAGAATTACTTTTTATCAATCTGGCAATACCTTGACATCCTATCAAACTGTTGAACACAGCGAAACCCTTTTTTTTGTCAACGAAGTGGCACGCGGATCGACAGCCTAGTGTATGATATCTAAAAATCTCAGGGTGATAAACGGCGATTTTCTCAGGTAAAAGTTTCATTATCGTACACCACTATTCATTACCTTAGTTTTACTCTGCTTCTTAAGAATTTACAAAGTCCTAAAACAATTTATTACACTTTTGAAGGGAAATAAATATGTATTTTAGGTTAAGATTTCTCATATTATCATTCTCGTTTCGTTATTTTTCGTTATGTAACGAAACTGAGAAAGAGTAAAGCCTAGTTCATACAATACAACTATAGGGAAAATGTTGGTGTGTAAGTTTGTTTTTGTTTGTTTGTTTTATGAATACCGTACTTACGGCCCTTAATGCACAATGTGCTATTTCACATCACCTATTCGGAAAGGGGACTTTTCTTCCCTGCTGGGAGGGATCGAAGTGGCACTTTTCTGTTCAAGGACATTTTGTTGCCAAATTTGATATTTATGTTAAATTTGATAATTTCCTGTAGTAAACTTTGATAATTTCAGCACTTAAAAAGAGTGTAAATAATTAAATTAGTTTTCTCACTAAGATCTATTATTTTCCTCATAGGTGATGTGTGAAAACAGTATGTGTCACACAGCAGCAAAATTATTTCCACCTTGGGCGTTAACACTTGAATCCCTCACTACGCTCAGGATTTAATGTACGCCCTCGCCGTAAATATGTCATTTTGCTCCCTTGTCACACAATCTACTATTATTTTGTTGTAAGTAGGTTTATCTTTGTATAAAAGATTGTTGCTGTTTTCCATATTGTATACCTATATGATAGATAACGCAGTGAAGACCTTTTTTAGAGAAGAAGACAAAAGATTATAGATTTTTAAAGAAACAAAACAGTTGGCTGTGTTTAATAAAGACTGTTACATTCTAACCTCCTTACTTATAAACGTGGAATTAGCTTGGAATAGTTTATGCCATGCTTTGTCACTTTCTGTCAGATGCAAATGTCATAATTACAGATAAGGACAAAGCATGGCATAAACTATTCCAAGCTTATTCCACGTTTATAAGTAAGGGGGTAAGACTGTTTATTCAAATTCTTGAAACGATTAAGATACATTTATAAAAAACTATTAGAAATTACTTAACAATTCAGTAGATCATTTGTGTTATTGTATTCACTATGATTATGTAAACCAAAAATTAGGATAAATACTGCTGATTAAATTAAAACATTTCATTAAATAATTCTGTGAATGAAACCACAAGATATCACTAGTATTATTCCATGTGTCCGACGCTTTATGTTATCAGTTTCGTTACACCAATTATCAATTTCGTTAACTCTCAGTTTCGTTATGAAATTCAAAAGGTACATATTTTCTGCAATTCACCCTTATAATATTATTATTCTATATACAACTAGCTTTCCGCCCGCGACTTCGTCTGCGGAGAGTCAGAACTACTGTTAAAAGTACAGTTATAGTTTAACATCACATTCAAATGCTTTAAAAAAAAAAGTCTAGAACGTGAATTTCAAGTAAGCGGTCCACATAAACAACTTTAATTTCATGGCTCTAACCTTTAAAACAACAAAATTTCTATACATACAATTAACCCACTTAGCAGAAGATTTTCGAAAAACACCGAAGCTGAATATTTTCTGTATGTAATAGTAGTCTCCATACCCAAGTTCATATTTTGCAGGTATGTAACTTTGAATGTTACATAATATCGATACAAACTTTACAGTAGTCTTAGATCCCAAGTTTTTCCCTTTAGTTATTTTTTATTGATAATGGATTTGCTCTTAACTAACTATTCCATTAAGGTGCAAATGTTTAAAAAACACTGAAGATTGCACTGTTTTAGTTGCTATAATTCATGCACCTGGCTAAAAAAACAAACTCCTGTTCAAACTTTCACCCGCTTTTCACACCGTTAAGGGATTGTTTTACAAAATGGTTATTATTTAATTTATATTGGTGTTGATACCGAGTTTCATGTATCTAACTTCAGTCATAATTTTAATTTGTAGGTAGGTAGGTTTTTTATAGGAAGGTAAACATTAGGTTATCTCAATACCAATTTCCACATTTCTCACTTCAAAAATGACCAAATTTCTACCAAACTTCTACCCCCCACTTTTAACCACCTTTGGGATAGTTTTTTCTAAATCGCCGAAAGTAACTTTTTTTTGTTTATAGAAACAGTAGCGTAAATATACATACTTATTCACATTTTTTCCTTCAAAAATCCCCCAAACTTCTACCGCCAATTTACCCGTAAGTTTTTCCAACTTCTTTTTGTTTATAGAAACAGTAGCGTAAATATACATACTTATTCACATTTTTTCCTTCAAAAATCCCCCAAACTTCTACCGCCAATTTAGCCGTAAGTTTTTCCAAAATCGCCGAAAGCAATATTTTTAATTTATAACTACAGTTAGCCGTTACAACATTTACCATGTTTCTCACTTCAAAATTATACCATACAATTTTCTACCCCCCGTTTTACCTCCTCAGAGGTAGTTTTTCCTGAATCGAGCATTTCTACCAAGTTTCAGGTAAGTAAATCAGAACATAAAAGTATTCGTTCCTATATAAACTTTGCAACCCCCTTTCATCCCCCAAGGGGTTGAATTTTAGTTATCACGTGACTCATTATTTTCATTGCAGAGCAAGCATTTCTACCAAGTTTAAAGTAAATTTAAGCATACCATTTTTTTTTTCTTAAACAACCCCCCTCCAACTATCGCTGAAATACTTGTCTCATTATTTGCATTGAAGTGCATTTCTACCAAGTTTCAAGTTAATTTGATCATAAAAATATTTTATCTATACACACTTTGCAACCCCCTTTCATCCCTCTAGGGGTTGAATTTTAGTGATCGCTGAATTACGTGTCTCATTATTTGCATTGAAGAGCGTTTCTACCAAGTTTCAAGTAAATTTGACCATAAAAGTTTTGTTTCCATTCAAACTTTGCAACCCCCTTTCTTCCCTCTGGGGGGTGACTTTTAGTAATCGCTGAAATACGTGTCTCATTATTTGCATTGAAGAGTATTTTTACCAAGATTCAAGTAAATTTGAGCATACTAAATATTTTTTCCTAAACAAACTTTGCAACCGCCTTTTATCCCTCTAGGGGTTGAATTTTAGTAATCGCTGAAATACGTGTCGCATTATTTGCATTTAAGAGTATTCCTACCAAGTTTTAAATAAATTTGATCATAAAAATATTTTATCTTTACTCACTTTGCAACCCCCTATCATCCCTCTAGGGGTTGAATTTTAGTAATCGCGGAAATACGTGTCTCATTATTTGCATTGAAAAGCATTTCTACTGAGTTTCAAGTAAATTTGACCATATTAGTATTTTTCCCATACAAACTTTGCAACCCCATTTCATCCCTCTAGGGGTTGAATTTTAGTTATCGCTGAAATACATGTCTCATTATTTGCATTTAAGAGTATTCGTACCAAGTTTCAAGTTTTGATCATAAAAATATTTTATCTATACACACTTTGCAACCCCCTTTCATCCCTCTAGTGGTTGAATTTTAGTAATCGCTGAAATACGTGTCTCATTATTTGCATTGAAGAGCATTTCCGCTGAGTTTCAAGTAAATTTGACCATAAAAGTATTTTTTCCCATACAAACTTTGCAACCCCCTTTCATCCCTCTAGGGGTTGAATTTTAGTAATCGCTGAAATACGTGTCTCATTATTTATATTGAAGAGTATTCGTACCAAGTTTCAAGTAAATTTGATCATAAAAATATTTTATCCATACACACTTTGCATCCCCCTTTCATCCCTCTAGGGGTTGAATTTTAGTAATCGCTGAAATACGTGTCTCGTTATTTACATTGAAGAGCATTTTTACCGAGTTTCAAGTAAATTTGACCATAAAAGTATTTTTTCCCATACAAACTTTACAACCCCCTTTTATCCGTCTTGGGGGTGAATTTTAGTAATCGCTGAAATACGTGTCTCATTATTATTTTGCATTGAAGAGCATTTCTACCAAGTTTCAAGTAAATTGGACCATAAAAATATTTTTTCCCATACAAACTTTGCAACCCCCTTTCATACCTTTAGGGGTTGAATTTCGAAAAATCCCTTCTTAAACGACGCCTCCATTACAAAATCAACTTCCCCTCAAAATTCCAAATTTGTATCTTTAGCGGTTTGGGCTGGGCGTTGATATGTCACCCGGGACATTGCCTTTTATATATATAGATAAGGTTTTGATTGAAGTACTACATAACAGGTTTCTGAAACTCATTTTTTTTTTAATAGAATTAAATCTCAGTGACAGAACTTATGGCCAGACTAGGTATATTTCCAAAGGGGTTATTCTTTTAGTGGGTTATACTTCGAGAGGTAAGTCTTTTAAAGGTTTTTATCGGAGAATAGCTGGTCGGGTCCCTGTTCCTATCAAACTAGTCCATCAAATTCTTTATTACCATAGCACTGTTGATCGCGTCCACGAACTGTTCGGCTGGTAGGTTCATAAGCTCTTTAGCGTGCTCGACGTTGGTGGACCACACCAGGGAGCTCTGTTTCGTGTCGAGCGGCAGGAGCGCCACGGGGCCGGTCGGGAGGAAACGTTGCCATGCGGTTGCGTTTTCTGATTCCTGGAAAATAATCAGATATCTTAGTTAACACAACAACATACAACATCATAAACTCACGCCTTCATTCCCAGAGTGGGGTAGGCAGAGCCACAGACTCACCAACAACTCCAAAAACTTGTTGATAATTCTGTAGGCACATTTTGCACAACCAGGCTAAGATGTTATTCAGTGTATTAGTGACAGGTTGCAAGCTCATCACCTAACAGCACTACGAGTACACAGCCTTTAGTCCCTTAGTCGTCTCTTACGACATCCACTGGAAGATATGGAGTGGCAACATTCTAAACCCGGCACCACACGGTTAATATTACACAAATTGACCTAGACCCAGCTTAGGCTTGTGCCATGGATACAAGATAATCAATATATAAGCTGAGACAAATGCTCCCGGTATACAGTTTATTGATGCCTTATTAGCAGTGATCGGTTATTTGGATTCTCCCTCGCGGGATATCAAGTAGAAAAGTTAATATAGATACGACAGTTTCCCGCGATACCGAACAAATCGTTCAAAAATAAGACTGTTTTGAACTCCAACAAAACAGTTATTATGTGTGTGAAAAAACACACAGCATTTATTGAAGAAGCGTCTATAATTTCGCCATCAAGCCATGCTAAAATGTAGTTAAAAACGCCTTTACCTTATTCGACGTTACCTGCTGATCAACTCATCTTACTTCCACGCAGCAGAGCGCGCCGAAAAACGCCCCGAAAATAGGCGCGCACCTGTCATCTGTCACTCATAGTCTTCATGAATCACCAGCAAGCACCTTGCTGCAATGCTGTGTGTTTTTTCACACACATAATAACTGTTTTGTTGGAGTTCAAAACAGTCTTATTATATGTGTTTCCAAAACACACAGCATTTATTGAAGACATGTTTGATATCTGCTGGTGAAAGAGTATTACGCTATGTGATATCTAAATAAATGAAAATCTATTAATGAGCATAATCATTTATAGAACTAAATATCTAATAAAATGTCTGATAACACATACATTTTTATCATAAAGAAACAAAAAACAATTAAGGCGTTGGCCTTTAAACAACATAAAAACAAAATACTTTGTAATTAGAGTCTTAGGAACTCAACTTAAGAGATCAACAATCATGGTTAATTATCAAGTTTAACTATAATCAAAGTTTATCTTTCAATAATAACACTGTTACTATATATCTAAGAAATTGTCTCTTAACTGGTCATTGCTACAGTTATTCTCATTATTTCTCTCTATTAAACGACAATAGTGATTTCGAAAGGTTTGAGCACTTTTCCAATTTGCTCGCTTTAAAATATCCTCTAATGGTCTGTTTTCTATAAAGCTTCTAGACGATACAGCAGAACGTACACTTCCAGGAGGTGCATCTATTCCTATTTCCTTAAATATAGTCTTTATCCATCCTCCTATTATAGTTCTGGTAGCAGGTTTAATCTCACCTGTGATAGATATAAATAGATTGGTTAAATCTTTTCTTTCCAAACGTCTCTGTCTCGTGTTCGATATTAATTTATTAACATGGTGAACTGGACAAAACCTCTCATCTGGGTGCCTCTTCAGTAACCAACCCGACTGTCTGTTATTTCCACTATCTGTCTTCGAACCAAATCTTGGCCACAACTCTAGCTCACTGTCATCTCTCTTGAAAAAGCCATCCTCTGTAATATCCAAAAGCGTTAGGTCATGAACCCTTCGACCAGAAGCTAACAATAGGATTATTGCAGTTCTCCTTGACAAATCAAATAAACTTTCAGATATTGGTGTATCTCTTAACCAATCAAAGATTAATTTTGTATCCCAAATTGGACATTTTTTGTCTGGAGGCTTCGCTACAGAGATAGCTTTTATGATCTGCTGTACAAAAAAGTTCTTGCTAATTTCTTCTGGACTTGTGGCAGAATATGTAGCTACTGCAGATTTGTGTACCAATATTGTCCGGTATGCAAGTTTCTTTTCAAGATATAAATTGGCAAGATACCTTGCCACATCATTTCCCTGTGGGGTTCTAGGGTTAATGCCATTTAACTCGCACCATGAGATCCACCGTCTAATAGGAACCTTATAAGTTGATAATGTAGAATCTCTCCAGCTTTTTTTAAGTAGGTCTTTTGCTCCAAGGGACCAGTGAGCTACCTGATTAGCCCACCCCCAACCTTCCATGCCTGAAGTGTTATCTTCTCTACTTGGGAAGGGGCTCTGCCTGTCGTCAGATCTATCAGATTGTATTGCAGATTGTGTATTGGGTATGGCTCTGCTATTGCCCGAGCACGCAGGTCCGCCAGCCAAAAGCACTGTGTCCACTGTGGTGCTATTACTATATATGTTCCCACAGCCATATTTAGGTGCCGGAGTACCCGTGGGATCAGATTGGGTGGCGGAAACACCCAAGCCAATCTGAAGTTCCATGGCCGACTGAATGCGTCGCAAAAAATTGCCGACCCATCTCTGGAGTCCCATGTTACATATCGGTCTACGACCGCGGACTCTCTGGAAGCGAACAAGTCGACTTCGGGAACGCCCCAATTTCTGAACACGGCCTCCGAGGCCGGGGGCAACAAGTGCCATTCCGGCACTGGTCGATTCCTTGATAGGCGGTCGGCTATGCCGTTGTATCTCCCCGGGAGATACGCCGCCGAGAGTGTGACGTTCAGCTGTGACGTTAGCTCCAGAAGCTTCGTCGTCAGCTCGAGTAAGGCTAGGGAACGCGTGCCTCCCTCGTTTCGAATGTAAGCTATGAGGGTTCTGTTGTCTGATTGAACTAAAATGTGCGCATGTCGTAATCCCTGCTGGTGTCGCCTTATTGCCCCGTAGACAGCAAATAACTCTTTGAGATTTGAGTGCCATGCTCTCTGATTGCTTGTCCATTTTCCTGTTAGGTACTTCTCGTTGAGGTGAGCACCCCAACCTGTATCTGCTGCATCCGTTGTTAGAAAATGTGTTACCTGTGTCTGGTGCATTGCCACTGAGCTCATGTCTATGGCTCTTTGCCACCAGCGCAGCTCCACTTGAACACTGCAGGGAAGGGGTTTCCTCTCTCTTGGTCTGCATTGTGATAGTTTTTTTTTAAAAATCTTTGGGTTTGGCGGCAGTGCAGCCGTCCCTTTGGTGTTGTTAAGTTTGCAAAGTTTAACAGACCTAGAATGCTTTGTGTCTCTCTGAGGGAAAGTCGATTTCTTAGCAATATCTTGTTGATGGTTTCCTTTACTTTTTGTACTTTTGATGTGGGCAAGGCCCTGGTTACTTGTCGTGTGTTCCACATCAGGCCCAAGTATTCTAGATGTTGTGTGGGTGCAAGCACTGACTTTTGATAATTGACCTTCCAACCTAAGCTCTCTAGGGTTCTCAGGGTTTCCGAGACTTGGTCCGATAACTTGTTCTTGTCCTGATTCACGAGGATATAGTCGTCTAGGTATACTAGGAGTCTTACACCCCTTTCTCGTAGGAGCTCTGCAATCCAATTTGATACTGCTGCAAAAGTCCGGGGGGCTGAAGACAGGCCAAATGGTAGCGCTGTCAGTTGAAGAACCTCTTGATTGTAATAGACCCTCAAGAAACGACGATGAGACCTTGCAATTGGTAAATGAAAATATGCCTGCTGCAAATCTATTTTTGCCATCCAGTCGTTCTTCTGTAAGAACTCTGCTACATCCAACTGGGAAACTAGCTGGAAATGTTTGGTAGCTACATACTGGTTGAGGCCCCTTAGATCGAAAATGGGCCGCATGCTTCCATCTGATTTCTTTATCAAAAACATCTTTGACAGGAAGCTGGAGTTTAGATCTTGTGGCACCTCTAACACTGCCTTCTCTTTCAAGTCCTTGATAACTGCAGACATCTCTGGGGTTGTTCGTGTTGAAAATTTTTTCAATATATTTGGAGTTAAGTGTTGGAGGGGTGGCTTTTTCTTGAAGGGTATGCGACCCTTTGTTACAATGTTTATAATAAATTGATTCGCCCCCAGATCCTTCCATGCTTGTGCACTTTGCTTTAAACAACCCCCCTGGAAATTCTGCTTCTGTATATAGTCACTTTTGTTTATTATCTTGGTTGGTAAAGTTCTTCTTGCCAGGAAAGTTGCCTCTGTTGTTGCGAAAATTAGTCCGTTGCTTGGCTCTATTCTCCTGTCTAGGAATTCTATTCTCTTGTCCGTGGCTCCTATTCTTAAATGCCTGGGATCTTCTGTCATGTCTGAAGTTCGATGAGCGATCGCGACCTAGTCCTTTTTCTTTGATATAGGAAGGCTTGTTAAGCCACATCTGAGGACCTCCAAGAGATTTTATGAGAGGCTGTAATGCATCCTTGCCAAACAAATACTCTGCGCTTGGAGGAATTTCTCTCAATGAAGTTTTGATGTTGATATTATCAATTTCCTTTAAAAGTCTCTCTCTTCTTATCTCAATACATTCTCCCCGCCTGCCACAAATTATTTTCATCTTCTTCTCTGAGCACTTGTGGATAGGGGAGCCCGGGCCTAGAAGGGATGTTGCTTTATCAAATAAAGAAGTTGGATTTAATTCTGTAGGGTTCCCTGCTGCCCAATTTATAAGCTCCTGAAGGCCCTCTCTCAACAATTCCTGATGTTCAATCTCAGCATTTGTTAACCCGGCTAACATGTTTTCAGCCGAAGCTAAAAAATCCTTGTTAGCTTTTAAATGTGTAAACTCTTCATTAACCTTCAAAGCCACAAAACCAGGAGAAGCTGAAAAGCCCTGTAAAATAGATTTGTATCTTAAGCCTTTCCACGTTTGCAAGTTAAAGTGCTGGAGCTTGTTAACCTCCTCGAGGCGCTCCTTCTTAGCCAGTGGAATCACTCTTTTATCATCACAGTCTGTCTGTAACTCACCTAGCTCAAAGGTACCTGTACCTGCACTGCAGGGGTTAACTAGGTACTGACTAGCCGCCGATGTACTAGGCCTGTCTACTCTAATGTTAGAGTCGGGTAATTTGGACTGATTATTTTGAGAAAAGGCCGTCAAATACTGAGGTAACTGTGTCAAATAACCGGATATGAAGTTAACCTGATGAACTAAAGAGTCAACTCGCGGGTCCGTACGGTTTTTATCGCACCTACGGCGCTTATTCGGGGGAAGCGATGAGGAGCCTTCGTCATCTTCCGAAGATGTCGACGACTCACACTGACGATTAGAAGCACTCAATCGTCGTCGTGGTCGGCATTCTTCGTCCGAAGCAATGCCAACCTCCGACCGGTCACTAATAATAGTAATAACACTATTACCTTCATCATCCTCGTCCCGCGTGCTCATCTTCCTGGTAAAAAATCACTCACTTACCAAGACACAGCACTTTATTACCTATAAAAACACTTAATACCCACTAAAAACACTTTATTTCGACTTATTTACACGGATTAAAAAGTTTTTGCACATGGCCTGTGAAAAAATTATTACGCTATGAGTGACAGATGACAGGTGCGCGCCTATTTTCGGGGCGTTTTTCGGCGCGCTCTGCTGCGTGGAAGTAAGATGAGTTGATCAGCAGGTAACGTCGAATAAGGTAAAGGCGTTTTTAACTACATTTTAGCATGGCTTGATGGCGAAATTATAGACGCTTCTTCAATAAATGCTGTGTGTTTTGGAAACACATATAATAAAACAATTTAAATGCAATGTATTTATAAAATACATGATAGTCAATTAACAACATTGGTTACACAATGAATCATTTGTGTGTCGGTTCGTCCCGCCATCGCAACTGTGTTTCACAACCAGTTGTCTGTAAGGGATTTTTTACTCTTACATGGCAACCAGTTGAGACAAAAACTTCTATTCTTTCCCTAATCTCTAAACATTATTTTAAGCAAAAAATATTAAAACCTCCACAAAGTATTAGTTTATATATCAGTCATGATGGAAAAAATTGCTAAAAATCTTGACATTGACATTTCATTATTTTATCTGGATTTCAGTTCTAATTATTTGCTTCGGATTGCATAAATAAATAGGTATTAGCTACTGAAATGTTTTAAAGTGTAATAAAATAAACACATTGTATTTTTTTGCCTATTCTAACAACATAAAGCCCGGATTCCCGGGACATATCCATACTAACATAATGATTGAAGTCGTTCACCCCGTGTCTAATCCAAATCACGGGTCATTGCTTATTAGTTCCTAATATTACAAAATATATTTTAACTTCTCATGCTCTTTAAATGTTATTTTAGTCTCTGCACATCGGGACTAATGCTCCTTATTAATCACTGGGGATAAAAAGTGTTTTCTTTTTTACTTTGCTAACCCCTAAACAGCCAATCACGGTGTTAGTGAATGATGGATTATCGCCATTTTCAGTGATTGAGTATAGACAATTTTTGGGGCGTGGAAATAACCTCAAAATGACAACTGTGCAAAAATATTTAAAAAAGGATTTATTTTCGTGAATCACGATTAATGATTACGAATATGAATCTCTTTAATTATATTAAGGATTAATTCATTTTATTATGCATGGTCCAATTAGTTTTAAAATAGTTTTCAAGTTTGAACCTCTTGGCTAAATATGCAAGCATTTTAAAGCGTCACTTTAGAAAAAAAATATAAAAGAAAAAGAAAAAACCGCGGAACAAATTTGTAAGAAACTTTGTTATTAATCAATATTGTAATTTTGTATCGTCGTTTTTTTTCCTGGGATTCAAAGTGAAAAGTAGAGTGTTTGACTCGAGACTAAACAATCATAATGACACTCGAACTTTAGCCGCTCGCGCTCCGCTTGGGTGGCTAAACATCTCGTGTCATTATGGCTTGTTTTAGTCCCTTGTTGAACAATCTACTATTTTTTATGCGAGAGACATTTGAAAGCGTGAGTTAAACCTTGTCGAACGGTTTTCTTTCTTAGCTACCGGCTCCCAGAACCGCTTACGCTCGAGTGCCAACCTACTCCTTGCTTTTCCTGCTAGCAAATCCAAATGTTATTCTAAATCCTTCTCGGTACATTCTGTTCGTTTATGGAATAGTCTTCCAACTGACATCAGGCAATCACAATCTGTTGCTTCACTTAGATCTAGGCTTAAGAAATACTGGCTTGACTCTTGTTCCTGATCTAAGACTGTATGTCCTTTCTACCTTTCATACTTATTATATTATATATATATATTTTATATTTATTTATTTAATTATGTATTTATTTATATTTATACAAGTATATTCATTTATTTATTATTTATTTATTTGCTATTATTATTTTAGTCTTCTGCATCTTTAATTGTTGTACGTTTAGCCATCCGTTGTTTTTATTAATATCCCAATCGCTCAAAGGTTAACTGGAAGAGATCCCTTAAAGGGATAAGTTCGCCTTTGTACATACCTTTTGTGTTTCTGTTTCTTTTTAATTTGTTATTTTCTGTTTGTACAATAAAGAGTCTACATACATACAAAACATCCACTAGGTTCCGCTACTATCGATTCGTTTTCTTTTCTACGAAGGGCGGTATTATACAAGACTATGTTACCTCGGCTAATTCTATAGTGGCAACCACACCCATCTGGTCGTAGCTCCAGGACAGATACTGCACGCCCATCGCATCGCGGACGGCAGAGTTCGCGCCGTCTGCACCAATCTGGAAATACAAATAAAAAAAGATTTCAGAAATGATTCAGTGTCTATCTGGCTTAACCACGCATCAAGCTAGGTATGTCAAATTCTGTTAGGTTAAACAAGTAATGCTTACACCAATTAACGTGTTAAGAAATCGGATCAATCGTGTAAAATAACTTACGAGTATACACGTTATGAAACACCACTGTTATACTTTGATCTATACGTTTACAAGAAATACCACACTTGCCACACATGTAATTCAATTGCAGTAAGACATAAACATATTGTGCCGAATAAATATTTTGGCTTGGCATATTATTACACCTTGCCAAAATAGCAAGGAGTGAAAGCCAACATAATAATTTAAAAAAAAAAGACTGGCGAAATGGAATACACCCGGAAGAGAAATACAACCTGAAAAGACTTAATGACGACGTTTAACAGCGACAAACAATCCAGACATTAACCATACATTTGTCGAAGTCTGACTGATATCGACACATCTACATGACTCATACAAGCACGTTTACAATGTATAATGCTATTCACCCAATGTTATATTTCAACAAACGAAATGAATCCGATGCGAAGGTAATTATTGTTTCAGCTAAGTTTATTTATTTTGTACGGGAGTAAGATTTAGCAAACCATTGCAGTGGCGCGGGAGTGCTCCACGGGAGCGGTGTTCCAATATCGAAATACGCATTTTATAACAGTTATTTCCAAATCCATAATATTTTACACCATTTAAAGTGATTTTAATTTTGGTTCATAATTTGCGACTTGTTCATCCGCTTCAGAGTAAAGAAAGTTTAGGTTAAGAAAATGAATTAAAAATTCTGCTTTTAAATACTGGGAGTGTTATTGTTTTCATTTACGTCAAGTGCTCGGCCGGCGTTCTCAGAAAAATCCCGCCAATTCGTTGGCTTTCGACAATATCCGGCCACTTGCCCCACATCTGAGACGAAAGAAAAATTAGGCCAACGAATGAGAGTAGGCAGGTAAACTGTATGAGAAAGGCAATGCTCAAGCACGGGCGTTTTGAAAACTTGGTAAAGCCGCGAAAACACCGGGTGTTTGCTGCAATTTATTTGCCATATTACTTGTATTTGCTAATGCAAGGAGTTTGTCAGCCGGCATTGCATCGTACTAGTTTACCAACCAGCAAAATACCTATCACGTGCTAATCACTACACGTCGTTTAAGCGTCCAGTTAGTAAGGTTTAGTCTTGGTTATATTTCTAGGGAAAATTATGACTGCACCAGTGTATAATATCAACAAAACATGACTTATAGATGCTGAAAAACCTAAATAGATAGGTCCTAACAATCTATAAATCTAAAATGCAAAAATATATGTTTAAAATTTACGAGTACTTATTTAAAATCATTTTCAAAGTGTGTTTTTACCATTGAGTATGCAAGTGTTAAAATATCGCCAAAGCTATGATTTACGAGGCAGTTCCGGATAACATTCCACCGGTAAGTTCATATTGATTACTAATATAATTATAATTACTTACGCTACTTTATTAATAGGTAACAACTAATAAATATTGCGGTACGTTTCTCAATCCCGCACGAACTAATTGCGTATATCGAGGGTAGAGTGTATTTATTAGGAAACGTTTCAAACGTGATAGAAGATAAACATGTTATTTGTCAATCCGTCAGTCCAGCGTTTTCCAGGACCCGGTTTACTTTGCCATACGCTCAGCGTAAGAACCGCGTCGGATGAACGTGTGTCTAAACAATCGCTAAAATAGACGTTACCTTTATAATGTAAACACTTCAACACAAAAAAGTTACGTACTTATAGTATACTCGCTGTTGCCCGCGACTCCGTCCGATTATCGCTACGCACGGGTAAATTACCTTATGTTCCATATTCCTCGTGGAGTTCTACTCCATCGCACTGTATGTCTAGCCTTTGAACATGGACATAGTTAAAATTATGTAGGTACACCATTCGAAAACGTATTTGATCGGATTCATAAAAACACAAATTTATAAATTGTAAATTCGCACCAACGACGAATTTAAGCTTTCGGCAATAAAATATCATTCAGGAAATCAAAGGGATCGATGTTGGCTGTTGCTCGTTGACTGTTTCCTGGAAAATCATTTGCTAATACTAGGAATTGGGTAATTTTATAGTTTGACTAAGTACTTACTAACTTAAAATGATAAAATATCAGTACCGTCGAATTTCGTTACATAGTTTCTTCGGCATCTTCGGTACCCGCAGCTAAATATTTAATAATTTATTAACAACTACAATCGCAAAAGTAGGTATCATTGTCTGTTTGGCATTTTTAAAGAATCGAACTTTGAGATAAAGATGAATTTTAAACCATTTCTTAGATGATATTCATACCTAGCAACAATCCATCCATCCTTTCATACTAATAATTTAAATGCAGAAGTTAAAAACAGAGAACCTATTTTGACTAAATTAGTATAAGGGCCTGTTTCACAATCGTCAAGTAACGCGTATCTGACACATAAATTTAGCCCTTTCCTTTTCTTGCACTTGAACATAGACAATAAGAGAGCTAACTTTAACTGGCACATAAATTTACTTGTCGATTGTGAAACAGGTCCTTAAGATAGCTTGTACCCGGAGAAGGATATAGGGTAGATACCTACTTTTTATTCCGCAAAAATGAAACCGAAAAATTAATAATTAGGTAGGTAGTGCCAATTTCTAGCTACTATGTAATTCCGATTATACTGCAAATATAGCCCAGACCGCACAGTTTTAGCATTAATGGTTTCAGCACAGCTGCATTCTTGTTCCAGCTTTAGTGCTGTGGATTGTTTACACGGAAAATCATTGTTTGATACTAACCACATGAGAAGCCTCTCAAATCTTGTGCTAATGAGACGTCAATAGTTATGCTATGCGATATATGAAAAAGATGTAGGTATGCAATCTATTATTGTTTGTTCATAGGAAACAAAAAATACACGCGTCGAACATTCAAAAATATCTTTAACAAGTCAGTCAAACAGACACATACGTACCACACAATCACCATTATACACATCACAATACACAATGTTGTGGATGGCTATTTAATTTTAAACGCATCAACAGAAATCTAATCAGGATTTGATTACACCAGATTCCCGTTAAAACATTTTAAAAAACAGAGTAGAATATACCATTGACCTAGTCTAAAACTAAGCTCTAAGCTGGTACTATGGGTATTTGGCAACGATAAACAAACATACCTAAACACCTAAGCTATACTACATAGATAACAATCCAAAACTTGGGAACAAATACTCGCGGTCATCACAAAAATATTTGCCCATATCGGGAATCGAATCCGGGGCCGCTAGCATCGCAGTTCACTACCAACCAGAATAACCGCGACGTTACATTGTCTTAAACCATATTGCTATCATATCAAATTGTTAACGATACAGCCTCCTAGTTTAAGACTGAAAGGAATTGAGGCGCGGGCCGAGAGATTGGGACAGATGTTTCCGACCATGGGAGGCCATGGGATGGGAGAATATGGACCGTATGGAATATTTCAGTTTAATCGGTTAAGAGGATAAAAACTCTATAGTAATATTTGACGTAATAGGTTCCGATTTGGAATCTTGCGAACGCGTCGCTCTCATTAATAATAAGTTAGGTACTAACATACAAGGTACTATTGAGTAAATTTTATCTGGTAGGTACTGGATCCCTTGCCAAATAATTAGCAGAAAATTGGATATGGATGAAATTAGCCCATTAAACAAGGTATTCATTACTAATGATAGGTTATTTGTCCAAGTTAAATTTAAATCAAAACTTCGTAGTTATAAAACGACGGTTAAAATTCTACGTTTTTAACACACGGATGCATTTCATACTAAAATAAAAGTTGTATACTTTACTATCTCGAACACTTAAGGCGCGTTACATCATCTCAGCGAAACAAAGTGGAAGGTGAGAGAACTATTATGATAGTTTATGTTAACGATCCGAGAATACGGAAGAGATTATTAATAATGCTTTGTTCTGGCATCATCCTCTTACAAACGATCTATTCGTTTAATGTTGGAAAGCAGTTCAGTGGGGCAAAACAAGTTGCATTCATGGAACAATAACGACTGTAGAAACGAAAGAGTAAAATACATTCACCGGAAAAATTACTCGCCTTGCCGTCTTTTGTTCATACAACTGTTCACAAATACCTATAACTTCTTAAACCTGAGGGGCTATTGTCTAAGGCACTCGCAATCGCAACCGGCTTCAAAGTGGAGCAATTGTTTTCATTTTGTATGCAGACAAGCCTTCGATTTTCAAAATGAAAACGATCGTGATTGCGAGTGCGTTAGACAATAAGCTCTCAGAGAGTTACTTCAAAAATAGGTAACCACTTTGATGTAAATAGTGTTTTGTTGCTAATTAAGTTAGGCTTAAAATGGCCACCACATTATTATTTTATTAAACCTCTATCGTAACTCTTTCCAATTGAACCCAAAATAACCATAAATTACCAGTTCGTAGTAAATTATTGTGTTTTGTACGACTTTATTTTTTTTGGATCTATTGTGTTCCTTAGGTTCCTTTGGAAAGAGCCACGACCTTTAAATAAATATTTACTAGCCATTTTGGACCTAAGTTTTTTTGAAGTTTCTCTCTGATTTAAGAAGTCATACTTGTTAATAATTGTATAACAAATACGAAAGTGTGTTTGTTACCTTTTGCTACTGGGTAATTGTTTAGTGAACAGTTCATTAGGGAATAGCGTTATCGCGTTCTACATGGACGGAGTCACGGGCAAAAGCTAGTTAAAGAATATGTATAGGGATTCACGTAAGCTGTGGTATGTGTCTATGTCTATTTACTTTTCGATACTGATGTCTTTAATTATAACTTTTGGTCTTATTTCAAGAGATCTCTCTAGCCCTAGATTTAATGTTTGACCTAATTAATACTTTAAGGGCTTGTCGTTTGATCAGTTGTTAAACTTACTAATCGTTAAAAATCGTAACTAATGGTTAAATCTCAAGAAAATGTGCCAAATTTTCGATTCTTTTTTCGAATTTTAACAATTAGTTGAGTTAACTATATACTGATCAAACAACGGGCCCTTAATAAAAGTTCCTTACTAATATTAAGAAAACTGCCAGAATGAAGTAAGTTTGTCTAAATATGAATGATTAATCTATATTCAATATATTTAGCCAAGACATCATTTAATTCTCCTAGCGATTGCATCGTGAATGAGGTTAAAGCTGTCGAAAATATATCACATTTAAATAGGAAGTAGGCACGTGGAGAATTTTATAAAAATAGTGACATGGGTAGACGGCGGCGGCGTACAACACAAGCGTCAACAGCTACGACATAAAGCAATTGGCACTAAAATAGTTAAACATATGAAAAAATAAGGTTTACAGAATGACTTTAATGATTGACGCTAATAGACCGTTGATTTGGGTGACGATTGCCCTATTTTCCTTCATGGCCGTATCCATTAAATTAAGCGTCCAAACACATTAGTGGTTTCGCGCAATGTTAAACCTAGGCTGAAATCAAAAGATAACAATCAGAAATAGGTCTTATTCCCGAAATATGATTAAATTCGTCGCCGGGGCGGCTGGTATGCGCAGGAGATGAGAGCTTTCAGTTATCACGCAGGCGCGGGCGGCTCTACTCGGTCATTGCGTGATGACGATCAAAAACGCGCCAAAGAAAAACAAGAATAAGGTTGTTATTTATCAATGTGTTTCCGCAGTGACATTGTGTATTTATTGTGCTTTGGACAAATTATCAGTTATAACAGTATTTTAAAAATAACGCAAATCCTTTATTCTAAAACCCCTTTTTATATGTAGAAAGGTTGATATGAACAAAAAGCGGTTGTTGGGAAAATAAAATGTATGTTATTTTACCATGTAGGTATTCCGTCAGGGCAGTGCGCGATGGTGCGTTGGTATGGAACAAATGAGCGAGGACTCGGACGACCTGGAGGCGGGCTACATCTCCAGCGACGAGTCCGCGAGAGGAATCGATCTGGCTGAGAGGATTCGGGTCAAGCCCAGCAGAGACATTTGGCCAATAGGTAAGCTTTCGTTATACTTGTTTAATTTTTTTTGTACTTTCTTGAAAACGTATTTCCTTCTTTAAGATTGAAACAGACAGATAATATAATTATTTCCCGAGGGCCGAGTTATTGAAAATACATGAAAGAATTAATTTGTATTTTATTTGACACTTTAGAAGAGATTCAGTATGCGTTGCGACAGCTACCATACGCAGAAACGATATCCGGTCTTGTGGAAGGAGGACTTTATGATAAAGTGATTAGTCATGCTGCTGGAACTGAAGAACGGAAAACCGCGGCTTTGTGGACTTGTTGGCTGGGAAGGAGCTCTTTATTGGCAAGACTATTGAAGCTTGGGATGGACCCTAATTGGGCTGATGATGCTGGCAGGTAAACATAAACAGTGCTAACACAACAGACTACCTTATCATAAAAAATCAAGTAGCTAAAGCACTGCACAGAAGCGGTTCTGGACTCTGCATTGAAGCGGTTCTGGACTCTGCACCGCGGCGCTACCTCTTTCAGTGTGTTTGTAGCCTTACTGCCGCACTCAGAGACTTCAATTTAATTTAATGCTTGATTAAGGTTACTGCTGTCACTTTCTTTGCTACAGGAATAGAATAACACAACACGTCACTAAACAAGCATTAAATTTAATTGACGTCACTGAGTGCGGAAGTTAAGACATATTACAGGAGACCATTTTCTATGACTGATATTTGCTAGCAGTAACATGGGTGTTTAGAATCATAGAAAACGATTGTCTGCTGTATACGGCAGATCGATCGATCGATGGTTTGGTGGTTTTGTCGTAAACTACAAAGGATTAATACAAAAATATATTTTGGAACATTCTAAGTGACATAATTTATTTTCAGATCGTGTTTACATTTGAGTTGTTTAGTAGCAAGTGAAGAATGTGTTAAATTACTACTAGAACACAAGGCCGACCCGAACAGGTGGGAGTGCCGTCATGAAATGAAAGCTACACCACTTCATTGCGCCGCGAGTGCCAAGAGTTTTGCTTGTGTTAAGGTAATTGTTCATTGATAAGCATCATGGTTTTTCGTACTTGATGGTTACTTAAAAATGTTCATCATTTCCAGATTCTATTAGAATATGGGGCTGATGTAAACGCGGGGTTGAACGAGCGGTCGCCATTGCACTACGCGGTACTTAGTGACGCACCGGAGGTTGTCAGTTTGTTGTTAGAAGCTGGCGCCTGTCCTGACACTCCACAGGTGGGTGTTCTCATGATCAATATTAAATTCCGGTTTACTTATATTTAAATGTAATGCTAAGAATGACTTTGAGATTAATAAAAAGATAATGTAAATAACAACTAGGTTACAAAAAATTATTGCGTTAGCTAATAGTTTTCATTACGAGGGCGAGGGTGGTTTTCGAAATTATTTCTTAGTGCGTCCTGTACTTTGATGTAGTTTTATTCTTTTACTTTCTAAGGCCGTATTATGTACCTACTGTTAAAAACCTGCTAAGTTCCAGGCAACGAAAAGGACTGAGCTATTACTGCTATAATGGCTGATTTACATTGGTACAGTAAAAGCATGCCATTGCGTCGTTACAATAGCTCTCGCCTCAAACGTGAAAACCAACTTGTCAATGTACTTCTACTGGCATGCTTTTACTGGACCAATGTAAATCAGTCTTAACTCTGTCACCTGTTGTGTGTTGTCGTCGGCAAGCGAGGCCGCCTTTTGTAGGTACTCTTAAATATGGCGGTGGATGATAATTTGATAATGATATATTTTTGTATGTTTTTTTGCAGGTGTTTACAGAAACGCCTCTTCACGTAGCCGCCTCCTTAGGCTCGGCGCAGTGCACTAAGCTCCTGTTGGATGCGGGAGCGGACGTGAGGGCCGCCCTGGGCACGGGGAGGGCCACCGCGCTGCACCTGGCTGCCGAGGACGGCCACGCCGAGTGCGCCAGGCTACTGCTCGAGCATAGCGCGCGTCTCGACTGCACAAATTATAGAGGGCAGACGCCGCTTCATTTAGGTAGGCCTATTAACCCAATCCTAACAAAAAGAACTGCGGTACTCTTGTAAATGTTACTTTTTTACCGCTTAACCTATCTCTGGCATGGAAATATGTTAAATTCTTGGGAAGGACTATCTTCCTATAATGAACCCGACAGAATAGCGATACTTATACCCAAATTTTATCGGGACGAAGACAGGTAATAATGAGGCAGCAATAGTTAGTTTTACGATCGCGAATAAACTGAACTGTACGGTGCCTTCTTTGGTTGACACGTGATTTAGAGTTTGTTAACTGCAGAACATTACACCGTTGAAACGAAAAACTGAAAAGCGGTAAACACGTTCTACAAGTTCAGGCTCTTGTGAAAGGCAATATTTTTATTTATCCTTCATAATTACTGTGATATTTTTTGGTATTTAATTCATTCAATTGAGTTATTATTTTTTGTTAAAGCGGCACTAGCCCAGTCGGTAGAAGTAGTGGAACTACTGGTCGGGAGACAAGCAGATGTCCACGCCAAAGACGTGGATGGTCGCACCCCACTACACGGGTCCATAGTCAGGGGAGCCCGAGCGTGCGACGTGGCGCGAATGCTGCTCTCGGTCGGAGCCGATCCTAACGCACCCGACGAATTTGGTTACACACCATTACATATAGCAGCTCTGAACGAGTTTTCTGCTTGTGTGCTCTTGTTATTAGGTAAACTTTTTTTTAAAGTTTGTTATAAACTGACATTCTGCACCGCTGGAATCAGTATCAAAGTGCGGTACTTAGAACTCAGTGAAGATGTATGTCTGAGATCGGATTCCCATACGCGAGCGGGGAAAACCTAAACCCCTTAGGTATTCTTCGCGTGCTTTCTCACAGTTCCTTAAACATGCAATTTCTAAGATTATTGTTTCTGTTAATTACCAATAAATTTTTAAACCTTGAATTTGTGGCTACGAATAAGTAAATTTGTTTTACGTTTACAATCACAGATTACGGAGGCGATTTGACTTTGCGTACCAACGGCGGCGTGTCTGCCCTCTCGTTTGTGGTCCGCCGAGTGCCCGACGTGGTGCCCCGCTACCTGTGCAAGTTCGATGATGCCGTTCACATGAGCGAGCACGAGCTGGGAGACGTGGACTGCGAGTTCACGATAGACTTCAGGCCGTTGGTGCCGTGCCTTAGTCGTGGAGAAGCTGAGTTATTGCTGGCTTTCATTGAGGTACCATTAAATCAGCAGTTTCCTTGATACATTATATTCCTTTTCAACCTTTCGTTACGTCCACCGAAATCACCTGACGGGATCCCCTTAGTGTAGATTTGTACTTGTGTGACCACAGAGGATGTACCTACCGAATTCTTTAATACCTACCAAGAAATATTGTATAACACCAACCAATTATATTATAATGTTGAATACTGGTCTTTTAGATAAGTAGGACCAAGAATTACATTTAATTCGTTAAAAAATTCAATATGTCAAAAATTAAACACTAATATAGGCCGTTGGCCCTTAGGAGGATAATAGTGAATAAGTGTTAACAGGTGTACTGTTTTTAGGTGGGCCGGAAAGATGTCCTGAAGCACCCAGTAGCCGAAACATTCCTGTTTCTAAAATGGCGGAGAATAAGAAAGTTCTTCGTCCTCAGTTTCATATATCATGCTTTGTTTATAACGCTGTACAGTCTTTATATACTCCGTAAGTAAATATTATCCTACCATTTCAGTTACATTTGGTAATTTAAAGAAAGACTTTACGTATTATCGTTTTAACTTTTGCATTTTAGAAATATACCTGTGTGAAGATGTGACCTGCCATGTGCCAACGTATCTAAGACCAGTACAATACTTCATTATATTACTCAACCTTTGCTTCCTCTTAAAGGAAATATTTCAAGCATGTCTTGATTGGAATGCGTATATACGACAGTGGGAGAACTGGTTACAATGGATTATAATTTGTGGAGTATTTTTATGCACTGTAAGTAGAGATTTAAACAGCTTTATAGACATTTTTAACATTGTCCCTTATGAGAATATGCTTACTTCAGATACCGAACTGGGAATTGGATAATGGAGTAATAAAAAGTAACACATCAGGGTGGCAGCACGACGTCGCAGCTGTTACGATATTCTTTTGTTGGTTAGAGCTAATGATGATCATTGGCCGATTCCCAACTTTCGGCCTTTACGTGCAGATGTTTACGACCGGTAAGACATCTTCTCATTTGTTATGACGCTTTAAATTATTGTGTTCATTAAGAATTCTTTGTTTGCAGTGACAGTAAACTTCGCAACGTTTTTACTGGCCTACAGCTGTCTACTGGTTGCCTTTGGACTAGCTTTTAGTGTTCTATTTAGTAACTACCCCGCATTTCAATTGCCCGCGGGGCTAGTCAAGACGGTTATGATGATGTCAGGAGAGTTAGAGTATGAGGACATCTTTTACAATAACTGCACGAATTCCCAGATCCAATACCCACTAACGGCTCATGGAATGTTTTTGATATTTGTATTGCTCGTCACTGTTATTTTGACGAATTTGTTAGTGGGTTTGGCAGTGAGTGACATCCAGGTAAATATTAATTACAATTAAAACTATATTCGCATCAGTTACAGCGTTCACTAAGTATGAGTTTATTTCTAGGCGTTACAAGTGTCCGCGGGCTTGGATCGGTTGGTGAGGACGACTCAATTGGTAGCGCATTTGGAGAGCATGCTCTTCAGTTCTCTACTGTCTTGTGCGCCGAAGCAGCTGATATCGGTGCTACGATGGGGAGCTCTGCTCACGGCTTCTCATACGCGAACCCTCAACATCAGGCCCAATGACCCTCGCGAGAGCAGGGTAGGGTAAAAGTACAATTACACTAAATTATTATTAATTACAAAATTGCTCACCTATTAAACAAATTTCAGATTCCAAAGGAGCTTATATCTTCTATCTACAAAATGGTTGCAAGCCGAAAAGATACCAAGAGGAGTGTACGAAAGAACAACAACTACGAATGCCGTATAAAATGCAAAGAGCCTGAAATCGAAAAGCCTCAACCTATTAAAAGAAAAAGTAACTTGTTTGATCGGTATTCATCAGATAGTCAACAAGTTGAAAGGAGAAAGAGAACTACTTCAGGACCTGAGAATAGGAACAGGCCCATATCTATGAATATCAATGCCATACAGGAAATATGCATGGTGGATATAAAAACGCAGTTAACCGAAATGACCAAAAAGTTAAATAACCTTATGGAAGTCACAGATTTAAGATTAAATATCATTGAAAAGAAATTAGACAGTATCCAACCACCTTAGATATCATTTTATTGTGTTATTTATTTTATGGAAGAAGTTATGCTAGTAAAAACTGATAGGATAAATGAGATAATTCAATATGAGTTTGAATTCGAATCGAATCTAATCGAATTACGTACCTGCAAACTATATCCAAATCAATTTATACTCTATTTTGTACCTGACTGCCAAGAAGGGTTTTTTAGGTATTTAAATAAAAGTAAAAAACCTAAACCATGTAATTCTGTTAAACTGCTAATAAAAACTGTCCCTTTATCTATGATATATCAGTGTTTTATTTCTATTGGCTGATAAACTATGTCACAGCCTGTGACATAGTTTATCAGCGAATAGAAAAATAACACCATGACTCACAGATTTTGTTTGTTTACATTTATATAACCTCATAAGGCCCAGTGTGCAACACCATTTGGTTTTGTGATGTTTAACAAAAGTTTCCAAATTGATTTACTGTTTACTAAGTTACAGCATCAATATTGTTTAGAGCAACATATTATTCTGAAAATTACGACTGTCTGTGTCAAACTCGCATGCAAATTTTGAAGCTCCATAGTAATTTTAATTTAATACTTGAAATCGGTGTAAAGAAACAAACTTCATGTAATGTATTTGTACATACATAAATTATATTAATTATTAAGTATATTGTAAAGATTTATTTAAAAAACTTACCAATAGATTGCAAGAATAAACTTCACCATTGCTCAATTTGACTATACTTTCAGTATGGTCATTATTTGCCAGTTCATAACCAGAAATCTTGGCATCATAGACTATATCAACATTTTTTACACTTGGTGAAAGCAGCTCAGTATGCACCGCATCCAGTAAGACATTATTTTCTACTATGTAGGCTACATCGTCATCCATATTCTCTGAACTGTTAAATGATATAAGAGCATTAGAACATGCATCCCAGACCTGAAAGAAAATTTTCATCAGTACATCAAAAGTCAAACTTAACTCACAACAATAATTTGATAACTGCAACACAATAAACAGTATCATATTATTTTTACTACCTGCTAACTTTTGCCTGTGAATTTTTCTTATTGCATTCTTAAAAAAGAAGTAACCTGCTACTATTGCTATTAGAATTACAAAAAACAATTTGTTTGACACTTCTTATGACTTGAATCATAACGTTACTGTGACACAGTTCTAAGGTGGGTCAGGGTTCCATTAGGCTGATAGTACATAACTTACTTGCATATGTCTAACAGCCTGCATCCGCATACTTTCCACATGCGTCCATGCATTGAGAGATTGCATTAAAGCTTTTGTATTCTGATTCAAGGCAACCACTCTGTTGCTGTATTGTGGTAATAAGAGAAATTTCATTTTTGTACCTCCCTCAAGTAGTAACACTCTTAGTCCAGAAAGTATAGAATTTTTACCTGAAAAGGAACGGATACGAGGTTATGTTTGACAAATGAGTGAGAAATAAATACTTACACTTAATTAAAATATAAAACTTTCTTAAAAATAAACTAAAAATGGCTTGCATTTCACTTTTTTTAATTAAGTGATTATTCCATATGCTTCTTAGCAAAAAGAGCAAGTTATTTATAATAAAAACTTATCCTTCATTTTTTTACATTAGGATTATAGTGGTCAAATTTTCACACATTTCCTTTAATAACATGCATGATAATAAAAAAAATTGTCCAAATATTTTAATTCTTGTTCTCAATTACTTATGGAAGATACAGTGCAAAATAACAGAGAGAGAGTGAGGCGATAGAATTAAAATTGAACAATAACTTGATTATTTTTGATTCAATCTTCATGAAATTTGATAGAAGGGAAGCTGAGGCGAATACAATTTATAAAGCGTGAACAAATGTCCAAACATGTAGTGTGTAATGTGTGTGTATGTGCTAATGCAGGATCAGTCATGGGCTAGAGAGTTGGGAGGGAAATAGTGAGATCTCTGTTCCGGGTTATTGGCTACTTACTATACTTAGTACACAAGATCAGACATTTGATTACTTGATAACCCTTAAAGCAAAAGTATTATTAAATACCATATAATTTGATACCATTCTTATGCTTTTCTTACCTAGGGCGCAAGCCATTGTACATCCAACCAATCCACCGCCGGCAATGATAACGTCATATTTCTCCTTAATTTGATGATTCTTCGTAGGCTCTGTGCTTAAATCACGACTGTAAGTAGTTGCTCTCGAGCAAGGCTCTATTTTTCTAACTAGTACCAAATTTCGGTGAATGATTTTCCGGAACATCATTATTGGTTTGATTTACCTACTTATAGAACGCGGAAGTATATGTTTACTTATTGTCTTCGTTTTCTTAATGCGTATATTCTATATCAGTGAAAACTAGTTAAAAGTGAAGTTTATTTAGGTTATTTACTGTATTTTTTTCCTAAAACAAACGACATAACAGCCAATCATGTCAATGTCAATCACACTTGACAGACAGAGAGTAATATAAGACTTAATGTTGCCATAAAATTCATATAAGATATATTGTATTATTGTTTAAAAATGGCCAGACCTTAATAACTTTATGAAAATTATCGATATCATAACACTATTTAACCGTTTAACGTCAGCGTTAAATTTGATTAAATTTAACGATCTGTTTTCATAACGTTATGCTACAACGCAACGAAATCAAAACCATAACAAAACCAGAATAACGTTATGAATAGCGCGTTGACAGCCGGTTTATGCATTTAATTTTTAATGCCCTAAGGCGGTCTTCACATAGGATGCGGATCCGCACGCTGCTCCAGTGTGTGAGCGAGACAGCGCTATGCACGACTATAACGATGTCCAGGGGCTCTACTTTGAAAATCAGTAATTCGAACTTCGGATCGCCCCGTCATCGTCACTTTCTTGCGAATTAGTGACGCGTCGAGAGCAAAAGGGATAGAAATAGACGAAGTTCGAATTACGGATTTCAAAGTAGAGCCTCTGCTAACACACCGGAGCGGCGTGCGGATCCGCATCGATGTGATAACCGCGTAAGTCAAAGAATCGTGCAGCTGGTGATCCTGATGATGCATAGTAGATGAGCGGCAGTAAAGGCTATCGTGGTATTTTACGAACCAGTGAAGTTAAGTAATAAAGCAGTATTAGAGGTGACATATGTGTCGATACATATCAAACGTGGCTAACTCCATCGAACTTTATTTTGAGATAATCGTGAAAAACAGTTTCTGATCCTGATTTTATTACTAGGATGCTTAGAACAGTATTTTAATATGACGGACTACCTAAAAAATCAAAAGCCTATTAAATTTTGATTGTAGAAGATGGATATTGCGCAAAAAATGGATTTTAAATTTGGATTTAACCAGGTTTGATTTACCTGTCTCGTATTTGGCTAAGTTTGAAAAAACATGTCATGGATTAAACTATGTTTGAAATAATTGTACTGGATATTCGAAGTAAACTGACAGCCATCTTGGGACAATTACGCCTTCTGATTGGTTCAAATGGATTTAACTAGTTTTGATTTGAACGACAAGATGGATTTAACCAAGTTTGAAAAATTACATGAACTTTAAATTAGTTTTATTCAAAATTTACAAATATATATGATTTTCTGTGTTATTTATAATAAAGATAAATTTATTATTTATCCGATAGCATTAACAACTCAAAAAAAATGAAAAGTGGATTTAGCCACTTTTGATATGTGTCGACACATATAACGTTAATATATCGTTTTGATGAATACCGCTATGAATGCGAGTTTTATAACGTTATAACAATAATGGTATCGCGTGTCAATAACGATATAATTTTAACGTTATCGTAAAATAGCGCTATTTGAAGATCTGAAATATGAGTTACATGGTTATTTGCCCTACTCACGCCATCCTATAATATGACTATAATAGCATATGTACGAAATTTTTGAAATGTTATATTTATAACGTAAATAACTCATGCATTATCTATATATATATAAAAGAGGATGTCCTGACTGACTGACTCATCAACGCCCAGCCCAAACCCCTTAAGATAAAGATTTGGAATTTTGAGGGAAACTTGATTTTATAACGTAGGCGTCCTTTAAGAAGGGATTTTTCGAAATTCAATCCCTAAAGGGAAAAAAAGGGGTTGCCAAGTTTGTATGGGAAAAATTGTTTTTAAGGTCCAATTTACTTGAAACTTGGTAGAAATGCTCTTCAATGCAAATAATGAGACATGTATTTCAGCGATTACTTAAATTCAACCCCTAAAGGGATGAAAGGGGGTTGCCAAGTTTGTATGGGAAAAAATATTTTTATGGTCCAATTTACTTGAAACTTGGTAGAAATGCTCTTCAATGCAAGTAATGAGACACTTATTTCAGCGATTACTAAAATTCAACCCCTAAGGGATGAAAGGGGGTTGCAAAGTTTGTATGGGAAATAATACTGTCTGTAGGTACTGCAAGCAAATTAATGAGGTTTGTTATTTTTACTAAGTTCATAAAAACTGACTGCCAAAGACAAAATTATGTTAAGTATAAAAAATAAAGGTTAGATAGTTTATAATTATAAAGTAAAAAGGATTAAATCAACCCCCAACGGGAAGAAGCAGGGGGAGTACCTAGCGGGAAACTAATTCTACGCGTACGAAGTCGCGGGCGTCCTCTAGTCTATATATAAAAGGCAAACCTGACTGACTTATATATCAACGCACAGCCGAAACTACTGTACCTAGAAACTTGAAATTTGGTACAGAGGTTCCTTTCATCATGTCAGTGAGCACTAAGAAAGGATTTTCCAAAAATCGACCCCCAACGGGAAGAAATGGGGGGAGTAGCGGGAAACTAATTCTACGCGTACGAAGTCGCGGGCGTCCTCTAGTAGATTATAGAATAAAAGATTTATTACGAATGATTATCCTCGTAAGGCCCCAGTGTGCTATAGAATGTACATAATCACGACAATTTTATTTGAACTGTGTTGCAATAGGAATAAGGTTTATTTTCCTATATTCATAAGCTGAAAATGTCAAACAAACGTAATTGAACTTTATTGCCTTGATGGTAGATTCAAACTCCCACTCACAAAAAACTCCCTATTTGTAGTATGGTGGGCCTTACGAGGTTATATTATAAGACCTACAACATTCTGGGGTCTATTGCATATAAAATAATAGCTTAAATTATAAGCGGAACTCTCTTTCCAACAGTACGTATTAAAAAAAGACTTCCACTCGTATTACAAGTTACAAGCTTTTATGAAACAGGCCCCTGGGGCCCACTTCATCACCCTTATTTTTCCAAACTCTTTTTTGCTAAACCGTATTGTCATTGTCATTAGTGCTATAAAATACAGCAATGCTGTAGAGAGCAGCACTCACATAGGTTAGTCAAAAAATTAATTTCATGAATGAAATTGGCTATACATATAAACCAACTTTTACCCTAAATCCCACCTCATTAAGCACTTGGTGGTGGTTTCTTGGGTTCCGTACCCGAAAGGTAGCCCAACGGGACCCTATTAATATGCCTACGCTGTTCGTCCGTCCGTCCGTCACTTCGTCCTTACTATAAAGAGCTGTATATTTTGAACTGTAATAGATGGCGGGTTGTTTTTTTTGGGTTCCGTACCCAAAGGGTAAAAACGGGACCCTATTACTAAGACTATTACTCCGTCTGTCTGTCTGTCTGTCCCCAGGGGCACGTTTTATAAAGCTACAAGTAACAATTTTACAGGTTTTAACTGGCAACACTGCTCAAATGGCGGGTCGTCATTGGTCGAAGTTGTGTCAAATGGAAACTTGTAATCTGTAAATTGTAATTTGTAGCTTTATAAAACAGGCCCCAGCCGTTACAGCCTGTAGAAATAACAAACATGTACTTACTAACACACAAAAAACGTGTGTGCCTTGGGATGTCCGACAGAAGTGCTAACTTAAACTAATCTAAGTTGAACTATACCGCCCGCCCCGCCCCGCCCCGCTGCCGTATGCGTGAGAGAAAGGGAAGCCATGCTGGCGCCGTAACGCGTTACGTAACGAAACGGTTTACCCTCCCATAAGAAGTTATTACTTCAAATATAAAAACTTTCACTTTTATGATATTAGTGTATAGTCAGGGTAATATATGGTTCGTCACTTTTGGACCTTAATCGCGTTGAAATAGAGTCGAAAAGTGACGTACCTTTTCTTAACTTGACTATACCTAATTATAATGATGTCGAACACAGACAGAGAGAAGTGGTATGAAAGGGGAAATATCTGTAACCCATACCCTGAACCCACGTTGTAACCCTTGGTAACAGAACAACATGTTAGAAATTAAGAATGTGTAAAGTCTTTACGTATTGCGTATTTCACTTTAAAGTTAATGTGTACATTAGAGAATTTTATTAGAAATTGATTCTTCTTCTAATAAGCCAAAATAAGAAGACAAAACTAAATGGATCAAATGATTTCGTGTGGTTCAAGTGGTTATTTTGTCATCCTACACTTTAAGGTACGAATGTGTAGATAAGTATATTGTTTTACAACATCTCAGATTCGGTTAGGTATAAAATTAGAATATAATTTATATTATAGTCCTTCATAGTCATCACAAGCCATTAAGTGTCGATTGAAATTGTTCTATTAATAAAGAGTACCTAGTTTAGAATAAAACTATTATTGGATTACATAGTGCAGATCCATTGCGTGAGTAGCCATGGTAACGTCATGTAACAACAAACGGTCTCCTAAGTTATAGGTGTTATGATATGACCCAAGTTGCATTTCAATTGTTTTCTTATTTTCAAACTGTTTAAAGTTACCTTAATTATGAATCACCGATCCAGTGTTTTTGCAAATTCGTGTCTTAGAGTTCCAGTGGACCCGATCAGCAAAATGCCGAAAACGGACTATGAGCGCAAAGAACCTATTAATACTGGCCAGAATTCCGTGGATTCTTCGTCAGCCGGTTCAGCATACGCTGTGAACCTGAATTCTGATAAAATTAAAGATTTCTATCGCAGCATCCCTGACTACAATGATATAAATCATCTACCTGCTGAAGAATTCTACTCTACGTTAAAATCACTGCGTCAGAAAAAGAAAGTTATGTTGGAATTTGCCGAAGACTGCATAGATGACTTGAATATTGAAAATACGCAAGTAAGAGATGAGGTATTTAATAGTCATAATGCAGAGGTCAATAAGATCGATAAGACCCATAATTACAACGGCACACTAGGACGTAAATATTCTGAAGAAAAGAAACATTGCAGAGAAAAATATCAAAGACCTAATGGAACCACAAAAAATAATAGAAAATCTGTACTTGGAATTACACAAGTATCTAAGTGCTCAACCGTTTCAGTTCTAAAACAACAGCCAAAAAAGTTAACTGTGAGCAATCTTGAAGTCAAATTAGATGACATAAATTCAAAGAAATGTAGTTCAATGAAAGAGAAAACCAATACGAATAAGCCGAAAAGGAACCACTCAGCCTGTTCCATATCGTGGAATGACGATAAAATTGAAAATAAGAATGAAGTGGATCAAAAATTCAAAAAGTTCTTTGATGGAGCAGAATATTCACGGCTAAAGAAACCTAATTTAGATGACGAGTTCAAAACTCAGAGTATGCCTTCAAGTCCTTTAAGAACGAGACGGTTTGGATCACCTTCAAGGAAACCAAAAAGTATAACTGTGCCGAAACCATTTAAAATGACTGAAAGGTATGTATCTAGATTTATTCGTATGATTTAATGACAGCTCATTATTTGGGTAAAAGTGTTATCATTTGTAAAAGTTATACATTTTTAAGGTGAGTGGCCATTCGTAAAAGTGGTAAATTAGGTATGGTAGATTCAAAATAAACACATTTTTTCATGTCATATAAATAATACTCTTAAGTGCATAGGAGTCGAGATATTTAAATATTTATACCTGGGCGTACTTTTAGTACCAAAAACGTAATTCCTCCGCTCCGATATTTTATAACGCATTAAATTTTATGCATTTATGTGTGTACCTATTTGGAGGTTCTCCGAACCATATAAGAAAATGGCCGCTGAAGAAAAATATGTCAATAATGTTCAAACTCACCCAATGCCGTTTCTTGTTTTACTTATATCTAGGGATGAGGAAGAAAGAGTGGTTAACGAACTTCGCAGTATCCAAAAATCTTTTTCCGAAGACATGCTTCATCGAAAATGTGACCGAAAGCAGTTTCGCACGAGGCCGGTTCCCATTGAATCCCGGATTCCACTTTATGACAAGATACTTGAAGACCAAGCCATGAGGTTTTTATATTCCGAGCACGCCGTTCTTATGCTTTTTCTTAGGCTACACTTTTTATTTGTAAATGTAAGGTGATTTTTTAGTTAGCTTATTTAGTGTTTTCAGGTTTATTTGTACCAGCTCTTCATTTTTCGGCGAGACTTGCGATTACTTCTTAATGATTTGCTACCGTTAATAGGTATATTTTGTTTTATTAAATGCTTTGATTACGTACACGTACTTATGCTGTTAATTTTTTTTTGTTCGTTATATACACATTAATTCTACCTATACTATCTAACTCATTCCAGACGTGCCATAACGAAAATCAACAGTGAAGCAGAGCTCCGAGCAAAAATGAAACCATTTAGTTTTACGAAAAGAGAAGAAGGTGGCATTGGTCAACCTTGTGAACGAGTTATGCATGCCTTGCCAAAACCTAAGAAAAAGAAACGATTTAGGGCACGACCGGTGCCCAAAAACTTATTTTCCAATTACTTTTATGACAAAATGAAGGAAGACGACTTTTTTCGGTATGAATGAGTTCCCTAGTTTTAAAACGATTCGGGAGTGCCGGTAAAGCCTGGTTTAATAATTTAATCTTAAAAACTTCAGGTCTATGAACCGTCGTATCAGATCAGAGGAAATGCTGAGGAGCGCCAACCTCCCTGGCACCATGGCAATGCGCGACCGCAGTAGATTGTCGACACCCGCCGCCCACAGCGACCTGCCGATAGACCCGTCGCCTGGCATCCCTTCCGTTAGCTCTTCAGACAGACAGAGAGCCAGGAGCCCCTCAGAAAAGAGGAACCGATACGAGAAGTCTCTAAAAGAGGATTTTATCACTACGACGCCTAAGCCATTCCGTTTTAATACTGCTGATAGAGCAGCGAAAAAGGTAATAACACAGTAGGGCTAGGCAAGGCAAGTTACATCCTATACTTGGGAGCAAAGAAATCGAGCCATTTTCTATGGAAATTCAGTACTAAGTGGCTCGATTTCTTTGCTCCCAAGTGTATATACAAAAATAAACGACCTTTTTGAAATCGACCTTTTACCAAAATTGAAAAATCTGGATGTAGAGTCACGGTATGAAAAGGTTCGTCAATTTTGTACCATAATAGCGTTGAAATAGAGTCGAAAAGTGACGAACCTTTTCATACCGTGACTATACCCATCTGTCGCAGTGTAACGATTGAACGCACGACATCCTATGTCAATTTTATACTTACTTACTTATTTATTGAATCTTACATTCATAAAATGCAACAGGTAAAGTTTGTATTCAGCGGGGTCATGAATGATATTGACTATTCAAAGAGATGTCCACTCCTCAATCCACTTTTTCAAATTATTGCTTTGTAACAATAACAAGGGCTAATAGTGGATACATCTTTTTGTAGTCGACTGTACATGTTTGAATCGCTACGAAATTAAACTGTGTACTGCAGGGGGATAATAATATCTTACACAAACTGATTGGGACTCGCCCAAACAGCCCTTTTCGGAGCCTGAGGTGAAATTTTCAGATGTTCAAAGTAACCGTTATTGTATTTATTTACTCATTATCTCCTTCCCCTGCCCAAGTATATATATCTTTTAAGATGCACGACGTCGCAAAGAAAATGTCTCAAGAGAGCAAGAGTACAGAGAGCGTCGGTACCAGCGGCGATATGGGCGTGATGCGGGGCTTTTCCGCTCTGGAGTTGCGAGCTGCAGCGTCAGGAAGGTCCAACTTGGCAGCCCTGTTGAGAGCCGAGGCGGTGCGAAGGCGCTTCGAGCTAGATGCTGCTGGAAGGCATGCTGAGCAGCGGAGACGAAACGAAATGCGCGTCCGAGACCGCTTGCTTCGGTCCAACCCTGCGTGGCATCTCGTTAAAAACAAGTAAGATCATTATGTGATGTTTATTTCCCATTGTTAATTTGACTGAGTTAAGTATACTCCTTAAGTGGTACGTTTCTTTCAGTCACGAAGAAGACATTGCTATGCGACTACAAACACGTCGCGACGAGGAAAGAATGAGACGAGAGGAGTTTCTTCACGAGATGGAACTGATGTATGGCAGGGTCCGGCAACAACCGCTCCTGTTTGAAAGATACTACGCACCTCGCTCTCACTCCGCATCAATTGACTTCTTACAACTGTCTCCTCGGAAACAAAAAAAAAGAAGTTCTAGAAAGAATTCCACACATCATTTAAATACTCCTAGCAGATCCCGGAAAGACTCTTTGAACGATTTTAACGGCGACATGCTGGAATACTTGAATAAAATAGAGAACGACGTGAAGTCATATTCTTATTCAGAAGACGCAATTGAGAGTATAGATGGCGGCAAATGACATTGCGGTTCAGGTACTATATCAATTAAGGAGAACAACGTCTTCAATGCTCGATGGTTGGAAGTGGAAATTGAGTAATAAACACATTAAAACAATATTATTCAAGTAACTTTAATTAGTAGCGTTTGTTTTTATTCCTATGGACACTAATCGACCCCACCTTTTTAAGAGAAGGACGCGTTATTCTTAACCTATACCTATACTAAACTATAGTGTTTCATAACGACGAGGACCCGCCTTGCCACTTAAGTAAATTGACGATGCACGAGTACATGAATGTAGGTACGTAAAGTTAGTTAGGATTAACAACAATTTGAATATTTAGCTGTTTGACATACTTAACATAATACATAAATTATCCATAGTAGGTATACATTTCTCGACGTGACACTCACGACTAATGCATGAAACGTGGCAAAAAATATTAAACTCGGCAAATTTACTTGTGGCACCCGCTATACATTAAAATTCCTCGATAGTATTTGTGAATATTCTAGTTCAACACTTCAACCTACAACTATATCTACTGTTCCAAGACTTGGGGTCAGAGATAGTATGCATAGGTATATACATAAATAACAAATGAATCTTATCTGTTTAAAATGACGGCCTTGACGGCGGAAAAGAAACGGTTTACGTTCGGTCCAATAATTGACAAGAATACAAAACGAGCTACTTGTATATTTATTAATATTACAATGTTATTAAATTATAAGTTTCCTAATTAAATTATGTTTATGTGGACGACGCCATAGTGTTTAGAATCCAGCCCATATAGGATGTTATGCGCGTGTAGATCCCAGGTATGCCCTCGCTGCCGCATCTTTTGGGTCCAAAGCTGGTGACTCCGAAGATGAACCAGTTACTTTGGTAGTTCTCCCGGGCGACTTTGACCAGGGAGCTGCCGGAGTCGCCCGCGCAACTGTCCTCGCCCCTGCGCCCGCCAGCGCAGATGGTGGTCCCGGCTAATTCATCGCTGATGCGCTTGATCGCCACCCTGCACGTTGACATTGGAACTGCGCCCAATGTGACTTTTCGTTTGACCACGGATCTGATTTCTGGAAATAGAAATACAACCCCTATAACATCGCTCACTGTGTATTTGTACTTTTAAATAAGTCATTATTACTTCGTTAGAGTAGGTATTAAAACTACTACTAGCAGGACTAGGGTATAACTAAAAAAATTGCATAAAATAATAAAAAAATCTACTTAATGACATTGATTATTATAGGGACTTAGATAACTAAGCAGCGAAATATAATCAAAACTTTTTACCGTGGTAGATAGGTACCATCTTTCTTTAAACATTTGACATGTGCGACAAGGTATACTGCCTAACTCGTATAGGTTACTAACTCGTTTTTATTATCATTTAGATCTTACGAATTATAATTTATGATAAGTACTACTGCTATGTCGTTACTCGTTAGTCGGCCAATATATTTCTTAAAAAAATATCACCCACTTCTGGTCGCTTTAGCCTTTAACCTACACCTTTACGCGTTTGATCGTGAACCCAGAATTGCAAAAGAAGTAAAATGGATTTTCATTTGTTTTTATGATTAGGGAATACCTATTCATGACTTTTTTCCACAGCTTCAATAAAAGCTGATTCATGTTACAAGCAGTTGAGAAATCATTAATTGAGTAGCTGTAAAAATAACCAAGATATAAGCCAACAAAGATATGTGTACTGCTTTATTTATAAAAATGTTATAGTAATTGTTGCAGAGGATAGAAAGTACGCGATTTTTGGACGAGTCATATAGAGGGCGGAAACGTAGTTGAGGCCCTCTAGTGTTCGAGTCCATAAATTGCACTTTCTACCGAGGCAGACATAGTGCTTTTCACAACTACTGAGAGGAAATAAAATAAAAAATCATATTCAAAACTCAATAGTGTTAGTCAATTGGCGTCGGTTTTTCAAAGGTAGAAGCTGTATCACCGCCAATTTTACGATAGTTTTTTTTTTAATCTGGGCTCCTATTCTCGTGGCACTCGAGATTAATAAACTAACATTCGAGATGAAGATGTCAACTCCATATAAAATTGTATTTGTTTCGCCATATCTCCCGTGTAATTTCATCTCTAGTGGTTCGAGATTAGGGGCCAAGTTTGAATTACATTTTTAAAAAAAGCAGTGACATAGTTTTTAGTCTGTGTATCTTTTAACAAAAATACACCTAATATTTTACGACACAAAATGGTGTGTTCTGATTGGTCGATTTCACATTTTGACACGAAAATTTATTGATTGATTTTCATTGGTTCTTAAAGTTGGACAACTATGTTTTCGACCAATCAGCAAACACGCCGAGAAAAACATTCTTGGTGTGTCCTATAAGTGACGTTTTGTGACCCCAAACAAGACCATCTATGGCCATATTTCCGAGCAGTGTTGTGAAAAAGTTATTAAGTTTAGGTACATAGAACTTACCATATTCCGTTCTCCCCCAGCCTCCGGTAAAGTAATCCTCGTCGAGGGTGTAATCAAGCCGAGCGATGTAATCAGTATCTGGTAAACAAACTGGTCGGACGAATTCTGAAAATTAAAAAAATAGTTTTAAATGACCACCTTTCAAGTAAATACACTAGTTTTTGGCGCCCTTTATAATTTTAAGCTTATGACACTATGAGCTTAGTATGTTATACGCAACGTATTGTAACACAATTTATTGGTTTACTCTAGTAGGAACCTAATATTAAGCTATGTTATAATAACCTAATAATAGCCTTGTTGCTTTTCCTACAATTGCATTCAGATTGTTACCGTAAGAGTTTTTTTTTAAGTACTACGACACGCAAAGAATGGCTTATACTTAAGATAAAGATTTCCTAAGAGTTATTAAGTGCTCATAATTACTCTTTTATTAAATCTCACGCGACTACAAATGAGGTTCTGTTTGGCTATGACAAAGTTCATAGTGCTCGAGTTGCCAAAGCTGCCATTCGTAAGTGCGGATTTCAAAAAATAAATCACCCACCCTATTTGTTTCCTTCTCTAAAAAAAGGTCTGTGGCAAACCGGTTTCCTGATGGTGAAACTCTGAAGGTAGCAATTTATGAGCATTCTGACACCATAGAGGAAAAATATTTTTATGAGGGTATCAATAAATTAATTGAATGATGATAATGATGATATCGTCGAAAACTAAAAAATATATCACTGTCATATTTTCATATTATTAGGGTTCCGCGATTAAACTAGGAACCCTTATAGTTTCGCCATGTCCGTCCGCAGCTTAGCTCAGAGCTTATAAGAGTTATAAGTTCTAGAAAACTGTAATCTGGATTGAATATACATATAAGTCACGCCAACGAAGTGGTAAAATAAATAGTTGAAAAAAAAATTGGTACGTAACGTGGGGATGTATTTTTTTTCTCGTCCACCCTATGGTGTGGGGTATCGTTGGATAGGGTCTTTCGATCGATCGAAAAATATAGCGGGTTTGTGAAGACAATTTTTCGATTAAGGGATACGTTTGTGCAAGATTGAGATTTAAAGTGCAAATTTTTGTTAGAGCCAAGTGTCGCATACAACCAAAACTACAAATAAGTACTTAACATCTGAAAAATATCTTAAATGAAAGCACATATTTTAACGAAAAAGAATCAAGACTAAGGAGACTTGGTTGGTTCCTAAGATACAAGCGACCAAAGTGTTTATTTGATATTTATTTATTTATTAGGACCTTCAACAATAAGTACACTGTTACATAAATAATGTACCTGCACACTTACAAGCTAAGTGCCTTATTAATTACAGAAGGTCACAGCATGCACAGAAATAAAAGTAAAATGCACTTGTTTAAGTTAATCTTAGTTTGCTATTTTTTATTTTTTTATTTATTTATTTATACCTACTAAATGACGTAAGACCAACGGCTTCAGAATCGGAACCCTACACTGAGCATGATCAGATATCCTCTTGCCCGGTTTTTTTTTACCCATACCGAACCGAGAATATACCTATTGGACATGGACACCCCTCGTAGGGTCACTACCACCAGTAATTACCAAGTAGGCCAACGCGTCGTGTTGTCGTGTAAACGTACTCTATACGGGAAATATAAGAGGACATGTACAAGAGCGAACTTATCCCTCAACTTGGCCACCTACCTGTAAAATTTACGGGGCTTTCCAGCCGTAATAGAGCTAGGTCTCCTTGTAAAGTTGCCTTGCTGTATGTCGGGTGTATGTAAGTTCTATCTATCTTGACATCGACGGGTTTGTCATTGCAGTCTCCGTTGATACAATCAATTTCTGTCTCAGCGTCCCATTCACCCAAACGAACTTCTATTCTGAAAAAAGTGATTTGTATGAAGAAGCTGTATTCTATAACTCCACCGATGCGATGGTGGACCCCGATCTACGAAAGGCGTTGCGGAAGGCTACGGCAATTAACTACTTTCTGTTTTTTTTTTAGGCCCTGTATCCCAAAGTTAATTTATTTACGTTACGCGTCCGCGTCCGTCTTTAGGTCACCGACTTACATTATGTGTACCAAATTTCAACTCAATCGGTCCAGTAGTTTCGGAGCAAATTAGCTGTGACAGACGGACGAACAGACAGATACGCGAGTCGGATACGGTTAATAAATCCATTTGAGGATAAACCGTCAGTACCCAGTTAATAGATATTAATAGTAGATTGTTCAACAAGGGACTAAAACAAGCCATAATGACACGAGATGTTTAGCCACGCGAGCGAGCCAGCGAGCGAGAGTGGCTATAGTTCGAGTGTCATTATGGTTGTTTAGTCTCGCGTTAAACACTCTACTTTTCACTTTGAATGCGAGGAAAAAAAACAACGTTCAGTGCGGGATTAGCCATGTACCTAGCAAGAGTAGCAAATGCTACGGGCCCCGCGCATCCACGTCTAAACTCTAAAATGCTAGTACTTTCATCAGTATGCGTATGCGTGTACTCATATTATTATGCATCAGGGTTGACGATAAGATGAATAATCCAGTCGATATTCTCCACCAGAATAACCTAAAACAAACACCCACGCAAAATAGGTGCATATCTAAGTCGCTCAGTTGCGGAAAAAAGCCCGCCACAGCCTGTAACCTAAAACAAACCCAGGGGTCTCTTTATAGAATTTGCTACGGACCCCGTGCTTGCTCAATCCAGCACTGACGAAGTTCTATACACATTTTTATAAAATTGATTATAAGAAAGTTTCTTACAAATTTGTTCCGCGGTTTTTTTCTTTTCTTTTGTTTTTTTTTTTGTGAATTGCCGCTTTAAATGCTTGCGTATTTAGCCAACAGGTTCAAACTTGAAAACTATTTTAAAACTAATTGGACCAAGCATAATAAAATGAATTCATCCTTAATATAATTAAATATATTCATATTCGTAATCATTAATCGTGTTTCACGAAATTAAATCATTTTTATTTTATATTTTTTCACAGTTGTCATTTTGAGGTTATTTCCACGCGCTAAAAATTTTCTACACCACAGAATAAAAACTAGAGGCATAGAAACCGTACTAAATAGACAGAAAATACATTATGGTTGACTTCTTTTTACTTATGGTTTTCATAGTGAGTTGGAAAGAGATCGTCATAAGGCGTGATTTGGACCTTTAAGCACCAGTGTGGAAGAAGACCGGTCGTTGATTTGACGTTTCTTCACCTTCTGATCATGACAGATTAAAGAAGAAAAGACACCTAGGTTTTGTTTCTTTTCCTCTTATCAAAATGTAATCTATAAAGTAGAGACAAGTAGCTAGTGCAACGTTCATCTTATTGCACGGCTTCTATGCCTTTAGCCTTTATTCTGTGGTCTGTACAAAAAGACTGAAAATAGCAATAAATCCTCCATTTACAAACACCATGATTGGATGTTTAGGGGATTCCAAAGTAAATTAAAACAATTTTAATTTAATCCCTAGAGATTAAAAAAGGAACTTTAGTCCCGATGTGCAGAGACTAAAGTAACATTTTAAGAGCATGAGAAGTGAAAATAATGTAGTACTCTGTTGCTCCGTGCTATCTGTCTATCACCTAAAAGGCAACGGAAGCGATGGTGCTATATTGATAAATGGTACGCGTACGCGGTTTTAGAGGCCCTGCCAAGTTGCATTACGCTCACTAAAACCAATCGTGTCACTGGTAGATCACGTGACTTTTGGTATCACGTCATCTACCAGTGACTCGATTGGTTTAAAAACGAAATGAATAGAAACGCTAGCTAGCGTAGTGCATTTTGGCATGGCCTCCTGATGACGGTCTGAGCGTACACGCTGTCGGTCAGCACGGGCAGCACAAGTTGTATTTTCTCGCTTGTCGCTCAGTGCGTCTCTATCGTTACTGACTAGATAGAAAGGGAGATCCGAGCGACAAACCAGTCGCGGGCATATTGTGCTAGCCGTGCAGTTCCGATGATCACCCAGGAAGGCCCTTAATATTACTCACATTTTCAGGTTTGCGACGCAATGCGCTGCAGTCAAAATGAAGCGATTAGATATGAGGGAACCGTGGCAAGAGTACATCTCCCTTGATTCTGGAAATAACAATAAACATACTTAATAATATTGATCACAGTTCAAATTGAGCTGCTAACATATTAATGTATATTTTTATTTAATTTAAGAAAAAAATACTATCATGCGGATGGTACAAATATTTGCTCTCATAATCGTATTGAAAATATTGACAGGTAGAAGAAAAACTAAATTAACCTTATGGATATCCAGGAACATTTTCACTTTCAGTGTTAACCAAGTTTTGTGCGAACTTTTCGAAGAATTCATGTCAGGTTCGCATTATTACTAGATACATCAGAAATATGACTGATGTCGATTTCAATGTAATTAATATTTATTTCTGCTTTTATTATTGTTACAAAAAGCATTTTCATCTTTTTTGGATAAAAGTCATTAAATGTCAGAACTTACGTATTAAATATTTAATCCGCGCCAGCCAAGGGAGCTCGTCTAGCCCCGCCAGCTGGCCTCCATAAATTCTGTCAGATGTGTCCAGACGCCCGCACTCTGTGCGATTGGGCAAAATATGGGCGGGATACTGGGCACTTGGGATTCCTCCAGTATTAACTGAATTTGCTGGCAAGCCTGACGTAATTTTACTATGTTCATCGACTGCATCTACGTGTGGAACCTGGATGTCAACATTGTCAAGGTCAGCAACTCCCAAGGGATTATCGAATGTGCTAGTATTTTCGGTTGTTGGAGCGGCGACAGGCGCGGGGGGGCGGTGCAGGGAAGGAGGCGATGGATATTCATTCTTATGCTGCTGCTCTGTATTTTGTGAAGGAATACGGGTTGTAGTTGAATAGATGAGTCTCGTGGAAGGAGGTTCGGTTGGAGGCGGTGGCGGCGCGGTCGGGTCCGGTGGCAGTTTCACTGTGGCCTTCGGTAGTTGCGTCGGCTCAGGTCGAGGTGTAGCGGACTCGGCCGAGACATTTTGGTAGGCGAGGGCTCCGTCGGTTTTCTTTGTCACACAGCAAACCTGTTAATAAATATGAATTTAATTCGGCTGCTGTCTCGCACCGTCAACACCGCATAAATCAGTAACTGGATAACCTGAAAATTTCCATACCGAATGCGATAAAGTTTCTCTCCCCTTAAACTTAGTCCGATCTTTGAATATGTCGTAGATATTATGAAAAAATATATATTACTTCCAAGAATATTCTTCATCCGAAACAAATTCAAAAAACAAAAAACAGAAACGTGTAGGCCTAGTTTTTCATATTCACTACAACATATTCAAAAATCGTGAAAATCGGACCTGATTTAGAGTGTGAGAAACGTTATCGCCCGGAGCATTTATATGGAAAATATTTGACAGCTACGCGATTTAAGCGATTTAATCCTTTTAAACGAGCAATATCTGTGTATATATACCTAGAGGTACATTTGTAATCACGTTCTCGAAAACGGGATTAACGATTTCGACGAAATTTGAGATATGGGGGTTTATCGGGGCTAAAAATCGATCTATGAAGTTGTCATCTTCGGGAAAATTCGTTCATTCGAAAATCCCGAGGGACGCTCGGTCATCCAGGTAGGTACTGACATTTAATTAAGTTAATGAGGTTCTAAATATCTTCTCGAGTCTTAACATGTCTCGTATTTTTATTGTGCCTAGGTACTCTGTTAGTAGGTAAATGCAAGGAGTAAATAATCGTATCATTTTAAATTTAGTAATTTATTCCTTGCATCATAGTGACTTAGAAAAATATACTTGTACAAAATTAACACATAAATCGTGGTTTTGCCAGTATAAAACAAAACATCGTAAATTATTTGTAATACTGGTTGTTATCATTAATATGGTAGACTTTATCTGGTAGGTACTTACCAAAGCATCAATACCTATAACAATAATTAATATAAGTTTTTATGTTCAATTCTTGTGGGTAACTGATTGTTTACCCATTTTCCTTTAGCCGATCGAGTTCAATTTTGCGCTGTGTTGATGGCGTATAAGTAAATAAACACGGGACCAGATGCTGCAGTAAAGATAACCTGCGTACTATCAAACTATATTACTTATGAACTAAGTTATCTTAGAGCAGGTGCGCCACAGAATTTTATCATTAAATTTTCAACACGGTTCATCATAATTCATCAAAACAAAGTCACGTCAGTTAATGTAGTTCTGTCAAACAATTTTGTGTTTGTATTGATGACATTAATGACCCGCTGATGTATGACCGATGATGGGTTCATTAATAAACGTATTAAACACAGTGATAATTACTAACCTTTGCGTCCAACTTATCGTATCCACAAGTTAATTTTCTTAAAGATCTAAAGTCGTTTATTTTTATCAATTCTAGTGCTCGCGGGCAGAGTTGTAACAAAATACATTCTCCCTGTATGTCGTTGGTAATGTTGCATGTTTTTAGTGGCTCGGTCTCTGAAAATATAATACCTAATTTAATGTATTATCAATACAGACATACTTTACATTTTAATGTTTAATCCTATTTAAATTTAAATTAATTTCAGTGTACGCAAACTGTAAAGACAACACGGACTTGAGAGTTCTACGTACTTAAATAATTATGACACGAATCTATGTAAATAACAAAAAATAAGGAAAATCCAAACCAGTCACTTCACTCGAGAGTGTATATTGTTGGCGATTGTTTGTTGTAAAGTTACTTATTTGTAAAATACTTGTGAATTTAATGGTTGGTTGGGTTGTACTTACGAGCTGTTGCCGAGGCAAGGGCGGCGAGGAGGATCCAAGAGCTGGTTTCAAACATGTTCGTGATTGGACTGGTTGGAGACGTGACGCGGCGCGCGCGAGCCTCGGCCGCACTGAATCGTGGTGTGCTTCGGACTAGTTTGGCTTTATTTATCCACGACTCGCGTTCATTCGCGCGGCTGACTCACTCTGCTGCGCCGGCTGGAGCGTCCGTCCGCAGCACCCCTACAGCAGCGTAAACCAGGGTTTTCCCTATACAAAAATAAGCCCTATTCATTTTTACCGTCGCCACTGACGTCAATGGGGGCTCGGCAATTCTTGCTAGCTCTCGATTATGAACGTAACGCTCTTGAGTGTGTGGGTTTTAACTTTTAAATCAAATCAACAGGAAAGTGGTATGTTATGTGTCAATGGCAATACGGGTCGTTTAATTATTACCTATATGATTAACATAACAAACAAAGAGTACTTAAATATTAGAGGTCGTTGTCAAATCATGAGTTGAATTATCCGATTCAGACTTTCCCTACTTTTTAAAATGGTAGTAAAATATACTTATGGAAAGTTACTTAAGTAGGTACCTACTTAATGAAAATATAAATATCTAGAGGTATAATCGAAGTTGTTTTTTGAAACCGCAAACAATTAGCGTGTAGGTACCTATAGCTAAAGTAGTTTTTGCGGTTTTCATCTCATAGATGTTCCGGTCCAAAGGAGTTTATTTTGATCGTCCAAGTCACCTTTACCCTGTGATGAAGGTCACTTGGGAAGCGAAGCGAACTCCTGACGTAAGAAGTATACTTACTTACTCTTATTTATGTATTGAATAAGAGTTAGGTACTTCGAAGGGTGTTCGCTTTTACGTCGTATGGACTAATTTGAATTTTGTTAATTACCTAATTGTTTTTTAGGGTTCCGTACCCAAAGGGCAAAAGCGGGACCCTATTACTAAGACTTCGCTGTTCGTCTCTGTCACCAGGCTGTATCTCATGCACCGTGATAGCTAGACAGTTGAAATTTTCACAGAAGATGTATTTCTGTTGCCGCTATAACAACAAATACTATTTAAGGGGGGCTCCCATACAACAAACGTGTTTTTTTTTTGCCGTTTGTTGCTCGATATTAATAACGGCGTCTACCACGCTTGAAATATTCACAGAATATTTAGTTGTACCTACCTATATTCACTTAAAAATAAATAATTACCCATACAACAAACGTGATTTTTTTGCTGTTTTTTGCAAATGTTGTATAGATAATGGTACGGAACCCTTCGTGTGTGATCCCGACTCGCACTTGGCCGGTTTTTTTTTTAGAAGTTACTTAAATACCGGCCGACATAAAAACGTGTCCCAGAACTATGCATTAACACAGAAATACTTATACTTATTGAAATTCTTAAAAATTATTAAATCTTTAAGTATCCTTCTTAATTATGTTATTATGTTTTTTATTAACTTTAAAACGAAACGCTATATTACGGTACTCCATTGCCCCCCCTCTGGCTAAACTATATATATTATGTGAATCAGAAACTTGATCATCTTGAAAATCTTATTCTTATTCACGTACCTACCTAGCAAATAGTTTCATAAATTCTCCAAGTTGGAACGAAATCCATAGGGTGCAAATTTATGTTATTTTAAACTTGAGTCATGTCATGGATGCTTTATATTTATTTCTCTATATAAGTATTAATCTCGTTGTCTAGTACCCATAGTACCTACATACAAGCCTATAGCTAAGTTTGGGACTACGTCAAATGGTGTGACATTGTCCCCCTGATATTTATTTATTTTATACTTACCATAAAACGTCGCTTAGAAGAAAAGCAGGTGTCTCTCTTAATTTTTCATGTATACTTACTTATTATACGTGTTTGACAATATATGCGTGCTTGTGAAATTTTCAGAAAGTTTCAAGGATTTAGGTTTATTTCAAAATAATATTTTTTTGGATTAGTTAAATGTCTGTTCGCTGTAACCTCCTGCGAGGTCCTAAAACGTGAGGTTTCGTTGGGTTGTTGTTTATTGAAGGTGTGTCACAAACCATACTCTAAACTTTGATCTTTGCATCATGTACAGGGGGCGTACTTTTGATGCCGATGACGTCAAAATGAAGAAATTTTACACACAGAGTGCTTTTCTTTCATTTGGCAGGTGTTAAGGTATGTATTAATTGATACAAATAAAAAATGTAAAATAAGAAGCGGTATAATAATTATAGTTAAATACAGCTTAATCGCAATCAAAATACAGATCACGGAGGCATCAATTTTTATTTCACTAAGTACACATTACTAATAATGGCGAATTGAGTCAATTTTCTTTTATTATGAATGTCAATGCCATAATTGTATTTATGACTATTTAATCATATTATTTTTTATTACAATGTAAAATCGTTTTTTTTTAATGATTATGTTACCCGATGATTTTCGCTACTGCCGTTCTCAATCAAATAGTTTCCACTTACATTTTAGGTATGAAGTAGGTATTTATTTTTCTATGCGGCAACAGATTACTTAACTAATTTTTACATGATTAAATGTTGGTTAATAATTACAATAAAATCATTTGGAATCATACTCTATGTAGCGTGACGTCATTTTTGCGTCAACGGCATGAAAAGTACGCCCCCTGATCATGTATGATACTGTGTACAGTCGCAAACTTTAATTTGGCACCCACCTTAGGTCCAAAGTCAATCTGACATTCTACAACAATAAGGTTGTTTCCTAAAAGTTACAAATGACTTGACATCTCTAATGATTTTGACGACTTCAAGCATATTTTTCTTTAAATGGGTCACAAATTAGTAACGGACTTTTAAAACGCGGGGATTAAGGCTTTGTGATATTTAATAGCGCCTTGAAAAAAACCAGGCAGTGACTTTTTAGACTAAAACTTCAAGTAAGTATTATCACAGGTACCTATTATCTTCTTAGTCGTGACGCTAAAGTGGAATATTCGTATTGCGTTTACTAAAACATTAGGGTTTAAAAAAATCCAATGAAAGAATCCCAAAAAATCGGAAGATTCTTTGGTTAAATACCTTACTCTTATGGTATCTCTATATATTTATGCTCAAAGTGACCAACACTGCCCCCATTACTTATAAACGTGGAATGACCGTGGGGTAGCTAAACCATGCTTTGTCCTTATCTGTCAAATTCAAATTCCACAATAACAGATTATTCCACACTTTATAAGTAAGGGCCTGGGTGTTATTAGGATATTTATTACCTTAGGTACAGTCGAGTTCATAAATATGTGTACACTTTAGTACCTTGTCACTTTTATCGCTGTGACAATTAATTATATGGCAGTTTAAACATGACATTAAATAGACAAGGTACTAAAGAAAGTGTACCTACTCATATTTATGAACTCGACTGAAGGTGACTTAAAAAATTTAGCATTTAATATCATATTTTTCAATAAACTCGGTATAAACTGAATTTATGAGTTTGCCTAAGGAACCCAAAAAAAGCTATTATGAAGAATCGTGAATTCGTGATAAATAGTGTATGTAAAACCCATTGCGGTTGATGAAGCGGAAAACCCATCATTATGCAAGTCATGCAGCCTTTGGCTTTTATATTTAAGAAGTGGCACGAGTGCACTTTCACGCACTTTCCCTTGGGTGCCAAAATTGCATGGAAAGATGTAAGTACCTACTCCTCGTACACTCTTAGTAAGGCCCGGTTCCCACTATGCCGGACCGGCAATTTTGCCGGATGCCGGTAAGGCTAGTGGCTTATGACGCTGTTCACACGGCATAATGTGAACAGCTTCATATAAATTGTACAGCCACTACCCTTACCGGCATCCGGCAAAATTGCCGGTCCGGCATAGTGGGAAGTGGGAACCAGGCCTTAAAGCTTTTTTAGTGTCAATTTTTTTGATATTTATAAAATTTTCAATAACAATTTTCAGATGCAGTACAGTGCTACACCATTTTCTTAATATCTAGATTAATCGTTTTTCCATGTCACACGAGTGACAAATAAGTATACTGTCAGTTGCGAGTGCAACTTTCCAAGAGTTTCGTGTTAAACCGCGGACTGACAGACAGACAGACGGACATGGCGAAACTATAAGGGTTCCTTGTTGACTAAGGAACCCTAAAAAAAAAACAATACGAGTCCTATTAACAGTTAATTCGGAAGCTTCAATATATTTCTTACAATTAAGCTAAGCTAAGGTTAAAGGGTAGGAAAATAAATGTGGCGTTATCTATGAAAAGGGACCTTATGGTCGATGGCGCTTACGCCGCACTGCGTCACGCGACGTTGTATTTATATCGGAGCATCGTTAATAATCGCCATCGACAATAAGGTCCTTTTCCATACATAACGCCACAATTATCTTGTATGATGTTCTGCACTGGTTAACATGAACCCATAATTATTCGACTGCTAGCAATAGCTGAACCTGGCAAGGGTGGAAGCAGAGGATGACTTCGTCTTGCATCCTCAGTCAAATTTAAAGTATTTATACAAGGCATTCAATAAATAAAACGTGGTTGGGCTGGAGAAATCCTGAATCCGCCCCCGATTGCTAGTATTTACTATTATGCAAAAATTAAACTTTTATTACTTTGCACTTAAGAGATATCCAAAAATATCAAATATCGGGTTAGGCAAAAATGTAACAGAACATAACAGTAATTTCTCAAAATTGAACATAATAATATTAAGGTTTTTAATAGTTTAATATAGTAATACGAGCGATTTGCATTAATGTGTTTAATTTTCTTGAAAATAAGTAACATACAGCCTATACATGAAAGTTAAACGAAATTCACCTTTAATATAATTTTGCCTAATCCGGTATTAAAAAAATATTTTATTACTAATTTGCGTTGTTCCAATTTGTTTAATTTTGTTTGATAGCGTATTAATATATTTATTTTTGTGCCGGTAGGCACGTTTCGTAATTGTTATCGATTCACGTATTGATGAATTGCATTTAGATTAGACATTATCTGTACGTGTATCTAGCGCGCATTAGTTAGTACTGTAGTAAGTTACACATGCGTATATATACAATGTTAACTTACTACAGTACTAACTAATGCGCGCTAGATACACGTACAGATAATGTCTAATCTAAATGCAATTCATCAATACGTGAATCGATAACAATTACGAAACGTGCCTACCGGCACAATTTTGATTATTTTATGTTAAAAAATCACTGTTAATATTTTTGCTTGAAGTACAATCCAAAAAAATCTAAAATATTTTTTTGTTTTAACTTCCATTGACGAATTTGTTTAATTCTGCAAAAATATAGTTATCCTGTTATTTTGCCTAGAATTCTTTTCAAAAAACGCGTTTTAATTTTTTTCACCTTGTTCCGGTAATGGAAAGTGTTTAATTTTTTGCTAGTATTGGAGAGCTAAGTTCAAACACATAATTTAAGAAAAAAACAGTGGTTTAGATTTTTTGCAAGGTTCAATCCTAAAAGCCCTCCACTATACCTAATATAATCACTCTCGTACTTTGAGCGTGTGAATTTGACTCACGTTATAAATAGGAAAGTAATTAGACAAAGGATTATTTGTAAAGTTCAATTTTATGATCGTACGATTGATATGATAACAATTTATTTCCAAGAATATGGTCATTGCAGTTGGAAATTGACATAACATTGTGTGTTTGATTTGCGTAAAGGATATCATGCTTTAAATACTAGAAACGTGTCTACATGAGTATATCTGCGAGAAGGAGACCAAGTGCTGCTCGGCTTGCAAGTGAATCTTTCCGAAGATCAGCACTTGATACCTAATGATTTCTGGTATGACAATACCCTTTCAAATATATTTATTGTAACTGTTGAAGCCATTCCGGAGAAACAGATTACAAACAAATATATGGGAAAGGTATGCCAGTGAGGTTAGCAAAAGATGATTAACGCTGACGTCGCTAACGTCAACGATTGTCGAAAGCTATCAAAATGTATGGAATTGATATTAGTGCTCAAGGGCGTCGCGAGCCGATGATCAAGGGGCGAGATATAGCCATACTCTCCCATTTCCTATACTTCTACTAGCCAGTAGCCATACTCTCCCATTTCCTATACTTCTACTAGCCAGTAGAAGTATAGGAAATGGGAGAGTATATTGATGTCAACATTTTGACAGAAAATAAAGGCTACATTTTTTCGATTCTCTTGGGGGGCAGCAGTTAACGCCCTCAATCCTATACATTTTCCACGAGACAGTAACGTTCCCGCAAAGCATTTTGTCTAGGGCCACAGATAAGGCGTGCAGAAAGTTACGAGGAGTAAAAGAACGGGTTGTCTTTATTTAATATTTTTCTAATTATATCAAGTTTAATTTACATAATATTGTCTAAGATCCACTTGAGGTGGAAAGCTGTTGAGGAGTAGACGCCTGGTTTCCTGATGCCGCAGATCGTGGGGCCGAAGGAGACTACGCCCATTAGAACGTTCTTCGGACCTTCGACGCCATCAAAAACCTGAAAAATATATTCAAACATTCCAACCTAACGTTATATAGATGGGATATACTTTGATTTTTTTTACTTGGATTTTTTGAGCGATTACCCTCTCACACTATTAGTTGGTGGAATGTGCATGTTTCCTCCCGATATTTTTCTTCACCCAAGGACATTATCACAGAGATGTGACTCAGGTAGTACCAAGTTAGTATTTACCTACTTAAGTTAGAATCAACTTGAAATTCGCACACGGCGACTACTGGGAATCGAACTCGATACCTACACTGCGGTCACAAAGTCACGACCTCGGGGCATAGTAAAGGTGCATAAAGTTAGCGATTTTCGTAAATCGACAAAATTTATAGGATTGACGTAAGCTGATGACAGATCGCTTCGACCGTATACATTTCAAGTCTATAGAAAACAGACGTGCTAAACGTTTGCAACTTGGCTAGGGCTCTTAAAACAATAAGCCACGGTATAACATTGTACCAACAAGACATTTCTCGAACAGTGAAATTTTCCAATGTGAAATTCATAGTTATTTCAAAGAATATTCTTAATTGTCTTTGATGTTTTCGAGAATTTTCTTAGTATTTTTGAGAAGATATTCTGACTAAAGGGAATATTCTGCAACTTACTCATTGTTAGGTCACCGAGTACCGATGCTCTTATTGAAGCTGCAAACGCACTGAAAGCGGAGGCAGCGCGATGAGGCGCGTTCCCATACTAAAAAGCGTGCCCAAAGCGTGGTTAAGGCGTGGGCAAGGAGTAATAAGGACCGCACCGCACCATGACCGCTCCTCGCCACCTCTGAGGGCCCTGCCAAGATGCATTGCAGCGCTAACTAACGTTTCTGTTCGTTTCATTTTTAAACCAATCGCGTCACTGATAGATCACGTGACTTTTCGTATCACGTCATCTACCAGTGACGCGATTGGTTTAAAAACTAATCGCATAGAAACGCTAGTTAGCGCAATGCATCTTGGCAGGGCCCTCTGCTCTCATTGCGTTTGCAGCTTTAACCTGAGGCCGCAGTTACACTTGTTAATTATTACTGTAAGTTTTGAGACGCAACTATGGGTAAGACTGAGTGGCAATTATCTGCATCTCTGTCTTGCATGTAGCTTCGTTTCAAAACTTACAGCAATAATTTGCAAGTGTGAATGCGGCCTAACGCTACCTTCATCGCGGGTCCGCCGGAGTCGCCGCCGCACGCGTCCTTGTTGTGCTGTGCGCCTGCGCAGATCTGCGAGCGCGCCAGCTTGAACGTCTTACCGAACATGTTGCACGTCTCCGGTTCCACTACTGGTATCTAGACAATTGAACATTATAATCACGTAATGTTATGTTGTTAAATAATCAACCGTAGCTATAAATTATGCCAGAAACAACAGGTTGGCAAGGCAACAACCTTACATGAAGATGATGATGCTGTCTTCCTGTTATGACACATCAGGGCTCGTAAGGCATTTTCGATGTTCATGACCTTGTGCGGCAACTTCAAGAGCTTTCCAGCCAAGACCTAACATAATCTAACCCAAACGCCATACTATCAGCAACGCAGTTAACAGACCATTTGGAAATCTTGTGCCCTTACAATAAGGCTCACTAGTGGTCAGTTTACAGCGATGATGTTAGTACCATGAAAGGAATAACCCTTTAGGCTCCACTGATAAATCCAATATTAACCAATAAAAGGTGCATGCGGTCACGTCTAGCGAGCCTTGTGTACGTTAGTTTAGATTCTATTGGATAATATTGGCACAGCTCCACTCCATTCCGTTCATCTCCGCCTTAGTGGAGCCGCAGCCTTACGGCGTGAGTAATTATACAAAATAGTGAGAATATAAACCTTCGCTTTGAAAATGCTGCTCATTTAACTGCTTCATACGCGGAATAGATATATTGTCTAGATGTACACATTACACCTGCATTCATTTAATGCATCCTCATGCAAAAACCCCCCGTAGATCCCCGCGAGAAGGAAATAGGGCTACGGAACACGTACGTATTACTCGTAATCGTAATAGCTCGTCCATCCTCATGGACGGAAAAAAATAATTTCTATTTCCCTTTATACGTGGAGTAACCGTCGAATTCAATTCAATTCAATTTTCGATTCTTTATTAAATGGCTTCTGTCCATTGGGACAATTCTGCCAGTGTCAAGGTTAGGGGTATACATATAAAAAAAAAACATAATTCGACGTTGTACGGTGATCCTCTACCCTAACCGTAGAATTAGCTAAGCTATGCTCAGCCCTTATTTGTCATTGTGACATTTGAATTCGACAGATAAGGGCAAAACATGGCTTAGCTACTCCTTGGTTACTCCACGTTTATTAATAAGGACATAGAAATACCTTTCTGATTTCTGATGGTGCGGCGGTGCCCATGCCAAGTAAGGTTGGCACTCATTTGTTCTATTATTTCAAAGCCCAATTAAAAAAAAAAGGACACCTCAGCTAAGTTTTCAGCGACGTTTCTGTTTGATCGCCTCTGGTAACTGCTCAATAAGGGTGGCGTAATAGCTACCGTTTACCGCGTTATTCCTTTCTTTTATGTCAATCAGTAGTATTCCGTGACAATCCCAGAATACCGTAGCCATTACCTATCTTTTTGGTGGATTGTGTTACCTAGGCCGACGCCACTTCAACCATGGGGTTGTAACAATTGACCCCAAAAAGCTCTCTCCGTGTCGTCTATATCTATGGAAACCCCAAAACTATACACGAACACCCAGAATAAATGACAATTACGATGACATAATTTTGCGGACAGCACGTCATGGGATGGAATGGAGGGGGTCTAGCTGATAAGTCGGTGCTTCATCCCAGAGATGCGAGCAGCACTCCTGCGCCTTGTAATGCACAAGGCGTTGCTACGGAGCGAAGTAGGTACTTTTTACAGGCGTTTTTCAGCGCGCTCCGTGCTTCTTCACGCTATAAATGCAGAAGGTGGCAGTGGCAGCATGAAAAACGCCTGTAAAAAGGTCTTGAATTCCAAATATAACATCATTTTCGAAATTGACATCCCCGAAAACATGAAAAACGATACCTACCCGAAAAACATTATCCATGGCCGCTATTTCCAATTCCAAATATGACATATGTTTCGACAATGATATCAGATTTCCATTTCAAGATGGCAGCCATGACGTTTTTCAAAAACGTCCTCATAGTGTCGTTTTCATGTTTTCGGGTTGCCAATTACATACATACAAACACCGTTTTTTTAGTAAATAATAATACCTATAGTATGTTTTTGAGAAAAACCTCTTGAAGGATTGTTTTTTGTTCAGAACACCTTCCAGGGGGGTTATTATGACATTGCTATGCAGTTCATTTTACGGTGAGCGTAAAGGGCAGAGCTATAGCATTTATATAGCTCTGTCCTTTTCTCTCAGCGTAAACTGAATTGCATAGCTATGTCATAATAACCCCCCTGTTGTCAATAGGCTATTTGACTAATTTTAGAAAACCTTTTTAAATGATTCTTTATTACATAAGAAGCACACTACATTGATATTTCCGTGACATTCTACTGTATTATCAATAAAAATCTATGTTAAAGTTTAAATTTTCAAAACCGCGCTTAAAACGCTGTTTCTATCATGGCGCTGGCCATATGACAAGTGTGACGTCACACGCAAGTAAACAATAAAAAATCATTTGAAGAGATATGCCCTTATGATCTGTGGTTACTTGCGTTTGACGTCACCAGCGAGTAACCACAGCTACAAAGCAATCACGTAGCGTTTCTGCCACAGATAAAATTTCAAAAAATATTACAATTTTTTTGTGTAATTTCCAAAAAAATATACATAATTTAGTTTAAAATAAAGTGAAATATGTTGTTTTACGCTATTATCTAATAGGATGACCACAATTTGTAGTGTATTTTCAATGTTGTCAAATAGCCTATTCTGTTAAAGTTCCTGTGGGGCTATTATGACGTAGCTATGCAGTTCATTTTACGGCGAGCTTGAAGGACGGAACATATCAGTTATATAGCTCCGTCCTTTTCTCTCCGCGTAAACTTAACTGCATAGTTATGTCATAATAACCCCACTGTTTGCAGAATTACTAGTAGCTTGTAGGTACCTACGTACATACCGTGACAAACTGCAGGATGTGCGCGCGCTCCTCCGTGGTCATGTTCATCTTGCCCCAGCCGGCCACGGTCAGGTGTTCGCCCAGGGGCAACTCCGCCCGCTGCTCCTCGCTGCGCGGGAGACATATCGGCGACACGTATTCTTTAACATAAACCGTAAATTATTCTATGGACAGTCCTAGGATACTATACCTATAGTATCCAAAGTACCTAATGCAGCTGGTAAAATAGCAACAGTTACATTGGCAGTATACATATATAGGTTCCAAGTTGAAGAATTTGTAATTACATTCCTGGCTTGCATGAGAGCTGGATTGTTACGTCGTGGGTTTAGAAATCGCCTTAGCTACTATCATTGAGTTTATATTTAATTGTACTATTTAAATGTCGCATAACATTTACGCATAATTGTTAATCCGCATATGAATAAGCGTACCTAATATTAATAACTGAGGTTAATGTCCACAATTTTTAAAAAGTTTAAACATAATAGGCATAATTTACACTAGGGAAATATTTTATTTTCGATATAAATGTATATTTTGTGTTTATACAGGATATCGACAAGTTGAGTGCTATATTTGATACAAATTCTTATAAAAGACAAACATCCCTACATTTTTAAAATTTATGTTATGAGAAATTGATTTTTGGTTTTACACCACTACTCAAGTAGATAAAGTAATCATCAATAAGTAAAATCAGGTTCTGGTTTTTGATAACTTACGTACATACGAGTATACAGTGAAAGGGGCAGATATTTGTGACTTGCCTGTTTTTAAGGCCTATGATCATAAAAGTGTGCATAGTTACTGTACCATGTAGTTCAACAGGGCGGTCCAACACAATCATTGCAATGTCATTGTGGAAGGACGGCTTGTTGAACAGTTCGTGTTTCTTGATGAGCTTCGGTTTCCTGTCCTGGACCTTCGGCGCGCACACGCTGAGCTGGCAGTCAGGGTCTACCTTCGTGTTGTGTTCTCCCATACGAATGAATTCCCTGCGAGCAAGCTTCCTATGTACTTTATATTTCGGGTTTTCACCCCCTTACTAATAAACGTTGATTAACGGTGATACAGCTATACAATGTTTTGTCCTTATCTGTCATAGTGACATTTGGATTTGACAGATAAGGACAAAACATTGTATAGCTATACCACCGTTTCTCAACGTTTATTAGTAAGGGGGTAAGTATTTAAGTAGTTATCATAAAGGTAATTTCACTTGTCTCAAGCAAATTATTTTATCAGCATTTAGTTAATGTTTGCGACAAGGTGGTGGTGTATGGTGGCTTCACAACTAAGGTCTGTATTTGCCGTACTTACAATTGTGCAGGTACAGTCAACCAAGAAACTATGGAAGAAACTTTGTCAAAGTCACATAATGAAGAGAGTCCTAAGAAACTTTTTACGATTTAGATTGTTGTGTCACTTTCGCCTAATATTACGACAGTTTGACTCACAGTTGGTAGCCGACGTCGAGGTTGGCGACGCAGTGCGCAGCTGTGACCACGTGCTGGTCGGTAACAAGCACGCCGCCGCACATCCAGTCGGGGTCGGGTTCGTCATCGACTACAATTACGACAACTTTATTAGGTCTGTAAAAAGTTCCTAGGTTGACGCGATTGAACCAATTTTTACCAGCTCTACAGATTCCTAATACTACAGATTCTCAGCTCTACAGATTCCCAATTCTACAGATTCTCAGCTCTACAGATTCCCAATTCTACAGATTCCCAGGTCTACAGATTCCCAATTCTACAGATACCCAATTCCACAGATTCCCAATTCTACAGAAGGCCTAGGCCTAGTCACCCGTCTTTGATTGGTCGGTCTTGGCGGTAGCTCATTCTGTGTCCATAGAGGTAGAAAACTTTTGAAAATCTAATTTGACAGAGTCGACGGAGCTCCTCGCGGAGCTCCTATTTCTGGGTTGTTTTGGCCCTCCGGGCCTCATATAAAAACTAACCTAACCTAACCTACCTACGACTGTGAAATTTATTATTTTTTTTACGTGTATCTGTATGTATAGTTAGGAATATGTACCTAAAGTTGGGAACCTGTTGAATGGTGAATCCGTAGAATTGGGAATCTATTGAATTGCGAATCTGTAGAATTGGGAATCTGTTGAATTGCGAATCTGTAGAATTGGGAATCTGTAGAGTTGAGAATCTGTAATAGAAATCTGTAGAATTGGGAACAAAGCGCAATCCCAATTCGCAACAATTGCAATCGCAATCTCCCAAATTCAATCACCAACAAACCATTATGCTAATAAAACTGTGGTGAAGAACCACTACAGAAAATAAAACCTGCCACTTTAAAAATAAGACATTTATTTCTAAAACAAACAAGTTACAACTTAACAGGACATCGATTAGAGGGCATATACATTTATTACCAAACTTTGCTCGCACCCCCGTCCTGCTGCGATAGAACTTTAAGTAAAATAATAAATTTAAATCATTAATATTTAAAAGGGTGATAAAATGACTAAAACTTATTTATTTCTAATCAACGGGAAAGGATACGAGTAAATAGCTTTAGAATAATTCAAGTTATAATATAGCCAGCCTAAAGAATTCTCTCCTCGGAATCCCTGTAACACCTTCACATTGCTTTTATTTCTAAATAGTAGAAAATAAAGTAACTATTTATTTATAGGTTGCCTGTGTGCTCGTTAGTTGCGGCGGTTTTGATGCGGTTTAGGTGCGGTTTTTATATACTAGGGGCCTCAGAACGCTCGTAACATTAAGAAATAAAACAGCATGCGTAGTTGAGCAGGAAAATATATCAAAACTCATAATTATTAGAATAGCAAATAAATAAAAATTCAATGTTTTATGTACCTACCTGCTGCTACCTACCCTTACCTACGTATACAAATATGGCTGTGAGAGAAAACGACACAAAAGGTATCGATATGTTTTCCTACATAAACCGCATCCCCTAAACCAAATATTTACAATGTGTATACATTTTTATGACTAGGTAATATTTAAGTTACTTAGGTCTCATCTCATCAAGCATTTCGGACGCGCTAAGCTAAATTCAAGTATGTCTATTTTTTTTGTTTTTTTATTTTTTACGCCGTTAGATTCCTATTGATTCGGCGCATAATTTTACATCAAAAAAAACCTCATATTTCCTTTTAATTTTAGAGCTAGATTATATCAAAGAACATTATTATATACAAGATTTCAAAAAATTACATCAGTTTTTTCGCTCTCCTGTAAAATTTGCCGAAATAGACTTACTTGAATTAAGCTTAATGCAGCCGATTTTGGTCTGTTAGAAAACTAGTTGGTGGTTGACTTTATAATAAGCTTTAGACATCAATGACTTCAAGAATAATTTTCAAGTAGGTTACTGACGATGGTAACTTTAAAACTACTGGTTAAATTTATTATAGACATGAATTCATTACCTTACAAATGATTTTTTATTTTATTTCTAGTGTCCATATTAAAATTATGCATAGATACCTACCTATCAGAATTATTTATCAATCTGTCTTTGCAGGGCGATGTTTTGCATATTTCTTTGTACACTCTTACAAAATACTTCAGAGGGACGCAAATTACATGTCTTACCGACCAACTGTTTCCTACTTATTTTTTAGCATCCGTTATTTTATGAAATACGCCCGAACGTAGCGCGATACAGCGAACTTTTTTCCACACATATCGCGATTTGTTGAACATTGGTGTGGCCGCATCATTTGAGAATATCGTGCGAAAGGTTTATGAATAAATAACATACTCGTAGATTCCACCCGGCCAAACCGAGGCGACAATATTGTTTATGGCCGTTTTCTATTGCGTTGTTTTCCAAAGCACTATTGTTTTAAAGAATGTTGAGTTATCGGCTACGCTTTACCGGCGTAGCAAATAGGTGTGAGATGAACTTATTGTAATTGTAACATAAATATGTGTAACAGAAAATATTTAAAGAAGTAATTTACTGGCCGCAATCGATTTGCGATTATTTAGTGACCCTGAAAATAACTAGTGATATCGCCCGCAAATATACTGTAATAGGTAGAGCTGCGCGCCGACCAACAATTTTCCGGCGCGCGCGCCGACCCGTGATTCCCGTGATGATTGGCGTGGCGGCGCCGTGCCGGCGTGACCGCATTGTGAGATTGTGACAAGTTATAAAGATATATAATATTACAATAGCGAAAGTTCATGTGTGAGTATGTTTTTTACTTCTCACGCTGATATGGCTGAGCGGACTTGGATTTGGAATGAATAGATAGACTGACTTAAATGACTTAACGCAAAGGGTGGCGAAGGCCCATCATCCCGTAATAAAATCACTACTTTCATGGGATGGTCTACGGTGCAGTCTAAAAATATTAAAATTTGTAAAAAACATACGTAAAAAAGTGAAACTGAAATTAGCATTTGTATTTAGATAAATGTAGATAACCGAAAAAAAGGTTAAAACTAAGCATCCTGTGCATTTTGCCGCATTTGGTGGGCACCTTTTTCCAAATTCTATGTCGTATGAAATGTTGATCCCTTTTTGTTAATAATTTAATTATGTCCGAAAGTAATACATTTAATATAATACAATTATGTCCACATTTTCACGATATTAACCCAATTGAACTGGAGAGAACTCAGATATTTGACGCGTGAGGCCCTAGTCAAGATGCATTACGCTAACTAGCGTTTCTATTCGTTTGGTTTTTAAACCAATCGCGTCACTGGACGATGACGTGATACGAAAAGTCACGAATAGAAACGCTAGTTGCCGTAATGCATCTTGGCTAGGGCCTCTGCAGCACACTGCCGCGAAACCGAATCCGCGATCTGGATCTAAATAGCCATAACGTCTATGTGTCTGTACTCAGGATATATTAAACTTGATCATATTTCCTTAATACTATTAAACGTAAAAACACGATTAGAGACATAGTCCTCAATTGTTTTATTTTTCAAACAATACACATTTTTCGCATGTTTTTGGGTTGAATCTTCAAAACTCTACGATCTTTAGGTATCGATGATTTTTGATTCAGTAGTTGTATTTTTTATAACTTCCTAATTTTGGTAAACAATTTTTTTCAATAAATGTTGTGGGTTTAATGTAAACCGCTTTGAGTTTGACGCTGCCATCAAGGCACGCGCAAAATATCTTCATCTCACATACTACTTCGCGGAGGCACATAAAGCTATCCCTTTTAATAATAGTCTGGGCGTGGCAGCATATGTGGCCTTTTAAGCAATATTGAACTTTATCGGTATGCAGTATTTCGGTTTCGCCCCGATTCCGTTTCGCTTTCGCAGCAGTATGTTACAAGCGTGGCGTGTCGCCTGTGTTTCGGCGACCGAGCGTTGTCGTCACGGCCGCGCACAGCACACCTCTAGTTGTAAGTAAAAACTCCATGATAATAAATTTGTACTTTTAATAGAAACGTTGTATCGATAATTGAATATATTTGTAGATAAACGGGACTTAACATGCTAAATAAAAGTGATTATCTTGTATGTTTAAATAGGTAGTATAGCTAAATCAAAAAATACTACTGTTAAAATTGCACATCGATATTTGAATTAAGCTCTAAAAATAATTCTAATGGAAAGATAGTTAGAAAATCTATTTCACTATATTTTGTAAATTCTCCTATAACACAAGCTTCTCCTTTTACCGTTTGTTAAGGTACATTATAAATAAACTGCTTCGTAAATAAAGTGCACGTTCCCTGACCATCGAATCGATAACGATTTGTTCTCGCGCGTAAAATCTTGCAATAGTTGTTGACGGACCATCCGTCACCAAATGTCCTTCTGGAGGGTTACTAGACTGGTGCGCTACGTCTATTATTCACCTTGTCAGTCGAAAGACAGCTGGATATAGGTCTATTAGGATTACCAAAATGATCGGTCCCATACCGCTACAACTAAATGACTGACTTTTGAGTTTCTTGCGGCATTTCTTCTCAGCAGTGGCAGTGGTTTCCTCTTGGAAATGCTGGTAGATTTTCAACATTTTATCACTGGCGCACTTTAAAGATGCTACGGCGTCAAAATTCGATTCTGGACTAGTCTATAATAGTGTCTAAAAATAAACTATATCGTAATACAACAAAGTTAGAAGAGTTTTATAGGAGCTCTATTCTACGCGGTAAAACTTGGAAATGTTATTGTATTGTCAACGTTACGATAGCTTTTATTTACTTGACGGTAATGACGGCCGAATTATAAAAGTACGATGATAACACGTCAAAATCAATCTGGTTTTCCGATTAGAATACCTACTTACAACACGGACACAAAGAGTTCTTGTTTTTGCGAGAGGAAAGTAAACGAGTATGTTGGACTAGAACCGGTTAACACAAGGGAAATGTCAACAAGGGTCTATAGCCGTTAAGTTCAGGGCATGCCACGTTGTCCCAAAGACCGCCAGGCAGGAAAAAAACACTTAGGAATGTCATAAGCTTTCGGAGACAAGATGTTGAATGTTCAGAGAACTTACCTATATATCCAAGGCGGACGATCCAGGGGAACTGGCCCAGGCCTGCGTTGAGCCCCCCAATGATGCGGTCCGCGGCGCTCTCGCCGCATTCAAACGCCGCAAGTTTCTGCCATGCGGGGTGAGCCTGCAACTCATCTGTAAATACACTTCTTAGGGCTCTAGCCATACAATTTGTATTACGAAGTGCCAAAACCAGCCAAGTACCAGGCAGTGAAAGAGACAGAAACAGCAAGTAAGTAGGTACATATTTTTATTCCATTTTCTTTGGTATCTGTGATATTATATGCAGCGATTGCAGTGTTGGCTTTCGGTGGAATGACTTCCGTCTTCTTCTGCGCGATGCATGTTAAAAGTAGTTTGGCCAAATAATTGCACAAACCAAATTACCGTGACACAGTGAGACTACTTGGGTGTCAAGTACTGCACTGTTCCTTTATGAAGCCAGGTGGAAGAGAAAAAGATGTCTTCCAAAAAAGCCTTTTTAAAAATTAGTCCCCCTTTCTTTACCTACATAAACCTTTTTTGTGGTGGGAGTCAATGATAGATAGCAATGTTAAAGTCATGTGCCAAGGGGAGTTGCATTTTTTTGTGTACGGCAATGCTATCAGCTCAACGTAGCGAGGATACAAATAATTCGGTTCTCTGCCGTTTACCCAAACAACGTTTCCCAAACTGATTCATTTCCCAACTGTTTCATTTGGGCAAATGCTTTTTTTTCTAAAACTGTAAATATTTCAGGTTTTTTTTTAAAACTAACCTAACCTAACCTATAGGGTTCTTCACGATGGTCCTGAAATAAATCCTGAAATATTTACAGTTTTGGAAAGCTTTTGTCCAAATGAAACAGTTGGGAAATGAACCAGTTTGGGAAACGCTGTTTGGCGAAATGAAAGGACACCGAATAGTTCTCCTCAATTTGATTTTACGATAATCTGCGCATGTGGTTAAAAATATTTCGGCTAGCTTACCAACTAATGTGAAACCCCACGAAGGCACGATTAAAATAATAAAAGCACACTTAATCACAACCATTATTACAGATCAGTTTTGTTTGCAGAATCGTCCCAATAAATAAAACATTAATTTGTTCGTGCAACGACTGTGTGAATTAAGACTGCCGCCTCCGACCAGGACCCAAAGAAGTAATGAGGCAGTCTTGTGCCGGTGTGCAGAACCGATTCGTCCTGCTCCGAGGATTTAACGACCGTACACACATTGCAAAACGAGTTCACAAATCATAATCTTAAGTCGCTTGAGACGCACTCAGCGCTAATTATATTTTGCGATAACCACTATTAAGAGTGTTAATCTAAGTTTTAACAATAAATGAGAAACACATCAATTACCGTCAGGTCAGTTACATATGAAGTGTGACTAATGTAACGTAAACCGTCATCTAATTAAAACTGGTTGATATTAACAGCGTTACAATGTTGATTGTCACACTGTTAATTTGAAAAACTTGAGGCTTTGGCTAAGGTTAAGGCTATGTATAAATTTATCGTTCGCTCTTTACTAATTAACAAACGTATGTACCAATACTAAAAAAAAATCGGTGTAGTGTGAGGCTGACTCGCGCACCGAGGGTTCTGTATTTAAGATAATAATAGTTGGAACACGCGAAAGGAAATGAATTTTAATACAAATGTTGTGCTCCTCACCGCTGCCAGTGTGGCGCTAGCGTCGATCGGCTTGGTCACCACGGTTTATGCTGTACACGAAGCGCTGGTAGATTTTCCCGTCACTCCAGCCTTAATGATGTCATCCGTCGGGCTTTTACCACCGCCAATTGTGCGGCTATTTTGGAACCAAATGGTCTCATGCGCAACGATGGTAAAAGACCTGATGGGATGACTCTTGTTCCGTGAAAGTTAGGCCGGCCTTTAGTTTGGGATGCCACTTGCGTGGACACCCTTGCGCTGCGCCGTCACACCTTCCCGGAACAAGTACTAGGGCTGGTGTCGCGGCAGAATCAGCGGAGACCCTCAAAAGGCGCAAATACAGTCAACTTGATAGAAGTTACATATTTGAGCCTTTTGGGGTCGAAACTCTTGGACCGTGGGGACCAGGAGCACATCGTATTTTTAAAGATGTGTCAAAGCGCCTGATCGACGCAACCCGTGTCCAAAATGCTGGCCTGTACTTGGCACAAAGATTAAGCATTGCCATTCAACGTGGCTTTTGTAGCAAGCCAAAGTTTAGAGAAGAATTAATAGTAAACAATCCATGGATCTGAATCTAAACGAAATGCGTTCTAATTAAAGTCAAGATTAAGATAGCGATCCGGACTGACTTCGCGCAAGATCCTTCTACCCGCAAAACCTTAAGGATTTTATAACGATTACAAAACTGCTAACTAAATAGGACGGCGTGAAACTTTGCATACAAAAAACGCCGCGTTTTTAGGGTTCCGTACCAAAGGATGCCAACGGGACCCTATTACTAACCCTCCGCTGGTCATCTCATGACTCATGAACCTTAATAGGTAGACATTTATTTTTCTTACAGAGTGAGTATTTCTATTGCCGTTATAGCAACAGTAATAAAATTAAAACAAAATGAAAAAGAAAAGGTTGCCCCTATACAAGAATGGTAAGGAACCCTTCGTTTGCGAGTTGGACTCGCGCTTGCCCGGTTTTTTTGATAACATTTGTCTATAGCCTTAGGCCTTTATGGAGAAGCGTGAAGAGAACGCCTCTCGATAAACGCTCTCGTAAATAGCCAAGTGTTTGATATACCCGCGCGTCGCGCCGCCCGTCGCCTCGCCAACGCATCGCCGCGCCGGTCCCTGATCGTGGCCTTAGACTGACGTTTGTGACGCGTGTTTCTCAAGTGTCGAGTATAGTCGAGTATAATTAATTAACGCGCGTGAAGCTGCGTGAACCGGCAACGGGCGGTAACAAGTGTTATCGCGCATATAGGACTTCGCTATATCTAAAAGGTATTAATAAAGGTATACCTACGTAATTTTTGGATAAAGCTTCTGCTTTTTAATTGATAAACAACAGCATTTTTCATCTCGGCTAGACCTTTTTTGTTTAACGCTGGGGAAAGGCATTTAGGCATACCACCCAGGTAAGGGGGAACCTGGGATGGCGATGTGGAACTCTTCAACTGAGAGCAGCTGGAATACTCACAACTCAGCAGTAATTTGCATCAGCATCTGCGTCATTTGCTGTGCTGTGGTTTGACCTACTGGACTGCCTAAAATTAGCATTCAGGGAAGTCCTATCTAGAGGTCGACTCGGTTATTTACTGGATTTAAATATCCACTTCAGTTAGCTGCCCATCTCTAATCGCATCCGTCACCAACGTTCACACATATCAGGGAAATCAGTATCAGTACATACCTACTTGGGTATTCCAGCGTTTTAGTGTCGCGCCGTTATAGATTACAAATTGTTTTGTCCAGTCACGTACCTACATAAGTACCTAAGTGGAAAGTATTTCTGGATCCATTTCATTCCACTTGGGCAGTGGTGTCAAAATTATATACGTGCGGCAAGAGGGCACGCAGCTTACACGGAACTGTCTGAATAAGTTTATTTACCGTGTCTTAATTATTGTCATACGTTGACGAGGCTAGCGGTCCTGGGTGCGATTCCCAGTAGTTGTAGTCTTGAGATTATAGTCTTGCGATTTCAAATATCTTTTGGGTCTCAGATCCCACTTACCATTAGGGGGCCTGTGTTCTCATGTGCCGTCTCTTTGCCACCTGATGGTTCCAACGGAAGATCAGTCACTCAATTGCCAGCATAACGCTGAGTTTGAACCATTTCGTGAATACAATTTTCTTATGCGTATTCCTATGTTCTTTGTTGTTGTTTGTCATGACTAAATGTTTTTCTTTCTCTTCTTTCAAATATGTACATATTTATGGGATGATCGTAAGTATTACTTTGTTCTTGAGTCTTGTATATTTTCTATATATTTAAGTATGTTTATCGTTACCATATTATGTTACCATAGTATGTTTATCGTTATCCATACCGATATCCATAGCTTGAGCTTAGAGTTTAGTTTTACTTCTCATTTTTATCAGATTGCCAACCTTGTGGAACTCCTGCCAATATTGCGCCTCCCGTGTCCATGTCCAACCATAAACATACACCTCGAGCGGAGCCCTACGAAGTCGTGTTCTATAGATGTGTGACAGTACTTTCTATAAACCTTTCCAAACAATAAAGGGAAATTGTGTATGTCAATGTTTGTTTGCCATTCTTTTAGTTCAAAGAGGACAAAGGCTACGTGACTTTTTGCTCTGCCGGTGATTCATCTTGGAAAGTTGGACACTTAAATCAGAAACATTAAGCCAGGTACCCCTCGGTTGTTTTATTTTACATAAAAACAAAACTACAAGCATACAAAATCCTGGGGAGGGAGGTGCTTCCCCCTAGTGGGCCCTTGGTTATTTAAATACAACACGAAATTGAAAATTTTTACATTCGAAATTATTATTGGTGTGATATAATATAATTCTATAATAAAAAATACCGTTGATACCAAATGAGAGAGGGCTAAAAAAGACGCCGATGCTACCGTACCAAACAGCAACAACAATTTGATACTCACACTTACAAAAGTATAAACTCAATTTTGAATGAAAAATAGAACATTTTCGTTTTTATTAGCTAATTCTGCAATTCAATGAATAATTTCTTTAAATTGCAGAAATAATTTCTACATTCTTAGTAAATATTTTGAAAAGAATGGGCGCGTTGATGTCTTTTCCATACAATAGTCTAAAGACCATATTTTTATATGAAAATAAAACATATTTTTGTATGATTATGACAAGTTACTTGTCAAGTTAGTGTTTATTCGATCTTCATTAGAAATCTGTTATCCCTACGTTGATTCTAAACTCAGCAAAGTAAAATGCTTTTTGGATGTCCAGCAAACATCGTAAAAATATGGAATATCTTAATTGGTTTACTACGGCATACTAGTATGGGTTCAACATAATAGTACGTCGACGGACACGTAACTTGAGTTACACGACACAAAAGTGACTGACTCCGCATTGTGCACTTCCTTTTAATATTAAGTTTAGTCTACATTTTTTATTGTTGTTTAACCCAAATACCGAATTTGAACCACCGCGTTCAACCAACGGTCATTAATGGTAACGACTGCTAGTCACGTACCACGTCCAAAAAGTCCCTTTTCCGCGTTATAACGTCGGATATCCCCAAGAAACACGAAACCGATATATCGAACCTCTTAATTAGTTGCTGATTCATGTTCACAGTGCGCGGGCGACAGATCACCTGTCCGACCAGTATGATAACAGCCGTCCTGCTGGCCTCTGCGCCTCGGCCATGTCTCTACGTCACTCCGTCCGAAAAAACACATGAATCTTCTACGACTTAGACGATAGAAGATATCTCTCTAGAACAGACAGCTGATACGACCGTCTCGGCGCGCACAAAGAAAACAAAACATTTGACCCGCGATATCTTTATTAATAACCGGTTCTTAGTTTTTGTAATTAAACATAATGTAGTCACGGCTGTGCTAGCTCGTTCGGCATGGGATATATTGAGTGTGTTTGTGGTTTTATTAAGACAGTGTATTTTGTGTGTGAGATGCGGTGAGCAATTAGCAACAGAGTGAGATACCTAATTACAAGATGTCCAAGTGGTTGTGTGTGACGTCAGTGCTGGCGGTGCTGCTAGCGGCAGAATGTCGTAAGTGTTTTTACTTCCTTCGGATTTACGCTTTTTATAACATAGTTTAATAAAATTAACCTTGAACTGACATCCTCGCTGAGAGAAAGAAGTCACCAAATAACATGATATTACTGCTTTCTCCTAACCTAAATACATACTTTATAATAATTGGTAATAATCGTCATTTTAATCTTTATCGACATTAAATACTGCCGTAACCGTAATAACGTAGGTAAATGTTGTTGTTAATTAGTAAACTGTAAGTTATTATAATAATAAAGTTGATGGGCGAAGCTGCTGACCCCGTTGTCAGGTAAATTTATAACTGGCCTTTATTTATTTTATTGTTGTCTCTGGGTTCAATTTAAAATACGTACGTTATACGTTATTTATAATAAAAACACGCTTGGTGAATATTTGAGGTTATGTATCAAACAGTACTAATTTGTTTACAAGTTCTATTGACGGCGACTTTAGACTCGTCTTTGTTCTCGACTGAACAATATATAAATAAAAGTAAAGTAATATGTGTAATGCGTACTAAGTAAGTAAGGTTATCGTAAACAGCCTAAGAGTGCAATACGTAGTATAAAATACTTACTTATTTAAATGCGAGTATTAATTATTGTGAAAAACAACAGTAAGCTGAGGATTCCAGCCATGATTATCGTCCCGAAAAATTGTATGGTTTTCGCAGAAGTACTCGGAAATAACAAGGAACAGGAAATGAGTCTTTGCTTTATATTTAATGTAATTAATATATGTATAGATAGATAATGTAAATTAGCGGATGACACGGATTTTCCTCTGAGATAAGAGTTGTTATTATATGTAAATATCACATTTTAACTTACCAACATAGGGTTTCAGACAGAACCGCGCGGTTCTTACTTTTATAGGCTCCGTTCAGACAAGCGGGAATGCTGTTATTTTGTTTTTGTATATCTGCGCGGTTACCTCTGAACGACTTTAAGACGTTTAGGCACCGTTCAGACACACGGGAACAATGTTATTTTGTTTTAGTATATCTGTGCGGTTACCTCTGAACGTCTAGAAGACGTTTAGGCACCGTTCAGACACACGGGAACATTGTTATTTTGTTTTAGTATATCTGTGCGATTACCCCTGAACGACTAAAGTCGCCGACAATAGAACTTGTAAACGATGTAAACAAATTTAATATTTATTTCATCTTAAACTTATTATGAAAATAATCATTTAGTGTATTTATAAATCGTTGCAAAGACCTCACTTGATCTTTAAAAGAACGTGATTATCGAGTAATCATGGTGAATTGGTTCGTTTGGTTTTGTTTACATCTTTGGCAAGTTCTATTGACGGCGACTTTATAAGACGTTTAGGCTCCGTTCAGAACTACGCTGTTTATTATTTGTTAGTAAATCTGCGCGGATACGTCTGAACTGATAGCTCATATTTATTTGACAGTAATGCGGCAGAGTTAAAAATAATACCATAACAGGTCAAAGACGATATGGATTTTACCGCCTGGAATAGAGGCCCAGGTGTTTAACAGTCGGTAGGAGTATCTGAGTAGATTTTTGACAATATGTATATTCATGTCCATGCCCAGTCCACAATCGCTGCGTCTGGAATAGATCAATACATCATCATTTTTATCAAACTCCATATGGTTCCTCTAACAATCACCCAGCACGGTAACTTTCTGTAAAATTTAATGTTGCTTCTAAGTAGGTAGGCAGCAGGAAATTTTTGAAACGATCATGAATTCTAAAAATATACGAGGACTATCGATACCGGTTTTTACATTTAATGGTATGCAACGTACGTCCGGTACGTCCTGGTTCTGATAATTCCCCTACCAGTAGATATTTTTAAGCTCCACGCTCCTTTGTAGGTACCTACGTGATCAGAGTCACGTCGGGTCAAAGTTTCCCAAGACGAAGTTTATGTGAAAGTGTAAAGGGACTCATTAAATCAAGTGATGTTTTTGATATCTTTTTTAACCTCCCGTACAGGGGGACCTTTGAGGATACGTGTTTTTAGTACAAAATGTCTTAAAAATATATATAACGGCGAGTCAAGGTCACACGTGATATTCTCACTACATCTTCAACCCTGTGATGTTTCGTTTTCCAAAGCCCCCAAATTTCGAGTCTCACTTGTTTAATGGACAAGCATATACCCATATTTACACACTTACAGTCCCAAAACATTGGTCATAACATAACGGATCGGATCGGCCACACCGACGCTAAAAATAACGGTGACGTTGCGTAAACAAAAGAATGGGTCATAATAATTACATGGCGTCAATTTTGACGTACCGTAATTCACGCTGGTCGGTCCCTAATACCATATGTCTATCGGAGAGAACCTATAATTGGTTTTGTTCTTGATTTTAGGGTTTGTTGGGGATAAGTGCGAGGCAGATGGCACGTCGGGTACCTGCCGCCTCCTCACCAACTGTCGATCTCTGCTAGAAGAACTCAGAAGAGGCGGGACTCCTATGCCGCCATACCTGAGAAGAAGGCTCCAAAAGCTGCAGTGTGGTTTCCAGAGCGATCAGCCTATTGTACGTAACGTTATTAGCTTACGTTAGAAACCCGGGCCCTAGTTGACGGTTGAGTCATGTTTTTTTTAAACATGTTTTTGGTAGGATGCTTTCTTGTCTGTTAAAACTAACCATCCATCCGATACAATAGAATAATAACTAAAATAAATTAAAAACTAAAGACTTTTTTTGATCAAGTGTAAAAATATGAGAGATCACATCTCAAAAATAAGTCCCAGTGCACCTTATTTCGGTGTAATAAGAACTTCATAACATTATTTATGAGAGGATTCTTTTGATACATATTTTTGCACTTGACTGTACTCGTATAGTGCTTCCCAACATATTCTAATTGCATCGATTATTCAAATACTCATTACTATTTTATATTTCGCAAAAATAGGGTTGTATCTTGCCTTTGTCTATACATATGTGTGTCTGTTCGTCTGTCTGACTTGCCTAGTGCCCTCTTTGCCTTTCGACCCGCTAATGACTCTAAGAACTCGCTGGGAGACGGTGTCGCCCCCGTTGGATACCTACCTATTGTTGAGTTAATGACGATTTCCACCAATAAGTTAAGAGTATATATTTGTAGTACGTAGGTAGTGCAGGCACTCGGCTGGATATCGCTTTCACACTCTGGCATGATAACAAATATACCTACTGACAGATGCTAGAGAGTGTGACAAATGCTACAATTATTGTTTTGCAAATTATAAACATTACACACACAGTCAAAACAATTGTACAATGTTGTTTAATTATATGTCCAATTATCGCAAATACCACCATTAATAAATAACCAACCACATAAGTAATTATATATATTTATACAGATATACCTTGTGTTCTTTGTTTTCCTTATTGTTACTTCTCATATTTGCCAGTGTGAAATTAACATTAGACTGTTTCAAATACGACCATTAATTATTCAAAGAATCAGTTCAGTTACTAAGGTCACCGTAATGTTTTATACTTGTAAGAAATTATTTTAGTGACAAAATTACGTAACATAATAACCAAGATGTAATATTTAACCAAACCAAATAAAATGAGGTTATCCCGTCCGGATCGCTAAAAAAAAATCACCCAATCACTAGTTTATGCTGACTTCAATAAATAATTACGTGGAAATTTACTTAATAGTCAGTGAGTAAATCGTTACTAAATCTTTACAAATCTCATTAATTTCAGGTGTGTTGCAGTTCAGAAGAACATCAAACCACCACCGAGGAGTCGACGCTACTGCACCACGTACCCCACGGTCTAGGCGTCCCCGTGAGCTCTAGCGAAGAGTCCGTGGTCTTCACGACAGGAGGCAATAGATATTGGGGTTCCAACGGCGTCACCACGACGAGTACTACCAGAAGACCTGCATTTCAAAACAACAGGAATAACGATAAGAACAGTGACAATGAGGAGGCACCTGATGTAAGACAGCACCGGAACCTAAGGCTGCTGCCTACAAACTGCGGGGTTATTGAAAACGACAGGATCTGGGGAGGCAACAGGACGAGACTGTATGAAATGCCTTGGATGGTGCTCATCGCTTATAATTCGGGTGTGTATTTTCATCATTCATCGTCATCGTCATATCAGCTGGAGGATGTCTACTGCTAAAAATACATATAGGCCTGCCTCAACGATCTCCACGAGACGGAGTATTTTTAAGCAATAAGTTTGGCGCTGCGTACCGGAAAACGAAGTGATAGTAGGTCTCCCACAAGGTCGGCCGATGATTTGGCGAAGATCGCGGGAAGCCAATGATAGTAGCACAAAATTGACCGCAAGGATCTGGTAAGGCCTATTTCCTACAGTGGATGTTCTTAGCTGAAATGATGATGGGTACTCTTTCAACCACTAGATAAAAAAAAACTACTTCAAGATTGAATATAAAAAAGGTAGAAGATTCTTCCATATTGGGCCAAATTGGAAGAGGCCTGTGACTACATTAACGATCTTCGAAAACTGAAAAAATGTATAGAATTAACGACGTAAGCTGACGATCTATCGCGTCTCGGCCGCTTACATAAATTCCATACACATCGTCAGTTTTTGAAAATCAATTACGTTAGCTTTATGCATCTTGTCTAAGCCTACAGACTACTAAAGGTTCTTTTGGACTGACATATTATTATGAGACGGTGACCAATAGTAAACACCGTTACAACTCCTTGCAACACGGGTCATAACATAATACCTATATGGTCCGTGTGCGCCAACGCAACCCAACTGATATTATGGTCCAGAATACTAGCTGGGTTTGATTTTTCAAATCATTAATGATATGGTGCACGGCCCATGGACTTGCGTGCATGTTCGTATTCACCTTGTGATACAATACTACAGCCCAACCACTGGTAGCTTGAACCGGTACCGGTACCATGTCCTGCTGCCAAAGGCACCGGTCTTTAAATTTTGACACGACTTCCATCAAATGAAAATGTCCTTAGACTTTCAAACTTTAGAGTCGCCACTACTACATCAAACTTTAGAGTCGCCACTACTAGTTGACAGACGAATCTTATTGACAAAGTTTTATGACCTACAAACTAAATCCTACCTTACGATGGCAAACCACTTATAGAGCCGACTGAACCTGTTAACATAAATAAATATCTTGGAACAACATGATTTCAGCTCGAGGCCCCAAGCTAAGCTGCGGTGGAACTCTGATCCACAAGCGCTACGTGTTGACTGCAGCCCACTGCGTCTCCTTCCTTGGGGAGAGGCTCACGCTGTCTGGAGTCATCCTGGGGGAATACGACATCAGGACAGACCCTGACTGCGAGAGAGTCGAAGGCGAGAGGAGTTGTGCTCCTAGTTCACGGGTAAACAATGGGATCGTTTGATAATATGTACCTCAAATACATAATGGGTCATAATATGTAATGGTCATAATATGTAATGGTTTTATTTCTGAAAGTGTAAACTGCTCAGGATTTTTAAAAGGCCATTGTTTAGAACTCATTAGGCTAGGTTAGGTTTGTTTTATAACAATCGTTTACGGTTTCAGATTAAAACCATTATAATGTATTATTATGACTATATATTATGACCATTGTATACTAAGACCGATTATGTATTTTGAAGTTTTGTCAGAAGTAATCATACTGATATTCATACAGATATTCGAGATATGAGCAAAAATATAAAAAGGTACCTTCAACCCTTACACCCTCAGCACACCCCCCACCCTTGAGGACTTTTAGTATGTCCATCTGGATTCCGCAAGGTATTTAATTGCCAATTTACAAAACTACACGAATTGTTTCCCCTAATTTTATTAATTTTCTTGAGCTACTTAGCCTTTTAACTATTTACATTTTATTTTTCAGAATATCTCCATCGACACTATTATACCGCACCCAGGCTACAGTCCTCAGAATCTGTTTGATGACATCGCACTTCTCAGATTGTCGGAGCCGGCCGACTTTTCTTTAGGTTTGTAGCAAAAATAAATGACATGTTTAGGATCTGTCTCTATGGTACCAAAAAAGAGTATTATCATTAGAATTAGACTATTACTTCCAATTTTACCAAGAGGATGAAACAAAATTACCTACTTACTTATTTAAAATGCATAAGTAGATATACATAGTTACACACAAGACAAGTATATGAAAGACTCAAAAAAAAATGGCTACTAAACGCGAACGATGAATATAATGTAAAAATGAACTAAAATCCAAAGGAAATCTACGTGAACTGTTATCAAACTAAATTGTCTCATTATGTTTAATTTTTAATTTTAGATAATATGAAACCAGTATGTCTCCCGACGACCCCTGAGCTTCAGGCCGAAAGCCTAGCTGGTCAGCAGGTGGTGGTGGCGGGGTGGGGGGCCACGGAAGACGGGCTCCAGTCACCTGTGCTGCTCAGCGTAGATCTACCGTTCGTCTCCAACCAGGAGTGCCAGGCGGCATATAATGGGTTAGAATTGATGTTGACATTTATCTGACAATGCCTCGTATTTGTCCAATAAGTATGGACCAAAATTCAGCTCTTATCAGTTTATCAGTTTATTCATTGCTTTCATGGGTAGGTACAATGGTGTTTAAGGTACAATTTTCGTTCTGCCATGAAACCCTGTCGGGCACTACAATATTATGCTTGACACTTATAGAAACTATCTTATTATTACTAAACTAAATACATGTTACATATGGCACTAATATATTGCATTACACATTCATTTTTATTCTATTGCACATTCAAAAAACTCTTGTAGGGAATAAAAACAATTATAAATTAAATATTTCGTTAGTTTTTTGGTAAATATATTATTTTTCTCTTCGCTTTTTATGTAGTTTGGAATTTTATTGTAGACTTTGATGCACATCACGTGTGGACTCGAACTGTGCATTTTCAATTTCGAGGATGGGATTGGGATTTTATTTCTAGGGCGCAAATTACAATTTGAGAAATCTTTTGGTCGTGGGAAAAAATCAAGATGTGTTCTTAGAAAGTTGCACAACTCAAGTATGTACAGGGAGGTTACAGTAAGTATCTTAAGTTTCCGGTAGTAGGGTCTACAGCTATCTGTTTGTTTTATATTAACTAAAATTCGTATACATTTCTTTTGTAAAACAAACAAATCATGTACAGTCACCCAATAAAAATGTTGAGCATACTTAGAACCTTGTCATTGTGAATCTCATTGTCATTGTCATGTGTGTCATTTGATGTGCTGTTTGAAGTTTACTATGACAACGCATTAAAGTGCTTAACATTTTCGTTGGGGTACTGTACATTAGTGCTATTACCCCACAGTAAGATGCCGTATCGGAGTCGTGAATGGGCATATGCATAGTATGCGCATAGAGCAGTTCTTAGGTCTGCATGTTTTTTTACTTGCATTAAGGCATACGTAAATGTAGACAGCTTAGCAGACACTTTTTGGATATGAGATTTCCAATTCATGTTTGTATCTATTTCGAGGCCTAGAAGATTGGTTGAGTTTATGCATTCTAGTGTTTGACTATTAAACGCAAAATTTATATTTAAACTGGCTTTTTGATGGGGTCTAAACTGTAATATCTTAGTTTTTTCAATATTTAATTCAAGGTTGTGGTTTTTTCAATATTTAATCAAACAATGTCACAAATTATTCAGCAACACGCAACTATTTTAAGATATATTTAAGGCTTAGGAGTGCGCATAGGGGAGGCCGGGGCTTCAATTAACAGAGGTAAGTATTAACAAGCGAATTTCTAAGAAACTATAAACAGCACGTCACTAGTGATTCATAAAATTCGTTTTGAAGCTACAACTGAAAATATAAATCTTGTTAAGTCGCGCCCCGGTCTCCCCTACCTAGTAAACCATGGATGTATGTCGTACTTTGAAAAGTTAGCTAGCTAAGCAGCAGTGTCTTCATTGCATAAAATGAATGTGACACAACAATAAAAAGTTTATTGAACACCACAAAACAAACAAAGAGATAAGATATCTTTAGGCACATAATTAATTGCTAACTCATACTTTTGATGTATGTCCAGGTCACCTCATATCTACAATAGGCAGATGTGCGCCGGCGGCGTCCAGGACAAGGACTCCTGCGGGGGGGACTCCGGGGGCCCCCTGCTGTACCCGGGGGTGGTGGGGCGCGCGGGGTCGCGGTACGTGCAGCGGGGGATCGTGTCCTTCGGCTCCAAGCGCTGCGGAGTGGGCGGCCTGCCCAGCGTCTACACCAGGGTCGGACAATACATGGACTGGATATTAGATAATATACGCGAATGAACAGAGGCTAGACAAGTTACTTAATGATAACGTAAACGATTTTCGAAAAGTCACAAAATGTATAGAATTGACGTAGGCGCTCGATGGGACCGTCTGAAAGCTTACATCAATCCTATACATTTTGGATTACGATAACGAACGCCGAATGCATCTTGTCAACCTACCTAGTCCCAAACCAAGGTCTAGGCCTGTACAATGGGTAGTAGACAACGATATAAATACTTATAGGTATAGAGAAATATATACTTAAATACATAGAAAACATCCATGACTCAAGAACCAATATTCGCGCTCATCACACAAATATCTGCTCTTACCGGGATTTGAACCCAGAGGGGCTAGACAAGATGCACTACGCTACCTATCGTTTCTAATCGCTTCGTTTTTAAACCAATCACGTCACTGGTAGATCACGTGACTTTTCGTATCACGTCATCTACAAGTGATGCGATTGGTTTAAAAACGTAACGAATAGAAACGCTGGTTAGCGTAATGCATCTTGTCTAGCCCCTCAGGACCGCTCGTAGAAAATAATCAAACGTTATAGTATTGACTACTGGAGCGGTTAAATCGATTACAAAGATATGTATCCACTTCTTCACCTTATTGCATTGTAATAAGGTCCAAAAGTGGATACGAGTACATCTCCATTGTAGGCGACTGTTCATTAACAGCTACTTCTTTCTTCGGGTTTATGACTACGACTGTACGTATTTCAGTTTTATCAACTTTAAATGCATAGAAGTTGTGAATCGCTATTTCCTTTGTAAGTGTTCAAGTTTTGGGGTTTAAATGTGCTCCATTATATGCCCGCCTCCAGGCTTTAATCTATCAAAACCTTTACTGTTTTGTCATTTTAACGTCATGTTTGAACTGCTGCACTAATCTGTAAAAGGCGTTAAAGCGACAAGGTAAAAAAGCGTGCAGCTTCTTATAAGGCCGACTGTACCAAATATCACATCGATCAGTTCATGGATAAAACTGTAAAGACAGAACTAACAAATGAACATGCACATTTCCGCATTTATAATGTGAACACTTTCCCAAGACATCAAAATAGCGGGTAGAAACTGAATAAGGAAGACCCAAGACCATGCACCGTAGAGAATGGAGTGAAATGGCAGAGGCCTAGGCTATACTCAGCATTGGGTGGTAAAAAGGCTGAGGAAGAATTATGATTTTATAATTACATTTCAATCCATTACAAATCACATGTAATTACATTACAAATCTGTGTTTCAAGTCTGCTTTCAACATCCAACACGATTTCGCTTAACCACGATGTTAGGAGGCCACACCCGTATTCACAAACGTCACTATGAGTTCTCATAGTGCTCACGAACGCACAGGGTGGTTCAAATCGTCTCATAAACAAAAGGTCGGTCAAAAAGGACCAATCACAAAGCTGTATTGAACGCAGTGCGTTTACTCAGTGAAGGATCCCTTAAGTATTGTTTGTGAATACGGGTGTTAATATTCAGTAAAATCCAAAGTCAGTGCTTAGGTACATTTACTTTGGATTTAACTGAATCTAAAGCCTAAAGAAAATGTTGCCAAGTTTTGTATGGCTCGGGAATTATATAAGTTCTGCCTATGAATTGAACTGCGGGACAGTTTAGAGTATTTATGTATCTCCCAAACCATACCTTCATTTTAGTGTTTTAAATTATTTATCTTGTGTTCGTAGACCTTAATTGAACTGATGTACTCGTAGTTAGTTTAAATATGTTTTCTACTAAGGTTCGACAGATCGTCGATCAATGGATCGACGTTGGTCAATTGTGTATTTGTTGCAATCGATATCTGCTTACTTATGGCTCCAACAGACAAACAGTTCACCTGCAGTCTCAAGCCTGTTCAAGCCGCCTGACAGTCCAAAATCTGTAAAGTGTAAGACCCTTTCTGAGTTCTAAATCTAAACTAATATCTACAATGAACTGACAGGCCAATATGTTGGCGGATGGACTGTAAGTCTGTGATGTCCATCAGGCTGATTGATCGGACGTCGGTCGATAAAAAAATCGATGATCGTTCGTCTATCGAGCGATTGGTGTAGTAACCTAGTAACACGCTAAGGATTAAGGATTGTTCTGAATTGATTGTACTCATGAAAAATGTCTGTTGTACCTAAACCGTGTTCATTCTTACTTGTCTAATATAGAGAACCACTTTCTAACCTCAAAATTAAACTTTTTTGGCTAAAACAGCTATTTGTAATATAAATAGTTTACTTTATTTACGATAAAAGAGCTATGTAAGCCAAAAAAAAGGTTTATTTTCAGGTTAGAAAGTTGTCTAGTTGCCATTACAAAAAATTGTAATCTAAATAGCGGATAACTCTGATTGTGTTACCGAACAAACTAGTCTAGTGATGCTTTGGTAGGTATTGTAATGATGTGTAATGCCTTGAGATTAACCATTTTAGATTTGAATAATATAATATAAACGATACTGTTTTAATTTAGTTTTTATTTGCTTACGTCTTATTCCTTCCCTATATCGGTGTTGACACTTGACAGTGTTGCTTGGTAGAGATCCCACTTTTCCGCCATCGCCATTACTTTCTGCAAGCATAAATATATGATTTACATATCATTTTAAGGTGTCAGTCACATTTGAGGTATGTGGCTTTTGCAGGGACTGTATTCTACCCGTTAAAACCAAATTGCTTTTGACATGTTATTTACTATCAGGTAAATAAGAGTTATTATAACGTTAATAATATGATTAAATGTCAAAAGCAATAATGCTTTACCGAGTAGAATAGAACCCTTGCAAGAGTTGCCTCAAATATATTTACCCTGTATATATACCCTGATACGAAGTGAACGAACTTACACCCGCGTAATTAGTCTTATCAATAGATAATTAAAGTGTAAGTTGTTTGTTGACGGATTTCTAAAAACTTGTGGTGATAAACCCTAGTGAATAATCTTTGAAATTAATGACAAAGGTATGTGATTTAATAATAATATTTTTACTACCTATTTTTACTATAGTTTTTATATTTATTTGAAAGCTACCAGACACCTAATCTTATAAAAATATGGTAAGTTGTTTGTGTAATTGAGAGGACAGTAACGGATCATTGAGTTTTATCAATGACCCGTTACTGTCCTAATAATAATTTTGATTGCTTAAAAAGCGTAAATAAGTCTAGTTACTGGGCCAATAGTCATCTTCTGCTAGATTTTGCTAGATGTTTTAGTAATTCGTCCTCTACACTGTTCGTAGCAGGTGCTACGTGATTTGTCAATTTCTAATGTATTTTGTTTGCTTTCTTACAGGTTCTTTTTGCAGGTTGTTTACAAGAATGCACATATTTGAACTATGGCATCTTGCTTAAGGATCACAGGTAGAAAAATCTTGGTTTATACTAGAGAAAGTTTTGGAAATAGTGCCGGAACGTAAAAACTTGAAATCAGAGTTCTAAGTTAACGCGTTAACTAGATAACCAAAGTGCTCGCAGATTACTGGAAAAAAGAGCACGGAATCAATATGAACTAGTCAGAAAACATGAAAAATTGTTAAATGTCCTTGAAACTATAGATATAGCAAAGAATGCAGTGTTGGTATCTGCGAGTGAAAATCAGCTTACTGATCAAGAAATTTATGCCTACGATGCGACCTTGGCAAAGCTGTGGTTGGGTGTTAAATAAAAAGGCATTCACTACGCACTTTCTTTTATAATAAACGTCAGGGCGTTTGTTCCACTTGGTTTAAAAACGTCTTGCTCTTATAAGTACTTAAGAAGGTATTGTGAAGTTGTGTTAAAGAGAACCCTAGTTTAACTAGACTCTTTATTTTTGTATTGTATTGTAAGTAGGGTATACTTACATTACAATGGTACTCTTATAGTTATGCATTACTGGTATTTAACAATACAAACAAATCACAATAAAATATCCAGTCACAACTAAAATGTGTATTAAATTTTTGTTATCACAAGGTTGGTTTTACATTTCTCGTGACGTTTTGGGGCATGTGGTGTGGAGGCGTTGTTGATAAACATTTGAAATAATATATTTCCGTAAACAAGTCTCTTATTGATGTAGAATTAAGGATTTTGTTGTGACTGGCTCCGACGGTGTCCATGGGGGCCATCAGTTAAAGTTTGTGAGACCGGCAAGGGCAAGATGGTGTGTTCGATTTATACTCAAAACTGCAGCAATGGACCTGACCGCTAGAGGAATAGTTTCTTGTAAACTTATACCTCACCTTACTTATACCTAAGTGTATCCTACACTACAGTGGCTTTTTACACCTTGTTTTTACAAGCAAGCCCAAACCAAATAGTAGTGTACCCTAATCCTTTTTTAGGATTTCCTACTTAATTGAGTATAGGTAGATTAAATAATATAAAACAATTTAAACATTAAAACCAAAAAAAAATTTAAATTAATTTATACATATAGGTACTTATATCTGTTTCATTTAACAAATAATTCGTTAAATTGTAATGGGGGACTAAATTTAAACATGCATTTCAAATAAAACTATTCCTCAATTGCTATAAAAAATTGAGTTAAATAATCGTAGTACGTAGATACATACATATTTTTAACGTAACAAAATCATGAATCATGATATTCATGATGGACTGACGTTTTCTAACCTAAATATTAAAAAACGAGATTGAGAAATATAACTATGTTATATATATTACTGTGGAACTTTGCAAGTGTGTGAGTATGTGTGTATGTTTGTTACTCTCGTGCAGTAACGGCTGGACGGATTTGGATGAAATTTAGAATGGAGATAGCTTTTACCCTGAATTAAAACATATGCTACTTTTATCCCGAATAAAAACACTGATACTGTAAAAAATACAGAAGCAGTGATTTTTTTCGGGACCATGCGGAAGAAGTCGCTGGAAAAATCTAGTACCTAAGCGGTAATTAGAAACGCGATGGATTATTCGTCATTCTTTATTAATCAGGTCGGTCATGAATCATTTGATTTCTGTTTGTCATTCATTGTATAACAACTTTTGATAAGTGATTCATTTAATGGCGTGAAAACAATTCCCAGACACTGAACCAATTCCATATGTTTAGCTAATATACCTACTCCATATACCACAATGCCAATGATAAGTAATTGTTTTGCTTCGGTAAGATACATTTATCCATTATCCACGTAGAACTTATTTAAATTAATTTAGGATAAAATATAATAAAAAACCTTTATTAAATGCACACTCAGGCAATACAAATACAAATGGCTAGAAAAAAACATTTAAAAAATTATGTTCAAAAGGACCCCTTCATACCTATTTACTTAGAGTTTAGTGCCGCAGTAGATAATTAGGGTCTGTCCGGATCCATACCACCATCTTTACCCTGAAACCGCTAAACAGCAGTGTTCGCATTGTTGTGTTCTGGTTCGCGGGTAAGACAACCGGTGAAATGACTAGCATAGGCGCATTCCATGTAATTCGTAAAGGTTGGGAAAGCATTTGAGTCATAAAATCGTAATCGTTAGAGTGTAATCTTGAGATTGAAAATCTCTATTGGCTTCATGGTCCACTTTCCATTAGGCGGACAGGACTGTGTGCTCGTTGCCAAAAAAAAACAGGATTAAATGACAGGCCATTTGCGTTTATTTGCGTTACTAACAATTCAATGAAGAAGTCCATAAACATAGATAAAAAAATGTAACAGGATATACCGACCGGAGGTGCCTGCGATCTTTGTGCAGCTATTGACAAAGATCGTCCAATGATGAGGTGCGGTCTACCGACTTGCAACGGTGACGGGCCGCGAGATGACGAGGCATCTGAGGAACAAAGCCACTTCACCTGGGTAAGGACCTTTCACTATGGTAGTTACACGTTAGTATTTCATCAATTGAGTCCATTAGTTTGGTCAGAATGAACAGATAATAATAGAATATTTTAAATAATTTGCGAATTCATTGTGGTTGATATAATATTTAAATGCTGATGGGAAACTAATCGTATCATTCTCGCGTCAGTCACCGACTCACCGTCCACGAAGAAATGGAGCCAGATGTGTCACGCGACATAAAATATTTACTTTTCATTAGTCTGAACCATCAGTCCGTTAGACCGTGGGTTAGACGATTATTCTCCATTCTGGCGTCAGTCAAAGTTTGACCAGACTGACGGACTGATCTGATGAAATACTGAGCGTATAAACTCCCTCTTATTCCAAGAGTTTGTCGACCTGATCGTTCGCTTTACTGCAAATTATTTGGCTTACTGGGGCACGTTTTATAAAGCTACAAGTTACAATTTTACAGATATAAACTGGCAACACTGCTCAAATGGCTGGTCGTCATTGGTCGAGGTTGTGTCAAATGGAAACTTGTAACCTGTAAATTGTAATTTGTTGTTATATAAAACGGGTCACAGGCAGTGCTTTGAGTACGGCAGCAAGCTTCAAAAATAAATGCATAGAAATTGCCTCATTAACGACCGGATCGTTCCGCGTGGTTCATTACCTGCATCTCATCACTTCTCTGCATTTGTTTTTGTCGCTCTTCGAAATTGCGTTTTTTTTAGTTATGAGCGCACGGTTGACTAGGTAGTATTGGTTCTAATGTGAGCAGGATTTTTATGAACTTCAGCAACACAATTACATGTTGTAATCCTAAGGAGGCTTCTTTTATTGCAGCTCTGCAAGCAAGTGCAGCACCTACTACAGTCCATTCGAGATTCCGTCTGTACCGGGTGGAAGATTTACAAATCTGACCCATATCTCAGGTCTCTGGTCAGAAGCATCCTGTTCTTCTCCATGGGTCTGAAGCTGTACCACGATATGCTCTCAGGCTTTCCTAAAGACTGCATCAACTAAACATTCACAGTGGGATTTTACCAAGCATTAAATCGACGTAAAATAAAAGACTGTATTTAGACAACAGTTAAATCAGAATCGTCTATTTAATTTACTGGCATTATTTTGTGAAATTCGTCTATTATTCGTGATTCATCGTTTTGTGAATTAAATCAAGTGTACCTAATATATCTGTATTTTTTATTAAATTTTCATCGTTCTCTCATAGGTCCAGCACAACTCCAAGTTCCTGGCCCTGTCCATGTGTGAATAATCTTCAAAATAAATAAATGAAAATCAATTGCGACATGTATGACGAAGCATCATTTCGAGATCGAGAACGGTTCTTCCGATTTAGCTTTTTTAGGGTTTCGTACCCAAAGTGTAAAAACGGGATCGTATTACTAAGACTCCACTGTCCGTCCATCCGTCCGTCCGTCCGTCCGTCCGTCCGTCCGTCCGTCCGTCCGTCCGTCTGTCTGTCTGTCTGTCTGTCTGTCTGTCTGTCTGTCCGTCTGTCTGTTGAAATTTTCACAGATGATGTAGGTATTTCTGTTGCCGCTATAACAAAAAATACTAAAAACAGAATAAAATAAATATTTAAGTGGGCACTAATATTAAAATTCATTGAATATAATCTAGTCATTATGCAATCACGACGTTTTGCTACCTAGACGATTTAAAACCAAGACCTTATATATTATCCTTATACTATCCATAAGACACTTTGCATAATGAATGAGTCATAACATAATACAACTAAGGCTATGTACAATTTGGATCTAATGCAGGTAGCATAGTAGTATTTTACAACCATGACGTTATGCTTAATTATGCATTATTTACAACATTTTGCTTACTAGGCCATTTTACAAATAAGGCCTTTTATTTAGTTGGTCGTTATGTCGTTATGCAACAACGACGTTTAGCTTACATTGTCGTTTTGCAATCTAGTCCTTACTAAGCTAATCACAGAAACTACGGCAAATAAAAGCATGAAAACGGTGTAAAATGTGTTGTCCTACCTAGGTTTCGGGAGTAAGTGGTATCCTGGCCTTGATATTTCACAGGCGAGTCCTAAATTACCATATTGGACGAGTATTAGCATAATAACAAAAAAAGTTGTTTTTTGCAGAAGATTTTCTGTTTCGATGTGGTTTCGATTATCTAATGATAATGTCCTGTTTATACCAAAGTGCACTCAAGAGCTGGTCTAAAATGTTTCAAATTCATTTTCTTCCTCCCTTTGGCGGCATTTGGATGGAAAAGTTCCAGAATTTAAACAGTATAGTATAGTTTTTAGTTATAACTCAGATATGTTAATCGGTTTTATTCCTGTTTAAGCTTCAGTTGGAGCAATCAGAGCTGAAGAATGATGCATCTGCACTGCAGTATCTGTCCATTACACTCCAGTAAGACATGACATGATATTCCATTCTGCGCTTTCGACTGCTTTCGACGTCTCGCCATGGCCGCATGGGTTGTCACACCGCCACAAGACCGATCTTTTCAGTCACTTGTAATAAAAAAACCGGACAAGTGCGAGTCGGACTCGCGCACCGAGGGTTCCGTATTGAAAATAATATGCTTGGTAACCGCAAAAGAAAATACTCATTTTGTTATAAGCTTTATTTTCCAGGCAATAAAGTCGATTTTGACTAGCCTTAATTTTAATACAGATTTTCTTAGTTTTTTGTTATTTCTCAAAAACTGTAAATAATGAACACTTTATTTTATTTTTCCCAGAAAATATAAGTAATTATCTATACCTCAGGATTTTTTTCAGAATTTTTGATTTATAAACTTCGGAGATAAAGGGGGGGGGGGGGAACGGTCATTTTTTGTACATTTTTGGCTATAAATCAAAAAGTACATCACAGAAATTTTTCAAAAAAATAGTTTTAAAATGTGCAGATTAAGACCTTTCATAGGACACCCCATTTGCTATAATCGAACCACTTTCATTTTTGAACCCCATTCTAGACCCCTTTTCAATTATTAATAAAATTAATTTCATATTTTTTTTACTACAAATAGATGCGGGCAAGCAAGTTGTACAACTATGCCAAATTTCAAGTTGATAGCATTTGTAGTTGCTGAGAAAACCTGCTTTGACATACAGACAGACAGACAGACAGACAACGAAGTCTCACCATAAGGGTTCCTTTTGTACCATTTTGGTACGGAACCCTAAAAATAGGTTTATTATGTATCTACCTTGATTTATTTTTATATGTGAAATGATAAGAAATTTAATTTAAATTTAACTGACATAATCGTAATCGTTAATTGCAAATCACGATTTGCGATTAGATTTTACTATGAAGCGTACTTTTTTTTAACTACGATGAACACGTAGAATTGTTTTACAAAATTTAAAATGTCGATCCATCTCTAAGATATCTAGAAGAATTAAAAAATAAAGGCGTTTCGATTCACTGGTTGCACTCTAATAGGTACTTAGTGTTATATATAACTATTTGCTTAAGGTATACCAACCTACTGTGATTGATTATACCATTATTTTCATTCAAACGTTTATAATACTATCGAGAGCAAACTTTTAGCACAAACACATATTGGCAGGTTTTCATGTTCTTTTTTTGTAAACTTGTCTCCATTGCTTAATGGTTGTGTGGACACCCTAGTTAGAAAGAGAGGAGCGGGACCTAAGTGAGCGAGATAGAATGACGTCAAGGTCCATTCAAGGTCGCTTCATTTAGGTCTAGAGAGTTTGGCCTCCACTTTTACCTATAACTTCATGGATGATTTCAATTTAGTGCTTAGTGGTAGCCAACCTTCTTTGTCTTTTTCTTTATGGCGTTGGTCAATCCAGGTCAACCTAGTTCGAAAATGTAATAACTGTCAACGTCTCATGGCAGAAATTTCTACTTGTAAAATGTTTATTTACTCTTATTTGTAATTTTATTATACTCTATGGATTGAATTATTTTCTAAATGCGTACCTATACCTCCAAAATTATCAAGTTTTCTATTAACAAAATGCAATAAAATTTATTAGGGTAAACAGACCCCAGGAGCTTTCAGGCTGTTTGAGCAGAGTCGTCCTATGGTATGCCTATGGTGAGAAACTGGCTATCGTGCAGCCATGGCGAGAGTGGTGACCACGAGTCCGTGGATAGACCATGTATATCACTTCCCCAGAAAAAAGACTCTCTCAGCAAGGTAAGATCATTAACAATGCAAACATTGTGATGAAGTGCAGGCCGCATTAGCAAATGGGTTCGCTTCAATCATTCTAAAAACTTTTTGCATAAGGCTTTTTGCATTTTTATCGCATAACAGTCACATAATAGAAACTCATTTAGCATAACACAACCTTTTGTGTAACATTCATATGGAATAATGCCATTTGATTCATACATTAAGTATACTTAATCATAAAAATAATAAAAACATTTGCTGTAATGATCAGGCGGTATAACTAATTATAAATTTAAAGCAACCTCATGTAAACCAATCTGCTAAATTAGGTCAATTTCGCCTTTATTCTATATAGGTTAGGTCAGGTTAGGTTAGGTTAGAGTTGCGTCGCGGTCTTGCGGTATATCGGCGTGGTACTTGATGGGACATGCAATGGGGCTTCGGGTCGAGCTTCAAACAAGCCCGAAGCTGGTGAGCACCGCTGCCGCCTTGGGAAGGCTATTACCCAATCTCGGGGGCCCCGCTAACACCTGCAGATATGCCTATACTCCGGAATAATTCGGAGTATGGCCCTGTACGGGGCACTTGTCTGGTCGAATGCTCTCACTGCCCTGAACAGGAGTTAACAGGACCCTCTTGCGTCGCCCGCAGTGGGTTATATCAGTGAGAGTGGGCCAGGGGCTACTGGACGGTGTCCCTTACAGCGTCGACGCTGTTGGCGGCTGACCCCGTGGAAACTTGCGGCGGTGTTGCTAACCAGGGTGCACGAGTACCGGGCCGATAGGAGGAGGCGGGGTGAGTTCCCTGACGCCCTGATGATGAAACGATGTTTTAAACAAATAAGTTAGTTATTTTGCCGATTAAGTGCGGAGCGACAGTTCTATAACCTAAAAGGCTCTTGGATATAGCATATACGCATAACAACTAACATATGTAGTGAATAAACATACGACATCAAACGTATTTATATTTCCTTAATTGAGAAAACAAGACGAATACCAAGTTATCCGACAAAAGAAGCCAGAGAGAGAACGAAAGAAAAAACGTTCATTTACGTAGGTCTAACACAACTCAAGTATTTAAGCATAAATATTAACAAACAAAAATATGAACACATATACTACTGAACTAGTGCCAGTACCATTAACATGAGTTTCAATTACCGTACTTACTCGCTAGTGAGTTGAATGCTCTGTCCCTCGCAGACCTCGCAGTATTCTTATAGAGTGCGAGGGACAGAGCATTCGGGTCGCTAGCGAGTACGGTAATTTGTAACTCATGGTAAGGGTACTGGCACTAGTTCAGTAGTATATGTGTTCATATTTTTGTTTGTTAATATTTATGCTTAAATACTTAAGATATGTTAGTATCTCTCAAGAAAAAGTATGATTTTGAACATTGATTTAGTAAATTTGGTATCAGACAGTATTTTAGTAGTAATTTTATACGATGGGAGTGTATTAGGTTGGGTAGGTTGGTCCAAATGTTAAATTATGTCAAGAAATAGAATTTGTAATTCATTGCTTGTCCCCGCCTGCAATGCCTTTTCCAATATTCAAGTTAAATTAAAATTGTTATAAATATCAATAAGTATATTGCTCTTACAATTTTCTATAAATTATATTATTATTTATTTTTATTGCAGTCCAGTTTTTGTTTTTTAAATAATTTATTTTTTGTATGATTGTAACGAATAAACTCAAAAACTATTGGACCGATTTGAAAAATTATTTCACCATTGCTACATTATCCCTGAGTAACATAAGCTACCCATGTTTTATATTTCTGCGCGGACGGAGTACTCAGCTAGTGGTTGATAAAGGACTTAATCGCGTAATAAGTACAAGTAGTATAATATTATTGAGCGAGTGTGACCAGTAAGGGAAACTGAAAGACGTACATACTTACCTTTTTATGTCTTATTCACATTGTGACAAGAGCGAAAAGGTGCGTCTTTTATTTCTTATACTGAACATAGGTACTGCTCTCGTCTAGTCTCGCTCGCTCTCGAGGCGTCTCGCCATGTTCCGGTCGCGGTTGATCACGGCCCGAGACTCTCAGCGAGAGGGTCTCGACGACTGCGTACAACAGGCATTCCCTCATAATAATTAATTACTCTTATAAATCTATAACGGAACTTAATCGCGTAAAAACATTATACAAAAATGACCCGTTTTAGATTTATTCTACAGTTTGTGTGAAAATCGCGACGCGACGGCAAACAATAGGCTATTTGACAACATTGAAAATACAGTAGGTACAAATTGTGGTTATCCTATTAGATAATAGCGTAAAACAACATATTTCACTTTATTTTAAACTAAATTATGTATATTTTTTTGGAAATTACACAAAAAAAATGTAATATTTTTTGAAATTTTATCTGTGGCAGAAACGCTGTGATTGCTTTGTAGCTGTGGTTACTCCCTGGTGACGTCAAACGCAAGTAACCACAGATCATAAGGGCATATCTCTTCAAATGTTTTTTTATTGTTTACTTGCGTATGACGTCACACTTGTCATTTGGCCAGCGCCATGATAGAAACAGCGTTTTAAGCGCGGTTTTGAAAATTTAAACTTTAACATAGATTTTTTATTGATAATACAGTAGAATGTCACGGAAATATCAATGAAGTGTGCTTCTTATGTAATAAAGAATCATTTAAAAAGGTTTTCTAAAATTAGTCAAATAACCTATTTCGAAACGTCCATGTAAATTTTATTTATCACGCGATTAAGTTCCGATTTATAGTAAGTACGGTATAGAATGTGTGAAAATCGTGTTAGTTTAAAACAATATAGCAGGAGTTCTCTCGTTGATTACAGTTACTGACTGGACTGAGATATTTATGGAGGACATACAGTTCTAGTCCCTATCTCAGATCAATCGTAAGAAGCTTCATGTTCTTCATCATGGGTTTGAAGCTGTACCACGATATGGGTGTGGGCTTGACTGCTGCTGCTGAAAAAAGCTCGAAACCTTGCATCAAGTAAATTTACACAGTGGGATTTCACCAAGTAATTTACTAGACAATTTTATTTATAATTTGACCACAGTTAATTCCGTAACTGTACAGTAAGTTTTTGGTGAAATTAAGCTTTTAAAAAAATAACGGGTGTATATCATAGTTTCGACTAAGGTCGTCGTCAATAGAACTTGCGAACTATGTAAACAAATTAGTACTGTTTGACACATAACCTCAAAGATTCATCGAGCGTGTTTTTATTAAAAATAACGTATACTTAAGGAATAGTTATTTTATCTTAAACTTAATATAAATATAATGATTTAGTGTATAAATCGTTGCAAAGACCTCACTTGATCCTTAAAAGTACGTGATTATCGAGTAATCATGGTGAATTGGTTCCTTTGGTTTTGTTTACATAGTTCGCAAGTTCTATTGACAGCGACCTTACGTACTCTCGGAATATCATGCTATCGAATGTTCGTTGGCTCGACTGTTATTGTAATGAATATTCGCTAGATCGAAATACCTACTTGTGGCCGAAACATGTACAATCGACAAAACGTAATCTAGAATTGTATAGTTTCGATCAGTGGTGTAGGTATCGAAAATTCATTGGCTCGACTGTTATTGTAATGAATATTCGCTGGATCGAAATACTTGTGGCCGAAATATGTACAATCGACAAAACGTAATCTAGAATTATATGGTTATGGTTATTAAACCCCAATTTCGATTTGACGATTCATCGTTTCTACGCTTTTCGTACCCAGCGAATATTCGATACAGTAACAGTCGAGCCAATGAACATTTGTGTCTGAGATTTTCTATGGGATGACAATCGAAATCTCAATTTCGATTTGACGATTTATTGTTTCTACGCTTTTCGACCCAGCGAATATTCGATCCAGTAACAGTCGAGCCAACGAACATTCGATAGCATGATATTCCGAGCGTACGTAGTCGAAACTATGATATACACTCAAAAATAACATTTGCTACTTACATTTTTATTAAGTCAAGGTAGGTACAGTCAAAATCACTAATATCTATACGACATTCGTGCCAAATATACCTATGTATTGTATACATAAACTTTATTGTTAGAGGCACAGGGGCGTGTAGATATTTTTGGAACCCTGGGAACGTATATTTATTTATTTATATATTTATGCCTTCGACTGTACAGCGCGAGAGCTCTTTAAAGGTCCGTCGGATTTATACTTCTTTCTCACTCGCTCTCATGTGACTCTAACTCACTATAGCCGAACCCTTTAAGACCCATATATTGCACATTTTGTACTAGTACTACTGGTAGTAGATAGTACCCACTTACGGCCGAACCCTATATTCAAACCGTGGATAGATAAGGCTTACTTCGGGTTAAAATTTGACATTTGCCCATACAAAATGTGTCAAATTTTAATCCGAAGTAAGCCTATCTATCCGCGGTTTGAATATAGGGTTTGGCGATAAGGGGACTTTGACTCTCGTTTCTGACTTTTCTAGTGCTAAGTAAGTTGGTCCTGTGCATCAATTTGATCCCTACGGGTGGTTTTTAACCTTTTCCCCGCTACGTAAAAAAAAAGTTATCACTCACACGCCAATGACAGTTAAACAGCAGACCTAATGTCAACCATGACCGATATATGTCAACCATGACCGTCAATGGCGTGAAAACATGAAATTCATGCCTATTGTAAAGTGAGTCATCCATTCGCAGCCCAGAACGTATACGCTTCCCCCCCTAATGAAGACATAACGAGACGGAGCCGTTCTTGCCTGCTCAATCTGCGCCCGCGCAGCAACTCCCGCCAGCCGAACTCAGCGACAAGACTGTTCTACGGCCCAAATAATAACAACAAAATAAAGTACCATGTAGACTATTGGTGTTATACTTCTTATTTCATTATTGCACTGACAAAGTAAACGTCAAAAAGTGCGCTAGAAGAAGTTTTGCATGATCTTCATCAGACATCTGACGGTGGGGTGATCTTGATGGGTCCCATAATGGTAGAACCCTAGTCATCTTCGGCTCCCTCGACTTAAAATAGCTATAGGTAATATGCAATTCTAAAGCTCAATTCTAGGGTTCCGTAACAAAATGTTACAAAAGGAACCCTTATGGGGAGACTTCGTTGTCTGTCCGTCTGTATGTCACAGCAGGTTTTCTCAGCAACTATAAAATATTCTATCAACTTGAAGTTTGGCATAGTTGTACAACTTGCTTGCCTGGTTATTCCGTAGGGGCGATGATTTTTAAGTTATAGCATAGTGTCCTAAGAAACAGAGTTAAAATATTTGACGAAGTAGGCAACATAATGCTAAAAATAAAAAACGTAGCTCCGAGAGTCGAGCAAGTATGTACCTACCTATGTCCTAGACAAACTCGTTCTGAACCCGCCGCTCAGGTATTGTAATCTTAAAAGCCAAACTGTTATTAACAAAATGACAAAAATAAACTTCTAAGTCTAAAGGGCGAAATACATTTGTGGGCAATGAAATCGAGCCATTTAGCTCATTTAGTACTGAATTTCCATAGAAAGTGGCTCGATTTCTCTGCTCCCAAGTATAGACTAGCAATAAAAATTGCAGAAGTTTATTGCTGTCTTACTTTAACTTTGGTTCTAGAGCAAGAAGCACAATTTTGCTGTCTTTTTCTAACTTTAAAGTTAGAGTAAGGCAGAAGTCAACTTTGCATTTTTTATTGCTTGTTTGTGTCGCATGAGCAGGAAAATAAGATTGCTGTTCAAAGTACATTAAATGGAGTTCCATTCGATGTATTTATCATCTACTTAGTCACGGGGGCCATCACACTACACTTTGTAAGATAACTATATAGTTTCATATTATGTAGGTAGGTACAGTACCTCTTCTTCTTCTTCTCTAAATTAATGGCGGTCCACCAAGTGATTTTGCCAGTGTCAGTTAGAAAGTATAATCAGTAGGTAATAGAACAGTAAATCAAAATCAACAAAACTAAAAGGCCGGGCATTTTTCCTCCCTGAAGATTACCAGGTCTAGGTACAGTCAAGGAAATTGATTCCTAGACCACTTTGGACTATGTCAAAGTGACGTAATCAATCAAAATGTAACAGAATTTCTTATGATTTTATTTACAATGTCACTTTGACATAGTCGAAAGTGGTCTAGGAATCAATTTCCTTGACTGTAAAGTCACTAGATTTAATTTGGTACCCACCTTAGGCCCAAAGTCAATCTGAAATTCTGCAACAATAAGGTTGAGTTTCCTCAAAGTTACAAATGACTTGACATCTCTAATGACATTGACGACTTCAAGCATATGTTTCTTGAAATGGGTCCCAAATTAACGCTCGTGACCGTACTACTAAATAAGTGGTTTAGTGTTATCCTTTAATTAAATTACCGCGTGGCACCACCAAGCAGCAGTTCGCATTGATGTGTTCCAGTGTGGTGATAAGACAACCGGTGAAATTACTATACTTCAATTTATTTAGAATTAGAAACCACAATAACATTATATTGCGTCTGGTCAACTGTTTATTACCTAGCAAATAGTACAGTACAATAATAGTCTGGGAGCCGCAAAATAAAATTGTTTTAATGTCACTTTATTTGCGTGTCGTCGTTTGATAACTAAGGTAGGTTAGGTTGGTTTTTATATACGCCCAAAGGGCATACCGCCCAGAATTAGGGGCCCCGCATAGCGGAGACCCGTCGACATTGCTTTAACCATAGGGGTAATAAAACCCCATACATCGATGGTCAAATTGCCCTCTCATATTGGGCATTTTTGATTGTGCCCGCCCTCTCATATCGGTCATTTTTCATAGTGCGCGGTCATTATGAAAAATGTAAATATATTTGTATTACTTTGCCTTAAAGGTAATGGGCATTATGTATAGAGCCCAGTCAATTTGATTATTTGAATAATTATTATCAAATTGCCCTCTCATATAGGGCATTTTCCTGGTGTATAGTGCCCGGTCATTATGAAAAATGCCCGAATATTTTGACCACATTCATGGGCGCGCCTCGCCACCCGTCAACGGTGCGACATTATGGAGCAAACTCACGTTTTTAAGTAATCACATAAAGAAACAAACTTTATGTGATTACTTAAAAACGTGATTATAAAAAAGGGCAAATGCGTTTTAAAAAAAAATATGAATATCTCAGAAACTAATATTTTTCGGTCAGGGTACTACATGACCTTATTTGTTCCAAATGAGCTCTACTATGCCTCCTTAAAAGGATTGTATCGACCTTCCTGTCACCCTGCATAAATAATTGAAAAAGGGTCTAGAATGGGGGGTTGAAAAATGAAAGTGGTTTGATTATAGCAAATGGGGTGTGTGTCATATGAAAGGTGCGAATTACAAAACTATTTAAAAAAAATCTGTGATGTATGTACTTTTTCATTTATAGCAAAAAAAAAAAAAAAAAAACCGTTTCCCCTTATCTCCGAAGTTTATTAATGAAAAAACCTGAAAAAATCTTGACGTAAAGGACTTATATTATATAGGAAAAATAAAATTAAGTGTTTATTATTTACATTTTTTGAGACACAACAAAAGAACTTTGAAAATCTGTATTAAAATTTAGGCTAGTCAAAATGGACCATACTACATATAAAAACCAAGCGTATTATCTTAAATACGGAACCCTCTCGATGCGCGAGTCCGACTGGCACTTCACAGCTTTAAACGCCTGAATATTCACCCAGCTAAGCCATAAAAAAATATAATAGGGGAAGTAGATCTGTGTTATTTTAAGCAGCTCGAAACAGCTAAAGAGCCTCAATCAAGTAGGTATTACTTACTACGGTTACCTGTCTTAATTTGTCCGAATTTTCATAAGTTAGATTTTTATCTGAATCTATTAACTTTTCAAAATGTTTAAAGAGATATTCATACAGAACCTGTAGGTTGTCTAAGGTCTGTTTTATAACAATACAGTAAAGTTAAATGGTTTCAGAAAAAGAATCTAAAGGTACTAGTTATGAAGGTTTTTAGTTTAACTACAAATACCAATGACATTTAATAAGTATGTATTCGACTTGTATTCGATCATTATTAAATTGCTTAATCAATGTTAATAAAACAATTCAATGTAGGAACTTAATTTTTTAGGCGATCTCTTCAGCTGTTTTGAACTGCGTTTAGAGCTGCCATTATGGAACATATTTTTTTGTCATTATACACAATGTTATTCAAATTAAAACTAAACTGTATACCTACATTTCTCATTAGATACATGTACAGAATAAGTACTTCATCTGACTGCCTGCCTACATTATAAAAATGTACCTTAATTAATGCACACAAAAGATTTATTACGTTATTTTATTAAGGCAATTAACTGAGACTGGTAAACACCTGGTCGAGCCACACAAGGAAAATACACGCTAAAGGAAACCGAGAGCACCAGAGCTAATTCAATCAGTTGCCGCAACACACGGAGTTTTCGAAAAACATTTCTGTTGTGGACGTTGATAACCTTTGGGTCCCGCTCACAGTCAGGGCCGGCCATGCCATCAGTCGAGCTCAGGCCGCGCCGTAGTGCAGTGCTATAGATATCATTCCTTCCTTAACTCATCATTAATTCGCAATTAAGTGGTCATTTATTATGACGTCATGGATTTTCTGTTTTGTGTTGCTGGCCATCGCAACCAACGCCAAAGGTAAGTAAAAACAGGTTTTAATATAAATGCTACTTTACCTACCTACTGTCAGTCTAGCTCAGTGTTTTTAAACATCGTTAAACTAGTTAGTCCCGTTTACTCATAATGAATACCATCAAGTTGCGGGTTGCCATTTAACGTTTATTGACGAACAATTAAAATAGATACGGAACTGACTTTAGCACGAAAACAAAGTTGCTGAGTTTATTTAAAAAAACCGATACATATCAACCTACTGGACAAATTATTAAACAAAACAACAATAACATAAGCTCTTAAGATAATGACACCGTAATGGATCAATGTTAGAAAGATGCTTATTTTGAGAAAGGTAATGGTTATATTACATTTAGAGTCTATTGGTTCCGGCAAGCTAAAAGTTTCCAACACCGGGTGCCGTATTACCTTAGGTTTTTTGCTAAACTTGTATAAAAATATAGCAACAAAAATATTTTTTTGACACTTTACAACGATTAACTTTAATGAATCCATATTAAATTAATTTTGATACTAACTTGTCTGTTTGTTACGCTTATCACTGCTTTGGTATGGAGATAGCTTGAACCCCGAGGAAGGACATAGGGTACTTTTCACCGCAAGTAGCGATAAATAACTTCTACGCGGACGGAATCGCAGGCAACAGCTAGTGTAAATAAACCTACGTATCATGTATTCTAGGAAGCAAGTTTTGTCGTAGTTAAGTATTTCTTTGTCCGTATTTGATATTCGAAGAACTACAGATTTATAAAGTAAACAATTGTGTTATCAAGTGGATTTGAACATTACAACTGCCCTTCTAAGACAAATGGAGCTATCTCAGACAAAACTCCCGGTAGAAAGTGGGACCTTATCAATAACGGAAAAGGATTAAATGTGCTTTAACTATTGAATTTGAGATACCACTTTTTGGCTTACATATAGGTATGATGGCAGAATAGTAATGATAATGGACAAAGGCTTTTGTGGAATAACCCATATTGATGATAGCATCAATCATCGTGTCTGCTTTGTGACCTTACTCGTAACTAGAGTTAAAATCTAATAAAATAACTACATTTTAATATTTATTACAAAATAGATTAAGTGACCGTAGATTTTCCATTGTAATTAAAGAATGGAAATATTTGTATATGCACCTATGCAGCGTACATGATCAATTTATAACCACAATATTATTCGAATTCAATAGATAACGTACCTACCTACCCCTTAAGTACCTTTCAATCACGTACACTCATATAGTGTTGTGATCTTATGATGACAAGCTGATTTTTCCTGTTTTTTTTTAAATTAAGACATCTAACAGAAGGACAAAAAACTAACTTAACAAAAGAAACAAAAACACACATAAACTGGTTTTCAGCCGAGTTGAGTCAGATAACTTTTTAAGTTTTCCAAAAATACCTGCGGTTAGGTTAAGTTAGGGTTGTATAATAACAACACTAAAAAAAACAAAATTCAAGTGGGAATTGGCTTTAGGATAATCGAAAATTCGGACAAACGATGCATTAGGACAAATGACGATTAGGGATTCCAATATACATAGACCCAACAAAAAGATGTGGCTGACCTAATGTCAGATGACGTGAAATGGTCCCAGCATCCAGGTCTTTCGCTGGGATCATAATAAAATGGATAAACGTAGGGACCTAAGCGCTACAAGAGCTCGATGTACCTATTAAATATAGTATTATGTTACCTTAACTAGAGTAAAACCTAAGATTTATTTGGCCTTTTTTCCCAGATTAACTATTAGAGTTTGGCTTATGGTAGGTTTGTATTGTAAGTAAATAAAACCATTGGGTTACCACACCGTCCGTTTAACAACTAATATTTTTTATTAATAGTGGCCATACATAGGTTTGCTTATGCAAAAAGGCCGGGTGCTGTTTGTTTTCCATATAACAAAAATCAAGCCATTGTATAAAATTTATACTTAACTAGCGGCCCGCCAGCGGCTTCGCCCCGCTGCAAATTTCTGACTTTCCCGGTGGATTTTTGAATTATTTTCTGTCATACAAACCTTGTCCTGACAATGACGAACACAACAAAAACGAAATCAGCCAAATCGGCTCAGTCTTTCGGAAGTTATGCGATCACATACATTTTGGCGATTCATTTTTATTTATATAGAAATCGCAATTATCGCATTGTGTTGAAGGATAGGTATCCAACCTGTTTGACCCCTGGCAACTAGTTATATGGCGGACAAACAGCACCTGGCCTTTTTGCATAAGCAAGCTATGTATGGCCTCTATTAATAAATAATATTAATTGTTAAACCGAAGGCAAAATGGTAATATTTAAATATAATTGGGATAAACTTAGGACCTGTCATTACGTAGCTCGTGTCACCTATACTATACATACATACATAATAATATATAGGTTAGGTTGATAGGAATATTTTGTATTGTTGTTTGGTTGGTTGATATTATTAATCAATTATTGAGGTTTGGCAAAACAGAGTAACTTATCTAGTAAGAACAGGTGGAAACTGTGGAAAGTACAATGTTTTCAAATAGTAAAAAGCGAAACTCCAGCGATTTGTATAAAATATTGCTGTCAATGTAGTGCTTAACATATTTATGCACACTTTTGTACCATGTCGCTTTAAGGCCTTTGACAGATTAGTGCAGCAATTCAAACGAGACGTTAAGGTGGCAAAGCACTAAATTGTGAGTCGGAGTACGGTCGGCCTTATAAGTACGACTTATAAGGCCGACCGTACTCCGAACAGTCCACAGTTCGCAAATTTAGGGCCGGTACAGATGGACTGTCCTGCATTTGAACTGCAACCCAGCTGCAATGGCAAAATGGTTGCAGTTCAAATGCAGTCCGTCTGTACCGGCCCTTAGGAAAAAGGTGGGCATAAGACCAAACCTGAGATCTTGTCCTCTTTAACAACTTTACACGTTCCCAATGTCACGTAGATATACGTAGGTATCTAGTTTCTAACAATTTACTTATAAGTTCAATCTGACGTTATAAAGTTATAGTTACCGATTAAAAAAGGTAAGTTTATCTTATTTGTCCAGTTCTTGCCACCAACTCTTTCCGAAATTAGTTTACTTTAAAAAGATTTAAAAAATCTACGGAAATCATTCGCGCGCTATAGTTTTTTCCGTGTTCTTTCGTCGTCATAATTATTAGCGGAACGTAATTAAATCAGCGATTCTCTGATATCCGTAATTATGTTGTGAGTCGAATGGTCATGATTTAACAATGTTTTCAATTGTACAATCGACAAGAAAATACAGGAGGGACAAACGGAATTTCAAAACAATGTTTAAACTAACGTCGGTTGCAAAATCCTTAATCTAAAGCAAAATCAATCAATCTTATTAAGCGAAAATCGACGAAAAATGGAATATCAACCAGTTTAATGTAACAGTAATGTCAAGTTAATTTTGTGTGCGTGTTTTTATCCAGTCTGTAGTTGTTATGGTCTCCCCAAACCTATCGACGCGGAATCGGCTTGAGCCGGTAAGAAAAAGTTTTATGTCCATGTAATAAGAGCGAAAACGAGGTAGTTCCGTTCGCAACGCCGAAGCGAGCCGAGCCGAGCCGATTGACGTTTGTTTTGCTCTTATTGCGTAGACATAAAGAGTTTTTTGATCAGCTAACGCCGATTCCGCGTCGATATAGGTGTGGGGAGACCCTTACCCGAGTTGTAAATAGACCTAGCCCTAAACTAAGCTTAGTCGGTATAAGTTTTAAGAGGATTACAATCAACCTGCATACATATATTATCAAACCGCGATTAGAATACACTTCGGAAGTACCGTTAGCACAAAAGTACATTATAATTAATAAATATAATTAAATATAAGCAGAGGACGGAATATGAGCGTCATTACTTGCAATAATGTGGACATGACCGCAAAGATATTAAAAAAGCAAATTAAATTACCTTAATTGATTACTATAGATAAAACCAAGGTCCATCTGAAGTCCTTGATGGTCATTCTAAGTGTAAATGTAATGATTTCTGGGGTAACTATTCCAAAGGTACATTACAGGAAATAATTGGATTACTGAATAATAATCGCAAAGTTTTACATCGTGTGGTGGCTGCGAAGGGCTTTTGCAATAACCTAACCAACAAAAAGTTGGAAAACCCCCGACATTGACATTTCAAAGTTCAATACTTCAAAAACGGCTGAACCGATTTCGATATAAAATAACCACCGCTAGAAAACCTGTTTTCAAATAAAAAAAACCGCATCCAAATCGGTTCATCCGTTTAAGAGCTACGATGCCACAGACAGACACACACACACACACACACACACACACACACACCTACACGTCAAACTTATAACACCCCTCTTTTTTGCGTCGGGGGTTAAAAAACAGTAATATCAATAAAAAAGAAGAGAATGTTGCCAGAGAAAATTCTCGGAAACTGAGCACTCCTAAAAAAGGAAAACGAGAGCCAACATTTATTTTAGACAATTTCGACAAATGTGCCTTACGTAATAAATATGTACCGCCAAACAATTATTATGCTAATATGTTATGAATTAATAATTTTTGATGGTGCTCCTAAATATAATTATTACATTATTTGTATTTTGTTTAAGTAGGTAATATAATTTATGTTTTTTCCCAAGCTTTATAACTTCTTCGTGCAGAAATAAGTATTTTCATTTATCTGCACACTCTACCATTGACAATGTCATTTCATCATATTATTAATTCAGAAACGACATATGTGCTCAATTGTATTCTGATCGCGGTTTGATAATACGAGTATTATAGGCTGTAGACATATAAAGCAAGATGATTTTATATTTGTAATTAATCACGTGCTCAAAAACGGTGCTAAAGATCTCGATAAAAAAATGGGGTTAACGGGGTCTTAAAATCGATCTGGTTGTCATATTCAGGTACTGACACAATAATATACTTATACAGCCGCAAGACAGTGCAACGGTGAGGCGCAGTGCATCTTGCTCGAGGCGTGTTCGGAGCTGAACAGACAACTGCAGCAGGGCCCCTCGCCGGATCTGACCAAGCTGCTGCGGAGTCTGCACTGCGGCTTCCAAAACGACAAGCCGAAGGTATTTCAAACAATATTAACATTCATGAACCACTTGCCAAGATTGCCCAAGAACGAGAAAACAGAATGTAAGTAGGTATTACAAGTACATTCGCTTTATCTCACGAAAGCGTTGTCTAAGCGTCACCGTAGTGTGCGTGTCTATACGCATTACAACTACAAATATGGCCCACCCGCTTTTGTGAGATAAAACAACCGTGGAGAAATCTCTTTTCCTAACAAAACACCGTTTAGGTAGGTTGAACGTTGAACGTGACTACTTTGTGCTTCCATTTTCTATCGTATAAACGCACACGTTTGTAAAATGAAATGAAATGAACTGAAATGAAATGAAATCTTTATTTGCTAGAATACGTAGGTACCTACTATTGGCACTCATTCAAAAGTCACAACCAGAGATGCATGCTAATGTACCTACAGTTAAACAAATTGATTCCTGGACCACTACTGTATCAAAGTGAAGTAACAAATCAAATTGTAAGACTCATCTTACGATTTGACTTATTGCCTCACTTTGACATAGTTCCATGGTGGCCTAGGAATTAAATTGGTTTGACTGTACTTCGCTTCGCGCCTAGAGGACGGAGTGCGTGGGGCTTTGTACCTATTAGTGGGTTGTGTTGTGATCATCGACGACACTAAAACCCAGAGCTTTTGATGGTATATATACTTAGCTCATATTCTCTGCTCGTTTTCCTTTCGAATCTTGGACAAGAGCAAAGACCAAATTTTGTCCTTTTAATTCTGTTTGAGAATTGATAACGCTGTTGTGCAACTTTTTGTTACTTTGTAAGGAAACCGAGTACATACATAGGTATCTAGTCTAGGTACAGTCGACTGCAAAGAGATGTATCCACTTTTTCACCAAAGCTCATTCCTAAAACATAAGGGTGCATTCTGGGAACGTTAACACGAGCGCCGAAATTTAAGGAAATGTGACGCAACCTTGCCTTGTCTCGTCAGGCGCTTATGTCAATTTCCTACATTTTGACAGGCTTCGAAAATCGAAGTTATCGTAGAATGCAACTTGCCTTGGTTCTTTTTAACTTAACCTATATTTTACGTGTTTTTTTTTCAGATTTGCTGTCCACCCGGTTTCCAGTACGAGCATGGCTCTACTAATCGAATTGGAATTCAGGCTTCCGAAAACGCCAATAATCAGGGTTCACCAGGAACCTTCGGCCAGTCAGCGGCCGGCACCGGCGGCAGTCAGGCGGGTGCAGCGAGCGGGGCCGGTCTGCTGCCGAGCAGCAAGGTATGCGGGATCCAGCCGAGCGACAGGATCGTGGGCGGCCAAATGACAGATCTCGACGAGCACCCGTGGATGACTCTTCTGCGATATGATAAACGTAAGACTTATTAATGAGGCGCACACTTATAGGGTTTCTACAAAATCGTGATTGTGGACAACTGGGGCCTGTTTTATAAAGCTACAAATTACAATTTACAGGTTACAAGTTTCCATTTGACACAACCTCGACCAATGACGACCAGCCATTTGAGCAGTGTTGCCAGTTTAGACCTGTAAAATTGTTACTTGTAGCTTTATAAAACGTGCCCCGGTGTAAGTTACCTAAATTAATTACAAATGAAGTTTCTGTTGCCACTATCAATCAGCTTTCGTTGACGTAACGAAGGTGTAGCACACCTAACTATTTTGGTATCTCAACTAAGACAAAGTCTCTTTCGGTTGGCGTTATTTTAAAAAACACTCGCCCTAATAATGTAAACATAACCCACAGAACAGAAAAAACAGTAGAAGTGTCAAGTGGGCGTGTAACGTGTGGCACGGTTATGCGGAGTTCCGCATAACCTACCATACTTTTGCCGCGATCGCTTATTTCGATTTTTCCATATTTCGATATTTCTAAAATAGGAAATTAACCCAGATGCATGCCTTATTGTGCTATTTTGGAATGTAAAAACGATAGCCGCACCAAAAACATTTTCCATGGTGGCGTGTTGTTTTTATGATAGTTTGAGTATTGGCGACAACAGGTCTGATACTAAGCGAAGCTCATGCCACTTCCACTGTTTTTTCTTTTCCGTGACATAACCGCCCGTAACACACCTACGGTGCAATAGGTATTAAAAAAGTCTTTTGGGTTCGGGTAAACTCGGACAGCTTAAGAGCATACGAGACCGAGTGACAATGATTTATACTTACTCATATTATCTTATTATGAAATGAAATTTTTATTACAATAATTCCTTATTAAGTAAGTATAAGGCAGGAAGATGACATCACATTGACTTTCGCTCACTAAATTCTGTTACAAATCGTGTCGTTTTCCACCAGCTAACGGTTGGGGATTCTACTGCGGCGGCGTGCTGATTTCTACTCGATACGTGTTGACGGCGGCGCACTGCGTCAAGGGGCAGGATTTACCGACCACGTGGAGACTGTAAGTGTAACTTTCAAAAGCGACTAGCTGTCCGCGCAAAAGTGGATTATATAATCCATACATACATACATACATTAAATCACGCCTGTTTCCCAGAGGGGTAGGCAGAGACCACTTCTTAATATAATATATATAATCCAGTTGTCCAGAATGTCATCTGCCCTCCCCCCTCCTTAAACTGGATAGCAGATTATTGAACAGAAGACCTAAATTAAGGTTTGTTTACAATATATTGGCTCAACTTGAATCATATTTTGCCTGACATACTTCTCCCTGTTCTGTGAATACTTCAGCCAAACGCTTAGTACATTTTAATAAATATTCCAGGAGTCAAGTCCGCCTCGGCGAATGGAACACGTCTAGCAGTCCAGACTGCTACGGGGGCGACTGCAGCGGCCCGCTCCAGGATATCGTGGTAGAGGAGGTGATCGCGCACGAGGGCTACAACCCGGCAGACACCAACCAGCACAACGACATCGCGCTGCTGAGGCTGGCGCGGGCCGTGCAGTACACTGGTAAATATCGGCGGTCTCGGTTCTTGATGCACTTCTTTTCCGCAATGATCTGTCGTAACACCCAAGAAGTCGGGTAACGGCAATGTAGTAGTCGAAGCATTCTATATTCTATTCGTAACCACATTAAATTGAAAATGCTTGTACGCTCGGTCAAAAAAGTGGTCTACTAGTTTTGACAAAAGTTTCTGTGAGATCTAATTATCGCTAAGGTTGACACTTATCACTGTCATAATATTATTGCAAGGTAAAATCGAACTTGTTGTATCATTTTGTTCAAATGAACTTCAACCGTAGGGTGGTAGGACCACATTTTTGGCCGACTGTACTACCACCATATTGTTAACCACTTTCTTTGGTATAACGGCAGTGATGGTCTCGCTGAAACGCTAGTAGATTCACTCAATATTGCCGACGTGCAAAAGAGCCATCATGTGGCAACAATGAATTCATATTTTAAATTTTAATTTTGAATTTGGAATTAGTATGCTCTTGTCCCTACGGTTAACCACCGTCACTATGATCGTCATATCGTCAAAAGACACGCGGGTCTATGTAGGGTGTCGGCGTAGGTTCACCACATTGATCAAGCCTATATTATACTTTGTTTTACCCCTATTGCCATCAAATTGTTTACCATTCAGCCGCCTTTAGCGTCACGTTGATAAGAGCTATCATAACGTTAAAAATACGATAGCAATAGGGGTAAATTCAATGTGAATAAGAGGCCTAGTTCGTGTCGCGGTTGGCATTCCCTTCTAGGGAGTACATATAATTACGCTTCGTTTCAAGAGGATTGTAAGTTATTTAGGTGTTAATCTAATAATGATGATAACATAAAGTTCGATCTAAACTTGATACAGGAAGATCGACCTACCTACCTACCTACCTACCTAAGCGGAGTATAATGTGATTCGGAAACAGGTTAACTAAGAAAGTGGCATCGACAAAAGGCATGCACTTTCTCGTATCTTGATACTTAACTACTATTTTTACGTGACCCAAGCTTTGTGATTTACGCAGATGGACAACTACCTACTTACAGGAATGTGTACGATCCTAGCTTGTCATAACATAACATAGGTACTTGTAAACGATCCCGCCTTGACACCACAGGTTAATTGATGGTTAAAGTAGTTGACTTTCTAAAGCATTCAGACTTGGCAAGTTTCACATCTGGTTTTGCAAGTGAATGCTAAGTATGAGAATATTCTAAAGCGAACATTTTCACCTGGCCTTAAGCCTTAAGTAGGTAAGGTAGCCTATATGAAAGCAAATCGACCATCAACTTAGGTACTTTGTTTACAGATTACATCAAACCGATTTGCTTGCCGTCGACGGAAACTCTGAGGACCAGCACGTTTGAAAACTACGACTTGGAGGTAGCTGGTTGGGGAAAAACGGAAACACGTAAGTTTTCTAAAGTCTGAGATGAAAATTTTCGGCTATCTAAGTATACATTTTTTTACATAGGTGGTACAGTCTAATAGATAATCCAACATTGGGCTCAAAAATATCTGACGTCTTTATTACTAGAGGCATAAGAGCGTATCAGATATTTTTGAGCCCAATGTAGGATAATATATTATTGCTGGTGACCGTACGTACGTTCTTTGCAAGCCATGGTTGATTGATTAGTTCCATTGATGTTTCCCATTTAGATAAATTTAGAGTGAAAAAAGGCGAATTTTAAGGGAAAGTAGAGTTAAATAAATAAGTAATAGTTGTCTTCCACCGCCCTTCCTGAGCACTACTATAGATACTTAGTACTTACTGCCACCTTTGACACGTATTATCTATTGCCATTTTCATAATTCACAGTCTGAGAAACAAACCAATTAAGTGTACAGTCAAGGACTTTAATTGTTATGCCACTATGGAACCCTGTCATAATGACAGCGTCATACCACATGAAAGAAATTACGACAAAATTAATGATTTTGTTATGCGACAGGGTTCCATAGTGGCATAACAATTAAAGTCCTTGACTGTAGGTACCTATCGATGTTTGCTTACAGGGTCAGAATCAGACGTGAAACTGAAAGTCCGCGTTCCGGTGGTCACTTTGTCGGAGTGCAACCGAGTGTTCCAGCGGGTGGGGCGGCGGATCGTGAACAAGCAGCTGTGCGCCGGCGGCGCCGCGGGGCAGGACTCGTGCCGCGGGGACTCCGGCGGCCCGCTCATGGGCCAGACCCCCGGCCTCGACAACTGGCTGGCCGTCGGCGTGGTCTCCTACGGACCCTCGCCGTGCGGAACCCCTGGCTGGCCCGGAGTGTACACCCGCGTCGGCGCCTACGTCGACTGGATCATCAGCAAGCTGCGGGCGTGATTGACTGTTATGTGCATCGTTAGGTTAAGAAATCATCACCGGAAAATACTGTTAAGCTTACTCACTAGAGAGCTGAATCCGTATCTGTGCCAGATAGTGTAAGAATTTCAAATTAAGAACTAATGATGTAATTAGTTGCGCAGTATACTTACGTATTAGGATAAGCCTAATCCGATTAGGTAATAAGGCACTCCCATCGTTAAGCCCGCGGCGCGCGCCTTTTGCCTTTTTACCCTTACTTTACGTGGTAGCTCTTGTAAATTTACTCTAAATCGACTGGTATTTTTTTTATTGTCTAGGGACAATACGTGAAAATAATTTGGTTAAGTTTTTGCGTAATACAGCGTTGTCTAATGGTTTAAGCCAGCATAACTTCTCAGATGGTACAGTCAAGTGCAAAAACATTCCATGCTAGTCTCAGGGTTGGCAACGCATTTGCAGTCTTGAGATTGTAATCTTGAGAATGCAAATTTCCATAGGTTTTAAATCTCACTTACCAAGTGGCCTGTGTACCTACTCGTTTGCCTTCTCCTTGCCATATAAAATAGCAGGCGACTGATGTAGACTCAACTACCTAATTTGAATCATAGGTATGCTACAATTGAACTCTGTCAAAGTGACGTTATAATTAAGTTCTTATGAAGTCTTACGATTTGACTCATTACATCACTTTGGCACAGTTCTATAGTGGCCTATGATACAAGTTGTACTATCGGGGTTGTACTATTTCACAGATTATGCGGGGAAGTAGGTAGATGGTAGTAGGTTGTTATCAATAAAGTAGGTATTACCCTTTTGAGAGTTTTAATGCATCCAGGACATATTTCTATGCTGTCACTAGTACCCACCTAGCTTTATGACACCTACCTAATGTTGGAACTTGCGTTTCAATAACGCAGTATTAAGCATTGACAATAGCATAGCGTGGGTGGGTAACTAAATATTTAAGAATAGTACAACTCAAGGCCATTGGGAGTACCAACAGCTATAGGTAGATAAGTGTTTAATTGAGAGTTTAACAACAGTGATTCGGGTCTTGTTCACCAAACCTGACTGAAATAATTAATTATGTGGTGGATTCAATTTAGAAATCGATTAAAATAATATATGTATTTATTCCTTTTACGGATTACATGATTGACTGGCTATTAACCCACAGCTATCTTCGGAAATGTCATCAGTGTTACGGTGAATTAAGTTGGACTTCCCTTCTAAATTCCCTACATACCAAGCAATTCCAATTAGATCCACGTGTTCAGATTTTCTAGAGTGAAACACTTAATTGTACTTCCCGAACTAAAACAAACATCTAGAGTTAATATTATTCATTAGTCATTCGAAAAGCAGCCATAAATTTAAAACATTTCTGTTATGACAAGCCTTTGATCGACCTGCAAGTCAAGCTGGGCTTGAACACTTTCATCGCCAAGGCCTCTGATTTTTATACAAAATGGACCCGCCTAGCGGGTCGGCGGCAATAAAGTAGTCGTGCAGAACAAGTTAGCATTTATATTGGTATAATGTAACCTTTCTGGGCTTTATTCTACTGCGTAAAACCATATTGCCATTGACATGTTAAGGTATTGTTTTTAATTCGGCCTTCATTACTGTCATGTAAGTAAGAGCTATCGTAGCGTTGACTGTAACTTGTCAAAGGCAATATGGTTTACCCAGTAGTATAGAGGCCCTGGAAATAATTCCAAACCTATAATAAGATTCAAGAAATAAATGAAACTGAATGTAATTTTTATGATTTTTATTTAAATAAATTACTTTGTAAATAATATGTTTTTGATATAATATTTATGGCCATCGTCTAGTCTTCTCCTAGCATGCCGTTTCTAAACCAGCACCTTTCCTATCACTCAAAGTCTCACATCAAAATTGACCATCTGTAAAGAGAATTTAATACTTGTTCTAAATTAACGTTGTAAACTTCATTAACAATACCAGGAATGATTCCATTTCGCAAGTACCTATTAGTATACAATTTTAAATACTGATTTGACCTTGGCACATCGAACATATTTGTACAATTAGTCAATATTCATATTTTGGCCTCAAGAACATTTGTCCCACATAAAATAACTTTAAATAAAAGTGTATGTCATAATGCTGATCACTACACATAGGTAAGTAGATAGCAGAAAATAAGTCTACAAATAGATGCACAAAAAGAAGAACAAAAGTTATTCAAAAGTTACAGAGAGATTCTAAATAGTTAACTTATGCCTAGATTTATACACTTAAATGGAATGCAATAATGCAATGGAATGTTTAAATATCTTGCTCATTTACAAAGCATGGTATGGAGGATTTTTAAGACTGATTTAAAAGTAAACAGAAAATATAATATAAAGGGTTTTAGCTGCTAATGGGAAGAGATTCACTGTGTATTCATCCTTGGTGGTGTAAAAATGTTCACATTAATATTGTTTTTAAGAAGCAGCTGCTATTTCTAAAGCAATATTGGGCTCTTCAGAGACTGCAATCTCCTCTTTTTCTTCCGACTCCTCTTCATGCTCTTCAGTTTCATCATTTTGGGGCTCCCCTATCTCCTGGACCTCCTCTTTCTCGGTCGGAGAATGCAGTTCGCTTGTACCATTGAGTTCTCCATTCAGTTGGGGTCCATTTGTTAGAATCTCTTGTAGTTTCTTCCCGAAGTCTGGGTCAATTTCAGTGACACCGGCCACTAGCCTTTCACGTTCCTCATCTGTCCAAGTAGGATACCATTTATTGAAGAGCATTATCTGTAAACAAATATATCGCAAACTATCAAAACTCTATTAACACTTTTACAGTGGTAAAATATTTAACTGTATGCCCTGTTCAGACTTACTTGTCTTAAGTAGTAAACAGCTTTCTAACCTCAAATGTAACTCACCTGCCTCAAATTTACGATAAAAGAGCTATTTTGGCCAAAAAAGTTTCATTTTGAGGGTAGAAAGTTGTTTACCTTATAAGACAAGTAAGCCTGAACTGGGTTAAATTAACATTAACTTACTGAACATGTAAATTTGTAAAGACCTCTTTTTTTTTACTTCAAATATTATATTCATGTAAATCAGCGAGACCAACCAAGAATTACATCTCTGTGCCAAGCTTTTTTATAGGGTTTCACATGCTATGCTAGTCAATATTATAGTGATGGATATCAAATATGAATTTACTCAAAATCCGTCTTAAAGTGGGTAGTGGGTCGGTAAATTCACAATACCAATTATTGTATGAACATCAGCAGCTATGGCAGTAACCAGTGAACAGTAAGCATTTCTACATATTTGTTAACATTGGAAAAGCTCATTTGGTTTTTTGACTTGTTGGAAGCCAATGATAGCTCACAGAACATTTTCAAGAAACAAAACCTATTTTGTAACCTATAAAACATTATTTTATTTCTATACACTAAGCTCCAAACAAATATTCAAGTCCATTCAGTAAATGTAGTGGCATTTATAGTCACAACAATATTATTGATAATTCTGTCAACATCAAAATTAATAGATGGTTACAAATTGCAATTTTACCCGTGTTTCACAATCACAAACTTCTCTCTGACGATGGTCTAATTATGGTCTTGTCTGAAACGCTAGTAGATTCACTCTACCAACATGTAAAAGAGCCCGCATGTGGCCAATTTACTGAATAAATATTTTAAATTTTAAATTTTTGAATTGTGATGAGTATCCAACCTACCCATTATATAAAAGTAGTGATTTCTGATACAACATGCCAGTCAAATTGATGTTGTATAATTGGGTCAATTAATAAAAAAAAGAGGCTCAGGAAGTTGTGGATTGAAAGCACCTGAGTTCGTTCATTCAAATAGTTTGCATGCTTTGATGTGCCTCCACAATGGGTACAAAGAAGCTGTTGCGGCCCGCACAAAGCAGTATCGGCAACTGCTAAGGGTTGTAATGCTAACTATTTGGATGAGCAAACTGTAAATACATAATATTAGAACTTACCCTGCACTGAAACAATGTGACTGGTTTGTCTTCACAAGTCAAGGCTGACAGGGCTACCGCGAGTTGGTCTTGTTTGCCACCAGATGCCGCAGCCAGCACTGGCAGAAAATCTTCACGCTGCAATTCACTGAACTCCCCAAACCACAGCAGGAGGTATCGCAACTGGGCCTCTGACGTCAATCCTGGACCTGACATTCTTCTTGCTAGAGGTCTATGCTCACCTGAAGATTTTAAAGTCACAGTGTTAGATGCAAACATATTGGAATGTACACTAGTCTAATAGACAAAGATAAATGACAATTCTAGATTAAGAATTAATTTATAAACAATAGAACTAGAAACTGAGTTAACAATAATTAAACCTGCCATTAGTACTAATTAAAAAGTGCTTGGAAAAAACATTGTTACAAAATGACTGCAACTTAATGATATCTAGTATTTAAACTGGTTTTATTATCTTACTGTCTGGTAGGACCGATAAACAAACGGTAGATCCGATAATAAAACTCATCGTTATATCAATTTCACTGGTAACACAACCACTGAGTTGACGATTTCAATGGAAACTAAAGCTAAAAACTTTCGATGCACACGGCGCGCTAGCTAGACTGCAGCCGACCGAGGCAAGGTTATCCACCCAGCAATTAATTTCACCTTTCAACTCGGTTATATCACACGCGAAGCATCACTTTCTAACCATTGATTTGAATTACCATAATTATGTGAAGATTACGAGATGAAAATAACGTTATTTTACGTAAGAGATTTAACTCATAGTGCAACAGAACTCACCAAAGCTTAACTGAAATGTTAGGGTGATAAGATAAATACGGTGAGGACTTGTTAACTTTCGTTTGTTTTAGAAATGTAATGTAACCTATTGTTGTGAGTAGATTGTTTGTTCGTGTTGTTTTATTTTGTTCGTCCACTCCACGATTCTGTTCGGTCCGAGTGAAGTGACGGGACTAGTGATGTAACAAGAATTCGGTTCTAAGAAAATAGTATCGATAAGTCAGTTCTCGTGTACTCATAATGCCGGACCACATTTGCGGCATTCGGCGAATATTCGTGTTGGCATCTCATATATTTTTACGGGTTTCGTACCTAGTCAACAAGGAACCGTTATAGTTTCGCCATGTCCGCGTCCCTCAGTCCGTCTGTCCGTCTGTACATCTGTCTGCGGTTTAACTTAGCAACTCTTGGTACTACGAAGCTGTAATTTGGCACATTTATACATTTAAATTACGCCACAAAGGTGTAATTATTTTTTCTGATGCATATTAAGCAAAGGTATTTTTTACATTATAGCATCGAGAGAGATATCACTGGATTGATCTTAAAAAAACATTATTTACATGTTGCTATCAATTTTTATATTTGGCGGACCGTTTAGGAAATATTAATCTCTGCTAGTGTCATTTTCGCTAGAGTTGCGTCGTGTGTGAATATTCAATGAATCCCAAAGATGTGGCATCAGCATTATGAGTACTCGGTGTACAAAATTGAAACTACTTAGTAATTTTAGTATGTTTTACAATGGTTGAAAGGAAAATGTCACGGCGACAATCATATTTGTTTTGTTCGTTCGTTGTGTTTGTTCAAAATACCCCCAGTATTTTGAACAAACGGCGATATTTAATGTATAGTTGTAATAGATCTCTTTCTAACTCCTTTTGCTAGAAAGAGAGTTCCGCTTGTAATTTGAAACTTGTAGCTTCGTAAAACGGGCCGCTGGGACCTGGGGCTCTACTTTGAAATCAGTAATTCGAACTTCGGATCGCCCCGTCACTTTCTTGCAAATTAGTGACGCTTCGAGAGCAAAAGGGATAGCAATAGACGAAGTTCGAATTACGGATTTCAAAGTAGAGCCTCTGTTTCAAGAAGCTACATGATTGTTGATAGAGTCTGGCTAACGAAAGTTGAGACTGAAATTGACAGCGAAATTTAAAATTGTACCTATGGTATGACTGTATGGGCTAGAGTTAGACAATGTTGATGCTTTTGTCATTAAGTATTAAGTTATAAGCATGTTATAACTTATTGACAAAAGCATCAACATTGTCTAACTCTAGCGCACACAGGCATACCATAGGTAGGTACAATTTTAAATTTCGCGGTCAATATCAGTCTCAGTTTTCGTTAGCCAGACTCTACTCACTTATTAAATTCTAAATAGGTAGCAGACACTGGTAAAATTGATAATTATGTAACCTTCGAATCGCTTTCGAACTGAAAAAGAATTATCCAAATCTGTTCTCAATTTCTTGTGACATAAACGAACAGTCGGAAAGGATAGCCTAATCCTTTTTTGAAGTCGGTTAATAAGATAGTTCACTGTACAATCAACATATGTTTCTTCCCTAATTAATTTAGTATTTAGCCAAAGATCCGTAAAATAAAGTAATAATACCAAGTAGGTATCATTAGTAAGTAAAGTAAGTAAGTAAGTAAAACATTTATTCACAACAATAACACACTTAAATAAAACAAAAAATAAGGAAAAGAAACGACAGATAGCGTAAGTGAGTAATTGTTGAGCCAACGCTTGTCTTCCGTTGGGACCGCTCGGTGAAAACACTTGAATTAGGTACTTTTTATTTCTCCTCAAATCGTGGGGTTGCTAATGTTGCTATAGAAAACTTTTTTTAAACTAACGGTTTTCGACTTCTGCAGACTTAGCGTGGCCAGACTCTATTACTTTTTCACAAAAAAAAGTTTTGTCAAATTAAAATGTTTCGTATGGGGGATGTAGGTAGTATAAAAAAAGTGTTGACGGTGCTAAAAATAGAAATGGAAAAATACTAATTAAAATGTTATTTTGCGATCCTAGAATGATAGGGATGGGTTCGCAAACATAATAAAGATCTAAAACAATATAAGTAATAGATGCATTCCGTTTTACCTACCTACCTACCTACCTACCTATACCTAGACCTATACCGACCTAGAACTATGAAATTTGACAAGTTATACCGTCTTATACTACAAATATAGGGAAAAATCTGAAAACCCAACATTTTTAATTAAATCACAAAAAAAACAGGGTCTTTATGCAAGGTTACGGCGGCGGCGGTGCAAATTTTGATTTGAGTTAACCGTGTCATGTGCGGAACCCTCGGTGGCGAGTCCGACTCGCCTTGTCCGGTTTTTTTAATTGCTAGTCTAAAATCTCGCTTAAGTCCTCAGTGCATTTTAGTCATGCTAGTGTCTCAGGGTCTCAGATCCATCTTACTAGGTGCCAAGTGCGCTCGATTGCCTTCTTTACCTTAAATTTTTGTGCCAAAAAAAGGTTTCAAAATTTTATAGTTTTTGCCCCCTTTATCGTTTTATTATCAATGTATTACTTTTCTTGTAGGTACTCGTAGGACTTTAATAAACATATCTTCTATCTGGTTGCCTTACCCATTGGTGGCTTAGGGGAGTTTTATCAGCTATGGATGTGACCTTTACCTGGCCACTCGGTCCGAATCATACCGGGTAGGTACCTATAGTACAGTCAACCAATTTGATTCCTAGGCCACTATTGACTTTGTCAATGTGACGTTGTAAACCCAATCATAAGAAGTCTGTAACGTTTTGGTTGTCAACGTCACTTTAACATAGTCCAAAGTGGCCTAGAAATCAAATTGGTTGACTGTACCTATACATATTATTTAATTCTACATCCGGGCTCAGTTTCTCGCGACTCTTCTTCTTAGTCTGGCCTAACGTTGGTAGCACAAAACGCAATCGTTTGAAATTATCTTCTAGCTGTACCGTCCTAAAAGTCCCAGCACTAGGTACTAGCACTTGTTGTCCGCGACTTGTTTGTCGCTCGTAGCTCTCTTCTGAGTCTGTAACGATAGAGATGCACTGAGCGACAAGCGAGAAAATATAACTTGTGCTACCCGTGCAGATCCTATTGTGCGCCGAAGCGAAGAACTATGTGACTTGGAAGCGACTAACGACGGGTTTATTAAGCCTAGCTTTTATTATTATAGATTTAACCGAGCATTTTTATCAGTTAATTACCCCGCGTACATACCTACATACATTACAGTGTAGCTATTGTTTTGGTCGGTGTATCATATAAATGATAATACTGGACTTCTATTAAACTTGGTTTTATTATATCTTATACAGTATTCCAAATTACTTATAAGAAAGTTAGCCGTGGTTGGGACGCCATCTTGACACAGGACACCTTCTTATAGACTAGTGACGTTCCGTCACACTAGTGACGTTACCTACTCATAACAGCTATTATGCGAATGTATGTGCTTAACCAGGATATACAAACTTTCACACGTATAATACAAATAGGTAGAATTTTGTATATTTGTTGTCTTCGGTGTTGTTGTTACTACCTAACACGATTTTAAAATTGTACAGTCTGAAATAAATAATCTTCGATCTAGGTACACCTTGCATATCTTTTTTCCTAATTGCTGACTAAGCCTAAGAGCTACACTCTCATCAGTCTCATGACCCATGTTGCAGAGTTTAAAAAATATCCTTTTCCATGGAGTAATCATATGGTCATATACTTACTTAAAACCTACCCCCTTTTTATCCACAACTGTGTTTTATGGTATAAATCAGGAGTAAAACACAAATAAAAGAAGCTGAAAATTATTTCACAATGATTTTATTATATCAAACAATTAAAAAATACGCCCTGCCTTGTCCAAGAATAACTTTGCTGCCCTTCTACAGACACGTTACACCTAAATTACTTAGTTATCAGTTCTTAGATCTAAGTCATTACTTATTTACAAAATGATACTCACAGAGTGCGGTTTAAAACATTAGTATATAATATCAAATATTATGTATATGTATAGGTACGTCGCCTTACCTTCCTACGCACTGGTGTATACGGCATCGCTACAGGTGCAAATACATAATCAATTTTATACGTTTCGTTATTGAAAACCTGAGGAGTGCATCGAATGGCCTCTGTGTGTACATTTTCCGATAAAATATCACAGATAATCGTTGCCTTACCTATAGATAGGAATTACCACGGTACATCAGGTAGGTACTACAGGCGATTCTAAGTCTTACAATAATCTCTTCCAAGCAATAACCTCATCTATATTTATTATGACGACGTACGATAAATTAAGTAAAAAGTGGGAGGTCCAAAAATGTCAGCCATGTTTATATTAAAAAGGCTCATCGAAAGATTAAATATTATATAGGTATAGGAGCAAGACATAAAAATGATGCTTAAAATAAAATTCTTTATACGTAACATTTAATGCAAAACTTAAAATGTTTAACAGATAACGTAAAATAAATCGATGACTAGATCAATGTTCATCATCTCATAACTTCAAAAATGTAAAATGTTGGGCTAACTCGGAACAGCATAAAATACCTTATTAAAATTATTGCATTATGTGCCTTATACAAATTTGTTGGATTACCTAATAACTAAAATAGTCACTATTGAAGAATTAAATATTTGTATAATGCTCTCTCCTCTCTCAAAAATCCATTGGGGATTTTATTTATTACAGACTTATTACGTGATTTTTTCAGTTTGATCTGCTACCGACGCAATATTTCAGTCTATAAACGTCAGCTACCCGCATAGCTACCCTAGTATTTCAACATTTAAAAATACTTAGTGTAACCAACATAAGGAGGAGTCTTAAAGTATTGGCAGGCTCCACTTCCCGAGCACCTCTCGGATTTCGTACATTACATATTTAAGTAACTATTCAAATATATTTAAGTATTTACTGAAAACTCTCTTTTCAACTTGGCGAATCTGAAATGGCACCCCGACACGATTCAAGTACTTATTATAATAATTACGCTCGAATAAATTATTTGATGGTATTGAGTAATGTGATATTGCCGTCTTAAATCCGTTTCGAATTCTTTCTGTACCTACAGAAACAAATTCAAAGGAGCTTTTAGTTGCTACGTGACCAACGCGCCGTCCATTTTCCGTCATTCCGAGTATTATTTTTCAGTTAATAACAACATTATAAAAAAAGGTACATTAGTACCTCCCATATTTTATCATATTGTTTACTTTATAGTAAAATACTGTAAACCTCTCCAGAATAATGGAAAAATGTGTGGTCCAAGCATCATAAATGTATATTAGTAACACCCTAATCTAAATGAAACAAGGACATATCGTAAGCATCTACGGTTGGTCTCCTAAGAGATACTTTGAAAAAGCGCACATGGTATAAGACTATAAATGCAAAAGCAACATTATCTACAACCATGAATTAATTTGCTCTTTTTTTTAATTGCGGGTACGTTCCTTACGATTGATTTACGTTCTAATACAACAATACAAAGGCCTTAAACCACTCTAGTTCTAGGCAGGGAAGGTGATATACTTGTAGCAGTCATATAACTGTGTCCTTTTCGTTGCCTGGGACTTGTCAGGTTTCACATTTCATGATACAGCCTTTAAGGTCCTCGGAGGGTAAATCTGCTCACTTGTCGTGAGAGTGTCCGTGGTCGCCGTCCCCATGGGAGTGGCTGTGCGGCGCTGTGGAGGAGAGAAGATTAATTAGTTAGGAGACAGATTATAATAAGGTGTACGGAGTAAGGAGTACATGTTTACAACATTATTAGTATGGTGGGATAAATTAAATACAGAAGACTAGCAACAAAAGTAGCAGCAGTCGTACTAGAAGTGAAAATTATGACAGTGGAGAGAGCCTTGTTAACAGAGACTGCTTACTGACGACTGTTTTTTATATATGTTTCATGGTTTAGATGTATAAATAAAACTTACTGAGTAACTGTAACCCGAACATGAGGCAGAATCCGACGACTGCTGATATATACTGGAGAATGCCGGTTCTGTCGCTCTTCCAGATTTCGAAGAAGATGACGTATAGAAGAGTTCCAGACGCCAAGCCTTGGAGAACCACGGAGTACACTCCCGCGGCAGTAGCGCCTTCTCCTCCGACCAGCAGTATTCCAATGCCGATACCCAGGGGCGATACGATGGCAAAAGTAGTAATGTACACAACAGCAAGCCAAGTTTTCGTGCGGGTAGCGATCAATTCCACGCCTATACAGAAGGCAATGACCAGTTTATGGGCTGAGACCGCTCCTAACATGTACCTAAAAAAGAGTAGTTATTGTTAAAATAATGTTTAAATATAAAATTGTACTTAGTTCATTAAGTTATGAGCCTACGTTCTGAGCAGTGTTAACAAACGCCATCTATCTTCAATACATTACAACATTGATAGTGTTGCTACTCAACACTAGATGGCGTTACGAACGCCAAAGGTACACACTTACCAGACGTTAGAAGCGCTGGATTCCAAACCAACGGCCAATCCCTCGAATAGCTCGTGGATAGAAAGGGCTAGCACGATAAGCAAACCGCGCAGAGCTGACGTGACGTCATCGGCTCCGCTGACCGGCATGTGACTATGGTGGTGAGCATGAACATGATGGTTTACTTCAATGTCCTGTAACAAATTAAATAAGTCAATGTGATTGTTTATTTCTGTCAAATCAGACACGAGATATTAAATAATACAAATTATAGAAAGTCATCCTTAGCTTTGGTTATGCAACCTAGCCAGTTATTGCTAATTTATAGGAAGTAATTATCGTTCATAGTTACGTGTTCCTCTGTACTTAAATAATAAACCCGTTAAGCGGAGGCTGGCATTAGTGCTGCCGCGTACCTAGGTCTCTTCGCATTCTTAAAAGTTGTTTTTTTTTTGGTAAAAATGTAAAAGTTGTCATCATCGCAGTTAGGTGGTGAACATGGACAAACATAATTATCATGACTGTGCATGTGGGACGGTAAAATAATCTTTTTATCTGCGCTGGATGACTCAAGATGTATGATAACGGGTTCAGACAGACAGTCATATCGTGCGTTCGCTATAGAGGGCGGTGGGTAGTATACATGTATGCACATAAGCATTAAAAACCACTTTTCATTAATAAAAAACTAACTATATACCTATTCGTAGGTACCTAGAGAGTATGGCTATTTACCTAAGGGTTTTTTAGCTAAGTAGTTGCCCATCTTTTTCAGTGTGCCCGAGGATACGGATGGAGCAGGAAATTAATATTAGCAGAACTTATAACTTCCTAATAATAAGGCTAGAATTGCGTTATCCCTTTTCTTAGACTTACTTACTTATAGAGAAAGAAGACTGTGTTTTTATTCGGCACTGTCTTAAACAATATTGTTGCCACTCGTGTTCTCTACATTGTCTTTTTTTTTTGTTTTATCTCTTGGTTGCATACCCCTTACTTGGAGGAGCAAGATTTGACCAAAGCATAAAACTGCAAAAAAAAAATACAGCCATGTCGAATGTGGACCAAGGGATGGTTTATTACAAGTCACTTTTGCAACAAAGCGCGGCTGTGCGAGATCCTAGCACCCACTTAGCAAAGAAATGCTACGCAGGAAGTAGACGGATCGTTGTCCTAAGGTATAGGTACCATCTGAGACGTACCTTCCTCTTCTCATTCTCGACCAGGTCAGCGGTGGAGTTGGTGACGCTCTTCTCTCCGACACTTTCAGGACTGGCGCGACTCCGGCGCACGCTGAGGTTGCGCACGAGTGGGACAGCCTTAGCGTTCTTCTTCTCCCTCCGATGGATGTACATGTGCACCAACTCTTCGACCAGGTACATGATGAAGAAGCCGATGCACGTCAGCAGGTGGACCATGGAGAAATCGAAGGAACGCATCTGGCCGCTGGCTGAAATTAAATAATTACACTGTTAATACACGAATAACAGGAAAGATAGCCTTATAGTTAGCTAATCTAGAAACTTGGCTTTCTGGAAAAAAAATGCTCATACGTTACATCCAGCATGAATCGCTAATGTTTTGCTGGCTTTCAAGCGCGATGGAGAATGGAAAAAATTAATGATATGTAGTTGGTGACTAGTTAAACATTCAGAACATCCAAATAACTACCTAATCGGTCATATGATAAGTTTATTTTGAATATTTTCATAATTCACCTAACATAAAAGGCTCATTATCTGACATACTTAATTACGGAGTCAACATAAAGCAAATGTAATAAGAGTGCTAGATCAAGTGTTTGTCGCGGCAAGTATGTTGCACAAGAGGTTGCTCAACACATCGGCGGGCTGTGATATATGATACTCGATAAACATCAGCACGCAACAATGAGGGAAACACGAGTGTTCTACTGCTAGTGATGACGCTGATGACGTCACTGCAATTTGAGATATAATGACATACATCATATTTGTTGATGCGTGACTTGACCGGGAAAGTACGTAATTATTTAACATTTTACGAGTAATTAGTCGTTTGCCGTGGCTAGACTGGATGGCTCGCGCCTACCTCCTCACGTGTTATACTTTCGTGAATGGCTGCAAAAATGACTGATTTTATCTGATTTCTACCAGTTTATATTTTTAAATCTCACCGGTAAATAAAATTCTCTATTTATGGTATTAAACACGACTGGCCCCACTAAATAAATGCTTACTAGTTAAATTCCTGTGCATAGTAAAACGCTCTCAGTGTTCCAGCTTTTTAAATTATTTTGGATTTAGCGCGTAGTAAATATTAGTCTACCTTTACATTAGGACAAAAGGCAAGTATTCTTCCAGCTGGTTCACTGAAACCGGCCAGGATCATCTTCATAATGGATCTTATATTTAAAAAACAATGCAAAAATATAATGGAGAAATTTAATTATAGTTATTTATTGTATAAGTTAAGAAAAAAAAACCCTAGACGTACAACATAATTAAATATGTCAAATGAGATTACCTTTACGTGAATCCCGACTACCTACGTCTTAGAGTGATTAAAGTCCAAGTTAACTTAATGAATGAACCATAATGTCAGAGTAATTGTTGGAAAAGCATGCAATAATTAGCTAAATTCATTATTTAGTCTATCAATACCATATTCGCGAAATTTATTTTGGTTTGACGTACAGAAGAAGGTATGATGTAAGCAATAAAATATGTTATTACCAATTGTTTTGTTTACAAGTCATAACTTAAAGAAAGAAAGGCGTAAGGCACGTGTAGGATAGAAATTTATGAATGAATTTTCCGATTACGTGTTCGGTAGGAGGAAGACAAGCAGCAGGAAAATCCGGCAATCACTTATAGTCAGCTTGTTTCCCAACCAGTTACACACCAGCTGTAAAAGTGGTTGGTGAACGACTATTTCGTTTCCTGCGAGTACTTTCAACGTAAATAAGTCAATAAGACTGAGAATGGTAAATATAAAGAAGAAGAGATATGCATCTTAGTCTGAGGACCTTGAGGGGTTGGCAACGAATTTTAAATCTTGAGACTTCAAACCTCCGAGGGTCTTAGATCCTTACAAGTCTTATCTCAAGAGGCATAAGTGCCCTCTTACCTCTCCAGGCCATAATGTTTCAAACACATTTAGTGTTTACCGCCGTAGGTACTGAGTCATTTTAGGTACAATTAATTCGCTCGTTTTTCAAAATGGTGTTTAAAAAATAGTCACTCAGGAACGACTTAACCGTCATTAACTGGACTCTGAGTGTGGTCGTTTTTGATGGATGATCATTTTCGAACATAAAACTTATAATTTTTTTATTCGCTCGACTACATTAGCGCTTAGGATTATTTGCGGTAGTTCCTTTGGAAGGAACTATTGTTTTTATTTTCGCCTTTAATCCTTTGCAAAAACTGAAGGTACATACTACTACGAATTTTCCTATGCTTTTGTTCCTTCACAAGAGCTGAAGGAACAACAGAGACCTTTTATTCGCTATAACAGAACTCTGAGACATGAGAGCAAAATGGCAGGATTTAGAAGTTTAGGTACAATTCATCCCTGGATATTAGAAATTCCTCATGGAACGATATTCAAAATCTACACAGAATCTCGCGTACAAGTTACTTCACAATCTAGATACAATTGGCTCCAACACGTAAAGCGACTATAAAAAAAAAAACTTTCTGCTTAACAAAACAAAGACAAATGTTATACACAGAAATAACCACTCTCGAATGTCACTCGTTTCATTTGTTTGTTAAATTGGCAGTCTAATAAACATGAAGCACACACCGACCGCGAGAATTGATTGGCTCCTACCACACTATTGTGGGAAACAATAAAAGTTGTTTTGTTCATCTGGTCATTTGCATTTCTCTTAAATCTAAAGCAAACCGCAACCGTCGGTTTAATAAGAGAGAGCTTTGTGGGCGTTTGTTATTAATTTGTTTTGCTGCGCAATAAGTGCGCTTCAGTAAGGGAATAGGTACACGTGCAAACACTTTTATGAGCATTCGTGTTTGTTTAGTTGAAATAATAATACTTTCAAGCGCCGAGTTGATCGCGGTACTGTTTCGGTCGGTTTAATATTTTCAGAAGCCGAGTTGACTGTAAAATTGATTTTGATTCAATTAAAAAATGCCTTCATTTTGTAAGCACGATCAAACCCTGGCACACTGATTTTATTTATAACTTCATAAGACGAGAATGCTAACTTTATGCAACATAAAATCTTGCCATTGTAAATAGTTAGATGTTTTTTGAGTGAAAACCCTTTGGTTTTTGAACTTATCTTGTATATTTATGTGTAAGTAAGTAATGAATTGATAGAAATAATTCAATAACTATAATTCCCATGCCTTGAGCGCCAGGCTTCCCAGTATCCATTTAAAATTAACCCAATTTTGAGTTCTCGGCAGTAAATATTAAAGTAACATACGAAAAGGCGAAAGGCGGGTGACCTCGCCAGTGATAAGCCCGACTCACTTTCGATATTCGCACCGCACACCGCGACACGAACCTTAATTATACCTCAGTATGTTTAGCACAAGTTGTATTTCCTTGTCAGTCGCTAAGCGCGTCTCTTTCATTATAAACTGGGCAGAGTGGGATGACCGAGCGACAAACAAATCGCGGCCAGTTATGCTAGCCGTGTTATTCGACTTTAGATCAACCTTTTGTGAAGTTTCGAGGGCAAAAATATCGTTATTGACGCGTAGCGTGCTACGAAATTGCCTACGACTAGGCATTGTCTACGGAACTGTGCTACGTTTCATAAAATGATGTATAACAAAGAAAATACTTGATACAATTTTCCGGAACATACAAGTAGAGCAAATCACGAGAGTTTTTCTGTGTCAATAATATACTTGTAAATATATTATATTAATTCTATAATACATGAAATAGGTATCAAGTATGCTTCCACTAGTATTGGCTTTAATATCATTTATGTACGATAGAACATTCAAATAAACTAGTAAAGGGAGTGTGACGATCCGAAGCAGGCTTGGCAAGCGAACCACAGCGCTCGGCCAAATGGGTCACAAAGTGCTGGAAACCTAGCTTAAACTCAATGCTCTAAAATAAACAGAAATACGAATGCCATCTGCTTTAAAGCATGGGAGCCTTGAACTGCCCATTGATTTTAGAAATATAGGGTGTTTCCGTAGGATGCTATAGGCAAATATCGATCGGACGAAGCCTAAGGGCGACGCGATTAGACTAAACAAAATATCTGTTGGGTTGGACTCGCAAGAGTCATACCATCACTCAAAATAAGCAATCTAAATGGCTAGAAATAACCACCACCAGGTCAGGGGGGGGGACTATCTGCTCGTTTGCCTTTTACGGCTATAAAAATTTATAATAAGGTGATAAATAATTCTTAAAAAAATGCGCTGTAAATTTATACAGTCCACAACAAGGTCCATGGTCCATTGAAAACCATCGTATTGTTTTAATATTTATACCCTCAATAAACCCTAAAAAACAAAAAGCCACACGGATCTTTAATAGCATTGTTACAAAACGCTGTATCGTATAAAACTTACAAGTTACCATTTTAATAAAAGTTGTTTTTATTCTAGTTTGATTTATCCGTATTTGTTTAATGTTGCCTACATAATAAATTAAATTATGCTCACAGTTGTTAAAACAATGGCTTGCTCATTCATACATTACTATACTGATAATTAATTTGATACAGTAATTGTCATGGCAGACGTCATAGTTTACTTTAGGGGAGGACAAAAGGACAAAAGATGCAAAACTAAACTAAGTATCCATGAAACAATGTACAACTAAAAGTAAATGGCGCCAAAACACCTGTTAGCATGACTTTCAAAAATGCTTGTGGTTTCTTTGTTTTTGAAATTGGGCCAACAGTGGAACCTACAAGTTGGGATATAAGTGGACAAGGCTACCTGTTGGTTTTCATTTATTCAGTAGGTTTAAAACATCGAGCGGCATAGAAAAGAGCTATACGTGGGTTCCCCTATGGAATAAACATACTTATTTTGTTTTCACTACTTTAATGTATTATGCATTGACGCCAACGTGTAACGTTAATTTGAATGGCGGGCGACGTGCCGTCGTGGATTGAAAATAGTTACATTCACCCAATAAAAATATTGAACATAATTAGAAACTTGACATTGTGGATGTCTTTGTCATTCCCGTGCTTCTGATTTGATGTTCAGTTTGAAGTTTATTGTGACAACGCACTGAAGTGTTAACATATTCGTTGGAGTTACATAAGCCCAAAAAAGATTCACTGTTAATTTATTAACCGACTTCAAAAAGTGGTTCGCAATTCGTCGGCGTTTTTTTAAATTGTTTATGCAGAGTTAATAGTTAGTAAAATTGCCATTAGCCCCCTATAGCTATTACGGCCGGGAAGTCCAAGATAAATAACCAGCTTTAAAGGAAAGGCCACGGAAAATATCCCAAACCGGTCCGGCAGGCAGGGACAGGCCTTGGGTTAAACCCAAGTTTTAACTTATATCTGTCATTCTTTATAAGGCATTTGAAAGGAAAGGATTCTGCGAGATGAGTCAGAAATACAACGGTTTAGGTACAGAAACCACTCGACGTCGTTAACATTGCTAAACTTTTGTAGTAGGCAGTTGAGTCTACCTATTCCGAGATTGACTTTCGTTTTCAACTGTTTCATTTCTCCATATTTTTGTCAGTTCGAAATGCATTTTTAGTGAAACCGTCATACTTTCCAGGGCCTCTATTCTAGGTAAAATCATATTGCCTTTTACATGTTATCGTTTTGTCTACGTTACGATAGGTCTTATTTACTTGACAGTAATGGCGGCCGAGTTAAAAACAATACCATAACATGTCAAAGGCAAAATCGTTTTACTTAGTAGAATAGAGGCCCACCCAGGATTGTTATAAATCCAATCTAGGCTAAACAATTATAATATCTCTATAATCATTGTAAAAAGTTAATGGATTAAGAGAGAAATGCATTTCTAATTATGAATTTTCAGATAAATGATATAGTTCGGAACGAGGATTTGACCTTGGGATAGGTCCAGTTAACGGGGCAGCTAAAAGCTAAAAGATGTGGGAAAAATGGATCGTACGAGTAGGTAGATAGAGATTGCGATGAAATTGATCAGCGCAGAATTTGCTAAAGAATTCCAAGATTCAAAGCAAAAGCAAAAGTAAAGCAAAACTTTTTGCCCAAGCGAAGGCGTCGGCTTATGCTTTTTTATCTTCATTATTGAAAATCAAACTTAGTTAGGTACACCTCTGGATGGTGTTGATCCTATTAAAAATACAACTTGTGCTATTCGTGCAGAACATGTTACAGAGTCTAAATGAAAACCTTCCGCTGCGTAGTGGAAGTCGTCAACGTTACGACGACTTAATAACGGCATGAGGTATCTGCTAAACAACATCCGTTCATAGTTTTTTCGCTAACAATAGCCTGTTTAAAGTAACTCGGCTTGTTATCCATCCAGTTTTTTTTCGTAATTATTCTGATGTGTTTGTGATGAGTAACACGGCTATTTAAGTGAACTTGTCTAGGATGAAAAAAGGCTTTGAATCATTGTTATGCTAATTAAATCGTGTTCTTCAACTTAGTTTTATTAGCGACTATACAGGGTGACTGCGGGGTAGTGATCCTAACGTAATTTTTCCGACTCAGTAAATGATTGAGATTCTATTAGTACCTACCTATAGTGGTTTTTGAAACTATTAAAGTTTTGCATTTTATTAAATTAATATTATGTTTCCGTAATTAATACTAAAATTATGGTCACCTTACATTTTTATGTTAAAATCTATTTAAAAGTCAACTGATCGGACGAGAAAGAAATACTCAATGTAGGGTGGCCATGATCCTGAACAAAAATATTTCATTTAATGTTTATTTAAAAAAAAAGTAAAGTAATGAGTATAAGTTTACTTTGTTGCTACACGTCCCCGCAGTCGCCCTGTATTTTGCCGGCGTCTTTATCTTTTTAGTAGGTCTGTACGGTCGGCCTTATAAGTACACTTCACTTTAACGTCATGTTTGAACTGCTGCACTAATCTGCCACAGGTCTTAAAGTGACAAGGTTTAAAATTGAGCAGCTACTTATAAGGCCGGCTATATTGACAAGATTGCAGGGATCAGAAAAATATATTACCTAAACTGGCCACCGTGTTGTGAAATGTCTCGTTGCATGTGAGCGCAAGCGCATGTGCCAAGATTTCCTGAACGTGCTAAATGCGTCTAATCGCACCGCTGCCGCAACCAGCGTAAAAGCATAACGCATGCACAAACACGGCGCACAGCATGAACGAAGTCTTATGTATTGCACTAGGCCATATTATTAGCCAGATAAGAGGTCAATCCTGTCACATTGCACAACCATTAAGTTTGTGAATGATGATCATGTTGACAACAGTAAATAATGCTGTTATTACTATTCTTTCGCACGCACGCAATAAAGAAGTTTAGTATATAATAGCCTACTCTAGCCATAAGTTCTGTTACAAAAGTAAAAGTTAAATAAAAGTAACTCATTTTTATTTATGATCTAAAAATATGTACAATTTAAAAACCTTTTACAATTATTATTTTTTATACACGCCGCAATTTTTTTTTACGATCTTCTACATTTTCGACCGGCCTCATTACCTACAATTACACTCGACTTATCTGCAAATTCTCGGTTTGTAAAACCGGCTAAATGACAATCCTTTGTTTACAAAGAAAATTCATTGCTTATTTTTGTGAAACTTCATACCGCAAGGTATGTTTAGGGACTGGCAATATTTCGATTATGAAGCAAGGAATATGGGCAGTTTTCTGAGTTGTTGCAATATTAATGCAAAATCCTAAATCCGGTTAATGCGACAAGAAGTTAGGCCGTAGTAAGAGCAGTTCTCTAGTTGTTTGGAATAATAATATATTTATGTCAGTATTTAATGGAATATGTGCTTTTTTTATAATTCTTATTAACAGAACTTCTGGCCTGACTAGGTCTTATCAGCCTGGTACTAAAATCCGTGGTACAGTCGACGTTAACCTGTAAGTAGTAATTTAGTGTAGTGTTAGGTAGTACCTAGTAATTTGTCGGGAATTATTGGAAGTTTTTTTAATTTTAAGCGGTTCATTTTGAATCTGCTGTGCCTATCATTCTGTTAATGCCTCACTTTTCAAGTCGATGGACGGGCCAATTTAAAAACAATACGATAACATCATGTCAAAAGCAATATCGTTTTAACGAGTAGAATAGAGCCCCTGAATGAATATACTTACAATCTTTATTTTTTATTAGTATATGTTAGTAGTAGTTATTAGTACATATAATGTATAGTTAGTCACACTTAAAATTATTGCCTAAATAATTTACGGTTATGGTGTTTTTTAAAATAAAATAAAACCCCCGGTATAAATACAGATGTAAGAAGTTTAACCTATTTCGCGTACTAGTAGTCATATCATAAGATACAAACAGCAAACTCTTTGATCATTTGTTTGTAAATACATTTTGTAACAATGGTACTCGGAACCGGACATAGTGCGAGTGGTGTGAAGTGAATGACAAAGTCGACAAACCTGGGGATTGTTATTATTAACCGGCTCAATATCCAATTTTTTGGTCTTAGTCAATGTTTTGACGAATATTGCAATGGTTGTCAAAATGTGTATAATCCGCAATAATAACTTGTTAAAAAATAAAAATCCCCAATATAATGGGATCCCTTTATTAAGAGCTAATATCTCTTAAATGGTTCATCCGATTTTCATGAAACGTATCAAACTATTCGATTAAACTAGATTTCTTTTATAAAAGCCGCGCCCAAATCGGTTCATCAGTTTGGGAGCTACGTTGCCACAGAAATACACACAAACACACAGATACACAGACATTAAACTCATAACACCCCCCCTATATAAAGAAACAAAATGTACAAGTCATATAAAGACTTTCGATATGGATTGTGCCCTCGAATGTCTAAATGACTTGCGCACGAGTGCATTGCGCCACAGGCCACACCGCACCGGCCTTGAGCTGAGATGTATGCGCGGGCGCAGCCTCCGCACATCGCCGCTCGCGTTTAAGTCTGGACCACTACGGCATCCAGCGAATATTTGTGTTGGCGTCTCTGTCATTCCTTATGTTGTAGGAATAAACGCCAACACGAACCTTAGCCGAATCCCACAGATGTTGTTCCAGCATTACTGGGATTAAAACAGGGCTAGAACTGGATCGTGCATTTGTTTCTAAAAATACTCGGTGTAATTGTTTTTTGTTTTTCTGTTTATAACAATTCCATACATGTTGATAGTTTTAAGAAATTGTTTGCGCTAGCGTTAAGCATCTTGTCTAGGGTTATTGAGTAATAGAAGGTATCGCAGTCTGTAATCTCAGTATGTATAAAGTACGTAAGAACGCAGGTCATCGTCCTATTGACTAGCTCCTATTAAGGTATTTAAAATGCTAAGCAGCTAGGATCTAAGCCGGTGCCAACTTCTCTCGGTTAAGGAAAATCCAGACTCAAAATTTTAATTCAGTGCACGTATCAAAACATTTACATAAGCTCTTTGTTTACGTTCTAAGTTACATCACAGCCTTTCGTCCGATATTCTCATAGCGGCCTACATACTTAAGGTTCCGTGAAACAAAATAAAATTTTAAAACTTGTAACAAAACTACATGATGCTGTGAGAAAAAAGAGTGAGAGGCCAGTCGCCTCGGAAGTGGAACAGACTCGATTCGGTTACTTAATCGGAAACGCAGAATCGAAAATCGATCGCGGGAACTAAGTAGGTATACATAATTAAGTTATGGTAATAGTGGAGAATCGGTTTTCGGAAACCATCCAAGAATTGAGGAGGACACCAGGCTTTGAAATTCGTTGGTTCTAAACAAGTTAAGGAATGTTGTTGGTTACTGTTAGTTTTATTCTCTAAGATTAGCTAATTCACTAAAAGGTTGTCGAATCTGGATAAGACTCGTAGTAGAAAACATTTAACAGGCGTGAGAATAAATAAATCTGTATGAGTAGCGGTAAATCATTTTTTACCTGTCAATTGAACGGGGTAACAAAGTTTGATCACGCATAACATGCCAACATGTTTGTTTAGGATGTGAGAATGGTTTACGGCCTTCACGCTAACACGCGAAGTTTATAGCCTCGACTCATTCAACACACATCCCCGTCACATATCTATCTCTCAACGCATAACTGCTGGTCTTTAGAAGCTGTCGGGAATTTAAAAGTTATCTTAAAGCGGCATGGCCTATATTCTTGTAGAATCTTCATATCATTATCCTTTGCATAAATATTATTACCCTTTTTCTAGTATTTTTGTATGGCCTTTCCTCTCCTGAGGTGTTTTTTTAGAAACGGTTTTCTGTCGAACGGTCGATCAAATGAGCGAAGTCATACAGCGCTCACTTGACGGGTAAAGCGGGTATTCTGGGAATGCAAGCCCTTAAATGTTATTTTTGCGCTCTGACGGAACAACTTTAACTCGCCGATTAGTAATTGGTGCGTCGAGCCCGAGCTCAAGAGTAAACGGTTAATCTTATCAACTACCTGTTCTCGGTTTTCCGTCCAAATAATACACGCTAAAAATGAGCATATCCATACCAAATGTATAAATGCAAAAACAAGTTTCTTTGTTTGTTTTGCGCCATTTTCACAGTTTTACGGTATAATCGATTTCCATGAAATTTTTCATACGAATTTCGCATATTTGAGTAAAAGGTAAGGCGATTCGACCCGGAGTAAGTGGAGAAATAAATTACACACTCGTTGCAAACGCTTATTGTTGTTTCTTATTGGATTAATTTTCAATACCTATAATCACCTATAATACACTAAAAAAAATGTTTACTTAGTAGGCATGCGTATTCCATACGTACACTACGTACAGGCCTAACAAGAGCTTAGATAGATAGGTACATAAACTAAGATGTAAGTTTAATTATTAATGTAAGTTTAAATGTTAATTATAAGTCAACTTGCTGTTCATACTTTGAGTTTTGGTGCAAATAACTAATTACAGCGTTGGGTCTTCTCTTCATAGTTGGTTTTCATGTTTTTGAGTTTGTAGGTAGGTTCATCTCTATTTATATAATTCATAGTTTAGCTCGCCTCCACGGCGCCTCGTTATCGACCCCCTGCATCGAGACCGGCTGACGTCTGCAAGGTCACTCACTCGACTTATCTGCCCACTCGCTCCTTAATCCCTAAGGTCATCAGACCCTTTGACGTACCGATACGACAACGACGGACGCGTTTACTAGTTAGGTGGTGAGCCAACGTTATTACGGTCTAGCTTCCTCAGTTATTTAAATTTATTCAAATGTGAGACAGAGTTTGTTTAGAGTTTTTGAAGTTGTGTTGACATCTTTTCAATTGTGTCTTTGCCACTTTGGACATCTAATTCGTTACATGTCATTATGTAAAATACAATGAACGGCGACAGCTTCACAAAAACAATTGAAGTGAGAAAAATTCATCTGAAATTGGAGCATGGCATGTGATGTACATGGTAAATTAGTGAACCTTTCAGTGTGTCTAATTTTCGTAATAGTTTCCTATACGAGCAGGTCGAGTAAGGTGAATATTTACGCAGCGTAATCTAAATCAATTGGTACCATTTTATTGGTAACTTATAGGCAAAATAAACGATATTTTATTGAGTAGGTATATAAAGGATTTCGGAACTAAAGTTGGAGAAAATTACTTTTTTTATATTAAATTCAAATTCATGACCGCAACCTATAGTAAATGACACTGATATAAAGTCAATCCTGACACCTTTCATTCAGTACAATTTACAACCTATTAGCTTCTACCCGCGACTTCGTCCGCGTAGATTTCGATTACCGTTATTCTCTCGGGAACTTTTTTTTTCCGGGATGAAAAATAGTCTATGTGTTAATCCAGGGTATAAGCTATCTTCATTTCTTTCATCCTAGAGCCTAGAGCTTAGTTTGGGACTACTAGGTCAATTTGTGTGAGTTTGTCCCCTGATAATTATTAATATTTATTTATTATTATCGCTTCAAATTTCTGACTTTCCCGGTAGATTTTTTAAATTTTTCTCTCCGTAAGAACCATCCTCGTACTTCAAGGAATATTCTAAAAAAAGAATTAGCGAAATCGGTTCAGCTGCTCTCGAGATTTGTGCTTAGCAACACATTCAGGGATTCATTTTTATATTATAGATTATTATCCAAATCCGTCCAGCTGTTAAAGCGGGATCCCTTTGAAACGCATAAAGTTTTTACGCATAATTTATCTTTTCGCATAAAACCCTTTAGGCTGACATTTTCGAATTTAATAAACGTCTATATTGTGTAGATTAGGTCAGGTTAGGGTAGGTTAGTTTTTTATAATAATTAAATTAAAATCATTTCTATTGTAAAAACCGTTTTAGGTCAAACGATTTTTGCGTAAAGATACGTTACGCGTAAAAAAATATGCGATGCGATCCAATAGGGAACCGTTATAGCATGAAGGAGTAACAAACTAATACACAAAATTTCGCATTTATAATATTAGTAGGATACATTTGTAAACCTTTCAGTGTGTTTAATTTTCGTAATAGTTTTCTATACGAGCAGTTCGAGTATAGTCTGTCAAGAAAGTCATGACATGAAAATGATTTTATAATTGATCCAAAGAGCTAAATTACTGTATAAAATAGCATAATAAAACACAGGAATTTATATATATAAAAGGCAAACCTGACTTACTGACTTATATATATACTTACCTAGAAACTTGAAATTTGGTATAGGGGTTCCTTTCATGATGTAAGTGAGCACTAAGAAAGGATTTTGCGAAAATCGACCTCCAACGGGAAGAAATGGGGGGAGTAGCGGAAAACTAATTCCACGCGTACGAAGTCACGGGCGTCCTCTAGTATAGTATATACCTAGTCTGTTTACTGTATTTTTTATTATTCTATTTTATACTTTAATTTAACTCTTTGGATCAATTGTAAAATTATTTTAATTTCATGACTTTCTTGACAGACCATAAGGCGCATATTTAGTAGGTACGCAGCATAATGTAAATCAATTGGCACCATTTTATTAGTAATTTAATAAGGTATTGCGGAACTAAAGGTTGTACATATTTTATTAATATTAAATTCATGACCTCAACCTGTAGTAAAGGGCAATTTACATTATTATAACATTCTTGGGTTTGAGGTTATAACTTTGTACAAAAATGACCGGTGTCAGGTTTCACTTCATACCTGCCTTTTACTATAAGTTTTCCTTATATTTTTCTAAGAAATACAGTCTAACAGTTACTACCCGGAGTTATAAACTAAATTAACTTATGGATGATCAAATTAACATAATCTCGTAGGTGATGTAACCGAAGACATGAAGATGTCAATGTAAATTCCTAAGAAAACATGCATAATTAGGAATATAATGATAAATCTTTTTTAACGATTAAACAAATAGACAATCAATGACATCAAGGTTGCATTTACCTCGGAAGGTGTCAGAAGTCACTCTTTTTAAAATAGCTTCCCTTTTACAAAACATGTTTTTTCTTTACCTACTACACTACAAGTATTTGAGTTTAATTTCCTCTTGTTAAAAAAATAACACGTTAGATAATGTTGATCACAATTCAAAATTGATTTTTTTGAGTGTAAACACGCTATTTATTTATACAGCCTTAAGACTGAAATCTTAGTTTTAGAACTTTCAAACTCCAAGTTACGCTAATTCGGTTCATTGTTAATTACTACTAATATAAAAAGCTAAATAAAATATGATATAAACGTGCCTACTGTATGACTCAGTTCATTAAAAAAACATTAAGGTATTTCTTGGTACTTTGCACTTTTGAAGTTTGAATGCGATACTGTTATAAGAAAGGTAGAACAAAGGCATTGTCGTACTTAGAATACTTAGTTTCGCGGTGATTCTACAAAAGATCGAAGTACATTATAGACTTTGCGATATTATAATTATATTGTTTCAAAACATCCCAAGCAGCGTGCCTATTATGGTCGTGTTTATTGTATGGATAAAACACATTTGTCACTTTCTGACCAGTATGTAAGTGCGAGAGTGACGGATGCTTTATCCACCGCGATAAAGGTGATCATAATATGGGCCTTTAGTGTTTAGTTTACACACATTGTAAACTCTGACACTTTTACACCAAGGTGCACGCTAGTGCCCACCTGAGCCAGACCTCTTTTAACACTCGACTGTTTATCTGTGTGACTGTGTGTGTATCTATATGTCCACCTGTGGAATCCTAGCTCCCAAATGAATGGATTGATTTGGACGCGGTTTGATTTAAAAAAGTTAGTTAAGTCTAGATTTCATAAAAATCGGTTGGGCCGTTTAAGAAACATTACATTGCAGAGGGGATTGCCATAGTTATATTATATTCCTTGCTTACTCTAATCTATATGACCATCTCCTTACAATACATTCAACTGAGGGCGTAGGCCTCCTCTAATAAGAAGACACTGGCCTGGTTCTCTATCTATTGGCAGAAATATGTTTGGCCGAATGTATCGTTTCCCAACCATTTTCATTTGCCAACCCGCTTTTTTCTGTAACTGTACTTAAATATTTCAGGATTTTTATCAAACTAATCTTACCTAACCTATATGATTCTACACGATGGTACTGAAATAAATCCTGAAATATTTACAGTTACAGAAAAAAAGCGGGTTGGGAAACGATACATTCGGCCAAACATATTTCTACCAAAAGGCAAGATACCCACTGGCCTATACCCCTTACACAGTGGCTAGGAAGCTGCAGTATCGGTGATATCAGATCATTTCTCTTTACATGAGATGTTAACCCCCAGTCTCCATAACTCTTACTTCAATGATGACGCGGTTACATTAAGCAAGAAGTAGTCTTTATATTCGTACAATGCCAGACTCCTCGATCTTGTTATAAATTAGACCTGATTTAGAGTCCTGAGCACTGAATGAGTTAAGTACCAATAATAAAGTTAAGTAATGCAATTCGTGCGGTCCCTTTCTACCACTTTAATGACACTGTCAGGCCTAACGGAGGCGAGAAAGTCTATAATAGCAGAACCTAGAGTGCATTGGCATTTACAGATGATAATAATACTCCTAATTTATGATAATTGGTAATATGCCTTGCTGGCTTTATCTGAGTGCATTATTAATTCATGAATTAAATACTGTTATTCAAGATAAATTAATTTGAATATGGATACGGCACTAGAGTAAAGTTAAGATTAAGTTAGCAAGTTGACACATTTAATATTTTTCAGTCTTGGCAGACTTCTATGAAATTATAATACTTATTCATTCAGATGCTACGAACCACGATTATGGCTTGACCACAGCTTTGGGCAATAGCGGTAAGCGGGAACAAACAATTTCATAAAGATATATGAGGCATGCTAAGAATCGCCGCGACGGTTATGAAGCGATTTCTATGCGTTTGTTCCCTGCCCCGCCGCTCACCGCCGCGCCGCCGCGTTTGTCGTCGTGCAAAGTCATCACCGTCTGTAAGTGTGTCTCTATCATTGTAGAACAATTATAGAGGGGAAACAAATTAATCGCAGGCGTGTCATAGCTCCTAGTCATAATTAAGCCGTGTCGCCACGAAGCCTTGACGACGCGTTTCACTCGAGACAGCGATGGTTTCTCCAAGTCGACCATGAATCTTGCTACATTGGCTGCCAAAACGGATTGGTTTCTAGTTTGGACTAGGACCAAAGGCGCATGACATGACGTGTCATGACCATATTACCGGACTATTTTAATAATTCGTACTAAAATATGTTAGTCACACTATCATGCGTGTAAAAGCTAAGTATTGCAATAATAACGGGTCAAATCTGAGTACAATTTACCGTGCCCCTCGATGATTGGCCTTGAGTGTATTTGCGTGTTCAAAAATATCTGATTGAACAATTACATGCCAAACTTCTTTATTTTCATACAAAATGAACACAAGTAGGTATTTAATTTTTGGTTAATTAATTTATGCGAGTCTAGTCAACAAGCAACAAAAAAGTCGCCGTTTGACGGACGGCTGCAACTTCTTAGAAATAGTGTTATTGACTGCACACTAAACTAGATAGGTACGGTACCTCAATAGTTTTCCTGTTCATTTTCCTGTTTGAAAAACTATGTTCAAATTAGAGGAACTAATTTGAATGCCTTACGTCTTACTTCACGATGGTAGTACTCGTATCAAAGGCAGCCGTTACCGTATTCATCATTAATTTGACATACATATTCGTACTTTTCTTTTGACTTACATACAATCAACTTGACCTACCTAGACAGTGTTATATTACAGGAGCATTAAATACGAAACGCAGAGTCCAATTAAGGAGTGCACACGTGCACCCTAAAGGAAAGCAACTTTAATTTTAGGTTACCGTACCATTTTTAACTTTCATTATTTATTTATTTATTTATTCCTTGATGTCAAAAGTTCAAAACACAATAATTTTACAACAAATTCTACAAATATTAAATTAAATTATCAATACAAAATATGTCAATATTTATTCGAGACAGTATTAAGTACGTACCGTCTCAACATTGAGTTATCATATCAATACTCAGTCTTTTTAACGATGTAATGTTTCTATTGACCAACACCTAGTTAATCGGTTAAAAAACAGTCGACTGCAGGTACTCCCATGAAAACATTAACCAACTTAATTAATCTCCAATTTCGTACAGTTGTTACGCGTTCCGGGGTCAAGACAGATAAGCCATGTTGCATTGGACAATAATACAGACACTAAGAAAGCGCAGTGCCGTTAAACGTCCCAATAAATAAGAAACGTGCGACCCATATCTGTTGCACGCGTCGCACATTTTAAACACATACACATACATACCTACACAAAGAGTAGGAAGTCTTCAAAATACTACGCGTCGCACCTTTTTTTAGCGAATGGGCATCAGGTATTTTAAATCTAATCTCAAGGCCAGCAGGCATAATGTGATTAATATTAAAATATTTGACAATGGCTTTGACAAAGTAAGTTTGCCATTCTGCAATTTTAATACGTATTGCTATTTTGGCTTATTTCGACCTCAATTTAAAAAAACGTAAGTAGATCAATAAATATCACACACAAACAACATATAGACTACTTATAAGCTAAGCAGAACAAAAATAATAGTCGTTACACCCTAGAAAGAGCATCATCCGTAAAATTACTTAATTGACGCATGCCATGCGTCAAGTACTACTCTTTAAGCATACACTGTCATATAAGCTACATAGAGCCTCGGTAAACAGGTTCAAATCAACTAATAACATAAGACACGACCTTGTAAAATACCAGCTATGATAATACAGATACCTTTAGCCTTTCACCGTACATATTAGTTAAATTTACAGTGCACTAAACAAAAATAATCTCACAAATTCAAGATCACACCAATAATTATTTTATATATTTATACCTTGCAAATTCATTAAGCATCTCCGGCGACCTGCGCGAACGCATTCGATCACGTCTGCGCTGATAAACTCTACTATTTTAATATGTGCTACGTGCTTCGCGCATCAAACAGGCTTAATTTTCTTTGAATTTGCCGTTCCTTTGTCATGTACTTATAATAACATAAGACATTGTTGTAGATAGTAAATATATACTCGTACCTCATTTTATACGCGATGCAAATAAGTACCTGTTTATTTGTATAATCAGTAGTACCTAGCTAGCCAAGGAATTAGAAATAGTTTTAGCAGCATTTTAGATGAATTCACATTATTTTTCATATTTTTTTCCAAGATGCCTGCACTGTTGACTGTTCGGCTGCCCCATTTCAAAACCTAGTAAGTCTCAAAAACTCAATTTTGCGATTTTTGCATAAAACGCGGTCTCTAGTAAGTCCCTACCGGATGCAAAATCATATAGAGCCCTATCTCACTCAGGTTCACATTTACCCACACCCCGAATCCTAGTAAGTGCACAAAAAAACGGGTTTGACCATTTCAAAACCTAGTAGGTATGTCACAAAACTATTTCAAAAACCTAGTATATGACTTGCACTTGAAAAAAACAGAGAAGCTTGAAAATCATGGGCTCACTATTTTTTTATTTGCATTTAATTTAAAAAGCTAGTATGGCACAAAACTTGTAATATAGGAAATTAAGAAAAGATATATATACGCATTTGTCTTAATCTAATTAACCGAGAAAGTATCACTTCTTGAACAAATATTTTGTACGGCTGAGACTAAACGTGATTTTTTGCTCTCCTGTAAAATTAGCTCAATGTCCCTTACTGGGTTTTGAAATGGCGCAGCCGTGTTAACAGCTATCAAACTGTTTTGATGTTTATAATGACGTGTAAATGATGAGGCCTTTACCCTGCAGTGGGTGGATGTGGGCTGAAACTGAAATGATAATGATGATATCGCTACGCTTCCCTTCCCTCTCTCAGAAACCAAGTTCACCGAGATCCTTTACTTCCACAAAACTGATTACCTACACACTACATACCTATATCATATATAAATAGTGCTTATGCCTGTTAACAATATTCAAACCACGGATAGATTTGGTTATTTTAGGTTAAAAGTACCTGGATGATTATTTTTTTGGTAAGTTTTCTAAGAAACCTAGCTTGATCGATTAATCTTCCTATCGATTTATTGCATACTAAATTTCATGGAAATCGTTGGAGCCGTTTCCGTGCTTCAAATTAATATATACAAGAATTTCCCGTTTAAAGGTATTAGATTTGACACACTTTATATGTAGCAAATGTTAAATTTTAACCTGAAGTAGCAAAATCTATCCAGTTCAATTACCGCCACCTTAAGGAAACAGACGTTGTAATAAGTACCATGCAATATTACCTATTATCGATGTGAAAATTATCGACTAGAGACTAGGAGCTAATGAAGGTGAGTGATCAAGCTAACCTGTTAATACGTAACATTAGATTGTTTCATCTTACGTTCATTACGTGTTAGTTGTCAGGAGCGCCGGTTCGGTCTTTTAGAGAAATCAGTGACCTTTCAGTGTCATTGACCCCCAAACAAGAAAGTTTACTTTTTGTTTCAATCGTTCCAATTGCCCTATTTAATTTGCTTGTTGATTGACGGTCAAATCGATTACTTTTTATTTAGTGTCAAAGCGAAGGATCGATCGCTTGTAGGTATGAAGAGTTATAAATACAGTGCCCAGACGTCACAAGTTTCTATTGCTTTTGATGGTTTTTAAATCAAAATCATCAACTCAATGTTTTGTCTAGTCTATCAAGACTAGACAAAACATGTACCTATAATTAGCCGATTTCGTTTTATGCAGTGTGAAATAATAAATCTGTCCTATTGAGTCTGCGTCAAATTTCCCAAAAAGTATACGACGACGATATACCGATGATGTTTCGTGACGTGATACTCATAAATAAATAGATGATAAAATTGGAGTTTGCTCTTATTTAAAACGTTAAGTGATCCTACACACAGGATGCGTTCTGCGTTATGCGGTTCCGTCAAACATCTTGCGTCCTTATCAGTTTGTTAAAATATTATGTTATGACAGAGATATATGAGTATGATGCTGAACCGGATCGCAGAACGCAGAACGCTTCCAGTGTGTACAGTCCCTAAAGATATTTAAATAGTAGATATGTCTCTAGAAACGTAGGTTATGATTATTCATAACCTACGTTTCTTATTAAAGAGTTTTATGAAGTTTAAGCTCGATCTCTGCATTCTACTGAACGTACTATAAATTTTGCAAAAAAAATATCATATTTCTTTTAAACCTTGTGGTCAATCAAATATAATTGTATATTATTTATGCATTAAACACTAATATTACAGTTAATGATAGTTTAGATCCGAGAAAAATAAGTATCTACTTACCTACAAGCAAACTAAAGAATGCTACATAAATTATTTAAATTACTTTATTAAAACGGTTAATAGAACTTAGTATTGGCAATTACTAGCACGAAACGCTTCCTAAGGTCAAGATGGTTGATTGTTTACATGTATACCTTAGATGAACATTTTCATAAACATTATGAATCATTTATGTTTCTGCACTGTACTTAAGTAATAAAATATAAATACTTAATTTATAAAAAGTGACAAGTCACGTCGCTGTTGATAGAGCGTTTATTTCTTTTATTACGTTATACACTTAAATGAACTATTAATCTCTCATATACTTCTAAAAACTATACGTAGGGTTCAGTACCGGCCGGTAAACCCTGACCTCCTTGGGCAATCGTTAAATTGCTTGGCAAAGAATTGGTAGTAAATCGCATCGTACAGTAATACTACCATCGTAGTTCGTATAAGCAATCTTCACTGATACTTCCTATCCTAAATCAACTGTCTCGTCTCTTGTTTATCAACAACTTATTCAACTGGCCGTCTTACTTCGGCAATGAGGAAGCCTTTCATGTCCGGTACCAGCCTAAACGTTTCTAACGATATTTTCCCCACCCTTCTTTAAAAAAAAACGTGTGCGTCTCGGGACGCCCGACAGAAGTGATAACTTAAACTAATCTAAATCTGTGGGTTAGAGTGAGAGAGGAGGAGCCTGCCTACCGCTGCCGTATGCGTGAGAGAAAGGGAAGCCAGACAGACTGGCGCCGTAACGCGTTACGTAACGAAGCGGTCTACCTTCCCATAAGAAGTTATCACTTCAAAAAGAGGTTTATGCTCTAGAAATCCTTTGAAAAAAGTATACGAGCACGTAGCGCAAAAAAGGTAGGATTATAAATATTATAATCTACTTGTTTCACCCCATCTTCCTGTTTTGTAATTACATTGTTGACTTTATGGTTGCTGGTATTCACTTGACAGTAAGAGCTACTCATTTAACAACTTGATTACCATATAGAAGCAAGATGTAAACATTAATTAAAATAGCTCATGGTCACCAGTGGGTTATTAAGTTTACCTATCGTCATAACTGATTCTGAGTGCGGCCGTAAGTGAATTTGCGATGGGAGTTAGGGGAGACCGGGTATGGTTGTCACTCGGGTTGGTTGTCACAGCGGCTATCCTCCAGCCATCCTCCGGCCATCCAGAATTTCTGAAGCGGACTGAGGTGAAGTAGGGAGGGAGATATATCGCTCGCGGTCTTTTGACATCGGTCGATAAACTCATTCGTTCGTTCAGTTTTCTGTTATGGCCGCTGTGACAACCAACCCGTGTGACAACCATACCCGGTCTCCCCTATTGGTTTAAATCACAACTTAATGAAGAGTAACTTCATGAGATAGTAACATTGTGGTAGCGATCCGAACGGACTCGACATGACGCTCTATCATCTGCATACTGCAACTGTATTTTTGCCATGGAGGTTGATTCTGCTCTAGTTGTTAAACTTCGTTTGGTTGTCTTGATGCAAGCCAAAAAAACCGACTAACACTATAAATGTGAACATTTGTGTGCGTGTTAGTTTTTTACTCGTTCACGCTGCAACGGCTCTGCGGATTTGGATGAAATTATAAATGGAGATAGCTTATATCATGGATAAACATGTAGGCTACTTTTCATCTCTTAAAAAGGAAAAGTTCTCGAGGCAATAACAATAATTGAAATCAACGCGGACAAAATCGCGGGCAGAAGCTGTTATCCATGAAAACGCGTATATCGATTTATTAATACATAGTTACATATTCGTGCAAAGTCAGATGAAGTGCTAAGGCGCATCTTCGCGGATTGAAAACCCTATTTGCAATACAAATATGTTATTGAGTTATACAAGCGCGATGCAACTCGACCGTGACTTCACTTGAACTTGCTGCGCTGTATAAGGAAACTTCTTGGTTCTAAGCCTGAGGAAAACCTATTAAGTCATCGATGATTACCTTACCTGTAATTAACACAACCTTATTGTTTCTGTTATCCACATATCGATCTCAGGCGAGTTAAGTATTTATATTTTCTTAGGGCCTAGACGTGTTAATCGCTTTAACAATTATATCCAAGATCGTTATATATAGCTACCGTATTATGTATACCTATGGCTTTGCTGTTTCTTTATCTTTCTTGGTAAAGCAACCTAGTTACCTAGTATATTGTCGAATATAAACATTGCAGACAAAATTTTAATTTTAATTTTAATTCTCATAGTACCAATTTCACCAAACGATGTTAACCACTTAACAGACGATTAGAGCGTTAACAGCTGTCAAAATGTATGAACTAACAGTCGATTAACATTGATTAAATTTAACATCGTTTGGTGAAATTGGCACTTAGTATTGATAGCTAAAATTTTCTTCGCATAATTTTTGTACTGGAAATGGTAGCGTATCTATATTATAGATATCTATCAAGATACTGGTAACTGAATTTTTACCTACACAGCTTACGTAACTACCGCATTATTTAATAACCGATAATACTTATTATCAAATAGGGAAGTTCATAGATATTTTATTAGGTATCGTAGTATCGTGAATTAACTGCAATATTTGTGGTTATAAAATAAAAATAGATAGCATTTGCGACTTCTGTAAATATATTTATAACTCTAACAATCCTCTATTGGTTTCAAAGGATTCCAAACACTAAACCTGCCGTCCCGCCGACACAGCCCTTATTCCAAATGTGGTAAGTAATCTTTTAAAATGTAAGATATACATTTAATGATCTTTTATGTCTAGTTTACATAGAGAAGTAATAAATACTCAAGCACGTGCAGTTTAAAAGAAGTTACAGCAAAGCCAGGAGTTAGTAAGCGCGAGCACGTTAGCCAAGAAAGTTTATAGCCTTCGCTTGATAAAAGACAATACTTAGTTTTCACCATATAAACGTGAGAGCGTTTGACAAATTTAATACTTTCCTTCGGTCATGTTGATTTCTCCTGTTTATTCTTTATTAGCATTCGTGAAAACGCGTAGATTTATACTTATCGCGGCTATAAATATTCAAAAACATTGGTCAAGTTAGAAACGGACTCGACCATCGATTTTCCGCCACGAAAAGTATATAGATTGTACAGTTTCCGAGTCTTCTATTATCTGTGCAAAATCATAACGATGTGCTCCGTTTGTAGTTACAATAAAACAATGGCACTTATTATATTAAATACTTATCAAACCACAGAACTCAATTAGTGACATTAATTTATATAAAATAATCATGTCCAGCCTAGGAGGATACTTAGGTAATTAGAGGTGCGGCGTATCATCAAACATAACAAAACAAAGCAATTGTACAGTAAAACCAGCGCATTAATAGTACTCGGTTAACTATCGCTATCTTAACTATCGCTATCACGCTCTCTTGACACCTGTCAGTATATTTATTATGCCAGAGAGACTGTGACAGCAATAGACTGCCGAGTTGAGCCAAGTACTAGTAATACTTTGGTTTAACTGTACGCATGTGTATGCGCAGTATTAGTTGTTAAACTAGTCTATTGTTGCCTTATCCCTTGACATTTGACCTATCGTGTATGCACAGAGCTACACAGGATGATAAAAACGAATACCACTTGAAGAGGAACTACCTTTAAGGCCACCTGCAGCAACAAGATAAATATTGATAAATAGACGACGCCCGCGACTTCGTAGTCGTACGCGTAGAATTAGTTCCCCGCTACTGCCCCTATTTTTTCCCGTTGGGGGTGGATTTTAGGAAAATCCTTTCTTAGTGCTCATTTACATCATGAAAGGAACCCCTGAACCAAATTTAAATTTTCTGGGTACAGTCATTTCGGCTGTGCGTTGATATATAAGTCAGTCAGTTTTGCCATTAATATATATATTATATATATAGATTACATGGTTTGTCCAAGTAACACTTAGTTCTACTTCCAAAATAATACTTAGGTAATATATCAATTAAATAAAAAGACGTCTTCTGTTCATTGCGTGCAAATTGTTTTCAATGGTTCAACAACCCTTTTATTTTGGGTTTCTGGCAGCCTCGGTTGCTTCGATTATCAATTAAAGTACATAAGTAAAAAAAAACCCAGAATTCCATGTTGTTTTATATTAAAAAAAATAAAAATACTTTTAGTAAGTAGAATTCGATATCTATGGTATTGTTTCATAATGTGACGTAAATAATATTTTATTTATTTATGTTTATTATCCACCCTGTATACTCGTATAGCTCAATTGGCGGTATTTCCCACGACCTGTTTAGTTTCCTAGTCACGGCGGCTATGAGTAATCTATTACGATGCATTTATAATCTACGCTGCTATTGTACTGCACTCTAGCGTATTGATTTACGGATTAAAGTCGTAATGTTCGTGTAATTACGGCGATTACACGGACAATTTAAAAGGTAAAGAAGTATGTGAGTGATTGTGCAAAGTGTTAAGATGCTAAAAAAATAAGTGGACTAAGTGGATAATTATTTCCAACCTTTTTTGCTAGACTTCGAGACTGTCGTGATAGTAAAGGCTGATTCTAAAATAAGTAGGATTGAAGTTGCTAATAAACTTAACAAAAAAGGGGCTATTTAAAAAAATAAAACCACAGACTACGCTCATTAGGGTTTTTTACTACAGGAAAATACTCGTGGGAAAAACGAAACAAGCAGGGAAAGTACCGAATACCGAGAGGAAAATCAACTCGCTCAAGCTAATTATTTTATACAGTGAAGTGATTACAATGGTGCCGAAAAACTTAGTTCCCAACCCTTAGACATATCTGGCGCAAATCTTACCATTGTTCGAGCCTCCGCATTGATCAAATGACAGTTAACAAGCTTCCTTATTTGATAAGTTACTCACTGCATCATATTATCTAAGAATGAGAAATAACTTGTCAGTAGTTAAGTGACGCAGGTTCTATAAATATGTCTAAAGTAGTCTAAGAAAGGGACCTTGAAACGACTTGCTATTTTGCTTCGTTAGCTGACGAAGTGACGGCGGGGAATCCTTTGAATATAGATGAAAGTCATAAGACTAATAAAAGATTAGAGATTTAAATCCGGTGCTAATATTTGTGGCATTTGTTAATTAAATTATGTTTTTGTTTGTATTCACATTATTTACTTAATACTTATCGACTTTAGCATTTGTTATGAATTGAAAATGGGATCATAAGTGTCATAACATAATTTTTAACCTTAGAAGTGTTTGAAATCTGTGACAAAAAATAAAGAATCTTAGTCAAGTTATTTGTGTGATGACTAAGAATCTATATTTACGATGCAGTCTTAAAAGAACTATGCCACCTATTTGAGTTTTTTGCATTATGTAATAGGTCCGCATTGTGCTGCGTCAAAACAAGATAACTCGTAAAAACATCATCGTTATACTTTTTTTAGATTCACCAAACAAGTTCTTATTTTTAAAAGCAAATATTTGAAAGAGAGCGTTTTGTTTCAGAATTTATATAAAGCTTACTGAAGATGAAATACTGATGCCGAAGTTATTTTTTTACTCAGTAAAACTGTATTGTTTTGTTATCGTATTGTCAATGTTTACTTGACAATGGCGGCGGAGTTAAAAACCGTTTTAACGAGTGGAATAGGGCTGTGCGTTCCTTCACAAGCCTTGTTTCCCTTCATTGAATTGTTAATAAGTTAATTGTTGCGTGTCCGGTGGGCCGCTCCGGTGCGGTGGCCGGCGGTCTAGACAGTCTGTTTGATTTCCTTTACGTGTTTACTTTACTTTGCAAAATCATGACTGCATTGCCAATGAATAAAACGTTAGGGAAAGCCCTGCGAGGCGACGTGGGGCCAGTCACTACGTGAGTAACGACCACGGTGGAAACCGACTTAAAAACCGGATGAATAAGTTAACAGCGCAGCGTTTGTTGTTGTATTATGATTTGACGAAGTGGTTGGCGTAGTTGGTAGTGACTCTGGCTACGAAGCTAGCGGTCCCGTGTTCGAATCTCAGAGCCATTATTCGTGTGATGAGTGTGATGACTAAGTATACAGCGTTCCTTATTTATTAGGTATATTGTAGTTTGACGACGCAGTTAGCATAGTTGGTAGTGACTACCTACGAAGCTAGCGCTAGCGGTCTCGGGTTCGAATCTCAGTTGGGGCAATTATTTGTGTGATGAGCAGCGAGTATTTGTGTGATGAGCAGCGAGTATTTGTACCTGAGTCTTAGACATTATCTATGCATTTAAGTATGTATTTCTCTACATATTAAAATATGTTTATCGTTGTCTAGTGTTCATAACGTATATTCTTTATTTTGTATTATATATTTCTTTATTTTATAATCATTAAGACACGTATATTTTTGGTATTGTTAACGGTAAAATCAACGCGTAAATTCAAGGGCCTTAATTATGTGAAGTGAATTATAAAACTGGTACCGGCGAGATGCGGCCGGTCACTGGCACACTGACTCTACTTGCGCAACGGTTAGATAATGCGTCGGCGCAATCTAACGAGAATAGAAGATCAATTGGAATCGCCGAAAATTTGCAATCACGAGCCAAAATTTGTCACAGGGTTTTGGAGCACTGTTTAAAAAAATCAAGACCCTAAAAGAATTGGGTATCACGTTCTCAGAGGGTTGAAGGTACATTGTGGTTAATAAATAAAGAAGATAAAGATAAAAAGATCAAAGATGTTCATTTAGTAAGTACAGTCAAAGACTTTAATTGTTATGCCACTATGGAACCCTGTCATAATGACAGCGTCAAACCACTGAAAGAAATTACGCGAAAATTAATGATTAACGTTATGCGACAGGGTTCCATAGTGGCATAACAATTAAAGTCCTTGACTGTACCGGAAGGGCCCTTTTACACGTCAAAAATATATCGGCGCTTCCCAAGAGGAGACCAAGAACAAGATTCAATAGAGTCGTAAAACCTAAGATTATGATATTAAAGCGGATATTATCGTAATTTAACTTTTTTTTAGTTGCATATCTGTCATAATTTTGTCAAAGTGGCATTCATAAAACAGTTTTGTAACAATTGAAATTAGTAAAAATATTTACTTATGGTTAAGTATTTCTAAATATTTTAAATATGGTGAAATTAGAAACGGTTAATAAGTAGACACTTACCCGAGCTCTCTTACGATGAAAATATCCATGAAATATTGTGTTTAAAGCATGTGACATTCGTATTAAACAGTTAAAGAAAGATAATATTTAAAAAATAATGATAATGAAAATACCTTCACAGACATATCCATGGAGAATTTTTGAGTTATGGACTAATTACCGTGTTGCGATTATTTTGCGATGACCTGTCCAAGCTATGATTATTATGTATAACATTAAACACTTTTATTAACTGTGCATTACCTGTCTTAACCTATCTTTTTTGGACGTCTCTTGAATTCTCAAGGTTGTCTTAAAAAGATCGCTATGTAGCGATAAGACCGCCTGTTGTTACCATGTAAATAAAATTGTTAATACTTTTTTCAAATTGTTACTGTCTGTGGTATGCAACTGTGCAATAAAGAGTATTTTATTGTTTTATAAACGAGTAAATATCAGGGGACATTCTTACACAACTTGATCTAGTCCCAAACAAAGGTCTAGGCTAGATCTATGGGTACTAGACAACGATAAACTTACTTATATAGAGAAATACATACTTAAATAAATACATAGAAACAACCAAGACTCAGGAACAAATACCATCACAAAAACATTTCCCATTATCGGTAATCGAACCTGGGACCGCTAACTTCGTAGCCAGAGTCACTACCAATTAGGCAAAAAGCTTCATCAAAGGATTTGTCAAACATTCACTGTAGCACTTCTTATAGTTTTGCGATGTATTTTGGTTAACCCTCTGTATCACAGTGTAGATTGTCGACAACATACCGTCTTAGTGAATATATATTGTTTATGCACTGCATGATGGTACAGATTCTGAAGATGGTCTACATTACGATGACGCCAGCCGTGCAGACCCTGATTTTGAATCATACTTTTTGGTCCTGTAACTCAGTGTTGCCACAAGGCAAAAATAAGAATACCTACGTATTTTTTTCCTTTGTTATTAACTCGAATCTAAAATATTAAAATAAAGCAGGTCATGAGTGACAGAGGATTTACATGGCTTTTCCGGTTGCTTCACGCGTTGTCCTCGGCACGTTTATTTACTTAGTTTCCTTTCTTTTGCAAAATCGTGCACTTACTGTATGTGCAAGAATAGTAACTAGACAGTTAAGATTGATATAATTATTCTTACGCAAGTGTAACGCTGTCTTCTTGTTCAATGGACGACTAGCAAATTATTCGACCACAGAACAACCATTTGCATAATTTTAAGTATAGCTTAGTAGTTTGTGATTTGAGTGCTCAATTTACCATTAGTTCATCAAGGTTTCAAAGAGATAATTTGTATTTTTATTTAATTCAGACGTCATCCGTTAGCCTTTCATTCAAATGTCAGGGGACAATCATTGACCTGATATTGATCAAAATATTTACATTATACACGAGGTTCGTTTGTTTATCACAAAAACAAACAAAAATCTGGCCAAGTGCGAGTCGGACTCGCTCATGAAGGTTTCCTTACAAATATGTTTCTTGTATCGGGACCCCTTTAATTTGCAACTTTATTTTATTTTTTATGATTTGTTGTTATAGTGGCTATAGTAGGTTCATGAGATAGAGGCCGCTGACAGACACACGGATGGACGGACAGCGCAGGCTTAATAATAGGATCCCTTTGACACCATTTGGCTAAGGATCCCTAAAAAATAATTATTTTTTGGGATTCAGTTAGGTATATTTATATAAATTAAATTCTGAAACCGGGTGAACAGGTTAAAGTTGAAACATGAAATCCGATATGTTTTAAAAACAACGTGTAATAATAAGATCAAAAAAGTCCAATATAGCTAGTCTCTCCATGTTGTATGAAATAGACCTAAACACAGTAGGTATAGAAGACGAGTTTAAAATATTTTACACAAGAAGGATCTTTAGGGTATTTGGCTGGCAATGCACAATAAGAGTTTTTTGGCGATGGTGACCATAAAATATAACCCTGTTTCCCTAATCATTCAATAAAAGAAGACTCACCCACTAAATGGTCCATGTTGTGGTCAACCTCAGGGATCAGATGCAGGAAGGTGGTGGAGAGCAGGACGCCTCCTCCAAACGAGAGCAGCGTCATCACGACCCGGTTCGTCGTCTTCAGGGTGCTGGCGTCTTCGGCAGACACCCATTTGAACTTCTTGGCCAGCAGCAGAGGAATCAAACCACAGATCATGGACGCACAAAACAGGACGGCCATAGATATCCCTTTGGCGAGAATGACTCCTTCGGTGTCATGATCGTCATGTCTTAAGCTGTGGTCTTCCATGGTCGCCAAAACTTGGTGTTACTTCGGAGAGGTGGTGAATTAAAGTGGGTTGCACCAAGGGCGCGTGCCCTTTTATACCGCCGCGGCTCGGTATCGGGTATCGGTATCAGCAGCATGCGCGTGCGGCGGGCGAGAGCGGCGCGGTCGGACTACTCGCCGCGACGCCGGCGCGCCGGGCGGCGGTCCACTCCCGCGCAGCCTCTAAAAAACCTTAAGGTTCTTACAACATCAACATTGAAGTCTGCACTTAATCGGTTTTCGTCACTTAAAAAGGCGGATATTTACTACTCGTATGTCAGTACCAAAGTTACTGTATAGAGTAGGATGATGTTATTACCTAAGTGATTTTTTTATTAATATTATCTGAACTGTAAGTGAAATATGTTTGTCGCCCAGGCAAAGTTAATTAAATTTACTACATATGTAGATACTAAAACCACATCAGAAAATCCTAAAATTACAAAAAAAACAAAAGACAAACTCTCAGGCTTGATCAACTTTATTATTGAAGGTCAAGGATTAAACTTATCCTATAACCTCGATTATGCAGGTATCAGGGAAACATGCAGTAGGTACCCTTGTAATTTTGGCAAGGAAAATATGTAATTATCACTTCCTCAATGTTTTTGATGATGGTTAACCTTAGGTAAGGTAAATTTCCGTAGACCGAGCACGAACTTTTACATTTTATCGACTAACGTTAACGTATCGTCATCGAGCGAATTTGTGTGACGATTGATGCCAGCGCCCCGCGTATACATTATTTAGTACAAAAATTTGATAGTAAATTGACATTGACGTTGACTTTCGTATCGTCATCGAGTAGTAAAGGTGAAGTAATTATAGGTACGGTCGGCCTTATAAGAAGCTGCACACTTTAGTGTTTTGTCACTTTAACGTCATGTTCGAACTGCTGCACTAATCTGTCAAAGGCGTAAAGCGACAAGGTACAAAAGTGTGCAGCTTCTTATAAGGCCGACTGTACGTAATATAACGTGAGTCTGTGAGGGCTTAGTATAGCAAAGGCGATTCAAAAACGAGACGTAATATTGAAACGTTCGTGTTCGAGTCGAGTGTAGCTCGGGCCCGTATAAAGTAAACATGAAACGAAAAAAGAAACGTTTTTCCTTATTGAAATTATGAATAATCAACGCTTAGTAGAGTTCTTGAATTGAGACTGCATACAAAGGACAAATATTGTCATTTGATAATAGTTAGAATCAGAGAAATAATTATCCTTCAAGAGATTCATGGGGACCCCCCGTTGAAACAATACGACTGGCATTTCTACCGCTTTATGTACAGACAAGTTTGTTGACAAGCTTACGTCTTATCAGCCGTGAGTCTAGGCGACTATAAGGCAGTTCGTAAAATAAACCAAGGGCTCCTTGATACTACAGTAGTGAAAACATTTTTCAGCAATTATTCTAAGCAACTGTTTGGCTACAATTGTATTTATATATCATTTATTAAATTAATACAAAATTATTATTAAAGAAATAGTTAACTCCTCTTTGTGAGGCATGTGAGTATTTCACATTCCCATTATCTTGTAACAAGATCCATTATCATTGCAAATTACCTAGTTTCGGTTGACCATTAACATTTGCATGCAGACAAATGAGTTTTACCAACACCGTCTTCATCAGATAAGTAACAATTATAACAAAAAATCATACACACTTTTAAAAACATGGTTTCTTTCGATTTTGAAAAGAATATTTTTCATTTATTTGTTATGATTTTTAAAAAGCGTGAAAAATTACGACGTTGATGGAACAAATTGTGAGCAAAATGCAGACAGTCTTGATCGCATGAGAGATATACGTATTAGTTAACTCATTCATGACAATTATTGTTCAGATGCTTGGCCTGCCAATGATCATTAAAGTCCGCTTTAAATAATTCAAGAGTCACATTCACGGAGCTGAGGTAATTGGAATGAAGAAAAAAATGTACCTATTGACATCATACCATAATTTATTTATTGTATAATTGTTGTGTTGTATAACTCAGTTTAATCTTCATTTCACCAGACAGCAGCATCTTCTAGGTTGGACTCCAGTCCTCCACAAAGGGTTAACCCTTAAATAATATTAAGACTTAGTACGATGCTATTTTAATATCCCGTGCGTGCGGAACCGTAAATAGTTAACCCAAGCTCGGCAGGCGAGGCGGCCGAAACTATGAATAAGTACAAGGGTCTCGACGCAGAATATAACTTCGTTCCATTCGGCGTCGAGACCCTTGGTCCGTGGGGACCCGATGCTATCAGCCTTTTTAAGGACATTTCGAAAAGGCTCATAGAAACAACCGGAGACCACAGAGCTGGCAGCTACTTCGGGCAACGCATTAGCATTGCTATACAACGAGGAAATTCTGTCAGCATCTGTGGTACTTTGCCACGGGGGCCCTCTCTTTTTTAGTTTTTATTTAGTTTTAATTTCATCGTACTATTTAGCTTAGTAATATTTTTTGATTTAATTTATCTTTTAATTTGCCATAGTTTTAGTTTTTATTCGTAATTTTTAATGTGTGCTTAATTAACTGATATGGACCATTAATGTATCGAAATAATATCGAATCGAAAAGAGTAAATATCGACCTTTTCGTACGTTTTAATTTAACGACTTATGGTAAGACCCGTTTAACTTTCACTTTGTTGAGTTTTAGTTTACAATGTATTCTTGATAATGACGAGGAAGATATATTATTAATTATTTTGTAGGTACCTACCTACGACGACCTTGGACCCTATAGAGTATTTTGTACAATTAACCCTTTAACACACTTAATAGTGGTTCGGATGTGCAGGTTTTCTCACATGGTTTCCTTCACCGTAAGAGCACCACTTAAGTTAAACTCATTACTAGCGGGCGACCGCTCTGGGGCTTGGTGCTACTATCAAGAGGCTACGTCCTATACACTACTTACGCACGGGCACTTAGAAAAGTTTCTACGTGTTATCGTATGTAAGCCGAAATAAAATCATAATATAAGGATTCCATAATAGAGATTAGATAATAGGGAGTTATAGGAGCTATAGCTAATTTACCTAAAGTTCGTGAGAGGACGCAACGTAGAGTGGTTACAACCGGGTAAGATATCCCTTTCTTTAATTTTACGCCAAAACAACAGGCAACAGGGGCCCGTAACTTTTTCGTCTCTTATAAGTATATTATTTTGATACTATTTAGGTATATTAAAATATCCCATACTGTATGTACCCATTACAACTAACACAAGAAATCCCGCATTTACCTAATAAAACATTATATTTTTTTACCTGGTGGTTCAAGTTCTGATTATTACTTTATTACACAACTACTACTAGCTTCTGCCCGCGACTTCGTCTACGTTGACTTCAGAATTTGATCTTACCAGGATGAATAGATAATAATAATAGTAGGCCATCTTAGACCATAAGGTTGTCCTAACCGTACCGCGAACGAAATATAAAGCTTATATTTGCGCTGTATAGGGAAAATCGCCAAACCCCCAGTGACTTTGACCACAGCAAGACAACAATTTGATACTGACTTTTAAATCAGAGGGCCCTGCCAAGATGCACTATGCTAACTAGCGTTTCTCTTCGTTTCGTATTTAAACCAATCGCGTCGCGTCGGTAGATGACGTGATACGAAAAGTCACGGGATCTACCAATGACGCGATTGGTTAAAAACGAAACTAATAGAAAGGCTAGTTAGCGTAGTGCATCTTATTAATTTGATTTCCCGTAGGAATGAGATGTGTTTTCGGGATGAAAACTATCCTATGTCCTATTCCAGGAAGGACCTAACCTATATGTTTGCCAAGTTACATCCCGATCCGTTCAGAGGTTGAAGCGTGATTGAGTAACAAGCATCTAAACATCTAAACATTGTCATTTATAACATTAAGGGCCTGTTTCACAATCGTCCAGTAAATTCATCTGCCATTTAACCTCGTGGATCCCGATACCTATTAAGTTAGGTTGTAAAAGCAACCTAGTCAAATAAACTATATGGGGTTTCATTTGTCTTCGGTAATTTGTACTTTATAAAGTACGTGGTTGTCCACGAGGTTAAAGTGGTTTCTCTCCTTGTCTATTTTTAAGTGTCAGAAAGAGAAAGGGCTAAATTTATCTGTCAAATATGCTTTACTTGTCGATTGTGAAACAGGCAGTAAGTAAGATATTAGTATCATTATTATACGAGTAGTTGTTAACGACACCAACGTGTTTCGCCACATGTCCCGCCTCACGTATCACCACATTAGTATTCCCCTCAGAGATCCATACCCCAGTTTCTCTCCCGGAATATCTCCGTGCCTGTTTCAGCAAGTAGATTCCTAAATCTCGACCCCAACTGACAGAACCGGTCTTTTGTTGATGCTGTCAACACAGCTACTGCAGATGCCTAAGAAACTGCTTGCGGGAGAAGAATCAACTGCTTTCAAATTTAATCAGCTTAACTACTTTTATAATATAATTAATCAATATTAAACAAGAACATAAATTGACTTAGATATTTATACCATGCATTAAAATAAACATTGAAGGATAAAAAAACGTGTGCGTCTCGAGACGCCCGACAGAAGTGATAACTTAAACTAATCTAAGTTGAATTATTTAATATTGAAATTGTTTAACTGGGTGATAGTTTTAGGTTATATGCTCACTGTCAACATCCTCCGGTACATAAAAAGCAAGTGAGCATTTTATCATTCATTATACAACATGGTGTGAGTTATTGTTTGAAAGCTCAATTCCATTGTGTATACGGTAACATAAATTTTTAGATATGTGACCGATTAGGATATAATTTAACTCATAAAGTGTAATTTTCGCTAGAATTACGTGATCGCCCTACAGCCAAAGCTACAAAATGGCTACAAATACAAAAATGATCCTCAATGAAAGCACATAACGAATTTAACATATGGATAACCTGCACGTTTATTATGAGTAAGTCCGTACGTAAGCATCCAAATGATGAGACGCTCAAATTGACATATACTCGTTAAAAAAAAGTTACGTTAGTTCCATCCCAATCACTCGTTATTCAAGACTTAATCAAGAGAAGGGATGAAGTTATCGTAACTTTGAACTTCGATTTGTTAAGTAGGGCCCCAGCTCGGCCTCGTGTTTAACTCTGCCCTTCGTTATCCAAAATGTATAGGATTGAAGTAAGCTGTAAGGGGCGCGTCAAGCGTTTACGTCAATTCCATATAGACCATAAATTTTGACAGTTTTCGAAAATCGTTTACGTAAGCGTTAAGCAACTTGTCCATCCTCACTGCTTAGTCAGACTTGCAAAAATGCACGCACGAGGATGCATTAAGATAAGAATAGAAATCCAACCGATCATAATTCTCCTAGTCCACAGGTACTTATACATATACTTACCTACATGTCTAAGCACCAGCATTTCCCAAGTTATAAAGAAACTCTACAGTTAGTCGCAATCAATATCAATCGTAAAATATATTATTTTCCGTCCTAGGCACCATTTTAAAGCAAGATCCATTATCATTGCAAATTACCTAGTTTCGGTTGACCATTAACATTTGCATGCAGACAAATGAGTTTTACCAACACCGTCTTCATCAGATAAGTAACAATTATAACAAACAATCATACACACTTTTAAAAACATGGTTTCTTTCGATTTTGAAAAGAATATTTTTCATTTATTTGTTATGATTTTTAAAAAGCGTGAAAAATTACGACGTTGATGGAACAAATTGTGAGCAAAATGCAGACAGTCTTGATCGCATGAGAGATATACGTATTAGTTAACTCATTCATGACAATTATTGTTCAGATGCTTGGCCTGCCAATGATCATTAAAGTCCGCTTTAAATAATTCAAGAGTCACATTCACGGAGCTGAGGTAATTGGAATGAAGAAAAAAATGTACCTATTGACATCATACCATAATTTATTTATTGTATAATTGTTGTGTTGTATAACTCAGTTTAATCTTCATTTCACCAGACAGCAGCATCTTCTAGGTTGGACTCCAGTCCTCCACAAAGGGTTAACCCTTAAATAATATTAAGACTTAGTACGATGCTATTTTAATATCCCGTGCGTGCGGAACCGTAAATAGTTAACCCAAGCTCGGCAGGCGAGGCGGCCGAAACTATGAATAAGTACAAGGGTCTCGACGCAGAATATAACTTCGTTCCATTCGGCGTCGAGACCCTTGGTCCGTGGGGACCCGATGCTATCAGCCTTTTTAAGGACATTTCGAAAAGGCTCATAGAAACAACCGGAGACCACAGAGCTGGCAGCTACTTCGGGCAACGCATTAGCATTGCTATACAACGAGGAAATTCTGTCAGCATCTGTGGTACTTTGCCACGGGGGCCCTCTCTTTTTTAGTTTTTATTTAGTTTTAATTTCATCGTACTATTTAGCTTAGTAATATTTTTTGATTTAATTTATCTTTTAATTTGCCATAGTTTTAGTTTTTATTCGTAATTTTTAATGTGTGCTTAATTAACTGATATGGACCATTAATGTATCGAAATAATATCGAATCGAAAAGAGTAAATATCGACCTTTTCGTACGTTTTAATTTAACGACTTATGGTAAGACCCGTTTAACTTTCACTTTGTTGAGTTTTAGTTTACAATGTATTCTTGATAATGACGAGGAAGATATATTATTAATTATTTTGTAGGTACCTACCTACGACGACCTTGGACCCTATAGAGTATTTTGTACAATTAACCCTTTAACACACTTAATAGTGGTTCGGATGTGCAGGTTTTCTCACATGGTTTCCTTCACCGTAAGAGCACCACTTAAGTTAAACTCATTACTAGCGGGCGACCGCTCTGGGGCTTGGTGCTACTATCAAGAGGCTACGTCCTATACACTACTTACGCACGGGCACTTAGAAAAGTTTCTACGTGTTATCGTATGTAAGCCGAAATAAAATCATAATATAAGGATTCCATAATAGAGATTAGATAATAGGGAGTTATAGGAGCTATAGCTAATTTACCTAAAGTTCGTGAGAGGACGCAACGTAGAGTGGTTACAACCGGGTAAGATATCCCTTTCTTTAATTTTACGCCAAAACAACAGGCAACAGGGGCCCGTAACTTTTTCGTCTCTTATAAGTATATTATTTTGATACTATTTAGGTATATTAAAATATCCCATACTGTATGTACCCATTACAACTAACACAAGAAATCCCGCATTTACCTAATAAAACATTATATTTTTTTACCTGGTGGTTCAAGTTCTGATTATTACTTTATTACACAACTACTACTAGCTTCTGCCCGCGACTTCGTCTACGTTGACTTCAGAATTTGATCTTACCAGGATGAATAGATAATAATAATAGTAGGCCATCTTAGACCATAAGGTTGTCCTAACCGTACCGCGAACGAAATATAAAGCTTATATTTGCGCTGTATAGGGAAAATCGCCAAACCCCCAGTGACTTTGACCACAGCAAGACAACAATTTGATACTGACTTTTAAATCAGAGGGCCCTGCCAAGATGCACTATGCTAACTAGCGTTTCTCTTCGTTTCGTATTTAAACCAATCGCGTCGCGTCGGTAGATGACGTGATACGAAAAGTCACGGGATCTACCAATGACGCGATTGGTTAAAAACGAAACTAATAGAAAGGCTAGTTAGCGTAGTGCATCTTATTAATTTGATTTCCCGTAGGAATGAGATGTGTTTTCGGGATGAAAACTATCCTATGTCCTATTCCAGGAAGGACCTAACCTATATGTTTGCCAAGTTACATCCCGATCCGTTCAGAGGTTGAAGCGTGATTGAGTAACAAGCATCTAAACATCTAAACATTGTCATTTATAACATTAAGGGCCTGTTTCACAATCGTCCAGTAAATTCATCTGCCATTTAACCTCGTGGATCCCGATACCTATTAAGTTAGGTTGTAAAAGCAACCTAGTCAAATAAACTATATGGGGTTTCATTTGTCTTCGGTAATTTGTACTTTATAAAGTACGTGGTTGTCCACGAGGTTAAAGTGGTTTCTCTCCTTGTCTATTTTTAAGTGTCAGAAAGAGAAAGGGCTAAATTTATCTGTCAAATATGCTTTACTTGTCGATTGTGAAACAGGCAGTAAGTAAGATATTAGTATCATTATTATACGAGTAGTTGTTAACGACACCAACGTGTTTCGCCACATGTCCCGCCTCACGTATCACCACATTAGTATTCCCCTCAGAGATCCATACCCCAGTTTCTCTCCCGGAATATCTCCGTGCCTGTTTCAGCAAGTAGATTCCTAAATCTCGACCCCAACTGACAGAACCGGTCTTTTGTTGATGCTGTCAACACAGCTACTGCAGATGCCTAAGAAACTGCTTGCGGGAGAAGAATCAACTGCTTTCAAATTTAATCAGCTTAACTACTTTTATAATATAATTAATCAATATTAAACAAGAACATAAATTGACTTAGATATTTATACCATGCATTAAAATAAACATTGAAGGATAAAAAAACGTGTGCGTCTCGAGACGCCCGACAGAAGTGATAACTTAAACTAATCTAAGTTGAATTATTTAATATTGAAATTGTTTAACTGGGTGATAGTTTTAGGTTATATGCTCACTGTCAACATCCTCCGGTACATAAAAAGCAAGTGAGCATTTTATCATTCATTATACAACATGGTGTGAGTTATTGTTTGAAAGCTCAATTCCATTGTGTATACGGTAACATAAATTTTTAGATATGTGACCGATTAGGATATAATTTAACTCATAAAGTGTAATTTTCGCTAGAATTACGTGATCGCCCTACAGCCAAAGCTACAAAATGGCTACAAATACAAAAATGATCCTCAATGAAAGCACATAACGAATTTAACATATGGATAACCTGCACGTTTATTATGAGTAAGTCCGTACGTAAGCATCCAAATGATGAGACGCTCAAATTGACATATACTCGTTAAAAAAAAGTTACGTTAGTTCCATCCCAATCACTCGTTATTCAAGACTTAATCAAGAGAAGGGATGAAGTTATCGTAACTTTGAACTTCGATTTGTTAAGTAGGGCCCCAGCTCAGCCTCGTGTTTAACTCTGCCCTTCGTTATCCAAAATGTATAGGATTGAAGTAAGCTGTAAGGGGCGCGTCGAGCGTTTACGTCAATTCCATATAGACCATAAATTTTGACAGTTTTCGAAAATCGTTTACGTAAGCGTTAAGCAACTTGTCCATCCTCACTGCTTAGTCAGACTTGCAAAAATGCACGCACGAGGATGCATTAAGATAAGAATAGAAATCCAACCGATCATAATTCTCCTAGTCCACAGGTACTTATACATATACTTACCTACATGTCTAAGCACCAGCATTTCCCAAGTTATAAAGAAACTCTACAGTTAGTCGCAATCAATATCAATCGTAAAATATATTATTTTCCGTCCTAGGCACCATTTTAAAGCAAGATCCATTATCATTGCAAATTACCTAGTTTCGGTTGACCATTAACATTTGCATGCAGACAAATGAGTTTTACCAACACCGTCTTCATCAGATAAGTAACAATTATAACAAAAAATCATACACACTTTTAAAAACATGGTTTCTTTCGATTTTGAAAAGAATATTTTTCATTTATTTGTTATGATTTTTAAAAAGCGTGAAAAATTACGACGTTGATGGAACAAATTGTGAGCAAAATGCAGACAGTCTTGATCGCATGAGAGATATACGTATTAGTTAACTCATTCATGACAATTATTGTTCAGATGCTTGGCCTGCCAATGATCATTAAAGTCCGCTTTAAATAATTCAAGAGTCACATTCACGGAGCTGAGGTAATTGGAATGAAGAAAAAAATGTACCTATTGACATCATACCATAATTTATTTATTGTATAATTGTTGTGTTGTATAACTCAGTTTAATCTTCATTTCACCAGACAGCAGCATCTTCTAGGTTGGACTCCAGTCCTCCACAAAGGGTTAACCCTTAAATAATATTAAGACTTAGTACGATGCTATTTTAATATCCCGTGCGTGCGGAACCGTAAATAGTTAACCCAAGCTCGGCAGGCGAGGCGGCCGAAACTATGAATAAGTACAAGGGTCTCGACGCAGAATATAACTTCGTTCCATTCGGCGTCGAGACCCTTGGTCCGTGGGGACCCGATGCTATCAGCCTTTTTAAGGACATTTCGAAAAGGCTCATAGAAACAACCGGAGACCACAGAGCTGGCAGCTACTTCGGGCAACGCATTAGCATTGCTATACAACGAGGAAATTCTGTCAGCATCTGTGGTACTTTGCCACGGGGGCCCTCTCTTTTTTAGTTTTTATTTAGTTTTAATTTCATCGTACTATTTAGCTTAGTAATATTTTTTGATTTAATTTATCTTTTAATTTGCCATAGTTTTAGTTTTTATTCGTAATTTTTAATGTGTGCTTAATTAACTGATATGGACCATTAATGTATCGAAATAATATCGAATCGAAAAGAGTAAATATCGACCTTTTCGTACGTTTTAATTTAACGACTTATGGTAAGACCCGTTTAACTTTCACTTTGTTGAGTTTTAGTTTACAATGTATTCTTGATAATGACGAGGAAGATATATTATTAATTATTTTGTAGGTACCTACCTACGACGACCTTGGACCCTATAGAGTATTTTGTACAATTAACCCTTTAACACACTTATTAGTGGTTCGGATGTGCAGGTTTTCTCACATGGTTTCCTTCACCGTAAGAGCACCACTTAAGTTAAACTCATTACTAGCGGGCGACCGCTCTGGGGCTTGGTGCTACTATCAAGAGGCTACGTCCTATACACTACTTACGCACGGGCACTTAGAAAAGTTTCTACGTGTTATCGTATGTAAGCCGAAATAAAATCATAATATAAGGATTCCATAATAGAGATTAGATAATAGGGAGTTATAGGAGCTATAGCTAATTTACCTAAAGTTCGTGAGAGGACGCAACGTAGAGTGGTTACAACCGGGTAAGATATCCCTTTCTTTAATTTTACGCCAAAACAACAGGCAACAGGGGCCCGTAACTTTTTCGTCTCTTATAAGTATATTATTTTGATACTATTTAGGTATATTAAAATATCCCATACTGTATGTACCCATTACAACTAACACAAGAAATCCCGCATTTACCTAATAAAACATTATATTTTTTTACCTGGTGGTTCAAGTTCTGATTATTACTTTATTACACAACTACTACTAGCTTCTGCCCGCGACTTCGTCTACGTTGACTTCAGAATTTGATCTTACCAGGATGAATAGATAATAATAATAGTAGGCCATCTTAGACCATAAGGTTGTCCTAACCGTACCGCGAACGAAATATAAAGCTTATATTTGCGCTGTATAGGGAAAATCGCCAAACCCCCAGTGACTTTGACCACAGCAAGACAACAATTTGATACTGACTTTTAAATCAGAGGGCCCTGCCAAGATGCACTATGCTAACTAGCGTTTCTCTTCGTTTCGTATTTAAACCAATCGCGTCGCGTCGGTAGATGACGTGATACGAAAAGTCACGGGATCTACCAATGACGCGATTGGTTAAAAACGAAACTAATAGAAAGGCTAGTTAGCGTAGTGCATCTTATTAATTTGATTTCCCGTAGGAATGAGATGTGTTTTCGGGATGAAAACTATCCTATGTCCTATTCCAGGAAGGACCTAACCTATATGTTTGCCAAGTTACATCCCGATCCGTTCAGAGGTTGAAGCGTGATTGAGTAACAAGCATCTAAACATCTAAACATTGTCATTTATAACATTAAGGGCCTGTTTCACAATCGTCCAGTAAATTCATCTGCCATTTAACCTCGTGGATCCCGATACCTATTAAGTTAGGTTGTAAAAGCAACCTAGTCAAATAAACTATATGGGGTTTCATTTGTCTTCGGTAATTTATACTTTATAAAGTACGTGGTTGTCCACGAGGTTAAAGTGGTTTCTCTCCTTGTCTATTTTTAAGTGTCAGAAAGAGAAAGGGCTAAATTTATCTGTCAAATATGCTTTACTTGTCGATTGTGAAACAGGCAGTAAGTAAGATATTAGTATCATTATTATACGAGTAGTTGTTAACGACACCAACGTGTTTCGCCACATGTCCCGCCTCACGTATCACCACATTAGTATTCCCCTCAGAGATCCATACCCCAGTTTCTCTCCCGGAATATCTCCGTGCCTGTTTCAGCAAGTAGATTCCTAAATCTTGACCCCAACTGACAGAACCGGTCTTTTGTTGATGCTGTCAACACAGCTACTGCAGATGCCTAAGAAACTGCTTGCGGGAGAAGAATCAACTGCTTTCAAATTTAATCAGCTTAACTACTTTTATAATATAATTAATCAATATTAAACAAGAACATAAATTGACTTAGATATTTATACCATGCATTAAAATAAACATTGAAGGATAAAAAAACGTGAGCGTCTCGAGACGCCCGACAGAAGTGATAACTTAAACTAATCTAAGTTGAATTATTTAATATTGAAATTGTTTAACTGGGTGATAGTTTTAGGTTATATGCTCACTGTCAACAGTATTTATGCTTAGAAACGCACGGTGACGTCAGCAGGTAAGATCAAATACCGTTTACAATTTTCGTCCAAACCCTGTGATTTAAGATTTGCCTAGCGGCTGAGAGGTAATTCTATGACGCTAAGGTGCCGCGGTTTAAATCCAAATACTGCATCTTTTAAAAATTGTTTAAAAATTATTACTACCGCTGCCGTATGCGTGAGAGAAAGGGAAGCCAGACAGTCTGTCATTAATCGCGCGTTACGTAACGAAATGGTTTACCCTCCGTAAAGAAGTTATCACTTCAAAATTCGGGGTACCTCCGGTACATAAAAAGCAAGTGAGCATTTTATCATTCATTATACAACATGGTGTGAGTTATTGTTTGAAAGCTCAATTCCATTGTGTATACGGTAACATAAATTTTTAGATATGTGACCGATTAGGATATAATTTAACTCATAAAGTGTAATTTTCGCTAGAATTACGTGATCGCCCTACAGCCAAAGCTACAAAATGGCTACAAATACAAAAATGATCCTCAATGAAAGCACATAACGAATTTAACATATGGATAACCTGCACGTTTATTATGAGTAAGTCCGTACGTAAGCATCCAAATGATGAGACGCTCAAATTGACATATACTCGTTAAAAAAAAGTTACGTTAGTTCCATCCCAATCACTCGTTATTCAAGACTTAATCAAGAGAAGGGATGAAGTTATCGTAACTTTGAACTTCGATTTGTTAAGTAGGGCCCCAGCTCGGCCTCGTGTTTAACTCTGCCCTTCGTTATCCAAAATGTATAGGATTGAAGTAAGCTGTAAGGGGCGCGTCGAGCGTTTACGTCAATTCCATATAGACCATAAATTTTGACAGTTTTCGAAAATCGTTTACGTAAGCGTTAAGCAACTTGTCCATCCTCACTGCTTAGTCAGACTTGCAAAAATGCACGCACGAGGATGCATTAAGATAAGAATAGAAATCCAACCGATCATAATTCTCCTAGTCCACAGGTACTTATACATATACTTACCTACATGTCTAAGCACCAGCATTTCCCAAGTTATAAAGAAACTCTACAGTTAGTCGCAATCAATATCAATCGTAAATTATATTATTTTCCGTCCTAGGCACCATTTTAAAGCCACAATAAAGAATTCCAATTTCCATCAAAAACAGGCTCGGCCAATTATTGGATTGTCAGCGGCCGGTCGCTCACGACTCGCCAGGTTTGTACAAAATTGCGAATACAGTTTGCCATAAAGACAGGTCCACATTTACATGGACCGAGCAAAAAACACAGGCGTCGTCTCTTTCTAAGCCATTCGAAAAACAGAGACGGTCATATGGTTCATGTATTGTAATCACTGGCCTGAGATAAAAAAACTTGCCGTGGGTTTTTGTACGTACCTATCAATTTGGGAGTTCGTAGTATTAATCTGTTATTGTCGGGCCATAACATTTACAAATTTTAGTGGATGAAATACATAATCTTTATATTTAAACAGCTTATTAATAAAAATGAATGGAAAACAAAACTAGGCAGTGATGAAAATTATGTTGATTATCCACGCACCACTTCCGTTTTAGTGAAACCGTAGCAAAAGTTTACGCAAAGAGAGAAAAACGGAAATGTATCACCATCAAGGTTTATTCAAGGTTATTTTTGTTCAACTCAAAATTATAGCATTTACTTACAGCTTCCGTTGCATGTTGCATTTCTCAAAACAAATTCAATATTTCGAGTCACACATGCAAAATAATAATGGTGCTATAATTAAAACAGATTTTTCCACAATTATGGGAAATTCGTGCGACTTTCTTTTATATGAAATTGATCGTTTATTTACTCGGGCCATAACCAACAGGCGCATACAGTTATGTCATCAAGACCATATCTGAAGATTAGTCATCGGGCCATAGGGCCATCGAGAAAGAGGTCAATCGCCGAATCCGGAACAGCTGTGCAACGTTTGGCAATATCTTCTTGGTCCTAATGCGCCAGTAACTCTAAATGGAAGTTATAGGACAATGTTTGGTGCCAGGGGAAAAATACGGAACTAATCGTGGTTGTCTCACGACTGAAATATGTTGGAGAGATGTGACTACGAAAACTAACAGGAATTGCGACATAGCCCAGACAGTGGTTAAACACAAATTGTAGAAAAAGGAACTATGTGGAATGGACCCGTAGGTACACTAGCAGAAACCTACACAATACAGCCTTACTGTAGTAAGATTATTAAAACAAAAAAAGTAATTTTAATTAAAATCGGTCCATAATTGACGGAGAAATCGGTGAACATACATAAAAAATACATACATTGGAACATAGAACCTCTCCTTTTTTGAAGTGTCGGTTAGAAATAAAGTAATAATATAATTAATTATTATTCATTTTAACCGATCCTTTAGTTCATGTACAAACGTGACCAGAAAACCTTAGTGTTTTCCTGACGCACGCGAAATAAGGCACTATACTCCTACAGACGTCACGCTGACGCGTCAGGGATTCCCACCTCCCACCACAGCGTGCGAAAGCTTAGGTCTATGGACTTGGTTTAGGTCGCACGTTTACCTGTTGTTAGGTATTCTGCCCTCCTACGGAAAAAAAGGCACAAGTGCAATTAATTCATAGAAGCATATTAAACTCTCAAGTGTTATAATAAGGTTGGAAGTGCAATACAATCCATATAGTAGATGTGCCTTTATTCCGTAGGAGGGCAGAATTGCAGGGGCTCTATTCAACACGGTTAAATCATATTGATTTTGACGTGTATGGAATTGTTTTTAACTCGGTTGCCATTACTATCAAGTAAATAAGAACTGTAGTAAAGTTAACAATACAATAACACAACAAAGGCAATATAGTTTAACCGCAGTAGAACAACAGCAATTTCGAATATCTACAATATAAAATCAATAAGCCAAAATAACTTAGGCAATGTGACCTTGATGATGTGATAAAATCATCTAAGCGTTTGTCATTCTAATACCTACATTGTTGCAACGACAAAAAAATATGCAATGAGGGACGAGATACTTAATGTAATTGTCTTAGAGTATACGAGTCAGTTGCCCTTTGTGGAACATCGGCAACTTCGAACTTAAACAAAATGAAATCAATAAGACAGAAGAAAAATACTTATGTTTTAATTATAATATTGCTCTTATGCCAATAACCGACGTTAATACTGTTAGTACAACCTTAAAAATAACTAGGTTTTTACCTAAAATTCATGGTACTACCAAAATAATCAATCTACAAATAAGTTAGTAAAAATAGGTAAGTTGGTTAAGGTGGTTGTTTTGGGAGGTACGCGTTGATGTCTAAAGTTCTACCACCACCCTGAAGAGTCAAAATTATAGTTCAATAATATTAGTTGAATGGGATACACTACAAATATAATAATTTCGCATCCATTAATTTTATAAAAAAAGCAAGTGAGAATCACAGAGAACTCTTATTATTCCCCTCATACCTCATTGGGATGGAATTTTGAAAAATCCTTAGTATCAAGTTTTACGTCTGTTTTTTTTTAATATTCTTGTTTTGCATCGGTTCTTCATTGCTTATTTTTTTTATAGTCTTACTACAGAGAATCGTAGTGCGCAGGTCCTGTGACATACTTAGTTAATTTTTAACCAACTTCAAAAAAGGAGGTTATACGTTCCACTGTATATTATTTTTATGTAATCCGTATATTATGGACCGATTTTAATTCAAATATTTTTTTGTTTTAATAAACTTACTACAGAAATGCTGTATTGTGTAAGTTTCTGCTTGTGCACGGGTCCATTACCAATAGTTCTTCTTTCAAATTACTTTTCTTCCCTAGGGTTGATATGCTTCACTTTCAACCCGCTTCTAAGATAAACAATGGCCTACTTTCGTAGTATAAGACATGAAAAGTGTACCTATATTTGTATAACTGTTATGAGTATACGTCATAAATAAAGCTACAATCTTCCTAAATATAATGTTTGTAGCTGTAGCGGTTGAGGCTATAACTATTGTAACTTTCTTCGTTAAAAAATATTACTACGTAATAAATGAAAATTACTTTTTTGCGGCACTTGCAATGGAAACTTTGGGTTCGTGGTCTTCCGACACCAAGAAATTTATAAAAGAGGTATCGTAAAGACTTATTTTGGCGGCGGGTGATCCAGATGCAGCGGCTTAGTCCGGCTGTGCAAATGCCACAAGCGGGTGAACTGCTAGGTTTATTTTATTTATAGTTAGTATTTTAAGACTTTTTGTATTTTTTGTGTGTTATATGAAATAAAAACTTTACTAAATAATATCAATATCAAATGTCATTTAAATATTTAAACAAAATAAGCCATACTCACTCATTGTTTTGCAGTCAGTTGGGTATAGCTTATGGCATGCGTACATTTTTGCATAGGTAAACCATTACGCTAAGGTGAGCGTAACGTTACATACGTATTAGCTATACTCCGGTGATGGTGATTTAATAACATCGACTAATGTCCAATGTAACGAATAAAATTATTGCGTGTTTAGTTTTAAAGCACCTTGACTTTTTCTGTAAATGTATAATCGAGACATTCAGACGGCATTGTGTCTGCCCAGTTAAAAGAAAACTGCAAACGGACAGTGTTACTAACAACTCTAGTCGAGTCAACTAACTTCCCCAGGCTATATTCTACTCGGCTAAACCTTATTGCTTTTGACGTGTTATCGTGTTATCGTTTCGTCAACGTTATGCTTATTTACGATTTACTGTCATTAGGTTCAAATGGAAAATAATCGTCTACTTGAAATTATACGTCAGTTCAGAAAAATGACCATTTAAAATACAACAAAAAGGAAAATTGACCATCCTGAATAACATCTAAAATGGAATCATGTCCCATGGTAAAATTGACCAATATGATATTGGTTGAAAAAAATATGTCTATTTGTATTTACGTACACTCAGGAATATTACCAATTGTAAATACGTCCTACCTGAAATTTGTACAATTTATATTATACTTATATGGTCTTAATTCATATTACACTACATTCACTTGTGCGTATTTCATTTTGCTCATAATTTATAATGGACAAAATTCCATTGGGACTTAATTAATTTACAACGATAATATGAGTGTCTGCAAATGGTAGATAAGGCAGTTTTTCTAGGCATAACAATAGATAAAAATTTTGCAATGGGGTCCCCAATAGTCCCCATATAGCTGTACTGGCAGGTAAACTAAGTTCGGCAGCTTATGCCGTTAGGAAAATTAGACAGCTAACTAATGTTGAAGCAGCTCGCTTAGTTTATTATAGTTATTTCCATAGTGTCATGTCGTACGGTATTCTGGTTTGGGGTAAGGCAGCTGAAATACAAACTATATTTGTTTTACAAAAAAGGGCCATTCGTTCTATTTATAACTTAAATTCTCGTGACTCCTTAAGAGAACTATTTAAAGAAATTAATATCTTAACTGTAGCATCTCAATTTATTTATGAGAATATTATTTATGTTATTAAAAATTTAGATTCTTTCACCAAAAATTCTGATATACATAATTTAAATACAAGAAATAAAAATAAAATTGCTATTAGAAAATTTCGCGTACGTAAAGTATATAAATCATTTGTTGGTCAATGCATTCATTTCTATAATAAATTACCTGACGTAGTTTTAAAGTTACCCTTTTCAGCACTTAAAAATTACTTGAAAAAGTCGTTAATGTCTAAAGCGTATTATAGGGTCGAGGATTATCTAGCAGACAAAAATGCATGGCCTAAACTCGAAACTTAGTCAATAATAATTTGTTCAAATGTAAAACCTTTATCTTGTCTAGGGGACACTGTTGATGTAGGAAAACATGTCGAAACTTTGTTTATTTTTATTTTTTTTGTTTTTGCCTTTTTCTCCGTCTATATCTCTCCTAATATTTTTGCCATGTTTTCCTGCTGATCTACGCATGATATTTGATATTATATTTAAATTAATATTTATAGCTTTATATAATACTAGACTAAGTTGTATCATTGTAATAGGAAATATGGTTAAAAAATGACTGACTGCTGAGTTTCTTGCGGCGTTTCTTCTCGGCAGTGGTCTCCTCTTGGGAAGCGCTGGTAGACTCCTGACGTGTAAAGGTGCCCGTGCGGCCTACTTACTGAATAAATGACTTTTATCTTTTATCTTTTAATAAATTTGGTTATAAATACTTTTCAGCACAAGTACATTTTGACTAAATTCACTTTGGATACTATTACTTTTGACCCATTTTCAGAATGGTTATTTCACGAGGACGATTTTCCATTTGTACCTAATGACAGTAAATCTCATTTACTTGACACTAATAGCGGTGGAGTTAAAACCAATACGAAAACATGTCAAAAGCATATGGTTTTATCGAGTAGAATTAAGGCCCATTACATATGCGATGTTAATTTTTGGAGGTATACCTAATTTATATATAGGTATTATTATCATAATTTATTCGTTATTTAATTTATGTCTTCATCATAATACTAATCCATCATCAATCAATATTTCGAATTCTTCGTTACAGGAACTAACGGGCAAAGTATTGCGATATCAATCTCGACGTTGTTATAAATAAGCGATAAACGGCGAGAGCTATCAGTAACGACAGGGGAAGATAACAGGCAACGTGACCTTGATAATGCGATAAAACCATCCAAGGATGTGTCACTGTAGTACATTGTTGCAAAGATGAAAAAATATGCAGTAATGGACGAGTTATTGTATCTTAGTCTAGAGGTGGTCTAGAGTATACGACTCTATTGCCCTTTCCGCCGAGGCAGAAATGTAGAATAGATAATAATAAGAATAGAAAAATCTTTATTCACCTTCATACTCGTAAGTAAAATTGTGCAAGTTCTTAAATAATTGTACATTAATTTTGGATTAATAATGAATTGTTTCATATATATATAAGGTGTCCCAAAATCGGTAACCCACATTGACACAGGAGGTAGGTCAGCTTAAGAGGTACCGAACCAGCCTAACATGACCTCAGTAAAATGACTTTATTTTTTTCAAATTGCTAGACCAATGAAGCCTATAGGCTTCGTAATTAATGCAGAGTTAAACCCAGAAGAGTATAATCAAATTAATTGATACATACAAGTTATGGCTAATTTAATGGCGAAGGCGGTATTTTTCAAAAAATACTAAGTGCTTATTTCAAGTGTTTCGGCGTATCCAATAAACAAGAATTATACCTAACAAATCTATCTACAACTAAAACTGATGATAACGTTGAAGTTTTCTTGGAAATAACGCAGCCGTGTTAGATAGTAGATACTAGCACAAAATCAAATTTATTATAAACAAAATCATAGCATTTATACATTTATTAGGTTTAACACTATTTAGGTGAATTCACAGCAGCTTACGCAGTAATGAAAATACTGTTTAATGTCTTCAGTACTTCACGTAAACTTCACGTAGTTCACGTAATGCTACTTGACTAGTCCCACATCCCACACAGGGGGCCTAATATGGCTGCGTTTATCGCGTGACAAACTGTGTATAAGGCATCCGTCACCTTCTGACACTTAAATAAGTACGAGAGTGACGGATGCTTTACCTATGTACATTTGATTTGACACGCGATATAGACGCAGGGGCTCCATACTAGGCCCACAGGTTTCGTATTATCTTATCACGCAGCCATTCAAGAGCTAGACGCGGCTAACCAAGGGCGAAGACACAGATCTCCGCGCTTGCGCTCGGATCAAGTTACGCTAGTCAAGGATAGGATCAAGTAAAGTGTTCGACTTGGCAGCGTCAAATAATACACAACTGCAACATATTCAAGTGAACAGAGTCTAGATAAAGATTAGGATTAAGATCTAACTCAAGATTAGATAGGTAGTAGTGTTGGGCTGGACATGAATTTAAAAGGTATTTTTTTTAGTTCGTAGGAGTAACTCATTTTCTAAAGATGGGTAACCCATAATTTTCTCGAATTTCACTTCATCGATTGTATCATTTCATCAAACGCTATTTTCTACTGAAACCTGATGCTAATGTTTTCAGTATATCTGAAACATTAATTACATTGGTTAGGATCGATTCGATGAAATAAAAATTCTGCATACCGAATAGTTAAAACAGAAATACAGAAATGTTTCCGCTCGTGCTCGTATCGTAACCGTTAATTTTATACAATAATATTTTTATAATGCAAAACGTATTTTAAACGTAATACCATTGCTATTCAGCAAGGTCATGCTGCCAGCCTCTTTGTTATTAGGTCAACTGGTCTCTATTTTTTTTAAATTGCAATATATGTAGTTATAAGTTTTGATTTAATTAATTTACATTTTTGACGAATGCATTCCCCAAAAATAATTTTCTAATTAGTAATACAGGTTTCGGAACACCAAAATTGCTAATAACGTCGCTGCTACTATACTACTGCGGCGTCGGTTGATAAATAACAATTAGGGAAATGATACATTTGACCAAAATTAATCCACTTACCACCGCACTCAGAATCTGGGCCTCTATTCTGGGCGGCATTAACCATATCGTTTTTGACCTGTTATGGTATTGTATTTAACTCAGCCGCCAGTACCTACTGTCAAGTAAATAAGCAGTTCATTACGATTATTGAAGTCGTTTCTAGGTCATGATTTTTCATAGACAAGTTTGAAAAAGGAACGAGTTAATGGTCTTTAATGTCTCTGAGTGCGGCCGTTAACCCTAAGTGCACGGAGGTGCTTAAGTATACGTGTGTGTTGTAAATCCGACAGATGGCGTTTTATTATGTTCTATGTAAAGCTGGGCATTCACGAACGCACTGTTTGTCTCGGCGACAGATGGAGAGTATACAACTGGATGGGCGTAATATTTTGACCACATTCACGAGCGCGCGACGCCACGCTTCAACGGTGCGACATCACAGAGCAGACTGATCAGAAAATGGCAGCTAGGGAAGCATTCACGACGGAGCCATTTGGCTTATCGCCGAGGCGTGGCGTCTTCCTACGTTAAATTTCGACATTTACGATAGTTCCATTGGGATTGCGCGTTGGCGCGTCGCGCTGGCTAATGGCTGTCCGTCCATTTGGAAATCCAACGAACCACGCCAAGTACTTTTAAACGCTACAGTTTTGACATTCAAGGATCGATTTTGGCGCGGCGCTGCCCTATTCGGCTCGTTATAGCGGTCGTGAATGCCCAGCTTAAAAGGTTTAAATTTTGCTGCGCATCCAACTATTTCGCTTATACGGCAGAGACATATTTGTTTTAATAACAATAACGAAGTAGATTACGATTTCGGTGTACAGAGGATTTATTTCTGTTTACTGTCGCATGACGAACGTCAAGTAGCTATTGAGGAAGTACACTAAGTTTGTAGTACGTAGTGTAGATAACTTTGTTCTACTTTCTGGTAATTTCCCTGGAGTGTTTGCTAGTTACTTGCTTATGGTTTAAAAATATAGTAGCTACTATAATAATGGGTTCTTATTTTAATTAAAATTATTTATTACACTTGTTGCTTTCGGGACATAATTTTTTACAGGATTAAAATTTACTAATGAAATAAAACATAACGTGATAAAATTTATTGCAACATAAATTATTCTTTGTGGTATCTAATAGGTAAGGCCGATAACTTAGGTATTTGAAATACAATTGATTGCCAATTAATCTTTTTGATAACACTTCTTTGTCCTGAACTGAAAAACATTGTATTTAAGTGTACATATGTGAAGGTAAAAAGTAATAAGTCCAAACCAACAACCAAGCGAAATTGAAGCCTAGCAGCTAGTTTCGAAAGGTTCTACGTAAATAAACTGTATCTTATCTCTTCATATCAAGTGAAATTTCCATATCTAAGAGAATCAAAAATATTTGAATACGTTACTATCTCTAAGGTGTTATTCCCGAGCAGTAAGGTTCAAATTGACTCAACCGTCTCGTTGCCCATATCGTGGCGTAGGTGTCGGATAAAATCGTAATCGCTCGCTATTAACGGATAACGCTGATAGCGATAACGACGTTACACGAGTAACGGCCGTTACCTTTCAATCGGCTTATATAACGGCGTGGTCGTGAATAAATAATACCATGATAGCAAACAATACGGGTATGCTTACGAGGATTGTGAATCGATGCTTAAATCGCGTAGCTATCCAAAATACCCCTTGTTCCTTGGAGGTAGGGTTACGAGTCCGGATTAGTCCGGACATGTCCGGCTTTTTAATTTGTCCGGATTTTTTTTATATTACCACTGTAACTAACAATAAGTGAGTAATGTTTCCATTTTGAGACTAAAAAGTCCGGACTTTTATCGAAATGTCAGGCTTTTTGTCAGGACTTTTCAAATTCCTAAATAGATAACTGATTATTTATAAAGATTTTTGTTCCTAAACACACACTAGTAGTATAACTAGTTATATCCGAGGATTTTATTTTCCTCGCAAGATAAGTGTTAAAAAATAACAGTTATTTGTAAAGAAAATCTATTCTTTAGAGATAACTAGGTATCTCCGATGATTTTATTTTAACAGTTATCGGTAAAGAAAATCTCTTCCTTAGAGATAACTAGTTATCTCCGAGCATTTTGTTATCCTCACAGATAGCTGTTCTATTTAACAGTTGTCCGTAAGGACACTTTATTCTGTTTCTGTTTGTGTCTTTTTTCTGTTTCTGGAACCCGAGTGGTTGCCAGGTTGGTGTAGTGCCACTCCATATCTTCCCGTGGATGTCATAAGAGGCGCGACTAAGGCACAGTACTAAGGGAATAAAGGCTTGTTAGGCGATGGGCTTGCAATGCAACCTGTCATTAATTCACTGGTACATATCTTAGCCAATTGTGCAAAATGTGGTTGCGGAATTTTCAACAATTTTTAGAGTTGTAGATAATTCCGCAGCACTGCCTACCTCGCTCTGGGAACGAAGGCATGAGTTTATGTATTTGTGTGTATATTTTTTCGTTTTGTTTGTTTGTTTGTTTCCTCTTTAGTAATAGTTAGTAATCGTTAGTTAGTAATCGTTTCAGTTTTTAATTTAAATGAGAACAGGGACACTGTTCTACCCGGTAAAACCATAAAACCATAGGGTCAAGTTACGTAAGAGAATAAGCACGTAACCCTGAGATGCAGCCACCCGTGCAGCATCGTATTTTGAGGCAGTTCATTGTAAGAGACACGTTTAAAAAAATTTGCTTGGAGACGTCAATGTCATGATGCCAAGTTGAGTAATTTGTAACTTATAGGAACTCAACCTAATTACTGTAGAATGTCAGGGGCCTGTTTTATAAAACTACAAATTACAATTTACAGGTTACAAGTTTCCATTTGACACAACCTCGACCAATGACGACCAGCCATTTGAGCAGTGTTGCCAGTTTAGACCTGTAAAATTGTAACTTGTAGCTTTATAGATCGTGCCCCAGATTGTACCTACGTACTATTATGAACGGTTTCATACTAAAATTAAAAAGCGTAGGTACACACACACACGTACTTACTCATCAAAAAACATCAAACATGCTCGACCGGAACCAATTAGCCATAAAGCACAAGCCGATGACTATCAAAGAACATGACGATACTAGATTTTTTGCGGTTTACCGTGAATTAAATTTGCCGTTTGGTTTTTCCAAGCAATCAACACTGGGGCTAGGCGCCTACGATTTTAGGTCACCTTAAGATAGAGCGAGTAAGCGCCATAGAGGCCTCTATTCTACTCGGTAGAACCATATCGCCTTTGACTTGTTATCGTATTGTTTTAACTCGGCCGCAATAGCTGAGTAATGACTGTTAAGTAAATAAGAGCTATTAAAACGCTGCTCAGTTATAACATGTCAAAAGCAAAATGGGGTAGGTACCTATTATTTCATCGAAACATCTTTCAACGAACTTATCGTTACGCAGAATTTTCATTTCATCGAATGACATTTCTCGACGCATGAGTTTTTTTTTTTGGTAGTCCCAAGTCTAACCTGGCCTAACCTACGTAATTAATGTTTAAGATATCCGGAAAACATCATGGTTTCAGCAGAATAGCGTTCGATGAAATGAAATTCGATGAAATGATACAATCGATGAAGTGAAATTCGATAAAATGATGGGTTACCAGCAAAATGGTTTTATCGAGTAGAACATAACCCCTGGGGACCTAATATGGCTGCGTTTATTATCGCGTGACAAATTGTGTACCCAAAACATCCGTAAACTTTTTGACTGGTGCGAGAGTGACGGATGCTTTATACACATTTTTTCACGCGATAAACGCACTAGGCCTGCAGGTCCTATTTTCGGCATCAGCCAAACGATATCGGAAATTAAGTAGTTACAATATTTTTTATAATCGATAATGACACCGGCCAAGTGCGAGTCGGTCTCGCAGACGAAAAATTCCGAACTATTCTTGTATTTTGCCTGCCTTTACTTTTTATTATTTGTAGTTATAGCAGCAATATTATTCCTCATATGTTGAAACCCAAATGGTCGCGCACTGAGCGATTCCAAAGGAACTTCCTCCCGCGAGCGCTCCTATTGTGGAATGAGCTCCTTGCTGAGGTCTTCCCTGGGGACTATAATATGGAGTTCTTCAAGAGAGGAGTAAATAGGTTTTTAAAGGGTCGGCAACGCGCATGTGATACTTCTAGGCCCGTATTATGGTCGCCTTTGTCGCGGTGGATAAAGCATCCGTCACTCTCGCACTTACAGTGGTCAGAAAGTGACAGATGTTTTATCCACATCGACAAACACGACCATAATAGGCCGCCTGGTGTTGCAAGCGTCCATAGGCTACGGTAACCGCTTACCATCAGGCGGGCCGTACGCTTGTTTGCCACCGTCGTGGTATAAAAAAAAACACAAAAAGTGAACTTTTAACTGTCCACCTACTACGGTTAATGAGATAAAGCCAAACTGAGGAACGAACAGCGGAGGTTTAGTAATTAGGGCCCCACACTTTGAGTACGGAACCCTAAAAGTGGGATTATGTAAACACTATCAGTTTAGGTTTATCAATTGATAACGATATTCTACTACTTAACGACGAAGATAAAGCGTTTGATGCTATTGCCGTTACTCGTGTAACGAATACCTATGTGACGACTTTTGTACGAAAAACCTATGGTATTGAATCTACTAATAAATTAGTGCAGTTTTAGGGTTTATTTTGGATGTAGTTTATAATTATTATTTATCCTTTTTTTTAATACGTATGTATTAAAAATAATATGCTTTTATCTACTTAATAAATAAACTAATAATTTTTCATTGTCACTTTGACATAGTTCAAAGTGGTCCAGAAATCAATTTCCTTGACTGTATATTTGGCATTATAAAAAGACATACAATTTAGTGCCTCGTTGCTACTGTTGCTGCTTTGCCGTCGGTTTGAAGTGAAAATAAATAAATGTTTTTTTTTATTCACAATGTTTTTTTTTTACAGTTTCTGGCTCATCTTCCGAAATAACTTTGTAGTAAGAGGAACCGCTCATTATTAAGAGATATTAATATTACTTATCTATCTAGGAATAATTATGGTATAACAAACTATAGTTAAATACTAAATTAAAACGAACTAACAATTTCTTTCCGAATTATATTTAAGCAAAAAAAAACTCGGTCCGTTTAAATTAAATTACCTACTGCAATTCGTTTGTGTTGTGTGTGTGTGTGTAAAGCTATTTATGATGATTGATGTCCATACCCGAACGTATTTGATAATTATCCTTAAATTGATATTTTAATCTTTTAAATTCGTCGAACCGTTATCTCTCCTAATCCTAATTCTATTTTGAGGTTTTGTATTAGGTATTTGGCTGAATCAACTCGTTAAGGTAATACTCCTTTTCTTTTGCGGTATTAAAACTTATCTGGTGACTTATGATTAATAATAATTTATGAATATTAAAATCAAATTATTAAATTTACAAACCTCAAACGTTAAACACCTCAAATATTTTTTAATCTTCGAAAACACCTGAGGGCTTATTGTCTAACGCACTCGCAATCACGATCGTTTTCATTTTGAAAATCGAAGGCTTGTCTGAATACAAAATGGAAACAATTGCTCCACTTTGAAGCCGGTTGCGTTTGCGAGTGCGTTAGACAATAGCCCCTCTGGTATGTCGGGGGAAAATGAACATTATTCCATACCAAACCTAGGGAAAACATCGTCCCCTGCGTTACCAACTATATTATTATTCAAAACTGTACTATTTTTAATCAAATCATTTCAAATGTTAGAGTACGTACCTTAAAAGTTGATTCAGCCATTTAGCTAATTTAAAAAACTGAAAGATAAGTAAATTGCTACAAATGTGTGCAACATTCCTTTGCTTGACGCGATTATTTGTACTGAGACAGTTAGTTATCCTTTATTACGAGTAGGTACCAGTGAAATACACTAAAACTGTTAGTACCTATCTAACAGCCTTCGCGTGATAATAATAATCGAGCGGAGATGTTGTATTTAGATTAAGGTGGTTTACCTTGAAATCGTTGGGTTAATAGACGGAGGTAGGTATAATCAAAAATAGACAATAGCGTACAAAAGAAGCATTTACACCTGAAAGCATAAACCCGTAAATATCTACTACAACGATTTATAATTAGTAAAAAAAAAGGACTCTCGGAATGTCAGTGAAATTTTGTAAACATAAAATAGACAATGAGAATCTTTCTAATCTAGGTAAGTATACCTACCAACAAATAAAAATAGTACTTATTTAATTATTATTTATTGAACTTTATGTGACTATATTTACATCTATTAAATTATTATCATCATCTATATTTATACCTATCTACATTATTAAATTAATACAATTATTTTAATTATTTCCCAAAAAATAATCTTATTCATTATCATTTTACGGCATCATTCGATCATGAATTGTGCATTTTATCACTTGTGTAAATCTAGTGTCAAAACCTCTAAACTACATCACTTGTCATTTTTACTTATAGCGCCATCTGTTGTTGAGTAGCGTAAGTAATCAAAACTTTACTAATCCCACACATCCATGTGTATAATTTGAACGTGTGTGCTTGAATTCTTTTTTAACAATCGCGTGTAAACTTCTAAACGTATTTGAATGGAACAGTGTACACGAATAGACCAAGTCCTGAAAAATACTCGTAGAACTCTGTATGCCTAAGAAAATTTGCATGTGAGCAAAATGTAACGATAAACGAATCTCATGCGAAAATCAACAGGCTAATAATATAAAACAACGTTAAGTCGTTGTTAAAGAACAACGACTTAACTAAGGGATTAATCACCATGCTATGTGAATTAAAATGATTTCAATTATTGTGATGGTAGGTAAAGTAACTGCGAAACAGCACGCAACTTCTGTCGCGCGAATCTAAATTCATATTGTGACGTCCTATCTCATTATGAAATAAATGAAAAAATAAAAAAGTAATTTATTCTACTTAACTTCTTACACATAGTACCTACGCCGTTAAGTTATAGTCAACTCCTTGGCGTAGGCCTCCCCCGTTTACTTCCATAGCTCTCTGTCTCTAGACAGCTAGCTTCCAATGTGGTCCCAGTATTTGCGTGAATATGTCTGCCCTCTCGATCTTGTACTGTCCCGCGGGATCCGTTCTAAATTTATTTTGGTCCATCTATGGTTGTTCATTCTACCTATATGGCGCGCCCAGTTCCACTTCAACCTTATTCTGTAGGTACACTACCTATATACATATAAGAATTGGGTCTCTTTCCTAATATTTTGGTTGATCCGATAGTTTTATTCACAATATGGGTACCAAAACACCATTGGGATCATTTTGCGTTGACATTCTATCCCATTATAGAATTTTGTGGGCTCTGTGTGACCGGGCTTGAAGAGGAGTTTTTGCAACCTCGTAAGTCCTGTGTTTTCTTAACAGCGATACTTAGTCCTAACTACCGAATGTACTATATCAAGTACATATTAAGAATAGTGCTTTAGACTCTATTAATCAGTGCTTTAGAGTTAAAAATATTTTGTACGATAGTGAGTAGTCAGCTCTGAACTACTGTCATTAATTTGTACTTGTACAAGTACGCGAGGACTTACAAGGTTAAAAAAGCGGGGAAACAAGCGAGCAAGGGCCACGTACATGATGGTATTAAAATGGTAATAAATAATAAATGTATACTATGGTTATACTGGCTAAGAGCTTAGTTAGAAAGAAAATTAGAAGACATTCAGCACTATCACCGACGCAAATGATCTTAACATTAACTTTAACGTTGAACGTTTAATCAAAAGCTTATCTCTTGTTTGGCCGCCAGATAGAAAATGCCTTAAGGCTTTTAGTCTGCCATTTTTTCTTTTTTAGAATAATGTAAAAATATTTAATCGCACTACTCATTCTTGCCAATTTTCTGAACGAGGGTGGTAGGTACTTAAATTGAACAGTACGAATAAGTGTCTCTTCCAATAGAGTCGAGTAAACCGGTAGAGTTATCGTTCAAATTTCAATGTTATCTACACTTGCAAGTATAAATAACGGGTAACTTTATAAATAAGTTCAGTACAACGTGGCTTCATTATTTTTGCTCGGAGTTATTTAATAATTATTTTGGACTCAAGTTCGTGGCAATGAATCTTATAAGATCTCACGAAGTTTGGTTTAAACAGTCATTATTTCAACCTCGGAATGATTAACCACCGTAGGTACTCAGAGACATTATTATTAAGGATCGACGTAATAGTCATTAACTAACTCTGACTGAATGGGGCCGTAATTGGTTTAAGGGACCTTCTTCAGAAGATTACATCTTTTTCTTAGTGACAGCTAGAAGCCTTTACGAATGTGTACTCGTAGTACCTAAATAAAATGTGGTTCCTTTTATACAGAAATAACTAATAAAAATCAAACGCTTAATGTGAAATCCATGCATCACTAGAGCAAAAGCTCTTTAGACAAACGTTCAAATCAGCGGGCCTAGTATGGCTGCTTTTATCGCGTGTCAAATGTGGATAAAGCATCCGTCACCCTCGTACTTATTTACGTGTCAGAAGGTGACGGATGCCTTATCCACACTTTGTCACGCGAGCAGCCATATTAGGCCCCCAGCAGCAGACACCGTGTTTGTTCAATCGGCAAGTGCGCATGGCATTCGGGCTCGCGATCAATGCGCATGTTTTGCCCATTCCTATCCGTAGTAGGTAGCTAGTGTTCGACTGCGCCGTACTGCGGTAAAACGGTTAAACCGCCCCTAAGTTCATTGTTGTGCAGCGAAGTGCAATCCTTAAAAAAGGGAAACTGTGGTAGAAATATCAGGCTTCGCACTTGCAGGAGTAAAGAACCAGAAAATATTTCACGTAAGTCTAAAATAATTACTTATGATGATGATACTGCGTAGAAATGACGTTTCAAATCTAACATAGCTCATTTATCAGTTTTTTTGTAGTAATGAATTTGCGTTGAAAATAATAAGCTTTTTATACGGAATTGGATCGATACACGCGCCACTTGAGGTTTCGTGTTAGGCCTACCTTGACCTTTCGGGCCGGATAGAGCTACTTTACATATCGCCATAGCAGCGCTGTACAATCAGATATATTGGAGTAGAAGTGCCTAGAAAACGTGTGAACATAACTCCTTAGCTCAGAGCTTTAGAGTTGTTTTAGACATTGGTTTAAAAAGAGCTGCTTGTTCCATTCTTTTAAAATATCTACCTAAAACAATTTCGTCATCGTCGGCATTATGTCAGCCGATATACCTCTCTCAAAAAAGGATACAATAACGTTCAAATGCAAACAGATGGCAACATGTTTTGTTATTCGATGAAGTAATTTAACGCTGGTGAGAAATGACCAAAACATGTCAATCATCAAAGAAATTAGCATCACAAGTATCAAAAATAATACATGCACACATTATTCGTGTTTTCATTATTACTGACAGGCGTCGTGAAGCGCATGATACGGTAATTAACAATAAGTTCTTATTTTCCAGAATGGCCGTCGTTGAGCCCCAGGGCACCGAACTCGAGCAGATCCAGGGGCGCTCGCGAGATGTCGCCAACAAGGTCAGAAGGACGGGTCAACTTATGATTGCCGGGCGAGAGCTCGCTAAGAAAATAACACCACAATATATCCAGGACGCATGTGCAGTGCCTTTGCAGCACTGCGCATAAATAAATGCCACTTGTTTACATACCTATTCATCTATTCACTAGGCCAATATATAATTTCCATTTTGACGTCAGCAGCGTCGAGCAATATTTATTTTTTATATTTTATCTACGACGTCGCTTCGTGTTTCGATTCAGAGACGTTTGGAAGTTTGCCAAAATAAGACTGTTGAATGAAAGCTACTTACAGAATAGCTTTTACTCAGGCTGTTCTATGTCTTTGTTTGGTGAACGGTATTTAAATATAATTAAACATAAAATTTCATGTCGATGTTTTGATGTTTGTTGCTCAATTCTACATAAACGGTACCTAGTTTGTCGTTGTCTAGACCCATTGCACAAGTTTAGATAGAGAGAGAGTGAGATGAATTTTGTATGGGCTCAGGTCCATTGGTGTATGATTGTCCCCTGATATTGATTTATTATTTTTATTTAATACAACGTATAAAAACATTCGAAAAACAAACATTACCTATATCACATGTCAATACGTTGAATTATATCTCTAAACGTGCTGTTAAATATCATATTTACGTAGAGCTTTATAATCTCAGTGTTCTACTTTATCCCGTGACATGCCTAAGACTAAATCACCACCACCACCTCTTAATTGAAAGCAGATTTAGCTGAACATCAACCGATTTTTTTTCTGTTTCAGTCGTTGGAGACCACTCGCCGCCTGCTGGCTCTCACCGAGGAAGTAAGTTTACACCGTACCTGTTCACCGACCGGTCAGCCCCACCAATACCTTGACAACACAAAATGATCAAACATACTTCTCCCTCAAACATAACATTCGTACCCACTATTAACAAGATACTCGTACTTAACACTGATTAATACCCTTCTTTTAACGCTGCGTATAGAGCAAGGAGGCTGGCATAAAATGTCTAGTCGCTCTGGACGACCAGGGAGGTAAGAATAACTTTATTTCCTGAAATACTGTTCATGCTACTTATAATACTGATTGACCTAAATTAACCGCATTATTAAATATCGTAGGGTTTAGCTGACTCAAAGAGGCATGAGGAAGAGACTAAAAGGGTATTGCATTTCGCATATAAATTCGTTAGTTTCAATCCTTACCAAGATGTAGGCATCCTGAAATTCGCTGTTTATTTTTCAGTGTATTGTGAACGTATGAATGGCTTACATCTTTGGTCGATACCTAAATGTTTCTTAGCTTACTACGCAACTGGCACTCTATTGGATTAGACCGTTGGCATGATACACCTGCTGCGGCGATCTGTCTCTAAACTGACGTGACGCGGGACGGGCGGGTGGACAGACGTGACCACAGCATATAATTTGACGGCGACTTCTATGGGGTCGACTCAGACGTTCTTACTTCTCTTCTCCCTTGCGCGATATCCCCGCAGGTGCTAGGGCTGCTTCCCTAAGTCTTCGCATCTTTCGAACTTGAGTATAGAACCAAGACGCGTTAATCAGATATGTCCAATAGTCCAATAGCAGAGAAGTGCTGGTAAAATCGCACTCGACTGCGTCTTGGTGTCTGCACTTGACCGCACTACAGACTGAGCTAGTGCACTTTGTTTTGCTGCCCTGTGCATGAGATGTAATTGTTACTCGATGTGTATCGTATATTTGTTGAGTGTGTAGTTCAGGAATGTATGTACGACTGTGTTGCTGACCTTTTTTATATGTGATATTGGTTTTTGCTATAAGCGTAACTAGGAGAGTGTAGAGGGGCTGGCCGCGCTTACCATAATATATTTACAATGTTTTTACCGAAATCTTTCAATTGTACAGAATTCATTTCAAAATCTTGTCGGCAGGATTCAAAGTATTACCAGCTAGGTATTAAGGTGTCGTCTAATTACTCAAGAAAAAATCCTAGATACGCTTATGGTTTCTGCCAGTAGAAATAAGTTATGAATATGCTGGAGCTATAAAGAGATTTCTGATTTTTTGACCAACAAAATATGTAAGTTGGTAGAAACTTTCGATTAAAATAATGTTGCTATTTCAATAACAGAGCAGCTGGACAACATCGAGAAAGGGATGAACACAGTGCAGCAAGACATGCACCAGGCTGAAAAGAGTTTGAAGGAGATGGAGAAATGGTGCGGGCTATGCACGCTCCCCTGGAAAAAGTACGTTTGTTCATCAATAACAAAGTTAAATGTTAAACGCCAAAGTCAGATATACATTTAGTATGTAGAATGAACCCGGGTAGCAGGAGTAAGTTAAATATTTATCTCTTTAGAGGTCCAGCCAAGAAGAAAGCAGACAATGACGTGTGGAACAGCAAGAACGAGGGCAAGGTGGTGAACAATCAGCCGCAGCGCGTGATGACCGACGAGCGAAACGGCTGCGGACCTCAATCTGGATACATTGGCAGGTCAGTTTTAAATAGAGTCAAACAAGTCCGTCAGTCGCCTTTGAAAAAAAGAGCAGACCAAACCTGGAATTCTACTCTACTCGATAAAACCATATTGCGTTTGACATGTTATCGTATGGTTTTTAACTCGGCCGCCATTACTGCCATGTAAATAAGAGCTATCATAACTTTGACAATACGATAACATCAAAAGCATTATTGTTTTACCGAGGGTTGTTTATGTTGGCGACCCTTCAGCTCCTAAGTAAACTTTTATGAATCCAGAATAACAAACGACGCTCTGGAAGATGAGATGGAGGACTGCATGGTGCAGGTGAACACCAACATCGGCAACCTGCGCAACATGGCGCTCGACATCGGCTCCGAGCTGTCCAACCAGAACACTCAGATCGAACGCATTAAGGACAAGGTAACATGCTCATCAGTTAGTTAAAAGGTGATAGGATCCATTCATACCGCTACCAGCATTACCCGCAATCTCGCTCCTAAGCAGCAATAGTTTAGGTATAAAGACACAGATACAGCCAATGATAAATTTAGTCCGCAAGGTTGGCAATTGAGATTTTAGAAGACCATTATGGTCATTGATACGGCCTTCAACGTTTACTTAGCTTACTTTAGACTTATATTTTTGCCCTATGGACTGGATTACTGAACTATATCGGCTCCATTACCTACGTCGTAGGTACCTAATAGTTAACTATGACTCATAATTCAATGGTAAGACACACCATAAGCGTGAACCGTCCATTTATCGTATTCAGTAGGAGAACCAATGTATAAGTACAGTAAGTGCAAATGAATGCAAAATTTTAACCAGCAGGATTGACAAATCAATCACGGAAAATGTACTATTTAATTATGCAGCTTTTTGGTATTATAAAGCATTTAAAGCATATATACATTTATGAAGTTTTCAAGGCAAATAGCCTTTGAAACGCAGTTTATGCACTGAATGCAACTCTACGAGTATAGTCCGACAAATTCGTGTGTGACCTCTACCGGGGTGAGAGACGTTGTAGAACACGATGTGACTTCGATCAGAAACCTCGGATGCCTCATTCTTGGGTGCTGATAGACTTGAGCATTTACTCAACCGCTCTTTGGTTTGGTTCTTCAAACCATTCGAACTGAACAACCAGTCCGTCCGTACGCACATTTCGTCGGTCATTCTATTGAACGCTCGAGTTCATACTTAAGTCTATCAGCACGTTTAGGTTCTTACTTACATTTCGAATCAAGAGAACTTTGATTGATAGAGTAGGCCTTCCATGCTTTATGTTGTGTTGTAGCTTCCATAAATTCAAAAGATAATATTTAATATATGTTTTTCTTTCTTCTTCAGGCTGACTCCAACGTGGACACCCTCAAGGATGCCAACGAGCGAGCGCACAAACTGATGAAGAGCTAAATTATATATTCACGTTAATTGCTTTAGACAATAATGTAGAAAACGTTGGGTTCTATTTACACTACGACCCTATATTTAGACGATTAGCAATGAGAGTTTGTATGTTAATCTCCAGCGCTACGAAAAGGACGTTTAAAAACGAGAATCCAGTTTAGACTGGCATAGAGCATTCAGAAGTTGCCTTGAGTCTGGCCAATGATAGATGAGACTGGTAAATCAAGATCATCTTTTTTGGTCAATATTTAGCTGCCTTGCTGTTCTATGCCAGAGCAACGTACCTATACAAGTTCTTAATGATTATGTATGTAGATCATGCTCTACCATATCAATACTAACCTGAGCTTTGCGTTCAAGTCAACCAGCGAAGTAGAAACGATACTACTTCGCTCCCAACTGCAAGGGCAAGCCAGACATGTGCCTACCTCGGAGAGCTTATCTATGAACGAATTCCTAGCGATTGTGTTGGAGAGTAACATAGGTGAGCTATGGCTTAAGGCGGCGAAGGTGCAGGGTTACTCAGAAATCCGAAAATCGATACTATCTCTCTCTTAGTCATTAATATTGATAGATTTGGGAGAACAGTATGGTACAGAATGGTTCGAAATTCACATTTGTGAGTAGCTTCCCACTCACAAAAGATCATGGACTTTAATTGCTAAGCCATAGAACCTTGTAACAATGAATTTAATCATCTCATTTGATGTCATCTCATTTCATGTATTTGGTTTCTAGTGATTTGATGTTACGTCACTAAGATAAGGTTCTATGTTGGCGCAATAGTAAAAGTCCGTGGTGGTACTTTCGGAACGGAAGGGTAGATGGTCGATACTGAATGTTAATAGTATTTACCAAAGGTATTTACTGGACGGTCAAGTGATTACTTTGTTATTACAAAACGGTGTGCCGGACCGGTTTTTATTAAGTATTTATTTGAAAACTTGTATTCCGAAGATCGCTTTTCGCTCAGTTGTATGGAAATCGCCAGAGGAGCCCGTGTTCCGAGATTTCCTTTAAATTTTGAATTTATACTGTTATAATCATGTTCTAATTAAGTAGACCGCTTGCTTTTCTAAATGCCGAAGACAATAGCCGTAAGAAACTCTATAGTAAAAAAATATTTTCTAACTAACACACAATCAAATATCAATATCAAAATGTTATCAATTAGACTAAACTTTATATAAATATACGCTCTGCATTACCCTTGTTGATTTAAGTTTAATGTGTATATCTTGCTCATTAAAAACGTCTTATATCGCTAGTGTAGCTGAATTATATACATTTTTTATCTTAAAACTAGGTAAATATTCATGTATCGAATCATCTACCCAATAGCCTAGTTGCAAAAATGACCATTATATATTATGACGCTTTTACACCTCGCGACACCTCGCTTCGATTGTCAAATGTATGAAAACACATTAATGCGCATCTCTGGTGGAAACGCACCCTAACACCTGTCAGTTTCTGATTCGCCGAAGTACGAGCAGGTGATTTAAAGCGTCATATTACTGGGTATATTATGTGTAATCCATACATAAAAGACCATAAAGTTACAAAAGTTATGTAATCAAGCTGCAGGCGTATTCCCATTTGTTTGTTAGCTTTGTTTATTCTTATAGTCTTGTGTAATAACTAAGAAATCTAACCTAAAAATATTATTGCACTAGTAAATCAATTGTTAACTAGTTAATAAGACAAAATTTAGAAATTCTCTTGTCTTTTGTCATCACTCGGTTAATTTAATGTAAAAATAGATGCTTACTCAATGAATATTCTCACACATTTGACGGCTAATATAATAACCATGAACGTATAAAACTCTGTCCTGATTACTGTAGGTTCGGCACCTTACGGGTTATTTTTTAGGTTAGATAATTATTTAACTCATTTGATTATTAAAAATGAACAGAGTAACTTACTTACCTTTCATTCGCACTCACATTGGGATTATTGAAAAATAACTCTCATTATTAATTCCCAATTGGGAACAAAGGGCAACAAATAAATGAGAATACCTACCTTTCTGAGTAGTCTATGTTTAACTTCATTCTTGAAGAATATATTAATTTTAAAATATTTCTCTCAACAGTTATCTCTTTAAAACTTGTTCTTTAAAATTTTCATAGTTTATAAAAAAGTCTTATAGTTATAGCATAGCTAGATATAGGAAAAATATGTTACTTGGACCTACTAATAAAATTGTAATTTAACGAAATTGGTGATTCGATTAAGTAGGTAGGTTATAATTATAAATAAATACTATTAATGAAACTGTTGCGTTGTTTATTTTATTTATTTACCCAGCTGAATACTGTCGACTAAAAAACTACAAAATAATTAATTACAGTACAACTTACGAGTAATTATTTTCATACCAAACTTAAAACCCTGTATTTATTTTTTCATGTAGGTATTCTTTTTTAATGTAATATATTTTTGACATTAATAACCATCATTCTATTATAACTGGGCCTCTATTTTACGCGGTAAAATCACATCGCTTTTGACATCTATGTATTGTTTTTAACTCGTTCGCTATTAGGTACTATTTTAAAAGTTAAAGTACATAAAAAAAATTGCCAGGGCGCGGGCTTCGCGGGGTCCACTGAAAAATGTATTTTACTTTTCGTACTAACAGGGACCAAAACTAGCTTTTCAATGTTTCACTTTGAGTTGAGCTGAGGCGTTGCTGATCCGGCGACGGAAACGGAACATGAAGAAGTCAATATTAAGAAAATAAAACCAGCAAGAGCATGTCGGACCATGCTCAGTGTAATGTAGGGTTCCAAAGCCGTTACGACAAACAAAAAACAAAATGTATGAACTAATTTTCTATTTACAGTTATTTGGTGCTGTCTTAGATAATTTTTAGTAGGTATAAACACTTTAGTCGCCTGTATCTCAGGAACCAATGATGTCTACTAAGTCTACTTAGTCGTGGTAGTTTTCATTTAACATTACAAAATTAACTAATATTTCACAAACGATTTGCACAAAACCAATATTTGCAATGTTTTGGTAAGATCTAGCGCGACACTCCACAACATGGGGTAGACGAGAAAAAAAAACATCCTCACGTTACGTGCAGGGGAGGAAGTCAAAAAAAATATGTTTCAACATTTTATTTTTATACTTTGACTACGTGGGTAATATACAATGAATGAATGAATATACAATTTATGGCAAATAACAGCTTTCTAGAACTAAGAGTCTCTGAGCTAAGCTGCGGAAGGACGGACATGGCAAAACTATAAGGGTTCCTAGTTTGACTACGGACTAATCCTAAAAAACACGGAATATTCTCACAGAAACTGACCTCGTCCCAAACTAAGCACTAGGCTTGAAAATGAAAATGAAAATGAAAATGTTTATTGAATAAATGAAACCTTACAAGATGTAGAAACAATACAATGGGTGGTGAGCTAGGGATCCCTGTGTTACAGGACCCGATTACGTATCAAGAACAGTTTTAGTTTGTGCCGGGTTACAGGGTTACATAATTTTCTTATTTAAGTACTTTACCTGAATTAATCTCATTCTAAAGTGTGTGTGCTTGTGTGTTTGTGTGTGTATGTGAGCGTGTGTATGTGAGCGCGTGTAAATGTTTGCTTGTACATGCTTGTACTATACATATGTATATGTACCTACATATATACACTTATATGAACTTAGGCATATCAACAAAATTATCCACTTTTTACCTCATCACATCACTACAACTCAAATGTGAAGGTTGCTATAAGTAAATAATTTTCCTCAACCGCCTCCCACTATATATCTTTATATCTTGATTCACCTTCCTCAGATGATTTATAAGGGTGATATTTTCCAGATTTCCGCGGCAGGGCGTAAGCACTCACATCTATATCAATCGGGAGGCTATAAATATTTGTAGTGACTGTGAACATCAAAATCTCTTTCATTTTATCGTAAGCGACGTCTATTAGACTATATCTCCTTTGATAATCTACGCGAATGTAATTATACTCTGTAAAAACGTCATTATTTTGTTGCTGAAACAGGTAATAACAAATTAACTTATTTAAGTGATTTGTAACAGTTTGTAAAAGAAGACCAACCAAAAAATATTGCGGAAACACAATTTAAAATATTGGGCTCGACTGGCGGCAGCTTTTGAAAATACTGCCAATGCTGCTATACCAATTACAATTCATTAAAATATATGTAAACGTTGTGAGAAAGTCTAGATGTATGAATGTTCGTCCCTTAACGCACTCACTGCCGACAACGCATAATACTGGTATGGTACCTTGAACGCGTATAGCGTTTTTACGGTATAAGTACGAGCTTCGTATTAAAACAAAAAAATGCGGCACCTGCGGGCTAGTTTGGCTGCGACTATATCGCGTGTCAAATGTGGATAAAGCATCCGTCACTCTCGTACTTATTTACGTGTCAGAAGGTGACGGATGCCTTATCCAAACTTTATCGCTAGATAAACGCAGCCATATTAGGGCCCCTGGCGAAAGTTGGATCCCCATGATCCCCATGCCTTAATCATCTCGGCACAAGAAAACGGAAACATAATGCAAAAAATCGAAATATTTTACTTACGTAGACAGACATGTAAAGCGTTAATAAAAAAAAACCGGACAAGCGCGAGTCGGACTTGCCCACCGAGGGTACCGTACAAATTTCAATACATTATAAAAAAAAACTGTTTAATCTTGTGCCAATGAAGCCCTAATTTCATACAATACCTACCCCACATGACACGATTAACTCAATTCATAATTTTATTTGTACCGCCGTTGTTCCTTGTATAAAGAGCCTGTTTTTTGTGATTTAACCAAAAATGTATAGTTTCAGATTTCTCCCTATTCTTGTAGTATAAGACGGTATTACTTGCCAAATTTCATAGTTCTAGGTCAACTGAAAACACCCTATAAATTTTGATTCTCTTGAGTGTCGGAACTCCACGCACAGACAGACGGACAGACGGACGCGCAACAAAGTGATTCTATAAGGGTTCCGTTTTTTCTTTTTGAGGTACGGAACCCTTTTTTCCTTTGTGTACCGAAAATTAACCATAGACATGATTACATTCATATGTGACTCATTTTCGTTACACGTTGGAAAAAGTTAACGTTGTCTCAATTAGGTACCTAAGTCCTTAACTACGTAGGTATGTACAATATTTTTGAAATTCACCCATTTAATTAAGTTGAGCTGTCTCGAAAACCACAACATTTTTACTAAACCAATGTTAATCTATTCAAGCTAAAACCAAGTGTTAAATAAAAATGAAAATGTAAATTTTATTGATAACATTTGATATTGTGGACTGCATACACAGGACCTGCTGTAACGACTGGGTCTCCAAAGATACGTACAGTCACGAGATTAAATTTGGTACCCACCTTAGGTCCAAAGTCAATCTGACATTCTACAACAATAAGGTTGAGTTTCCTAAAAGTTACAAATGAATAGACATCTCTAATGACATTGATGACTTCAAGCATATTTTTCTTGAAAAGGGTCCCAGAAGCTCATCAATTCTTTAAAATGGCATTGCTTATGCTATAGTTACGTTGAATAAACAAATAAGAGCTAGTGTAATATCATAACATGTCAATAGCAATATGATTATACCGAGTTGAATTCCAGGGGCACGTTTTATAAAGCTACAAGTAACAATTTTACGGGTCTAAACTGGCAACACTGCTCACATGGCTGGTCGTCATTGGTCGAGGTTGTGTCAAATGGAAACTTGTAACCTGTAAATTGTAATTTGTAGTTTTATAAAACAGGCCCCAGACTCATCAAAAATTATTTAAGGACATTCTTGCCTTACATAATCAAAGAGTATTAAAAAGTGTTAGGTAAGTATTCAAAAGTGCTTACAGAAATGTTTAATGCCCAATTAATTACCAAGGCTGGTATTTGGCCCGAGAACGAATATGCCCGCATCTCTCCCTTTAAATGTTCTCCTAAAACATCATAAGAAGGTAAGGTAAGGTAATGCCAAGCCTGAGGCCTACGAAGCAATCTCAATCTCGCGAGATCTCGGCCCTATTTACCAAGATTAATCTCGGCCGAAGAGATAGGGATTTTGCAAAAAAGCTAGATTTTTGAATGTGTCTACAGAGCAAGCCGCTAATAGATAGGTAGGTAGTTGATTAGATAGGTAGGTAAGCATCGTGAATTTTCTACTGTACCGTATTCAAAGTATGATCCTGAATTGGTGAATTTGATTAATATCATAAAGAATACAAGAATTCGAATATTATGCAATGTCACACTCTTACCCATATTTGGGTAAGCAATACAACGTTATTCAGCTAACACAATTCTTGATTCGACTTAATCCACGGACGTCAAAATTGATTGGAAACAGTTCTAACTTAATTAAGAAATACATCGGCCTCCTTGTACGTATTTTGCGAAAGGTATTTTTAGGGTTCCGTACTGAAATGGTAAAAAAGGAACCCTTATGGTAAGACTTCCGTGTCTGTCTGTCTGTATGTCACAGGAGTTTTTCTCTAAAACTATACAAGCTATCAACTTGAAATTTTGAAATTTGGTATAGTTCTATAGCGCGTGTTTTTAGTAAATACAATATGAAATTATTTGTCTAAATATTTGAAAAGGGGTTTAGAATGGGGGGTTGAAAAATGGAAGTGATTTGAAATGGAAGAAACGGGGTGTCATATGAAAGGGCTCAATCTGCAAATTTCAAAGCAATTTTTTTTAATAATTTTCTGTGGCCTAATTTTTTTTAATTATTGCCAAAAATGTACAAAAAATGACTGAACTGAACTGAACATGAATGAGAAAAATTCCTGATTTAAAGATCATTATTTATATTTTACGGAGAGAATAAAATAAAGTTGCAAAATTTTACAGGTTTGGAAAATTTTACAAAAATCTTTAAAAATCTGTATTAACATTTAGGCTACTCAAAATTACCCTTATTGCATATGAAATAATGTGCATAACAAAATAAGTATTTTCTTTTGTAATTAATAACCATATTACCTTAAATACGTAACCCTCGGTGAGCGAGTCCGACTAGCTCTTGACCGGTTTTTTTTATGACAGTGTGAATGCGCATGCAAATCGCCTGATACCCATAGACATTTCCATCCTCAGAACTACAATCTTAAGACTGCCAATGCGTTGCCAATCCTGAGCGCTACGATGGAATGGAATGCCTCTAACTGCCGGACTTAGAGACGTCAATTAAATTTAATGCTTATGTTAAGTGACGTGTTGTCTTGTTCTATTGCTGTAGTAAAGAAAGAGATAGCAGCAACTTTAATCAAGCATTAAATTAAATTAACGTCTATGAGTGCGGCAGTAAGCTAGTAATTTATCCGGCAGTCTTATCCCCACACCGGAACACAACAATGCTAATGTTTTTTTTTGTCTGTACCTACTTCTGGGTCTATTGCCTGTTAATAAACGATTACCTTAGGCGTTAATTACATTATTAATTATATTAAACGCAACTCATTTGGAAACGGTGCACGAAGGAAGACAAGTACTTACCTTTTTATTTTGTTTCGCTTTAAATGTGTATTTTATTTATTTATTCCGGCTGATCAGCGATCCCACCTGATGGCGCTGATGGTAAATGATGAAGCTCGTTGGTTCAGTAGAAAGAAACCCATGTATAATTTTATTTTTATGAAATACTTACTGTCATCTTCTTCCCTTCTTTAACCTTGGTTTAATAAAGTGTAGGTAGGAACCAATTCACTAGTCACTAAATGACAGCTACTTGGCTGTGCCCAGCTGTGCCTCTGCACGGGTAGCACAAGTTGTATTTTCTCGCTTGTCGCTCAGTGCGTCTCTATCGTTACTGACTAGATAGAAAGGGAGATCCGAGCGACAAACAAGTCGCGGGCAACTTGTGCTAGCCGTGCTGGCATGCATAGGCATAATACGAATATAGTACGTATAGTACGAATTTTATGAAGTGACCCGATTAGCAAAGAATATATGTGTTTAACAAAAAGGGCCAGTTTAAAAAGTTCTTACCATACCTAGTTCTTAACGTTTATAGGTGGACTTTCCATAAGGTGATCAAAAATATAATGACATAATATTTCCGATCATAGCTCACTGACTGGGGCCCGTAATGCAATGGGTAAAATGCGATACTTATCTTTATTTCAGACAAAGAGATTATAAAGTACATTTAATGTCTTTGATTTCAGCCAACGAGGCTCATATTTACAAATACCTTACAGGCTACATAATAATTAAAACTTGAAGCTAACACCTACCATTAAAACCATAGTAATTATAATAGTTAATGAATCTGCTTTGTTTCGATTTGTTCAAACCATGTTCAAACCGCCACCTTGCGTTGAATAGCAGAACTACGTAATACAGTGCGTTACGAACACCTTGACAACTTGCAACCCAGAGAAGACTTACCAATGAAGGCTATTTTTGCAGTGGGATATAATTCTGAATAAATGTACTATCGATTTTGATATGGATGTTTTTATTTTGATTTTGAATAATTTGTCATCACAATCAATCGAATTCATAACAAAAATATATATTTTTATTTTCCTTCTGGCAATACTTTCACTTAAGACATCAAGATAAGTCAAGCAAGTCTGTCTGTCATATTTTTGACAGTAGACACAATAACAGTACAAATTGCTATTTTTTCGTTTAAGGAGCTATTTCAGGGGTTTTTTAAATACTATTAGTAATTTTGCCAGCCTTCTATGCTCCATCATACTCGATGCGCTCTTGCATTTTCTTGTGATCATTCGCGCGCATGACAGTTATAACAAAGGTCAATGCGCAGAGTCGAAAAATATTGCGCACTTCGTTTTCTTCGGTAACCTCACAGAGTTGAGTTGGGTGTCGATCGACCACGACCAGCCACCCGACGCGAGCACGAGCCGACCGCCAGCCCGCTGCGAGAGGGCGCAACCATCCTCGTACTGTTTTTGGTGGCTTGTGGGTGTACAAGTGTCAACAACCCCTCTTTTTGTTGTGCCGTGCTAGAATAAACCTACAAGTAAGTGAATTTATTTCTAGCTTCTCTAATTCTATTTATACTTTATATTTTCCATTGTCAGCAGGCCAGTATTTGTGAATGGGAGGATGCTGTCCTAATATAATTGTAAATGGATGATGATGTCATGAGTGTATGTTTTAGATGTGGATCACTCACTGAATTATTTTAATGATACATACATAGTGATCTCAGAGCCAACAATTTTGGAGATTTGTTTATTAGAACTTCTTTGGCATTTAAATGACCCATCAGTCATTACCATAAAATTATCTGCCTTCATAATGACATGTAGATTATTCTAGTAAATGTTTTCAGCATGCATCATTACTCATTATGCACCTGAGATACCTTGTTACATTGGGTACAAAACTGTTTCACATTATATATTTATATCTCACTTACTCACATCATGTATAGAGGTATCGTTACTGATAATAAATAAAAAATCCTTACATGTATAAGGTGTTAATAACGGCATACCATTTTTTTTTTTGCTTCCTGTAGGTGACTGTTTCCTGTTTTCTTTTTACCTCTACCTGTTTCATGACGTATTCAGAATTTTATGTAGTGTTAATGTCATTTGGCATCCTCCTTTCACTAATTTTCCCATATTGGCAGGTAATTATTTGGCAGGCCAAATTATTACAGTAAAGTGAGTGCCATTTGACTTTCATAACCTTTAAGACACCATGTCAATTATTTGGTTATGGTTATTAGACCAGTAAACAAAGGAAAAAATAAAGTTCTACACCTACATAGTGGGAAACTAGATGCCTAAAATACTCAAGATAACCAATTTTACCCAGACGAGATCAAAAATTGCACCATTCAAATGTGACGAAAAAGACACTCTGTATTTTATGGCACAGATCAAAAGAGACATTGTATTGTTTCCAATGTAATTAATACACATAATTAAACCTGATATCTTGAATAATTAAATTATTGGTACTTACCTACTAAAACATTGTTTAAAAAATTTAAACAATCTTATTTGACCTTAATATGTATATCTAGTATTTCCCATTTTTGAAGTATTTTATCAAACTAATTTTACCTTCGTGATATATATAGGCACCTGTTTTAAATATATAAATGATCATGTGGTGTCTGTTCTTTACACTCCGTAATGTGGCAGGGACATGATAAAAATAGCAATTAGATCAACAACAATCTAATCCCTGGTGAATAAATAACTGTAGGTATGTTAAAATTACAGTCGAGTTCATAAATATGTGTACACTTTAGTACCTTGTCTATTTAATGTCATGTTTAAACTGCCATATATGAATTGTCACACTAATTAAAGTGACAAGGTACTAAACTGTACACATTTATGAATTCGACTGTACAAACAATAAACCTATGGCTACAAACAATAAACCTATCTTAAGGAAATTGGGTATCTTGACTTAGTAAAGTGACAAAAATAAAATTCCATTCAGTTTTTTACTACATCAGAGAAAGGATTTAATTAAATCGTTCCTACCCTACATTTACATCACCTATTTGCTACAAGGTTGACAGACACAACACAAAATAATTATGATACTGCATTTCACAGTACATTATTTTGTACAATTTAATTTCAAAATAAGTACTAATAATCAGGTTCAATTGACAATATGAACTTTTTGAAAAGGTGGTGAAAAGCAAATATTTTTTTTAAATATTGATTACTGAGAAATTAATAATCGAATTACTGCTAATGGCTAAAGAGCTACAACGCCACATGGTCTTTTCTACGTCACAGCTAGTGCTAGCAAAACGAGATTGCAAACAAAATGACGTCATTCCAACCACTAGTCGAAACCGGTGTAGCAAACACTGATATTATTCAATATTTTTTTCTCAGTTATTAATAATATAAAAAGAATTGTATGATTTTGAGACAAACCTCTATAAGGATGATTTTTTTTCAGAACGCCTTAAAAAAAACTTCCTGTTGTCAATTATTTTTCATCCTTGCAGAGTTTTTCAGTTATTATGTCATTTATCTTATCAGTCAGCTTATCGTAATTCATAACACATTAGTGTTGCTCTAACCTTCGAGTGAGTAATTCGTATTTTAGCTAAAGGAAATACATTTGTTACTGGAGATTTTTTATTATAGTTATTTCAATTGTTGTATAAATGTTGTGAAAATGCAAGAACTTGAAAAATTGTAAGTACAAAAGAATGTGTGAAAATTGTTTTTTTTTTAAATCTGATTCCTTTAGAGCTGTTTTTCGTTTTGTGTTAGCCTGACTTAATTCTATATTGACAATGGTTTAACAAAATTGCCTTCCTTAATTTAATTAAATATTGTGCAGCATTATATTCTTGCTCTTTTTACCTCTTATTCTAATTCTCTATTCCAATTTATTTAAGCCTGTCTTAATTGTATTAAAATCGTATTAATTTTCTTCTTCTGGCTGCTTCAGTAATATGATTACTTATAGAAACAAGATGGGAAGATGGGCTGAAACCAAGTGCAATAATATGCCCACTTAACTACACAGAAACAATGATTACTATGATTGTGTGGACAACAATCACACGTGGTCTCCTTGATATACGCGTATGAGTCAGGTTAAGGTTACGTTATCGAACAACGCAAATGGCGGTAAAATTTTCGAATTGTTAGCAATTCTTTCGTTGCGACACACTTATTTTTGCAAGTATTAAGGCCCAGCCACACCGTATGCGTGCGCGTTGACGTGACGTGCGCGTTCGCTTTCCACTGTGGTGTATAGTATAGTATGAATTCTCATACCTACGACATGCTACTATACAACGCAGTGGAAAGCGAACGCGCACGTCACGTCTACGCGCATGCATCCGGTGTGGCTGGGCCTTTAAGGGGATTGTAAACCGAATCTTAAATCGCGTAGCTCTCAAATATTTTCCCACCCCCAAATCAAGTCCGTTTTTCATAATATCTAAAACATATTCAAAAATCGAAAAAATCTAAATGGGTTTCAGACTAGAGAAACGTTATCGCATATTGTATGAAGATTTTCAGCCTCACAATCCTCTTAACCAATTATTATTTGACTTATTTTACCAAATACGCCTTATATAACATTTGAAACTCTGTCATTCGCGAAACCGTTTACTTGATCTTTGCCATGAAAAAAATGTTTGTCGTATTTTGCATACCTGTGACCCAAGCCAAGGGACAGAAATCTAGAGCAGCCCTACCAATTCAAATTGGTTTAAAACATGAAAAACCACATGCCATTGGCCTCCTTAAATTTAATTTAATTTAATTATTGTTATTTATTCTTACAGCAGCAATAAAAAACACATTTCAAGGGTCTATCTATTACGATTCATGAGATAGACAGCCCGCTGATAGACAGTCGGACGGATGTTCAGCGGAAGTTTAGTAATAGGGTCCAGTTTGGCACCCTTTGAATTTAAATATCGAGACTTTCTGCTTTTGAATTCTTCTTTAGGGTGGCTTCAGCATATGTACAATGGCATTATCGTCATTGACATTTAAGAATATGACGCCACGTCTGCGTCATAGGCGGTAAATTCAGTCTCATTACAGCCTTATATAGTGTTTACCCGGTTTTGCTCAGCTCACAGTTCAAAATGCCTAACAAAGCCCATCCCAAGGGCGTGTCGGATGGCCCAATCGTGCGGACTTAATTAAGTGACTGTCGGATGCGAGGGACTGCTTAGTCAGCGCACAATTCAACCTATGGCGTAGGCTTCTCCGAGGAATGACGTCATCGAGGCTGACAAGGCCATTGCTCACACGGTGACTAAAGCTTTGAGATCCGATGATAGCGCACATAGTGTTTTTAATTACACGTATGCAGAAACACAATACAGATAATACGAATGTTGACATAGATGAAATCAGCTACGTAGTTTTTTTGAACTGTCTCAATGATAACTTGTATTTAGATTTCAGAAATACTAGTCTATGACGTCATAAACGGGGTAAATCGTTTTATCGAATTTCACTTCATGCATTGTATCAGTTCGTCGAATTTAATTTCATCGTACGCAATTTTCTTCCGAAAACCATGATATGATGTCTTCAGGATGTCTAAAACATTAATTACGTAGGTTAGGTTAGGTTATACTTGTGACTACCAAAAAAATTAGGTAACTCACGCGGCGAGAAATACTTTTCGATGAAATGAAAATTCTGCGTAAAGATACGTGCGTTGAAAGGACGAAAGGTGTTTCGATAAAACAAACCGATATTTCCTGTGATCACAAAATCACAAAGAATTTAAAATTAACTCCAATCCGTTAAAACTATTACTCACCTAACTGTATATAGGTACCTGATGGACGGGAGCGAAGATGAAGAGGTCAAATTAATCAGAATTTAATTAAGTTTGATAGTTATCTTTGTAATAGTGACTGTAAAGACAAGGGTTAATACAACATTATACGTCTGGATACTTACAGTTTAAAAGACACATTTACCAGCGACTACACTTTCTGGTGCTTGGGAAATGAGCGGTGGAAAGCTCCTCTCTGGCTCGCATCTCTCACACAGATATAACGCGCTCATTGTATATAATGCTAAGCCCTCTTTACACCAGGAGGTGCAATGTGTGATAATAAGAAAATTATATATAATCCCTTTGACGACATCCACTGAGAGTAACTGGTGGGACCTCAATCGACTGTCGTTGTCCTAAAATAAAACTATAGCCAGTTGAACGCTATAAGTTTAAATCAAAATCAAAATCTTATACCTAATATACGACTTAAGGGCCTTCAAAAAATGAGCCTACTCTTTTCTCAAACGCCAGCAGCGCACTTGCGATCCCTTGTTGTTTATGGGTCGCGATGATCACTTACCATCAGGTGACTTGCTTGCTCGTCTGCCTCCTATTTCACATAAAATATTATGTATTCTTATTACACACAATAAACAGCGAACTAAATGCCCTGCGGGCTTATTATGGTCTGGATAAAGCATCAGTAATCAGTAACCCTCACACTTACACATTTGTCGAAAAGTTCATACATACATTAAATCATGCCTGTTTCCCAGAGGGGTAGGCAGAGACCACTTCTTTCCACCTGCTACGATCCTGACAGATCACTTTCGCTTCTTCCACATTCATACATCGAGTTATCGAAAAGTAACGCATGTTTTATCCACAGCGATAAACGCGACCATATTAGGCCCCCTGGTAGACGTTTTAAACATTTACAATTCCCTCTATCAATTGTGGCCAAGTGTACCAGGTTGCCCCACCACTTTTTATGAAACCAGTCGATTGTCTCCTGGCTCACCAGTATTTTTCACAAAAAAATAATTCTGATTTGAAAAAGTATGTGCCTCTGTAGTCTGTAGGAATATTTCTAGTGAATAAAAAAGTTTAGATCGGCTTCCGTTGAAGAGTTTCTTCAAATAAAACATTTTAGCATAAATAACTAAAAGTTGATTCACCGAATTTATACTACTCGTACCTACCTGGAGGATCCAGTCAGGTGGTCTAAGTGGACATCGCAGACCCGTAGGGTAGATTTTTGGTGATGTAGAGCCACCCTTAAATATTGAAGACATTGTTACGCAAATTCAATTATAATTATTACGGACGTTTCCGCGTCCGCGCCAATACCGATTTCATTGCGTTTGAAGATAAAAAGCTTAAACAATTTTTGCATTTGCATTTTTCTTTATCTCCCCACCCATGTTTAGTGCTAAGAACTCTATTTCAGATCCATTTTGTTTAAAACAGCAAATAATGTTGCGTAAAAGCGGAACTTAAACAATTTATCTGAAGTTGAAGTTGTAATCATTTCATTTCTTATTTTCAAATAAAATGTTTTTTAGGTTTCGACTAAAGCATTAAAAAACATTCTCCTTTGATCACATTATTAATGTTGGGTCAAATGCTGGCGGAAATCACCGACAAGTTACACGACCCTCATTTCTTTCTATCTCTTTTGAGCTTTTATCGTCTTTGCTCGTGAATTATGAATGCCTATCAACTTGTAATTTCATTCTGTTTCTTCAATGTTTCGCTATTAAAGGCCTTGTTGTAATTTGGACTGCTTTTCTTCTAATTTGCGCTACTGGTTGTGGTTATAAGATGGATGTTTATTTGAGATCAAATGTCAACTGCTTAAATTGTAAATTAATCCCTGTCGATCCGAGATTGGACAAGCAAGATATTTCCCGATACTATAGATCAAAAACGCAAAATAAGTAACATGCAAGTATGATATTTAAATCGTTTGTATAAGTTATACTCTCCCTAGAAGATTATAAATAAGTGTGTTTTTTTTTTTAATTTTATCTTGCAGAACTTATAGAAGCAGTCTACCTAGATCCCGAACTTTTTTTAATTTAAAAGCTGATCGCGATGAATAATCCGCTGGGGCGCAGACTACTCGAGAAAAAAAAAGAAAACGGAATTTTCAGGATCCGTAAAACGTTGAAAACTGTAATCGCATCAGTCGACTCTTTTCCTGGAAAGACTAAGGCATGATCCTTCTGAATGGATTTTCGTATAATCCATTCAACAGCTTTTGAAACTTTTAAACGGGATCGCTGTTATGATTTTCGGGTTAATAAATGTGGACGTACCGTGATCTTTCTGAATGGATTTTCGAGTGATCCTGAATAGGACCTTTGAAACTTTTGAAACGGGTCGGTCGGTACTTATTAAGTTTTGGGGTTCGGTAATATTGAAGAATGGGAATTTGTCATAATTGCAGTAAGTAGATACTTTTGCGTGACCCAAGGTATTTTCACTAATGCATACCACAGTATTTATTCATGACAAATTCAAGCAGATTGACAAAGAACTTGGATTTAAAAAAGTTTGTTTTTTGTAGCGAGTGATAACAATACTCATTAAGTAGGTGCCCTCTGGATTTTTCCATCTCCTTTAAGATGTATGGGTCATCTCATCTTATAATGGATTTTGCCAATTATTCTAACGTGATCTTATGTATTTTATTAATCTTCCCCTTAGATTATTACAGTAAAGCGCCTGCCATCTGACCCCACGTAACCCTTAAAAAAGGGCAACTAAATCGAGAATTATGGTTGGTTAGACATTCAGTTTTTGTTCTCTTTATTATGAAATTCCCGGCACGAAACGTTATCATTATGCTGATCGTAAATAGTATAATATTAAATATTTACGTAGAATTCATTCAATTAAAACGCAAACAATATCTAGGAATATACAACGTATTTATTTTAAAATATGCGCGTCACGCTATTGGAGACGAGTCCCTGAATACCAGATAAAATATAGGCCTGAGTTGGAATCGTCGTTGTATTTAACAAACCCCGTGGCCCGTAATGATCCGTTTCAGAAATATCTTTTTGCGCATGAATATTTCTCGCGTACTTTTATACCTAGTAACATTTAAATATGCGGGGTGCGACCTCCCACTCGAAGGTTATCTAGTTTCGTTACGTTCTCGGCTGAATATCTAGATTGTATCCTGATTGTATTGTGTCCCGAAGAAAAGGGATCATCGATTTAGGGACCTAATGCTCTATTTTGTCTGGTTAGGAAACCGGTCACAAATTTCATAGCGATCAAATTAGCCCCGAAGTTAATCCGCTCTATAGACATGTCTTGTAAATAAAACTATTTGCATTCTTTACTACCTTACATAATAACCAACATACATCGTAATTAATTGTGATGTTGATGCGGTCACTTTTATATTATTAGCATTACGTCTCGCAACAGGAATGGCGAAAATGTACAAAAACTTGAACAGAAAAGTTTGACAATTAAATAACACCGTCGACAAAAGAATTTCTGGTCCTCAAAACAAAACAGCATCGCTCTTAATTGAGAGGCATCTGAAAGAACTAAACAAGTTAAAGTTTGAGCGGGTGGGGGCGGGCGGGGCCGTCGCGAGGTGGTGGGGGGTGCGCGCGTCTATTGATTTTCCACACGAGCCCCGGCTCCGACGTGCTCCGTCGCTACCAGGCAAATCCCCGCCAACGTTAAGATTATGACTTACCCGCGGTTTTTCGGGATATACTCAACTTCAATGACACTCCCTTTCGTTATCTTGTTTACAAAGGATAATTGAGGTCTTTAAAAAATATGTCCCGATAAGATTTATGCTCGCATGAAAGAAAAACTTCTGATTTAAGACCGAAACAAAAAGCAGTTTCATGATTAATGGGCTAACTTGCGTTCCATTCAAGTTTCCATTGATCGTAACGCGATCGGGCGAGGGCTCAGCCGACTTGAGGCGTTACACGAGCCGTTTACACGTCCGAATAAATTACCCTGAACGTTCCCAATGTTTTACTGGGGAAAATCGTTTCTCTCTTTGGGATCGTGATTCGCTTTCAAAAATTCTCTCAGATAAGTTCAGACTGTTCGCTTGCGGTCGGATAGCTAAGCGAGATTGTCCCTAACTCATCGTGACCTTGTAATAATTAACACCCATAATGAAAGGATATAGGATATAAAATAAACAGTACAGATTTTCCAGAATGTTCTTTAGCTAGATGGTTTTTGACGCTTGCTTCATCGATGGTTTCTAGTATTATCTTCTTCAATCAGAAACATTTAATTTCACCAAAAAAAACACCACTGCGAATAAACCAGTAGACCTGTAGAGCTTGTACACTTTAAGCCCTTATCAAGCACTCGAGGCTTTAGACGTCCAGATGATACTTGACTCGAGTTCCGCCAGAGTCTCTGAGGCTAGATGTATTTCGATGTCTCGGAAACTTTCCTAATAATACACAATCGAAGAAGTGGGTTCATCCAGACAATAGTTAAAAAAGCGGACAAAATTTAGCAACCTCTGCTTTAGTTAGAATAAGCCGGGATCATTAAAATTCAAAGGTCGACCGTGTAGACGGCACGGCATCGCATGTTACAAGCCTTGTTTTCGTACATTTACAACCTTACTTTTTTCATGTATTTTCCCTTTCTAAAAACCCAAGGCAATGGATTATTATTCCATTCATAATAATGTTGATGTTATGAGGAATATGAGGTATAATCTTAACGAGTTTGGACGTAAGTATTTATGAGATTAGGTTCGTTTTAGGGGCTATAAAAGACGAAAATAGTGGATAGCTAAGGATGCGGTTATAGGGCCTTCGCAACCTTTAGCGCGGGAGATACCTCACGTTTTGTACCCGTCGGTATTTTCTGGTTAGTTTAGTTAGATTAAATTAAAATGAATACATGTCTACTGGAATTTTAAGGAGGTTTGACGAGAAATTAGGGCCAGGGCCTTTATTCTACTTTGGTTTAGCCGATTTATGCAGGGTCCGTCAGAATCGCTACCATCTTATTCTTAAACCTAACAAACAGCAGTGTTCGCATTATGGTTCCGGTGTGGGGATAAGACAACCGGAGAAATTGCTAGAATAAATTTTTTCAAGGTTAGCTGCGCGTTTGCAGGCTTGGGTATCAAGTCTTCTGGACTTCTGAGGCCCGTTTCACGAAGCTACAAGTTACAAATTACAAGCGGAACTCTCTTTCTAGTAACAGGAGTTAGAAAGGGACTTCCGCTTGTAATTTGTAACTTGTAGCTTCGTGAAACGGGCCTCTGGTTGTAAAGCTAATGGGCTTCAGAGCCCACTTTATATTATTATAATTATAAAATAAATAATAATTATAATTATAATCATGTAGCCACTTACCATAATATAAAAAACTCAAGTGCAAGTTTGGCTCGTGCACCGAGAGTTCCGTACAAACTTGTATGTTTAATTTGAAGTTGAAAAATGTAATCCTATACAAAAAAATAAATTATAATTATAAATCGATGAACGCCGGCTGCACGCACGAAAAACATGACTCATTGTCAAGTTAGGTATGCCTCATTGTAACGTTCCGCCTGAGCCCGGATGCACGCACGAAAAAGTGTGACTCATTGTAACGTTCCGCCTGAAATTAACTTATGAGGTGATTAATGCCTTTCAATAAAAGTAAAATTCTGTGTAATGATCTATACATATAATAAAGTTGTAGAAGGGAAAAAAATCTGTACATTCGAGATATTTACTCAAAAATACTATAGGGAACCTCAGAATGGGCAGCAAAACACGTTTCTACATTTTATAGAGTTGGTGTCTGTTTGTCTGTTTAATTTTGTTTCTCCCCGCATCAATTGAAAACCACTGAACCAATGTTAATGCGGTTTTCACTAAAACGTTTCAATAAACCAGGTTATATAATAATAAACTATACCTGTTTCAGGATTTCTCAATTAAAGTTAAAACAACTAAGAAATTCTCAAATTAGACCAATTACATGTATTTCTTTAAAACCCTATTCGAGGGCCGTCGATCACTTTACGTGATTACAAATATCAACATTTTATGGTAGTACCTACTTCCGTACCTTAGAATATGACTTTTTGCCATATTAACTATTGCTTTCTAGTTATAATTGTTCAAATAACGCTGAAAGATAATCGATCTTTATACCATCGGGCTGTTAATGTTCATAACATTTTATCATGAAACCTTTCCCTTTCTAATTATAACATAAATTGAACCGTTAGTGCCAGAGAAAATCCTGAAATAAAGTCGTTCGCAGTATGTCGTAAATATGCGAACACGACAGCCTATTTGTAGCTCCACAAAAAAAGGCTTCCGATGAAGCACCCGGTTTTCAAGTTCGTTCAGAAAACTAGTTCAGCCTTTATTTTAACGGCCATGCTGCCGTTTCCTTTATGGCTGGTTAGACAATGTTCATAATGAGGCGGACGCCTCGTTAGCGCACATTCACAATTGCCTAATAGTTATATACATTAGCAGTTAGAGCCTGGTCAACCAACTGCTATGTTTAAGGCAACGTTTGTTGTTTCGTTACAAGTTTGTCAGTCTTAAAAAATCAACAAAAAATGGCGCCCTTGTTCGCTTTTTGTGTAGATTTTTGATGCAGTGTAGTCGTCATACAGCATTCCTGTGACATGACATGACATACCGTTCAGTCCCAACATCGATTCCGTTTTGTATAGCAATCAGTTCGACTGGCTAAATACCACTGATGAAATCTGCTTGATGGCCCCCAGACGAGGTCGGCAGTTCAAGCTAATGCTGTTCATAGTCCCAAAAGCTAGCGTAAGGATAGAGTCAAACACTAAATTATGTACGCCTTGAGCCGGCTTCACTTAACCCGTGTATCTTTAAATAATTTATTATAACCTGTAAAAGCTTTGCGAGCGAAACTGGGTCGAGCTACCCGGATAGCGCCGAGATTCGGACCATTGCCAAGTTCCAACATTGCCAGGGTTCATGGCAGTTTATATTTATTAGTTAATTAACAAGACCCTTATTTGAACTAAACGATAACAAACTCGTATCTAGATACTCTTTATTTAAAAATATATGTCCTCACTCGGTAATGCCTACATACGCCTCATGACATTATAGAAATAAGTACCTAACTGGAAATTGAAATGACGATTATAATAATATGAATTAATAAATCGATAATAAAGTTTAGTGTCTTTCCATAGATCGTAGCGACTATAGTCGAAGGAGTTTAAATATCCCGTGCATTATAGGCAAGAATAATTCAAATGAACAAACATTTCTATGCCTATGACCTATTTTTTAAATCGTCATTGTTACTTATATTCGGACGATGTATTGCCCTGTATCAGACAGCTCAGCAGACAAGGCTAATTATACCCGACTAGAGTGTAGGGTTGGTCGACTACCACGCCACCAATTGGGTCATCAAGTTGTCGCTATCTAAGTATTTCCACTATTACAGTTATTATTTCGTTTCATCGCACGCTATGCCATTAGGGTGTCGATCGCCCCACACTCTACTAAGTAGAATAATTATGGTAGTTTTGTAAGAAAAAAAATCCTGCATTAAAAAACAAAAAAACCGCCTTCAAAAACGCAAAAAATAACTTCTACTACTAGGTACTTAGTAGTAGGTACCTATCCTATTAGGTTAGTCTAACTGAAGTCGGCTTTTTGTTGAAAATATTGTGGTCGCCGACTTCAGTTAGACTAACCTAATAGGATAGGTACCTACTACTAAGTACCTAGTAGTAGAAGTTATTTATTGCGTTTTTGAAGGCGGTTTTTTGTTTTTTAAAACATTTATTTTATTTTACACTTTTTAGTGATCATAATAAGCTTATTTAGTCCCACTTCTTAGTTGATATATGAAACTTTAAGACATTTCATTTTTAAGAAAATCATAGTCATTTTAAAACAATTAAATGTGCTTCGTTGTAGTCGCTCAACTATCTTAATCGGGATATCTTATCGCCACCCTTGAAATCGGTACCGTTGAGGAGTTCCGGTGGCCATCTGTGGTCTTCATCATCAGTTCCGCTTCACCAAGTGACACTTTCTGAATGCAAATGCTACACTTGTTACTAAAAATACTAAAATCGCTATATGTTTGCATACAATATTTGAGGAGTTCCCTCAATTCCTCACTGATCCCTTCATCAGAATCAGATTTGCTGACAATGGGACCACCTCGGAAGTATACTCTATCAAACCAAAAAAGAATTTTTAAAATCGGTCCACAATTGACGGAGTAATCGGTGAACATACATAAAAAAAAAAATACATACAGTGGAACGTATAACCTCCTCCTTTTTTGAAGTCGGTTAAAAAGTAAGAACACGAAAGAAGTGAAAATAAAAAGTTGTTCTTGGAAATTCCGTCGACTCATATTGTGGCATTGATATCTGCTTTTTCTTTTATGCTCTAGCAAGCAAGCGGAAACCGGGCTTCCCTCGTTTCAAGTTGTCTTGGTTTGCGTTTTGCTTTGCTTTTAGATTGCAATGTCTTGGAGGGTTGTGTTTAATAACTTTTATCGTGCTTGGATTTCACAGGGGCGTAAAATGATCTCGACTGTAATACTCATCTCAAGATGCGACATAAATGACAGTTTTCTATGGCTTAACGTTTACTTTGGCGTGTCTTGTGACGGGCATCTCGGTCAAGATGAGTTTATTAATAGAGCTGCATTAAGCGAATAAAAATAGTTTCGTGATTAAAGGTTATGTTTATGTGCCTGTATTAATCTTCTGTATTAATGTTTTATTTTATTGCGCGAATGGATTCGCGGGCAACAGCTAGTTTTGAATATAACCCTATGTCCGTTCCATAATTTAGTTATTTATTATTTTTCGTAACGCTTGTCGTTTTCAAGATTATTGTCTCATGTTATCTTATATGATGGAATATTGTGATTGAAAGCAATATATATCGCCAATTGTTTTTTTAGCAATAACATTTTGATGTATGGTTGTTCCAGAATGCCTGCAGCCATGCCACCCGCCGAGCCAAATGGCGCGCCACGAAGCGAGCTGGAGCAGATCCAAATGCGCGCTGGACAGGTCGTCGATGAGGTTAGTCACGTTATTAATAATATTGCACAATAATTAACAAATAAATTCACCAATTGGCACACGAAGTGGTCATCGTTGCTGAGATAGGTCTATAAGATTGACGCGTGAGCATTCTGCACAGGACCTAATGGAGAGAGAGGGTAGACCTTTGCATCAATGAAACGTTAAAAAGTGACAGGGTAAAAAGTCATGTTTGTCGCAAGACAACTCTTGCTAAATACAGTGCTCCCGAAGATCGCCACAAATACCAAAGACAAAAGTACAAACCTGTACAAACTAATATGAGACTGGCAAACTCGACCGCAACTTGTGCAGTTGGTTGTTGCGACAGATGTATTGATGTCGCAGTCGTGCCGTCTCGGTAAATATGTAAATAGGTTACCCAGTAATGCATTAGTTAGGAGTATTCCTTATTTATTTATTTATTCTTATGGCAAATCAGATATTCAAGTTGGTAGATTTTGGTTGCTGCACTGTTTTTTCTGATAAACTCACAGCAAGATACCGCTTTTTCCAGATGAATAGAGTATTCCTGGCAAAAGCTCAAATGCTTACTTGGGTTGATGAGTTTTTGGTTCTATCTCTATCATACTAATAAGTCTAATAACCAAAGGTGTTTAATCATTTAAAATTAATTTCAGTCATTGGATTCCACCAGGCGTATGATGCAACTATGCGAGGAGGTATGTTTTCGATAAACAAATATACTTTCTTAGGTTTAAGATTTCTAAACTTGTTTATTGCCATAATGCACTTTAGGGCTGATTTTTGAATCCCCGGATTAAACTATCCGTCAGTTAAATGTATTACTATCCTTTTATGAACTCATATGAAAGAAAAGGACAGAGCTAAAATTTACCTTCCGGATAGCTTTATCTAGGGTTTGAAAAATCAGCACTTAGTATAGTTTAATAATTACCTGACGCTTACTAATACATAAGAAGTGTCTTCTTCCAATAGTTTTGATGATGAGGTTACTTATCGTAAAGTCACAAGATATGGTGTTATACTCGTAGATTACACAGTAGTAATTGTTAAAGGTGTATTATGGCAGTTTGAAATCCTTTGTAACAATAAGAATCTTTGAATCTTGAACGAAGAGACTTGTTATACTAATTTGAACGGGAGAGGCATACTTGTAATGTCGAGAATACCTCCCAAGATCACTTCGCCTTCAGGTTTATGTTCAGTAATGGTTCTCTTTCTGTTCCCTGACTATATATTAATTTGTCAAAATTTTGATTTAAAAAACCAACGTGATATAACTAGGGTTTTTATTCTAATTCGTTTTAACCCATCTTGCTTCTTTATCGTAATCATATTGTTGACATTATAATAGATAGATGAAGAAAAACTGCTTTAACGCCTACAATATGCTAATGTTTTAGAAGCATGATGACAACGAAGTGGAATACAGACCCTTAACCTTACGGTGTAAAATCGTTTTAATATCAATTTTGGTGCTAACTCTGTATTCCCTATTTGACTAATGTGATTAATATTTTGTAAATTAATTGCAAGCGCGTGAACTCCGCCGAGAGTCCCTGTTTCCGAATCCACTGAGAAGTCCAACTGTGCGGATTTGTATATATGTAGACGCGTTTCAGTTGAACTTAAATTTTGGTTTCCCTCACCCCATAGTTTTAAGTGTTTACGTTGAGTTGTTCAGTTGGTTATGTGATTATTTGTGATCATCTGTGAGAGAGGTGTTCTCGATGCGAGGGAGTGAGGGGTATAGCGGAAGTGTCCTGGTCAGCCCCTAGCTCGGTTTGGTCTCCGACGCCCGTCCCTCCACCCCTAGGGCGCAGCTCTGCTATCCCTGGCTGTTGTGTATCGATGTCGCTAAAATATTATGTTGTATCTATTTACTGTATACGTATATATTTTTAGTAGAAGCCCGGAATAACCCTATCGTATTTTTGGTTGTATGCGGAATATATATCATTTATATATGGCCAATAATTTACCATGCATAATTATTGGGTGTTGCATGTTCCGTGCCTTAATGTGTCCGAAATGTTAGTTTCCTCTATATAGCCCTTTATGTTGTTCGTAGTACTGTATATTTTTTGTGATCAAGTGTAAATTGTTATGGGCCACGCCTCGGTGCTGACAGTTAGTTGATAGAAATTATAATTTCACGATTGACATTTTTTTACTTAAATACAAAGATAAAGTTAAAAGTAAAATAAATGGGACAAGGCTTAACCGTCAGCTCCTAACTGCAAAGTGCCCAGAAATGCGATGTTTTTAATTTCAAAGCATGACGTCCACAACCCTTTGACTGTCTTAACTTACAACCCCGAGATTAGATGAAAATACTTCTCAGATTTTAGATTTCCCTTAGTGTGTAAACGCCCCTCATTATGTACGCTTCCCCATCCAAAGTCTACTTGACTGTTGTGCTTGGGCTTGCTTCGATCGAAACCCTTGCAATTGAATTCAAATCTCTATCTTATAATTTGTCTTTTGCCTGTCTTTACCAGTGATTTTTTCTTCATAGTGCTCCGACTACACTTACTCCAATTGTTTATTTAAATAACAAAAAGTCCATTTGCCCTAAATTTCTACCCACATCCCAGCACCTACTGATCTACTGAACGGTCACGATCGGCTCAAGATCGGTGTCCATGTTCGTTCTATCCTGTTTTAGTTGAGTTTGTATCTTAGGTCTCTGTGTAGTGGCTGCTCTCTGTTGTTGACTGTTAAACTATTATGTTGTTTTTCATGCCTTCGAACATTCACAATACCTACTACCAATGTGTGGGCGTGAACACACCCCCATACCTGCCACTGGACTCCAACAAATAAAAATCGAGCTACACCTATGCCAACTCTCACACCAAATACAAACCAAATTGATAATACTTATTTACATTCTTCTGTTCTCTATTGGTTTTTGTTTGTGTCAAATAGGAATTTTAGTTTGATGTCGTCTTAATTCTTACCTATTTTTAAGTGTTTTATTCCGTATTTTCTCTGATATTACTTTGATACGAACAAATAAATTGGTAACGCCTAATTGCCTGTCCTGAATTAAATATGTATCCACGTAACATATCGAAGACACCGTACAGACTCTGCATAACTCTTAAACAACACGTCTTGACTGCGAGGAGGAGGTCTTCATTTCTTGAACTGCTGACCGTTTTGATCACGTTGTTAGTTTTTTTAATTAGCGTTTAAACTAAATTTATTGTTGTTTGAATTAAATTTGAATTTGATGTTGGATCAAGAAAGAAGACCCCTCGTTGTGTGGCACAATGTAATATAACCCATTTGAACCCGACATGTACTCGGCACACGTACTCATTCGTCAAGGCGGCAAGCCCGCGGGAGGCACGACTGCCACTCACTCCACTGTACCTCTCACAACTAACATGCTCTGTGACTTTTTGTTTCTGCGGCTGGTGTAGAGCAAGGAGGCCGGCATTCGAACTCTGGTCGCTCTAGACGACCAGGGAGGTGAGTGATCTGCAACATTTGCAACACTACATTATTTACAATTATCTATTTTGCCTTTTCCGCTAACCTTGTTCAAGCATCGTAGGGCTTTCAGCTGACCCGAAGATGGGCCCGTCGATATAGAAGACACGAAAGGGGGTATCTCAATGAATATGTATTTAAATTACGTCACGCTAATTCGATACAAAGGTGAGGGCCTTCTAGGAACCCTGACAGATTAACATCTATTAATACTTCCCTATTACCAAACTGATCATAGAAAACCCACATCTTTGTATATTTTATTGGATCTGTAGTTATTTTACACCACTTGCACAACTTGACATCGAGTGCTTACTTACCACTCCAATGATGACTAGCAGTTCTAGCGAATAGACATTATACAAACGAAGGTCCGGTGTTCGATTCTACATTCTGCATTTCAGGTGTCTGTACTTGTACTCTAAAGTTACAACTTTACCTACTTGAATCACATGCAACGAATCGTAAAATAACGAACGAAGTAAATTCGAAACGCTTCTCCTCAACGCACGACTCTTGACATCACACAATATAATCATGATTCATATGAAACTGAGCACAAAGAAACTTTATCTGGTTTTACTTGCAAGCTTCACTGCATGCATGTCGTTGTTGATCGAGTAGTGAGTGTCCGCGGCGAGCGGCGCCGGGCGGCCCGCGGGCGCCGGCCCGCACGGCCCCGCGCCGCCCGCCGCCGTAGCACGCTCGCGCCGCACGGCCACGCCTCGCCACGCTCGCAGCCCGCGCACACGCACGGCGCCCGCACGCGCGTGCCGACCCTAGCGGCGCACCCCGCGCACCGCACCCCGCCACCCACACACCCGATACTCTCTCCTACGATATATTATTTTGATTTGTATTTTATGTATAGAGCGAGGACTCCGGGGGGCAAGCGCTTCATATGTTGAGTCACCAGGGCGGTAAGAGTTAAACTGACACGTGGGTAGTCGAACCGTGAGAACGTCTGTGTTGAATGTGCAGTTAAAACAGTAATCTCTTTGTTTTTCTTTGACGTTTCTCTTGACTAACGACTTATCTGAGATCGATGTTGCGTGTGTTTCTATGTTTCGATGGGGATGATTTTGAAAAAATAGTGTAAATAGATAAGCCCGATGGCCGTTCGTTGCTATTTGTCGCAAAACTGTAACTCTACCTTTTGCTGAAGATTTATTTTAAATGAGCTGCGCAATCTGTTTAGTTCTTCCGTTGATGTGTCTATCGGAACGCTTTTTATAGGTATATTTATTTCTCTTTCCGAATCTACTGTTCTCTTCTCTAATGATACAGCGGTAACTGACATGAATGCGCGTTTACCGAGTGTGTCTGTTCCGTATAGATTGGTGGTATCCGCCTTCACTCCATGGCTAGCAGCGTACTATTAATGTTAGCGTAGGTCTGTAACTGTTAGCTCTGCGACGCCGGCGACGTCGCGGCGCGGGGCCCGGCGATGGCGCGCCCGCCGCGCTCCGCGCCGCTCGCTCCTCGCCACACTACATATTAGATTGTTCATTTCTCTTCTTTAAATTAAATCAATTACTATTTTGCTGAATTCACTGTTTATTTAGGAATGGCTTTATGGATACGCTCATTTGCTGAATTGATTTGTTTTACCATCACCGCCGAAGGAGCGGCCGCCCGCCTAGCCAAGTCGCCGCGGTCGTCTGTTTGTTCATGTTCATGTATACATTTTGTTTTGTGTTTGAGTTGATTTTGAGTTGTGTTGAGTATTGAGTTGTCCCGCCGCGCCGCGCCGCACGCGAGCCGCGCCCGCGACCCGGCGCGCGCGCACGGCGGCGGCCGCACCCGCCAGGCGCCAGCCCTTCTTCGTTGGCGGCGCTCGGAAGCGCTCGGGAGCGCCCGCCGCAATGCGCGCGCGCCCTCACTGCATTCGTTTGGCGAGCTATAGTGACATCATTATTGTGTTGTAGAGTCACGAGGTGGGCATGAAAACCCTGGTCATGCTGGATGAACAGGGCGGTAAGCATCCAGTAGTACTATTTTACATCACACTTTAGTCAAGCTTTTGTCTGAAATGCCAGTTCAGATATTTTTGAAAGTTAATTGAATGATGATGAATTTTGACTTGAAAATTAAATAACGATTTAAAATATGCTAACGAATGATTTTCTAATGGATAATATTAAAGGTAAATTGTTTCTCATGATCATAAAGTAAAGTAGATTAAATGGATCAAGAGTCCGCTCCGGTCCCGCATTTCCTTCGTTAATGGGGGCGAGGAGGCTAAATAGTCAATGAGTATGTTAAACAGTACCGATTCTTTTCTTTAGTTTTTCTCACGCATCTAGCTATGCACGAATTCTTCGATCTTGCTGTTACTTGCATGAGTTTTAGTATTTTATAAGATTTGTTATTCTAGATGTTAGTCACTAAAAGTATGGTACTTAATGTTATCACTTAGCCTCAGCACATACATCATGATACCAAAGGTAATGTTTAAATTAGTTCTGACCAGATCAAGTGTAAGACATAAAAATTGAGCAAGTAACGATTAGACTTTATTAAGGACCACGATAGCTGCTTCCACCTAGCATAATAATAGAGTTGCTAAAGAGCCAACGGGCGCCGCATGACAGTAACTAGCAGAGTTAAGCTACCTTGCGCATTGTCTTACACTTAGCTCTGGATTGTCGAGAGCGTTGAGAATTTACGAAAAAAACGGATTACAAATTAAAGTTTTCGCGATAGCTTGATCAGTTAGGTGCTTACATGAGTCAGGCGTTAAGGGGTGGTTTTAAAACGATTGTTGGTGTGTGTGTGGACAGAGCAATTGGACAGGATCGAGGAGGGCATGGACCAGATCAACGCGGACATGCGCGAGGCGGAGAAGAACCTCTCCGGCATGGAGAAGTGCTGCGGAATCTGCGTGCTGCCTTGCAACAAGTGAGTTCAACGTACAGTCTGTGAAAAAGTATAGGAAGATGCCCGGGGCAAAATTGGCACCATGATCTAATTTTTACCATCAAAACTGTACTGGTCACTTGACAACATTGTAATTTCATGTGTTACTACGTAATTTTTTGATATCCGAGGTTTAATTAACTAGTCATCAAGCAAATCAACGAATGTAAAATAACCACACAACAGTATTAATATTGTACACATTTAGATTTACGATTTATATAGATCACTTGATGTGACTGAAGAAATTGCGAAATGAGGGAAGATAAGCGTTGTTTACACAGATTTGGGCACTGGGTCCACCAGGGGCGAGGAAGCGATTAGCTATCGACTATTTTCTCGCTCAAGAAACGAACAAAAGATATACATCCTTTATCAATAAAAGAGATACGTATAGTTGATCGCTGGCTGTTCACACTGCCGGCGAGAAATCTTTCCACTAGTTTGTCGAAACAAAAAATATAGATCGCGTGTCAATAAAAGAGACACAAATATTTGTACTCGCTTCCCGCTCATCGTCGGCGGTGGGACCAATGCCTTAACGCCCACCCGCAATTTCCTTAGTCTGCGTGGGTTTAAATATCGGGAGCTGTAGAGCTTTTCGGGATCCCCTTGAATCACCGACACTCATTTGATCGAATGTATCATTTCATCGAACGCTAATTTCTGCTAAAACCTTACTGTTTTTAGGTTACCTTAAGCATGGGTTGGTTGGTTAGGTTAGGCTAGAGCTGTGGCCACCAAAAAATTATAACTCCTGCACGTGTAAATGGCTGTCGATGAAATAAATATTCGGCAAAGTAAAACATTCTATAAAAAGAGCGAGGGTGATTCAAATGTGCCTGATGTTTTTCTTCACCGTAAGTCGTAAGAAAATTGGGTATAATGAACATTAATAAGTTAGAAAAACACATTGGTGCATTGGCAACCGCTTAAACCTTACAATTACTACTCTACACCCTAAGCCACAGGCCATCAACGCTTTTTATAACAAGGTCTACGTAGTATTTATATATGTCTCGTACACAATCAACAAAGCTCTTGTTTATATAACGAACATTTCTAATTAACCAATCATAACCTAACCTAAAGTAATAACTCGAACATAACTTGTACCTAATTACGATAACATTCTTCTTTAACAGACTTCACTCACGTATGCTATAAATGTTTTCTTAAATACTATTATAAGTTAGAAGGCCCGTTTCATGAATGAGCGTAGCCCGCCTACAGAGGGGCTCGCGTTTGGCAAATTGCCCACATTCCTTGGACGGTGGCGTTGACTTATGAATGTTTTCCAAAGGTTATGGCATTTCCGTGCGGAAGTACACTAACGCACGCTGTTAAACGCGAACCTGTTGAACGTAGGCGTAGAAAGTGTTAACTTGGATATTTTAATTAATTATTTGTGACGGTGATACGGTTAACACTTAATGAACAGTACATTTTTATGCGTTAGTGGAATTTCAAAGCCCTTTTTTACACACAGGCAGTAACTGTACATGTTGCTTAACTTTTGAACAATGTATTTCGCGAAATTTTATGTATATGCACGCGCAATATGTCTGTCTTATATATTTTTCAAATAAATTAATATGATGTAGCTTCACATTTTTTCTGCGCTACCCTCGTAGCACGTAGCTTTTTCAACTTTGTAGCGATTCCGCTACGATCGTGTTCCGACTACCCTAAGCACCGAAAGTATTTAGTCATTAAAAATAAAGCACGAATATATATTTATTATATTTTTACATAAGAACAAATGTAAAATCATACTAAACTACCTAACGACGCAACTTGAACGCTATTCAAATTTGTAATTATTCTAATGACTGCTTTGAATCGTATTTACAGTGTACGCTAACATTTGAACATCAAACGTTCTACAAATAACTACAGAGCTATGCTAAGGTCGCTGTCAATAGAACTTGCGAACTATGTAAACAAAACCAAAGGAACCAATTCACCATGATTACTCGATAATCACGTACTTTTAAGGATCAAGTGAGGTCTTTGCAACGATTTATACACTAAATCATCATATTTATATTAAGTTTAAGATGAAATAACTATTCCTTATACGTTATTTTTAATAAAAACACGCTTGATGAATATTTGAGGTTATGTGTCAAACAATACTAATTTGTTTACATAGTTCGCAAGTTCTATTGACGGCGACCTTACGTAGAATCTCTCTGTTGGTACCTACATGATCTGGATGTTGGAGAACTTTAAATTATTCAAATTACGAGAAAAAGACAAAACCAGAGCCACGTTCTACTATCTTCTCTGAACTTTTTGAACGTCACGTCGGCAAGTTATAACAAGGATTTTCGTGCCGCGTTCGGACATCCAACGTTTAGTCGTTATTCTACGCGTCATTAATGGCATATGACGTCCTGCGAGCCTATTATGGTCGCGTTTATCCTTTTGGATAAAACATCTTTCACTTTCTGACAAATGTGTAAATGTGAGAGTGACGGATGCTTTATCTACAGTGATCAACGCGGTCATAATAAGCCCTTGGCTTTTGACGCACGTAAAATTTCATTCAATCGTAGCGATCGAGGGTTCTAATCTTCTAATAATTACTTCCTTGTGCGCAACCCATTTTTAATTTAAAACGTACCTACAACGTACTTGCAAGGAATTCTTAGTAGAATCATTTTAGAAAATCGGTTGGCCGGCATTACACCAGCTGTAGGTTATTGCTGTAAGTTTTGAGACGCAACTATGGGTATAAGAGTGAGTGGCAAATATCTGCATCTCTCTCTTGCATATAGCTTTGTTTCAAAACTTACAGTAATAACTTACAGGTGTAATACCGGCCTAAGGACTAGTCGTAGTGAATTTTTACACTACAACTTGCCGTTAACGCGGTGCGAATACTATACCTGCTGAGGTTTCATCGCCTATAAAGGTACCTATTCATATACACACATACAACTGCCTGCATCTTCGTCTTCATTTATTTATTTATTTATTTATTTATTAAGGACATCAACAGCACAATACAGAAAATATGAGACCGATAACACCAAATAGCAAACAAAGCCAATTATAGATATCCACAGATTAACCAGATAACATATTTAACAACACTGGTGCGAATAAAAACTAAAAGAGCTGACTGTGCTCATGCAAACCACAAGTCAAGTAATAAAAAATAAAAAAATAAAAATAAACTTGAGTAAACTAACAGTGAACAGTTTGTCAAGAGAAAAGGCAAAAAGCCACGCTTGTGTGTGTGTGTGTGTGTGTGTGTGTGTGTGAGTAATTGTGCGTGAGTGTGTGTGTAGTTTGTGCGATTGTGAGTGTGTGTTTGCGTCCGTGTGCCTATTCACTTAAAATAATTTATGAAGTGCATTGAGTGCAACATTTAATTACTGCTGATTTAAAGGAAGATTTTGATAAAGAAAATGGGTCCAAATGACTAAATGTTTTATTATATGTGTTAGCCAAGCGAAGCAATGGTGAGTTCAGGGCATATAAGTATTTCATATAAGTAATTTTCATATAAGTATTTTATCGGTATTCATATCACTGGTACTGGTTTACATCATATTCTAAAGGTTCTTGGGTGATTTTGAACAAACGACGACGCTGAATATAAAACAATATACTACGAACCTAAGGGTGCGGCTCCACAGAGGCGGAGACGAGCCGAGCGGAGCGGAGCTGTACCAATATTAACCAATAGAAGGCGCATGCGGTCACGTCGAACGCGCCTTGTGCACGTTAGTTTAGATTCTATTGGTGGGTAATTCCACGGTAATGTAACGAAAGTTACCATTTCAATGCGTGTTTTTTTTACTTTTAATGCATATTTTTTTCTAGATATAAATATAATCAAGTACATAGACATAAATGAACTCTTCTATTTTGAAATATAACTAAAAAAACAAGCAGAATGCTAGAAATTGGTAACTTACGTTACTCTCTGCCATGGAATTGCCCTGGTTCATATTGGCACAGCTTCGCTCCGCTCATCTCCTTCTCAGAGGAGCCGCACCCTAAAGGTGGACAAACACGGGCAATTGGGTGTAATAGAATGAAACAACGGTACTGTTGACGGGCAAATGTTGATCAAATTGCCCGATATGACCGAACCTTTAGTATATCAATCCGTACAGCTGTTTGAATCTTACCATTGACTGGGTCCGTTTTTCAGAGTCCACTAAATTTCCTTTTATAACATTTTACAGGGGGGCATCGTTCAAAGAGGACGACGGCACGTGGAAGGGCAACGACGACGGGAAAGTGGTCAACAACCAGCCGCAACGGGTCATGGATGAGCGCAACGGCATAGGCCCCCAAGCCGGTTACATAGGCAGGTCAGTAACATCGTTCTAATTGTACCATGATACTTCATAATCATAATTCATAATTTTTCAACAAGCGCTTTCCGAGAATGCTTATAATAAAAATAAAATGGCAATTTTCACACCAAATTATTTCAACCCTGATAACTTTTGACTAGGCTAACCGATTTTTATTCTATAACACTTACCTAAGACTTGCTTAAAAAAGGGGCCTCCCGTTCGGGCTATAGTCGATAACAGATTGTCGGACCTACAAACAAAGGCCTATAAAAGATTCCCTTTTTTGTGGGTCGAAGTTTACAAAAGTTTATTGGCACCTTGTCTGTAATTCTACAAAACGTGTGGTGAAAATTTACACCAAGCTACATTTACATACATCATTTATGACAGCCTACTTAGAAGTTGCTAGAACTAATAGGCGATAAATTGTTAGAAGCTAAAAAAATATTTTGTAAGATTACCGAAACAATAAATTACCAACAGGTCACGAAATAGCAGTAAATATTGTCGTCTACACCTGTTGCGACACTTTAATTCCCATTCAAGTGTGTTCTTATCGAACACGGTTCAGGCACGATGCCAGATTGTGCGGCGACCTTCCCATCCCGCTATGGGCACGCCCATTTCTTTCATTGCTGGGTTTCCCGTTTTAGGGTACATAATGTCAAGGTCACTACAGAACGTGTTGAATATTGTATGGTTTGCTTGCTGAGTCATTTATGGAAGTCGATGAACTGCCGGTCTAGTCTATCGCTGCTTTGTAAAGTTAAATTCCATTCCACAATTCCATAATAAATAAGGAACAACGGTTTTCACTTTTTCGGGAAAGCACACGAGAACTAAGGTTCTCAAAGTACGAAAAGCAGAAAAGTTTGTTGTGCTCTTATCTTTGTGATTTATCAATCATGGGTTGCTATTATTGCGACCCTTTATTAATTGGATCTTATGTTCAATGCGTCAAATAAGTAATTTTGTTATTCTTCTATAATAGGGTGTTACCAGACCAATCGATCGATCGCCGATCGACGGCGTCGATTGACGTCGATCGAAGTCGATCGATGGGTCTGGTAGAAACTATCGATCGACGGATATCGTTCGACTAACCAATCGATCGATTGCCGGTCGACGTTGATCGACTGGTCTGATAGCTTTAATTGATGAAGGAATTACCGATCGACTAATCCATTCTGCCATCGATCGACGATCGATCGATTGGTCTGGTAGGAACTATCGATCGACGTCGACTAATCAATTCTGCCATCTATCGATATCGACGATCGAGTGATTGGTCTGGTAACGCCCATAGACTTCCATTTCTATTATTACTTCTGAATAAATTTCCGTCTTATTTATTTTGAGCTAATTTTGTTACTTTATCTAATGTAATTTATACATCGTGGTACGGTGGTATGGAACGGTTGGTGATTTTGTTCTTGTTAAAACAAATGCTGACAAATAAAAAAGAAGAATAAGTACGTTATACAGCCTCGGCCTAAGGTGTTGAGCACCCCACGTTTTCCTCAGTAACTTATGAATAAGTAAAGTATTATTTTTCAGTTTATAAAACATAAAAAGACGTAAAATATAAAAAAGTGTTTGAACATGTGCAAATCATTAGTAGATATCGTTTCGAAGTAGCTATTTGTTTGTGAAAACTGAAGCTAGAAAAAGTCGGTTTTTACAATAGAATGATTACTTAATTGTATTTATTTTCACGGAATTTCCTTGAACGTCAATAAATATGACTAATCTTTCCGATAGATACACAACTTTCTATAATAAAAAGTTTGACTTTCAAAGTTTGACTTTTATATGAAAAAACGCATGGGTGCTCAACACCTTTGGCCAAGGCCGTAGATGATTATAGTCCAAAACTAAATATTTGCAGGATAACAAACGACGCTCGCGAGGACGAGATGGAAGAAAACATGGGTCAAGTTAACACGATGATCGGCAACCTTCGCAACATGGCGCTGGACATGGGCTCCGAACTTGAGAACCAGAACCGCCAGGTCGACCGCATCAACCGCAAGGTAAAGCAGGCAGCTCGACAAACAGTTTGTGGTGGACGCGATTTCAGGATAGTTAGGCATTTAGGATGTTGAACTGTTCGGACAGGATATTTAGGTGTTGCAATGCAATAGTTTAAATGCTATGGTGTTGATGCCACCTAGCTGTTTTCAGCAATAACAATGACGAGCAAGACTATGCTGTATGGTGTGTCAAGTGGCCGTAGTAGTAGTAGCCATAAAAGTATTTTTCTTCATTTTTTTTTGTTGACCATGTGTTCCTGATTCATTTATTATAAATGGTTCACTACCTACTTTGATTAAAGAATTTCGAAGCCAATTTTAATGGCGAAATAGTATACAATCTGCTATGAAAAATTTTGAAGTTAAAGCGTATCTGTAGGAAAACACTTTGTCATAAAAATGTGTAAAGAAACTTTGTGCAGGTAACGTGAAGGGTAATATCAGATTCTTCAGGTTAAATTTGATTGCACAATCACAAGCGTAAAAAGCAAAATATTATGATATTTTATTTTCCTATTATGTTACAGTCAAAATTGGGTCATACGCAGATTTAGGTTAGCGTCTTTCCTGTGGACATACCCGAAGTTAACATAATTTTCTGGGTGAACCCACATCGGCATAAACGGCGTCAGGTCTACTTTAGTCCTATCAAATTAAAACATAACTTAGACGCACACAAGCCTTTAACTATTGACCACAGGAGAGACAACTTTTGTTTTTGTGAGTAAGTATGACCCAGTTAGGTCAATGAAATCGCGTACACCACAGATTTGACAAGCTAATACTGTACATTTTTTTTTCAGTCGTCTTATTTTTATTGGGATATGCTATATTCCTTCCCTAAACGACATTTTGATGTAATTTAAAAATTCGGTAGATTGCAGTACATCAAAGTGTCGTAAAATTATTGCTTTTTAATACAGGAATATAAATTCGTTACACCCCAGACGCAGTCAAATGTGACATTTGACTGGGTCGGGTCTGTTGTCATCGACATTTTCACCATCTGATTGTTGCCTGACACCTTAGACGTGGAAGTGAATAGACCTAAACTTGCAACCTGTCAACTGTCCTCTATAGCTTGAAGCCCTTCAAAATTGCAATTTCGCTTACCTGGCAATCTTCTCCATAAATTTCACTCGAAGCATGCGTTCATACATTCTAGATAGTGTATGCTAGCAGCGATTGGTTGTTGTAAGTTTGTGTTGTGCCCCATGAGCTGTCCACCGACGGCGAACATAACAACATCTATCCACACCGTCATTGTACTGTTGCCGCCCGTGTTAGCGAACATCCTTGACTAACATACCTTCAGTTAGACCTCATCAGTAACACTGTCATTCACTTGGATTACATAACATGTGTGCTTCGTTTCAACAGACAGCGACTGCCATCCAAAATAAAATGATTCAAAAATACATAAACTGCCGCGTTTGAAACAACAGAAACATGAGTCGTTAAAGACTAGCTGAAAATTAAAATAGAACAGCCGGAAAAGTTGTTTTCAAACGCGGCGTTTTTTCATAAACAAAACGCAGTCGCTGTGCATTGAACAAGAAGAACAAACCGGGTATTCTGTATCTTAGGGAGAATCGAACGAAACGAGGATAACGCTCGCGAACCAGCGCGCGCACGAGCTCCTCAAGTAAACGACGGCGGCACTCACACCACGATACGACAGACACGAGCACACACACACACGTCTCGTGGTCGCTTGCGGCGCCCAACTACCGCCATCGAACAAATAGCGTTGTCACTTTCATACAAATCCAAAAGCGCTTAATAAGATTTACAAATTTGTGTGCAGCCAAATCCCGCGTTGGTAATTAGTTCTGTTTAAATTTGATACATTGTTTGGCAGCTTGCGTTTTATTGTAAGTGTATTTTGTAATATTGATGTGTGGAAATGGAACTAAATATCAACATACTTTTAGCGTTTTGTATAAAGTGACAGTGCTGTGGAAGATTATTACACGCTGTTTCTCTCCGCCGGTTGCGGATCCTGATTCAATTTTAAGTCCTTAATTTTGTGATGAATTGTGCACAAATGTACACTTTGCTACAAGCGTGTGTTATCTGTCTATTATAGGTACTAAAGTTGCATTTTTTAGTTAATTTTACACGTAATTTCTAGTAAATTAAATTAAATCATTAATTTGTGTCGACATACGAGTAGGCGTTGGTGCTTTATGTGAATCGTTACACTTCTAATGAATTTTGAAACAGTTCCGCAACCGGTTTAAATATAATTAACTCAAATACTGTATATTATGTATTATAAACACCGTGTTTTATGATTTCAGTTAATTTATAGAAAAACCTTTGATAAAATAAGTTTAATGTTTTAAGAGCAATAATATTTATTCCATGCGAGCGTGGAATTAAGTTTTAAAGATTATTTTTGTTTGTTGGTCTTAACCAAAATAATCAAATAATAAGTTTAAAATTTAAAATAGAACATAATTTGCCTGTAAATGTTTTCAAAAAAGATTTACTGGCATTGTATCTACTAACATTCGTAAGCACTTTTTGCAACCGCGTCTGTTTTGAGAACCGTTTATCAAATTTTGAAATTTATGTTTCTATTAGTTTATAATGAACCTTACAGTATTCTGAAAATAACGGAAATCTATAAAATCGCGGTGTACGATGTCTTAGTATCTTAGTAGAGACATTTACCCAAATGTACAATTGTTAAGAACTATATTCCAATGCTTGGATATTCTACTGTGTTAAGTGAACACTATGTAATGTAAATCTCTTAGTTGTATTTACCTAGGTTTCGTTTTTCTATCGCTGTATTTCGAACGCTCAAGATCTATCTCTCTACGAGTACATATCCTAACTTTCTTTTTGACGCTCTGAAATGTACTAACTTTTTGAATCTTGATTTTGATACTTCAAAAAATATACAAGTAATTCAATTTTAAAGTAATGATCTTTGGTGCTCATTTTATACAGTAGATCTGTGTGCTAAAAAAAGTCATAATAACTCATAAATATATCTTAATCACATATGATAACGATTAAAACTTATAATAGAAACCTACTAGTACGCACGTACGGTGAGACGGTTGAAATTATTATTTTGAGAAAATGCATTTACCTGTTGTTATAATAGAGTTACTGTTATTGTTAGGGTTGGGCGCGCCGTGCGGCGCGCGCTCGTCGCAGTATTTATCCACTTTGACGTGTTTTCAATCGCTACTTTTTGAAATTATTTCTGTATTACAGAACTACTGTTACTTTTGACACTGTTTAAAGAAACTCGATATATTTCCTTGTTAGAAGAGGACGCGTAAATGGCAATAAAGACGTATGGAAGGCTTGGTTTGATATGTGATAATAGTTTGAATTAAGAAGTCAGTATTTAGCCACGTTTCTTATAAAGTTTTATGAATCTGAAATGCATCAGATATTTTTTAAATTTCATAGGAGCATTTATGTACTTTTATTCTCTAGAAAGTTAATTAAGACCCATCTATTTTTCTTACTGACAGTATACAAGCACACGTATCAGTGTCATCAGAGGCTTATGCTCATATCCTTGCGACTACATATCTGCTTCTATGGAATGCGGCCAAACAGTCGATGTACTAATTCTAATAATATTAGCCAACTATTATAACGTAGTAAATTATTCTATATTATTTTCTATTTAATTTATGAATAAAATATATCATTTCTGATGTGATTTATGTTTTTTTCCTTTTAATTTATTCGGAGAGATTTGGTAACTACTAACAGGGAACAGCAACTGAAAAACCGGAGGCGTGTATCTCAATATACTTTAAGTAAATATAAAAAGGCCAGACCTATTTAAGTAAGTAAAAAATATAAGTCAGACCAATGGGTTACGGGTGTGCGATATCAACAAATATTTAGTTCACTCGGTTATTTTGTATAAAATGTTATAAGTAAAATAGTACACACGGGACACTGACTTGATGATGCGTGTAACAACCACGAGACGCGTACACATCGACACACACATGCAAACACTACTACACGTCGGTGGTGACCGTGAGTATATTTTTTTATACAATCACCTTATATAAAGCGACGCACTGCCTACTCGTACTTAAGCAATTTGATAGCACACTTGGCCTTTACGTATGTCTGATTCAAGAGTATATTTATAATTATGTATGTCCAATGTCTGGCAATTACTGGAAGCGTTATGGTCGTTTTTATTATTTATTTGATCTTTAGTTCTGCTTTGATTTTGGTTTCTTCGGGATCTTATTGATCTTTTTTTATGTTTTGTTATATTTCGTTCTTCCGGCTCGTAGTGCGCTATCAGCGGCTGTTTCTCGATTATTCCATTTTTTTACCTTTCAGATGTGTAAAAATCTAAACTCTTTATAATAATACCTATTCAAGTTTTTAATATTTATAAGCTACATTATGAATACGACGACGAATACTAAATGTAGGTACATAAAGGACTTCCAACTTTATCTGGAGAACTGTTGGTATATCACGTTATTTACAATTAAGAAGATACTTTTTAAGCAAGACCAAAACCTGCAATTATATAAAATCTGGAGAATTATATACTTAATTCCTATTTCTTCTAGCCGTGTAATAGCTGACCTATAAATAGCCTTTTTGTAAGACATATCACTTTTATAGGGCGAGAGCAACGAGACACGCATTGCGGTCGCGAATCAGCGGGCGAACAAACTCCTCAAATCTTAAATGGTACGACGACGAATTGCCGTAGTAAAATGACGCTACAATGACTATAGATGTAAGTACGACGTTTCAGACCTCTTGAATATTAACGGGCTGAGTAGCGTGGTATCTAGTCAATATTTTTTACACCTATGATGCTGTGAATTTGTCACTGGATCTAGGTGTCTCTTACATTACAGTCAAGGACAGAAATAGGATGGCAGTCAAAGTCGCAAACATATGTCTGCCGGACTCTCTTGGGAAAAGATTGAGATTGCGTAAAACAATTTTTTGAAAACGTTGGCGTCTGCAATATTTTTCTCCTTTTCTGTAGTAAAAGATCAGTGGACTGCGAGTGGGAAGAAGCTTCATCTGATTAAAAGCAAGACGGTTATGTCAAGCAAATAGAGCAATCATACCAGGCAGTTACGTGTTGGATTGTCTGAAGTAGTAAAAGTTAGTTAAGTTGAATGTAATGGAGGTCTCTATCGGCACAATGAACAATAACACCAATTTCTATATCTTCCCCACCTGACTTGTTGTTGGGAGCGTCATTTTAATACTAGGAGAATCGATTATTATCTACTTTATAATATCATTACACACGAAGTTGTTCGTATAAAATACAGCAATGCAATAATTTTTCGTAATATTTTAGTAGGAAATATACAGTACAAGGAAATTCGACTGCTGACTAAACGTTCCTAGCGTAACCTACGTAGGAAACTGGGACTCATTCTGGAGGATTGTCAATTGACCGGGTTAGATTCAGTATTTATTGACCAGTCGTTTATTTAGGTTCAAACAATAGTTGCACTAAAAAGTGTAGCAATCTTTGTTACACGTTGCAACCGTGATTTGGGGGGTACCTTAAACTGTTACGTACATAGCTACTCTGCTTGGTCAACTTGTTTTCTGATAGTTAAATGCCGACTAAAATTTAGAAAAATCGTTTATATAATTTCATATCATACCCATTTTGGGGGTTCCTTGGTTAAATGTTTGTTAGTAATGATTATTTGCTTTACATTACATTAATGTGCCAAAATGTCACTTTTCTTAACTTACCATTTCATGATCCTCAGAATTTAAATGGATATAATATAACAATATATGGGCAGGAAAATGGTCCTCATATTTGAAAGCTTATAAAAAACTATTTCAACAGCATTGTGTGCACTGCGCATTTTGGAATCGTTGGTCTTTTTTTAAAAGAATAGATAGAGTAGATCATTTTAGTTTGCATTGGCTCACAATGCATTTTCCATTAATATAGTCGTGGGAGAATATACCTACAATCAGATTGATTGCGATGAGTTCAATTTATTTACTTGTATGCAAAAAAATGTTATGTTGTATCATTGTAATAATTACCCCTTTTAGCTAAATTCGCTAGTTAATGTGACAAAAAATGACGCATTTGTTTAGTATAGAAGAATTAATAATCTGTATAAAACAGAGGTTTCCACGTAAATATTTAAGGAATGAGTTGTGCTAAATTATAGTGGTGCATATTATCAAGTTATCTTATTTATTATAGGTGTTTGATGTTCAGATGCAAGTAACAGTTCAATAAATTAGGTAGGTAATTCAACAGACCATCGAAAGTTTTTCATGTGTTTGAGACGGCAACTAGGTTTAATAACAGATTTGACGCCAAGTTTTGGGTAAAGGAACAGCCTTTTTTAGGCAATTAAGGGGTGCAGGTAGACCATGGTTACGCTACCTATCGCTTCCATTTTCGCTGTTGCCTATATATTTATCGCACAAATCACATTTTATAATAGAAGCATTGTATTGGCAACTACTTAAACCTAAAACACTAAAGTTGTAATGTGTTTAAAACAAATACAATAGTCTATAAATAGTTGAGCATTTAAAACTTTATCAAATAATACTTAAAGTATATTGTTATAATAATGGTTAACATGTACCGGCCTTAGAATAGAGTAACATAGGGACGTCGGGCAGGCTTGACACCCGTGTACCAGGTAGCGTTAAGGGTTTTCGAAATTTCTCTATGTCTTTTTCTCTCAATCGTATTAGTTGTAAGAGTTCTTATGCGTCCGGTCACGCGACCATATAAGTACATAAATATTTTAATAATAAACTTTAACCATGTATCGGCCCAGACCTCTAGACCTGTGTTTGTAATCGCTACTCGTTTTATCCTATAGGTGTATCAATTAACCGCCTGCGTAACCAGTTTTTAATCAGCCTAAAATATCGTCTAGATACTTAGATGAAATATATTTTCTTTAAGAATAGACATAATTATAACGTATAGAATAAAGATGTTAATTTCTAATTACATTATTTATTTGTTAAAGTGCTTGTGTGTATTATTTACTTCCCTCATACTTCAAAATAAAACGACTTGTTATAATAAAATGTTATTTAACAAAAATCATACATTTGATCAACACGCCAGCATGTAGGTAACATTATATACACGATATCGACTAATACTGTAGAAGCAACACTTTTCTAATTGAGCGAGTCCATCTTGCGAAGAATGGTTGACACGACCACTATTGCTTCAGGTTCTACGTTATTCAGGAATTACTGTAACAGAAAAACCGACCATTATTGACCAGAGTGTTCCCACGGAGATAACTTCAAAGAGGATATACCTCTAGAATCAAAGCTATTCCAGGGATCTGGATACCTCGTATTTTTATTTATATTACACTTGCTGCCACCGCATAACAATCGTATGTAATTTAAAGCACGCGTGACAGTGGCAGAATGTGTTAATGTTCAATGTTTTTGTCTCGACACTGAAAGTATAGAATTCCTATACCAGAGTCGGCTAGGTACCCACAATTCAATAATTGCAGCGACGTAAGTACCACTCTTATTGGTTAATTCTTAATTATACTGCATTTTACGCTTTACAAAAAATGTCTCGCCACTGCCAGCTTAGTAAGATATTGCAATACTTTTCACCATAGTGTGTAAAAAGCAAGGTTGTCGACAGGCCTAATTATGTTAAGTTCAACGACCTGACAACTTTTTGTATTATCTAGTCGCGTCTTCAATATTGGGCAATAGCTGCCTTTACTAAATTTAAACTGCGATAAAGATAAGAAGATGATATACTTATTCTTATCGCTCTATATTGGAAATCGTAATTTGTGTTATCTATCATTTCGCCGTAATGCATCATTAGACCAAAATATCGTAATCGTCAATCGACGTATTTTGTTATTGTTTGCTATGAATTTTAAATACCTATGTTAGGTACTTTTAAATCCGCGATTCTGTTTTTTTATAATTAATCCCTAAATGAATTATTATGTTTAGTCCGCACCCCTTTGTCCACACTACGGACAATTGGCAATTTTATCCCAGTTGTCCACACTGCACACAATATTTTGGCAACTGGGATTACTGGGAATAGCCGGACACTCGTGAAACTAAGTTGAATCTAACGACCCCTTGTTTGTCGAAATCGGCCTATCCATTCAGCCTCTACGACAGAACAAACTGTCAAACATACATGTAGGTATATTGCATACATACATACATCTATTATACATTTGCAGTGAGCACTTAGAAGGTGCTTCTTAGAAGGTTTGTACTTCTCTCTCACTTGCTCTTAATGAGAGCGTATGAGAGCGAGTCAGAGACAAGTACAAACCCGAAGCACCTTCTAAAGCGTTAGGTTGTTTTATGCGATAAACGCGTTTTATGCGAGATAGTAATTAGATTATCTGGGGGGTTATTATGACATAGCTATGCAGTTCATTTTACGGCGAGCGTAAAGGACGCAGAGCTATAGCAGTTATATAGCTCTGTCCTTTTCTGTCAGCGTAAACTGAATTGCAAAGCTAGGTTATAATAACCCCCCTGATGTAAAATGATGTGCGTCAAACGCATCGCGTTTAACGTAGCGTTTATCACACTAAACAACCGAACGCTTGAAAACTATCACACTGTACACATACATGACAGCATGGTAAAAAAACTACCTTAGTTACTCACCCAGTTCCACCACCACCTCTAAACAGACCATCACCGTGAACCCGAGAAGGCCACAGATGAACTGGATAAGCCCTGTGCGGTCCTGCCGCCACACCTCGAAGAACACCACGTACATCAGCGTGCCGCACGCCAGACCCTGGACAAAACCAATCCAGACCATGAGTATTATACCTACTTACTATACCTAGTCCGCGCGCGAGCTCCGAGGAATCTCAAGAAAAGCTGACGTCAGGGGCCCTAATATGGCTGCGTTTATCGCGTGATAAAGTTTGGATAAGGCATCCGTCACCTTCTGACACGTAAATAAGAACGAGAGTGACGGATGCTTTATCCACATTTGACACGCGATAGACGCAGCCATAGGCACTGGTCCCACCAAGGGCGAGGAAGCGATTAGCTATCGACTATTTTCTCGCTCAAGAAACGAACAAAAGATATAGATCCCGTGTCAATATTAAAAAACAAAAAACATTTTAAAACAATTAAATGTGCTTCGTTGTAGTCGCTCAACTATCTTAATCGAGATATCTTATCGCCACCCTTGAAATCGGTACCGTTGAGGAGTTCCGGTGGCCATCTGTGGTCTTCATCATCAGTTCCGCTTCACCAAGTGACACTTTCTGAATGCAAATGCTACGCTTGTTACTAAAAATACTAAAATTGCTATATGTTTGCATACAATATTTGAGGAGTTCCCTCAATTCCTCACTGATCCCTTCATCAGATTCAGATTTGCTGACAATGGGACCAACTAGAAAGTATACCCATTCGAACACCGAAAAAAAATTTCAAATCGGTCCAGTAGTCTTCGAGTAATCGGGGAACATACATAAAAAAAAAAAAAAAAAAAACCGACGAATTGAGAACCTCCTCCTTTTTTTTGAAGTCGGTTAAAAAGACTGCATACAAAAATGTGGCGATCTGAAAGGAATATTTGGCACACTTTTTTTCTTGTCGGATCGATAGTATGGACAATTCTGAGTGAGAAAAACCAAAAAAACTAATTTTGGAGAAAAAAAAACATGTAAACTTTTTTTGGAAAACGCCCAGCTACATGACCTCATCCCATCCTCCACTTTCACCCATCCATCTTCCAGACGATGGAAGGGCTTCCATCCGCATTTAGTCGAGTTTCCAATGGTTCCGACTACGCAGTGGTTTGCTGCGTCATTTCTTATTCGCACTGCCAAGGAGTGGAGTGGAATGCTCTCCCTGCGTCTGTATCCCGGAATCATACGATTTATTTACAAGGCAAGATGAATAGGATTTTCCTGAGTAAGCGTGTACCACCCTCGTCCTCGTCGTCACTTAACATCACTACCCTTTCCATCTGCGAGTCGAATGCTCTACGTCCCTACAGGGACCCAATTCTCGTGACTTGGAGATGATTTTTCATGCGAGATGAACTGTCAACTGCATACATTTTTTCGACATATCTCGCATGAAAAATCATCTCGAAGTCACGAGAATTGGGTCCCAGTAAGTATTTAGAGTCACCTTATAGAGTGCGATGGAAAGAGCATTCGATTCGCTAGCGAGTACGGTAATTGTAACTCATGGTTAGGGTGCATGCGAGACCGAGGTTAAACGCAAACATATTATGGATAAAAAAACTAAATCCAAAGAAAGGAGAGTGTTAAAAGTGCGTCTGTTTATCTGTCTGTGGCATCGTCGCTTTCAAACGAATGGGCCGATTAGGATCCGTTTTTAGGGTTCCGTACTAAAATGGTAAAAAAGGAACCCTTATGGTGAGACTTCGTTATCCGTCTGTCTGTATGTCACAACAGGTTTTCTCAGCAACTATAAATGTATCAACTTGAAATTTGGCATAGTTGTATAACTTGCTTGCCCGCAAATGTTTTTAGTGAAAAATATATGAAATTAATTTTATAAATAATTAAAAAGGGATCTAGAATGGGGGGTTAAAAGATGAAAGTGGTTCGATTACAGCAAATGGGGTGTCATATCATATCATAATATGAAAGGGCTTAATCTATACATTTACAAACTTTTTTTTGAATTTTCTGGTATGTACTTTATGATTTATAGCCAAAAATTTACAAAAAACTACCGTTCCGACCCCCCTTATCTCCGAAGTATTTTTTTGAAAGGAAGTTATTTCAGCCGGGATAGTTGTAAACTTTGGTTTCATAAAAATCGGTTGGGTCGTTTAATAGATATCAGCTCTGAAAGCAGTCGAGTACTGTAGAGGGAACAAAATACTTATGAGAATATTAAGTTTTCATTTGCTGTGTGGAAGTAAGTGTAGATAAAGTGCATTGGGAGGTATTTAAAAAACCGGCCAAGTGCGAGTCGGACTCGCGCACGAAGGGTTCCGTACCATTATCTATACAACATTACCAAAAAACGGCAAAAAAGTCACGTTTGTTGTAGGTATGGGAGCCCCCCTTAAATATTTATTTTATTCTGTTTTTAGTATTTGATGTTATAGCGGCAATAGAAATACATCTTCGGTAAAAATTTCAACTGTCTAGCTATCACGGTTCATGAGATACAGCCTGGTGACAGACAGACAGACGGACAGCGGAGTCTTAATAATAGGGTCCCGTTTTTACCCTTTGGGTACGGAGCCCTAAAAAATGTAAATTTATGGTGGTGGTGAGGTTTTAGATGTTTAGTAATTTAAAAAAAACTCGAATCTTTTTCATGAATTTAAATGTCCTGCAACGCGACTAAAGCAGGGTTCGACATATATATACGAGTATGCTTGTCATTCCCCGACACCAAGAAACAACAATGCAAACACTGATGCTTAGCGACAGGTTAAGATGGTAGTACCTAGCAACGCGGACGAAGGGTTCCTACCACCACCACTGTATTAAATATATTGACGTCAAGTAAGTACCGACACATTATACCTATAAGAAACGCGTGGATCAAGTTGTATTTTCAAGTGGTCCCTATCAAATCTCATTAACTGTACGGAAACCACTTCTGTACAATCTAAATTACGTGCAAAGTGTTGTATAGACGGCAATCCATACTAATATTTTAAATATGAAAGTGATTTTGTCTATTTGTTACGCTTTCATGAATAAACCGGACCGATTTTAATGAAATTTGGTAGGGAGATAGCTTAACCCCGAGTAAGGGCCGGTACAGACTGACAGCATTTGAACTGCAACCTTCAACCCAGCTGCAAAATTGCAGTTCGAGGGCAGTTCTGATGCAATTCGACTTAACTGCATCAAAACTGTCCGCTTGCAGTTGGCGTGCAGGACTACACGGTTGCAGTTCAAATGCTGCCCGTCTGTACCGGCCCTAATGACGGTACTTTTTTTCGCGAGTGATAAACGACTTCTCCGCGAACGATGTCGCGGGCAACAGCTTGTACCTAACTACGTAACTACTAACTAATATATCACTGAACTGGATGTGAAATTATGGAGTGTTTGCCTTAAGCAGCCACATTGTGGTAACAACAGCCATCCGTGAGCTTAAGTATTCCTATAAAATAATACAGACGTCCTAGACGGACGTACGATGAGCAGATTCGCGATGTACTGAATAAGGGCCAAATGAAAAGCACCCGAAACCGACGTACGTGCAAGAGATTGATGAATGTAGAGGAAGCGAAAGTTGTATGTTTGGACCGGTGCACCTGGCGTTCCATAGTCTCTGCCTACCCTATTGGGAGACAGGCGTGAAGCTATATGATGATGATGATGATGATAATACAGCGTCTGACGAGACCGTGCCTCGGTTTGAAAATTGTTGACTTCTTATCTTCCTTTCCATATAAGGCATAGTAATGCGTCTTAAGGGCCGATATTTAAAATCTTTTTAAAGAGCCTGATGCTGCATGTCATCTGTCGGGCTCACGGAATAGAAAAAACAGTGGAAGTGGCATGAGCTTCGCTTAGTATCAGACCTGTTGTCGCACATAGAGGTACTCAAACTATCATAAAAACAACACGCCACCATGGAAAATGTTTTTGGTGCGGCTATCGTTTTTAAACTCCAAAATAGCACAATGCATGCTTCTGGATTTATTTCCTATTTTAGAAATACCGAAATATCGAAATAAGCGACCGCGGCAAAAGTATGGTAGGTTAAGCGGAACTCCGCATAACCGTGCCACAAGTTACACGCCCACTTGACACTTCTACTGTTTTTTCTATTCTGTGGTCGGGCTGGTTCTCCGGTCCCTGATGCCAACGGGCCTAGCAAAGTTAAAAGAACAAAGTTAGTAAACTAGCGACGTTAACAATCGGACAAAATGTATGGATTGACGTTAGCTTACGTCAATCAACAAATTCTTTATGTTGAAAACATTTTTTATGCAAATAAGCAGGTTAAATGTACCCATACTTCAGAGAGCTCACCTTAACAAGGCACGTTTTCGTCCATAATACTTAGTGGCAATTTAAAGTAGCCCCTATTCAAATAAGTACCCTATTGATTAAATTGAAAGCACTTCAATTGTAACAACAATCTTAATTACTTTGTATTCCGCTGGTTGGCAACGCTTTTGCAAAATAGCGAATAAAGATCGGTTTCAGGCAAACAAGCGACTGCGTCATATTTTTCTATGGCTTGAAGCGAGGATTTAGGCCACCTAGAGGTTAGTGAGCTCTTTGCCTACTCAAGTCATTTCAGTGGATTATTGACCGTCCACACCGGAACACAACAGTGCGGACACTGAAATAATTTATTGGTACCTAGTCATAATTAGGTGTTTAATTCTAATGGTGTTTGTACACGGTGCATGTAGCTGGAGCAAGTAAAGGCGCGGGCTACTTGCGCGAGCAGGTATGCTCAAGCTTGATGAAAATGTATAAGATTGATGTAAGCTAATGTCAATCCATACATTTTGTCATATTTCTACCGTTGCTAGTTAGTACCTATACTAACTTCGCACTTTAACTTTGCTAGGCCCGTTGGTATCAGTGGACCGGAAAGCCAGTACGAAAGATGACATGCTGCATGAGTCTCTTTAGGGCGGTAGCGTGGCGGTAGCACACGGTGACTTTTTGTAGCGATGCAGTCGCGCGTTTCATATCGCTGTCACTTATGCTCTCTAATATGTGAAAGTGACAGCGATACCGAACGGTGCGGATATCGGTTTTATATTCCAAAATAGTACAATAAGGTCAATAAGGCATGCTTCTGGATTTATTTCCTATTTTAGAAATATCGAAATATCTAAACTCCGCATAACCATGCCATGCCACACGTTACACGCCCACTTGGCACTTCTACGTTCTTTCTGTTCTGTGGTGCCGTCAGTGATAAGACTGTCAGTTGACGGCCAGAGCCGTCAAACGGTTGATTATTGTTAGGTACCTGCAACACGACAGAGTACAGCCCAGCATCTGCTGCGCCGGCGCCGCCGACCAGCAGGATGCCGACACCGATGCCCAGCCCCGACACGAACGAGAACGAGAAGATGTAGACCAGGGACAGCCACCGCTTGGTGCCCGCCGCAAGCAGTTCCACGCCGATGCAGAACGCGATGATATACTTGTGTGCGGACACTGCGCCAAACATGTACCTGCGATCAAAAATTATAAACAGGTTTAGGCTGGTTGATTGTTTGAAACCCCATACGGAATTATGCTGGATTACGCTAAAAACTGATCAGCTTTTTGATCTTCGATTTCGTATACCTATTTCCTTTGTTCGTTAAAAATGTTAAACGCGGAAGTGTATTTGTGGTTTTACATTGAAACGGAATAAATTGTTAAATGTAACATTACGTTAGGTAGGTACACCATTCCCGAAGAAACGGCAACAAATTATACTGATTCTATTTTTTTATAGTTTTATATACCTACCTACACGAACGTACCTAGTCGCGGGAAAAAAACGTAGTTTTCTTTTTTTGGAAAATATCGGCGTACCTAAGCAAGGTGACTTGGAGTCGGATAATGTAAGGCCAGACATCTGATAAAAACACAAATGCATCTTGTTTCCCTATCTACCAACAACTTACAACGTTCGGGTTTTTTGTAATCTAAAAATATTATGCCATTCACTCTAATTGGTCACCTCTTGGGTGAATTGTAAAAATATTATACCTACAGTCTGTGAACACTTAAAAGGTGCGGTAAGCGCGTTCTTAATAAGAGCGTGTGAGAGCCGGTGAGAGTCAAGTACAAACCCAAAGCCTCTTCTATCGCACTGTACCTACCTACGTAGCTAGAACTCAATTGAGACATTTGAGACTCAACTTTCTTTCATTGTGTAAGGAAATTAGTCTTACAATCATATGGCGTGAAAGTACCTACAGGTCGTGTCGAATAGAGAGGTGAAGGAGCTGGCAGAGAGAAGAAAAGACTGGAAACTACTCCACCGACAAGAGGAGGGCCCTTTAATGAGAGAGTGATAATCATATATGGTTAATTTTCATCACACAAAGGAAAGAAATACAAAAGGACTTTTTAATTGAGTCCTTAACTACGTACCTACAATATTTTTGATATACATCCCTTATTACATTCACCAGAAACGCCTTGATCTAAGGCAGCTAAAGAACGTCACACCAAGAATCAGGCGGTAATATATTGTCGAACATTAGGCTCGAAAAAGTCTGGCACGGCTCTATAAATACTAGAGGTATAAGAGCATGCCAGATATTTTTAAACGCTTTGTTAGATAATATAGTATCATTTCTCGGGACTGTACAATATTCGAATACCTTGATTCCTTTGTTGATATTGGATAATTTGGATATAACACAAGATGACCTATACCAATGTTCCAATATTCCCAAGTTTTTTAAATTGAAATGCAATAAAATTGCAAGGTTCTCATGAACGTAGGTACATAAGTCATTCTATCAACTGACCGCTAAGCGGGTCGAGTAAACAACCTTCATCTTGCACTTAGGTACCTATCTTGTTTTACAAATGAATACTGCCTTTTGAATAAACATAAGTCATTGGCTCATTGCAGTAGATAAAGCGGCCAACAATTAACGCATTGAAATACTCTTGGCCTGCCCCAATATTCACACCGCGGATAGATTAAGGAACTTCGTGTTAAAATTTGTTACTTTCCAAATACAGGATGGTAAAGGAAAACGGCCCAATCCGAAAATTGAAGATATTGTAACGTATTTTTAGTAGGTACCTACCTACTTTATTTTTCTCCAAAAAACTATGCTAAATATCTGTACTTAACTGTTATCAAGTACCTACCTATCAGCAGGGCCGGATTAACCATGTCAGGCTGGGGGCCCGAGGGCAATGCGATTCTGGGGGCTCCCTATTACCCATTTTTTTTAAACACAATAATCCGCCCTATGGATAAGAGTCTCCCCAAACCTATCGACGCGGAAAAGTAGAAGTGTCAAGTGGGCGTGTAACGTGTGGCATAGTTATGCGGAGTTCCGCATAACCTACCATACTTTTGCCGCGATCGCTTATTTCGATATTTCGATATTTCTAAAATAGAAAATAAATCCAGAAGCATGCCTTATTGTGCTATTTTGGAGTGTAAAAACGATAGCCGCACCAAAAACATTTTCCATGGTGGCGTGTTGTTCTTATGATAGTTTGAGTATTGGCGACAAACAGGTCTGATACTAAGCGTAGCTCATGCCACTTCCACTGTTTTTTCTATTCCTTGGTACTGAGTATATTATTATTATCATATTGTGTCAGTGCTATAAACGCCACCTACAAAACAAATGTCTTTTTGTGTTGCTTTGTATACCTACTTGGTCTTAGAGAATGAGTCAACTACCGGTGGCGGAAAGAAATTAAAGGGGATCAGTTCGACGTGCACGTCGTTGACTATCGCAGCACGATAATTAATTACTTGATTAACAAATAGCACGGAACGACCCTGATAAGGCGGTTCAAATACCAACTTTGCTTAAAATCCGTGTTCTTTAGGGTTCCGAAGTCAAACCAACCCTAAATCTAAACCCTTATTAGTTTTGCCATGTCTGTCTGTATTTATTTCACACAGACTATTTCTCAGAAATTATCAAAGTTACAAAACTGAAATTTTGTACACTTAGATACCTATACCTAATATGTATACCTGCGCTAAAACTATCACGATTAGGAAAGTAGACAGTTAGAGATATTGTAATGCTACTGTTATTTTCACTCATACCTTTGAAGAATTACAGGGAAAGCTCCATAAAAAAAGTTATAAACATTGCAGTGGGCGAAGCCGGTGCCGTGACAGCTAGTGGTGCCTTAATCAAAATCATTAGATTACTTACACAGACATTGCTTACCTACTTCTCTTATCCTTAACGCTAATTAGCATAACTATTCAATGTACATATAAACATTCAACCAACAGACAATATTATGGTCGTTCAAATTCAATATGAACTTTAACGGTGGAGCAATAAGGCATTACCTCCGAGTTTGTTCGTAGGTCGGCCATTCTCACGATTGGGTTTTCTCCGCCTAATTACCGGAGCCAAGTTTTTTCTCATTTAATTGACTTAATAACATAAGAATATGAACAACAGGGAAGCTAAATAATCAATATGATCGATGTGGCATCAGAATATACAAAGAAGTTTTCGAGTGATAGAGATTCAAATATTTTATGAGAACGGTAATTACTTACATTTTTTGTTTGAGATGGATATGGTTATTAGAAAATACATTTGACTAAAGAAAGAATTAGCTAATCTATATATATAAAAGGCAAAACTGACTGACTGACATATCAACGCACAGCCCAAACTACTGTACCTAGAAACTTGAAATTTGGTACAGGGGTTCCTTTCATGATGTAAGTGAGCACTAAGAAAGGATTTTCCGAAAATCGACCCCCAACGGGAAGAAATGGGGGGGAGTAGCGGGAAACTAATTGTACGCGTACGAAGTCGCGGGCGTCCTCTAGTAATTTATAAATCAACAACTATAAAAACATTTTTAATTTTTTATTATTTCTAAATGATTTCCATCGACATTTTTTTATTAATATTTATGAACATATAGTTAAAATTAACTTTTATTGGCGAAAATGGGTAATACACAACGATAAACATACGTAGAGAAATAAATACTTAAATACATAGAAAACATCCAAGACTCAAGAACAAATAAAATAAATAAATAAATAAACTATAAATATTAAGGGACAAACAAATATTCGCGCTCATCGAACCCGGGATTGCTAGCTTCGTACGCAGGCTCACTACCAACTCGCCTAAACATTTAGTTATTTTTCACACCACATGCTCGAAATCGCCCAATTATATATCATGCAAACCTTGCCCAAAGTAAGTCATTATAATGAGATTCAGTACCATATTATGAGGTATGAGAACTACGAGTATAAAAGCGAGAACGCGTGTGATATGACGAGAGAGATGGATGTATTAGACGCTGTCTCTGCGTTAACGACAGGGACGAAACGACACGTTACAAAATGTCAATTGTTTCGAATATTTAAATAGAGAAAACACAAGGTTTTTAAAGACTAAGTAGGTACTTTCCTATCAAAATATTCGATCTGATAAGAGGTTGAGAAAGTAAAGGAACGATATTACAGTTGAATACTTTAGTACATTATTTATATGTAGAACGGGGAAAGATTCCTACCGTGGATACTGCTTTTGGACACCCACTATACCTACAAAGTTTTACAAAAATGCCCAAAATTAAAGAAATTGTAAAAATAGTGTCAACCCTAGTAAGCTGTCATGATGTCATCTCATCTAGTCATAGAAGTAGTATGCAGGGTTGACATTATTTTCATATATTTTTTGGGTATTTTTGTAATAAGTTTTACAGTCACGAACCGGGATTCTTGAGCCACTTGCCATTGTTCGTAATTTAGCCGTGTATTCAATAACCGATGTCACCCACCGGCTGACAGCTATTCGATTTGCATTACACGGCCAAATCAGAAACATGGGCAAGTGGCTCAACAATCCCGGTTCGCGACTGTACCTATAGTGGGTGTCGAGAAGCACCATATTACAACTTAACTTACCAAACATTTGCAGCAGAGCTCTCTAACCCAACTGCTAGGCCTTCAAACAACTCATGGACTGACAGCGCAAGTACAATCAACAGGCCCCTCAACGTCGCTGCCACTGTGTCGTTCCCCGTGAGGAGAGGCTGGTGGCTGTGCCCGTGACCCTGGCTCTTGGGTACTGGTACCACTTCCTTCAAACCCTCATGGTTGCCTGCATCTCCACTAGCTCTTTTGATACTAAGAACCCTCGTGAAACTGGTATTGGCAGTCTTGTTCTCTCTACTGTTGATGTAAAAGTGCACCAAATCCTCAATTAAGTACATCATGAAGAACCCGCTGCACATGATGAGGGGGGCCAGATGTATCGGGTAATGAGGCATCGCTCCTGATTCTGTAATTATAAAAATAGATAATGGTTAAGTTAAGACCGTTAAACTGTAATAATAATTTTGGCACGCTGAGTGCTTCTAGTTCATCAAACATTTAAATGCAATACTACGGTATCATTGACCTGACCTGAAGATGGCCACGGAAGGTGGCAACAGGACTTCCGCTGTACATAATGCAGACCCACCAAGTTGAGATTCGTGGTTTCACAATCAAAAAAAGTTTCTTTCTTCTAAAAATACATTTCCATTGTTTGAAATAAATTAAATTACCACGGCTACAAACGGTAAAGACACCCCCACCCCTGTCCTTATGAATGCTATGCAAATAATTGAATAGGTTTAGAATCAAATCCGAGTACGGCGACTATGGTCTGCTGCACCGCACTATTTCAATTCCCATTTATGCGCTAGGCGGAACTCGAATCGCGACTTGCTTGGTGTATACAAATAAATTGAAACTCCATTTATTAATGTCCAATAAGTAGTTCAAGATCTAAAATAGTACATTTCATGATTAGTTACGTACTTACACAGATTGTTAAACTCACTACCCTCCATTTTAGGGTCGGGTAAAAAGTGATTACGCTGTTTTCCTTTTGAATAACCCACGACTAGGAATACCTAACTACACAAGGAAAATATATCTGTAAATTAATATTGAGTGGACGTAAAAGACATGTGTTTAATATGTGGACTTTTTATGATGTTTCTTGCGGTTAATTAAGGCGAGGGGATAAGAAACGATCCATTGCATGGATCAATTGCAAGGAGCCAGATCAGTTAAACCGGATATGCAATGCAAAGAGGGGATATAAGAGCAGGACAAACCGGAGTAAGGAGGGAATAATGTTTAAAGAATTCATAATTCAGTGGATTAGTTTGACAGATAGTGTTGCCAGATAAGCACATATAATAACAGTTAGATAGATCAAAACTCCCGATATAATGGTGACAAATATGAACAATAAAGAATTTATTCGATATTTTCAAAAATCATATAAGTACCTACGTTTTAATCCGATAATACCAAATGTTTTTTTTTATAATCTGTGGTTGGTTATCAGTATTTTTAGGAACAAAGGAAAATGCGTTGCTGATATCGTAGATAATATCAAACAAATTAGTATTTTTGCCGATACACGACAATTAAAACCGGAATACAGTAGGTATTCCATAATTAACATTCATCAAGATAACCGACTATACCTGTTAACAAAACAGGTAAATATTATTAATAAATAACATTACCTACCTATATACATATATATTTCTTTGATGCATTTGCTCGTAAAGTAAGTACCTAGATACTTTTCAGGCCCCACGCGTGCATGAAAAAGGCCGACTTGTTTTTAAGGGTTCATGGGGAAACGAAGTTTTGAGGTGAGACTTCAGTGTCTCTCTGTCTGTATGTCACAGCAGTTTTTCTTAGCAACTACAAAAGCTATCAACTCGAAATTTGATATAAGTAGTGTTATTACTTGCTTACCTGCAACTATTTTTGAAAACATTTTATTTTTTAGATTTTGAAAAAGGGGCCCTTAATGGAGGTACCTACCTAATTAAATTGATTTCAAAGTAAAAAATCGGGTGAGCGCATGACCGAGCTCAAAATAAGGTTCCGAAATGATTTCGACGCCGTAAATACACACAATAAAAACCGGTCAAGTGCGAGTCGGACTCGCGTACCGAGGGTTCCGTATACAAGATAATATGGTTGGAAAACGCAAAAGAAAATACTCATTTTGTTATGAACTTTATAGCCTATGCAATAAGGTCCATTTTGACTAGCCTAAATTTCAATACAGATTTTTAAAGTTTCTTGACATTTTTTCTAGAACTGTAACGTTTGACAACATCATTTTATTTTTTTGAGTAAAATATAAGTAGGTATAATTATCTTTAAATCAGTAGTTTTTAAGATTTTTTTGCCCATAAACTTCGAAGATAAGAGGGGGAGACACTCATTTTCTGTAAATTTTGGGCTATAAATCAAAAAGTATGTCACGGAAAATTATAAAAAAAGTTGTACTGAGCCCTTTCATATGACACCCCGTTTGCTATAATCAAATCACCATTCTAGACCCCTTCTCAAATATTTAGAAAAATAATTTCATATTTTTTACTGAAAACAGATGCGGGCAAGCAAGTTATACAACTATGCCAAATTTCAGGTTGATAGCTTCTATAGTTTCTGAGAAAAAATGCTGTGACATACAGACAGACAGACAAACACCGAAGTCTCATCATAAGGGTTCCTTTTTTATCATTTTGTTACGGAACCCTAAAAACTATCTCGAAAAACAACAATTATAATTTTATATTTATTTAGAGATCCCTTAAAGTGATAAGTTCGCCTTTGTATAGCTTGTTTCACGAGAGTTGAGGTCACCGCACACAACAACACTGTCATGTAATGACAGCGGGATTTTGAAATTACTGTTCTAATATTGTACCGATAGCAAGTTCAACACTGAACTGCAAGAAAGACCAAAAAGTTTCTTTAAACTATTTTGTTAAGTATTATGTAGAACAATTCATCGATTTCAAATAAAACAGAAAATAAAATATTTTTACCGATTTTATTTAAATAAATGGTTTATAATATGAATAAATAAAGGTCAGATATGCGTAGGTATATGGATATAATACTAATCGTAGAAACCAAAGAGAATGGAACCTAGGATTGATTATTTAACCGTAAACCTTGTAATCAATCTTAACGAATCAGATGAAGATATGCCAAGTGATGATGGTTTATAAAAGCATTTTTTTATATTTTTTTACTGCTTTTGATACTTATTAAAAATATAATTTAAGCGTTTTTATTTACATTTACATTCACTCATTCATTTCATTCATTCACTTTTTTTGCAATCAGTAGGTATTTCATCGTAGCTGTGTGTGTAATCATTCAACTCAACTCTCGTGGAACTACCTATACATACCTTTTGTGTTTCGGTCTATTTTGTTTTTTGTTATTTTCCCGTTTGTACAATTAAGTATTTTTCACTTCTCATGCTCTTAAAATGTTTCTTTAGTTTCTGCACATCGGGACTAAAACTCCTTATTAATCTCTAGGGATTAAAGTATTTTTTTTTATTTACATTGGAAACCCCTAAACAAAAAATAACGGTGTTTGTGAATGGAGGATTATCGCCATTTTCAGTGACTGTGTATGGACCATTTTTAGGCTGTGGAAATAACCTCAAAATGAAAAGAGTGCAAAAATATTTAAAAAATAACGATTTAATTTCGTAACACGATTAATGATTACGAATATTAATCTATTTAAATATATTAAGGATCATTTTGTTTTATTAGGCATGGTCCAAATAGTTTTCAAGTTTGTATCTGTTGGCTAAATATGCAAGCATTTGTGTCACTTTGTAAAGTTTACTTTAACTAGTCTAACAACCGCGAATTTATTTTTTTGACAGAAGCTTTGTTACGTATTTGCTAAATATTGTAATTTTTTATAGAACGTCGTTTTTTTCCTCACATTCAAAGTGAAAAGTATATAAAGTGTTTAACGCGAAACTAAACAACTATAATAACACTCGAACGATAACCAGTATAGCAACTCTCGCTAGCTGGCTCGCTCGCGTGGCTAAACATCTCGTGTCATTATGGCTTGTCTCTTGTTGAACAATCTACTATTACATAGTTACATACATATTTCAAGTTATTTGGCGCTGTCTTTAGTAGGTATAACCACTTAACAATCTTAAGACCCAATTAGTCTACTTAATCCTTTAAATTCGTTATTATCTCTGTTTTCATTTACGATTACGATTTGATACGATTTGATTTTTTTTTCCAGATTTTTCGTAAGTACCTATTTGTAGTTTTGGTGGTAAGGACCACCAAAAAATTTAACTCTAGTGAAAATTGCACTTTAGCCCCCTTACTAATTTATATTATTAACATCAAGTTCTGGGACAAACCCTGTATTCTGGCAAATAAATAATTATTTCATTTTATTCATTTCATGCTTTAAGTAGTAGGTAGTAGATTTTTTAAAAGTTTAAAATAAAATATAATTTTATTTGCCTGAGAAAATTACAACATCAATATATAGCGCATAGCTTCTATCAGCCAGCGCGAGCAGTTAGTCATTTGTGTCCTTACCCTTTAATCTCTTTGTAACATGTCTCCGTCGGAAAAGGAAAAGGTTTCCTAAACATCAACTTTAACACCAATCCCGGCCCGCTTTCCAACTCGAGTACCTATTGCAGACTTACGCACTACCCCAGCACAGGTAGCACAAGTTGTATTTTCTCGCTTGTCGCTCAGTGCACCTCTGTCGTTACTGACTAGATAGAAAGGGAGATCCGACAATCCGAGCGACAACCAAGTCGCGGGCAACTTGTGCTAGCCGTGCTGAGGCCCTAGCCAAGATGCAGACGCTACTAACGTTTTTCTTTTCTATCAATCAAATTGTACCTATGGGATGAGGTGAGATACTTCAGCGTAGCGATAAACCCCGTGGTCAACTGTCATCATCAGCTTCATCCATCAAGTACTATCAGCGCAATGGAACCCTGACCCACCATAGAACGGTGTCACAGTGACATTTTAAAACAATTTGTTTGACACTTCTTATGACTTGAATCATAACGTCTCTGTGACACAGTTCTATGGTGGGTCAAGGTTCCAATGGTCTGATAGTACATTTTGAGTGATAGAAAATAAAAGAAAAAAGAGCGTTTCAAACGCCGTCATTGTTGTCTTCAATATATTGACGAAAATAATGATAACTACTAGCAACTTTTGATGCCAAAAATAGCAGACCGGAGGGCTTATTGTCTCACTGTACCACACTCGCAATCACGATCGTTTTCATTTTGAAAATTGAAGGCTTGTCTGCATACAAAATGAAAACAATTGCTCCACTTTGATTGAAGCCGGTTGCGATTGCGAGTGCGTTAGACAACAAACCCTTTTTGGCAATTTTGGCTTGAATAATATGCGAAGACAATAATAACGGCGGTTAAAACGCCGAATAATCACCCACCTACTGAACTGAGCAATGGATTGAAACAGCGCAATGCAATTATCTGGGTCTAATCATTTTCTTTATGTGCATCTACATATAAAATTAATAACATTGACAGAGTTGCTATTGATTAATTACATGAAAATGCTATCAGTTTAGTATGCTAATATTTTAATCACGCTCCTTATCATACATTGTACTGCATACTGCATATGATAATAAATAGATAATTGAAAATGTTTTTAGTTTTGAAAACAATTGTGTTTTTTTTTATATTTTGGTCTTGGTTCTTGCTCGGTGTCCACTAGAACTTTTTTACCATTAAAATATTTATAGCATTTTTGTTGAAAAATTTAAAAACTCCCACTTTTTGGTACAACTTTTTTCTAGCAACTTTTCACTAGTATGATATTTTGATGGATTCAATTATAACTTCATCAACTTACTTAGTAAGTAAGTACCTACACTTGGGAGCAAAAAAATCGAGTCACTTAGTACTGAATTTCCATAGAAAGTGTGAGTATATATTAAAATTACACTCAATGACAGTTTACAAAAAAAATACTGCATATAGAGTGATTTCTAAAAAACGTAAGTGGCCTGGCCGCCTGGGCTAATTAATTATTGAAGAGTTTAAAATTAATTTGAATTAAAAACTCAAAAGAAGGGAAAGGTGGGGTTCTATTCAAGTAACTAATGAGCTAAAACTCTAGGTAGAGCACTTCCCCTACAACATTTACATTTTGCCTGGATAAATACTAGGTACTATGTTCGTTTACCCCTGGCCTCATATTTCGCATAGGTATAGTGTAGAACTGTAGACCAAGCTATACTCGTAGTATAAACCATCGATCTTTAAAATCCGCTTCCCGTTTGTCATAGACTTAAACCGGCTACCAACAAACAACAAACCGCCCTTAAGTGTGATATGATGTCTGTTTTTGATGATAATTAACGATCAAATTCCCAGACTGCCCCTGCCGTGTAGGTGTGTGAGTAGCCCGCTTAAGAAAAAACAAAGGAATACACATGTATTGCTTAGAAATTTTATAATGTAATCGTTGTTATCGCTCACGAATTGATTGGGTACTTAATTACCTAATTAAAAGATACGGTGGCAGCTGATAAATACGAAGGGATAAATGATTGTATTTATACATATCATGGTATTCGTGTATTACTGAACAATCGATCACGGTACACATCAGGATAACCTTTAACCCGCGGGCCTATTAGGTCGCGTTTATCGATGTGGATAATCGGGGATAAAACGTCTGTCCCTTTCTGACCAGTAACGTGACGTAAGTGCGGAAGTGACGAATGCTTTATCTATATATCCACCACGACAAAGGCGACTATATTAAGGGACCAGTGGGCCTAGTATGGCTGCGTCTATATCGCGTGTCAAATGTGGATAAAGCATCCGTCACTCTCGTACTTATTTACGTGTCAGAAGGTGACGGATGCCTTATCCAAACTTTGTCACGCGATAAACGCAGCCATGTTAGGGCCCCACGAGGGCTAGCACAAGTTGCCCGCGACTTAATTGTTTATCGCTCGGGTCCTTCTTTAAGAATAAGAATAAGTTTAAGAACAAGAATAATCTTTCTATCTAGTCTCTAACGATGGAGTCGCACTGAGCGACAAGCGAGAAAATACAGTTTGTGCTAGCCGTACAGGCACGTGACTTTGGCCTTACATTACACGCCGCGTCCTGCGATGTGCGGACGGCGAGCGGAAAATAGAAATATATTGAAATGCCGAAAGAGAGAAGGCGCGAGGTCTCTATATTTTTCTCTCACCGCTACCGCCTAAAGTCGTGGGCGTCTTGTGTCGGGTAGGTAAGCTCAAAATTATTTTGACGTGATAACTTGATAAGTGTCATAATTATTAACGTACGAGTAGCTTTTATTCAGTTATTGGTGTTATTGGTCGTCCGCGTTATAGATCCATAGGTACTAATCCATACTATTAATATTATAAATGTGAAAGTAACCATATTATTATTGTTGTTGGAATTGCATAATTATGCCAAATTCCTAGACAATCCGTTTGCAAGAAATAGTTTAAAATCGATTTCCTAAATTTTATCACGCGATAAACGCAGCCATAAATTATCGAGAGCGCGGAATTGCAATGTAAATAAAGGAATGACCCAAACAATGAAGGTATTATGTTCAGTATTTATCATCCGCTTAAAAAAGTATTCATTATCAGTATTTTTATTAAAAGTATCTACTATCACATAAGGCGCTGTTTCGGCTAAGTCTACGTAGGTATATGAGACAGATGTTCTCTTTTAACGGCCTTAATATAAGATGTTGATTATGTCTGAGCTCAACAAACATCAATAGGTGTGTGAAAACAAAAAAATAAAGACAGGAAGGTGAGATACGAGATCAAATAAACATCGCAAAAAGCATACGTTGTACGTATAAGTACCTAACTAAAACTAATTTTGACTGTGGGTAATTAATTAGACTAATACAAAATTTGCAAGCGCTTGGAAAATAAAATTGTTGTTGTAAATAAATAAATGAGTAGGTACCTAGGTAGGGTAGAAGTACCGGTTTTGGCAATCTTATTTTGGCGTTATTGGCCACTCTGAATTTTAACTATTATTTTTTAAATTTTATCTTTATATTAATCTTCAGTCTTAATTATTTATGAATAATATTTCAAATATAATAATATGTATTTTTGGTAGGACATTTCAAATTCTTAGCTCAAGCCACGGGAAAGTCTATAATATTTGAGGAGTTCCTTCAAGTCCTCACGGATTCCCTCATCAGCTAGCGACTCGGTGACAATGGGACCACCTCAATAGTACACGCATAATACTGCATTACCATTGGGTTTTAGTAGTAGGTACAATATGTTCCATGTATGGGTGCGTCGGGTTTTGTTCATGTTTCGATCGGATTTGCATGATTTAAATTAGGTAACCATTTACAACTAAGCTTAGTTGTAAAACCAGTACACTTTTGAAGATATAAAGATAATAATTATGCTAACAACGACAATACGAAGAGCTAGCGGTGACATTAACAAGTATTTACTTAACCAAAATACTATCTACGTACCCCCAATAAAAATATTTTGCATTTTATTACATCCGTCTCAATTTCTACATTATACTTCGGTAACCTTTTCTAGATACCAATTTCTAGTTTGGCTATAGATACATACATTTAATTCGGCTGTTCAGTTCACAACCATCCGGCGGCCTTTCGCGAGTAGCCCTCATAAAAGATGTCAAACAAAGCGGAAACGCCCATCAAATGGCCGACTAGTCACATCACATGAACCGCTCACCGTGCTCGTTGGTGAAATACAAAAGCGATGCCATACGAAATAAATACACACTTTTATTATGTTCTATGTGTACAGTCGAACTCAATAAGTAGAACATATTGGTACCTTTTTAGCAGTAACGTATTAAAGTACGAGTGGTATTAATCTATATATATAAAAGGCAAAACTGACTGACTGACATATCAACGCACAGCCGAAACTACTGTACCTATAGAAACTTGAAATTTGGTACATGGGTTCCTTTCATGATGTAAGTGAGCACTAAGAAAGGATTTTCCGAAAATCGACCCCCAACGGGAAGAAATGGGGGGGAGTAGCGGGAAACTAATTCTACGCGTACGAAGTCGCGGGCGTCCTCTAGTATATATATAAAAAGCAAACCTGACTGACTTATTATCAACGCACAGCCGAAACTACTGTACCTAGAAACTTGAAATTTGGTACAGCGGTTCCTTTCATGATGTAAGTGAGCACTAAGAAAGGATTTTCCGAAAATCGACCCCCAACGGGAAGAAATGGGGGGAGTAGCGTGAAACTAATTCTACGCGTACGAAGTCGCGGGCGTCCTCTAGTTTAGTATATTTGTGTAACAAGCACGAATAAGTAGGTAGGTACCTATTTGTTTCTGAGTCTTGAATGTTCTCTATGTATACATTGTGTAAATGGTATACGGGCGTTCCTTTTAACTGTGCATGGTTAGTATAGCCCCTAATGAGCACATTTAGGCAGCTGTTGTTAAAATTAGCGTAATCAAAATAATTCTTTCTGTTTACGATTAGTAGAGTCTTAATCTATGTCCATTTTTAATAAACGCCCGTGTACTTCGACGAGGTACTAAAATGTAGAGCTACAACTGAGTACCTACTATACTTAATGTCCAGCGATCAGGGCCTCTATTCCCGGCGTAAAAGCCATATCGTATTTGACCTGTTACGGTATTGTTTTGACTTCAGCCGCCATTACTGTCAAGGATATAAGAGCTATCAAAACGTTGACAATACGATAACTGATCAATCACGATATGGTTTTTAGCGCCTAGAATACCGGTCCAGGAACATGTTTTATATTTGCAACTGTTGTTCTAGTAGTGTACCTAACGATGTTGATGAGGGGCGACAAAGTAAACTGGCGGAATATTAACACGTCCAAGTGACAAAAGTCACGGCAACAATCCAAACAAGCAATTACTAGTAAAGAACACGTACACTCGACTACAAAGAGATGTAGGTAGGTATCTATTTTTCGACCTTATTACAATACCAATAAGGTGAAAAAATGGTCTCTGATCTGATAATTTACCCGACTGTACTTACATGAGTAAATTATCAGGTTAGGTACCATGGAAAAAAACATCCGGAAACAGCGATTGTCTACGGTAATAATTATTTATAGGCTAATCTGACTTTGTCTTGTCTTATATCCAATAATTTTCTCGCCCAAGATTTTTTTTCTCTAAACACTTCGGTTTTTTAAGTATGTTTTTTTTAATGCCGTTCTCAACTCAAGTGATGCGCTTACCATACACCAATTAATTTTTAGGGTTCCGTACCCAAAATGGTGCCAACGAGACCCTATATGGGCTGTATTTTACCTAATGTACCGTAAAGTTAGACAGTTAAAATACCCGTAGTGTTTATTTTATTTCTTTAGCCGCTACAACATCAAAAAAAAAACATTATTACGAGAAACGTAGGTACATTCTGGCGTTTTTTGCTCTACCTTAACAGTAGCTGTATCTTTTGAATCGTAATAGTGAGAGAAACATGAAATTTTCAAAAAGTGACTATTCTGCTGTAAATGCCCCATACAAATACTCACGCTCACCACACAAATATTTGCCCACACCGGGAATCGAACCCAGGACCGCCGGTTTCGTAGGCAGGGCCAGGCGAAACGCGTCGTCGTATCAAATAACCCGACCCGACCGAAGGGCGTTTCTGTCAGTAGGAGTCCCGCTGTCAGTGACCTGACACTGCGGTGCCCCGGATTCGGAAGCTGATCATAACGAAGTCAAGGATGCTCGTGCGCAAGGGCGTGCAAGCGAACCAGCCAATTTGATACTATTTTGCACTAATACGGAATATTCATTACCAGGGTTTGTAGTTTTCATAGCACGGTAAGACGAAAGAGAGCTGGGCCAGTATTATGGTCGTCTTTATCGCGGTGGATAAAGCTTCCGTCACTCTCGCACTTACATACTGGTCAGAAAGTGACAGATGTTTTATCTACGCTTATCTACGTCGATAAACACGACCATAATCGGCCCGCTGTGGAGTGGACATTAACATTAAAATTCAACTCTTACTCATCTCATATTAGAGAAATAACAACGTAGTTAAAATTAGGATTATTTTATTCCAGTAGCACACAATCTAGAGAAGGTCTCTAACTGAATGTTATTTTCATATATGTGCATGGCAACAGTCAATTTCAAATTATTAGCATCCAAACAGCCAGTTGGTAGGTACAAACATGTAGTTTATATGCTCCAACAACTCATACTCATTCGTTTATTTAATTGCAATATTTAATTTTGTTATAAATATGGATAATGACTTTTACTTTTAATATTCATAACATTGTAACATGAATATTAAATAATATGTACCTACATGAAAATCATTTTATTTAAAATTGTAATCTTTCATGACTTAGCTTAGCAGATTTACCCAGGGGCTCAGGGCGAATATAAAAGCATTTTGGAATTAAATAAACAAATGAGTATGAGTATGACTCCACAGCTCTCTTTCGTCCTACCGTGCTATGAAAACTCCGAACCCTGTTCATGACCTTTTTTACAGTTTCAATAATAGCTTATTCATGTAACAAACAGTTGAGAAAAATCATTTTTTGAATATCTATAAAAATAACCAAGATATAAACCAACAAAGATTAGTTCCTATCTATTTCTAGCAAAACAGAATTTAACATGGAGTTTATATGGTCGACCTGTTACTGTTACAGTTTCAAATGCTTGTAACATCCGTATTTCTTGGCCGACTTTTATTTTAATTTAAGTTTTGGTGATCTCTATTGCGATATTTTCATATTTATAGTGCGACCAAAAAGAGTAGAAATTAAATGAGGGCGCCACTTTCTACGTAACTGTCACATTTTTGACGTAAAATGCTTGAACATGGCAACAATTTAGTATGGAATTTTATTAGTTCCATTTTATTTAATTTCTACTCTTTTTGGTCGCACTGTAGTCGAGAAATGCGATTTAAAAAATCCATGCATATTCCCAATGGGACCAACAATGGCCCAGGCCGATGTATGCTGGGCTTTACACTCGTCAATGGATGGAATGGTGGAATGGTGGTTTATTACTGAGATATATTTTTGGAATCCCTATTACCAGAAGAAGCGGTGAAGCTCTAAGGGTGAAGCTAATCGGAATAACCAGCATAAAACAGTTTGACTTTCAAACAGTATAAACGAAGTACCTACAGACAAGTGCAAAAATATGTATCGAAAGAATCCTCTCATACATATATTACGAAGTTATGTTATTAGACTGGAATAATGTGCGCATATTTTTGAGATGTTGCGTTCTCCCATATATTTTTACACTTGACTGTATAATATTCTCAAGTGGCAACCACCACATTAGGTCGTTTTTGACTGACTTGAAAAAAAAACGAGATTCTCAATTCGTTTGTGTTTCTAGGGTTCCGTACCCAAAGGGAGCCCAACGCAACGGTACCCTATCAATATGCCTACGCTGTCCGTCCGTCCATCCTAACTTTAAAGAGCTGTATCTTTTAAACCGTAATGATAACGGTTTTTTTCTTCAGAATATTCGTTATTATGGCGGATTTAGGTACTAACAAGTAAAAAAAATTGAAATAATAAAGGGGTCCCCCTACAAGAATGGTTTTTTTTCAACGTATTTTTGTTGTATCGTAAAAGCGGTAAGTAAAGCATTAAGAGCTTCAAATTTAGTAAAAAAATAAAAATAATAAATAACAAAATACTAAAAAATGTTAAAGTAAGAATAGGGGTCGCGCTGATTTGATCCGAAATCGAATTCAAATTTGAACAATATTAAACCACTCGCTGCGTGGCAGTACGGAACCCTCGGTGCGCGAGTTCGACTCTCACTTGGACAGTTCTTAAGGTATAAATTAGACCATGTTGCCAATTTTACTCCGAACAGTAGGTACCAGATCTTCCCAAACCGTTTTTATCAACATTTACTTGGTTTGACTGTACGTAATTAGTCCACTATGGAAGTATGTCAAAGTGACGCAAAAGTCAAATAGTAAAATGTCTCTAAGATTTGATTGATCACGTAACTTTGACATAGTTCCATAACAATTAAATGACTCAGTATTTGTTTCGACAGTAATACCATGCCTAATCTTATAAATCGGCCCCTCTTGGATACACTTCGACCCCTTTAGAACCTTTTGTGCAATTATCCTCTTGCACACTCAGCAGAATGTTCAGGTTTCCTCACGATGTTTTTCCTTCACCGTAAGACCATCGGGTAATGTATAGTATCGGCAGCGACCTAAGGACAAGTCAAAGTTAATTTGTACACTTCGAATTGTCCTTAGCTTGCTGCGGATACTATACTTAAGATGAGAAAAACTCATTTAAATTTCTTTATAGCTATCGGCAATCTTCGTTTTCTATGACACTTCGTTTTTCTGTGACAAATATACTGTCAGTTGCGAGTGCAAGCGTGATAGCGATAGCCAGCCGCAAGCTATTAACAAGCTGGGAATACTGTACATGGCACCCGCCGGGGCTCGTACTCGGTACCTTACGATCTCGACTCGACCCCATAAGTCACCGACGGTCTAAAACCGTGCCTATAGCACACCTATAGTTACTATACCGATACGTAATGGTAATTTAGTACAAATGCAGCTAGACTAATGTAGAGGTTTTGTACGGCATGAAAAAGTGCAAGCAAGCGCAGTAAAGAGTTTACAGGCTAGTACTGATTGGTATGAATTTATTAAATAAATGTATTAGATAGATTTTACTTGTTAGAATTATGTAGGCAGGTATAGATGACCCTGTTTGGCCAGTCGTAAAACTTATCTTCTAATTAACCTTCCGTTGCGGTGTAGCTAGCGTCTAATAAACACTTGTTCTCTGCATCCTCTATTTACTTTTCTTATTTAACTCATTAATAGTTCGTACTATATTTAAACAGCGATTAAAATATATAGTTTCTGGCTACTTACTTAAATTATGGGGTTTAAGATAAACTTCGTCGTTGCAAACAACAAATATGCTAAAACTACAAATACATTCCTTTTCTTTATAATTACTTCTCACAATTTATAGTGTATGTAATAATTATTTTCGTTCGATTGTTTATATACTTTACAAAAGCACGCGCTAGAATCGCACGGGCACTCGGTCTCCGACGTTGGTTTAACGTAGCCTCAAGCGAACCTGCATTGTCGACATGAATAGAAATGCAAGAGGTTAAGTTAGGCCTATTTGATCAAGCGAACTCCTCTTTGCTGATAAAATAAACACACACTGTAAACTAGGTAGTGTAGGATAAATACAGTTCATCGCATCTCACCTTGAAGCAACTGCACATTCAAATCAACCTCCGGCAGCAAATGCATGAAGGTTGTAGCGAACAGGACGCCTCCACCAAACGCTAGCAGCCCCACGACAAACTGGTTGGAGCCCCGCATATCACCGCTCGTGTTCTTCGTAAACCAGTCGAATTTTAACGACAGCAGCATCGGCATACACCCAAATATCATGGAAACGACGAAAAGCGTCACCATCGTAATAATTTTTGCTGTAAGTACTGCATCCTGCTGATACGCGTCAGTCTTCATGGTGACGTTCACCATGGTGTCAGTTTTGATTTTGACGTGTGGGAGCCGACGGCGATGTTCCGAGTGCGTGTTTGCGCAGCCGCGTGCGCCGGTGGCTGTGATCGGCGCCGACACTAGACTGCGTTCCCCGCAACGAGTAGGCGGCTACCGTCCGCTTGATAAAGACTCTTCATTTAATGTAATGATAAACAAGTCAGTCGCTTGTTTGCTACCGGCTCCTGCACTAAAAGGAAGAGTAATACCTAAGTGCTGGTGTGGGAGTAGAAAACTTATGGAAGAATAATAGTAGGTACCTAAGTACCTAAGTTTACAAGTAGTTGCTACTCCGGGATCATGGCGGGGGGAGCAAACCGGGGCACCTGTCCCGGCCTGCAGTTTTAGGGGCGCCAAAATGTTTAGGATACCTACCTAATTGATATTTCAAAGAAAGATTTTGATGGTAATCTCAAACGCTGGAGAGGGGGACGGGACACTATCAAGTAGGTACCTGTCCCGGTTAGAAAAAATCGTAGATCTTCTGCATAGTAGTTGTGGAATAACTCGTACAACCATTTGGGTAGGTTTGTTAGTTACCTTGTGACCCAACAGACCGGAATTAGAAGCCCCGCGACGGCGGGGCTTTGTCGATCGCCCTTGAACCCCTTGCCCGTGTACAAAACTAAGTGCTACCAGAAATGTAGGTTAGGTTAGGTTAGGCGTTAAAATTTTAAATATGTGGTAATAAAAAAATACATACCATGTGATACCTACTTAGTTATACAAATGATATTCATAATAAAAAAGTGATATGCCAAATGACAATTACATACACGTACATACATACCTTCACGCCTGTAATCCCAGAGTGGGGTAGGCAGAGCTACAGAATTAGGTACCTACAACTCTAAAAACTTGTTAACAATTCTGTAACCACATTTTACACAATTGTATGGAAACAAAATAGATATTTTGATAATATACCAATCGTTTATTATACACAATTAGTGATTACATCCTTTTAAATTACATTAATTATTGTTATACCAATCATTAAGTAGGTACACACCCCTAACATTTTAATACGTCTTCGTCGCGAAATTTAGATTTTATCATTAGTAGCAATAAACTATTTAAAAAATAATTTAAGAAAACTGTTACCTACGCTTCACATAAATAAGTACCGTTAATCAATGTAAAAAAATATCATTTTAGTGGGTGTATTTTGTTTGACTTTGGTCGCGGGTTTCATTGTCGAAGGTAAGGCCAAGGTTAGTTAGGGAAGTTTTTGAGTATCAGCAATCAGAGAGAAAAGAGTTCGGCGTAGATAAAGTCGCGGCAAAATCTAGTAAATAGATCCCAATTATAAGCCAGTAAGGCTGAAACTCAACTGTGACTTGTGATCTGTCACTCTGTCACCCTGCATATGAGTTAGAATTGGGGTGAACTGAAATTTATGTGATGGCAACTCCTCAAATCAAATGTCGTTGCGTCTACAGAGAGGCTGTCGTTGATAGGGTAACGTTTGGCCTTTATCGATTAGGCTTAGCTTAGTCTGACAAAAGCGTAAAGTGAGGTCTATTCAGATCATTACAGCCGTCAGTTCGTCAGTTCGTAGACTTAACTATATTGAAAAATGCTCAGTCCATCAATCAATAAATCATACAAAGAAACGACAGATTGCTAAAATAAAATAAAATGCATACAGTATTTGTAGGGCTAGCTATTATTTCCATTGTCCTTCTAGTAATGTGGATGGACTTCATCAACTGGAGTTCAAAGTTGGAGCAAAAAAATATAATCTTTGTTTTAAAAACAAACAATACCAGCTTTGCTAGAGATGACAATTGACTGAATATACTGTCGAAGTAAGATACTAACTTGTGCATTGGATATTTTTGTATTTTTAATGTAATATTCCATTACTTTGCCAGTCGTGAAGCAAAGCACGAACACACAGTGACAAGATATTTTTAACATAAACTCTACGTCCGATAGCACGGTGTTTATCTGCTACTTTGTAAATTTTGGTATACTTAAGTATTGTTTATTATAATCCCCTTTAGTAACAATTTCACCAAACGATGTTAAATTTAATCAATGTTAATAGACTGTTAGTTCATACATTCTGACAGCTGTTAACGCCGTAATCGTCTGTTAAGTGGTTAACATCGTTTGTTAAAATTGGTACTCAATCTATATAAAAAAACTCCACCTAGCTTAAGTTACCTAAACAACAGAACTTTTGAGACGCTTTTAAAAAAGGGGTGTGTGATGTGACTGCCTTACATTTAATTATGTAGTAAGACCCCTGATTATTACAGTTTAAAAGCCCAACAGGTACATAAAATCTAGAAATTGAGCCAAAATAATTCAAGTGTCAAAGCTCTTTGTGAAAAAAACAACTTTCAAGATATTCAGGGAACTAAAGCCAGTTTTAATATGCTTAAAATAGACACCTTTTATGATTGGATATGATTTTTATTAAATTAATAAGGGTTTAATTTTGTAGTTACTTATTTATTGGAACATTGAAAGCAGTGATGTTTGCTCTTCTAAAATGCAAATCTTAGAATGTTGATACTATTTTCCAGATTCACCAACCAAAATGCAAGAGACAATAAGAGTGACATCTTTGACAAAATGAGGTGCCTTTTGTAAGAAAACTTTAGCAACTCCAAGTAATAAGAATCACTATGCTTGTAGCAACAAAAAAGTAACTGTATTTGAGATCAAAGTCAAAACAAATAAATCTTGTATAGTCTTTATTTGAGGACTCAATAAATTGACTGTCCAGTAACATAATCATATTGTTAATAATGTATACAATAAGATAGTATACAATGTACATAGTTGTGTCTACTACTTCATTATATTTATACCAGTTCTTGTAAAGCTACCTATTCTACTATCTATATTCTATTAAATTCATGAAAATGAAAGTAAATGGTATTAATCAAACAGTCAAAATAATAACATGGCATGGCACATAGCATATCTTCAGCCTTGTAAATTGTCAAGTATTACCTAAATTACCTAATACATGTACTACTTACTTCTAAATGCTCACTTTGTATGCAGTTTTAAAAGTGAATTATAAAGTGGTCTTGATGCCTCAAATTCTCATCCTACTGGAGGTGAAGCCAAATGCAAGTTAGATAATGCAAACAAATGTATGCACTTGTTATTTCCATTGGCAAGAGAATTTTGGGCTAAAGCATAATTAAAAAATATGTAATTATGCTTACACAAAACTGATTTAACATAGAATGACCTGCTCATTGTACTAAGTAAATAATAACGTAATTAATTGTAGCTATTGAAGAATAAAAGAATAAAAAATATCATATAATCAGCAATATTTTTTATAACTTGTGTGGTCCCATACACACATTGTGGCTATTAGATTATGAAGACAACCACATATTTGTGATGGAGCTTCCATTAACTATGCAGTCTTTGAATCCCTTCATCACATATGATGACTGGTACCAACTCATGGTATCACTAGATTCTATTTCATTAAAATTAGGTAAGTCACCTAGTTGTAAATTCACAAGATTCTCACTTATGAATTCTCCAAATACTTGGAAGTCATTGCAACAGGATAAATTGTCCTGTTTTTGTGCTCTAAAGTCAATGACTACTTTTCTGGAGTCTTTTGGTAACCTGCAGCCACTGGCAGGAATAAAAGCGTCTCCAGTCAACACGGAGTCAGTGGGCATATTCTTCTTTCTTATAAAAATATACATATTTGTAGGTGTCATAGGTGTAAATAACACATTACTTAAATCTGAAGTCACCAATGTTCTGTAACAAATGAAAAAAAACAAAAATAAGAAAAACCTTATTATCATTGCAGCTTTTAATAAGGATAGGAGCAAAGTTACACCCTAATAGAAAAGAATATAAGAATCACCACCTGATTCACAACTGACAAGTAAAGCATATTATAAATTTATTAAAAAAAGTGGCCTTACCCTACATGTAGGCATCCTGTAGAATGGAACTTATGATTAATTGTAAAATAAAATAATAAAGCAACATTTATAATGAACTTTGAAGGTTTTGCCTGGCAAAGTTGTTAACATATTCTACAGAAAAAAATAAATCTTATGAAGTTGTGGCCCCTTGGCATGTCTATAAATATGGACTTGTTGAATATTGGAGAAAACAAAGCCAAAATAACTTACTTGCAGAGCATGCCGGTAACCTTCGGGGAGGGAAGATGGCCGATTGAAAGATGTCCGGGTTTTACTTTTGATTTATTCTGTTTACTGATTTACTCTACTCACTTGACAATGGCGAAATCACTGCGTAATACCGCGGTGGACCGCCATTAATAAAAAAGAAGAAAGAACTTACTTGAAAACACTTCTCTGTATTTTTTGATCTGTTGCTATGTGGTGGGAGTGACACTGGAACTTGTGGCAGACTGACGGCAGCAGCAACCGGTATACCTCTTTGCAGGTCACCGGGGTGCTGCCCAGGGCGATGCAAACTTCCTCTGGGATCACCAAGCCATTAATGTCTTGCCTGACACTCTGTAAATAACAGCAACAGGTTGAACTTTGAGACTTTCGAATACATTATGAATAACGCAGTTAGTAGTCCAGGGTTTAATTTTCAGTAAAGGCAAATACTTGGGCGATGAGCATGAGTATTTATTTTTGTATTCTGGATCTTTTTTAAATACATTAATATGCATTTTTCTAGGTAATTAAGTTTATCGTTTTCTAGTACCCATAGTAAATTATTATGGACCGGTGATTATTATTGATAATACTTATAGCAGAGCTTCAATAAGATAGTTATAGTAAGTTAAAAACAAATATTATACATTTTTTAAAGTAAGTTTGATTAAATTTGCGTGATTCCAATGTCGTAAGGTTGCTTAAAATGCTATTTCCATGCGGTTACTTCCGTATCCTTACATTTAAAATGAAATCCAAGTTTTCCAAAGCGCTTGAAACTAAACGGAAGTGGATTTCAGATTGCAAGCTGTCCTTCTTATCTCCATTTTCACTCATCTTTTTAGTGTTTACCACTTGTTTTAACCATTGATACGTGTATGGAATCTGCAGTCTTTGATGGGCAATGAACTTTATTAATTCCACAACAACATGACCACATGACGTGGAAGTTAATTGATCCCCTATGTTTAAATTAATTAACACTGGCTTCATAACACTTGGCATACTCATTGCAATTTTAGTCTCACTAATATTCACTATTACTGCGTTAAGTTTAAAAAATAAAACAAACCTACAACCTATAAAATTGATTTATGATTATGATTTCATTCTTCTAATGTAATATAAGTGTTTCGAAGTGATGAAACCGTTGGATTTGACATGGATTTGACGTTATCACAGACAGGATATTTATAGCACATTAAAGAGACATATCTTATAATCTGTGCATTAAAGACAGAATATTTTGGGCTCGAATTAAAAGTAAAAAACAAAATAAAAAGAAATGGAGGAAACGAAGATGGTGGGTGACGACTATTTATCGTAATAGAATAATGTTTGTAATATTTTGTCCAGTGTTAGTTGTACTGGGCTAATATCGCATAAAAGTTGCGCGCGAATGTGGAGCCTTGTTGTTGTTGTTTGCGCTTGACATGCGCTTGACCGAAGAATTGAAGGGCTCTCCGTCACCAGCGGCCCGTTTCACGAAGCTACAAGCATCTACAAATTACAAGCGGAAGTCTTTTTCTAACTCCTGTTGCTAAAAAGAGAGTTCCGCTTGTAATTTGTAACTTGTAGCATGCTTGTAGCTTCATAAAACGGGCTGTCAGCGTGTCACACTCTTTCTCCGCTTTCTCCATTCGTAATGCTAACGCGAGAGAAAAATACAGAACTAAAAAGAGTGTTCGATCCTCGATTTTGGTGCAGAGGTCCACGTAACGTAAGAATCAGAAACTCTTTACTCACATGATTTTAAAAGCAAGTATTTGTTTATGGATTATGAACCTTTTACATTGGTTTAACGTAAATTAGTGATTTTTAATAATTGATTATTTTCTAAACGGTACGAGTTAGTACACTAGTTAGTAGTTTCTTGGAGGAATTAACTTTATTTGATCTAAGGGATGCTCCCTAAAAATTACTCCAAATCAAAAAAAAACACGGTGTATAGCACAACATGTTAAACGACACGGGTCTATTTCTACATGCTCTCGCCAGGTAGATAGCGTCTCGGGAGCCTTGCGACTATGTAAATACATGCCTTCTAATATTACCTACCTATTGTATTCTTTGATGCGAGTCGATTGCAAAGATATGTATCCACTTTTTCACCTTATTGCATTGTAATAAGGTCTAAAAGTGGATATTTACATCTCTTTGTAATAATAATCTTACTGTTAGTCATCTGTACACATGGTTTTAGAAAATTTAAGTTATCACATACGAGTTTATCTCTGTCACTTTTACGAGTGAACGGGATAGGGTCATAGGCATAGGGTAATCGAAGTTTCGAATTTAGTACATTGTAGGTTACCAAACTGCACGGCCCATAATCGCGATCATTGTAATTTTATGATAATATTCTCTTTACAAAGACGTTCCAATTTTAAAATTGTAGTATGTAAAATAATTATGATAATATTGTTCTTTGTCTGTCTCTGAACATTTTTGCTTAACTGTCATTTTCTAAATTCTTATACAAAAAAATCTAAATATCCAAAATGCATCGTTTTTTGATTCCAAAGCTTTTGCGTAAGAGAAACTTCTCTACAACATTTAAATATAACGTTAAAGAAGTGAGATTCGGCCCAGATGTACGGGCACTAATGCTTCAAGGCGTCGATATTCTAGCAGACGCCGTAGCTGTCACAATGGGTCCCAAGGGGAGAACTGTAATATTGGAGCAACCGATGGGTCCACCAAAAATAACTAAGGATGGTGTTACTGTAGCTAAAGGAATTGAGTTAAGGAATAAATTTCAAAATATCGGCGCCAGGCTTGTTCAAGATGTGGCAAATAAAACCAACGAAGAAGCGGGAGATGGAACTACAGCTGCCACAATTCTAGCCAGAGCTATAGCTAAAGAAGGGTTTGAAAAAATTTCAAAGGGAGCAAACCCTATTGAGATAAGAAAAGGTGTGATGGCTGCAGTAGAGGCAGTAAAGGACCATCTGGAAATCATTGCAAAACCCGTAAGATCAGCATCTGAAATAGAACAAATAGCGACCATATCAGCTAATGGAGATAAATCTATAGGAAAACTAATAGCTGAAACTATAAGCAAAGTAGGCAAAGACGGCGTAATCACTATAAAAACCGGTAAAACTTTAAACGATGAACTTGAAATAATCGAGGGCATGAAGTTTGACAAAGGGTACATTTCACCCTATTTTATTAATAAAACCAAAGGATTGAAAGTGGAATATCATGATGCCTACGTTCTTTTCTCAGAAAAGAAGATATTCACAGCAGCACAATTATTACCTGCTCTCGAAATAGCTAATGCTGAAAAAAAGCCTCTTGTAATTGTTGCCGAGGACTTTGACGGTGAACCATTGTCCGTTTTAGTAGTTAACAAATTGAAAGGTGGATTACCAGTTGTGGCAATTAAAGCTCCGGGTTTTGGTGATTATCGAAAAAACACGATGATAGATTTAGCGTTGGCTACTGGGGGAGTATTATTTGAGGACGATCAAAATCTAGTAAGGTTAGAAGATTGTCAGCCTGAGAGCTTTGGCCAGGTTGAAGAAGTGATCGTTTCAAAGGATTCTACTATTTTGCTTAAAGGCAAAGGTTTGAAAGAAGAAATTGAGGCCCGTATTGATCAAATTAATAATGAATTAGAAGAGGCCACTCATGATTTAGACCGGAAACAACTTATAGAGCGTGTGTCAAGATTAAAATCGGGTGTGGCTGTCATGCTTATTGGTGGTAGCAGTGAAGTGGAAGTAGTAGAAAAGAAAGATCGTGTTAACGATGCGCTTAATGCTACGCGTGCGGCGATCGCAGAGGGAGTTGTACCTGGCGGGGGAGCGGCACTTGTACGTTGTATACCGACTCTGGACAAAATGACACCAATTAACCCTGATCAAGCATTAGGTATTGAAATTGTGAAAAATGCTCTGCGTATGCCGTGTGTTACAATAGCACGTAATGCAGGGTACGACGGTTCCGTGGTGGTCTCTAAAGTCCAAGCTTTAGAGGAAACTCACGGATACGACGTTCTGAACAATGATTACGTTAACATGATCGAGAAAGGTATTGTTGATCCTAAAAAAGTCGTAAAAAGGGCATTAATAGATGCAAGTGGTGTCGCTTCTCTACTGACGACGGCAGAAGCAGTTATTTGTGATGTTTCGAAATCTGACGATGATGCAGAAGAAGGTTATTGAAAATGTTTGTAGTTACTACTTTATTTGGAATTAACGTTTCGGATTATTTTTTGAGAGAATTTCCATTTATTTTTGTTGTATTAAAGTATATTGAGTGTTTTTTTTTCTTTTATGTTATGACTTAACTACTTTCACTTCATGGCAAACATGGCAAAGCAGAATTTCTCAAAGCTAATAATTAGGCACTGGTCCCACCGCCGGCGAGTAAGATATTAACTATCAGCTATTTTCTTGCCCAAGAAACGAACAAAAGATAATCGCTCCCGTGTAAGTAAAAGAGAGAGAGATATATATTTATAGTTCATAGTTGAGCGAGTATAGCTCATTCGCTCAACTATGCATCGTGTAAACTAGAGTTTCTCAAACTTTTAAGGCTTCGAGCAACAAGGCCTTCCTATAGCAGAAGGGAGTCGCCTTAGTTTTGTCATTTCTAGCGGGGGGAAACTTGCACACAAATGCAGCTCTGCACACCTACATACAAAATCAAAACTGTAATGATGACACTAATACATAAAAAATGGAACAATACACCGACAAAACTTGCTCACCTCGAGCAATTTTTGTGTACGAACGAGTCAAGGAGCTACATTGGTGCCGTGGAAACTGGGTAGGACACAGTCAGGACACTGGTGTGGGACGCGACGTGCGTTGACACATTCGCCCTTTCCCACGTCCAGTCAACCCGTAATCAGGCCGGTGCAGCAGCTGATCAGGCTTAAACCCTCAAGCTCAGCAAATATTCATCATTATTAAATGATTACGAATTTGTGGCGCTTGCAGTGGAAACCATGGGACCTTGGTCAGCCGATATGAAAAGCTTTATAAAGGCCCTGGGGTTCTACTTTGAAATCAGTAATTCGAACTTCGAATCGCTCTGTCACTGTCTTGCGAATTAGTGACGCGTCGAGAGCAAAAGGGATAGCAATAGACGAAGTTCGAATTACGGATTTCAAAGTAGAGCCTCTGTCATCCTGGCTCATAGACACCTCCGGAGATCCTAGAGCTGAGGCTCTACTTTGAAATCCGTAATTCGAACTTCGTCTATTGCTATCCCTTTTGCTCTCGACGCGTCACTAATTCACTAGAAAGTGACGGAGCGATCCGAAGTTCGAATTACTGATTTCAAAGTAGAGGCCCTGGTACTTACCTCTCCCAAAGGATTGGGCTAGCTATCCAGGGACCCAATTCTCGTGACTTCGAGATGATTTTTCATGCGAGATGAACTGTCAACTGCATACATTTTTTCGACATATCTCGCATGAAAAATCATCTCGAAGTCACGAGAATTGGGTCCCAGACCTGAATTGTAATTGTATTGTCCCAGAGCGGTAAAGCCGGCTACTCACACACCTGCTGCAGGGGCAATATGGGAATTGGACCCTTGATTGCCTCCTTAATTGTGATGTGTGTAGGCAAGCAGGAGCAATTTTTAGATTGGGCCTGCGGCAGGGCGGCAGGGGCGCAAGACCTTCCTAGCTCCCTAGATTGTGTCTACCGCCCTGCAAGGTTGCTGCGTGTGTAGTAGGATTGGGGCAATTCCAGTCAGTTCATTGGTGACAACCGAGCGGAGTGGACAAAAATGGAAAAAGAGCGTGAAATATGGACGCGGGTTATAGACGTCTATAAAGACCGGCCCCACATGTGGGATAAAAAACATAATCCTCTGGTGTTTCGACAATACAGGAGGCATTCTCGTGGACGTGCGTTCAGCGGGACTATCAGTTACACACTGATCGGCAGGCTAGTGTGTAGAGAACAGCCTAAAATTGGTCCAACCGCCGTGCGACCGGTATTGCCCCTGCAGCAGGTGTGTGAGTAGCCGGCTTAATGCAGCCAGTGTCATAAGGTGTTCTTTTTATAGTGATAATTATTTATATCTTTTAATATTTGAGTAGCAGATTTTGCCTAAAAGAATACATATAAATTATTTCTGCCTAGTGTTCAGTAAATTTACTATATAATTTACCGAACTTTAGGCTGTTTGGTCTTTGATATCTTTGCTTATCCAGAATTCGATGTTTTACCTATTTAGAAAAATATCATATGTCAATATTGTCAATGTCAAGTCAATAATCAAGGCGCGAAAACGGCTTTCTCTTGTGTCATGTCGTTTAAGTACAATTTTTATTTCGTCAAGATTATTTATATTTAATAAAGTCATTATTATTCGATGCACTCCAAGCTTATAATTTTAACCACAGTTTTTGAAAACATTTGTTTGCCCAATTAATGTTTGAGTTTAGCCGATGACCATACCTTATAATAGATATTACCAATTTTTTTGATTGAGCTCGTGTTTAAAAATATGACTGAAGTTACTGAGAACTTTTCACCTGTGCAACAAGAAGGAAGATTATTAATTGACAACTCTTCCGAACTAGTGAATTCACCAAGTAACCTAACATCTGTTGCCAATGACAATGACAGTAGTGATGACGAAAACGGTAGGACTCCTGGTTGGGGAGTTCGAAGAAGAGTTAAACGGTTTTCAGACAGCGATAGTGATATTGAGGCAGACAAGGAGAATATTCACAACGTGGCAGCATTACCTAAGGAAATTATAAGTAAGCCCAATAGTTCTTCAGAAAGTGATGAAGATATAATCCCACGTAAATCCAGGATACGCGGTAACTCAGGTACCTCTGAAGATAGTGATAGAAGCAAGTCACCTAGGCAAGAAGAAAGTAGGATTGGTAACAAAAGAAACAAGTTACATCAAAAGTTTAAAGGCCTGTTAAAGTCTCGGTCTAAAGCGCCTGAGATTGAAAAGGCTGAGACTTCAAACAAGTTATCTGAAGGCAATGATAGCAGCAGCTCTGACAGCTCTAGTTCTGGTATTGAATCTATAAAAAAGGTGAGTCCTGTAGCATGCAGTATTATGGTCTGCAGCTTAACACATCCAATTCTGATTTTGGGTTCAGATCAAAGGCGAGTTGTTGTCGCTGAATATGTTAAATTAAGTTTTACCTATCAATTATTGTCATGGTCTTTAACATCCATGGATACTAATATTATTAATGTGAAAGTAACTTTGTCTTGAAAGTCACTCTTTCAATTTTGATAAAATTTGTTATGAAAATAGCTTGTACCCTGAGTAAGGACATATGGTACTTTTTACCCTGGAAAACCAAACTGCTCCCGAATGATAAACAACTTCTATTTAAGAATGTCATTATATTAATGTAGAATAATTAGATGTAGATTTCTCATCAACTGAGGCCGAAATAAAAAATAAATAATTTTGTTTTTTAGATAATATTAAATATTTATTTCTCTATATAAGAAAATACATTTAATATAATACAATTAAAAGTTAAAACTAAACTTATTTAAATTAAAATAAAAACTAAGCTACTCAAATATTAAAGACGTAAATAATAATCACCACTATAAAAAGAACACCCCCTCTAGCAGGTCTGCTTGCGGCATGGTCCCTATGACACTGGCTGCGTTACCTCTCTATTTTTTAGATACGTATTTTAAAATTAACCACTGGTCATTTCAAGATTTTGGCTGTTCAGAACAAAGATAAAAGGTTGAAAGATATATAAAATACTTTTTTTAAGATTTGTACTGTCTTTAGATAACATAATTATTATATTACATCTTTGATGTATTCACATTTATATCCCTGCGGGCCTAGTATGGTTGCGTTTATCGCGTGATAACTTGTGGATAAAGCATCCGTCACTTTAATACTTATATATGTGTCAAAAAGTGACGGATGTTTTATCCACATTTTGTCCGGGATAAACGCAGCTACATTACGCCCCCTGGTATGTAAAATATTTGTGTGATGAGCTTACTTTGGGACTAGATCAGTTTGTGTGAGATTATACCTTGAGGTTTATTTATTTATTTGTTTTTAGAAAATAAAGCAAAAGTCTATGATACTGAAGTCTGGCATTTGTGATCCGGATACCTCATCTGATGAAGATGGCAGAGACCAACAACCTGAGCAAAAGAAAAAAAAACCAAAACAAAGGTCTACAATCCTGACATCACCTAAACCAGCCAGGGTCTGTATTGTTTATAATAAATTGTATCTAAGGGTCTCTCCAAACCTATCAACGCGGAATCGGCTTGAGCTGGTAAGAAAAAGTTTTATGTCCATGCAATGAGAGCGAAAACGACGTCGTTCCGTTCGCAACGCCGAAGCGAGCCGAGCCGAGCCGATTGATGTTTGTTTCGCTCTTATTGAGTAGACATGAAGAGTTTTTTGATCAGCTAACGCCGATTCCGCGTCGATAGATGTGGGGAGACTCTAATACCTTTAAACAAGCAATTCTTGTATATAATATGAATCTCAGAAACGGCTCCAACGATTTTCATTAAATTTAGTATGCAGGGGGCCTAATATGGCCGTGTTTATCGCGTGACAAAATATGGATAAAACACCCGTCACATTCTGACACGTATTTAGGTACGAGAATGACGGAGGCTTTATCCACATTTTGTCACGTGATAAACGCAATCAAACTAGGCCCGCATGGGGTTTTGGGGGCGATAAATCGGTCTAGCTAGGTTTCATTTTTAGAAAACTTGCCAAAAATACCATCCAGGTACTTATTTTTAATGTATGATAGAGGTTGTCCAATTCCAGCTCCACAAACCACACAACATGAATATAGTTCATTTAAAATTATTCAACTTTATTTTGACGAGTTAATAAGATGAATACATAACTGAAGTCTATTGCATGATTATCATTTTATTTTTCCTGACGCAACACATACTAAATAATTGATGTCACGAGAGTTCACTATTTGCAAATCATATAAAGTTGCGGATGATTCTGCTATTTTGCAATAATTTAAATTGGATTTGTTGCAACCTAGTTTTTGTTTGAAGTTATTGAAATATTTAAAAATGTGATTGCAGATGTCGGCTAAACAAGCAATGGAAAACATGCAAAAGATAAAAAGTGAATCTAATAGAATGCTTAGAGAAAAGGAGGTGTCTCTACCATACCATAGATCTAAGGCTTTGTCTTTGAAAGATATAATGAGCAGGCGGAAGCTGGCTGTATCTGCGGATGGGAAGGCCCTGCCTGTGAAAATGAATAGTGACCAGTTAAAGCAATATGTGTAAGTAATTTTGTGTGTGCTATAATCTGCTGGGTGTTCTTAGAATTTTCCAGACTACACAAGACATCCATATGTGTACTGTAAATAAATGTAATTTGGTCTACACACATCAAAAACTTCTAGGGATAATAAATATCGCTATACCTAAATTATTTTGATGATTTACAATGTATTGGTACCTATACACACTGCCAAATCAAGCGGAACGAAAAAAAAAGTAATTTTTAACCTAACAATTTTAGGTGATAAAAACAACAAAATGTATTTTCCTTACGCGAAATGACTGACTTCTCAATGAACAGATGGTTTTGTGTGAGGAAAATAAATATTGTTGTTTCTATCAAGTAAAATTTTACGTTAAAAATGACAACTTTTTTTTTCGTTCCCCTAATTTTACCAGTGAGTGTATTATGTAAGGATATTTTTTTACGCTGGCCTTTTTTGCTGTGTTCCTATTTTGTTAAATGAAAGAAATGAAATCCCAGGTAAGGTAATAAGCAAATTTATACTCTGGAATAAGTTATTTTTCCTTTAGGGCAAACGATAAACATGGATGACATCACAAACTAAATAAAATATGTTGAAAATATGTGTTTATGCCATACTTTTGTGGTAATCAAAAAGACTGTTTAAGAGGGAATATGTAAAGGAAAGATAATGGAGGTAAATAGTATAGGGTGAATGACACATACATGATAATATTATTTCAGATATTTATTTGATATTCTGTAAATTACGTTTTTTACAATAAATATTCAAATATGAAAGTAAAATAACAATACTAATGCAAAAAATAAACATTATAAAAAACCTAATCTACGAGTGCCGCCGGCAGCGGGGCAGGGCTCAAGCTATCGGTGGTTAGGGCTGCCATCATCATTATTATTATTAAACTTCATCTATTTTCTCAAGTGACATATCTCTCAGAAGACGTCATACTATGTGTTTATTTCTGCCTGTGGAAATATCAAATTTAGCTATACATAATAAAAAAAACTTCCATGACTGATTGACTGACAATGCATGGCCTAAGCTACCTAGACAGAGGCGGAGCTAGGCGTGGGTGACGTGGGCTATTGTGAACGCGACGGTTTTTTTATTTTATTAAATTCGTCTATTTGCGCCCCAGAGGGCTTTGCGAAATGTACCTTGCCCTTGCCCACATGAAATTTAGGTCTTGCCTCACTAGAGTACTTAAAGGCTTAATTTTTTTCGAAATTCTTAAATAAATGAGGTGAAATGGGGGAATAACAATTCAACGCAAAGGCACGACGTCCTCAAAATGTTTAAAAATAGACATATGGAACTGACATTGACAATTTCAGAAATCACAGCCCAGCAATTCTTATTTTTAATTGTTTGTAATGCATTTTCAGAAAGTTATTAGAACAGCGAAATAAAGAAATGATGGAGTTATGCAAGAGTGACACAGAGGACGAAGAGGCTACAGAAACTACTAAAGCTCCAAATACTTTTAGTAAGGAGTCTGGTGCCATTGGTATAATTGAAGAGCAAATGCAGGAAAACACAGAACTACCTGAAGTGAATTTGACAGAAAAAACAAATAAAGATGATGAATTACCTGACTTGATTGTGGAAATAGTTCAAAAAGAACATGATAATTTAAATACTGATATTACTGTTAACAATGATGCTGATATAAAGGAAATTTCCGATAATTCACTTGTAAATTCGGAATTCAAGGTTGCAACTGAAGATGAAAGTCAGCTCATCGAGTTACATTATGAAACAGAAAAAACTCAAAATACAGAAGCATTAGACAATCCTCGGAACCCAGATGTTGATCTAGAACTAAATAAAAGTACTGAAAATGCAGATATGAATATAGACGGAAACAAGAAATCTAGTCCAAATCACGAAAATCCAAGTGCATTAGATAATGAAAATCTTATAAATGAAAAATCTTTTGAAAATGATAACTTTTCTGATGATTTTTCTGATACTGACATAAACATGGAAGACTTAGACAAAATTATTGAAAATGCTAAAAGTATGTCATGCTGCTACAATAAAACGTAAATTATTTACGTATTGCGTTTAAATAAACTGTAATTAATTACTCCTTATTAATTATTTCAGTTACTACTTCTGAAGATACAGTAAACTCTCCAATGCTTATCAGAGATTTCCACTCTACCAATTTGAAACCAAAGCTTACAGGAGCACCTGGGATGGTCATCGATTTGGATGGTAGTAACCCTGTTGGGCCCAAAAAACTAACAGGTGTAGAACTTTTAAAGGAAAGATTCACATATTTTGCAAAACTGAAAACTCCTGAAGAAATGGAAAGAGAAAGGGAATTGAAGTAAGTTTTTTTTTAATTACTTATAGTGTGTAATTAAAATTCTCTTGTAGTTACAGTTTATTCATCGATTTTAGGTTAAAACCGGGAATGCAGCATTTGAAACTAAAACAAGAACTTGAAGAGCAAATATCTGAGCAACGGTCTCTTGAGTGGGCTAAGAGATTAGCAGATGAGAAGCAACATCAACTGGAGATGGATGCTATCAGAGGTGATGAGTCTGATCAGGAGGAAATTGAAAAGATTGAAGCTCAATTAGAAGAAAAGGAAGATAAAGATAATGCTACCTCTGAGAGTGAGGAAGAAGAAGTGGAGGAAATTTGTGATGAAAGAGATAAACCTAGAAAACGAAACCCTATGATAGACGATGAAGCTGAAGTATCAGGTGATGATGATGAAACTGAGGAACAAGAGGCGGAAGATAAAGTTCAAGACGGCGAAAATAATGAAGATAATGAAGAAATTGACAGTAATAATGATGATGAAGATCAGGGTGATAGTGAAGAGTCTAGTGATGATACTTCTGAGGATGAAGAAGATAAACAGTACAAACCACGGAAAGGCAGAATTTTAAAAGCTTTTGAAGATTCTGATGATGAAAGCACTACTGCTGTTCAAGAGCTTTTACCGGGGGCCAATCCAGAACAAGTTTCTGATGTAGAAATCAATGAACTAGCAACAAATGATGCAAATAAAACTCAGTATGTTAAATACTCACAAGGTAATTGTAAAGGTTGTATTTAATGTAATGTAGTATCTTTGCCATTGGGGATATAGTAATATATAATTTAAAGTTGGGTTCAAATAGTCCTAGCCAAGATGCATTTCGCTAACAAGCGTTTCTATTCGTTTAGTTTTTAAACCAATCGCGTCACTGGTAGATGACATGTTACGAAGAGTCACGTGATCTACCAGAGACGCGATTGGTTTAAAAACGAAACGAATAGAAACGCTAGTCAGCGTAATGCATCTTGGCTAGGGCCTCTGACACATATCTATTAGTAGAGGCATTCAGAAGAATGTGTTGTATGTATATATTATTGTGAGCCTGAAATTCATATGAATATTTGTATTTCAGATGATGTTTTACCACTTGCACAAACAAACAAAACAAATTCTGAAGATTTTTTTGCTAGCCAAGCAAGTAATGCATTATCAAATGGAGATAAGGACAAACTTTCGGATAAAGATAGTTCAGATTTGGGTACTCAAACCTTTTCAATATTGAATCCCAAAACATCAGAGTTTAGTAATTATGATAATATTTTAAATGTGCCTGACAAGCTTGATATCATTTCTGAAACCCAACCAGTTGGTGACGTAAGTGTTTAATTACTAAGAATTACTTGTTATAATTACGACGTTTCTATTTTATGAACTTTTGAACTGTTACAGGCAAATTTAGATGATGTTGTAGGAATGTGTTCTGGAAAGTTCACCCAAACTCAAAATTTGATACAATCCGAATCCCAAATTACCCAGTCACAATGTGCTATAGGCGATGATATCCTAGAGCTATGCACTGGCAATTTCTATGAGAACAAGTTCGTCACTCAAACACAAGTCGATGATGACAATGAAATAACAAAAGAAAAATCAAGAGTGGAACATAATATACCGCAAAAAAAGCTTGAAGAGGAAAAAGATCTCCTTGATTCCATTCTTAAGGAGATGAAACAGCCAGCAGCAGTAAATGAAGCACCAACATCAAAGAAATATACTTTTGATAATGCAAATACCGATGAACCTGTGTCCTTTGATGTTGTTCATCAGATTAGAAAGAAGTTCATAATCGACAGTGATGATGACGGAAATGAAGCCACCTACCCTATTAAAAAGAAGAAACTAAAAAAGAGAAAGCCCGAGAAAAGAGCTCTTCAAATATCAGGTTTGCAGTTATATTCTAAAACAATATCAATTAATACTGCCTTCAGTATACAGTAAATATTAGGTTACTCTTATAATGTTTTCTGATATTAGAATAAAATATAATAGAATTACTTTATTTCTGGCAACAAGGTTCATATTTACTACCTTACAGAGACTAACATACATAATCATGTATAACTTAAAATTAACATGACTACTAATACACTTTCGCGGTGTCAGCTAGCCGGCGGCCACCAAATCGCCGAAATATGACACCCCTCGGCCAGAAATCCTCATTTAAAAAGGTCGGTACTCTCACCACAAATAACTTACAATTAACCTTGTGGCGGGGCTCCAACCACTCGGCCCTAGGGGTAACTCCGGTCTTAACTCGTACATACTCTACGAGCTCCTTCGCATCCGTAGAGTAATGTAATCGGGACACGTACAGCTGCGTCGTGGGCGTAGCAGGACACAGCAAGTGGTTCGGTCCGGTTGGTGCGGTGCCACACAGGTTCCTTGGGGCAGGGCCGGGCTCCACCCGGATAAAACCATCTTTGTCCTTCTTGGGATACGTCAGGGGCAGCATTCCGCGAACGGGTTTACTGCGGTTTTGCTTCACCTCATCCTCTCTCATCCTTCTCTTGATATTGTCCCTAGATGACGAGGAAGAAGAAGAATTAATATCAGATGAAGATGCCGTCGATAATGTTTCTGATGTCGACGACGACGGGGAGGAGAGAATCGTGGAATATGACTCTGAGGAAAATGAGGTAAGCAGAACCTTTGGAAATCAAATAGATAATATTAAGTACCTATTAAATATAACTACCTATTATATGAAGGTATTGTATCTCACGACTATTAGGATTATTATAACTAAGTTTAGGCACTTGTCCCACCGCCGGCGAGTAAGCGATGAACTATCGGCGATTTTCTCGCCCATGAAACGAACAAAAGATAATCGCTCCGATGTAAAGAAAAGAGAGATATATATTTATAGTTCATCGCTGGCTGTTCACACTACCGGCGAGGAGTCTCTCTACTAGTTTAGCGAAACAAAAGATATAGATCCCGTGTCAATAAAAGAGACACATATATTAATAGTTGATCGCTGGCTGTACTCGCTTCCCGCTCATCGCCCGCGGTGGGACAAGTGCCTTAAGGTTTATCCTTACTATAAGTGGACGGCTTTCTGCTTTTATAACGAAACTAATTATTTAACAGTACTGAATTGTTCTCAATTCAATTACAGGTCGTGGTTAAGCCGCAGAATCAAAAGAAAAAGCGCAAAATGGCGGAGTTCTTCGAGCAAGAAGCGGAGCTGACGTCTGAGGACGAGTGGGTCGGTTCCGGAGACGAGGACGAGGCTGGGTTAGACCGCATGGAGCGCGAGGCGGGCGACGACGATACCTTCCACGAGGGGCAACTGCAGCGAGAGCTGGGGCAAATACACATGTATGCACGGAATAACATCTTACTCTTTTAGTAAAACTATTTACAAGAGAAAGACACCTAATATGTATAATGGTCATATCTTTGAGACCTGGTATCTCTTAAACAGCCCAAACCACTGCCATGCAACCTGGCTAAGAACTATCCTAATTAAACTAGCTTGCTTTTAAAAAAAGCGCGTCCTTATCGATCCATCCGTTTAGGAGCTACGATGCCACATACAGATAAAACGTACTTTTTTTTCGAGAGTAACCTTTTCAATGTTATAATAATTATTATAATTGGTGAGTCTGTGGCTCTGCCTACCCCACTCTGGGAATGAAGGCGTGAGTTTATGATGATGATGAATAATTATTATAGAACTGTTATTACCATGGCAACGCTCATTATAGAATTGTTTTTCCGCTTCGGTTACACAATAGGTGGTATTCTGATACCGTTAACGATATCAATATTAGCGGTTTATAGTACGCGAGTAGATTTTTTTTATTAATTACCTCACGTCTTTCAGGCGCGATGTTTTAGACCAAGACAAGCGTGAAGTAAGACTTATCCAGGAACTGCTCTTTGAGGACGGCGACTTGGGCGAGGGACATCGGCAGCGCAAGTTCCGGTGGAAGAACTTAGGTACTTATCTACATTCTAGCAGGGGCTCTATTCTACTCGTTAAAACCATATTGCGTTTGACGTGTTATCGTATTGTCAGCGTTATTATAGCTCTTATTTACTTGATAATAATGGCAGTTAAAAACAATGCGAGAACATCAAAATCAATATGGTTTTTCTGAGTAGAATAGAGCCCTGAACTGCAAACAATAAAGTACTATAGTCGCAGCTTCTTAATAGCGCTCGGCTGGCTATTCCTATCACACTTGCACTCGCAACTGATAGTATATTTGTCACGCTCGTTTCATATAAAAACGAAGATTGCCGATCGCTATTAAGATACTGGTTGTACTGTAGATAAGTTTCCACTCTGTTACAATACAACGTTTTTGCTTAACCCTTCAAGCGGCAAGAAAACTATAGTTAGTTTAAATTTGAATTTTGAGTTAATGTCATAAAGTATAAATCGTTTTTTGACAACAGCCGTTATACGGTTGCTTGCCACTCAAAGGGTTAAAGGGTGTTACATATTTTTTTCTTAGGACCCCGCAACGCATTGACAGTGCTTTTGGTTTTGATTAAGTTTGGTTCATAAGTTGTGATAAATTTGCATATGATGAACTTACGACAAGTTTTAATGTTTTACTTTTTAGCAACCCTTGTAACATAACTGCAACCTATTTTACAGATGGGGAAGAGGAAACCGATGCCGTGCCTGATATGTTTGGCGAAAGTCAGGAAGAGGAGTTCGAATCTGAGGAACAATGGAGGAAGCAGCGGCACGAGCGAGAAATGTTCCTGAGGAATTTGGTACATTAATAAGCTATTTCGATCTCTGGCATAGCATGTTCTGTATGTAGGGTAAACAACAACTAATTTTATTACAATTTTCAATGCTGTTCTTTTAAATAAGTAGGACCAAGAATTCGAGCAAATTCATTAATAATTGCAAAGTTTGAAAAACTGAACACCCTATTGCACTGATACTAGATATTCATATAAAAAAGTATTGGCAAATGTATTGAATTAATGAGTGAACGTATGAATATGAAATCAATACGAGTAGAAGAATTAGAATCAGGCATGGTTGTGCACAGACTATAAGGACACATGTACCATGCAAGGTCGGTACTTATACGTGACCAGTTCCGCTCATTTCAAATGAAATGAGCTAGCTTTCAAAGATTTGAACTAAATAAAGACCGTAAAAACATAACAATTTTATAATTTTGTTCGATTATCGGTTAAGGCAGATGAATATAAAATTCTTGCTATTTCCAATATTTAAGGTACTTGCCGTTCATATGGCGTCTGTTTTTTCCACCTTGTATAAAGGATGGTCATAACCAACAACGTGTTAATCTGCAATAATTTAGCATGAAAATTTCCGTTCTTATAATAATTGTGAAATGAGTTATTATTGCTTAACAACGTTACCAACATGCCTCATTTAGTTAAACAAGACCTAGCTGAAATGGAATAATCCTATCTCGGTCTTATGAAAGCAATGACATGCATTTAGGTGTGAAACAAATTTTTGACTGCGTATGTGGAAAAATGACTTAAAAGCGAATATTCAATAATCATTTTCATGTCACTTTCCAGAAAAAAGAAACCGAGACAGAAGATCATAACATCAGTATAGACAGATCAGCCATAATCAAGGCCAATCTGTGTTCAAAGACCATGTCCAGCCTACTGTTGGAAGTCAATGGCGACAAAACTGAAGAGACTACTGTAGTTGAGAAGACAGTAGCTAAAGAAGATCTAGTTCCAGCAGCTACTTTATCTGTGTTTCCGGTAAATTATTTTTTATCAGATTCCATATTGTTTTGCTTTGGTCTACCCCCGGCATCGGTGGTCAGGTGGAAGGGCATTAAGACCTACATATAGTTACTTCTCTATCTATTTGGTTATAGGTATATTCTTGTACAGTCAACCAATTTGATTTGTAGGCCACTATGGACTATGTTAAAGTGACGTTGACAACCAAAACGTAAGAGACTTCCTATGATTTGGTTTACAACGTCACGTTGACAAAGTCCATAGTGGCCTAAGAATCAAATTGGTCATCTTTCCTCTATTTGCCCAATGTTCTGATTAATTGTTCTGTAATAATCTACCATTTCCTTATCTTGAGGACAATTCACATTATCGTACATAATTTTTTGTACCTTAAAAAACGACTTTAGGGCCCAGCAATTAGGTTATGGCTTAGGCAGTGTCACTTAAGGGCAGTTTTAGTGGAGATTTATCAGTGCGTGTAGTCTGTTTCTGTACGCTCATAAACGCGTAATCGCGTATATATAACGTGTATCTCGTACGGACATAGAAGCGCTCGTAAGGTCGTACTAGCGCGAGTCACGGAAAACTGACACTAGTGCAAGCATACATGCTGGATGGAATGAGCGCTTTTGTTAAAACAAGCGTAAATGAGCAGAGAAAACGCTAGTCTGAAACCGTTTTAAATTCCTTGCTCGTTATGCTCAGAATTATAGTTTGCCGTAAACATACAGGTTAATGGTTTATTCGATACATTCGTTTTAGGTGGGCTTAGTACACATTTGTAGTAAAAAGGTCATGCATGTTCTACCCTGTCCCAGAATGTATTTTTTCTGTAATAACAATCCAAGGCGTTTTTTGAGAAATTCAGTCTTTTGATTTATTCTATTATGTACTACTTTAGTTTGGGTCAAGGTCAATATGAATGAAACTGTCCCCTAATACTCATTTATTAATTACTAGTGACCCGACCTCGCTTCGCTTCGGTTTGTGTGAGTCTGTAACACCCGTACATAATCCAGAAACATACCTAAAAACCTTCCTATTGAATCACTATCTATTGATGAAAACCGTATTAAAATCCGCTCCGTAGTTTGAAAGATCTAAGCGTACATAAAGTCCATACCTTCTGACTGGTCTAATTTAGAGAAATTAAAATTCTGTCGTAAAAAAAACAACTATTATGTAAAATCAGGAAAATGCTGTGCAATATGTGGTCTCCAGTTGCTTTATTCACCAAAAAACCGGCCGTTTTAGCCAAAAACGATGCATTTTGAGGTTATAAAAGTGTTTACTAAGGGCCTGTTTCACAATCGTCAAGTAAAGCATATCTGACACATAAATTTAGCCCTTTCCTTTTCTTACACTTGAACATAAGCAAGGAGAGAGCTAACTTTAACTGGCACATAAATTTACTTGTCGATTGTGAAACAGGCCCTTAATAAGATAAGTTATGCACGGGTAGCACAAGTTGTATTTTGTCGCTTGTCGCTCAGTGCGTCTATGTCGTTACAGACTAGATAGAAAGGGAGATCCGAGCGACAAACAAGTCGCGGACAACATGTGCTAGCCGTGATGGTATGGACATGGACTATACAGAGGGAAGCGAGTTTGTTGTATACTAGTTACTAGGTAAAGGTAAACGTTTCAGCAAAGCTACCACGGGTCGCTGCTGACGCGCGGGCGCGGCGCGCTGGCGCGGCTGGCGGCGCTGGCCATGCCGCTCGCGGGCGACGCCGACGACGCGCGCGCCGCGGGGCCCACCACCAACAGGAACTTCGTCTTCACCAGCGTCACCCCGGACACAAACAAACCAAAGGTCTATTCATATTTGCATACATGCATAAACTCATGGCTTCATTCCCAGATTCGGGTAGGCAAAGCTACATTGTATAATTACCATTGTAAATATTATAGGTGTCTATAGCGATTTCGGTATTTTTCATTGCAACTCTTGCATTTGCTCTTGGAAAAGTACTATTTGGTGAAGAACATGGCGACTTAAATAGCCTAGATAGCCTTCCAATTTACAGCTACTTAAAATAAATACTGAAATACTTCAACATACCATGGATGTGACAGATATGTCTGCACTATTTTACTGTTATATCCCCAGAAACATCATGATTTACCTATAATACAAAAAAAAAGAATTGTCCACGTCTCGTTTGCAAACGTTTTCTCTCCGATTTAACAGTTATCTTGTATCGTTTCAGGTCGCTAAGCGGAAAGCTGAAGACAGTGGAACTCCTAAATTAATTAAGAAACTCAAGACTGACGGCAAACAAAAGTTTTCCAAGAATAGTTTGTTAGACCATTTAAAAGCTCTTTAAACTTATATTTTAAAACTTGGACATATTATTATTATTTAGTTCATAAATTTAGTTAAACCTTTTATGTATCAAACTGTAAATAAATATCAATAAGTAAACGTTATATATTGTTTTCTTTTGATATAGGTACTCCGTTTATTTTATAAAATCCAACTGGTTATTGTTATTTTTATAAAGAAGATATCGACGACAGCAGACTTTTTAAGAATAATTCTTCATACATATTGGCCGAACTAAAATCTGCTTAGCTCATGTTCTAAAAATACTTGCGTTCGCTCAATTAAATTGGACACATTCTAACAAAAAACGCCGAGACTTCCCCTGCAACATCACGACTGAAAAGTTCTAATGTTCTAGCCTAGCCACTCGTTGGGTTTATACCAGTACAACAATATCCCACACTTTAAAATCCGTTAAATTGTTAACATACAAGGGGTCACAAGAAACGTACAGTCAACAGCAATAATATATTATCCAACATGGGGCGCAGAAATATCTGACACGCTCTTATACCTCTAGTAATTAAGACGTGTCAGATATTTTTGCGGCCAATGTTGGATAATATATTATTGCTGGTGACTGTACATACCGTTACTCGAAAATATTGTCCTCTTTTTTGAGTAGTCGAGTAAACATCAAAACATTTTAAACATTTAGGCAGCGCGAAAAATTCAATTGTACCAACCTAAGAATATGAGACGTCAGTATTACCTCTGGAATAAAATATCCCTTCTTGGAGGGTAAATAATTTAATTATTACCTTCTGTAGTCGATATCCTGAAAGTTGCAGATTTTTGCCTGCAATTACGAAAACAAATACAGTTCACTGTTGCAGCTAATTTGATAGATGCAGTTAACTTGACGAGCCAAGGTTCCTCCGTCAGATCATTATTAAAAATTTAGTGCGTGCATTATTTTTTTATATAAATATATTTACCGGGATTTAAACACAGGACCGCTAGCTTCGTAAGCAGGGTCACTTCCAACTTGGCCAACGTGTCGTCAAACATGAAGCAGCTTTGCCCTTAGCTCTGCCTTAGAGGGAGGACCTCATAAGTATTTCATCAGTCATCAGGCTGTCAGTCTGGTCAAACTTTAATAGATGCCAGAAAGATGGATGATTTGAACGGTTATCAATCCAAGAGTGACATCAGACTGATAAAACGTACCCAGTCACCATTGAGAGAGGTTACAAGCTCAGTATTAGATCACGTCTGTGCATCAGGGGCATGTTTTATAAAGCTACAAGTTACAATTTTACAGGTCTAAACTGGCAACACCGCTCAAATGGCTGGTTATCATTGGTCGAGGTTATGTCAAATGGAAACTTGTACCTGTAAATTGTATTTTTGTAGCTTTATAAAACAGGCCCCAGTTTAGTCAGAATGACTGAAGAGTGATCGTCTAACCCACGGACTGATGACTGATGGTCCGGACTGATGAAAATTAAATACTTTGTGTCACGATGTACGTCTGGCTCCATTTTGTCGTGGACGGTGACTGACGCTAGAATGATACGAGTAGGTTACACGATCAGTTTCCCATCTGTATTTCATCAGTTACAATGGATTGAAGAAAATTATTTATAATATTAAATGTTCATCAGTCCGTTGTCAGTCCGTGAGTTGGACGATCATAGTCCGGTCATTCTGACAAAACTGACTGACTGAACTGATGAAATAGAGGGAGGTTACACGCTCAGTATTTCATCAGTTCAGTCCGTCAGTCTGGTCAAACTTTGATTACTTACCTCCAGAATGATGGATGGTTCGAACGGTAACACGTTCCAAGACTGATATCAGACTGATATAACCGTACACCAGTGAAAGTTTAGAGGGAGGTTATACTCTCAGTATTTCATATCAATTGAGTCCATCCGCTTGGTCAGAATGATCGGAGGGTGATCGTCTAACTCACGGACTAATGGACTGATGGAAATTAAATATTTTGTGTCGTGTGACACGCCTGGCTCTATTTCGTCGTAGACGGTAACTAACGCGAGAATGATACGGGTTACACGACCAGTTTCCCATCAGTATTTCATCATTCACAATAGATTGAAGGAAATAATTTAAAATGTAGAATTTTCATCAGTCCGTCAGTCTGTGGGTTAGACGATCATTCTCCGGTCATTCTGACAAACTGATGAAATACTGATCTTGTAACCTCCCTTTGTTTGCTGTGAAGTATTAATAACCCCCAGAATTCCGGTAAGACAAATTGTTGTTCTTTTTGGTATGTAAACATCAGAAATAATAAACAAGGCGATAAATGTTGATTGCATTATCGTTGCGGTATTGTTTCGTTAAGTATATGCAGCATCGAGCTTGCTGAGTGCAAAGTTCAAAGAGCGTTTCTTGACTACATTAGCCAGAACGAAGCAAAAATTGTTTAGGTAGTAAGTATATCAAAAGGGAAACAATAATTACCCACGTGATGCGTCATTACGGGTTAACGATCTGTCATTCGGGTGATAACCTTTTATAAAACGAATCTAAAATGATGTTTTGTCTAAAGACACCGAACCTAAGAAATATCAATGTTGCAGAAATTATGTTGTTAGGACTAAATAACTTTTTTCTCAAAAAGTTCAATCCAGAACAGACAATTAAGTTTACTGAATTTACTTATATTAATTTTTTAAAGTTAAGCTCATACTTTTCAATGAGTTAGTCGACAAAATGAACCGGCAATACTTCTTACACTTTTTTTCTCCTCGGTGTTGGCAAATCTGTCCAGGATACATATCCTTCCGTTGCGCCCTCTCTTTCACTCTTTTAGTATACTCAATCAGTTTATCCTGCTTCAACTAGGGCAACTTTCATCAGTGCTATTCCGTTCGCGTATTGGCTGCTTGCTTTGTCTCCTTCCTACGTTCAATTTCAATGCTTTTTTGTGTGGTGTGGGGTGCGTATCGTGGAAGAATTTCTAGTCAAATAAATTAGATTTTTAAATAAGTACGTCGAACTAAAGTTAGTACTTCTCTTGTACAATGGCAAATGAAACTCAGGAAATTGGGGAAATCGTCAAAAAATGTAAAATTCTTCTCCTGGACATCGAAGGTACAACAACATCGATCAGCTTTGTTAAGGTAGGTCCTATAATGATTGACCGGCCGGTGTTTTGTCCGACAGATTTGTTTATGAACGTGCACATAATGTCAAATATGTCGAATTCATTTCTTCCCTAGATATTGTCCTTCTCAATCACTGGGAAAGGGCATGCAAATTTCTCACGTTTTCAGATTCGCAATATGGAGGATGAAATCAAAATGGTACCCTTTCGTCTCGTTTTCAGTGTCTTTTTTCTCGTATTTTACGTTATTTACCGCCTGGGATATCGGTTTTCTAGCGTCAATATGGTTTTATCTTTGTAATTCTTTATCAGGGAGAAAGTTTTTGCATTGTTTCGCATTACGGTGCTTATAGTGTATATACTAAGTACTATATAGGCAGACTGTTCAGTATTGATACATGCAGTCTCCAATTACCATTATATAGGTACATGCGTTTTGTTGAGGTTCCCCTTGTCAATTTGGACAAGTATTCGAAACGTGTAGAGTACGTGTACCGGCACGAACAGCTGTTCGAGCAGCTGGCTGGTAAAAAAACGTGAAACAGTTAACCGTCCATTTTGAATAGGCGTCGTAGCCGCATAGGGCATCCTTGTCGCACACGTGTGAGATTTCGTTATCATAGAGATGAGTAATTCTTCTGTCGGTTTCATTGACTGGGGGTTATGACAGGCGCGATTATCAAGGTCTCTTTGGCAGACGGTTTTGTAGTAACTGTTTTTAATCGATAGGTAAGTGCTCACATTTATTTTATTTAAACAGCTTACTACATAGGTGGTATGTCATTATGAGCACAGTGGGCTAGCTAATTATTCAAAAGTTATACTATAGCCCTTTGGTGCTGAGATATAATAAAATAAGTAATAAGTTAGGTCACTGAGCTAAGAGACATACTTTAAAAACAAATGCACTACAAATTAAGCTCAGGAAGAGAGGCTCATTGATTGATTGATTGATTGAAGTTAGGTCTAGTGGAGAATTTAGAGAGAACTACTATGTAAATTAAAATATGACTTGGTTATTACTTTACTTTACTAATTAGTAAAGTCAAATGAAAGCAGAGATTTTAATTTGATTTGGCAGCGAACATTTGAGCCCTTATAAAATTAATAGGATGCACTAAGATTGGTCAAGTTACTAGCTGGCAGCTGTACAACCTTGTCCTTTCAATATTCTTCATAAAAATAATACATGCTTTTATGTGCATACAAATACATGGACTCGTGGCACAGAAGTTTAAGCTAACTTTAAAGTCTGCGTTTTCACTAGACCTATAGTTATAGTTGAGAAAGATAGGTCTTCAATTTTAACTGCATTACCATGGATTTTTATTACTACGAATCCTAGGATAGGAAGGTATTCTATAACACACTTAATTAAATGTTACAAATATATTTTTTAACTATTGATTTATAATTTTTATGGTGTCTTAGGATCAAAACTTTGCTCATATAGTAGGAAATAACAGTCAAGACATCAACTAATTAAAAAAAAATATATTGGTAGGAACCCTGCCCTCGTAAGCCAATAAGCAGTATCTTAAATTCAATCACCAAAGCAGATTCAATTATATTTTGTTGGTTATAAGGTTGATATTACTACAGGATGTTTATCTTAGTTACTGCGTATTTGCTTAGGACGGCAGAACCAGTAATGGACAAGGACCAATGATGGACAGTTGATTCTTATTTTACAGATGATAAGGGTTATTCATTGGTTTTGCAATAATCAATTTAGAACCGTATGCAATTTGAATTAAGTGTTAAGTGTCCATTACTGGTGCACGTCAGCTAAAAGTGTCCAACACTGGTGCCATCACCCTAGGTAGTCATTAAAATTCAAAATGGATAAAAATTGTTTTACAAATCATTACATACCTATTATTGATTTTTTTAAATGTATTCCAATTCAATTTTTAATCATCAGTTGTTCACAGACCTCGTCAAAAAACTGTCGAGGGCCTCCACCATTTGCAATTTAATACATACTTTGCCTAATCCTTGATAAACATAGTTTTTTATCACATTTATTAAAGAGTTTGAGAGGGTTTTAATTTTTTAACATAAGTGTTAGCTATAAATTACCTGCCTAGGTACAAGCCAACCTTTACACAAATGAGATACTTTCTGGTTTTAAAAGGAACAACCGGTATCTTCCAGAACAATAAAAGAATATTTGTAATGAATTTAAAGAAATACATGCTGGGAGGTGTGGTGTGGTTCAATCACAATAAACTAAACCTGTCCTGTCCCATGGTAAGTTTGGAGAAAAAGTGCAAGATAGAGGGTCAATTCCCACCAGTTACTATTTACTATGTTATTATTGGTAGCTTACTACTGGGAATAAAAGTATTATATCAAAAAAACAAACATGCAAGACCAAGACCAAGACCTATTTATCGTTGTTGATTATATAGGTATGACTATATAATCAACAACGATAAATATGTACCAAGTGACTGAAACTGTCTCACATTCTTTTAAGTTCAGAAAGTAATAGGTATTTAAACTTTTTGAACTCTTACTTGATTTCGACATTTCCAACATGGTCAAAAGTTGACTGAATCAATTTCCAAATTTAAAAAAAAGATAAATGGGAGTAAAAGCTAGCTAATTAAGTTGGTGGAGGTGCTCTTTTGATTCAAACTAAGTATATTTCTTTCTTTCTTTCTTTCTTTCTAAAAAGGAATGTTCGGATTGTAGCTTAAATTACCATATATGAAAATGAAAAAAAAAAATATCTACCCTTCATCTTCATCATCATCAGCCCATTTCCGTCCACTGCTGGACTATGCCTCTCCCATGGCACGCCACTGGGCTCGGTCCTGAGTTTTTTGTTGATCTACCCAGTAGGTACATACAATATTTTTAATGCATATTTATCGGTAGCAAAGAGATTTAATATTATAGGTAATAGATAGAGTGGCCATTGGGAACATAGTCATGGAAAAACTTGGATCATAAGCATCAGGAATACCATCTAGTGTTTTTTAGCGAAATACGCATGACAATAATAAAAACACCTATTTCAGCTATTGGACGGTAGATGACGCAAATTCATAGGGGTGTAACCAAATCGATATTGATAATACTATCGATATCGTATTAAGATTGATTTTAAAATTGCGACTTTGTTAGCGTAGACCTAGTTTCCCGTTTGTTCATTACTGTAATATACATTAATTATAATTCCTCCATAGTAAAATAATAGTTTTCTATTCGGACGAACTGTATCCATTTTTCACGCGCTTTATTATTTGACAGGCGGAAATTTACAAGAGTCGACATCAACAAAAATAGTAATACCATACTAAGACTGAAGTTATGGGCTTGATTAATATTTTGTTTTTCCATTCATTTAAAAAGTAACTATTCATTAAAAGTAGGCACTCTTATTATTTACTTACAAAAATCTAAATATATAAAGAAAGAAACTGACTGACATATCAACGCACAGCCTAAACCGCTGGGTCTAGGGACTTGAAATTTGGAGGGATTTTTCCTTGGGTACCCTAAGGGTGCACTAAGAAAGGATTTTCCGAAAATGGACCCCTAACGGGAAGAAATAGGGGGAGTAGCGGGAAACTAATACTACGCGTACAAAGTCGCGGGCGTCCTCTAGTTATCGATAAAAAAAGAACAGCAATACATCTCCCTATTTATGAAATAGTTCATCTACTCAACAACAGAGGGCGCTTATAACAACAAACTAATTTTCTAGAATCGTCTGAAAATATTTTAATAAAAAACGATTTATTAAATAAATACACAAAATAATAGGCAAAATAAAGTAAAAATTATGTTCGCGGTTTTTTCGTATCGCGATTTACAATAGTGCAATACGAAACTGCATGTTTTTGTTGAAATGGGTTTTTTCTTCGATGCCACAGATACGACCTCACAGGCGAGCGTGTCAAAGTAGACTAAACGATAAACGACTTGTTACTTCGAGGTAACAAGTTTTGGATCACGCTTTTGGCCGCTATGCCCCGTCTATTACTACTAAGTACATTTAATGTCTTTGATCGGTAGGTATTAAAAATTCCCAAAGAAAATGATAGGTCATGTAATTTTTATTCCCAATGATAAGAACCAGAAAATAAATAAAAATAATGATTTTATTTATAGGAGTCTCATTCTTTCCATTTCGCCAAAAAAACATTCGGTTACCTAGGTAGGTACTAGGGATGCATCGATACGCCTTTTCGCCGATACGATACCGATACCGATACCGATACTCTTATAAAAATATCGGCGATACCGATACCGATACCGATACGCTTATTGTGAATTCAAAAATGAAGGTATAATAAATAAATCACAAGACAGATTTCTTTTTATTAATATAAGAAGTAGATACATAGGTTAATATTAGATAATTAAAAATTTTAGTAATTAAAATTAACATTGATAAGATTTTAGTTTAAAAAACAAAGTAATCTTAAATTTTTCGGAGAAAGGCGATTTCGCAAGTCTGTTTGAATAAGACCTGCGCTGGAAAATAGTCTCTCAGATGCGACAGAACTCATTTGGAAACTAAAAAGTATCGTTGAATCGGTCATAAAAATATCGTCGATACCGATATATCGGCTAACCCGAAGTATCGCCGATATATCGGTATCGGTATCGGTATCGGATGCATCGCTAGTAGGTACCTAGGTGTTCAATCTCTGACACTTTTTCAGAAAATGCTAAATTCACCACACACACTTATGGCCGAACCCTATATTCAAACCGCGGACTGATAGGCTTACTTCGGATTAAAATTTGACACATTTTGTATGGGCAAATGTCAAATTTTAACGCTAAGATGCTCCGCGGTTTGAATATAGAATTCGGCCGTTAGTAGATTTTTCAGTGTAATTTTTAGAACAATTTCCCTAAATGGATATATAGTGGGCACCCAGTAGCATTTCTATTCGCATTTATTGACACGTTTTTGTCAGTCGCATTTTAGGTACACCATTCCAGAAACCAATTTAATAGTGTCGACGACAGGGCTCCGCCTCTGCGGAGTTGTCGGGCTTTGGCCCTTCAGGCCTGATGCAAAACTGACATACCCTAAACCTAGCTACCTATCTTGACCTAATTTAATTAATTACCTATAAGTGGGAAAATTTGAGATAGCAAGAAATTTGATCAGAAAAATTGCGAATAGAATACCAACATTGGGAAAACTAATTAATTCAACATTCTAAGATTATTAACGCGAAAACGACTCTCAAACTTTACCTGGAAGGTACCTAGTTCAAATACAGCCACTAGATATATTTTCTCAAGCTTTTTTCGGTAAGGTTGGAGCAAAAAAAAGTGATATTAATGTGGTGTTATCTACACTAAAATAATAAGTGAGTAGGTATTTTATTTTTAATGACACAAAAGTTCATATGGAAATCTGGAACACCTAGCTAGGTTTATTACCTAGTTTTATTAACTTCAGGCTTCGGCACACCAAACGCGTGGCAGCAGCAGCGCGTAGCGTCGCGTAGCGTCAGGGAGTTGTGCTGCCACGCGTTTGGTTTGCCGGAGCCTTTAGAGATGGCACTTCATCATAAAAGTCTCCTTTCAGTTTTATGACGAAGTGCAATCTCTAAGGGCGTAAAGTTGGTCATTCACGGTCATTCTAATAGAATGGACCTGGTCCAATCGTAGTAAATTAAACGGAAATATTTGCCCATCGCGACGTCATCGTCAGTCTAATGAATTTAATTCGACTAAATTCGAAATCAAATTTAGATGTGGACAACTGGGAATAAAAAAATCCTACTGGGTGCGGACAACTGGGAATTTACATTTAATTCGGTCGATGACCCCCAAATGGTTTTGGGTTTGTCCATTCACGGGCAGCCCAACTTCAATGCCTCGGCGCCAGTCGGCGTACGTGCCCACGGCGCAAGCTTGACTCAATCACGGTCAAACGAATGGAAGGACTGAAAATTAGTAAGTTGCGATCAATCGATTGAAGTCTTGACATTCGCGCTCAAATTTGGCAGGACGTCGCGCCATTTGACGCGACGGGCTGACCGTGAATGACCACCTTAACATTCGCTGCCACGAAGCGCTACGCTCATAAATTAGCCGATCTCAGCGTTTTCCACAGCTGAAACTGCCTACGAACAGAGAGCCCGACCGAATAGCGTGTTGCTGGCGCTGGATGTATTTAGTGACAATTGGTTCAATACCTATTCTTGCCTATCTTAATCCTGGGTTTTAAAAAATAGATTAACATTTTGAAGTAACGCTATCAGAAAACTATTGAAATCAAAGGCAGGTAAACGCACTAAGTTTATTATACAAGGGAGGCTAAGCGCGAAATAAAAGCAACTATGAGAACGATATACTTATCGGTATTATCACTAGATCAGCGAGGGTGGCTACGCAATATTTCAGAATGGGACCTTCCTTGATGCTGTTCGAAATCGATGGTGGCAACCATCTTTTCCCGGAAGTCCCTCAAAACCGGTGTCGTCAGGTTAGCGAACATCACGAATCGACCGGAAACAGCAGGGCACACGAAAAACTTCAAACCTAGTTTCCAACACCTGAACATCACAAAAATTAGACTAGGTATGGGACAAACATTACATTACCGCCATTAACAGCATTTTGTATAATATTAGTCCTCTTAAAAATTGTAGGTTGTATCGCAACCGTTCGTGTTGCATTTGGACATCTAAAACCTTGGTTTGGAACCCAGAGTTAAGTTAAGCCTCCTTTGCCCAAGTTCCGCCTTATTAATATATTTTTTTAACCAGGATCTTTCGAGTAACATTTGAAGCTTTCACTCATTGTACCTATGTGAGACTGGTTTGTAATAATGGCGCGTACAGTACAGCCCAATAGCCCAGGTGTTACCTTTCCATTTTGAGTTCGTCGTCAATTGCTCATACCGAGCCCATAGATGGCCGCTTCCCGCTGATTGATCTGAAACTTATAAGAAGCGCGAATTTAGCAAATTATAACGGCAAAACTCTCCCGAAACAAGCTTTGAAATGGCGCCCACTTGGAACACGAAACAGCGGCCGCTCGAAGATGCACAAGATGGCGGCTAAGAAAGTTGGAGTACGAACGAGCTGTGGGGATCTGTTGGTCAAGATGCTCGTGCTGTGTGGCGAAAGGAAGATCTTAAACCAAAAACTGTCCTAATTAGTCGCGATGTATTAAGGGTACTAATTTGCTTACCATGATACCCATCTTGAATTAAGTATATTAAAAATGTTGGAACTAAAACCCCCAACAGGTACTTATATGGGAAACTGACCTATTGTGGGTAACGTGCACCGCTGCACCGTATCGTTTATTGGCACAATGAACTTTATTTCAAAGTAATGGAATGGAAGCAATCATTCTACAAATGCCAATAAATTATCCTTACCTTAGGTTGGTAGGTACCTCTAGGATTTTTCATTTACCTACAAGCCTATTCCAAAATCCCGTACATATGTGCTATAGGTACTTACTTGATTCTTTTCAGACAAAGGAATGCGACTTACTTGAAAAGAGTTAATTTTCTCAGCGGGTTTACCTGTTTTGTGCGGAAGTTAAAACGTTCAGTGTTTTTGTTCGATTTTTGGCTACCTGCCTATGTTCGTGGTTGCTAAGAACGGTCGCGGCGGGCTAGGTAGGCGCACTATCCGGTTTGGATACGACGGCGAGTCGAGCAGTTCGTTCACCCAGCCTTGCCGCATCGTAGCGTAGACGACGTTTTCACCAAAGTACCTATCACTTTATGCTTATATCTGCCCGTTTCGCTAGGGGCATTTGAATTCCGAGCCCTTTGAGGCTTCAGTCCTTTAATTGCCTTCATGATTGGCAAATCCGCATAGGTAATAGGAAGTGGGTATACCTACCTAGGTACCATTTGAACTGTACATTACTGACACCGGAATTAGCCCTAAGGTTCGAAAATTGACTTTCGAAGCCTGCTATGGTTTATTTCGTAACTGTAACGCAAAATAAAGCTGTTTTACGTGAGGTATTTAGTTATAGCCAGATTCCGATTTAAGTCTAATCGAAATCCTGATTCCGAGGTTTAATAACTATTTAATTATTTTATTTCTTGGCGTTATAAATCGGCCTAGTTTCAAGAAACTGATAACAGCTTCGTGAAATTAATAAATATTGAATATTTACCTACCAGTGTATGTAGTAGGTACCAGAGCATTATTATAACAGAGGGAAACTATAATACAGAATAATATCTAAACTAATATTATAGTTCCCCTTGATTACGCATAATCAAGATCGTCCGAATGTATGACTTCGCAGAATAATAATTTCGCATACTTGTTATTCTACTGATACCCTTGACTTTTCTGAGTAGTTAAAAAATAAACCTAACCTACTCTATTCTACCAGGATTAATCAAAACATTTAAAAAAATATGCGAATACAAAATTCGGCGGAACTATACATTCGGCATAATAGAGGGAACCCTAATTAATTCTTTCACCATTAGAATCCTACATTATCCCTGATGAACATAGGCTATGTTTTATTTTTCTGCGCGGACGGAGTCGCGGGAAGCATTTCCTGATAAAACTGATTGAGAAGGAGAAGGCTCACATTTTAAATTGATATTGCCACATATGCATTGGATATAACTCCACGGAACTCTAATGCTAGTTTGATTTGCATTTTAAACCTAATATGAGGCAAAAAAACGAGAGCAGTTGAAGCCAAAGGGTTCAGAATGCATAGGGCCCATTGCAGTTTTATTAGGGTTGTCGCTTAAGTAAGCTACACATCTTGGCTCTCTCCTTGTGTTGTGTATCTATATTTTAAGTTTGCGAACATCCTACCTATTCCTATAGGATTTATTACTTTCTCAGAGTTTTGCTCATTTTAATGTTATAAATAATATAATCTTATAATAATCTAATCACTTATCCTAATCTAATTAAAAAAGAGTACTCGTTTGTAGTTTTCTTCTATTTAAGAGAGTAGCAAATACGGTATCGTATTATCTTATCTCGTCTCATTTGTTTTTCGTTTAATTCTTATTTAGTCTCATCCCGTGTTCGTCACTCATTCTTTATTCGTCTTGTTCGCTATCCGTCACTATCTTATTTGGTCAGATTAACGTCATAAGTTTTATTTGTTTTTCGTCATGGTGTTCCTTGGACTCAGTCAGTTTTTGTGTCTCCCTCTTTTTTAGTATCATTCGCAGTGTATCTTTAATCATATTCTTAATTGGTCTCTCTCTACCTTTATATTTTACGAAGTGTGTCCTAAGTTATGTTTATTGTTAACTTTGTTTTTAGCTTATGTAATGTCTTGCCCCCGTAAAGCCTAGTCGTGCAGTCAGCGCTCGAGCAACCCTACCGAAGAGGTTCGCCTTGCTAGCGTCCAGTTTTTATTTTAATCAACACAACAACCGCGCGTAATGGCGTTGTTTTTCGCCCTACCGAGCGCACTCGCCGTCTAGTCGCTCAAGGACTTTCATTTTCAATAAGAGTTCCGCGTAGACGTTGAGGTTTACAGCCTATCAAAAAAAATTTATGGTAGTTGTCATGTCATCGAGAAACAATCAAAACTCATTAATGTACTACATTATGTTGTCTAGTTCAATTCATTCTTTAAACATGGCTTGCGCACTGCGCTTGCGTGCGCTTCGATTTTACAAGCTAAGCCACTTCATTCGTTTTTCTTCATAGGATTAATTGTCAATTAATTTGATGTCTTCATTAATATTGAATTGACACTTGATGAAATATTTTAGCGAGCTTTGACTGTCACCTGACCTGACAATATTTGAAATTTACTTAACTCTCGTCTGCGGCATTTTCTACGTAAAACGCGTAAACTACCTGCATAGTAAGTAGGTATATTCCCGAAATACTAATACAATTGGTGTCGATTATGTTCCGGTTGTAAACTTATCTTCATAGTAATCAAATGTGTCTAAATGTCAAAGGCTATCTGTATGGTCTGTTTCCTTACTGCCGAAATGTTTTCAGCGTGATAAAGATTTGAATTCATGAATGAAATGAAGTCCCAAAGTAACTAAATTGATTTCGAGAAAAATCCGTACCGTGATGGCCACTTACGTAGCATGAAATTTCACTAGTAAAAATTTAGGAATTTTGGTGGAGGCTAGTAAAATTCTGTTATGTGTTACGCTCATGTCTTAGCGACTGCGTAACGCTAAAATTAGCGATAGCGATATACGAAAACTGAAGAAATGTATGGAATTAACATAAGCGGCCAACGCAGATTGTCAAGTAACGTCAATCATGAACATTTTATCAGTTTTCAAAAATCGCTAACGTTAGGGTTACACTTAACAACGAGTAAAGACCGCCTTTTTATGTCTATTTCAAATGTAAAATTCGCCATTACCATTGATAATGTAGGTGACGACGCCATCTCGCCGTTACCGGCAACAGCTAAATGCAACGCTATGCAGGTCTGTGGGGTGGCTCCAGCGGCAGGATGCGCGATTATATCTACTTTATTGTTCTTATGCTGCAAATACACCTGCAAGAAATGCTCGACAGTGCTGTCCGACAGCGGCAAGTGGTAGCTTACACTTGCAAGTTTCTTGCAAGTTACTATCTCGGGTAGCACTATCGAATATTTCTTGTGGAAAGGAAATGCGACCTAACTAAAATATACCGTAAACTACATATTAAATTTCGCCTTTGTTTTAGGACAAGCTGTTTCCGTATGCCGAGGAGAATGTCCAGAAGTTCCTTGAGACCCAGTGGGAGACAGACGATGTGAAAGAAGCTGTTAGCGCCCTCAGGAAGCTGGCTCTTGAGGACCAGGAGAATAAAGTTGATGGAGTGGTGGCCATTCCTGGAGAGGTAATAAAATATAAACTAAATATAATTATTATAATAGTGCATTGTGGCTGAAGCTGGAAAATAAGCAATTCATAAATAGACAAGTCTTATAAAGGACTGAAACGTAATAGGAGGACTCTGGGCTGGTCTTCAATTTTCCGGTGAATAAAATTGGAATACTTAAATATTTAGTTGTTGTTCTTCTCTTATAATGAGTCTTCCTCTCCAATTCGTTTGTGGCTATCTATCTATCCCCATCCATTTAGTACGCTAGTACTCGTTTAATGACACATTTGCATGTATCAAATGTATAAATTGTTGTTGTTGTTTAAATGATTTAAAAAGTACATCTAGGCTACCTTTTCCATAAATACAATAAGGTCTCTCAATCCTTGGAAAAAGATGCTTTGCTGATATGATGTACGGTCACGAGCGTTAATTTGGGACCCATTTCAAGAAAAAAATGCTTGATGTCGTCAATGTCATTAGAGATGTCAAGTCACTTGTAACTTTTAGGAAACTCAACCTTATTGTTGTAGAATGTCAGATGGACTTTGGACCTAAGGTGGGTACCAAATTAAATCTCGTGACTGTACCCAACAGAGTTGCAGAAGTTTGCAGTAGGAGCACATCGTGAACGATTTATATTTCTGAACCTGAAGTTACCCGCCCGATTGGTTTTTAGGACGCGCCTAAAGATGAGCAGATAGGTGGGTTGGTGAGCAGCGTCAAGTGGCTGATGTCTTCGGACCGCAAGGTGGGCGCGCTGAAGCAGCTGCAAGGGTTGGTCTGGAAGCAAGGTTACGACAGTGGAGACATCAAGGGGCAGTAAGTATAATTTTATTTCTATAATACCTTGAGCAGATTTCATTTTTAAGTATCCATTGCATCAAGGAAACTGCTCGCATTATTAACAATTATTTATTAAAATCATGTAGTAATAATGTAGCTATTGGTGTAAAAGGTGACTGGCAGAGGAGAAGTACCTTAATCCATGGTAATTAAATAGTTTTACATTCATTTAGGGATTATTCGGCATTTTGTATTAGACTTGTGCCAATTCGTACAAAACAAAACTCATTAGTCATTTTATTCCGAGTTCTTTGTGTGGAGTCAATACTAAGTTTTAAAATCAAATAAAAGTTGAAGAAACGCTACATGTATGTTAACGCATTCACTGCCATCGACGCATAATATGCGTTCAGTGTCATACAAGTTTGTTCCTAGGCCACGCCCACTGGCAGTGAATGCGTTAAAGGGCCTAAGCGTGAGAGGTGTAAATGAACAATACAAATAGACTATATTCCGTTTTCAGCGTGTACGAGGACGTGGCTGCAGCACTCGAGCAGTGGCGCTCCTCTGAGGGTCAGAAGGTGTACATCTACTCGTCTGGGTCGGTGCAGGCGCAGAAGCTCCTGTTCGGCCAGTCTCTCGCGGGCGATCTGCTGGCGCGTATCGACGGCCACTTCGACACCGCGGTCGGCGCCAAGCAGGAGGCTGCCAGTTACACCGCAATCGCGGAAAAGGTCGAGGCCAAACCTGAGGAGATACTTTTTCTCACTGACATTGTTAAAGGTAATCGTATTGAACTATTTAAGTATTCTATATTATTTATTTTTTATTTATTATTACGAACTAATTGCACAGCATAACAGTACTATAGGACCCCTGCGACTTTCTACGCGTAGAATATGTTTCCCGCTACTTTCCCTATTTCTATTTCTTCCAGTTGGGGGTCGATTGCCGGAAATCCTTTCTTAGTGCACCCCTAGGGTACCAAAGGAAACTCCAAATTTCAAGTCGCTAGGTCCAGCGGTTTAGACTGTGCTTTGACTGTCAGTCAGTCACTCAGTCACGGTACTGTTTTATATAGGTATATCAGATTGTCGAGTTATGGATTCCAGTTTGTTTATATCTGACTAATTTTACAGCAAGTGTCAAATTACGAGGATGCAGCCTTAAGCTCATCTTATTGCACAAATCAGTATCTCACTAACAAATCGAATACTGTGTCATTAATTAATTATTATTAATTAAATTTAATGCGTCGCTCGCCATAATTTTTAATGTTAAGCATCAAGGTAAAAACGCACGTTACAGCTGTTATTGGCGACGCAACATTGTCGTGCATTGCTGACTTGGAGCGTTAACGAACGAAATGTTTTATTTTTTGTTTTATACTAAAGTAGAGGACGCCCGCGACTTCGTACACGTAGAATTAGTTACTCTATCTATTTTTTCCAGTTAACCGAAACCGGACCGACAAGCTCCATGCATTGTACAGGCAACGGCATAAATAAGTGATCATTTATGTACCTTGTCGCTTTCAATCGTTTCACAATTTTGTATAACATTTCAAACACGACGTTAAGGTGATAAGGGACATAAATCATCAGTTCACTTATTTATGCTGTTGACTGTACCTCTTAGTTGTCAGGGTTAGCATAAGATGCAAACGGGCTAGCGCTTCAGAGCCTACTTACTAGGAGACCAATGTGTGTTCGTTTGCCTTCTCCATGCCACATTTTTCTTATTGAATTTGATGACGGTTTACAGAGGCCGAGGCGGCTCGCACGGCCGGCATGCAGGCCGCGCTGGTGAGCCGCGAGGGCAACGCGCCGCTGCCGTCGCCCGCCGGGTTCCCCGTGCTGCGCGGCCTGGCGCAGCTCGCCGCCTCCAACAAGCGCAAGCAGGACCCCCAGGTGCGGCACCCGCCCCGCTAGTACCATGCATGCACTTTGTAGATTAGAATGCGCACAGGTCAGTAGTATAGTCTATTTTCATTGACATGGGCAAATATGTAAACAAAGTACTGTTTGACACATAACCTTAAATTTTCACTGAGCGTATTAAATCATTATTTTTCATAAACGCACAATAAATCTATTTTAGTTAAAATATACGTTATCCCTGTCAAATTAAAATGTCGTATTGACAGATACGGACAGCATATTTCATGCACACTTTAGCCATTGCGCGTTTGAATAAATGAAAGTAAAAATGGTAAATTGATTCGTTTGGTTTTGTTCACATTTTTGCTCATTTCAATTGTCACCGACTGTAGATGGTTGATGGTCTGCTTCAGTGTACTATATACACTTTGCTTGGTCAGAAATATGTTGGCTTTGTAAATTAATGAAATATTTGACATTGGTTATGCTATATATGTAACCAAAGCAGAGTTTCTTTGGTACTTTATTATTATAAGATATGGCTATATTTCTGATAAAGCTTAAGGTAATCGGTTTTGTATATTGATACCCTAATATAGGTAAATCAAAACGCACGACTGCACGACATTTACGTGGTGTCACTGTGATGTTGCAGAGGGCTAGTACACTTGGGAGCAAAGAAATCGAGCCATTTAGTACTGAATTTCCATAGAAAGTGGCTCGATTTCTTTGCTCCCAAGTATATAATGTAATGGCCGACGAGATGTACATTTCAGGATCTCTATTCACTTTGGTTTTAATCTATATTCCTTACAATAATATATTGCGTTTACTGTCAAGCAAGTACTACCATAAATAAAACAATATGATAACTAAGTGGTTTAGTGTAATATTTTTGTAAGTAAACATGTTATTCTTATCATGGCTTACCTATACTTGTACTTCCTAATTACTTCCTTACTTCCTAATATAAAACATACAACACACGAATCCAATACATACAATATTATGTAATTTGTTCAAAATTGTTTTGGGTAATTGGCAAAAAGTAAAAAACCCTAGTTCGAAAAATACAACTTTCTGCACGATATGTAGCTACAAAAAATACCATTGTTGAGCAACTATATTAAAAATATATTTTGCTGTGAGTTTGTTGATCCTGTTAATTACAAAACTCGAATAGCATACCTTATGTTATCTAATATCGTAAGAATTTATTGTTTCAAATAAAGCAACGCATGATCCGCCCCTAAAATTCAATACTCAAGCTTTTTCGCACTCTGCACCAGCGAGTAGCTTGCACTGCTGCACTTTATATTTGTTGCTTTTTATTATTATTTATATTTGTTATAATGAAGTTATTTATTATGATTTATGGTTATAGTTAAAAAAAAAAGTGTTTCAATCTTCTTATTTTTTATGCGATGACCTACATAAAGTTTGAAAAGCGAATTGAAAACCTTTCTGAATCTTTGTACAGTCCCCAGCAATAATATCTTGGTCAACATTGGGCATAAAATATATTACTAGTCTTTTTTTTGAGATATTAGAACGTGTCAGACGTTTTTAAGCGCAATATTGGCTAAGATAGACAGTTAAGTAAATGTTGACAAAACTACGGTTTGATGCATTGTTGCATATCCAATTTTGAGTTAAGGGTTTTCATTGGTCAGACTTAAGCTAGGGGCTTAACATTTACTTGGCTGTTAGAGGATGTAGTCTTTGCACGCGTAGAATTAGCGCCTGAAATCACTAGAATTTCTCGTGAAAATGCTTCTCGAATGTACAATCGGCTCTCTGACTGGACCTATCATAGAACTGTGTCATAGTAAAGAGATAAGTAAATAATAGCAAGAATTGTCACATGAAATGTCACTGGGACAGTTGCGTGGTAGGTCAGTGTCTCATTTTGCTGATTTGACATTAATAACCATGTTTATAATTCCAAGCTTAAGCTGTGCTTTATCTGTCAGTAACTCGATGCTTGTATAAGATTTAGTAAAGATATCGAAAATTATCTGTAACTGAAGAAAAATCTTACTTTAGAAAACAACTCAAATTAAAGTCTTTGTACAATAATAAAGGTTGTATTTATTTTTCATCTTTCTTCGAATATTGTATTTGTCCGAATTTATTAGGTTTTGGAAAATTGGTGGCGGTTATAACGAGGTTGACGAAGAAACTCCTTTACCACTTCTCACCTTAACCTGGAAAAGTGGCAAAGAAGTTTTTGGTCGACTATGTCGGTGGTGAGTTTCTCGGACCTGACGTTTATATCAGTTCTCGATTCAATGTGAATAAGCATCGTCATCAGCAATTGATAATATTTTAAATATTTGAGATGTCCATGATTATTATAAGATCTCTTTACGGTTTGATGATTGATTCTGTCAACGCTCTGATTGCACTGCCTTAGGGCCGATTCGACCAAACTGGAATAAGACTTAATCCGAGATTAGTCCATACAAATTCGGCGTTTAATCTAGGTATAAGACCCTATTCCAGTTTGGTCGAATCGGTCGGTCGGTCGGTCGAAACCGGCAAAGTGCGACTGACTCGCACACCAACCTCATACGGTACCCTAAAAATGGACTCTAGCAAAGTGTAGTAAATAATACTAAAGTGAAATGGTTGATTTACGTGCGTCTAACGCGCCAACCTACCCGTAAAAGGGGCCCTACGAAATGCGCCAGTAACGAATATTCTTTGGTTCTATTTCATCAACACCATCCTGTTTTGATAAAATAATGATCTGTGGCCCGTTTCACGAAGCTACAAGTTACAAATTACAAGCGGAAGTATCTTTCTAACTCTTTTTGCTAGAAAGAGGGTTCCGCTTGTAATTTGTAACTTGTAGCTTCGTGAAACGGGCCACTGGTCTGGCCAAAAAACACTTTCACACCGGCAGTTAAAGGGCTAGCACCCGTAAGACCGTGTGGTGCCGGGTTTAGAATGTTGCCACTCCATGTCTTCCCGTGGATGTCGTAAGAGACGACTAAGGGACTAAAGGCTGTGTAGTGCTGTTAGGCGATGGGTTTGCAACCTGTCACTAATACACTGAATAACATCTTAGCCTGGTTGTGCAAAATGTGGTCACAGAATTATCAACAAGTTTTTGGAGTTGTTGGTGAGTCTGTGGCTCTGCCTACCCCACTCTGGGAATGAAGGCGTGAGTTTATGTTGTTGTTGTTGTAAAAGTAATTACTTGAGTAAAAGTAATGACTTAAGTAACAATTTTTGTATGACTTTTGACATTACTATTGCTCAAGTAATTACTCTTCTTGACTATAAATACGGGTGTAGGATTATACCGTCACCACTGTACTAGAAAATTATAGACCACTAGAGGACGCCCGCGACTTCGTACGCGTAGAATTAGTTTCCCGCTACTCCCCCCCCATTTCTTCCCGTTGGGGGTCGATTTTCGGAAAATCCTTTCTTAGTGCTCACTTACATCATGAAGGGAACCCATGTACCAAATTTCAAGTTTCTAGATACAGTAGTTTCGGCTGTGCGTTGATATGTCAGTCAGTCAGTTTTGCCTTTTATATATATAGATTGCTTTCATGCAGTTAATAACGCGACATAAGAAAGTTTAACCTTTTCGCCGCCGTTGACTTGATACAAACGTCGTCCTCACACGCCAATGACAGCTGAAAACCACTGCTAATGTCAACCTTACGTCACAAATACTCTGCTCTATTTTGGTCTGTATCTGTGACAACTAAAAGCGTCGATGGCGTGGTAGGTACGACAGAACAAGACGACCCCTTTAGTGGTTCTTGGCGTTCAAAGGGTTAAAGTACTGCAGGTCGATTTTTGAGAATCGAACACTATAATGAACGTGAAACTGTAAATTCGTACTTTTGAACGCCGCAGTCTGCTCTGGCTGACAACTGAAGGTCGTGCCACTGACGGTACCGTCGTCGAGCCAGTTGAAGTATGGCAATTGGCCACTTAGTGTTGTACAGTAACATAAACGCATAAGGTCAGGCGGGGCTATTATAAGTTTACATACAAATTTTAAAAGTAGAACACGTCTTGGTATGAAAAGTTACAATAGCCCCTCAGATGCAATAACCCGGCCTGGCCTTATTGCTTGTCTCAGCGTCAACCTAACACGTATAAATGCTATCACCCAGTAATAAAGACTGGCTTTGATCATACATATCAGTGGTGTTACTTCCTCCTCACGCTGCCCTGAGTAACCCTAACTAGTTCCTGATATTACAGTTCAAGATATAAGAGACTTTGTTTCGTATCAATTAAGTTGTAATTTGCATAGCATAGCAAACATGTCTGGCGTGTAAGTGACACATTTTGTATTTGACGTAAGGAGTACAAAAGGTTAAAGTTCGGGGTTGGTTGTGACGACGGTCTTTCGCATGCGATTTATCTTCTACTTTCCAGCGGCAATTAGTACTATATTACCCGACAATCTGGTAGTGCGGCGTGGGAACAACATAGAATACCCGATAGTCGGGTATTTGGCGGTGAATGTGTTAAGCTTTAATTGGCGTGTGAGTAATGTGTTTTGTATTGAAAAGGTTATGGGTTTTCGTACGGAAAGGATGCTATATACTATACAGGGTGTCCCAGAAGCCGACGTCAACCCGCCTAGGGCTGACAGATTAGTAGAAATGTAACGTCCTATCCTACATCAATCGAAAAGTCCTTACATTTCTCAGTTTCAAGAGAGATTTATTCTAAATTTGTGCAATTTAATAATTTTATTTTTGTAACAATATCAGTATTTTCTTTTTGCAAAATACATGTTTATACCTTTCAATATTATTTTTGTTAAGTGTTTGTTTTTTTAGTGCCCACATTTGTCTTCTTTATTTGAAAAATTAGTCTAAAGTATAATATTAGATTAATCATGTTTTTTTTTACTATTCTTACAGGTAGAGGAGGAAACTCCTGCGAAGGTCCCTAAGACAGATGCTGAGAAAGATGTCAAGGCTACTGTTGAAGCAGTAAGCGCAGCAGCTTCAGAGGAAGAGGAGGAAAAAAAAATGGATGTGGAAGCTGATAGCAATACACCTTCCGAAAAGCCCACAGAGCCTGAAAAAGAAGCAGTGAAAGTGGTAACAATTGAAGAAATCACTGATTCCAATGAAGCAGTTGATGTACCTATGATCAATGTGGAACCAATAGTAGAGGAAGAACTTAAGACTGAAGAGAAAGAGACTGAAAAAGAAGACGTTCAAACAAGTAATGGTGATTCAGATTTGAAACGGAATGAAAAAACGAATGGCAGCGAAACCGTGGCGGTTACTGAGAAGCCCGCTGAGGGTATGGTAATTGAGGAGATTACAAACGATACGTGCCCATTAACAAACGTTGCGAACGATGCTAAGCCCGTGATCGAGGAGCCTCCGTCGGAACCAGAGATGGAAGTGCTAGAAAATGTAGCTCAGGTGTTGGACAAGGAGTGTGACGAAATCTTATCCAAGGTGCAAGATGTCACTAACTTAGATAGCATCCCAGTTAAACCTTTATTAAATTCAATCGCTGAGGAGACTATGGAAACCGAGAATACTGATTCTAACGATATTGTAGATCGAATACTCGACACGGAGCAAGAACTAGAAAAGGAAATGATGAACACAGCTGCGTCTGACGAAGAAAATAAGACCTCTGTGGAAAATGGTCTCAAGGAAAAAGTTGAAATCGAAGAGGCGAATGGTAACGATGATAAGACTCCGGAGAATAATATAGAATCAAACAACACAGTAGAGAAAAACAGTACTGAGGAAGTTTCAACAGAAGTAAAGACCGATGAGATCAGTCCTGTTGAAGATAAAACCGAAAAAGATGCACTAGTATTAGAGGGTAAAGATACACCTGTGGAAAGTGATAAATTATGTGAAACTCCTGAAACAAAGAAGAGTGCCGACGAAGAAATTAAACCTGTTGAGGAGAGTAAATTAGTGCCAGAAACCCCGGTTGAAGAGGTGAAGAAACCGGTTGAAGAGGTGAAGAAACCGGTTGAAGAGGTGAAGAAACCGGTTGAAGAAAAACCCGTTGATGAGACCACACCAGACGCAGAAACTAAAATAGTTGAGGAAAGCAAAGCAAACGAAAAGAGCAAACCAGAAGAAAATTCTAGCGAACCACAAATGAACGGAAAAGCAACGAACGGAGACAGTGCGCCCAACATGAATGGGGATACCGTCAAAGAAGAGGAAGAAGTTTGCTCTAGACTCACGGTGGAGAACGGCAAGGTGGCTGTCAATGGTTCTAATGGCGACTCCATGGATACCGAGCAGGGGCAGGGCGACAATAAGATTGAAGAAATCGCTGATATCAAGGTTAAGACTGTCGCGGCCGTCGAACCTCCTGCTGCTCCAACAGATCAGTCGACGGAAGCGTAAAGTAGAGACGGTATGTTTATTTTATTTCAATGTCTGGTCTTAAGTTATCGTCAAATTTCGGTTGCTTAGCGATGTGGAAAGTATTTCATAGATCTTTATATAATACTAGATAAACCCGCGACCACGCTTTGTCTTGATTCAGTCATAAATTGTATTTTTTTATAGAATCTAGGTCACACTATTTGTATTTTCAACATCATCTAGCCTTGTTGCCAATGGTTGCTCCTTAAGGCAGTAGTTTTAAGATCAAAACGATTCACGCGTAGAACATTGCGTTCAAATAAAACCAGGCACTTTTTTTAAGTGTGTAAACAAATAAAAGAACCAGATGCAAATCGATACCTTAAATTTCAACTGGCGTAAAGCACAAATGATACTTTGAAATTTAAGGTATTGAAATGGCCCTTCAAAAAGTACAAGGTTTTTAATTTGTCGTGTTTAATTAAAAACTTTTGTATTACACTTTAATCAAACATTTGCTGGTTTTAACTAAGATTATAAATACGGCATAATTTTTTTCTTTCGGTTTGTCTGCTCGTTGGTTTGTGCAGGTTTGACGTCAAAACTGAACAACATCACTATGACTTTTTGAACAGTGGGATAGATGGAGAGCATTAATATAAACTACTTTTTATTGTGGAATACTAGATATCCGAGGAACTGTCGCAGTAAATCTCGCTATATATTCTCACATACCTATTCTTACTTGGTGTCGGAATATTGTAACGGGATACGCACATCGATTTCACAACCATTGATCAATGGATAAACAGTATGTTACATGTTTTCAGAGAAAGGCGAGCGGAAATGCAGGGCTACGTATAGTTGACGGTCCACATCGGAATGACAAGACTGAGGTTGCTTCCACGCTAATCGACATCACTTCCTAGTTTATACGTGTATTAAAATTTTACTGTGTACTGCGCCGCTTGCTAGTGCTTACTGCCCGTGTGTCGACTGATTATACAATCTTTTTAGATAATTATTAATGTAGCCATGAAATTCTAATTGAGTCTATCAGTTACTGAAAACTTCCAATATCCTGCATATGATTCTTGCTTTACGAAAAAATGTCGTCGAACCTGCGTAACGATGTAGGTTGACGTTATTTTGCAAAGTAAGAAAGCATATAAGAGTGCTTTTAGCCTTTGTACTATAGAAAATGAAGTTTTTTGAATTGATATGATAAAAACACCAAATCTATCTAGATCTGCATCGTAATTTTTTCATGGTTTTGATATAATCTCGTTGGAATTAATTGTGTTAATACGACTACGAAAATACGACATGCAAATTTGACTATGGTTTGGTTCATTCCAATTTTATTCAAGAGGCCAAAATCGTGGTGCGTACCCATTCAAGCAGTAAGCATTTGCTACCGGTGCTTTTCGTATTTGACTAAGGTAATTTTTATTAGTAAGTATTAACTGTATGTGATTCCTAATTCAAACATTGAATCTAAATTTCATCCACTGCCAAACTAATTGTATGGATTCATTTGTAGTTGGATTATAAGATTGTACTGTGATGAGTGATGAGGAAGTCGGATCGGTGCTTGTGATTAAATGGAGGCTGTGCTATTGAGGAGTATTATACGAAGGAAGGCTTATGCGGATGGTGGTGTGGTTGGGTTTTTGTTTCCTATTTATTTTAAGTCTAAACGCACATTCTGCTGTTTGCAAGTTTTTAGTGTTGTGATGTCAATTAATTAATTTAATGATCTGCATATTTATTTTTTATAATTGACTGCCATGATGCATTTTTAGTTACTTAAATAAAATCTCATGATGAATTCAATCGATGTACGTTTTGGGAGTTATTTAAGCTTTAAATTTTAGTATTTTCTAAGCTTTAAGATGGACTTGTTAGGATACTGTGCGAAAACAATTTTATAAACCAACAGCAAATGAAAGATGATCCTTTTGGTCTAGACTGATTTTTTAATGATTTAATTAATTTTATAATACCATTTAGTCATTCTTCAATCCAAACATGTCTCGAAGTGGAATGTCGCGAGTATTTATAAAAATCGTTTGACATACGGTTCGAGACGCGTTTGTGTATGTCAGCTACTTACAATTAATATTAAGAAAAACATCACACGATATCGGGTTCATAATTTTCTATATGGAATATGAACTGAAATTCTTAACGCGAATGAATTTAATTTTAATTGTCACTATTTCATTACGACGTTAAAATATAATGGAAGTAGAATTTTCAAGCGTGTTCTTTCATTTTTTCATCCTTACGTTACCTAGAAAAAACCGCTTTTTCGTCCTCGTCCTATTTCGGGATCAAGAACTCGCTGCAGTGGGTTATTCCCACCTGTTACCACTGGTAACAGCTGGGAATATTTTTCTCATCTTTTACCACTAAAGTACTCTGTGGTAACAACTGGTAATATTTTTCCCCATTTGTTACCACTAAGATATTTGGTGATAACTACTGGGAAAAAAATCCCAGTAGTTAGTAGTAACAGTTGGGAATTTTTATTCCCATTAGTTACCACTGGTAAAAGATGAGAAAAATATTCCCAGCTGTTACCAGTGGTAACAAATTGGTGGGAATAACCCGCTGCAGTCGGGGGTACACAACGAGTAGGTAATATTAGGGTAAATCACCTAATTATTGGCCTCTAAAATACCAGTTACTGGCACCTAGTGATTGTTGAATTATCGTCTCTATTACCTTATGTTAAAGTTTATGGGACGCCAATAATTGGTAGGTAGGTGGCGCTTAGGCACATTTAGATTATTATTTTCCCATGCGATAAAAATGTGTATCTGCTATGCAATTCTAATAGAACGTGCCAAGGCCTATACAGACTGACCTAACACAGCTCTGTTGGTTTTAGGGCCCGTTACATACAGGTGTTCCAGAAACCGACGTCAATCCGCCATTTTTACTAGTTTCGGGGATCATTTTAATCTGAATTTTCGTCAGTTCGTTTTTTTAAATAATTATGTTTGCTTTTCACTTTGTATGGAAAAAACAACTATATGACTACTTAAAAAAACTGTAATAAAAAACGGGCAAATAGGTTTAAAAACTTCGCTGATTCGTAATGATTCTAATTATGTAAGATACCCCTGAAAAACTTATGAAAACAAACATGAAATTAATGATTTTTCGTGACATGGACATAAGGGATCATTGATCATTTAAATCTGGATTACCGAAATTCATATTTAAATGATCAAAATCTCTGAACATACATAGGGGTTAAATCGAAAGCTTTTTAGCTGCTCTATCAGCCCTAGGCGGGTTGACGTCGTTTTCTAGGACACCCTGTATATCGATATAGAATAGAATAAAACTTTATTTTTTATAATTAATGTTACAATTGACTAGCCCTCCAAGTTCACGCCCGGGTGAATATTCGGGCGTTTCAACCGCTGTTATTGTTGTCTTCAATATATTGACGAAAATAATGATAACTACAAGCAACTTTTGATGTCAAAATCAACGAACCCACGGATAGTCTCTATTCCATTTAAAAGAATAAGAAATTTATCAAGTTTATCTATCTTCTATCTATATATATAAAAGGCAAAGCTGACTGACTTATATATCAACGCACAGCCGAAATTACTGTACGTAGAAACTTGAAATTTGGTACAGTCGCCATCATCATTATATTGTAGCGGGCGAGGTACTCAAATATTTCAGAGCAGCATTACTTTTCAATAAATTTGTTACACTAGTTATGGTCAATAACACCAGAACATGCAATTTGTTATAAATATAAGAGCAGCGACTTTTCAATAAATTCGGAACATATAACGAGGTAAAAATATCAGAAAGCACAGAACCTTTATACCTTTGACGTTTTCTGCCTTCTGATATTTTTACCTCGTTATTTGTTCCGAATTTGTCTTGAATAATATGCGAAGACAATAATGACGGCGGTTAAAACGCCGAATAATCACGCGCCCACGCTTACGCTATGTGTTTTATTTACAACTTAAAGCTAAAGGATAGGGATATAATCGTTGATGAATACCGCTCTGTATCCGGGTAGTATATCGTTATAAAAATACTGTTACAAAAAGTAGCCCTAGATTTGACCATCAAATACTAACTGTGGTTGTAAAAGTAGGTAGGTTAGGTTCGTTAGGTTTCTTCAGATGCCCGAAGGGCAAACCACCCAGAAATAGGAGCCCCGCCGAAAGTCAGTAGGACAAATATAGTAGTAGGACCACGAGAAAACGGCCGAGAATAGACGTCAGGCAGGTTCAGAGTTACCATTTGGATGCAAGTATGGTAAAGTTGACCATTCCGAGTCTCGATTGGTGTTACGTTCGAGACAGCGGAAATAAAAGAACCATCATTGACTCTGTTTAAAACTGTCCAAAGCAATTCAAAGCGTAGCTGACTGCCAGCCTCTAATCACGTGAAGAGGAATTTGAAGAAGAAAGCCGTGGTAGACTAGTGAGTGAAGTGCGCATGAACCGCGCGCTCGTGATCGTGGGTTCAATCCGAATCCGGCTCTCGACATCTGCGTAATTGGCGTATTGTCTAAGATTAACAATTTAGCATTACGCTCTTTGGAGAAGAAAATTGATGTTTTATACATTGTTTTTACCCCTAGACGTTATGCTAGGTTCATAACTTAACAGTAAAGGCGACTTGAGTCCTGAACAATACGATTGCAATAAGTAAAAAACCGGCCAAGTGCGAGTCTGAATCGCGTACCGAGGGTTCTTCAATTGGCACGGGAATTGTGGCCCAGAGTCCCTATATTATATTATGAGACTTGCTTATGTTAATACCTAATATATTTTGCACAAAGCAGGCAGCTTTAAAATATCACTTCCGCACCGGTACCAAACTATCATGTTCACTAAAATTTGCGGTGTTATGAAAATCTACCAAATCCCATCATTCCGGATTCATTAGACCCTGCAGCGGTGTTAGTGGTAATGATGAGGTTGCACGTAACCCAGCGAAGCAAATTCGACGCAGCAAGTAGGTACTCAGAGAGTCGAGCGAGCGAGGCGAGGTGATGTGGAGGTTATGAATACAAAGGCGGAGAAACACTCGGCATTGCGGTCGAGGAACGGAACGCACCGGGCGTGAACCGGCGCGCGCCGCTTTCGGGGGCCTATTCTGCGGGACTTTATTATGATTCATGCGTCAATCGCAAACAGAAATTCCTTATAATTCAAATCTAGGACAATTTCTACTTGCGTATGAGTGATACCAGCGGTAGATAAACTCTGCGTAGTTTGCGCCTGCAGTCAATGTAATTTTTTTTTATCGTAGTATTTAAACGAAAAAAAAAACTAACAGGATACCATCTACAAGACCCATTAAAATAAAGTTGAGATCTCAAAATTAACGGTCGACATTCATCGTTTGAAAACCGCGATATTTTTCCGCATAGCTTCAATGTTAGTCTCTGGCGGTAGGACACGGGGCATGACGTCACATGCGCGCGCGCAGCGGGCCCGTGAATCACGCCGATGTGTCACCGACGGACGCCGAGCGTCGCCGTCGTCCGCCCGTTCACTGTTTACGATCGACTCAGAATGAGAGATAATAAGTAGGTATAAAGCGGTTCTCGGAACGCGCCGTTCTGCTAGCTCGCTGAAGGTTTATCATGCTTCGTACGAAGCAAGTATTATACCTAATGACGGCGTCGTCGTCTATTAGAACTGGAATTACGAAATGATTTGGTTTTTTAGTTTATTAAAAGTTGATATACCTACCTAATCAGTGGGTTTCGATTTTTAGGCAGGTCAGGTAGGTAAACTAAGCTACACCTCTAATGCATGAACAAAAAATAAAAAGTCTAGCAACCTCCGCCACGGCGGCGGTGTGGAGCAACCGGTACGCGGTGTCGAGGTAGCTGGTCCGCTTATATTTTTATGTAACTTGTTAACTCCACAGGTCATACCACGGAGTCGCTCTCCGTTCTCCAACTCGCGAGTAAAGAATACAGCGATCTGTTTTGTAGCTCGACATCTCGCTTTTGCATCTTGCCTATAAAACTGTATTGAGGTGGGACTGTAGAGTGGAGTAGAATGGGTCTTGGCCGTCGTTGCGCCACGGACGATCGCCGCTCGAAACGAATTCACGTAGCTTTGTGAACGAGTCATTGTGTCGGTATTGCTGAATTAAGGAAAACTTGGCCGTTTTGACATTCGCTTACGGCAGATTAAAATAGCAATTCTCTAATAACGATATGTTGTTAAGCAAATGTAGGTGATGAGTTACGTGAAGCAGTTTCATATAGGGCAAAGATAATATTCTGGCGCCGGTGGAAAACATGTTTTATCGGGTAGCCAGTTGCGACGTCGCCGCCTCGCTCGCCCGCGTAAACATGTTGTTGTAGCTCTGACTCTTTGACACTCGCAGAACAGTTTGTTTCATAAATATACCTACCTACCTATAACTACAACATTATATGTTGCATCCACCTTCTTAACTTGGGTAGTAGGGCACAGGATGCAACCTGCGAAAATTAACGATTATCTAAGTAGGTACATACAACTCTTGGTCTAAGATCCGAATAGGAGACGACCTTCACCCAGCTGTTTATTCGATAAAAAGTATTTTATAACAAAATTAATGTGGTAAGTAAGTGGCGAATAGGTTGATTGAAAAATTTCAGTCCAGCACAGTCCATAATAAAAAAAAACTAAAAATAAACTTTTTTAAAAATTGTTGCTTGTTTAATAGACCAATTACATACTGATCGAAAATATGAAGCCTTTAGAATATGCAAACGTTAGGTTTAGTGCAAATTATTACTACCGACTTACCTCCCTACCCAATGGTTATGATGGGGAAAAATAGTCAAACTTACCATAATATTACTTACCATATTAAATTTGATGTAAAATACTTTTTATCGAATAAACAGCTGGGTAAAGGTCGTCTCCTATTCGGATCTATTATTTATACATTTTGATTTTGACAGATACACATTCTCTCACACACGTTATAAGTTCGGTGAATAAACAACTATTTACAGAAACCTTATCACAGTTTATACTTTCGCAGAATGCAATTTGTTTACCCCAATGGCGCTTTCATTATCAATACTAAGTATAGGTACCTACTTACTAAAACTATAAATCGGGACTTGATCGGTAAATAAAAAAAAACGTTTCAACGTAGAAAATTTAAAAACGTGAATATTTTATATGTTTATTTATTAAGCGATCTCGAGTCCCTATTTATAGTATCTATTTTTAACACTAACTTCGTTTTGTTTTACATTCCCATCCCGTTTGTTGTATGGGAGCCCCCCTTAAATATTTACTTTATTTGTTATTATAGCGGCAATAGAAATACATCATCTGTGAAAATTTTAACTGTCTAGCTATCACGGTTCATGAGATAGACAGACAGACAGACAGACAGACAGACAGACAGACAGGCAGGCAGGCAGGCAGGCAGGCAGGCAGACAGACAGACAGACAGACAGACGGACAGTGGAGCTTAGGAACCCTAAAAAACTACGAACACCCAACACCTCGAGAAAACTCCACTTAAGTAAGTACCTACTTATTTATCTAACACTGATATCACGAATGTTGAATGCCGCTATCCGTTTGAGATCCAGTAAGTAAATAAATTCAGCTTAGATAATTACTAATTATGTTGATGTATTTTCTAAATAAACCTTTTTATTTTCACTTTATCTTTATCCTAAAAATTCAACTCTTAGTTCGTAAGTGCAGAATTTTAAAATACCGTTGTCATCATTCGCACTACTTAACACAATTCTACCTATGTTATCACCTGCGATAGCGTATCAGGTAGGTACCTACGTATCTCGGCGTTGATAGCATCGCAATATCGTCGCCTTATTTCCATCCGGCTCGAAGGATCAAATTAACGAGCGTCTCATTACAGAGCTTCCTACGCGCTTCTTTTCTTACTTATTAAAATCGAATTTAGAGCACCTATTTGGGAAATGAATTATGTACCTATTACAGTTATAAAAAGTTTTGGATTTTACATTATCATGAAATCCTTAATTAAAAGGCGATAAATATTTCATTTCCAGTTTCCTCCGGCCGGCACTCCGTTAAAAATAACGAAAATTGGGATTCGAAATGGTTATACAAAACAGCAGACTTATCCTTCCGTTATATTTGAAAAGTATAATGAATTACTTACGTCAGGAGTACGAGTAAAAGCATTACGATAACATGAAAAGGCGTTGGTTTTACCCTATGGAATAGAGGCCCTGGGCAATGTTAGGCAATGCCGGGGCTCTTGGGCAAGTAAGACTTTTGGGATGGAAAGTAAAAAAAGTTATTAACTAAAAAACGGCTAACATTTTATATTTATTACATCACCCTTTCGACCCCCGTGAGTATGGGGGCCCTGGGCATGGACATGGTAAAGACGGAACTGTAGCAGATTATTCAAAACGACTAATAAGATTGAGCCTCACTGTGATCGACCCGCCCTCCCGTTTTTGCGCTTAGTGGCGCAGACAGTGGCGGCCAGACTTATAGCAACAGTATTTTTGTTTCGAGGTTAAAATCAGTTCTGTGGCCTATATAGGCAAGATGTTTAACGATTAAACGATTTTCGAAAGCTGTTAAAATGAATGAAATTGACGTAAGCACTTGACACGGCCGTCCGGCAGCTTACGTCGATCCCATACATTTTCGATAACGAAGACTTTCGCCGAATGTTTTGACAAGATGTGTCTACTGGTTAAAACGCAGCGCCAAATTCGAAACTTTAGATATACCATGCCTTCCGTAGACATGGAGACAACGTAAATATGAACTGCGAATTTTAGGGCGTATTAATAAACTCATCTTGGTTAAGTAAGATGCCCGTCACAAGATACGTCAAAGTAAACGTCAAACCATAGAAAACCGTAATTTTTGACGCATCTTGAGACGAGCACTAGAGTCGAGATCAGTTTACGGCCATTAATGTAGGAGCTTCAGAATATTAAGTGAACCTTATTTAATAAGACGCATAAAAATAACTATTTACAAAATACTAGGCTATGCGTAGCTTTCCAAAACATATCGATCGAACGATTTACTCGCTCATCTCTTAGGAAATATTATTCTTAGAGTAGGTATTTTACAAGATTTACGAGTAAAACCAGCCTTTTACATTAACCCATATTACAGAGCAATAGCTCTTAAAACGGCCTTGGGGTTTATTATTTGCTAATTAAATACGCTCTTATGCGAGTCTAACCGAAGCCGAAAGCCAAAGAACACCTTGGTATGAACTTACACATAGTTTTTCCTTTATAGGATCGAACTTACAGAAGTTAGAAGTTCGAAGTTGCACTGCCACTGTACCACTGAGTCCCTCAAAATAATAATTCGTTGAAAAGAAATAGTGGTCAGCTTCAAAGTCCGCTCATTAGGAGTGAGCATTGATTGGGGCTGCGATCAGAAGATGTCCACGGCGCGTTCGCCCCCGTACCCTTGGCAGCGCCCTCGTGCGACCCGAGCGCCCCGGCGCCCCGGGCGCCCTCGCGTCCTTGCACACCCTCTACGCGCATCTACCTACCTATTGTACTGGATTTACACGATTCTAATTGCTAAGATTTACAATATCGCATGCAGGTACAGGGCAATTTGATTACGGCTTTCCAATGGAGGCATCAAAGTTGGAAAATAGTAAATAGAAGCAAGTTCTAAATGTCTGGTTATTTCACCTAGGGAGAAGAAAATATATTAGTAAATAAGTAGCCGATTCTCTTATACGCGCGACGTTTTCAGCTAATTTAATGCGTCAGGGCACGAACGGTGCGCTGCCGTAAGTAGCAATTATTATGACGCGCATCTTCTCTTCCCAATTGCACCGATCTCGTAGCGCCGTAGCCCGTAGCGCGTGTCACGGTATGGTGCGTATTATCCAAGTGCTTAAGTGAACAGTAAATCCCTAATATAATTCGCGGCGCAGTACATTTTTGACATCGAATTCGAGGCGCTCTCCACGACCGCGCATATCGGCTGCCTTCTACCACGAAACTCGAAACAGTAACGATTAAACTCGCTGCTCGTATAATCGCAGTACTAAACTCCAGCTGTGTCGGAGGTAGTTATGTGAGAGAGGTTTCGTGGTACAGAGGTAGCTGTTTTTCTGATGCGATCACAAACCGGTTGACCATCGGCGTAATGACGAGCGCGGCCGTGGTCGCGCTCAGAACTGTAGGCAAATGTCGAATGATTTCTTTGCATTAGTGAAAATAGAATTATGGTATAATTAATTATTTAAAAAAACAACATTTGTAGGTAAGTATAACACAAGTAGCTATAACAGTAACCAAGCTTCAAAAACCCGATTGCGGGCTTAGTATGGTCGCATTGATCACGTTTATCGTTGTGGAGGTGGATAAACATCCGTCACTCTCGCTCTCACACAATTGTTACAAAGTGACGTATGTTTTATTCACAGCGATAAACGCGGCCATAATAGGCCCGCAGCATGTTTTCATCTAGGTAGTATGTTAAATAAAACCCATATATACCTACTTTAATGCCGCCAAGTTGGTATTTTTTAATCAAAGTGCCCAGTGATACTCGCGACGCCAAGAGGATCTAACGACGACACCTCGTTAGGTACAGTCAACCAATTTGATTCCTAGGCCACTATGGACTTTGTCAATGTGACGTTGTAAACCAAATCATAAGAAGTTCCATAGTGGCCTACAAATCTAATTAGTTGACTGTACAGTCAAGACCTTTAATTGTTATGCCACTATGGAACCCTGTCGCATAACGTTAATCATTAATTTTGGCGTAATTTCTTTCATGTGGTTTGACGCTGTCATTATGACAGGGTTCCATAGTGGCATAACAATTAAAGTCCTTGACTTTACATACATACATAGTACATACAAGTCAAAACGCTCGTTCCTTCCTTCGGCAGTCGTCGGGTAAAAATACCTCGCGTATTAATGTCCTTCTTTAAAACTGATACAAAAAGTTAATTACAAAATATTAATTAGTTGTTATTATGATAGGTGGTTCACTGATTCAAGAACAGTTAGTACATTTTAATTTAGTTGTAACGTTGTCACCGGCGAGTGAAAGAATGTAGGATCCATAAAGTAACGGGACCGAGTGATTGTATGCGCGTCGAGGCTCGGAGTCCTGCGTGTTCCAATTCTGTTGCGAGTGTTAGCAACCAAATGTCGGACACTACCTACATACAGAAATAGAGTATTAAGCAATAATATGATATGAATTAATAAGAATTTAAATCAGCTCTTTGATTATTATTTCACAACATAATCCTCCTTTCTCTGCGGTCGGATAAAAATAAGATTTCACAGATTTTACAATTCGGCTGTATTTTCTGTCATCGAAAAGACGGAAACTGTTCTGTTTCTCGTATTTAATTCCTAGATTAAAGACATAATTTTTAAGTGTTTCCCTTGATAATACCTACTTATGTTATGATTTATGAATTTTATGATGATGGTGATAATGATATCTTACCGCCAACGTAGAATCCTGTAAGTTCGGGAGGAGAGAGTGAAGATTTTGACGAATATGGCTTTAATTAAATGAAGGACGGATATTTTACCTGTCTTGTAAAACGTTTTATTGGTGAACATTGCAAAAAAGTTTTACTTACTTCTTTTTTTACTTAAATAACTTTTTCAAAATAACTGTAAAATGATCAAATTTATTTGTAAGTAAAGGCATTTCAAACGGCTTGCGAGATTGTAACTTTAATAAGGTACAGATATGCAACTTATGTGTGTCTCAGGGTCTCCTTAGACTGAGGTCCTATTAGATAAAACGTTTGCCACTTAGGTACTGTTCGCTCTCCCAAATTCTGCAGTTCGGCGAACGCAAAGTGTCAAACTGTACGAGTACAAAATGAGAGGGCACAACCTAAGCCGAAAATTATATGCCCAGTTAAGTATGGTCTCTTCAGAGCTGAGCTACAACCCGCGGAGAAGTAATGGCAAAACATTAGGAAAAAATAGCATAGGAACTTGGATCACCTTTACACGAGAAGAAAAAGAAGAGCCGTAAACTGTTTGACTAATAGGACCGTAGCCCTAAGCTTATATTTTATAAAATTATGACATCATCTATTATTTATCTCTAGCATTTTTTTGCCGTAAAGTCGTTCGGGCACTCTTACGCAGTAAAGCCAAGCGAACACAACTGACAGGTCTAACAACCCGTGTGCGCGATAGAATTGCGCCAACATACAACAACAACAACCACAACAACCACAACAACAACAACAACAACAACAACACACACACACACACAAACACAACAACAACAACAACAACAACAACAACAACAATGCCACCAACAACAACAACAATGCCACCAACAACAACAAACACACAACAACAACGACAACAACAACAACAACATCAACAACTTAGACATGGATTTCCGCGCAAATCTAGCGCACGCTTACTGGGAATTTCACCACTGGTAGGCAATGGGAGCGCTATCCTTCGCATCTAGCCGGCTGCTGTGTATTCTCTTAACTCTCTTCAAGCATAGCTTGCCATTTGGCAGCAAGAGACATTGTCATTTACCCGAAACGCAAATTACTACACTATGCAATACGCGGGATTTTAACTCACGTCAGTATTAGTCCGTTTATACGTTTATTGATAACTAAAGAATGCCTGCAACTTTGTTTTAAAAGAATACTATATTTTTTCATTTTCCGAGGGTTCCGTATTTAAGATAATATGCTTGGTAACCGAAAAAAAAAGAGGCAAAAGAAAATAATCATTTTGTTATGAACTTTATTTTCCATGCAAGAAGGTCCATTTTGACTAGCCTAAATTTTAATACCTACAGATTTTCAATTTTTCTGTTATTTCACAAAAACTGTAAATAATTAACACTTAATTTTATTTTGCCCATAAAATATAAACTTAATTATCTATGCATCAGGATTTTTTCAGATTTTTGATTAATAAACTTCGGAGATGGGGGGGTCATTTTTTGTACATTTTTGGCTATAAAAAAAGTAACAGGCAGAAAATTAAAACAAAAAAAGTTTTGAAATGTTCAGATTAAGCCCTTTCATATGACACCCCATTCGCTATAATAAACCCACTCTCATTTTTCAACAGCCCATTCTAAACCCCTTTTTGAATAAATATATATATTATTATTTTTTACTAAAAAAAAATACGGGCAAGCAAGTTGAACAACTATGCCAAATTTTCATGAAAAAACCTGCTGTGACATACAGAAAGTCAGACGGACAACGAAGTCTCACCATAAGGGTTCCTTTTTTACCATTTTGGTACGGAACCCTCAAAAACTGAACATTATCAGTGTTTGCTACGCCCGTTTTGAAGTTTTAACGGTTGGATTTATACTTTGCTTGTGGTCAGATACGTTATTTTGTTTGAAACCGCGGTTTATTTTTTTATGTCTATCACTAACTGTGACATAGAAAAGCCAATTAGCCTCTTTAGCTATTAGCAGAAACTTTATTTTTTATTTTTTCAGTAAATAATAAACTAAAAAAAACAGTATGCTTTTGAGATAAGTAAACCTCTATAAGAATGATTTTTTTGAGAACAATGATGTCAATTAATGCTTGTATCTAGTCTATAGTCACCATGGTCAGATATTACTTGCAATACCGTAGGTTCGCCAAAATATTTGGTCTATCTTCAGGCTAATAAATTTACAATTGATTTTTTTAGGACCACGATATCTTGTCCGCCCGATTATTTACTGCTTCTACAGATTAGGTACTTACTTACTTGTTACAAGGAGCCCAGTTTCACTCAGTTTATTGTTAAAGATATTTTTCTTAAGTCGGTGTCTTATTTTTACACATATAAAAAAAGAAAAAAAAAAAGAATTTGAGGTCACACAGGGAACCCATCTAAAAGATGAAAAGAGAGATATATCGTGGATGAGAAAGAATAAGCTTGTATTTTTATGTTATATGGCACAACGTACCTATATATAATCATATTACGTTCATTAAGTACTAAAAGTACTTACAATTTGAGTCGCCATGTCTATGCACTGCTATTTTATCAAGACTCTTGAATTTGTTATGCATTTTGTAGATGACCGACCAGTTCTTACGGCATTGGCATTTTTCTATGCTTATCAGAGAAAATCTTACTAACTATAAATTCGAAAGTTTGGATGGATGTTTGTTACTCAACAACAACAACAACAGGTGAACGGATCTGGATGAAATTTGGTAAGTACAGAGATATATTTTAGTCTGAAATAACACAAGCTACTTTTGATCGCGGAAAATTGGTCAGTTTCCGAGGGAACAGCGATGAACGACTTGTACGCGGAAGGAGTCGCGGGCAACGGCTAGTATTTCCTAACTTTAAACAAACTTATTATTATTCTATTTATCAATGATGTACCTATTCTATGTTGGAAGGTTGTGATGAAGTCCACATATCTTTATTTATTTGTCTATGCTTTATTTTTGAATTTACTTTGAATGATGTACGGTGTCATCACTATTGTTTTTTCACTTAAAATAAAACGTACTGTTTTAATAATTTTTTAATGTTTTTAATTTGCTGGAGCCATAATTAACGCTATCAGTGGTAGCAGAGCCTTGGGGAAAATGAAAAGGCAAATTTAAAACGAAAAGTGTAAAAACGAAATCTAAAAATGAGCTCAAGTATTCGGAGCATAGAATCGCTAACAAAGTCAAATTATGATACCTGGTGCCTACAGGCACAGGCGATTCTCATTAAAAATGATTTATGGGAGTACGCTAGTGGTGAAATAACTTTAGCGGTGACTGCGACAGCCGAACAGAAAAGTGCGTTTCAAAAGCAAGACTTGAAGGCAAGATCCGAACTACTTTTACTTATATCTCCACCAGAGCTTAAGCAAATTAAGGGGTGTAAATCATCAAAGGAGGTATGGGATAAATTAAAGTCAATTTACCAGAGCTCAGGCCCAGCAAGAAAGGCTACACTTTTAAAGCAACTTGTTTTAAAGAAAATGACTACGGAAGAAGATGTAAGAGATCATCTAACTAATTTTATGGACGTAGTGGGCAAATTGGAAGACATGGATGTCAAAATACATCCAGAATTGTTGAGTATAATGATGTTATACAGTCTGCCAATAAATTTCGACAGTTTTAGAACAGCCATCGAGTCGAGAGATGACCTGCCAAGTCCCGATAACCTAAAGGTAAAAATAGTTGAAGAGTATGAAGCAAGAAGGCAAAGCGCACCTCAAATTTCAGAAACATTTTATGCAAAAACTAAGAAAATGGTACTATTCTGCAAGGTTTGCAGTAAGAAAGGTCATTCTACAGAGAATTGTTGGTCAAAGAAGAAAGTTATTGGCCGGAAACAAAAGGGTGAAGAAAAAACTTTCAGTATTTGTTTAACTACTGAAACTTCGAAAACCAAAGATGGTTTATGGTGTCTAGATAGTGGCTGCACGTCACACATGACAGGAGAAAAAAGTTTGCTATGCAACATAATCCCTGTAACTGACACACTGCGTTTAGCTTCGGAGAAGCATACTACCGAAGTAGAAGGGAAAGGAAAAGTTGAATTGTACACCAAAGATTGCAAACACAATCTAACTGACACATTATACGTACCTGATTTGTCTAATAGTCTGATGTCAGTAAGCAAGATCACAGATCATGGCTTTAAAGTTTTATTTGAAAAAGAACAAGCCAGTATCATTGAAGATGATACCAGTGTTTTGAAAGCTCGAAGAAGAAACGGATTATACTATGTTGAATTTGACAAGCCGGAAGAGACAGCAAATTTCACGCCTGGAGCTGAAAGTGAAATCATGAAATGGCATAAGAAATTAGGTCACGTCAATGAAAGAGACCTAAAGGTAATGGTTAAGAATGAAATGATGCGAGGACTCAACTTTAAGGAAAAAACTTTAGGAACATGTGAGACTTGTATCAAGGGAAAATTTACCACTCTACCATTTCAGAGCCATGAAGAAATAATCTCTACCGAGCCTTTGCAGATAATTCACAGCGATGTATGCGGTCCTTTTGAGAATGAATCATTAGCCGGGTCAAAGTATTTCGTCACATTCATTGACGATTATACAAGATACTGCTGTGTTTACTTCTTGAAAGTAAAGAGCGAAGTACTTGAAAAATTTAAGGAGTATAAAAACAATGTCGAACTATTTCATAAGAAGAAAATCCAAAATTTGCAAAGCGATAATGGAGGGGAATACAGGTCGAAGGATTTTGACAAGTTTCTCAATGACAACGGTATAAGCCGAAGACTATCTGCACCATACACGCCACAACAAAATGGCTGCAGCGAGAGAAAAAACAGATCGCTGATGGATAAAGCAAGATGTCTGATGCTAGATTCAAATATCCCCGCAAATCTTTGGACAGAAGCAGTGAACACTGCAAACTATCTTATCAATAGATGTCCGGCGAGAGCTCTTAAGGGAAGTTCACCCTATGAGAAGTGGGTGGGAAGAGTACCATCAGGAAATCATTATCATGTGTTCGGAAATAGAGCATTTGTGATGAATAAAAACCGAAGAGGGAAATTCTCAGCCAAAGCCATAGAAGGAGTGTTCCTGGGATATGCGAAAAATGCAAAAGGCTTTAGGATATACATACCGGAAAAGAATGATGTTGTTATCAGCAGAGATGTAAAAGTTATTGAAAAGATGCACTATGATAATACTCCTGCTGTAAAAACCAAAATTATTGATTCAGAACCTGAAACAAAAGAAATTGAAATAGAACTAACAGAAGATAGTACTAATAATAAAAACTTACCTTTTCAGAATCCGAATCTCCAGTCTCCTAGATGCAGTCAAGATCCAGTTGAGCCACCTCAAACAAGTGGAAGACCACAGAGAGAAGTGAGGCAGCCAGCATGGACCAAAGATTATGAGTTAAGTCGTTGCGTTACTATGTATATGTCTGAAAATGATGATGACTACGACTGTTCTTTACTAACATATAAAGACGCTGTAACGGGCACAGACAAACAAAATTGGGAGAAGGCGATACAATCTGAAATGGATTCGCTACAGAAAAACAACACCTGGGTACTAGTTGACAAGTCAGAAGCCAAAGGACACAAAGTTCTGTCAAATAAATGGGTATTTAGGATAAAAGATGACGGAACTTACAAGGCCAGATTAGTCGTACGCGGCTGTGAACAAAAAGGAAGTTTGGATTTTGAAGAAATATATAGCCCTGTCGTGAGTCAATCTGCCTTAAAACTTTACTAGCCGTTGCCGCATCTAAAACTTATCACTTCATGACTTTTGATGTCAAAACAGCTTTCTTGTACGGCGAGTTGACAGATGAGGTGTATATGAAATTACCTGTTGGTTACAATACTGACTGCAAAACAAGCGAAGTTGTTTGTCGATTGAAAAAATCGTTATACGGATTAAGACAAGCACCGTTCACATGGAATAAGACTTTTACCCAAGCGATGTTTGATTTGGGTTTCAAGACGATTAAAACAGATCGATGCGTTTTTATAAACGAAGACAAGTCTATAATAATCGGATTATTTGTTGATGACGGACTTGTCATTGGAAAAGACAAGAAAAAGATCGAGTGTGTAATAAAAAAACTTGAAACTAAATTCGAAATGAAGAAAAATGAGAAGCCAAGTACCTATCTGGGAATGGAAATAAATAACTCGGAAGAAGGCATTAAGCTTACTCAGACTGGTTATATAAACGATATACTAGAAAAGTACAACATGGAAAATGCTAAGTCTTGTGACACGCCTGGAAGTAACGATGCGAAGTCGGTACAACAAACTGCCCAGGAGAAGGACTACCCATATAGAGAGGCAGTGGGAAGTTTACTGTACCTATCCACCAGAACTAGGCCAGACATCGCACAAGCGGTCAATCAAGCTAGCAGAAAGATCGAAAATCCCACTAAAGATGATGTAACAAAAGTGAAGAAGATATTTAAATACTTAGTTGGGACCAAAGATAAGGGAATAATGTTCAAAAGAAACAGGCCGATAGAGATTATCGATGCTTTCAGTGATTCGGACTATGCCGGAGACCCGCTAACGAGGAGAAGCACATCAGGCTCCGTGCTAATGGTAGCCGATGGACCAATATCATGGACATCCAAGAGGCAGCCTATAGTGGCCCTATCATCGACTGAAGCCGAGTACATAGCTGCAGCAGATTGTTGTAAAGAGGCACTGCATCTCAAATCCCTGTTAAAGGAAATAATCGATTCGGACGTAAAAATTAATCTGCACATTGATAACCAAAGTTCGATTCAACTTATCAAATCTGGGTCCTTTAACAAACGGTCAAAGCACATAGACGTGCGATACCACTTTATCCACGAGCATTTCGTGAGCGGACTGATCAATGTCAGCTACTGTCCAACGGAGATTCAGCTTGCTGATATTATGACAAAGCCACTTTGTAAAGTGAAGTTTGCGAGACACTGTGCAACGTTGATGAATGGATAGAGACGTGTCTTACCTCAGCCACATGAGTACACATCAGGAGAAGGTGTTGGAAGGTTGTGATGAAGTCCACATATCTTTATTTATTTGTCTATGCTTTATTTTTGAATTTACTTTGAATGATGTACGGTGTCATCGCTATTGTTTTTTCACTTAAAATAAAACGTACTGTTTTAATAATTTTTTAATGTTTTTAATTTGCTGGAGCCATAATTAACGCTATCATTCTAGAGTACAAATGAGAGATGAAAATCCGCGCCACGCCGCCATCTTACCGATCATCAACAAAGTGAAAAGAGCGGGAAAGTTCCCCGGCTGCCGCGCGCCGCCATTGCGAGCGCTCGCTGCGTTCCATTGTACGCAGCCGGCCATGTGCGCGGCACATCTGCCGCGCGTGTGACACTCGCACCCTCGCCAACCGACGACGTTCGAATCTAACTATAGTTCGCTCACGTCTCACTGACGAAATGATCTCGCTGCATTATTTATTAAAATATTTCCAGTAAAAGTTTTATAAAACTAGGATTCTACTATTTATTTATAACCTTTGTCTTAAGAAAAACCAATTTCAGCGATCTCATATAGATATGTAACCCTTACCGATTAGAGTAGGTGCTTTCATATTATAACGTTTTTAATATCTGTGTCTATTGAAGCATTACTAAAAAAAATGCAAAACATACTATATTTAGTCTAGTTTAGACTTAAACCCTATGGCATTACCATACAAACCATAAAGTAAAACATTCTAATAAAACCGATATTAGTTTGTCACGGGGGGCGCATGCGCGGGAAGAGGGTCGCCCTCCGGCCTCCCTTTCCTATTACACGTTCTCTATTTAGGGGCTGCTACAAAGAACAACTCCGTCCTATCTATTTTGGTTTCTCACTCCAGAATATTGTCACAAACAAAGTTATTGGATTCTGAACGAACCCACTGCGATCGGCGAGATGAATATTTCAACCAGCGCGGGAAAACGCAACCGACAAAATGGAGGTGAACGTAATGAAAACATAATGAACGTACGTAATGAAAGTTGAGAAGTTACCGCTTGCGAATATCTCATTCCGTTGAAGACGTAGCCATGTTTAAGTCACTATCCATACCATTCCAATTCTAAATTAAGTAAGCAGGTATCTAAGATTGAATATTCTTTGTTGACGATATATTGTTTTATTTTCCGTATTCTACCTCATTTCCCTCATTAGAAGCTAAAATAATTAACTACTCTTTGTCATAAATGAATATACTTATTTTAAATGTATTTAAACAAAATAACGCTATTTCTGTGTAAAATTAAACTGGCTAATTAATTAACATAATGATGCTGGAGTACGCAGATCCTCTTCCGAAAATTTAATCTAGTGAAAGGGGAGCGAGAGCCGGCGACCGCGGGCGCCGCGATCTCTGCGACTGGCCCGGCACGAGCTCGAGGCTACTCCTGAATAGGGACAAAACATTGGAATATAGATCATGATTGGAAACTATATTATATCGACAATGCTGAATTTAAGTCCTGGGCCTCTGTTCTAGGCGGTAATAATGCAAATCGACCTGGGGCTCTACTTTGAAATCAGTAATTCGAACTTCGGATCGCCCCGTCACTTTCATGCGAATTAGTGACGCGTCGAGAGCAAAAGGGATAGCAATAGACGAAGTTCGAATTACGGATTTCAAAGTAGAGCCTCTGTTATGGTATTGTTTTTAACTCGGCCGCCATTAGTGTCAAGTAAATAAGAGCTATCAAAACGTTGACAATACGATAACAGTTCAAAGACGATATGGATTTTACCGTCTAGAATAGAAGCCCTGAACCCGTATTATGGTGGCCTTTATCGCGATGGATAAAGCATCCGTCACTCTCGCACTTACATACTGGTCAGAAAGTGACAGCATGGCTAGCACATGTTGTCCGCGACTTGTTTGTCGCTTCGATCTCCATTTCTATCTAGAGATTTAACGATCTAACGATAGAGATGCACCTATGAGCGACAAGCTAAAAAATACAACTTATATGGTATGTATATGTCGTTGGTGGGAGTATTACTGGTGAAAAAAAACCAAGCGGTCTCTAAATTGAAGTAAATTTAAAAAAATTAAAAGCGTAGACAGTATTGTTTTTTCTATGACATATTGAAAATATAATTTATGTCATATAATCATCTTTAGTAAATGTACAATATATGTGAAGCACGCTAAAATCGGTTGGCTAGAATAAAAAATATCGAAGAAAAATTATATTTCTTTTTTTTAAACAAATCTATAAATTTTAGGGTGCTCAAATTTTGCACATTAATTACTAATGTGGAGCTACACCATCCATAAAAATCACTTTGCTTATCTTGGCACGGTCTTTATTTGTTTATTTTCTTGGTAAATAATGAACCATAAAAAATTGCATGCTTTTGACATAAATCTCTACAAGCATATTTTTTTTCAGAACATCTTTTAAAAAGTTGCAGTTGTCAATTGTTCAAAACTGATAAAAGCATTTTAGAGTAGGTAAAGGTAATTGAACTTAATTTCCTTGCCGGTAGATTCAAATTCCCACCCACAAAAATCTCCCTGTTTGTAGTACGGTAGGCCTAAATGTCTTTTTATCTTTTTATCTTTATCTTTATCTTTTAAATATTTTTATACAATGCCGTCGCTTTTTGTAGACCCGTAACATAACTTCGATAAACTCGTAAAATAGAAGAGACAGTTTAATTAAGTATTTCATTTTGAACGTTATTTAATTAAACCCAATATCGCGTTATAACTGTTTCAAAATGCCTGAAAGTAAAATAAAAACGAGCCATAGATACAGAACAGGTACTGTACATAATGAAGCTACATGAACCCGGAAACGTGATAAATTCAGGTAGTCGAATATCAAAGAAAATCTAGCTCGATAGTTAATTATTTTGTGTCAGTAATTATTGGAAATCCTAGCGAGGCTTCCCGGAAGTGGCCAGGCCGCCCGGCCCGCTCCCGGAAGCGCCGGGGGGGCCGAGCCTGGGAGCCTCGATGGAAAAACTCTCTATGCCGCTCTTCGAGTCCATACAGAAAAAGGCATAGAATTTAGATGTTTTTAGCGCATGTTAAAATTGAGTTTTATTTATTGACTTTAAAAAAGGGAGGTCCCATGTTTGGGAATGTATGACATAGACTTAGACATTTTTTATTTGACATAAGATACCTACTTTTAAGAAGGATGTTACGATTGAGACGTATCCAGTAAAATGAACAGAAAATAACAATTAAGTAAGTAGGGTGGTGATGTCAGGAAGGGGGCTGCACTCAGGAATTGCAAAACCAAACTTTGCACCGATTTGCGAAATTATTTTGGGGAAATATTTCTCATACATATGTAATTCTTTAAATAAATAATACTTACTTACACTGACCAAATCTTCCTGAAGAAGCTTGAATCTCCTCAAAATAATTAAATATTCATTTTGCAGTTGCTAATCAACAGTAGATCGAGGCGTCATGCGGTTTAGGCAAAAGTGATTTGAATGTCCCTAAAAAGGCTTTTAGATATTTATAATTACACTAGCTTTTGTCCGCGACTCCGTCCGCGTAGAATTCGTTAATCGCTGCTCCCTCGGGATCTGTCTAATTATCCGGGATGAAAAGTAGCCTATGTCCTTCCCCGGGACTCAAGCTATCTCCAAACCAAATTTCATCTAAATCGGTTCAGCGGTTTAAGCGTGAAGAGGTAACAGACAGACAGACAGACAGACAGACAGACAGACAGACAGACAGACAGACAGACAGACAGACAGACAGACAGACAGACACACTTTCACATTTATAATATTAGTATGGATTTCAGTGGAGGACAGTAGACTATTTAATTTAAGGAGGTTGTACGGGAAACCGTAATAAGTCGGTTTAGTTATCGCTACTGCTTCCCCTTACTCTTCAAGTGTAATTTGCAGAGCAGACCCTTAAGATTTTTCGGAATTAAACTGAATCATCTCCTGAAAGGCTGAAAGCTGATGCAGTGTCATTTTTCATTATTGTCTTTATTTGTTAAGTGTTGATGTTCATTGTTAGATATGACGATTTATTTATTTTACACATGTTTATGAAAACTTGATCATAATACAATGGTAAATGTAAAATAATATTTATTTTACTTTGTTTTTTGGCCTAATCAACCGGAGCGAATATCAAATCATAAACCGCGGCGAGGCAACTACCACCACGCGCCTCGCCTGCAAACGATGATGCCTCTACAGATTGTAATTCTCGTAAGTCATTGTTTGACTTACTGCATGGGTCTGCAGGGTGAGAAACCTAGCAATCTAAATGGGTTAGTAAAGTCCCAATGGGGAATTTGTAAACTACAAGGTTAGTGTAACCTGTTCTTAGGAAACAAGGCCTCGATTTTAGACAAGGGAAAAACTACAATTAAGGATTTGAAAAAAGAATGGTACTAACCGTAGTCCTAATCTAACGTCCAAATGATCGTTTATACTTTAGTATACAATGTACATACTTTGGTAATGGTTTACCATAGCAATTTCCGCCTGATTGAATTTCAGTTTTCAGTGTTGTTATACTCGTAATACAACCTTAAACTGATCTGAACACAGATATTTAGAAAACCAAAAATGTGGTCGGTTTTGGCTGAAAACCTGTTTAAAACAAAATGATAATTCAAACTCAAACTTACAACACTTATTTGACAAAAACATAATCCAAACACTTTGACAGAAAAAACAAAAATAATTTGAGCCCGCGATGGCAGTATAAAATGTAGGTAGAGGCCCTAGACAAAATGCATTCGGTGTTCGGGTTAGGGCGCATAACGTCCCACTCGCAAAACGTCCCTCCAGCAAAATTACGTCCCATTCGCAAAACGTCTTCTCTGCAAATGGTCCCTTATGTAAAATACCCCATTCGCAAAACGTCCCTTTCTTAAATGGTCCCACCCCTTTCGCAAAACGTCCCTATTGCATAACGCCCCTATCGCAAAACGTCCCGTCTGCGAAATGACCCATTCGCAAAATGTCCCGTCTGGAAAAAGCTTGTTTAAGTAGAGTCTTCTCATGAAAAGGATCGTTTTGCGAACGGGTCATTTTGCGATAGGGACGTTTTGCAAACGGGTCATTTTGCGAAAGGGACGTTTTGCGAACGGGACTTTATTTATGTGAAGGGACGTTTTGCGAACGGGACCTTTTGTAGAAGGGTCATTTTGCGTAAGGGACATTTAGGAAAGGGACATTTCGAAAAAGGGACGAAGGGACATTCTGCGAGTGGGACGTTATGCGCCCTAACCGGTGTTCGTTATCGAAATGTATAGGATTGAGTCAGACATAAGCTGTCAGACGCTCGACGGTCCCATCGAGCGCCTATGTCAATTCCATACATATTGTCAGTTTTAGAAAATCGATTACGTTAGCGTTAAGCAACTTGTCTAGCCTCACAGGTAATAAATATTTTGTGGCAGGTAAAGTACAATCAGCTGCAAAAATATGGTAGATGAAATAATGTCCAGTTCAATAACGCCTTTAGGGCGATGGTGGGGCTGCCTCGCTACTGCAGCGCGTCAGGCATGTTCGCGGAGGCGCGCACCGCGTGCTTCCGTGCGAGCATGCGTGCGCGCGGTGCCGCGCTCGTGCGCAGGGTGCGTGCCAGCCCCAACACCGTCCTAGCCATGATAGCCGACAGAGTGGACTGCCTTTACATGCGCCACTGCTGCGACAGGCACGTCAAATGTACCTAGTTTTAATTTAATCTGACTTGCATTTAATTTTAATTTTGTTTTAATTTTAATTTTCTTTTATTTATTTTATTTTATTTTATTTTATTTTATTGTAATTTATTTGGTTTTATGGTTATAATTATGAGTGCAATTACTTGAAATAAATGATATTTAATTTAATTTTTAATTTAATAGCTCAAGTTCTAAAATATATATGTATACACGACCTTATTCTTCGGAAAACAGAGTCGTGTGGACATACCTACTTCAAGAACTTTGATGCCACCGTACTTTTGCAACAGACTTTATATAGAACGCTATATTCATCCTTAGAATGACTACTAGTTTCCTTAATACTTCGTTTTCTTTAGTTCCTGCATCCGATCGAGTTAGCACTGGCGCCTATAGATGAGTCACGGAGGAAAAGACTCCGAGTCGAAGTTCAGACTCGACCAAGCTTACTCATCGACGTTATGTGGACGAATAACGTCCGGGTAACGCGATCGTTTGGACATCAGACGCCATTATTGGGTTTGAGGTGATTTCTTTGGGGTTATCTACAAACATAAAGCAAACCCGACTACCCTTGCAGCATCTTTTGTGTAGCTTTATTTATTTATTTTTACTTCATACAAATGAATAAATGTGTGTGGGATGGCAAAGTGAAAGACAACATAACGGAGAAAAGTATAATAAAAAAAAAAATTAAAAATTACAGCGCACACGTCTTTCTGCTTAAGCTCGGAACCTCGACCACTAACTCCTGAAATTTAAAACTTAACATGACTTAACCTAGTCCGTTCGCTATCTCTTTCACTCTCGTTTATAACATCAGTACAGTCATCTCTTTCACTCTAATGTCCAGTCATACGTCATACTGCGTTCCTATTCACTCATCCCATATGTGTTTTCTTCGTTTTTTCTTCATCAGGACAGAGGAGTTGGAATTGACATTTGATTATTTGAACAATCTTTACTTGATCTTTAACTACGTACTCTTCTCTTAAAGGCCGCCAACGCAGCTGCAATACCTCGCTTGGTGTTGCAGGTGTCCATGAGGAGCAGTGATCACTTCACATCAGGTGACCCCATAGCTCGTTTTCCCTTTCTAGCATAAAAAAATAAAAAATCTTAAGAAACCCTTAAACCCTTTTTACATAGGCCGCACCACTCCAGCAATCTATAGCGAGTTATTAATTACTACACCTACCAATTTGGAAATCAATAGCTCTGTGGCAGGATTATGAAGACTGGATCCTAATTAGTGATTATGGTCACTAATTAGTGTATAAATTGAACTGTGCGCGGACAGCACGCTGTTTGGAAGATCGTATTGTTATTCCCTATTTTAAAGTAGGTACAATAGATACATAAAATGAAATCTTAATAATAGTTCTTACTAGTACTGTGGCTATTTCGTCAATTACTCATCTACAAAACACAGAATAGCTTAAGCTTAGGTTACACACTACATTAGATAGAACTCGTGCTTAATAAGGAAATAAAATGGTAGCCTGGAGGCACAAAAATTACTTAGAGAAGAGTGAACATTAGTGCTTCCACCCGAAAGAAGTATTTGAACGACGACGACGGCAGGGTAAAAGCTGCAATGCTTCGACGCTATTTCTATTAACGGAGAAGGTTATATAACGGGGAAGGAAAAGCATAGATGATTTTATTAAGTATTTATTTTAGTTTTGCGAACTGACGGTCAATTATACTTGCTTGTCGTATATATCTAATTAGTTACAGTTAATGAATGCTAGTATCTCACAAGTCACAACAATGGGCATAAAATTATATTTTCGAAACAGACTAGGCATCCTCCTCCGGCAGTTTTAATTGGAATAATGCTGAACTATTTCTGGGAATAGAATTTCTATTCTGAATCCGTGCGCGGGAGTTATATACATTTAAAAGGACTGCTCTCGTGTAAATTATTCATGGCGTAGCATTTATAAATTTTGCTGTTAAAAAGTGCTTTATTTATTGGAAAATTGTTGTCTGCCTCCCATTCATTGTTTTTTTAGTCTTCATGTTTTGACATTCTGTTTACGTCCTTACGTAATAATTACAGTAAAAATAGCATATTTTGGAGGCAAAATAGGAACATTCATGAAACTTTGTTTATTACTTTATCTTGGTTCTAGAAATGAGTATCTGCCGAGTCCTACCAAAATTTAGGCGTCCTACCCCCATTAGGGGGGTAATTGGCAGGGGGGGATTTTACTAGGCGAGTGAAGTGTCATTTTCCATGTATTTTTTTGCGCTAAACTAGTACCAAGATAAAATTTTAAACAAAGTTTCATTGATGTACATAATTTGCCGCCAAACTGTCGTATTTAGTCTTACTTACCTACATACATACATTAAATCACGCCTGTTTCCCAGAGGGGTAGGCAGAGACCACTTCTTTCCACCTGCTACGATCTTGACAAATCTCTTTCGCTTCTTCCACATTCATACATCGAGTCATGCACGCACGTCGGTTTCGGGTACTTAAAATTCGGCCCTTTTCCAGTATTTCTCCGATTTGATTCGAAAAAGTACGCCTAGGGCGGCCCCTTCCGACCCTTCCACTCACTTTCGCTCTGTATATCTCTTTCGTCAATCTTCTTTCATCCATCCTTTCCAAATGACCAAACCATCGAAGCATGCCCTTTTCAATTCCTTTCATCTTCCTTTACCTGTATTATAACCGTGTAGTAGAAAACATTACTGCTTTTCACATATAGGTAATCGTATTGTAAACGTTATGAAAGCTCTCATTTATATGACAGTATGGCGGCTGCGTTAAAAACAATACGTTAACATGTCAAAAGCAATATGGATTTACCGAATAGAATAGAGTTCCAAATACAAAACAACAAAACAAAAACAAACAAACAAATATTCGCGCTCATTACAGAAACATCTACCCTTACCGGGATTTGAACCCAGGACCGCTAGCTTTGTAGGCTAGGCAGGGTCACTACCAACAAGGCCAACGCATCGTAGTGCATAATCATGCAACATCGTGTTTTGTTGGATAAGTTTGTATTCCTCTGTTTTATCAACGAGCTTAGCGATGGTACTAAAGCCGACTGAAAAAGTAAGATAAATACGAACGTTTTCGAGCATAAATTATGTCGTACGTTTCATGTTTTTTTCTAGATCAGGGTCTCTATTCTACTGGGCTAAACCATATTGCCTCTGACAGTTATCGTATTGATTGTAACTCGGCCGCCATTACTGTCAAATAAATAAGAACTATCGTAACATTACCAATACGAAAACACGTCAAAGGCGACATTGTTTTACCCGGTATAGGTAGAAGAGAGGCCCTGTAAACTACAGTTACAATACTATATAGCTTTTAAAAAGTTATTCGGGTTTGAACATCCCTCTCACTCGCTCTCGTTAGTCTTGAACGTTATCTCGTCGACTCGACCCGATCCCCAAAGACTTTTCAAGACCTCTTGTACAGGGGTATTATTCCGTGTTATTCTCTAAAAAACGGCATTCGGTCGGTCGAACGAGTGAACGCGGCGCAGCTTATATAAACCGGCAAGTTTAAGTAGTCCCGTCACAGCGTACAAAACACATTTTAGCGCGTGCATTCTCAATTACGCAGCCTTATACGTTCGATATTATCGACGGAAGCCCTGCCGCCTAATTGAGAATGCACGCGCTAAAATGTGTTTTGTACGCTCTGACGGGACAACGTAAACTCGTCGGTGTATATAAGCTGCGCCACGAAAACTGGTTCACTCGTTCGACCGACCGAACGCCGTTTTTTTTTAAGAGAATAACACCCCTGTACGCGTCTGCTATTATTTTGTATCTCAAAACTCGCCATTAGCGACGACCCGTCTGTTTGTGGCGCGCATGTAGCCTCTATTAGATCTAGTTCCCATTTCCCGCCGTAATGAGCTCGGAATTAACAATTGCTGATTTTAATAACCCTGCTCTACGTTGGCGGGAAATCCATTCATAGCACCGTCCGCGCCATATTCGTCATGTGCTTTAACGATTTAAATAGACGAGTTCCATTAATTCAAACGATTCAGTTATGAATAAAAACGATTATTATCCTTTTCAATATTATTTCCAAATGCATATACTTAAATAATCCAAGGCCGCAGTTACAGAGACAAAGGTTTTTCTAGTTATACCCAAAACAAGTCTGATGAAAAATTATGTTCGCAAATATATAAAAAAATCGAGATGTCGATGACCCCTCTTTCTAGCTTTATACGGCCGAAGCAACCTTCATCCCCGGATAGATATCTCTTGGCTACCGTAGATATGCGAGTTTGATGATGACCATCGCCTTCTAGCTGCGATGTTTCTCTCTAAACTAGATATAAAATCCGCTGTCATGTATCATCGTGTCAATGATTTTTCTACAATTTCGCACGTTTTTTCTACACATATCATAGTTATCATACAATTCAATTTTATTGTTATTACGTTAAAAATAATTGAAAAAGCTGCAATATTTCTTATTAATAATTTTATGAAACGTATATAAATTTTATACCGACAAATATAATTGAACAGAATATAATTAAATAAATAAAAATAAAATAATATTCAGTGTTTGTCCAACTGCTCCGCAAAAGCCTCCCTCCAGCCTCTCCACAATTCCCTACACCGGCACCGCGACATAATAAGTATATTATAATAAACACATGTTTTGTAAAATTTTAAACTGTTAGGTGTACTTATTGCAGTTCAAAAAATATGCCCTTAAATAAAAGACACGACAGATGGATGGACGGACGGACAAACGAATGGAAGGTGTTGGCTTAAAAGGTCCCGTTGGTATCCAATAGGTGCGAAACCCTAAAAAATATTGCCGTTGGCTCTGATTAACGCGGTTTGTCTGTTAAAGTAATAACGTTTCCAATTAATTTTCAGTGATCATTTGTTATATTCGAGTGCTCAAATTAGCTGTCGTTTTGACCGTTGATGGATGCTGCAATATTATAAAATCAATGCAGTGAAAAACACGCAGCTCGCGTCGCTTCCGTTCAAAGTATTTTTTCCTGGAAACACCCACTCTGGATGTAATTACGAAATTTGTTTACTATTTGCTTGTTTATTTTTATGTATGAGTGCGCTATGTGTCTATGTGTGGGCTTTATTTTGAAAGCTCATATTTTGTAGGGTAAAGTAATAGGTACATATCGGACTTTGAAAATTAACTTACTTATATCAAGCTAACTAATGAAATAAGTGATGAGCATTCTAAATATAACTCAAATGGAATCTTATTCCAAACATTCCGCCCCTATGAGCCCCCCAGCAGTGGGCGAGAGGAGTCGCCGGATCGATGCCGCTCAAGGTAAACACCGGGGCTTTCCCTAATTTCCTTACCTTTTCTATTTTCTAATTGCTATAATGCCATATTGTTCGGCCCGAAATAACCCGGGAAATTGGGCCGCCGCCGCCTACCAAGGATCTTGTGTTGGCAGATATTTTGGGGTCAAATTTTGTTTGCTGTTATGCGATAGCGATACATTATAGGACTGCAGCGGTTGTTTAGTTAGATTTAAAAGCAGCGTTGTACCCTTTTTGCATCAGTGAAGTGAAGTTAAAGGGACGAAGAAGAATGTTCGAGTTGGAGTTCTCGATATAGCAGCGCGCGATATCTAATATCTAACCGCCATGCATATTGCATACTTGATCAATTGTTAACACCTCAAATTGCATACAAAAAGTGTTTATTTAAAGAATGCTCCGCTCGTGATACTTCTTTGGTTAAAGTATAAATTGGCGCCTAATTATTTAGTTTACTTAACAGTGAAGTTTTTCAGAGACGGTTGATATGTTTTGGAAACTCCAGCATAGTCGTTGATTGGACTAACCTTGGAGATTCAGATGCGGGTCGTTAGCAATATGGTCTTATCTAAAAATTAGAATTAGAATTCTGTACCAAATACTCAAAAACGGATTCCTTTATCACAGTCTATTCCATACCAAATGCTAACGGAACGCCTTCATAATGACTTACGGACAGATGGAAAATCATACAGACAGATGGACGGTCGTGGTAAAACGATAAGGGTTTCTAGTTTGTCTACGGAACCCTAAAAATCAGTTTATTGGTGGAGGAAGGATCCCAAGTGTCAAGCTTAGTTATGAAATGGTTTTCTTTAATTAGACGTCAAAAAAAAGTATGTTGAGAATTGAGAATATTACACTCTACGGTTGAAAAAAATAATAATTGAACATTTGTAAAATTTTCTTAAATGTAGCTTACATCAACATGTGGTTGACTAACAATGATTAGTTAAAACGTTGGTACCCGTACTAAGTATACTCGTAGTATGAACTGTATCACAGGTACCTACCGGCTTATTAGAGTTATTTCCATATGGACTCTTGTCATTCAACCAGAGAGCATTGTGGAGCGAGTCATTTAACTCCTTGTATAATAACCCTCATTACGCTATAGGGCAATAATTGGCTAGGCGGTCGAGTGTGAAGATAATTTCGCATATTTAAATGCATCGCTGGCCTTAGTCCAGGGCAGGTGGCTCGTCGGGCAATAAGACAAAAGGATGCTACTCTCATCCGCCGGTCAACTTTGAGTTTCTTTTTATTTCGTGACGTCCACTCCTGAATAGCCGACGAATAGCCAGCACGTTGAACTAGGATGTCGTGGTATTTGTCAATAAGGTAATGAAGCTGAGTGATTAATCAAATATTGTTTATTTACAGTGTGGCGAGGGATGCAGGAGTAGTAAGTAATCTAATTTTGTTGTTTTTCCACATACTTCTTAAAAGGGACATTCTTGTATACGTATGAACTATTTTAATAAGGTATTGAGAACAATTTGTAAAATACTCGTAAATTAATTCAACTATGGCGTGAATGCATAGATAACGAGGGCCTCTGTTCTGCGCGTTAAAAGAATATTGCTTTTGACATGTTATCGTATCGTCAACGTAATGATATCTCTTTAATAAAAGTAAATTGACAGTTAATACAGTAAAAATAGCATATTTTGGAGGCAAAATATGTACAAGAAAATATTTCAAGTCAAAAGTAGGATTTAATCAGCAAAAACATGTTCATAGTTGATATTACATATTAATAAGTACCTAGTATAAAAGTTTTCCAGTTGTTTTTGCAGATTAAATCCTGCTTTTGAATTGATTAAAATTTCCCCTCTTGCACATACCCCGCCAATGGGGGTAGGACCCCTAAATTTTGGTAGGACTCGGCAGATCCTCATTTCTAGTGCCAAGTTAAAGTAACGAACAAAGTTTCATTGATGCACATAATTAGCCGCCAAAGTGTCGTAGGTATTTAGTCTTACTTCACCTGTATTAACTAATGGTGGCCGAGTTAAGAACAATACGATAACATGTTAAAAGCAATATTGTTTTCCCGTGTTTAGAATAGAGGCCCTGTTGGAAAGACAATCGCTTCATGCTGAAAGTATGTACTGATGAGCTTGGTCGAGTGAAAATTACAGCAACCGCAGGGCGGCTAGCGCGACTTGTGACTCTTGTGAGTCGCTCGGTAATCCCACTCTTCCCAGTCTATAATGAACGCACTGAGCGACCCGTCAGAAAATACAAGTACAGGTTGAGACCGAATAGAGCTTCCAGCCAGTCTGTTTCAGACACTGGTACCTTCAACAAATAATAATCTCTTAATAATTATTATAAGTAGTTAAAAATAAATCAACTTCTCTTTGTAGACATACACTCGAGAGCAAAGAAACCGAATAACGCTGTACGTAAATTTGTACAAACTGTGTTCTATTTCATTACAGTTGAGTGCCGTAGTAGATAAAACCTTTTCATAACTTACAAAGCCTCCCATAAGCCTCAAGTGCAGCGAACACAATTTCAAAATTCGATGAGCATGAAACTAAAGTTGTAGACAAAACACCAGTCAATGGCCAATTATTAATGATCAATTTTCCAGGAACCTACATCAGTTTGAGTGCCGAGCTCCCCGATTTCGTTCTATATGTGTGTCGATAGCGAGTCGTCGGCAGTGAACGTGTTAAAAGCCCGAGAGCGCATGGTGAGCAGAGGCGCCGTAAGCGGATTGCGCTAATAGCGGCCTAAACCCAATATTATAATCTCCGCAGGATAGTAAAATGTACCTTACGTCATATTGAAAGTTTATTACTCCACCACCTGCTGTAACACCTTTCTATTGACACTGTGTGTGCTTTGATTTGAATTTGACCAAGAATGTATCGTGGATAAGATAGGGTTGTGGTTAATAAGTAGATGTGTCATTCATTTGCGTTTTGTGGAAAAGAAGGTAAAGGTGGATTTAGACCAAACGAGCGAATGCTCTAGAACATGTTTTGTCTTTATTTTTATAAAGAAAACGTAAGAGATAATGCATAGAATTCTTGTTCGTTCGCTTGGTCTAAATCGGGCTTAAGAAGTAGGTATATATTTCTCAATATAAGTATTTATATTGTTGTCCAATACCCATAGTACAAGCCTAATAGAGCTTAGTTTGGGACTAGGTCAATTGGTGTGACTTTGTCTCCTGTTTTTTATTTACATATTCAGTTATTTCAGTTAACTGATGCAGCCGTGTAGAAAAGATGCGCTTGCTAAATGATTGTATAATATTTTGAAAATATATAAGTATATACAAAATATTATACACGTTCAGGTATATCCTTCAAATACATGTATTTTAGTCGAAAGTCATTCAAAGGCTTTATTCACTTGACACCAGTTTTGTAAATTTGTTGAAAAGAACGACGAAAGCATGGCGTTCCCGTTTAACTCTCTCCTGTCACGCAACTGGACAAAGAGAAAGGAAAAGGGTACAACACAAAGAACCTGAAAAATTATGAACCAAAGTTTAATAATGGATTGGCAATACAGGGCGAAATCGAACTTGTCGAAAAGAGAGTAGTTTAAAAGGTCAATAAAATTTATAAATATCAGGCGTCAATCTCCCACAAATTGAAGTCCACTCAAACTAAGCCCTAGGCTTGAACTGTAGGTACTAGACAACGACAATATTATATCACAAAATGCAGTTGGGTTTAACTTTTTTAACGCTAAATCAAATACCAAAGCGTCACTTGTGTAAGTAAAACCAGAGCTAATGTCAATCTTGCAACGCCATTGCCCACCACAACCTGAGAGCTTATTGTTTAACGCACTCGCAATCGCAACCGGCTTCAAAGTGGATCAATTGTTTTAATTTTTGTATGCAGACAAGCCTTCGATTTTCAAAATGAAAACGATCGTGATTGTTAGACGTTACACAATACCTAAGCCCTACAAACAAACAATACAAATTAGGATCTCAAGTTTTCACTAGACGCCAAGACTGATATCCGGAATGACCGTAACCATCGTTATAACAATGATTTAATAATTATTGTAGTACTGTTAATTATTACCATGGCAACGCTCGAATTCGTAGAATTGTTTTCCCGCTTCGGTTACGCTATAGGTGGTATTCTGATACCTTTAACGATGTCAATATTAGCGGTTTATAGTACGCGAGTATAAAAATAATATTATGATTTGTAATGTATTTTAATAATAATATAGCTTCTCTGCAGCATCGGCAGTGTGACGTTTCCTTTAGAATGTCAGCTAAACCATGATGAATTCGTCTTTAAAACGAACAGACTACGTATTTTGCGCAACTTGTTTTACGACATGCGCGAGCGCTTCCGCACCGCATTGGCAATGACACCTTGCTAGCGCATAGTATAGTCGCGGTATGAAACGTTTCGTCCCCTTTGGACCTTAACGGCATTGAAATAGAGTCGAAAAGTGACGAAGCTTTTCTTAACGAGAATGTACATTCGGCGCCGGTGACACGACGTAGTGTTAAAATTTCATACTGTTGCTAGTTTGTGGTTGCGAATGTATTAAGGTGGCACGCTCGGGCTAGGTCGTGAAAATAGATACTAGGATCTACCTATATGTATAATACACCATATTATACAATGCATGGTACTTAATGGTCGTTATAAAACCATTTCCAGGAAAGCTTAACTGAGCTAGAATTAATTGTTAAATATTGAAATGAATTAATTCGACCGGGCATTTGAATTTTTATCCACGATACTTGTTTATTTTCTTTTTAGAAAGAAATCAGTGTCGCACTTTGGCGATATTTAATTGGATATTATACAAAATGGATGATTTTTTTTACTTACTCTTTAATCAATATTTTTTTTATAATAAGGAATCCAATTATTACACACCAAAATTTTTTTTAGGCTAAAGTACAACTATGTAAGAGAGATGCGTTTGTCTGCTCAACTCAAAACAGAATCACACACAGACAGTAGATCACACGTGATTAAATAGCATAAATTTTCTCGCTACACGTTCAGTGTGAATCAACCTTTATCAATTTACGCTGGTTTGATGTGGCCCTTCCAGTACTAATCCTGCAAACCGACTTGACAAATAAACATGTTATGTTACAGGGATGTCAGCATGTAATCTATAACTTTTCTAGCCTAGGCCTAGTTAGTGCTCCCGGGTTCAATTCCCGGTCAGGGGCAATATTTGTGTGATGAAAGTATTTGTTTCTAATTCTAAGAGGCATGCCACACGAGCGTTACTTGTGCGTTGCGTCGTCGCCGCTGCGTTGTTCTACATATAAATTAGAACGATATGATACACGACGCGTTGAAACACTTGCGTCGCTCTACCTCTATGTTGAAATTACAGCGTTGAGACGACGCAACGCACCGGCAACGCTTGTGTTGCATCGCTCGGTATATTGTTTGTTATTCTATTAAACCAGTACCCATAGAGTAAGCCTAGAGATGAGTTTGGGACTAGGGCAGTTAATGTCAGATGTCTCCCGATTTATTCATTTATTTACTAATGCGTCGGTTTTCTGTCTTAGAAAACGTGCGGGCTAAAAAGGTTTTAGTAGGTTGGGATTGAACCCATCTAGCGCAGTAAGCACTAAGCAGGTCATCCACAGAGTCGGTCAGCGACAGGCCCGCTGCTGCGGCGAAAGCAACGGCAGCCGCAGGCCGCTACGCCCGTCGACCTTCGCCCGACTTTTTGTCGACACTCGGAACTCCATGATTCAGGAACATGGACAGAAATTGACAACAAATAGCCAGCTTTATGTTTTGTAGATACGTTGTTCAATCAGAAAGAGGTTTCATAGCGATATTTATTCAGTTATGTTGTGAGTGTTGTGAAGACAGATGGAAAATGTAGCATATTGAACCTCTTAATAAAAGGCTTTATTACAGCCAGTTGAATAAGGTGGTTTCTATGGATTACGCCGAAAACTATAGTTAGATAAAAGTATGAAATTACTAAGAGATATTCTTTATTATTTAATATACTATATCTGTGTGTAGGTATTCTACTTGATTTGTGTTCAGCTGTGTTATGATTGTTGTTACTGTTGTTAGGTAAACGAAAATCTATGCACATTATTTTATAGTAGATACGTGAGCTCGTGAGCGGTCAATCAGTTCTCGTTCTTTGATTGTGTTGTGTTTGTGATGAATTTAAATAGGGTCGTATTTTGGCATGAATAAAGGTAAAGGGAGGGTACTGGATAACTAAATAATAAAACCCGTTAAAAATATAAATGTCTGGTCCTGTTTTTCCAGCACGGCGTGGTGTCATTACCGTGAGAGCGGCGTGAGTCGGCGCCGCGGCAAGACGCTTGCTTGCGCTAGTGCGGCGCGTCTTGTACTTGACAACGCGAACCTTATGTAGACGACATAAGGTTCACAGTTTAAGTGTGGCGTCAGTGGTACACGCAGCAGGATCTTATCCCTGAAAAGTGGTGGATCCGAATTTTCAACGTTTTTTTTATATAAGTACCTACACTATTTATGGAAACTGAAATCAGAGGGCTTATTATCTAACGCACTCGCAATCACGATCGTTTTCATTTTGAAAATCGAAGGCTTGTCTGCATACAAAATGAAAACAATTGCTCCATTTTGAAGCCGGTTGCGATTGCGAGTGCGTTAGACAATAGCCCCCCAGATCTTCCACAACCATGTATGTACTTCCATGACTTCCATAATGATGTACATCGTACGGTCAATACCAGTCACGGTGTGGTGAGAAAACCTTATACAGGGTTCAGTCATTACTGTGTACGGCTACTTGTTTTGTACTATCATAACGTTAAAATAAATGAAATATTTTTAAGATGTAGTCAAACTTAGTAATTAATTAACGTCAGTATGACTATAGGAAATAAAGTTTCCTGACTTTATATTACGAATAACATACCGTGCCGTAAGTTTACAGAAGGTAAGTCCCTTTCAGTCCCCCCAGGTGCCTTTTCGTTGTGCCATCTAAATATCCTCAAGTTAATTAAAAATCGCTAGTACCATCTTCGCCTGCCTTTAATAGGCAATGTGACGACACATCGTCATACGTCACACGTCATTAAAATTAGTTATTTATAATAAATGTTGTGCGCAAGCGGCTACGGGTAACAAATTCATAAGTACAGTACTGCATGTGTGAATGAAGCACACCACACCACAAGTCGCTGCAGCAGCGCGACACGAGGCGATTTCTAAGCGTTTAAACGCTAAACACTAAAATAATTATTTCCGCCGCTTGCCGCTCAGCGCCACCACAGTCACCGCCGCAGTCGCCGCCGCTGCGTAAAGTCGCTGTCAGACTGTTGGCACGCCTGCCGCAGCCCACGCACACGTCTGAGACGACCGGCGCGCAGCCCTTATTCCACGAGGGTGCTCGAATGAAAGCGAAAGTAAGACTCCTTGGAGAATACAAAACACTGACTGCAATGCACAGTTACAATACACTGCCGTGATATGAAGTTGGTTCAATACTACATAAGAGCGTTTTGGTGGGAAAATAAAAACAGTTACAAGTTATTAGTAAACTTATATTTTGGAAATACTATAAAAGAAGTTTCACAACTCAAATACCGTCATATTTCGTAGAGGCACATTGCTGTTACAAAACTTAATCATGGTGCCTACATTAGAACATTAATCATCAGTGGTTGGAATAGGTAGTGCCTATAATATTTACCTAATTTTGAAGCATTTTCATTCATGTGAGCGAGATGGGAATACGTTATTGAAATCAAGTGTAGGGTAAATTGGCATTACCTATTCCGAGCACTGTCCATCATAGATGACCAACGCCTAGACGACACGGCAGTATAGAGTTAAAAGGTACAAAAAGACAGAAAACGGTCGAGCATTTTGCAGGCAAATCAAAACCTTATAACCACCGTTTCAAATAAAAATAGTACATAATCCCAAGTTAAAGAAAAAGATTCGCGCGCTGGTAACCCAGGCAACCTGGACTGAATGCTTACTGGGATGTAACAGGGATTTAGGGTTTCGCACAGTTCTGCGGGTTACAATGGGACTTAGTTAAGGAATAACATAAACTAAAATTTTGTACTAAAAGATCTTAGTCTCCAAGCGCTAAAAAAATAAGGCAATAAACACCACTAGGTTTTTACGGTTGGCCGTATCACTGGTAGATCACGTGACTTTTCGTATCACGTCGTCTACCAGTGACGCGAATGGTTTAAAAACAAAACGAATAGAAACGTTAGTTAGCGTAATGCATCTTGGCAGGGCCCTCTGGTTGTTTCACGAGTATCGGGAAGAAAATATCAAATAAGTCGTTCTTCTGATTAAGCTCTTTAAAACTTCGTAAAGTTAGTCCGAGTTGATTGAGTTTTGTCCTTACGAGTTATTCCTATTAGGAATCCTTTTAGTAACTCTTAATGAAAATAACTTATTTAACCACTGGTAATATTTAACGACATTAGCGACATTTTCATTTCATAGGAACTTGTGCCAAAATTGAAGTACCGCTTATTTTGCTGACTATAAAAAATATAAAGCACATTGCAAAAGAATAGTGGAAAATAGTACATCGCAATAACTCTTAAAAAGGCATTAAAAGGCATTCGGGTTCACATCTCTCTCTCATTCAATCTCATATGGTCTTATGCGAGTTTAACCGACTTTACCCGAACCTGAAAGACTTTTTAAGACCTTTTCTCACTGTATCTATTATGTTGCATATTAAAAATATGAGCAAAATTAAAAAAAAAATCAAAATTCAAAATATTTATTCAGTAAATTGGCCACATGAGGGCTCTTTTACACGTCGGTAATATGTAGTGAATCTACTAGCGCTTCGTACAAGACCATCATTGCGGAGAAGAAGCGCCGCAAGAAACTCCAGCAGAAGGTCAAACTCATTAAGAGTTGACTGAGTAGATAATAAGTGTCAATCGTGATGTGATTGAATTTCTTGATTTACCCTATTCAAGCCTTCCTATTTGTCCCTTAGCCGCATGCCGTGCCGTTCTGCCGTGACGATCCACCATCACGACATCGGTTGTTATTCTAGCAAAACCTCAGCTCCACCAAGGTCGTAGGTACAGTCAGAAACTTTGTTAAGTCACTGTAGAAGTTTGTTGCAAAAAGCCAATGATTTATTTTGACGAATTTTTGTTCTGGTGACTTGGCGCTGTCATTTTGACAAGGTTTTATGGTAGTTCAAAAATTTAAGTAGTTGACACAGTATCTTCAACAGAGGTTGGAGATGCCAGGCATCGTTTTGCGCATCTCCTTTCCCCGCATACCCCCCCGTAGAAGTGTGCCTCGCGGGGGAGCGAGGGCTCCCCCTTGTACCTACGCTGTGCTGTCCGGAGGACTGAGGGTGCCCTTGAGCTAACCAAGCGACCCCTCCCGAAGTCGCAAACGTCGAGGTGTGACTATAGAATGCGCAAGCGATCCTGCGTCGCCTCCCTGTAAGACGTAGATGCTCTTATTAATAAACGTGGAGTAACGGTGGACTAGCTAAGCCATGCTTTGTTCTTATCTGTCGAATTCAAAATGTCGTAATGACAGATAAGGACAAAGCATGGCTTAGCTATTCCACGGTCACTCAACGTTTATTAATAACGGCAAGAGGGTTTATCGCTGGGTACCTTTCGCCCGGCAAACTCCACATAACTAACCCGGGTCCCCCCGGATCCAGCAAACCCGGGTGGTACGTATAAATGCAGGGCATTAGCCTACAAGCACAGGAGTCAAGTTATGATTTTCAGACAGAACTGAGGGACGCGAGGGCGACATCTAAATTACTTATGCGCGAGTGTGATCTTAACGAGGTGGCCTAGGCCTAGTACCTTGAGATGTCGACTCATGTTTAGCCTAACCTAAAAGAAACACTTGCGGGAGCTTCAAGCTGACGGGTGACGACGAAAGTCAAACGAAATTATTTTTTTTGCGAGTGTCCGTAATATCCCCTGTATTTTCTACCACCACTTGTTAGTTGATGTATGAAACTTTAAGAAATTTCAAGCTAGCCGCAAGCAACGCCGCGGGAAACTCATAGTCATATTTAAACAATTAAATGTTCTTCGTTGTAGTCGCTCAACTATCGTAATCGAGATATCTTATCGCCACCCTTGAAATTGGTGCCGTTGAGGAGTTCCGGTGGGCATCTGTGGTCTTCATCATCAGTTCCACTTCACCAAATTATACTTTCTGAATGCAAATACTGGATTTGTTACTAAAAATACTAAAATCGCTATATGTTTGCCTACAATATTTGAGGAGTTCCCGCAATTTCTTACTGATCCCCTCATAAGATTCAGATTTGATGACAATGGGACTACCTCTAAAGTGTACTCTATCAAACCAAAATAAAATTTGAAATCGGTCCACAAATGACGGATAAATCGGTAAACATACATACCTATTATAAAAAATACGTACAGTGGAACATAAAACCTCCTCCTTTTTTGAAGTCGGTCAAAAAGAGTACTCACACACTGCAAAAATATAATCTATCCAATTTCATTATGGCCGAAGCTTTATGCTAAACAGAAGGATGTAAATTCCTTGTTTACGCCGATTTTACGTTAAGTATATAACTTGGTAAACGTGGTTTAGTTCCGGACGGACCGGAGAACTGAAATTATAGCTAGAACATAAAATAATTTACGTCCGTACTTTCGTCCGAACGGCTGCACGCTCCAAGTCCTCTTGAATACAAAATAAAATCTAATCCAGTAATGCACAAAGAACTTCGGCGCATGCGTACTGCGCTCGCTTAGTTTTTGTTTATGTTTTGCTCCAAGCAAGTCTATTTACCAGCCGTAAGTTCGTTCAACGATAAATTCTGACTTTTCGCAATGACAACAACGACTTTTTATTTTTTTGATCACTTATTTTAAGCTTCTTTTTGTTCTAAGTTGCAAATCAATAAAACACTAGAATATCTCAGGCTTGGAGTCTTCGAATTTTACGTTAAGACTCAAAATAATTCTCATTAACATTGTAATAATAAAAACATTTGACCTGAGTAGTGGCCACCTATGAAGAGGTCATAGGTGGCCGTTTCGTCGATCAATTAGGTAATTAGATATGTGCTGTGTACGCGATAGATGTGGAGATCTACATGCATTGATCTGTCACGTAATACTCTGAGTCTGTATACCTCTATGTATAAGTTGATGCAAAACAGCTACAGCCAGAACGTCATCGAACACTTGACCCTACGTAGATAAATAATTGGCATAGACCTACAACAATCACGGCCTATTTTTAACCGACTTCAAAAAAGGAGGAGGTTTCTTAATTCGACCGTATATAATTTAATTCGAAAATGTTTTAAAATAGGTACTAATTTCATAAATTTTGCATTGCAATGCCTTTTTTTCCTAGTAGTCAATATTTCACGACGTTGTGTCCGCTGATGTCGTAGTTCCAAAACCTTAAAGGTCAAACTGGGTATTGATTCTCTCAAAAGCAAAGGTGAGCGAATGCAGGAGTGAAGTCCAAGCGGCGAGTTTAAGTAGTCCCGTCAGAGCAAGCAAAACACATATTAGCGCGTGCATTCTCAATTAGGCAGCCTTATACGTTCGAGAAGCCATGCTGCCAAATTGAATACACGCGCTGAAATGTGTTTTGTTCGCTTTGACGGGACTACTTAAACTCGCCGCTTGGACTTCACTCCTGCATTCGCTCACCTTTGCTTTTGAGAGAATCAATACCCTGATGTCAAAGGCAAAATCACGAGTAACTTTTCGTAAAAAACATGCTTTTAAAAGCTAACAATTGAATTTGGGTGCGGAATCCTATTCTTCGAAATGTTTTAAAACATTAACTAAATATATATAAAACAGTACCGTGACTGAGTGACTTAACAGTCTACGCACAGCCTTAACCGCTGGACCTAGGGACTTGAAATTTGGAGGGAGTATTCCTTGGGTACCCTAGGAGTGTACAAACAAAGGAATTTCCGAAAATCGACCCCCAACGGGAAGAAATAGGGGGAGTAGCGGGAGTCTAATTCTTCACGTACGAAGTCGCGGGCGTCCTGTAGTGTAGGTAGATGGCGCTGTAGCAGTGGTAGTGGTATCGCTGATGTAGCTGCCTCCCGTACGGGTGAGTTAGGCCTTAGGGCAGGGTACCACCATCCTTGTACAAAACACCAACGTTAAGTAGTGGTATCATTACACCACCGAGGTCCCTCCCCCTCCCGCCCTATAATTCCCTATCTACCCCCCTGTCCTATTTCCCGCCCGGTCGGCAACGCGCAGGTGTTGCTCCTGGTATCGGAAGCGACTAAGCTTTACTTTAGACTCTAAAGGTATTGTGGTACCGTAACTTAAAGGGAGTTCAACCTATGACGCCGCGTCTCATTACCGACTCCTCACAATAAAATACTTGAGTACCTAAAAAGGATGTGATGAAATCCCTATACCATCAAGGCATCAGGCGAAATGAAACCCTGAAAAGTAAGATGGTACCTATAGTATACAATTTTAGTGTCTAATTTAGTTTATTTTCGTTAGCAATGATACGCGTGTATAAGCAAATAACCAACGAAAACGCATAGAGGTTTTTCACTTCCGTCATTTCAATACTTTATGCCGCTGAAATGAACTTAATCCCGCTTCCATATAATTAAACTAGTATAAAACAACTTTCAAAAACCCGTATCATGAATTCACTGTTCTATTCTAAATTCAACTTTAAATGAACCGTTGACGGGTTGGCTTTTAAAATGGCTGTCAGTAGAGATAAGAGGTTGCGTTAGTGAGTGCTCGTATGCGCTGGACAGGCCCCATTTCCAGGTGGTACCGGATCAAATCAATACCCTACATTACCCACGTAAATGGAGCTAGTAACATCCTGTGCATGAATAGGAACGGTTGAATATTTAAGGAACTTTTCGAGTTAACTAAGAACTGTTAAGGGCGTTTTAGCACCGTAGTAAGAAAATTGGGTCTGAAAAGTTTTGCAGCCGTAGCCGCTATTCGAAGTGTCCATATAGTAAGTACTAAGGATCACTAAATAGGAACTATTTGTATGAGGTTGCGCTATAGTTCAGTGGGAGTATCAGCCATTACTAATCATCAATATCATCATACCCAGTTCTCGGACCCTTGTTCTTTGATCCGAATCGGACGCAGAGCGAAAACTCTTATATTCGGTTAAGTCAATACAGCACAGCAGTAGTAGCTATAGTGCCCGGCCGTTGGGAAGTCAATCCTGACAGCTGTCATTTCAGTACAATTTATAACCTCAAACCCAAGAATAGGTTATAAATTGTACTGCGATGACAGCTGTCAGGATTGACTTCCTAACGGCCGGGCACTATAGGGTATCGCAGTTTGGCGGAAACTTAATCTTTAATTAAATAATTGTTTCCTGATAAATAAAGGATTTAAAAAAAAATGTTTACTTTCATTGTACTCATGTTATGTTATTTTA